>OY288240.1:71162541-73562541 GCA_958450325.1 Agrostemma githago | reverse complement strand
GCACTAGAACGAGTGGAACAGTTTACTGGAGAGCATCGAGATTCTTATCCTTACCCAAGATGAATGGAGGTCTTGGTATTAGAGATATCTCTGTGGTCAATCAAGCTTCAATGGCTAAGCTAGCCTGGAGACTATTAACCCAGGAAAAGTCTTTATTTCGGGAAGTTTTTGAAGGTAAATTCGGACCTATTAAGAATTGGATTCAAAAAGGGGATAACTACAAAGGAAAAGTCGGCTCTACAAACTGGAGAGACATATTATGGGGTAGTGAGATTATTGACAGAGGACTTTCATGGACTTTGGGAGGTGGCTCATCTAATAACAAGACCAACTACAAAATCAGTATCTTTCAAGACAACTGGGTACAAGGTGATATCCCTGTGCCAAAAACGGGCATAGATTGTATTCATAATGGTAATGGGCTACCTTGGTCCTTGGAAGACTTCATTGATAAAGACTATTCCTGGAACCCAATCACGTTGAACAAGATCTTCAGCTCTTACTGGTGTCAAAGGATCAAAGCTATATACATCCCCAAAACGAACTTGTCCATTACACCGGTATGGAAGAGGACTAAGGACGGTCACTATAATGTTAAAAGTGGGTATATAGAAGGTATCAACACCAATAACAAATTCAGAATCCACAGATGCAGGGCTAGTAAAGGTACTAAAAGATTCCCAACCTTCTTTAGGAAAAAGGAGATTTGGAATCTTCCTGGACCCCAGATTTGGAAAATCTTCGTGTGGAAAATCATAGTGTCAGCTTTACCAATCGGAAAGGAAAGGAAGAAAAGAAATCTTCCTGGACCTTTCAATTGTGTCCTCTGTACCGAGTCTTTGACTCAGTACTCTGAAGACAATGAAGAGGATGATATTGAATCTTTGGAACATCTTTTTAGAGATTGTCCCACCACGGCAAGAATCTGGGCTAGCAGCATTATTGGCATTAGAGTTGAAGCTGCTTCACACATCCCTTTTCAAGAATGGGTTATGGGTTGGATTATGTACCTGAAAAGGACAGACAATTCCAACATTGGTCTACTTCACTTCCTCAACATTCTATATTCTGTTTGGAATTTTCGGAATGGGGTTACTTTTAACAAATGGAGTACTTCTACCTACGGATTCTGGAAGAGATATGAGGTCTCAAGTAAGGAACTGCAGGTTTTTCTTAAAGTTAAAGATCAGGAGACAGCCAAGACCTCTACTGAGGGTCTGAATGTTGGAGAAACTGAAATTCCAACCCAAACAATCTCTTCTTATACAAAAGGCGATGGATTGGATGGACGACTGGAGCGTCTTCGTCTATCCTAGGTTTTTTGGGTTATCATACAGACTGGACCTACCAATGTCTGCTATTTATCTAAGATGCAGGTAGATGCAGGATGGCTACCGACTTTAAGGGCTTCGGGAGGTTGGACTTGGACCCACGAGGAAGGAGAAGAATGGGAGGAAGCAAATCAATCCTTTATGGCGGAGTCACCAATTCTGGCAGAAGAAATTGCTATTCTTCTGGCTATTCAAGGGATTAAACGCAGGGATATTAGGCATATTTGCATAATGTCTGACTGCCTCCTTCTCCTCTCTCAAATTGTAGGAATCACGAGGCCAACGACTGAGTTATCAGCTATCATCGACGACATCTTGCAGGAATGCGCTGATTTCCACTGTTGCGCATTTAAATTTATCCCTAGGAGTAGGAATAATAAAGCTCATAGATTAGCATCTATGACTCTTAAAGTAATGTAATATGGAGATGACTCGCTGGCAAAAAAAAAAAAAAAAAAAAAAAACAATAATTTTTCTTTTAATTAATAACCTTTGCTACTTTTAAAATGAATTTTCAACCTTCTAAACTCGTCATGTACTGGAGTATATTACATGAGGGTTGTGTAGGAGACATATACGGAGTAGTAAGTTAATTATCATTGGCCAATTGCCATTCCCCTAAGCCTTATCAGTCTATCCCTATCAGGCATTTAGGGTAGGATTATCATTATTCATTAGTCACACTCCCACCTGTAGCAGCTATCGTAGTCGTTGATGCATCCTTGTCGTTGAAGCCAAAAAATATTCCTTCAATTTCATTTTCATTTTGAAACTAAAGGCAATTTCGTGACGCTTTAAAACATCTAACCAACCAACAAAACAGAGTAAATACGCCAGCCCACTTGCTCATCACTCTTCTTTCATTGCATTGCTTCCCATATGTAGAATAGTGGACGACTGTGATGTATATATATCAACAGTACACACCATATTTCCTCATCCTACCTTCACTTACTTACCCCCACACCTTTGCTTCTACGCTATCATATTCTTCTTCTTATTATTATTATAGTTTTTTTTCAAAGACGGATATATCTATTTTAACATTATAATGACATAAATAGAGCATTAATAAACAAAATAATACTCTGTATAAAATAAAAACTTATCACGTTTAACCACATCAATGTTACTCGTCCTTTTAAAATCTTAAGACCAATAATTTTTTCCTTCCCCATGGACAGTGTTGATGTTATACTATACCTTTGACTTTTGTGCACAACATGCCCATACATACATTTGAGTATGTATGTAGCTCACCCATAAGTTATTTTATCATTTTTTTTTTTGCAAGGAGATAAATTATTATTATATCATTAATTAATTACCCTTTAATATATATTTGCATGAGTTTGTGCATTAACGAGGGAGGTGAGAATGAACCCTGCGTTATTTGAGGATGCATTATGTTGCTGGAATAATGCTGTTCTTGATGATTACAGTTACAGCAGTATTAATGATTTCGATGTCTCTGATTTCTATCTTACTTCATTGCCCAGGTACATACATAATACGAACACCTTTCTTCTTCTTTTTTTTTTTTTTTTTTACGATCTTTAATGATTTCCCTTTGGTTTAATCATGTCATGTGCTTAGATTAGATTTTGATTTGGTAGTTGACCCAGAATTAGTGTGATTGTTAGTTGTTGCGGTGATTAGAGGAAAATTAATTTGGTTTAAAATAGTTGAAACTTGTAAAGTAAAATAAGAAGAAGATAATTAAGATGATTTTTGTGTGTCATTCCTCTGTCAAATGTTACATATATATCACTATATGTCAACTACTTCCTATTTTACATCCTTTAAACAAGTAAAGGATCAACCAAATATGGGCAAAATATATGCACAATATATACAAATCACTAATTTGCCGTAAATACAAGATTTACGCAAAATATCGCTAACACCCCCCTTCAAGTTGGAGCAAGGATGTTAGAAATGCCCAACTTGCTGATCAAATCATTAAACCGCGGACGTCCCAAAGCCTTAGTCAAAATATCCGCAAGTTGAGAAGTAGTATGCACATAGCAAGGAAGAATGAAGCCGTTACGGATATGATCACGAATAAAATGACAATCAATCTCGATATGCTTAGTGCGCTCATGATAAACCGGGTTGTTAGCAATGTGCATAGCGGATTGGTTGTCACAATGCAAACGAACCGGAAAAGAAACTTCAATACCGAGACCTGCAAATAAGCCTTTGAGCCATAAAATCTCACAAGTGGCCGCGACCATGGCACGATACTCAGCCTCGGTTGAAGATAAAGAAACCGTATCTTGCTTCTTGGTTTTCCATGAAATAGGTGAACCACCAAGACAAACAAAATAAGCAGTGATAGAACGACGGGTAATCGGACAACTTGCATATGCCGCGTCACAATATGCCTCAAGAGACAAAACCGAGTCAGCCCGAAACATAATTCCTTGCCCGGGACTGCCCTTTAAATAACGTAATACCCGCAAAGCAGCCTCTAGTTGAGATGAAGTAGGTTTTTGCATAAATTGAGAGAGTATATGAACCGAGTAACAAATCTCGGGACGAGTTAGTGTTAAATAAATTAACTTACCAACCAGTCGTCTATACCGTACTCCATCCTCTAGAGGCGGATCAGTAGCAAGTGCAAGTTGATGTTTCTCATCCATAGGAACACTAGCCGGCTTACAACCGAGTAACCCGGTTTCAGTTAACAAGTCAAGAGTGTATTTTCGTTGACAAATAAACAACCCCTTCGAACTATGTGCCACTTCCAACCCAAGAAAATATTTTAATTTACCCAAATCTTTCATAAAAAAACATTTACTCAAGTAGGATTTAAAATCAGAAATGGCACTAGAATTGTTACCCGCAATAACCAAGTCATCGACATAGACAAGAATATGCAAATCAACTCCATTCTTACGAAAAGTGAACAAGGAATTATCGGAAGCGCTCATAACAAAACCATAAGAACATAAGGCTGCATTAAGCTTCGCATACCAACACCGTGGAGCTTGTTTAAGCCCATAAAGCGATTTACGAAGTCGACAAACCTTACCCTTTACACCACGACTAAACCCAGGCGGCATTCTCATATAAACTTCCTCCGATAAATCACCATGAAGAAAAGCATTTCGGACATCCATTTGGTGCAACTCCCATTTTTTAATAGTCGCAACAGCTAAAAATGTACGTACAGTCACCATCTTAACAGTGGGAGCAAAAGTTTCAGTATAATCAATGCCTGCTTCTTGGTGATTACCGAGTACAACGAGCCGAGCCTTAAACCTCTCGATAGAGCCGTCCGCAAGACGCTTGATTTTATAGACCCACATACAACCAATAGCACTCTTTCCTGGTGGCAAATCACAAATAGACCAAGTTTCATTTGATTCAAGAGCTGCTATTTCTTCTGCCATAGCCGCCTGCCACCGTGGATCACGCATGGCCATAGCGAAAGAAGTTGGTTCGACATCATGATTCAAGGCTGCAAGAAAATGGCGATGTGCACTCGAAAAAGTATTATAATTCACGTAATGAGTTAAAGGATAAAGACTACCTGAGAACGGAATAGATGAAGATGACTCGGATGGCTCAGTCGTGTTAATGTGATCCCAAGAAACATAGTCTTTGTGATTTCTATTTGGAATTTTCTCACGCTTGCCTCGACCAAGGTCTAATGTCTGTTCTTCAGTTAACACTGCATCACTCAATACAGTTTCATGCGCAACATCATTCTCAATATTGTCAATAGTTCCAGTAGTATTATCACTTGAAATCTCATGAGAATTAGGAGTATTGTCACTATTATTGGCACCCAAATCAACAGCAGGGCTGCTCTCATCAACCCGTGGCTCCGGACCATTATTTGGTGGTTCCGGGTCAGAATGTTCCGGGTCATTGAATTCCGAATAAGATACGGGCACAAATGTTTCGGATAAAGGAAATTCCGTCTCAATAAAACTCACATCACGGGATTGAAAATACTCTCCTGTCTCAAGATCAAATAAATTCCAACCTTTTTTACCAAAGGGATATCCAATAAATATACAACGACGACTCCGACTTGCAAATTTATCAGACGGGTTCAACACTTTCGCATAGGCTAAGCAACCAAAAACACGGAGTAAATTAAGATCCGCTTTACAACCAAATAACAACTCAAAAGGTGTCTTTCCTTCAAGAATTCGAGTAGGAGTTCTATTAATTAAATGAGCAGCCGTAAGAACACATTCACCCCAAAAATCAATAGGTAACCCCCCTTGAAACCGTAAGGCACGACCCACATTAAGAATATGTCGATGTTTACGTTCCACTCGAGCATTTTGCTGTGGCGTACGAACCATCGAAGTCTCATGAATAACTCCATTTTCACGAAAAAAGGGACCTAAGGGCCTAAATTCTGTACCATTATCGCTACGTAGTTTTTTGATGTCAAAATTAAATTGCCTTTTAATAAGAGCAAAAAAATCCTTTAAAAGCCTTGTCACCTCATCTTTTGTTTTCATCAAAAACACCCATACACAACGCGAAAAATCATCGACAATGGACAAAAAATAGCGGGAACCACAAGCACGATTAGGAACATAAGGACCCCAAACATCACAATGAATTAATTCAAACAAAGAGTCGGCCTTATTAGTACTTAAAGGAAAAACGGAACGAGTTTGTTTGGCCCGAAAGCAAATGTCACAAGATTTAATAGCTAAGTTGCGCTTACAACCACTAACTTGAGGAATGAACTCCATTGCTTGAGAAGAAGGATGCCCTAATCGTTTGTGCCAAAGTTCAAAATCCCCTTTGTCTTCGACCACATTAACACAATTTGGAGATGCCATACACAAAAGATAGAGTCCATTCACGAGTTCACCTTCACCAATCCTCGTCCTCAAGATAGGGTCCTGTATAACACAATTACTATTAGTGAATTTAATACTTAAATTTTGTGTCGACAAGAGCTGTGACACGGACAATAAATGACATTGAAAATCGGGTACATATAAAACATCGTGTAACACAAGTCCATCGTTAATCCGAACACGGCCTTTATGGGTGGCCTTTAATCGAGACCCATTTGGAAGCCCAATCTCTATGGGTTGGATGGGAGCAACATGTTCAAATAGGCCTAAGTCGCCGCTGACATGAGTCGAGGCACCTGTATCAACAATCCAGGCTACGTGTTGCTTACCGTTGAGACGGATATGGTTGACATCAATACTTGGCTCACCATGAACAGAGTTTACTTTGGCAGAAGACGTGCTGCCACCATCCGGACCCGCACCAGTACGCGGACCACGGCCCTCTGGATATCCATGCTTCACCCAGCACCGTGACTCCGTGTGCCCGGTCTTGGTGCAATGAGAGCACTTCAGCCGTGGTCTGCCCTGCTGCTTTCCCCATGTTCCATCCGTCGAGCCACCCTGAACCGCAAATGCCATCGCCGTTGTACGTTGTTGTGTAAGACCACGAACCTCTTCCTCTTGAATCATGCGAGAATAAACTGAATTCAAGGAGGGTAATGGTTCGGTTCCCAAGATATTTGAGCGAGCAGTAGCAAAATATGGTTCGAGACCCATCAAAAATTGACGAGTTTGACGAGTCTCGCGGCGCTGTCGAAGGAGAGCAGGAAAACCACACTTGCAACCGGAGCACTTACAAGAGGGAAGGACATCATAATCATTGACGTCATCCCATAACTTCTTTATACGACCATAATAAGCCATTACGGTCTCACCATCGAGTTGTTTACAATTAGATATATCAGATTCTAATTGATAAATTTTGACCCCGTTTCCATGTGAAAAACGCTGTTGAATATCATCCCACAATTCAGCCGCCGTATCTCGATAAGAAATCTGAGAACGAAGAGTCGGCTCGATTGTGTTAAAAATCCAAGCGATGATAGTAAAATTAACCGTCATCCAATCCTCAAGATCCTCCGAGTCATCCGCCGGTCTCTTGAGGGTACCATCGACAAATCCCAGTTTCCGCTTTGCCCCCAAACCATTACGAAAACCCTTAGACCATTCCGCATAATTAGAACCGGTGAGCACAACATGAGTAATTTTGGCTCCGACTCCATCATTATTGGAAAGCAAATAGATGGGTTTGGTGGTGTGGGACGTGGATACTCCATCACCTGCCATTTTGTGGAGAAAATTTATTTAAAAAAAATCGAAACAGCTCTGATACCATAAAGTAAAATAAGAAGAAGATAATTAAGATGATTTTTGTGTGTCATTCCTCTGTCAAATGTTACATATATATCACTATATGTCAACTACTTCCTATTTTACATCCTTTAAACAAGTAAAGGATCAACCAAATATGGGCAAAATATATGCACAATATATACAAATCACTAATTTGCCGTAAATACAAGATTTACGCAAAATATCGCTAACAACTTGAGATCGAGTTGAGATCAAGCTACGGGAATGAATGAAATATTAATGCACACGGGCCGACCGGGTTTTGAGTACCACCCATAGACAACCATAGTCGCTATATATATGGGGCTAATCACTGTGTGGACTACATACTGCTGTATGAACAAGCTAGCTACACAGTACATATGACATGGAGTATATCTGATAGTATTTCATTTTGTTGGTTGTCCCTTGCTTGTAGTCCTAATGCAACAACTGCTGGTTTTTCGCTCAACGTTGATGCTTCACTACAGAAAGGTCTGAAAAGAGCAAGGTAGTATCAAACTATGAAACTATATATGAATGCATGATCATAAATTGATATTAGATCACAACTGAGAACTGTATTTAATATATACGGAGTATATCCGATCCCATGTGCTGTGTTTGTGGAATTGTATGTGCTAAATTGAAGGCTGCAGAGTTTGAGAGGAATGAAGTAGTCTTTCATTTTATTATTAGGTTAGGCTAACAGGAAGTATGGTTTGTGCAGGGATCATGAGAAGACATGTTTTCAGTCAGAATCCAAAGCATCTCGAGAGAAATTGCGCAGAGAGAAAATGAATGACAGGCATGTTTTGTACTCCTCCTATCTCTTTTAACCTATGTTAGTTGCTCGGACTCGCTGACATGGGTACTTGTCCAAGTATGAGACTCGGCTAAACAATTCTCCATATTTTGGCTTAAAATGAAGGATACCCATGTATCATGTATGTATGTCCCAGTGTCAAGTGTAATTAATTAGAAGAGGTCGGAGGAACATGCACATATAGCTTACAACTACTCTTAAATATAGGATGGCTTATAAATGGTGGAAGCAGCTTCTGAAATTTCACATTTTCAAATAATCATTTCAGAAACACATCCATTCCAGTTCCAGACCAAATGAGATATCTACTGGAATCATTAGTCGAATGTATACGAAGTACAGAGTAGTAGTAGTAGTACTTGTTTTGATTCACTGCCATGATTTTTCCTGGATAATTTAGATTCTCTGAACTGAGACATTTTCTGAGTCCTGAGAGGCCTGCAAGAAGTGATAAATCTTCTATCCTTCATGATGCAATTTGTGCTGTATATAAGTTAAAGTCTGAGCATCAAGAGCTGAAACAAAGGAAGAAAAAGCTTCAAGATGATACGCTAAGCCTCAAGGTATATACGGAGTACATACATAGATTAAATTCCCTCAAAACAAATAATGCTAACTACTGCTAAGAAATTTGTCTTTCCATGCTACTATATTATCTATCACGAGTTCATCCCAGGCGAGAATTTTGGGTTCTGTAGTACTCAGTATGTAACAGTCACGTACTCATATTAGTACTGTTGTGAGAATCAGGACGAAAAGAATGAGCTGAGGGAGGAGAAGCTTAATCTTCAAGAAAGAAAACAAAAAGTCGAGCAACAACTTAAAGGCACGCCAGTAGCAGTAGCCCCACAGTCAGGGTATGTGCCGCTGATGCAGCATGCTGGAGGACACAAAGGGATTTTTGTTTCGGGGTATGGCGGGTACCCAATGTGGCAATGGATTCCCCATTCTGTGCTCGATATTTCCAAGGATCATGTGTTGAGACCTCCTGTAGCATGATCAATATATATAGCCCACCACCACCACCACCACCAGTATGTAGTCATGCTATTAACAGTTGCAGGGGAGGCAAACGTTATAGATGTAGTGCTCCTTTACCAAGTTATGTTGAAATTTGAACTTAGTCTTTGGTGTTTCATGTAAACATTCTATCATTACTCTTTTAAGAAGGGTTGGTAGCTAATCTAATAAATACTGAGATTCACATCACACCCTTCTCTTATCCGACGTGACGTGATGAGACAGCGTACATCTTACTCTAATACGGAGTACATAAACTTAGTTTTCTTTCCATACAACTATAAAATTACCGCAGTGCCTCAAAAGCGTGCTCCTGCAAATTGTGAGGTTGTCGGATGTAAACAATCTTATCTTCGTGCTAGCAACATAAATACGTTGTTTCCAAATAACCTATACATGATGGCGATTGCGTTAAGAAATGAAGATCTAATCAACTCATCTTGTCGAACCATCCGACTATAACACAAACCCAATAAAAGGTACCACAAAGATAGGGTGACAATCAAGGTACTAAATACATCGGTTGTTAAGACTTAGAGTAGGAAAATTGTGTTATGAATCCACAGTTGAAAACTCATCAAACATGAACTCTTATCTTTAAACTTCTTGTGCATTATCGCGTTCTACTCATCTTTCTCCTAATAAGATCACCCTAAAGTAACAATTTGCATACACATATCGAATAAGACTGTCTTGTATCATGAGACCAATTCCTTGTCTAAAACCCCAAATTAGCTTAATAACTCGTTTTTTTTATAGAAAACTCTCGTCTTTCTGTCGGACTACTCCTAAGTTGGATTCATCCTGCTATGATATAACACGATCTTATAAGAGAGTTTCTTTCAAAGAACAAAAACCATAAATATTGAGCCCAAAATAGTTGGCAAGTAAAGCCCAAATACAACCTAAAATATAGCCCAAACATGGAGTAACTACCAACTGGCAACTACCAAGACATTATCAGTTTATCACCAATCTATCACCTTTCCCTCATCACTAACTTCATCATTCAGTCATTCATTTCAGTGTGAAAAACCAAAGTGTGCTTAGATAGATAGATAAGGCAGTGGTGAATCAATCATGTTATCCTTCTCATTGAGCTCACCGCGGCTCCCACACAAACAGGCATCAGCATGTTTGGCAACGGCGAGCAGCACCCAACCCCCGTCCCAAATGAGACTCATCATCCCGAAATCAAACAACTACTCGGCTCAGCCACAGAACCTGTACCAGCCCTACCGGCCCCCTCAGTCCCCTCTTCCCGCCAAGTACGAGTCCCTTGACACCGCCTCCATCATCGAAATCCTCATGAACCGCCTCGGCCTCTGGCATGACTACGCCCCCCTCATCACCACCCTCTTCCGCGACGGCTTCACTCCTCCCTCCATTGAGGAGCTCACTGGCCTCTCTGGCGTTGAGCAGAACCGCCTCGTCGTTGCTGCTCAGGTCCGCTTGTCCATTGTTGAGGCCGGTGCCCTCGACTACGAAAAGGACGAGGATGTCTTAAGGTACCCTTTTACTCTCCTACTAACCAACCACTCCCAAATTTCCAGTACAAGTTTATATACATACATTTCTTTATAATTGGATGGAAACATATGTGTGGACATCAGGTACTTTGATTCGGGAGGCTCGGAGCTGTTGTATGAGCTGCGGTTGCTGAGCACATCGCAGAGGGCTGAGGCGGCGAGGTACGTGGTGAGGAGAAAGTTGTTTGACGCGGAGAGGGCCAAGGAATTGGCGAGGTCCATCAAGGATTATCCGATGAGGCAAGGGGAATTAGGATTGGAGCGGTTTGATTATAATCGTCCTGGGGACTGCTTAGCGTTTACGTACTTGAGGTTGTCGAGAGAGTTCAGTAAGAATTCAGAGAAGCGGGCGGCGGCCTTGGCAACTGCGTTGGAGGTGGTGGAGAGTGATAGCGCGTTGGAATGGATTAGGGAGGAGATGGAGGGTAAGGTTGAGGTAGCGGATGAAAGGGAGAAGGAGACCGCGGTTAAGGTGCCTGTGGTTAGGTTGAAGATGGGCGAGGTGGCGGAGGCGACCACAGTGGTTGTTTTGCCGGTTTGTGAGGCCAAGGAGGGGAGTAGCGGGCTTGAGAGAGCTCCTAGGGAGTGCAAGAGTGTTGGGGACTTTGGTGTTGTGGTGGCCAATAGGGGGTGGGACAAGTGGATTGTGTTGCCGAGGTGGACCCCGGTTGCTGGGATTAAGGAGGGTGTTGCGGTGGCCTTCCCCAATGCAATGGTGTTGCCTTGGAGAGTGAATAGGTCGTATTTGAACGAGAAGATAATTGTGGTGGCCGATAGGGCGAGGAGGGAGGTGGAGTTTGATGACGGATTTTACCTGGCGGCTGTCGGGGGTGGTGACGGTGGGCTCAAGGTGGAGAAGGGAGACGCGTTGAAGGAAATGGGGGTGACTGTGACCTTGGGGACAGTTGTTATTGTGGTTAGGCCGCCTAGAGAAGAGAATGATCAGTTGAAGGATGAAGATTGGGACTGATTAAATGAGTGATGATGATGAGCAAGGATTTTGCAGGCTATTTTGGGTTGAACTCTAGATTCATGTTGTCATGTAGAGATGTGTTATCTGTGTAATGTGATAGTTGAATACTTGAATGTCCTGTATTCTTTTGTAATGGATACCCAAGTATTTTATACATGAACGAGAAGTTAATTTCTTTGAAGAATGAATACAGAAACTGTCATTTTATCCCTCCTCGATCTACTGCCAGTCTGAAAGCCTGAGATTTTCTGCAAGTTACAAAGAATACTCCAGTTGAACTAGATCGGATAATCAGACCGAAATCTGGAAAAACAAATTTCATATGCTTGGAAAACCAATTCTTGCATTTACTTCTAAAATTACAAAACCGAGTGAGACGTGACTACTCTTATTAGAGAATCAGCGACATTAACTTGGAAATCTAAGCTCACATTTCAAAAGAAAGGTTTTTTTTCCTAATTCCAAAGTGCTTACAGTATAATAACACGAGTTTCTTCTGCCTTCACTTGAGCTCCTTTGATGATCTTGTCCTTTCAGTTCTCACTTCTCACTTCTCAGGCAGTTGACCACAGTCTTGTATGACAACACTCTGAGATGGTTTCCCGGAATCATCACCCTCGGCCTCCATTTTCTTCACCACATCATAGCCGTCCACCACTTTACCAAAGACAACATGCTTACCATCCAACCAGGATGTTTTTGCTGTGCAAATAAAGAACTGGGAGCCGTTGGTATTCGGGCCAGCATTAGCCATGGAGAGTATACCGGGCCCAGTGTGCTTCAACTTAAAGTTCTCATCCTCAAACTTCTCCCCATATATAGACTCCCCTCCAGTGCCGTTGCCTCGAGTGAAATCCCCACCTTGGCACATAAACCCAGGGATAATTCGGTGAAATGAAGAGCCCTTGTAATGAAGTGGTTTCCCGGCTCTTCCTAAACCTTTCTCTCCAGTGCACAGAGCCAGGAAGTTATCAGCCGTTTTGGGGGTAGCATCACGAAAAAGCTCCATAGTGATTCGTCCAGCATTTGATTTCCCGATGAGGATGTCGAAGAAAACCTTGGGGTTCACCTTTGCCATCGTGTTCTGAAAAATGCGTGATGCTGTATTAGAAGTAATTAATTAAGAAAAACCAACAGTACCTACAGCACTTAAATGCCAGAGGAAAGCTCGTAAATATCCGTTAAAAACACCAGCAAATTTAACATTTACAGAGCACACAGTACGATTACTTCACTATTTGTCTATTTCAACTTAACAGACATTGTACTCCGAGATAGGAACCGTGCTAATCACTTCCCTTGAGTTCGTAAAATAAATAAAGCCCTGAAAACCAGGAAACAAAACAAACCAGGTACTCCCTCCGTCCCTAAAGATTGTCTCATTTCCCCATTATATGTGAGGAGTATTTTAATGAAATGTGACAATCTTAGTGGGACGGAGGTAGTACAAAATGTCATCAATTAGGCAGAACGAAACAGCAAAGAATCTCCAAACTCCGCCCATGCGATTTAACAGAACAAACAAATGAATCAGAAGAATCTAGCACACCTGCAACCACATTCAGTATTTCCACTTCCGAATGACATTATCATACGCTACACATTGACGGGTAAAATCAACAATCTAAATAACCCAAAGATTCAAAAACCAGGAAAATAAATCACTTTAACTAGGAGTTATACTCAAATGTGCATCACCCATCACAAATCCTCGAAATCGACAGATCGTAGAGGATGATATAAAGGGTTGGATGGTGCGATAATTTTAGTATTGCACAGTTTTTGAGCTCAGCAGGTTGTAAATTCAACACCTGAAAGCCTTCGATATGTGCTTCATTTCCAAACAACAATCAATCAATTAATCAAATGCTTAACTTAAATCAGAATTTAAAAGATAATAAAGGAATCAAATACTTATGAGAATGTACACAAATTACTAGGGTTTACGACAAATTCGTCGATAGAATGCCGACAGTAATTCAATCGATTGATTGGTATTAGAAGATGCAAACATCGTAAGAAAATACCAAATTGGAAATTTGAAGCATTAGGTATTAAGATGGAGGAATTAGGTTACCTCTAATTTGCGGATGGATTGCTTCAAGTGAGTGGCGAAAGGGGTTTAGGGTTTTGGGGGTCAGTTGAGTGGAACTCGAAAGAATGGTATTTATACAACAACGTAGTTGATAAATTGTTTCGTTTTATCCAAGTTTTTACTCAGTAGGGATATTTGTATGGATTAGATTTTTTTAACAATAAAGATAAATTTAAAATAATGAGAAAAATTATGCAATATAATCATAAGTATGGTTTAATTTACGGATTTGCAATGATAAGTTGGGATTTGGGAACATAATAAGATGTCAGGTCCGTCAAATGAAATTAAGTGGCCATGTTCTATAATCGAAGATGAGGCCCTAGATACGAAAGGAAATTCAAATTGTATAATGAAATAAGTATAGACCCCGTGCAATGCACTGTATTTATAATATTTTTATCTTATAGAATATTTCTTTTAAGATTTAAAATAAAAAATTTATTATTTTATTTTTACTATTTATCGACTGTATAATTTAGCAATAGAAAAATATTTTTTAAATCGCAAAACTAATCAAAATATTTGAGTAATGTCTTGAAATGTACGGAGTATTAAATAACGTGTAATTAATGAAAATATTGTTTATACTTTTTATATACTCGGTTTATATCATCTCACATCTCGAGATACCCACTTGTATCTTTAACGTACCATAAAATATATAAATATTTATCAAAAATTGTATAATCATGTACTTTTTTTAATCGTTAGCACGTCATGATACGTTCTCTTTGTGTAAAAATGCTATTCAGTTTTTCATTAGAAAATTAAAAAATAAATTAAAAATGGACTGTCTCTGTTGTAAGACTTATATTATGTAATTTGTGAAACTTTTTTATATGGATTTTAATAGTATATTCCGTATTTTGTAGTCTCTTCTACCAAAATAATCATTCTATATGATAATTGGCCCTCACATTTGAATAAATGAGAAGATCTTAGTGGTATCGAGTGAGTATATACTCCTTCTGTGCCGATAAATTGTTTGCCTTTGCTTTTGGCACAAAGGGGAACAGGTCCAATGATGAAGTGACATGTGAAACCAAATTCATGAGGAGGTCAAATTACATATACATATACATATATATATATATATATATATATATATATATATATATATATATATACACCCACAAAAAAAACATTCCTAAAATAGAAAGGCAAAGAATTCATTGAGACGCCCCAATATGGAATAGACAAAGAATTCATTGGGACGGGGAGTGTATATCTTTGTAAAAGTTAAAGTAAATAGCTTATTTCAAAAATAAATTTTTTAGATAACTGATTTTTTTTCTCAAGGTTAATGATATCATATCTTAAAATTTATCTAATTATTTTCATAAAAAGAAGTTTTTTTGTCAATTTCTTTAACATTAATGAAAAGGAATAGTTTGCGAATTTATTAGTGAAATGTTCTTTTACTTCTCAATTTAAATTAGTGTATTTTTGAGAAAAATGTTAGTAACTGTTATTGTCTTAGAGTAGTATATAGAGAATTTTCGGTGAGTTTTTACCATGTATCAGGCTTTGTAAGAGCAATCGGAATATATATTCCATTTTTGTATAGTTACTAAATTTTATATCGATGTTAAGAATATGATTTTTGAATATGATCAGAAAGATATACAATAATAATCATAACTATTTTATATTTTATGTAAAATATTGTACGGGATAGTGCAATCTCCTATTAACAAAAAAAATGCAACTATTTGGTTAAAACGGAATACAATATGTTTATACCTTTTTAAAAAAAAATTGATCATACATTCCATATTAAATATTGTATGTGATATCTTCCATATAAAACATGTGATTTTCGTAATCAATGTAATCAATCAAATTTCCTTAATTACATACTTTCTGTGGTGTATAGCTTTATATATGATGTAGTTATATTTAAGTCAGTAAGATGTTAGAGTGTAGTTGGAGAGGAGAAAGGTGACACACATGAGGTCGGGTTCAATTCGCGCCTAGCTTATTTGGTCAATTTTTTTAATTTTTGTTGTGGATAGCTTTAGGCGGGAAAATATATGAGTTGAGTTATTTGGTTAGTGAAAAGGGGATTGCAAAATTCGTCGCATTTCATGTGAAACCAAAAGTAATTTGATAAATAGTGCAAATTATCTTGACTTCCAAATGTAAAAATCTTTTAATAAATGACCAAAAACGGTCGACCTAAAAAAATCAAAAACAACAATCAAATATAATCAACTAAATCATGAATCGTACTGATGAACCGCGAATCAAATACGACAACAAATAAATCAAAAGGAAGGCTTGAAGCCAAACAACTCATGAATTGATTTGGGCAAAATCGTGAAAACATAATGATAAAAAATTGGGCAAAAAAACCCTAACATTAGACAAGAATCTTCTTTATATAAAAGAAGACACCAAGCTCGATGAGGTGTCTCAACCACAATGCTCAATTTTGAAATAAGTCTCATTTTTTAGTGTTTTAGATTAGTTTAGGTAATTAGGTTAGTAATTAGAAATGAGATTGTTTAGGGGAGAAGTAATCTTCACCCTCATTTAATGCTACACTTTGAGAATAGCATCTCATTGGGATTACCAATGTTAAAAAATATCGTCTTTATCGTCTTTATATCGTCCATTTAAAAAAATATCGTCTTTATATTACCAATGTTTTTACTATTAAAAATATTAAATAACTCCATTTTTTTAACGATCCATAAAAATACTATTCCTTCCGAGTCTAACTTATGTTTCCCTTTGATTTTGATTACAATCCAAATATAATACTTCCTCCGTTTTAAAATGTTTACCCTATTTCCTAAATTTATGTGAGAAGTATTTATTATTGAAATGAAGCAAATATTAAAAAAAACGGGTGACAGTATATAAATATAAATATCTTACGGAGTATTAATTTAATAAATTCAATTTGATCCAACGGGTCAAACACGTACTGACCCGTTTACTTATTTTATCTTCCACAAAAAGAATTTATCTCAAATTATAAGAGATATATTAGGTTAACTATTTCACCTTCGTATGATTTTTTTATATGCTACACAACAAGTATAGCAAAAAATTTGTAAACCCGTAATATGTCCAATTCCTTTCTTAGAAATTCATTTACCAATGACAAGTTCTACCCACAACTAGGGGTTTGCAAAACCCGGAATTATGATTATTTCTTAAAAATTTCGGGTTTTCCGGTCCAACCGGGCCGGAATTTTGGACCAGAATTCCAGAAAAAATTGAAAATTCCGGGCCAATCGGGTCAACCAGTCCGGTCCGGGTCGGACCCGGTATTTTTCTGGACCGGACCAGAGTCAATATTTTGGTTTTCGGTCCGGGTCCAGGGTCATGAAATTTGAAGATTCTGGATCCGGGTCGGGTCCGGGTCGGATCGGGTCGGCCCGGTTGCACAGCCCTACCCACAACTACCCAAAATAACCTCATTTTCTTGGTCTCTCATTTTTTTATGTTCTTTTTCGAAGTTTTGTGATGAGTTCTCTAGCCAAAAAATATGTAACTCAACGTCAATAGATAACAATGCAAAGACCTTCATTGTTATATGAATTTTAAATCAAATAACATTTGTATTGTCATTACCAAACTACACTTCAAATGTTATTTATAACCCCGTGCACGTAATGTGTCACAGGTGTCAAACTAATTTTCTTTTTCAAAGTTGTGTGACGGGTTATCTTAAAACTACAAATACGTAACTTAACATCAAGATGTTGCAAAATAAACAACTTCGTTTATTATATGAATCTTTTTATCAAATGTCGGTAATAACATTTGCGTTGTCTCTGCCGATCTACATAGGATATGTTTCAGTATTATTAACTTTTAATCATTTTAAAAAAAAGTTCACAACCCCGTGACGTGTCACGGGAATTACACTAGTGAGATGATCAATCAAATGTTTGTACTATTAAAAAAAAATTGAAGCCAAAAAAACATACGGATTGATATGAAAAAAAATTAGATCAAAATAAGACAATTATAATCAAAAGAACGTTGTGATTATCATTCTTATAAACTCTGATGGGAGATAAACTCAACTTTATAATTAATGAGTTTTAGGGAATTAAAATTTATGAATTTTCAAGAAGATGAGTCTATTGAAATCCGAACACGGATAAATGTTGATGGAAATTGAAGAGCCGTATAAACGTATATAGAACATATAGGAATCAGGATTTTTTTTTAAAATCTCATAACACGTCGTATTGGGCCCTATTTTTCTTGGGCCCCTGTTCCAAGAACAGGTTGAACACTTAGTTCAACGGGCCTGTAAGATGTAAACGGAGACAAAATCCAAGGTCATGTCTCATGTTATGACACTTTTATATACGCGTTTTTTCATCTTTCGTTCAGTCTTTCACTTTGTGTGCGGCATATCAGAAGTAAAATGATTTGTAAATTTTATGTAAGACGAGTATATGCATATGAAGAATTGAAGAGTTCATAGTTAGTCATGTTATTTAATGAAGGCGATAATAAATAGTTAAGCTATACTCGGTTGTTTATTTCATTTTCCTTTATACGTTGAATATACATGAATGATATTTTGATCTAACGTACTTGTCTAAGGGAAGAATGAGATACATAGAGTGAGTATAATTCAGGCGATACCCTGAAATTTGTCAATTTGTACTAAATACTCAATTTTTTAGACCAAATTTTTTTTTTTGCCAGCTGATTGAAGTCCCACCTTACCACGTGTTCATAACGGGCTTAGCCAGGCTATGAGCACAAGTGTTAAGGTTTCGCGATACAAACCTAACAGAGAAACAATGAAACAAAGTAACCTCATCATGAATAAACTCTACTAGTTCCTTAATACTATAATGAAGCTCCTCAGCTTCAGCGACTTGATTCACTAGTTGTAGACAATTCGATTGAAGAGTCATATGTAGTATCCCTTGTCTCTTTGTCCACTGATTAGCTTTCAATGCACCAACGGTTTCGGCTTGAAGGGCGGACTCTGCAAGAAATTTATCAAAACCGCTCGTTGGCAACCCTGGTAGAGGGTTCTTTATCAGCCACCCCGCGGCTGCTTCTCCTGAAACCTTCCAACCCGCATCTACATTGATGATAGTCGTTGTACATACTGGATTTCCTTGAGGCCTTTCAATCAGCCAGAAGTCAAGAGAGCTCCTTAGTCTTTCTCTAATAATTTCCTTTTCTGTCCTTCCCTCCGCAATCCTCTCCCTGCTGTCTGCCTTCTTCTTCTTCTTCTTCTTCTTCATGTCTTCCCAAAAGTCCTTTAATAGAGTTAAGGATTCTTTGTATCTTGCTAATAGCCCCGTCACTTCATTTTGATTCCCTCTGAAAATGATACTATTCCTGAAAAGCCAGATGTTATATAGCACATTAACGAAATGGAACAAACCTCTCCATTCGTCTTTTTCTTCAAATAGGCGTGTGGTACACTCCATGATCCAATTCTGAAACGAGGTCACTTCCTCTTCCTGAACCCATTCCTTAAATTCAGTAGCATTCCACAGTCTCCTGCTAATACTACAGTCTCTGAAAAGATGTTCTAAAGTTTCCAATCTCAAATTGGCATTGGGAGATTGTCCTTCTTCTTCCTCCTTGTAGCATAGAACACAATGAGTGGGACCCGTCAGCTGCCTCTTTTGCCTTTCTGCTCCTATTGGCAATGCATTTGCGATGATCTTCCAATAGAAGATCTTCCAACTGGCAGGCTCTGGTAATTTCCATCCCCCTTTTCACTAACCAAATAACAATCCTCCAATTTTTCCCGCCTAAAGTTATCCACTACCAAAAAAAAATAGTAAAGCAAGTGAAATGAGTTATATGCGAATGGAACCCTTGACCTTAGATATGTAGTACTTATTCTCTACCACTACACCACAATATCTCATTGTTTCAATTATCACTAAATTAATCCTAAAGTTATAGACTCCAATAATTTAATTAAGGAAAATCCCCATTTTTTTCCACTAACCAAATAAGAAATCTCCAAATTTTCCCGCCTAATCACATACGGGCCTATCATATGGGCTTACTTTTGCATTATTTAATATATATTGGTTGAGCTTATATCTAAATTACACATGCATGTTAACTGCGATCAATAGCTATATGTTTAAAAGATACTATCATAAAATAGTATAATAATATAATTAATAGAGTAGATGCTATAATCTTTGTTATACCATAAAATAGTATAAATCTTTTTCTATATATCATACTAATTAATTGATTGATTAATTGACAGTATCATCTAATTTTATATTTTATATACCATAAAATAGTATAATAATATAATTAATTGAGTAGATGCTACCATTTTTGTTATACCATAAAATAGTATAAATTTTTTTCTATATATCATCATACTAATTAATTGATTGATTAATTGACAGTACCATCTAATTTTATATTTTATATACCATAAAATCCCCTTGTTACTAAGAGATTAACCACCCCTATAATTTTTCTGCCTATTCATATTGGACTCATATTTGGGCCTTAACTGCTTTGGTTATGTAATACTGAAATTTTGTTAACAGTATATTTTACAATCTCTGTTATTTGCATCAGTGTATACTAATTACAAGACTGTATATATACCAACGAAAATACGTTTTATTTTTGTAATAATCATGACTGATATTTGATTGTAATTAAATATTGTAATCGTCTATTAAGTAAGAAAATAAAAATTCTCAAAACTTTTCGCACCAAAATTTTAAGCTATCAATCTCTACTAACTAAGAGAAAAAAAATCTCAAAACTTTTCTCGCCTAAATTTTAAACTCTCAATTTGGACAAAATCAATAGAACAAATGAGGAAGAATCACACTCAATTATCATATAAAAATTCTTACGGGTTAAATATTTAAAAACTAACAACGGGTGTATCGATACAAATAAATTGTAGAAATATAGTCGCTTAAATTTCTAACAACAATTAAGATAATAATTTTTTTGTACTACATATTTCATGATATTAGTCGAGGTTGCAATTTCAAGTTATTTTATTATTATCCAAATACAATGATAGAATCGTGAAAAATTATCAGGTTGCTAAATTAAAATCTACTTTGTATAAATAATTAACTTAAAATATTAAAATTCTATAAATACCTTGCATACATGCACGGGGTATACACTAGTATGACATTGCTACAAAAATGAGGATTTTTAATCATCAGTTGTGCTGCTTTCTTAACACATTTTTTATCCCTAGTATCCTTGAGCAGAAGGCTGTGATTTCCACTTTTCACAGTATAATCCCCAGTTCCCGTTTTGAGCCATATACATCCATTCCCTCTGTCTCTTTTGTAAAGGGGTATAGCTAAAATTTTCTTCCTCCATTCTGTGGAGGATATTTGATCAATTCTGTCCTGGTCCCACTCACCTCCATCAGTCATAAGGTCATCAACACTCCAGTTTCGTACATTAGTTCTCGGATCATCCAAATCTACACCAGTTTTAATAACGGGGATACTCCCGTTAATCCATTTGTCCTGGAAAATGTTGAATCTCCCCCTATTTTTTCCTTTGCTGCCCACTTTCCATCTCAATCCTTCTTCCAATGTTTCCCTGCCTAATAAAATTCCTCCCCATGCTCTAGACCTATTTCCTTTTAGTTTGCTTTTTAAAAAATCCTCCTGGTTTCCGATAGCCCCATATTTCCCAGTAAACACTTTACTTAGAATTGCATCTTTATTCTGAATAACTCTCCAAGCATTTTTTGCTAAAGCATCTTTATTCTGAATAACTCGGACTACACTCATGAATAAGGCTTTATTATCAAAAAGACCAAAAATTTTAAGTGATCATAACTCGTATTTACGTGTTCAGGAAAGGATATTCTATTTTTCAAACTAGTCTTTACCAGAACTACGATTTGAGGGAAAAAATTGTCACTTTCAAAAGTCATGAGTAAGAGATATGGTTACTCAGAGCTTAATAAAAAAATACTTTGACGTACAAGAACTCCGAGTTACGGATCCTGACCGAATAATTTTTGAAACTGAGAATGAAAGCACAATGTGGGTCATCAAGCAACAAAATGCAGTAGCACCAAGCTTGTTCCTAGTCCTATCCTATCCGTAAGTAATGGCAATAACTTCAACCAATTTTCCTGCATCTCTTACACTCTTACAACCAAATCATGCCTCCACTTCCACATTTTTTCCCAGAAAACATGACCATATCAATACCAGCCTCTCCCAAACCAAGCAGCTCCATGCCCATTTCCTTAAAACCCGCTTTCAAAACATTCAAACCAACCAACCCGATAGATTCGACCCATACTCAACCCCAATTGCGCGCTATAACTTTCTCATAACATCCTATAACAAGAACGACCAACCAATGCATTCACTCACCATATACGTCCAAATGCGAGCCATGGACATCTATATCGACAGCTTTATTATGTCTTCAGTGCTTAAGTCATGTGCTCAACTTGGGTGGTCATTTATAGGAAGAGAAGTTCATGGGTATGCACTGAAATGTGGGTTAGATTATGATGTTTTTGTGGGTAATACCTTAATTCAGATGTACAGTGAGTGTGGATTTACTGCAACTTCACGGCTAGTATTCGATAAAATGGGGTCGAAAGATGTCGTTTCCTGGAGTACTATGATCCAAAGTTATGGCAAACACAGAATGCATAATGAGGCCCTGGAAATTATAAGAGAAATGCTGATTAACTCAATTAAACCCAGCCAAAGTACCTTGATTAGCATGGTCAGTCTTTTAGCAGATGCAGGAAATATAAATTTGACAAAGGTGATGCACAGTTATGTGATCAGAAACAGCGAAATGGACCACCTTGAAGCTAATCTGACCACTTCTTTGATTGATATGTATGCTAAGAGCGGGGAATTCACGATTGCTAGACGCGTATTTGATGCACTGGTGGAGAAGAACATTGCTGCATATACTGCAATGGTTGCAGGGTACATTCGAAGTAACATGTTAGATGAGGGTGCTGCTTTATGTTATCAGATGATAGAATCAGGGATTTCTCCGAATGAAATTACTCTCACGGCCATGATCACGGAATGTGGAAAGATTATGAGTTTGGGTTCAGGGAAGCAACTCCATGCTTATGTGTTGAGAAGAGGATTTGAGATGAGTGTAGTTTTGGGAACTTCTCTGGTAGACATGTATGCTAAGTGTCGCAAAGTTAGAATTTCTCGAGTTGTTTTCGATAGGCTGAGAAAGAAAGATTTTATGACTTGGGGTGCTCTCATCTCGGGTTATGCGCAAGAGCATTGCATAGGCGAGGCTGTTGATCTGCTTGTTTCAATGAAGGAAGAGGGTATACGGCCAAACAAGGTGACGATGGCTAGCCTCGTATCAGTCTGTGCAGAAGTAAGTTCACTTGAGATGGGAAAATGGATCCATGTATATATAGATAAAGAAGGGATAGAAATCGATGTGATTCTAGCCACGGCTCTCATCGACATGTACGCTAAATGTGGAGAGTTAGAATCAGCATATAAACTATTTAACGAAGCTGTGCGTAGAGATATCGGTATGTGGAATGCCATGATGAATGGGCTCGGAATCCACGGTTACGGTGAGGAAGCCTTGGAGCTCTTTACTGAAATGGAAGAGACGAGAATCGAACCGAATGATATCACATTTATCGGATTGTTGAATGCTTGTAGTCATGCGGGTAAAGTAGCCGAAGGAAAGAAGGTATTCAAGAACATGTTGGAAAAATATGGTTTAATACCAAAGATTGAGCATTATGGTTGTATGGTGGATCTTCTCGGAAGAGCCGGGTTGCTTTGGGAAGCATATGAAATGATACAAAGCATGACTATAAAACCAAATGCGATAGTATGGGGCGCCTTGATGGCCTCGTGCAAAGTTCACCGGTATCCTGAGTTGGGTGAGATAGCAGGAAGAGAACTCCTGCAGATAGATCAAGCAAGTTGTGGTCACAACATTCTTCTGTCTAACATTTATGCCAGTGGGAAAAGATGGACAGAAGTTTCAGAAGTTAGAATGGCAATGAAAAGAAGAGGGATGGTGAAGGAACCAGGAGTGAGTTGTATTGAGATAGATGGTGCAGTTCACGAATTCAAAACAGGGGAACAAGCGCATCCAGAACTTGAGAATATTAATGTCATGCTGATAGAGATGATCGACAAACTGAATGATGCTGGATATAAACCAGACACAACAGTGGTACTCCTGGACCTAGAGGAGAAGGAAAAAGAGGAGTCACTGAGGTTCCATAGTGAGAAAATTGCCATGGCATTCGGCCTCATCTGCACAACTCCAGGAACTCCAATTCGAATCGTGAAGAATCTTCGGGTTTGTGAAGATTGTCATGCTGCAACTAAGCTCCTATCCAAGATCTATGAGAGGGTAATAATAGTTAGAGATCGCAGTCGCTTCCACCATTTCAGAGATGGGTCTTGTTCTTGTGGTGACTACTGGTAACATATGGGAGGAATGCTAATTGCACAAAAGTAAAGAGGCACACTATATAATAAAGGGGGATTTTCATTTAGACAACATATAAAGTATCGGTAAACTATACTATATCTTGATACCCTAAAATTTCGAAAACTTGACATCAAGGACCTAAACTACGACGCAACCAAATGTCAATCCTATTCATACAGTTTTTTAAGTATCATGACAGTTTTTGTTAACAATATCAGTACAAAGTCTATCTTATTGTCTAACTGAATGGTTGAATGAGTGAAGAAACTTTTTTCAAAAAAAAAGAGTGAATAAACTTTGCGAAACTAAACTAAAGTGAAATTATCTTAAACAATAGGGCACCCAGCTGAATTTCTTGGAAATAAAAAATCAATATACAGTCTAAAAATTACAACAGACACTAGTTGTATATACAATTTGAGTTAGTAGGGTTCTGTTTCTACCTGATGTAAAAACAATATTAAATCTTAAGACATTCAAGGTTACTACAGTGTTAAAATGCTTAGTGTATGAACTAAATGGAAGGCTGGAAGCTTACTGAGTAGAATGAGGATATGTTAGTATCAACCAAGCCACTGTGAGGCACGACGGTCTCCAGTGCCCCCAACAGCACGCCTAATGCTAATTGTCTCATGAGAGTATTTCTCCTGAAGAAATTCAAAAGCGGTCACATCAAGCTTACCAGAAACCGACTTGCCTTGTTTCCTACGGGTCATCTGCTCTCGTATTGACACCCATAATTTCTCTATCGCTGATCTTTGTTGAGCTGTGAACCTCGATACATTGTCGTTAGCATGCTTCACTAGTATATCAATGACAGTTTGACACCTGCAAAATGAAGTTAATGACTAAGAACAGGTTTGCCTATCCAATTCATCCATTTCCTACGGTAGTACGTTTTTTGGAACCCCGAACATTTACATATGGCATAAGTTAAGGAAGAGCAAGTGGCCAAAAGGGGTATTTTATTTGTATTCAAATTTCAAGGTATATTAGGTTAACTCAATAGGTCATGCAGGCACATGGTTACTTGATTCACATTCGAAGAGGGAATTGTCACTTTGTCAGTTTTTGCCAGCATTAGAATTGCAATTCCACTGAATTTGTCGAAGATAGGAAACTGTTGCAATTCTAAAGTATTAAAGCAAATATTATTCTATTCGCTTTTATATATCATGGGTCAGAACGATTGCCCTCCTTTCTGGAAGAAGCAGACGGTCATCCTGTTTATGGGGTAATGGTTAATTTAGAACACTCTATTATTGTAGGGGAAAGGCAGCATACATCCCCCATACCCCCACTCCCCTGGGCCACTTTGAGCGAGAGCTGCTTATAGAGTCTTGTGCATTGGTAAATGATAATGATGCTATAGTAAGGAGACAGTGAACATACCAAGGAATTTTGTAGCGCTTTGCAGCGATCTCCAAACAATTAATTAAAGCTTCTCTATGTAGCTTCAAAAGTCTCTTCGTCTCCTCTGCTTCCTCCTTCACTTTGTTGTCCTTCGCTTTCTCATCTTTTTTGGGTTTACTTGAAATCAGTGCATCAAGTCCAAAGGGATCAGACTCCTCTTTGGTGGGGCTCTCAGGAGAATTATCAGAAGAAATAATTTCCTTATTTGTTTGCAAGTTGCTCTTGGCCATTTCTTTATCAAATTCAAGAGCAGCAGCCTCATCAGCATCTTCTTCATCAGTTGCAACAGGAAGACTAGATATCAACTCTTTGACGCGTCCAGCAGCTTTTGAGAACTACGTACACAAAGAATAAAAGGTGTATATATAGCACAAATGCCCAGCAATCTTAATAAATTAGCTCTAGAAGTAAGTGCTCTGTAATAAACAAACTTCAAACTCTCTACATAGAAGTTTATCCAACTTTTTATGGCATCTACATTTAGAGATTAAAAAGAAAGTTTGCCAGTGGGGTTTACGAGAATCACATAAGCTCGATTCAAATATGCAACCTAAGAGAAGCAGTTATACCAGTGAGTAGTGACTATTCAGTCTAGAAAACTATACTCCCAATCTCCCATCCCCAGCCCACATAACAAAGCATCTTTCATATAAAGCTTTAAACTACTCCCTCTGTTTCATTGATATCTTCCACATTTCTTTTTTCAATCATTTCTTTGATTTCTTCCACTTACTTTTTTTGCTACAATTTTCTCTCTTACCTAGATGACCCACTTACCTTACCCCTCTCTACTTTTACATATTTTATTATTTTTCTTAAGAAATGTGCCACTTGTAAGGTGGAAGAAATCAATGAAACGGAGGAGGGAGTATGTAATTATAAATCAAGATATCTTAAATGATACTCCGTATTATGTAATGACTACACGAAATTAAGCACGATGACAACATTTTATCTATGTTGTTTAGACTCGGGATAAGAAGTGTGGGTACTCCAAAGTTAGAGAAGGTACATTTCCACCTCAGTAAAACAGTCCACAGACAACCTCGAGGTCAGCGGCGCCACCTATAGCATCATGGGGATGATAAAGAAGCCAAATCTGTTTGTTGGTGTTAATAGTTACAGGTTGGTCTCGGTGTGATTAAGTGTCATGCTCATGATTCATCCTTCTTTCTACCTCTTAGATGCGGCCATCTGACGCCAAATCTTGTATGAATTCTGTAATGGAAACCATGTTGATTAAAATCAACATGGCTCAAGACTAGCATGTAAAGTGGCATAGCTTATTGCCAGATACTCAGTAGCCGCCTAATCATGATTTATCTACGTCAACTTCAAAAAAAAAAAAAAAAAAAAAAACTTTTTTTGAGAGCATGTCAACTTCATCTCTACTATAAACTAGAAATAGGATTAGGTCATGGCATGTACAACATGATAGCATAACAGTCAGAAGGTTTCTAAGGGATGTTGACATCTGATCTCCTTAATCACAGTCTAAGCATAGCAGTGCACCGATTGACTGAATAAACACACGTTTCAATGTACTTCCACCAAAATAAACCACTTGTTTGAATGCTACCGTACTTCTCACTACATTATACAAAATGTCAACCTTTTGGGACTAAAATGCCTATAGTGCAAATGCTTAGTTGCTTACCACAAAGCTGTCATCAGTATGTAAGTCATTTGCCACCACAGCTCGTATCGCCCATGCAGCTAACAAATTCTTCTGCTTCTTACTCAGACACTGTCCACAAACAAGTAAAAGTAAGCAATTGCCGTGACCTACATTACTCAAGCTCGGTTTAGAACAATTCAATATGGGTGCGTATTTACGTTCTGAGATCAGCTATTCAACTGTAAACAATCATGGTCTTGGACATTTAGCCTAAACAAAAGTGTTTTACCACGCCCATGTCCAAGTGTCAAGTGTCAAGTGTCGAGGGTTGGATAAGGATACGCAAGATATCATAAAAAATCAAAGTAACAGCTACATATCATGATTCATGAAATACACATGAACAGTTGAGCATCAAGCAAATTACTTCACTGGCATCTTGTGCAGCAGAGAATAAAACGTGATAATCTGCTCTTATGGAAGCATCATTACATGACGTAGGTGACAGCATGGCAGCTTCCAGCATGGAAAAGAAGTGATCAGCTGTTTCAGGTTTTACACTTCCCGCATGAATCAATTGTAAGACTAACTTTGATGCTCTGCTGAACTTAGAAGGATTGCTAATGTGGGAAGCTATTTTCTTCATAGCCTCTATGGTTTGTGCCACAGATGTATCAGTTATGGTCTTAAACTTCAGTCTTTTTTCAGTTCCCTTCTCTGAAAAGCAAAAAAAATACTTGACTGCATCACCAACACAGCTACAAAATGTCAAACAAAATTGAGCAAACAGATCTCGAATCATACCCAAATTGAGTAATAAAATGTGTATCTCTTCATAACTTCTAGGACTATAGAGTATAGACGCTTAGACACGCAATATCAACAGAGCTCCAAATCGTCCCACTCCCACTAATGCAGGAGCATTAGGTTCCTAAGTTGAGTCTAATTAGTTATTTACTTTTCCTAGTTAGTTATACTATCTAGTTAGCTTAGTTGTTTCTTTCCTAGTTTAAGTCGAGTCTAGTTAAACTATAAATAAGGGATTGTAGTTCATTATTTAGAGATGATATCAAATTCAGAGATCAATATAAGTATTCATTACTAAATCTTTATTCCTTGCGAGGTTGAGAGTTCACAAAACCATAGTTTTCCAAGATTACAATTCGATCCTTATACTTATTAAATAAAAGGCTCTTTGAGACATCAAAAAGAGTTACTTTTACTTCTAGGAACATCAAAGATCAAATATTTGTTTCAGCTTTAAGATTCAAAAGTCCGTTATACATCACCCACCCTCCCAAAGAAATGAGGCTTTAACCAAATGTGCATCACAAAAGATTGGTTTTTTGTGACTGAAAGAAACTCGAGCAGATCATTAATAATGTATTAAGAAAGAAAAACTGCAGAAGTTGCTTGATTATCACCAGTCTTGATCACTCAATAAACGGTACTGTAACTAGTAGGCCTATTAACCTAGCGCCTAAATGATACGAGTAGTAAAACCAGTATAACTGGTAAGATTAAGATTAGCTAACACTGATGTTTAACACGCAGAGCTCAAAAACACAAATTCAATTGGATTGTACAATGTTTTTTTCCCCCAAAATAAAAATGAAATCAGGGAGTAATTCAATCTACCTAGAACCCTAAGTTACAAGTTGCCGGCAATAAAACACGATTCAAAGCTGCTTTGAACTAGAATAAAAAGTACAGAATCGCAAGTCAGAGAATTAAAACAAGTAAAATGGAAGAAACTTACGAGAATCATTAGGAGTGGAACCGGAGGGAGATTTGGGGCGTTTAAGAGCACTTTTGAGAAGAATTGGGGGAGAAATTGGAGTATCGGAAATGTTAGGGTTAGCTTGACTGATCTTCACTGACTTCTTCTGCTTTGCCGGTTGCTGTTGTTGAGGAGGAGAAGGAGAAGGAGGGTGATATGAAGGAGGAGGCAAGTCGCCAAAAAGTTCATCCGCCATTGTTGTTCTCAGCTGAAGCAGCTTAATTGCCCAACGTCAGGTTTGCTCGAACCAGACCCGATGCGGGAAGCCTGAAATTTATTTAGGGACCTGGAACTGGAAGGCAGAAACCGGAGCGGAGCAGAGGGCAAATGGTTCGGTCTAGTCTAATTTGTCTGATCCAATGGTTCATTTTTTTTTTGGTTAAACCGTTAAATTTAGTCCAGGTTTGAGGTGCGTAAGATTTTAACTCCCAGGTAAGATTGTCACCACATAATCCCTATACACGAGCATGTATGCGATTAACTAACCATAGTACATGTTTAACCTTATGTTATTCGAAAGTATACTTCCTGTTCCAATTTAACGTATTTTAGTATGTCTTCTCTATATATAACGTGTAGTGAGGAAGACTATTAACTGCAACCTATCTAATTAATCGGACTCCGACAGCTATTCTAGGTCATAAAACACCGTACGAATTATTGTTTGGTAAGCCCCCACCTTACACAAATTTATGGGTGTTTGGGTGTCTCGGTTTTGCCCACAATCAACATACAGGTGGTGATAAATTTTCAAAGAAAGGTCGTCGGTGTGTTTTTCTCGGTTATCCTCACAATAAAAAAGGTTGGAGGTTGTACGATCTTGAGACCAAGACGTTTTTTGTGTCTCGCGACGCCATATTTTATGAAGATCAATTTCCATATGACCCTGCGTCTCAGGCCAATCCAATATCCAACATTCATGTCCCTTTTTATATGGATTATAGTGGTGATAAGTCCACTTCAGTTTTTGAGTTTAATTCAGTCCATTCTGAAAATATCCATATGGATCAAGAGGAAAATAGGGATGGAACAAGTGGGCCTTCTCATGACAGCCCACCTGAATCCCCTCCCTCTCATGGACTCACTCCTAAGAGCAAGGTTAGCAATGGATTTGGACTCAATCCATAGGGTGGATGGATTGAAAATGGTGATACATCAATGGATCCTCAATCTTGGAGGAGGATTGAGAAAAAATATCCACTTTGACGGATTGAAGAAAAAAGGAAAGATTGATTAAGTTGCCTTAATTAAATGTATATGTGTAATATTTTGTGATTGAGTTCAACGGCTAATTCTTAGAAATTGTGTTATAAATACTACTTTTACCTCTACCATTTTATATTAATTCATCCTATCCTAATAAGATTAAACTTGCTCTTATTCATTCATATAAATCTCAAGGTCTTTTAAATATTTTTCGGAAAAAAATGGATAATAATATCAATTATAATGATCCGAGGTATAATATCAATTATAATGATCCAAGATATCACGAATATATTCGATTTCTCCAAAGTAATCCCGTACAAAATTCTCCGAGTAATTATTTCCTACCACCAAATTTACGACCCATCCAAAATCCGATGCAACATGATTATAATCCGTCATCGTCTACCATTCCTTTTTTCCCAAATACCAATTTATTTTCTCAAAATTCAATATCGTATCCTCCGGAATCTATAAGACGTTCATTATTTGGTGATAATAATCTTCATTTTGATTCCCAAGAGACCGTGAACAATGAAAAATCACATGTTGTCGATTTGGCACAAAATGAAGACGGTGACGACGAAGTTCAAGTTGTTCGTGAAACACAGTTTATCCCGGAAAATTCGTTTCAAAATACGTCTTCCAAAGGTCCCACAAAAAAAACTCCAACGAAAAAAATTCAATGGACCGAATCAGAAGATGCGGCTCTAATCTCGGCTTATATGCGTGTTAGTACCGACGGTTTAGTTGGTACCAACCAAAAAAAAGAAAAATTTTGGGGGAGGATCAAGAAAAAATACGACGAAGCTCAAGATGCAAACCCAACAACAATACGTCCCCGAGAGATTAGCATGTTGACTAATAGATGGCATAGAATTTGTGCGGGTGTGTCTAGATTTGCAGGTTATCACGACCAAGCAAAACGAAGAAACGCTAGTGGAATGGTCGATGGTGATGCGCTTGCCGAGGCTCGTGCTTTATGTTCCAACTCGTACACTTACGAAAATCAATGGCAACTTCTTAAAAAATTTCCTAGATGGGAGGAATTTATCTCATCAAGTCCAAAGGTTCAAAAACAAAATGTCTCTACACCAATCGATACGCCCTCAGAAAGTAGTGGTAAGCGTAGTAGGGACTACGAAATTGAAACTGACGCGCCAATGGATATTATTGGAAGTAGCAAACGTCCGATAGGAGTTAAAGCGACAAAAAAGAATAAAGGAAAATCTCGTGTTGTTGATGGTGACGATATTTCAAAGGTCACTGATCAGTTGGAAAATTTTATTATTAAAATATCAGATGCTCAAGAGACGAAAAAAGAAAGATTGGAAATGGAAAAGAAAGATTTAGCATGGAAAAGGAAGTTAATGTTATTTCAAACGTACGACCAACTACCGAACCCGACTCCCGCCGAGAAAATGAAGAGGGATGAACTACTCGAGGAAATTAATGATCATATATAGTTTTAATTGTTTATTGGATTATAGTATTAATTGGTTTATCCTCTTTATGTTTTATCGTTTTTATGTTTTATCGTTTTCAGTTTTTTTTCATTCTTGTATTGGAATAATAAAATAATATATGCCCTATTAATTTCTCTATGTTACAATTTCTACTCCCACAATTTAAATTTCAAAGTAATAATATATTTCGAGTAATAATATATTTCGACTCCCTAGTAATAATATATTTCGAGTTCAAAATAGAAAGTAATAATAGTAATATATTTTGAATTCTGAAATAACCCCATTATAACGGTCATATTTTTTTAATAGAAAATGATAGTCACAACTTTCGAGATTCAAAAGGACCGTCATATTATTGGAATTGAAGATAACGATCATATTTTGTAATCCTAGATACTGTCTTTTTGAATTTCAAGGTAAAGGATCATATTTTGTAATCCAAGATAACGGTCATATTTTAGGAATTCAAGATAACAAGTCATATATTTTGTGCTTTAAATTGAAAACCAAAACTTGTATATCAAACACATTCATGTCTTCTTTTTTCATATCGCAAATTACTTTATATTCATATATTACAAGCTCCTAAAATGTCATCATCTTCCTCTTCCTCTTCGACATCACTTGACTCGTCAGATTTCGAGATTGAGTGTTACAAGTTAGGCGCCAAGGTTATTCAAATATTGCTAGATAATGCAACCGCACAAAATAGAAAAGTGAAGAGACAATTGAGTTATAAGAAAAAATATATCGAAAGAAATCGGGAGGAAGGCTATAATCAAATATACAACGATTATTTTGCCCCCCAACCAACATATCCAGAGAATGTATTTCGTCGGAGATTTCGTATGCACAAACATCTATTTCTCCGTATACTCGAAGGCGTTAAGTCAAGTAACAATTTTTTCCAATCGGGCGCAGATGCGTCTGGAAGGCCTGCGATATCGGCTCTACAAAAATGTACGGCGGCGGTGCGTTTGTTGGCGTACGGGGAGGCAGCAGATAGGGTCGACGAGTACTTGAGACTAAGTAAAACCACGGCTATGAAGTCACTCCACCACTTCACTGACGCAGTTATAGCTCATTTTGGTGATGAATATTTGAGGAGCCCGACCTCAGAGGATCTCAAGAAAATTTTACAAACCAACAAGAGAAGAGGATTTCCGGGTATGATTGGTTCAATCGACTGTATGCATTGGACTTGGAAAAACTGTCCACATGCATGACGAGGTATGTTTCAAGGGAGAAGTGGTAAAGCTACGGTAGTTTTAGAGGCGGTAGCTACTCAAGATCTTTGGATCTGGCACGCCTTTTTCGGTCTCCCAGGTACTTGTAATGACTTAACTGTTCTTTACCGCTCTCCTGTTTTTGATGATTTGTTAAATGGGAGAGCTCCATTAGTTAAGTACGTGGTTAACGGTCGTGAGTACAACACATGCTACTATCTGACCGATGGCATTTATCCGAATTGGTCAGCATTTGTAAAATCTTTTCCTCTACCTCAAACTCCAAAAGAAAGGTTATTCGCACAAAAACAGGAGGCGGTTAGGAAAGATGTGGAGCGTGCCTTTGGTGTCTTGCAAGCGAGATTTGCTGTTCTTCGTTACCCAACAAGGACCTGGGATGCCGATGTCATGAAAAAAATAATGAAGACTTGCATCATACTTCATAACATGATAGTGGAGGACGAACGACATAGTTATGCCTCATATGACGATCCAAACGAGTTCTATAATGATGTCGAGGGTGGGGAATGTAGTGTTCGAGCATCCGAACACGATATGTCGTATGTGAATGAATTAGGACAATTCATAGCTAATCGGGCTAATTTAGAGGATAGTTCAACTAATCAGAATCTTCGAGATGACTTAGTTGAACATATATGGCGCAACTTTGAAGGCGAAGCACCGGAAGACAGTGACTAAATAAATTTGTGTTTATGTAATCTTTAGCTTACAATTAAATGTTCTTTTTCATAATTTGCATTGCATTTGTATTTCGTAATTGTCCTATAACGTATTATAATTGAATTGCCTTATAATGTATTTAAATAAATTCGTATTTTAACGTATTTTAATTGTCTTATAACGTAAATTCGTATTTTTATATAATCTCTAATTTTCTAATTTATAAAACTCTTCTCGTTTTTTAGTTCCGAATTATATTCGACATCTATGTAACGCCACTAATTCTCCGTTATTTAAAATGTATTAAATTAGATCTACAAAAAAAAATTAAAGTAAGAAAAAAAAATTACGTCAAATACTCGTTTTATAAATTGTCGCTTTTATTTAAAAAAAATGATCAAAACTTACTGATTATAATATAATCGTAATTTATAAAATGAAATATAAAAAAAAATGAGTACAAATTAAATAAATAAGGTATGATAAATGTTGTGAGATGGGTGGACCCCCTATGGAGAGAAAAATGAATCCATTGATGTAGGAGTATTTTACAAGAGAGAGAAAATGAGGTAGAATAAGTGAGGTGGAAGAAGTGGGTCCTCTGTGGAGAGAAATTGCATCCATTGATAACCATGGTCTAACAGTTCTCCACAAACCCCATATTCTTCTACTGGGCCTTCTCATGACGCCCATCATACTGAGCCCCATGACGATGCTCCTGTCGGACGAGATCATCGGTCCAAAGTTCCATCTTCCCGCCTTCGTGATTACGTTTTCGATTCTATTCATAGTCCCCCTCACCGCTCACTCATGTCTCGTCATCTTCAGGTACGTCCTACACTTTGACTAATTTTATTGATTGTCATAATTTTTCTGACCGTCATAAAAGTTTTCTTGCGGCTATTTCCACTGGAGTGGAACCTCCTTTTTCTGAATCCGTTAAGGATGAAGGTTGGTGTCGGGCGATGCAGGATGAAATTTCTGCTCTTGAACCCAATCAAACGTGGACTTGACGGAACTTCCCGCTAGTAAGAAGGCTCTCGGTTGCCGATGGGTTTATAAAATCAAATATCGGTCCGATGGCAGTATTGAGCGTCTAAAAGCTCGTTTGGTTGTAATCATCAAATTGAATGAGTTGATTTTGGGGAAACGTTTGCTCCTGTTGTTAAAATGACCACTGTTCGGACATTTCTAGTTGTTGCATCCATTAAAAAATGGGAACTCCACCAAATGGATGTCCATAATGCATTTCTCCATGGTGATTTGTCTGAAGAAGAGTATATGAAGCTCCCCCGAGTTTTACTAAAGGAAAGTCTAGACAGGTTTGTCGTCTCAAAAAGGCGTTATACGGGCTTAAACAGGCTCCGCGGTGTTGGTTTGCGAAACTCACAGCTGCCTTCGTGACTATGGCTTCCCTAATTCTTATTCTGACTATTCTTTATTCAGTTACTCAAAGGGAGCTGTGTGTATTCATGTTCTGGTATATGTTGACGATCTTGCTATTGCCGGAAATGATTCGGTCGCTATTTCTGATTTTAAATCCTATCTTGGGTCGTGTTTCCACATGAAAGATCTCAGGGTTCTAAAATATTTTCTTGGCATTATTGAGGTTGCTCGTAGCAAAGAAGTTATTTTCCTAAATCAACGTAAGTATGCTCTCGACATTATCTCTGAAATGGGAAACTTAGGTTCCTGCCCGGCTGTCACTTCTATTGAACAGAATTATCAGTTGGGGTTAGCTACCGGTGCACCGATAGAGGATGTTGAGAGTTATCGTCGTCTTGTGGGCCGTCTTGTCTACCTTGCTGTTACCCGCTCCGACTTGTCATATGCGGTTCATGTTCTCTCTCAATTTTTGCAGTGTCCTCGTCAGAAACACTGGGATGCAACTCTTCGAGTTGTCAAGTATCTTAAGAGTTGTCCGGGACAAGGAATCTTACTCCAGGTAAATAGCTAGTGACACTTCTCTTACGGGATGGTGTGACTCTTCTTATGCCAGCTGCCTCCTTACTCGACGGTCTGTCTCGAGTTGGCTTGTCTCACTTGGCGGACCTCCTATTTCCTGGAAAACTAAGAAACAGCACACAGTCTCCCATTCCTCCACTAAGGTCGAGTTCAGGCTATGGCTGCCCTTGTGTGCGAATTAAAATGGTTGGTTGGGCTTCTCTCTACTCTCGGCGTGGACATTCCTCGCCCAATTTTTGTCTTCTGCGACAATCAATCCACCTTACACATTGTTCGGAATCCCGTTTTTCATGAACGCACGAAACATATCGAAGTGGATTGTCATTTTGTTCGTGATGCCTATCTGGAAAATTTTATTCGGCCTGAATATTGTTCTACTCTTGATCAGGTTGTTGATGTATTTACTAAGGCTCTCGGCTCGACCCAATTTTTTTATCTCGTGTCCAAGCTGGGCGCAGTCAACCTCCATGCTCCAGCTTGGGGGGGGGGGGGGGAGTAATAGAATATTCGCATAATTAGGAGATATTCTTAAGAAATCATGATATTTTGTGATTAGTTATGTTAACATAATTAGGAGATATTCTAGGAGAGATTGATTATGCTTTGATTGTGTTTACATTGGATTAAGAAACGTCTCTTGTATTCTATTTAAACAATCCCTTAGGATGAATACAGTATGACATCTTTTACCCAATTATCTGTGTACATCTTTTATCAAAGACTCGATGGCTGAGACGAGAGAAGTTCCTCTCCATTACTTTCTCTTCTCCATTAGCTTCCATTACTTATCGACGGTCCATATTTGTTTCGTTACGATCTAACGGTTATCGGGTTTGAAAAAGTGGACAATGAACGAATTATGATTTTACTCCCTCCGAGTTCCCATCATAGACACGTATTCCTTTTTGAGTTGAGTTTGATATTTTTCTCTCTTTACATCTATCTTTTTATACTAAATTCAAATCGATGGAAAAGAATTAGACGCGTGTCAGACTCTCCTTGCATAGTTTCCCGCCGAACCGTATACTAGCTTCATCTATAGAAACAATCTTCCATAAAGTATGAATCAAGCTACTATTAGGGCTCGTTTGGTTCACCATTTACTGGGAACTTAAATTCACGTGAATTTGTATTTCATGGGAATTACAAAAATATTGTTTGGTTGCCATGCAGGAAATAACTTCATGCAGGAAGTTCTACACACCAGGGGGGGCTTGGTGAGTAACTTCTCCCATTATGGAAGAAGTGACAATTCCTGGGAAGTGACAATTCTCGGGAAGTGAGCAACCAAACAACATCCCAATTTATCAATTCATGGGAAATTCTAATTCCCATGATTTAAGAGGGCAACCAAATGACCCTTTAGCTTCATTTATAAAAATGATCTTGCATAAGTATAAGATCAAGCAACTATTAACAATGTTGAAAAATAATCTTGGGAAATAAAATAATTTTGTGACTCTCTTAAGTATGCAGATTATAGAGTTTGAAAGATTACGCAAATCAAATAATATTATGTATATGTTAAGAATAATAGAGATTAAAGATATTGAATGATTACGCAAATAAAATAATATCATGTATAACTTAAGATTATCAGAGTTTGAAAGATTACGCAATAAACAAGCAAATAAAATCATCACTAACCTTGGAAAATTAAATAATTACGCAAATCTTTATTATAATGCCCTACCCAGATATAAAATAAGATAATCCCTCGCATACCTATTACTGTGTATAATAAAGATTGAAGATATTTTCAAGTTGGTTGAAGCCTTGAATGTACTTATTTAATGACGGTAACACAACTACATTACTACAATTTTCCAATTTTAGTTTGTACTGCATATCTAAAAAAAATGTCTTCCAAAATGAATACAATAAGGGAAATATCTCCAAATCGTGAATCATGGAGAATCAAGTGTCGCATCATAAGGCTATATACCGTTCCTGAATGAAATAATCGGAAAAGCCAAGCGCCTTGAGATGATCCTTATGGACCAAATAGTGAGGTTTTAAGGTTTTCTTGAATTATAGATATCAAATACTCCCTCCGTATCTATATGTTCGTCCACTTTTAATATAATACTCCACCCATATATTAAACAAAGTGGACGAACATATAGATACGGAGGGAGTATTATTATACCCGCTCGAAAAACACGTAATCAATCAAAATAACTGTTGGATTATATTTTTTTGCTATGTAATTAGGTGACATCCATGATGCGTAAGCAAAAAGCTCGCAAGCAAATTGTGACACGCAAAGAACAGCGAGGACACGATCATGTCAGGAGGATGACAACAGTTCTGAAGGAGAAATCATTGTTGAAAATACCCCAATGCATGCTATTTTGAAAACCCGGTGCTTAATATGGAAGACAATATACTGAATGATCTGGATGAACCGATCCCAATGCTTGAGGAGGGAGAGATTCACCCGCAAGACAGTGATTGACCGTGGATGTTTCAGGGTAGCAAGAAGAACACAATCGTGGAAGAGGAAGAGGAGTTGTTGCGAATTACCAAAGATGAAGTGGAAGATGAACTCGTTTATTGGAAACAATCTGTGTATTGCTTCATTATGGGAGCGAATCCACCTTGGACTGTGATTGAAGGGTTCATTCGACGGATTTGGAAGAACTTTGACGTGGACAAACTATCGTTCTTGAAGGATGGTATTTTCATTGTTCGGTTCAAGTCGATGGCAATGAAGGAAGCAGTTTTAAACCTTGAACACACTATTTTGTTCGATAATAAACCCCTCATTGTTAAAGATTGGAGCCCGGCGGAGAAAATTACTAAGGATGGTGTGAAAGTTATCCCTGTTTGGGTGCACTTATTAGATCTACCTCTAAAGTTCTGGGGTAAGGCTCTCCCTCGATTGGCAGGTCTAGTTACCAAACTTAACAAATTGGATGGAGCAACGACAACACAAACTAGACTTGGCTTTGTGAGAGCTTTGATTGAGGTACCCTTAAGGCAAAAATTGAAAGAGGTCATAAAATTCAAAGACGAGGATGGTAATGCAATTGAGATTAAGTTTATGTATGAGTGGCAGCCGGTTTCTTGCTTTAAGTGCAAGAATTATGGGCATGACCAGACTAGATGCAAGGAGGAGAAAAAACCAGAAGTGAATCAGCCAGTTAAGAGGGTTACTTGGAGAGGTCAAGGACCTACCCTGAAGGCAAAATAGGTTCCTGCAGTAGCTGCTCCTCTGAAACCAAGGCTGCCTGCTACTCCTTCAGTGGTAGCACCAGGTCAGAAGCCAGATACTGGGATTGATCATGGTGCCTTGATTGTCAGGGAAGTGTCATATGCTTAAGTAGTCCAAGTAGGGTCACCTAGAAAGCAGCAACATGTGGATAAAGGAGGGCTCAAAGTGGTACATACTGATGATTAAGTCCCATAAAATTGGTTTTTGGAATGTACGGGCATGAATAATATAAATAAGCAACGCACAATTAGTGAGTTTCTAGAAAAGCAAGATGTAACCATCTTTGGACTGCTTGAAACAAAAATAAAAATGAGTAGTTTACATAATCTTAGTTCTTGTATTATGGATAAGTGGGCTATTACGACTAATAACCATTGTGTGGAAGGTGGTCGAGTGTGAGTGCTCTGGAAGCCTGAAAAAGTGGTTGTCCAAGTGTTGGATGCTACCTCACAAGCTGTTCACTTGGTCATTAAAGATGACTGTAGTGAGTATCATCTCACCTTTGTTTATGCGTTTAATTCTGATGAGGGGAGAGAATACCTATGGAGGACGATGACTGACTACGCTGGTCTCATTAATGGGGCTTGGTTGGTTGGAGGGGACTTCAACACGGTCCTCAGGTCTGAAGAGAGATTAGGAGGGACTAGTTCCGAGCAAGAAATGTCTCCTTTCTGTGACTGTTTAGTTGCTTGTAGTCTCGATGACGGGCCTTCTGCTGGAGCGTGGTATACGTGGAAAAATAAACATTGTCCTAAAGACAGAGTCAACAGTAGGCTAGATCGGTGTTTGATTAATAAAGAATGGGCCGAGCTATTTCCGGAGGGGTTTGCTCATTTTCTCCCCGAGGGTACGTTCGACCATTGTCCTTGCATTATTAAGCTTGATAATCAGTCTGACCAGAAGTCAAGACCATTTAAATATATGAATATGTGGGGCTTATTCCCTCAATTCATTGACACGGTTAAGGGTAGTTGGGAGTACGGAGTTGCAGGAAATTGTATGTTTCAGGTTGTCACTAAATTAAAGCGGCTGAAGAGGGCGCTTAAAGGGCTTAATTCAACGGGTGTCGGGGACATAGAGAATAAATGCAATCAGGCTGAACTGGCGTTACGTAAGTTGTAGCTCGACATTCAGGCAAATCCTCATAATCAATTTTTGCATGAGAGGAAGTGACAGCTGAATAAGGATGTCTGCTGGTTGCAGGTTGCTCGTAGGTCGTTTCTGCAGCAGAAAGCAAAAATAACTTGGCTTAAAGATGGGGACCTGAATACTGCTTACTTTCACTCGGTGTTACGTTTGCGTTATGCTCGGAATAGGGTGATAATTATTAATGATGAGTAGGGCATTGAGAGGTTGGATGCGGTAGGAATTCAGAAGGCGTTCTTGGACTACTACTTGTCTTTGCTTGGGACTTCGGCTTTGACTGAGAAGGTTCAGGAGAACATGGTGAAACAAGTTAAGGTGTGCTCGATAGCTCACTGGGATGTGCTTCTTGCCCTAGTTACATTGCGTGAGATTAAGGCCACTATGTTTAGTATTCCTAAGGACAAATCGCCTGGTCCGGACGGGTATACTAGTCAATTTTTTAGAGATTCTTGGGATATTATTGGCGATGAGGTAGTGGCTGCTATGAAGGATTTTTTCCGTTCTGGGAAGCTTCTTAAGCATAAATTAATGCTACTAGTCTTACTCTTATACCCAGACTGTTCTTCAATTTAGATCTATTGACTGTTGTAATGTGATTTATAAGTGTATTTCCAAAATCTTGAGCAACCGGCTCGGTTCGGTGTTGCCTGACATTATTAGTCCGCTTCAGGGTGGATTCATCACAGGTAGAAATATTATTGAGAATGTTCTTATTTGCCAGGATGTGGTGCAGATGTACAACAGGAAAACTGTTTCACAAAGGTGCTTGATGAAAATTGATCTCCAGAAAGCCTATGATAGTGTGGAATGGAGTTTTTTGGAGCAGATGATGCGCGCGTTAAACTTCCCTCAACAATTCAGAGACTGGATTATGGAGTGTGTTACCATGGTTAGTTTCTCTTTGACTCTAAATGGTGAGTCTTTTGGTTTCTTTCGTGGGAAACATGGGCTAAGGCAGGCGATCCTGTGTCCCTGTTGCTGTTCACTATATGTATGGAATATTTATCCAGGACTATCCAATTTGCTGCTGAGAATTCTAAATTTAAATACCATTCTAAATGTGCGTCTATGAAGTTGTGCCATCTCATGTTTGCGGATGACTTATTGTTATTTTGTAAAGGGGAGGAGATGTCATGATGTAGACACCCGCATTTTGCCTGCTAGTGTCTATAGCAGTTCCCGACAAAACACCCGATGATGATCGGACGCTAACGTGACTTAATACGCTCGAATACGGACTCGGAATCAATAGTATCCGACATGGACTTTTAGCGGAGTAATAATCTCACAAAACAGACCTCAAATCCAGGCCCAGTGGGTCATTCCGAGCAAAATAAGACTAATTTGGGCCAAAACCGACACCAAAAATAAATCCCGTCTTTTAGCGACCGGGTCAAAACCCGGTCAAGGACGAACCCGTCACACAAATCAGCCAAATTCAGCTTCTAGAAGATGGCGCCCAAATCAGAATTCAAAAAGCAAAATCAAATCAAAAAGTCAAACCCTTCCTAAATTGACTCAACTCACCCAACTCCCTTGATTCACTCTATAAATACACCCCCTAACTTTTCAGCATGATGAAGAGCTTTGAGAGTTTAGGGAGAGCCTTTGCAAACCTAATTCACCCTACATATTCTACCCTAATCTACCTAAACATCCTACACTACAACCCCAAGCAAAACCATACAAAAAAAACCGAGCCTTTTGCCCTCGAAAAACCGGCGGCATACATACACACACACACACATATTCAAAATCCCGAGATCAAAACTCATCAAAGACACACACCATAACTCACCCTACATATCTCGACACTCCCGCGCTCCCGTCGCTATTACGAGTTCGTTTCCGAGGCCATTAAGCATGTAGGTTGAGGGTGTAATTCAAATCCCGACATCTCTTTCTCCTTTCTCTTTTCCTTTTGATTATGTATATATATGTATATATATGTATATTATTATTATTATTATTATTATTATTATTATTAGCACTAACATTTTAATTCCGTTACTAACATTATTTTAATTTTGCTACTAACATTTTATTTATGTATACTAACTATAACATTTTATTTATTGTATCTAACCTCCAACATTTAATTATCGTCATTAACATATTAATACCGTGTATATATATAGATTTATATAATATTAAAATTCGGATCTTAACACGTTTGACTACGACGATCATCCAAAGTCCGTTTAATCCCTTTACGAGTCACGACGGAGGTGACACCCTTTCGAGGAGCGCCGCCCCAATGTACTCAAGGGCATAACGCGATCGTGATTGCTCATAGTTGAACGCGTAAGACTCCATTCCTAAGATTAGTACGAGATCCGTTGAGGCGAAAACCGACATCACATAATCCTTTAGGATTAGTATCGATGTCGTGACGCGGAGGACTATAATTTCGTCACTAATCAAGATTTTCAATCACATAATAGCATATTTCATAAAATCCCGATAACGGTCTCATAATCGTATAATACACGCTTATGACATCGAGAACCGAGTTGAATTTAAATAATGCAATATTTTTATTTAACTCGGTCAGTTATCGAATTCAAACAAATAAAGGACACACGGCCAGACCCCCATGCGAGTCGCGCGCCGGTCAGGCGACTCGCGGGGAGGCCTGTTCGGCCGAGCCCACTTTCTCGTTTTCTCGACTTTCTATCCTTTTCGGTCCTTACATTAATATGCGACTTTCGCGACATATGTCCATATTTTGAGACTCGTCTTTTCTTTACGACTTTTAGTCAACGCGTGTAAAGGCCATCACGTGAACCCATTTTTTCTAAAACTTATGCACATCACGACACTTAAAATGACTTTGATCGACGGTCTCACACTATTAATTTTTGTATCGACGACTCTTTAGTCGTATCCGACACATAATTAATTTAGACTCCATTTCTCGATGTGATAAGTCGGGACAAGGCATCGAGATTCGGGATCGGGCTAGCACCACGCCTAGGTTCCATATCTCCGTCCTCCGTTTAATACACAATATAATGTGTATTTAATCGAAGTTCGTTCATTTGCACAACTTACGGTCTAGTTTATATTTATTATATACGGGTCCGTTTCTAGTTAGCATTTGCTGCTTATAATTCAATTATTCTATTTTATTGCTCGTTGTATTGTGAATTCCGGGTTGTATTCCGCCCGTGTAATTTGTAATTTATTTACGAGTTTTCTATTATTTGATGTTTGCCATTTATTTATTTAAATGAACATCACATGCTAAATCACTTTGACGTGAATCAAGATGCATTAAATGACGTAGTTAATCAACAACTCGCATGCTTAGCCCGAAAACGCTGTTCGCATATCATTTAATCGTTTTACTAGCGCGCGCACACGAACACGAACGATGTCTTAGTAGAGGCCGCCATGTGCGGGCGGGGTTGGGTGTCCTTAGTGGGCTTCCCAACACGTACCCTCACCCCTTACTCAGAACCTTGGTTTCCGGATGCCCGAAACCATTGGTGCACGAGAGTCATTTTATATACGAAAGCCGGTGTAAACGGTATCGGTATAATAATGCAAAGGGACGAGCCCCATGAGCTCTGAAATCGAAGTGGGCTTACTTTGTGTATAGCCAATGACGACATAGAGTGGGCTCGTATGGTTCCGAATAACCACAAAATTCGGTGGCGACTCCATTTTGACTTAAATTTCGAACCCGAGAACAATCTCACCACGAGATTCATTCGCCTACCCAAACCCGCGCGTGGCCGCGTCGGGGTGGACCTACGTCATGTCCACACATGAGTATTGGTAAATCTTATTTATACTGTGCTGAGATGAGTGCTAGTCAGAAAGAGGAGGCTCTTAGGATCACTGGGTGCAATGTGGGTAAGTTACCTTTCAGGTACCTTGGTATTCCTATCCAGACGACTAAACTCACGAAACAAGATTGTGCTAAATTGGTTGAAAGAATTTCCTGTAGAATTCTGAGTCTTGGGGCGCAGAAGCTGTCGTATGCTGGGCGGCTGACGCTGGTCCAATCTGTCCTTTCTCAAGTCCATGCTTACTGGGCTATGATTTTCATTATCCCTAATTGTGTGCTTGCTCGGATTGATGCTCTTTGTAGGATTTTTTTATGGGATGGTAAGGAGTCGTTCCATCCTGTTCCTCTTGTGGTCTGGAATAAGGTTTGCCATCCAAAAACTGAGGGTGGTTTGGGGCTACGTCAATTGGTGAAGTGGAATGAAGCGACTATTCTTAAACTAGTGGCCTGGGTGTTTGAAAACCAAAATAGGCTATGGGTTATGTGGGTGCATCATTTCTATCTAAAGGGTCAAGATTGGTTGACCTATACACCTGGGGTTATGGCTTCTTGCGGATGAAAGAGGATTTGTGGGATTAAAGAGGTGGCGAAAACCCGGTTCATAGGCGGACAGTGGCAGTCTGATGTGAGGGGCTATTCTGTTGCGGCAGGTTATGAGTTTCTAAGAGACAGGCAATCGGGTGTTGCGTGGTTTCAGCTGGCTTGGTGTGGATGGGCACTGCCCAAGCACCAGTTTATAACTTGGCTGGGTTGTAGGGGTGCTCTCAATCCGAGAGACAAGCTTCATAGGCATGACGTCTGTTCTTCGGACCTTTGCTGTCTGTGTGAGATTGCTCCTAAAACTGTTATGCATCTTTTCTTCCAGTGTGTGTACAGTCGCAGGATTTTGCAGTTGCTCACTGATTGGCTCGGGAAAAGGTTGGATTCTAAACTGTTGTGTATTAAAATTAATGGAAGTGGGTTACAGAAGAAGGTTTGTCGTGCCATGGTGGCTGCTGCAGTTTACAATGTTTGGTTACAAAGGAACAAGGCTCGAGTAGATGGCAACATTATTCACCCTGATTTAATTGTAAATTAAATTTTTTGTCTTAGGCTAGAATGGCTTATCTAAGGTAAACCGTCTCAGAAGGAGGTAGCTTTGCTCCAAAGATTACGGTCTTTTTAGATTGTATATGATTTGATTGATTGATTTATTATAATTACATTTTACCAAAAAAAAACTGTTGGATTATGGCAAAGATAAGGTTTTGCCTCCTTCCTCCTTCTTTTGTTCTCCCACATCGAAAGAAAAGGGAGCTTGTGTCCCCTTTATAAGACCTCTCTTATATTGGCCTATTAGGTTGTGTCCGACTTTTACTCTTTTGGGCCTGTGCGTGTGCCGGGTGTCCAGATTCATTGGACTGGGCTGTATTGTCTAGGTTCTGTGAAGATTCAGTCAAATGGGTATTTATGAGGCGTCATTAAGGCATTGATTGGGTGATATTAAGGTCTCTTAATGACGATCGTTTTTTGGAGCTATTTGGGACGCTCTTCTCAACTCTTCACTCTATAAATATCGAGCATTTGTTCACTGTACAAACACACAAGAATACATACAACTCTCTTCTCCCTTCTCTCACATTCTGCTCTTTCTTGGGTTTGTTTTTGTCATTCCATAGTTCTCTTACACGAGTGGTCGCGTACAAGAGCTGGCGGTGTTAACCTTGGAAAACATACGGTGTTGTAGACGATAACCACCGTGTCGTGCCGATATAATTTTCAAGTCAGTGGCCACCATACCACGACACTGTTGTTTCATATCTTCTCCATCACAGTTCCGGTTTTTTCAGCCCCATGTTGCGACACTCGGTTTTCGTTTGCTGTCTCTCGGTTTTCTGTCCATTTTGATACATATCAGTTTTTCTGTCCATTTTGTTGCCTGTCGGTTTTTGTCCCTTGTTACCAGCCTCTCAAGGTTTTCACCCGTGGTCCCATTGTTATTCCTCGCGACTAACAATTTGAAAACTATATTTATACTTGTGTCGCGGAACGTTTGGGAAGGAAAAAAAATGGTTGTTGTGTCAAACTTATTTGCTGCTGATTTATCAAAATTGGAACCCCTTGATGGGCAGAATTATAAGAGGTGGTCTCAGAAACTTTTATTGTTTTTTGAGCAGTTGGAAATCGATTATGTATTGTTTAACTATGCACCTGAGTTAGTTGTTGCGTCTGCCGCGGCCGAGGCCACACCTCCTTCTGCTGCCACAGTTAAGTCTAATGACGAAAAGGTTAAGAAACACGATAAAGACAATAAGGCAGTTAGGTACCATCTTCTTAATCACATGACTAACACTCTTTTTGATTCGTTCATGGTCCATAAATCTGCTAAAATCATTTGGAAGAAGTTAGAGAAAAAATATGGGGTCGATGATGCAGGCAAAAAGAAATATGTGGTGGGTCAGTGGCTTGGGTTTCATATGGTAGATGATAAACTCATTATGGAGCAAGTTCATATTTACGAAAACCTTTGTGTTGATGTTGTCAATGAAGGTACGAAACTTGATGAAGTCTTTTTAATTAATGTGTTGTTAGAAAAGTTTCTTGCGTCATGGAGTGATTATAGGAACCATTTAAAACACAAGAAAACAGATTTATCTCTTAAAGAGCTCATAGGTCATATGAGGACTGAGGAAGCTAATAATCGCCTTAAAGATAAGTTTGATCTAATGTCATCTGTCTCCACTAAGGCTAACCTTGTTGAAGCTGGGGGTCCGTCTCATGGCAATAATAAGGGTAAGAATAAAGTGGGTCAAGGTCAAAGTCAGGGTCAAGGCAAGGATCCAAGTAAGGGGAAAAGTCAAGGTGCTAAGGGAAATAATCAAGGAAATTCCACCAAGCCAGTTCCCGAGATCCATAAGCCGAATCCAAACCTGGTGTACTATGTGTGTGGACAAACGAGTAACAAAGCATACCAGTGTCCTCAAAAGAAAGGTGGTCAAGCCGCCCAAGCCAGCATTGCTGAATCAGATGATGATATTATTGTTGCGGTGGTGGTTGAGGCCAATCTTGTGGCAAATGTTAGTGATTGAATTCTGGACACAGGAGCGTCAAGACATCTCTGTGCTACAGAGTTGTTTGCTGAATTTGAAAATGTAGCTGACGGTGTAAAGGTCTACATGGGTGACTCTTCCTCTGCGCTGATCATAGGAAAAGGCAAAGTCTTTCTTAAACTAACCTTCGGGAAAACTCTTTCCCTTAATAATGTTTTGTATGTCCCTACTCTGCGTAGAAACCTAGTGTCTGGTGCCTTGTTAAACAAAGTTGGTGTGAAACTTGTTTTTGAGGCTGACAAGGTTGTCATGTCTCGCAAAGGGGATTTTGTGGGCAAGGATTATCTCAGTGGGGGCTTATTTATTTTGAACATTGACTCTTCTGCTATTAATAATAATATTTCTGCTTCTGCTTATATCGCTGAGTCTATTGATGTTTGACATGCTAGATTGGGTCACGTGAATTATGAATCGGTTAAAAAATTGAAGGCAATGTCGCTTATTCCTTCTTTAACCACCGAAGTCTTCACTAAATGTGCTAGTTGTGCAAAAGCTAAGTTTACTAAAAAACCTAGTAAACCAGTTAAAACTAGACGTACGAGTCTTCTCGAGTTAATTCACACCGACCTAGCTGATTTCAAGAGTATTATGAGTAGAGGAGATAAATTTTATTATGTCACTTTTATTGACGATTACATACTCAAGGTACACTAAGGTGTATTTGCTTAAGAATAAAAGTGAATATGAACAGATGTTTATTAAATACAAAGTTGAGGTAGAAAATCAACTTGACAGGAAGATTAAAAGAGTCAGGTCTAATAGAGGTGGTGAATACGGCTCTAATTATTTAATAGATTTTTGTGATAAAAATGGATTAATACATGAGTCCAGTCGTCCTCCTTACCAACCTCAGTCAAATGGAGTAGCTGAACGTAAAAAATAGAACTCTAAAAGAAATGATGAATGTTATGCTTTTAAGTTATGGCCTTTCTGACGATATGTGGAGGGAAGCGGTGCTTTCAGCTTGTCACATTCTTAACAAGGTACCCCATAAGAAATTAGACAAGACACCTTACGAATTCTGGAAGGGTTATGCCCCTAACTTAAGTTTCCTTAAAGTGTGGGGTTGTTTGGCTAAAGTAGGCTTACCTAGTTTTAAGAGACCTACTGTAGGACCTAAGACTTATGGTTTCATTTTCATTGGTTATGCTCAAAACAGCGTTGCTTATAGATTCATGTTGTCATTGAATAACCGTTCTATTTCTGAGGCAAGAGACGCCGAGCTTTTTTGCATGTTTTTCCTTTAAAGAAAGTTGTTGATTCACCTCCTGATTTGTCTTATATGCTTGTTAATCCCGTTAATAGTTCTAGGGTCGTGCTTTTTCCTAACGAGCTTTTACTCAATCCTAACGACATTTTACCTATTTGCCCCCGTCATTTCTCAACACTCTCAAAAGTGATGTTCATTTTCTCTCTAAAAAAAATCTCAAATTTGACCTAATCGAATCCGACCACTCAACCCGCTAGCCATCACCACCACCACCACCACCGTGACCACCACCCTCTAATCCGTTCCCTAAACCCTAATTTACTTCACCAATTCCAATTAAACAATAATTAGAGAAAAAATGTAACCAAACCTTAATTTAATCCTTCAATTTCAATTAAATTTTGATTAGACAATATAATTAATGTAACCATACAATTGATTTAGGGAAAACGACAATTAGTTGATCATTAACTGAATTAGGGCTAATGATCGATCCTAATTTCCTCCACCAATTTCAATTAAACAATAATTAGAAGGAAAAAAAGTAACAAAACCCTAATTTAATCCTTCAATTTCAATTAAAGAGTAATTAGAAAAAGTAATTACCGTAACCAAACAAGTAATTTAGGAAAAACGGTGATTAATTCATCACTAATTGAATTAATACACATAATCGATTTGTAATTGTGGTTTGAATAGTTGTATGCAAATTAGAGAAAAATTGTTCTTGGTTGGGAGAACTGTGAATTATGAGAAGGATAAATTTGGAAATATTAAGAAAAATACGTTAGAATTGAGTAAAGTTGCGTTAGGAAAAAGTAATTTCGTAGTTCTATTGTAACACCCGCAAACTTTCTAGCTCTGTTATTTGTTCCGTTATGATTATATCGTAACTCTGTAATATTTCGTCGATTACATTTTTCCCATATCGAGCCTAAAATTATTTATTTTCATAAAAGGATTTTAATTATTCTATTTTTATTCGAAAACCCATTTAATTCTTTTCATCGCAAGTATGTTTAATTATTTTTGAGAAATCATATTTTCTATGATCAATAGTTTTAAAATTGAGTTCGAATTATTTATTTTTCTAAAAAGGCTCGATTATATTTATAATGGTTTCTAGCTCAAATTTTTTTTTTTTCGAAAAATAGTTGTTTAATTATTTTACTACGCGATTTCATAAATAATTATTTTCTAACGCGTTTTAATCCGATTTCTTCGTAAACGCTTATATTATTTTACGAACATCCTTTTATCAACACTACATATTATTCTTTCCATCTCAACCATCTCGTCTCCTAGCTGAGTTAAGAGTGTTTGTGACTTTATTATTTCTATCTTTTAGCTTTCTAATTTCTTTTATATATTCTCTTTCATTCTAGTCTATTTTATTCATAACAAAAGTCTTCTTTTCTCTTTCACGTTAAACTTCCTAATTCTTTTCGATCTCGAGGGTAATTTAATTACTCTTACTCGTTTTTCATCTCGTTTTCTCCTTTCTACTCACTTATAATGTGGTTTTAATACCATATGTTTAATTATTTCGTAGGCTATCGTCCTAGATCCGATGGAGACGATTATTTAATAGATTCAGATCTCGATTAAGGTAACATTGGCACGTTACTCGATATTATGTGATATTATTGTTGTAGTTGCATGTATAGAAATTAAATTTTTGTTAAGACAATATATGTATGTCTCGTTTTTAATAACAAAGACTTTAAATCGTAAATTTTCACATGTTTCGTTATTTTAAATCATTTTTACGAGATTTGCGAATAAGTTTTTTTTTTAATTATTTAAAAGTATTATAAGGCCGAGACTAAAACATACACATAATAATTAATTTCATAATTTTCGTGATTTTAAAGTGAATTATCAAATTGAAAGTTTTATTGTTTTTAATAAAGTTACAGCATGTTTCAGAATCTATTAAAGTTTTTGTGTGAATTAATAATCTATTTTAAAGACTTTATTTCCGAAAATTTTGAAAAGCGACTACTATTTATTTTAAGTTTAATTTATTTCTATTTAATTTCGTAAAATAACTCCATGTTGTTTGGTCACAATAAATTGTTTATGAACGGGTGTCAAATTAATCCGCGAATTTGTCAGCTGTGATAAGATCTTTATTGAAACATATGTTAAAAATTTTATTTAATTTTGGTAATTTAAGTAAATAAACTATGAAGAGTCTAGTTAATGTTTCCAATTGGATTTATTTAAAATCAATTTTTAAACGTGTTTTATTAAAGAAATACGATCGGGTGTCTAGTTCTGACAGTTTCTAAACCTACGAATAAAAACCCGTGTTTTATTTGGAATTTAGATTTTCTCCAGAAATAAAAGTTGTAACTAAGTTTCTACACTTTTCAAAACCACAGGTCTTACTTTTGATTTTTATTGATTTAATTACGAATTTTATAGTAAGACCGTGCGATTCTGGAAAATTTATCAATTTGTTATTTAAATACTTTTAATTACTTAAACTTCAACCTTTTTAAAAATAATTATGATTTTGACTTGACTTGACTTTTAATCTTGAATTATACATATATATAATAAATATAATGTTTACGTCTCGAGGCCTAATATTAACTATTTTACATAATTCTTATTTTAATCGGTTTCTATTTATAATAGTACCTACTTTTGAAAAGTTATTATTTTAAGAAAAGTTCTATTTTTATAAAGTTTTCTCCTTGAAGAACAAACTATATTTCCATTGAATTACGATAATGACTTTGTTTTGGAGTTATGGAATAAGGAAAGTGTACGGGTGGAGTAATACAGTCTAGAGCATACGTTTTGCCATCAGCTATAAGGCTAGTGTATCCGAGCGGGATGCATTGGTTGTTGAACTGGGCATGTTCTTGTCCAGGAGTGTATGTTCATTTTGACCTTAAGCTCGTACCTCACATGTAAGACGCCGCCGGGTTGAACTGGGCACATTTGGTGTTCCAGGAGAGGTGTGCATATTTACTTAAGCGACTAGGACCTCGCATTGATAAGTCGCCGTCCTATTATGGTTGAGTTGCCTAGTTAGAGACCGAAGTCTGATTTGTTTTGATTGAGTTCTCGAAGCTAGCTTTTAGTATTCTCCTATTGAAAGCCTAATCTGTTGCACTGATTCATATCCATAACGCCGTTATTATTATTGATTGATATTCACTTGAAAGTTGACAATTGTTTTGAATTTGTGGACATGACATAGGTCCACTCCGACGCGGTCACGCGCGGGTTTGGGGAGGCGAATGAATCTCCATATGAGATGGGTCGAATTGAAATTTAAATCGAAGTTGAGTCGCCACCGAACTTTGTGGGAGTTCGGGCCCATTCGAACCCACTTTATATCTTAGTGGGCCGTGTACAAAATACGGCCCATTCGGATGTCAGAGTTTATTGGGTTCGTCCCTTTGCATTTGATACCGATACCGACATTATCGGATACCGTGTATTGAATGACTCTCGTGTGCCAATGGATTCGGATATCCGGAAACCATGGTTCTGAGTAAGGGGTGAGGATACGTGTTGGGAAGTTCACGAAGAACACCCAACCCCGCCCGCACATTGGCGGCCTCTACTAAGATATCGTTTGACTCTCTAATACGCGTGTTAGTAATACGATGAAAATGATATGCAAACAATGTTTTGCCTAAACATGCGAATAATTGAATGGGTTGCAAAGTCGATTTAATGCATCTAAAGTTAACGTCAAAGTTGTATTTAGCATGCGGGTTCATTTTAGTACAATAAAATAAACAACGAAAAATAAATCGACAAGGATAGAAACAAACATGTTAGTAACGGTATAACGATAACAACGGTTTGCAAGAAATATAGAATGCTATAAGATAATGTAAACATGATGCATGATTTTGGAAAATCGATAATTTTGCTAAGTCGTGTAAAAATATGGTATGATTTATACTTGACTTTAAAGTTTCGATGCTCGTCATGTTCGATACTTGTTTATGGAATCAATATCAAATATTAGGAGCGAGTTTAGAAAAGATGTTATAAGTCGTTTTAAAATTGAACTAAAAAAATCCTTTTGTGTCGCAATTTCCAGGCAATCGCGCGACTTGTATGAACTTCACGCGACTTGCACAGGCGCGCCACTCGCATGAGATCCGCGCGACTCGCATATCACCCGCGCGACTCGCATGATATCCGCGCGACTCGCATGGAGGAATATTTTGGCTTTTTTGATTAATCTTGTTTGATTTGATATTCGACTACGGAGTCGGTATCGCATCCTTGGAATGATGATTTTTATTGAATTGGGCAGAAATATTGTATGATTTATGCTCGATTCGGATTTGGATACTCGTCGTATCCGATATTCGATTATTGAATCGATATCAAATATTTAGAGCGAAATCTAGAAAATAAATTTGTAAGTCGTTTTAAATCAACTAAAACGAAATAAAATGTCTCCGCGTTTTATAGTGTCAGAATTAATTCCTGCGAATTATGATCACTATTTTTAGCATCAACGAAAATCGTATTAGTCGGATTTGTTGACTAGATCGTTTAAATTCGACATCCAATTATTGAATTGGTATCGAATCTAGTGGATCGACACTTGAATTAAAAAAAATGACTCGACTTGATTCCCTCCGCATCCCGACATCGTAATAAATCCTTGCGGATTGTGTGATGTCGGATCCACATCAACGGGTTTCGACTCTAATAAAAAAAGTGTTTTAAAGAAATAATTTTTGAAATTGGTGAAGATGTGATGATAATGATTATGATAACGACGCTAACAAAAAAACGATGATTGATTCTGACTTGCTTCAACAATCAAATATTTGGGGTGTCGGGATAAGTGACCGTCAACATCGGGTGTGATACCATCGTAATATTCGTGTTTTCTTATCCCGTCATCCCTCATATTCGACACGAATAGGCAAGTATTTTAATGTTTTATATTATAGATTATTACCGATATTAGAGACGCGACGATAAAAAAAAAACGAAAAAAAGACGACAATGACGACGACGACGCGCGGACGACACGAGCAAAGAAAGGAGAAGAGAAAAGAACGGGATTTTGCACCCTCAACCTACATGTTTCTTGTCTCGGATGGAACTCGTTTCGTTGTGTCTTTAGCACGGGAGTTTCGAGGTTTATAAAGGTTGAGTTATGATGGTTAGGGTTCCTAGATTGCTAGGGTTTAGGGTAGTAATTAGGATGTAGAATTGATTAGGGTTCTCTTAGGTTTTTTTTATGTTGTGTGTAGATGTGTTAGGGTTTTTGTAAAAGTGTTGAATTATGCATGCAAGAGGATGTTTATATAGGCAATTGCTCCCCTCCTTGTCTAGGGTTACTCGATCAAGTGCCCTGATGGACTTGATCGAGTGGCCCACTTGAAAGAGGACCGCGGGTTTGCTCTCGGAAATGGCTTTGACCGGGTTTTGATCCGGTCGCTAAAAGACGGTTTTATTTCCGGTGTCGGTTTTGGCCCAAATTAGTCTTATTTGATTAGAAATGACCCACTGGGTCTGTATTTGAGGTCGGTTTTGTGAGATTTGTACTCCGTAAAAAGTCCAAGCCAGAAACTAATGGTTTCGAGCCCACATCCGAGCGCGTAGAAACATGTTTGTGTCCGATCATCATCGGGTGTTTTTTGGAAACTACTATAGACACCTGGCGGTCAAAATGTGGGTGTCTACAAAGCCCCCACTCTGACTGAGGCTTGGACAAGGCAAAAGTCAGAGTAGCTACCAGGCCAATCGAGGATTAGGACCTGGCAGACTTCCGGTCGGGTCGTTTATAGTCCATTAGACCTGCGTGAATGGGCCCGCCAGCCATAAGACAGAAGCCATACCTGGGTCGATGATGATAACTCCGTGGGGAAATTGGACTTGCCGCGTAAGTCTTGGGTGCGCCTATATATGGGCTCATCCCGTAAAAAAAATGCCGCCTTGGGCTTTCCGCTGGGGAGCTATATGAGTTGTGCGGGCTTGCCTCCGAAGCCTTGAGTTGTACCTGTATCAGTTACATAAATTTTTGCATGCAACACGTAGGTAAAAATATGACTCGCGCTGGGGAATAGTGATTTTTGCTTAGTTTTTTTGAAATCGAAGTCCTGAAAGCAACTCACGTTCTAGGAAATAGGTTTTCAAAAATGAAAGGGGTAGAAAAGAAATTTGCAGTTTAAATAGGCTGAAATTTGACCTTGCCGAAAAGGATTTTTTTCAAATGGCTAAATTTTGCAAATCTCAAAGCAAGAATTTGAAGAGAGAGGCCTACCGACAGACTCGACGCTGGACGTGACAGGACGAGTTGACAAACACGAACTGGACTCTCTAAGGGTTGGACCGTGACTCGGTAAGAGGGTGGGCCACCTAAGATGACAAGACTCTTAAGTTGCGCTATTCCGTAGCCTAGGCGAGTGGCAACACGGTCGAACATCGAAATGAGATAGATATGCTATAGGGGACTTGCAGTAGTCTGTAATGGGACTGTTGTAGTCTTGTGCTCTTCTGGATTTTTATTTTTAGGGTACATTCCCAAAATGGGTATTGCTTCGAGTCCTGACAGATTCTCGTCTTCGACTGAGCCGAGTACTAGGACACACTATAGAAAGGAGGCTAGATTTTGAAAGTATTTGGATTTTGTGAGTGGGTGGAGAACTTCTGCCTAAGAGAAGCCCCCAGGACTACAAAGCAAACTATTGAGAACATGACAGTGTCGTGACCGGAATGATGGTGCTTTTTGAATGTGTGTCAGTGTGGGTGGTTGTGCCTCTGTTGAAAGGCTGCCTACGAATTCACGTGTAGTGAAATCAAACCATGCCGTAGTTCAGTGAATTGAAAGATATATTATGGTGCCTAGTCTAATAGGACTATGTGTGTAACTAGCCATATTGACGGTGTAGGCTAGGTGCATTCCCAGTGATGTCTTGATCAAAGGGCTAGAATGGTTAGGATGTTGATCCTGTGACTGTGAGCGTTCTCCGGGGTAGCCCCAGAGGTGGTGTGAACTATTTGGGCATGTTCTATGCCGACCGCAGGTTACGTTCCCGTGTTTGGGGCTGGTAACTGGTTTGGATGAGAAGAATTGGGATGGGATTTGACGAGTTTTGCTCTCGGGTCTTTGACGAGTTTTGATCTCGGGTCTTTGACGAGTTTTGATCTCGGGTCTTTGTATGGTGATTGTGAATTTTGTTATGTCGTGTTATGTTTGTAGTTGTTGTGCAAGGGGGAAGTCGAGTAAAAATGGCTCGAACTTTGGTCGGGATAGGTTTGATAATGCGGGATCTGGTTTCCATGTCTGGCCCTAATGGTTAAGGGTATCCTATGGAGCTTGAATCCTCAAAATTCCGGGTTGTCTCTAGCCTAGGTCTCGGGAAGGTCTTGAGGGTTGTAATGTGGGAAGGCTGAATGTGGTGTTAGCTGACCAGCTTGATTGTCACTCCCCTATTGGATGGTATGGGTTTTGATAATTTTGAATTGACAGTTCACTTGAGTTGACCGTTAAGTACGGTCATGGGTTTTTGAATATTTTTTTTGGTTGACCTCTTAGCCTCGGTCATGGCATTCTTCATTTGGATTGACCGCTTAACCTCGGTCATGGGTGCCTTTTTTTTGATGGCCTGCTTTTTTGTTTTGGCCTTTTGCTTTTTCTTGGACTTTTGCTTTTTTTGTCCATTTTTTTCTTTTTTCTGTTGGTCTGACTAACACCAGAGGTGGGGGTTGGTCAGTCTTATTGGAGAGGTTTTTATTGTGGGAAATGGGCTTGCCTCACGTCTTGAACCCAAACTAGGAGACTACCTAGATTTGTCATAGGATTCGATACCGCTCCTGCTAAGGGTAGTTATGTGGCTTTCTATGTCAGACATGGAACAGGTAAAGGAAAACATGGGCTCGGTTTCCTGCAGTCATTATAGATGTGCTTATAATAGTCACGTGCGTGTGCTCACAGTGTATGATGGTGTTCATCATGTTCTCGGAAACACATAAGGAAAGTATATGTGAGAAAGAATATTGAAAGCTGATTTTATTGAATTTTGAAAAAGATGACAGAATACAACTGACTCTGACTCTGACTTTGAAATCGAAAGAATTAGTACATCCTAGACTCGGACTCAGACTAGGACTCTAATCAAATCCAGACCCTTGGATATATGGGAGGTAGATTGGATGCTTTGGTCGTTGGGCCCTGTATAGTCCATGAGGGGCCTTGCAAGTGACAATACTTCCATGACGGGTGTCCTCCCGGCATCGAGGGAATCTTGGATGAGGTGTTTCAGTTTCCAGCACTGCTCTGTATCGTGTCCCCTCCCTCTGTGGAATTTGCAGTAATGCTCGACGTTCCGTGCTTTGGAGCGTTTTTCCAAATGTACGTCGGTTGTTGGACCTATGGGTAGTATTAGCCCTTTCGAAACCAACCTTTGGAAAGCGACGGTGTAGGACATATCCAAGTGGGTAAATGTTCTTACCTTTGACTGGTTCTTGACTTTCGGAGAGGTGACTTGAGGGTTACCTTTCTCGGTCTTGCCATCTTGAGGGTATAGGAAAGTTTCGTAAGAGTGTTCATCTTTCAAATGGCTCGGTTGGGTGATTGGCTGTCTTACCCGCTCTAGTTGTGTTAGACGGGATCGGGTTCTTACAAGATCCTCTTCGATGATGGTTACCCTGGAACTTAGGTTATCTAGGGAAGTATTGATTTTCGAGAAGATATGGTTAATGGAGCAAGATAGCATAAGCATACTCCCCTGCATATCTCCTTTCTCGACGGCGCGAGATTTGTTGTGGTTTGGTAACGCCTCATTCATAGGGTCCCTGATCGGAAGAAATGACAGGTGTTAGGACTCGCCTAAGCTCGGTTTTGCGCAAATGCAAGAGAGAGTCAAACTAGGTACGGCCCGGGGGGGCGGGAATTGATAAGCTAGTCGTGTACCTATCAAAAATAACCAACTACGGTCCAACTAAAAATATAGTTAGGGAAGTCGGGATCGATTTCACAGGGAGACAAATAAATCCTACTCGCAATTTAAGTCTATCTAGGTAACCAATTTGGGGGATTTTTGTGTTTGTTTTTAACTAATCTAAAAGTAGTGAAGGAAAGAGAATTAAAGGAGGAGAATAACTAAACTAAATAGAATGAATTAGGACGAATTAATATATGGAGAGAAAACTAGGATCGTCGGTTCACCATGAATTTCCTACGGTCACGGTCTAGGTCACAGGTCTGTCGCAGATATTGGTCTAAGGGGTAGTGAAAAGGTCCTTCCGGTCCGCTATTCACCCTAGAATGCTTCTAACGGCTTCCGATCTTATTAGGGCAAACTAATGTGTTGTAGCAGGTCTAACTCTTACCAGGCTTCCGATCTTAGGTTCGAGTTCACCAATTCAATTAATCAATTACGTCGACTTAATCAATTAATCTCAATTAAATGCTACAATTAACAACTCAGACGCAATATCGTAGACAGATCTATAAACTAATTAGCAATCATATTCAATTCATGGATCCCCTAAATCCTAGCAAGGGAAATTAGCTACTCATGGAGAAACTTACGACAACAATAATAAAGATGATAAATAAATTAAGCATAGTGAATAGATCTAAAGAGAAATTAAGAATAAAAGAAATAATAAGATTAAGAGAGAAAGAATTAAGAACAAAGAGAATAAGGAACAAAGAAAGAATTAGATTACCGAGTTCAATGAAAGAGTAGAAAAGAATTCATAAATCTAGATCTAAAAGTTTAGGGTAGAGAGAAATTTAAAGAGAATAGTCTAAAGAAAACTCTAAAGAGAATTAGAAGCATATAAGAAGAGGTTATAGAATTCTAGTCTAATAGTTTCTTAAATACTAAGCTAAAACAAAAGCTCAAAAGTCTTATTAACCCTAAAAATCAAATTAGGAAAGTCTCGGTCTTCGTCCAGTCTCGAGAATAGTCGGTCGAGAATTTTGAATAGTCGGTCGACTATAAGGATAGTCGTTCGACTATTGTTCTCAGCACTGCGCGCTCAGCTTCAAACGTTTGCCATTACTTCGTTACTTCTTCAAATCGGGCGTGTAATATACCGTTGGAAAGCTAAGAGAAAGAGCTTTTCAACGCAACTAAAATCAGCTCAATTGAACTTGTAGAACTCAAGATATTCACGTTTAAAGTAGACCCATTTGGAAACGATCATTCTCTTTTCTTATTTCGCAAAAGATTTCATCTTTAAGCACGATTTTTGCCTTGTTTATGCATCAACGGGTTCAAACCTGCATAAGATGCAATATAACCACAAAGTATCAAATTCGGGGGAAAATAGTAGACAATGCTACTCGATATGCATGGAAATGCGTGCGTACAAGACGGAATAATCATATATAAATTGCACGCATCAAACCTCCCCAAACCAAATCCTTGCTTGTCCTCAAGCAAGCACAAAACTATGGACTCAAATCTAATGGAATGTATATAACTCATAGCGGAGTATGCTTCAAAGTTACCCAAACCAATGCGCAACGATTAAAATTAATGTAAACAACCACATACAACAAGCTTGACCAATGATAACAATACTGAACCTTCAACCTTGCAAGACTCGTCTATGTCGGATTCTCACGGATCGCTCATCACACAAAACGGGTGATATTGTGAGTTTATGTAAAAATGGAAAGACAAAACACTCACCTAAACTGCGACCTACAAGAACATGCATGCAATCTAACATGAAATTAATCTCTAATAACCGTACATACGCATTTTATCGGGAAAAGACACGTGCCAAGGACTTACATATGGTATAAAGTGAGGCTAATCGGGTAAGAAGGGGCAAAACGATATGGATATGAGAAGTTAAAAGCCAAGCTAGTATTCCCTACACCCATCAATAATAAATACCCCGTTCTCACCAAACTTCAGTAGAAGAAATTAGGCATAGCAAAAAGCGCCTTATCAAAATCGCTTCCCACTAATAACTATGAAATTAGAGAGATCAATTCTTTTCTCATAGCAAAAACACATTCTTCTTTTAGTTTCACTTCATTTTTTTTCTTCTTCTTTCCTTTCTTTTCTTTTTTTCCATTCAACTTTTTTCCATTGAATTTTTTTTTTTTTTTTTTTTTTTTTTTTCCATTTTTTTCTCAATTCATTTTTTTCAATTCCCTTTTTTTCAATCATCATGGTACCAAAATTAACCCGGAAAAAACAATTACGTCCAACTAATCTACTAGCTTGACTAGGGTAGGCAATATACGGCATGTAGTTGATAAACGGGTCAAACAGGTTAATTTGGCTATGTGAGGCTCATGGGAATTAATTAAAAGAAAGGTTTTGCCTTTTTCGCACATGTCAAAACCACGAGTCAAAAACGTACAGGTACCTAAGAGACGAATGTCATGCTTATGCAGTTTGATGTTACATGTCTCATAAGGAGTACTACTCTCAACCTAAATGAAACTGATCATGAATGTCATCAGTTTAAGGCTCTAATTCCTTACAATTCTGAGTAGTTTGCCAACAATGAGTCAAGTTTATTCGTTCAGTAAAGTCAATCAATGACAAGATAATGATGCATGTAATTATATACAAAAACGATAACGATGCAAGGTGTAAGCAAGCTAATGAAGACATAAAAGCAATATCATCATCATTATATAACCATTCCGACTCGACTATATGCAAAAACATATTTTTGATTTTTTTTGATTTTTTTATGCATGCGAAAATGCAAGAAATATGCAGATGGATGAAAACAACAGATGCATACCCTCCCCAAACCAAACCACACAATGCCCTCATTGTGTACAACAAATAATAAGAGGCATAAAAAAATATGGGGAAAGATATGAAAGACGATGAAAGAGTAAAAGGGAAAAAATGAGACTACTTACAAGATACATATAAAGGAGACATCCTCAAACCGCATCGAAGCATCCTCTTCATAATCAAAATTGTCGATGTCTCCGTCGCAAAAACGGTACCTACACACAAAAAAAACAAAAAAAAAACACAAGAGAAACAAAGAAAATATATAGAACACATCTTAGTAACTTATATGAATCGCCTAAAAAATAGGTCAATGATCGCATTAGCTTGTCAAACAAGCTAGACCAATCGTCAGCAAAATGGTCATAGGAAATCAACATCAACAAGCATGACCAATAATAAACATGATAAGTAAGAACACTAATGAGCAGTTTATGAGAAAAGACATAAATACCGAATATCTCAAAATTATCCCAAGTCTTATCATTTGACTCAAATTGCACAGGAGAAGAGTCAAATAACTCAAAACTACTCAAAGCATCAAACTTATATTCTTCAACTCCCTCGAAGGAGTTATTATTATCACCATCTTCAACGCTCTCAAGAAGACGACCATCAAACGATAAATCAAGAGCCAAAACAATCTCTTCTAAAAGAGTCTCACAATCCTCATCCATAATCATAGGCTCAAGCGAAGGTGTAAGGGAATCGAGATCAATATAATTAATGGGTGAAGGAGATTCATCTTCAAAACAATAGGAAAAGTCAAATTTCTCCAAAATAGGTTTTTCAAAGAAATCAGATTCGCAATCCCAAGTATCCTCAATACTGAAAAGCTCATCACTCGAAGTATCATTTAAAAGTGCACTCTCTTCCCGACTCTCGTCCGTTTGATCTTTTCTCTCACGCTCACGGGCTTCTCCTTTGTTCAACTCTCTTTCAAAAACCTCAAAATTGACATCAAATGACACACTCTCAAATTCACATGAACCAAAATCCTCAATGTTATCTTCAGAAAAAACATCAGTCAAAGCATCCAAACACGCGTTTTCCTCAAATATAAAACTTTCCATCTCACAATCATTGTTTGCCACAACAATATTCACAAAATGAGAAGAATATTTGATTAAAGGGTGTGAAAGTTGCTCCGAAAGAGAATAAGATGGTTCACAAGTATCTAAGGAATGCAAGTCATCATCCTGCATCAAGTTAAAAATCATAGGGGTTTTGGGAACAATTTGGGATTGAACACTATACACATCATCAACATCTTCCTCAAATGGGCATATGTCCTGTCTAATAGATGCAACAGATTCAGTCATAACATAGTCAGTGGAATGTGAGAAATTAACTCTAGTATCTAACTTACATGGAGTATCATGCTCGTTTTCTTTTAAAGTTACCATATCTATAAGTTGTTGCATCATCGCCTTAAGCTCTGATATCTTAGCCTTCCTCTTCATCTCTGACTCCAAACTGTTTCGGATTAAATATTGGAGTAGCGCCCATCTTTTCACATAAGACATGTATTTAAACATGCCTTCACAGTTTCCCTCAATATAAGCGCGTGTCGCATCATCGACACCATCGTAAATCATATGACTCACCTCCCACACACTCACATAATAGCCATTTTGAGTAATAAAAGAGTCAAGTCTATCAAAATAAATATGCAGTGGTTCATGTTCAAACTGAGGGAAGTAGAAAATAGTCATAATGATGAAATATGATGAAAAAAAAGAGAATAAAAAAAAAAAAAAAACTAAGAAAAATAAAACTAAGAGAAAATAATAATAATAATAATAGTAATAATAATAATAATCGTCTCAAGAAACTGGAGTTTCCTAAGACAGAAGACAAACTAAAATAAACAAGCAGAAAAACACTATCTCCCCGGCAACGGCGCCAAAATTTGATAAGCTAGTCGTGTACCTATCAAAAATAACCAACTACGGTCCAACTAAAAATATAGTTAGGGAAGTCGGGATCGATTTCACAGGGAGACAAATAAATCCTACTCGCAATTTAAGTCTATCTAGGTAACCAATTTGGGGGATTTTTGTGTTTGTTTTTAGCTAATCTAAAAGTAGTGAAGGAAAGAGAATTAAAGGAGGAGAATAACTAAACTAAATAGAATGAATTAGGACGAATTAATATATGGAGAGAAAACTAGGATCGTCGGTTCACCATGAATTTCCTACGGTCACGGTCTAGGTCACAGGTCTGTCGCAGATATTGGTCTAAGGGGTAGTGAAAAGGTCCTTCCGGTCCGCTATTCACCCTAGAATGCTTCTAACGGCTTCCGATCTTATTAGGGCAAACTAATGTGTTGTAGCAGGTCTAACTCTTACCAGGCTTCCGATCTTAGGTTCGAGTTCACCAATTCAATTAATCAATTACGTCGACTTAATCAATTAATCTCAATTAAATGCTACAATTAACAACTCAGACGCAATATCGTAGACAGATCTATAAACTAATTAGCAATTATTCAATTCATGGATCCCCTAAATCCTAGCAAGGGAAATTAGCTACTCATGGAGAAACTTACGACAACAATAATAAAGATGATAAATAAATTAAGCATAGTGAATAGATCTAAAGAGAAATTAAGAATAAAAGAAATAATAAGATTAAGAGAGAAAGAATTAAGAACAAAGAGAATAAGGAACAAAGAAAGAATTAGATTACCGAGTTCAATGGAAGAGTAGAAAAGAATTCATAAATCTAGATCTGAAAGTTTAGGGTAGAGAGAAATTTAAAGAGAATAGTCTAAAGAAAACTCTAAAGAGAATTAGAAGCATACAAGAAGAGGTTATAGAATTCTAGTCTAATAGTTTCTTAAATACTAAGCTAAAACAAAAGCTCAAAAGTCTTATTAACCCTAAAAATCAAATTAGGAAAGTCTCGGTCTTCGTCCAGTCTCGAGAATAGTCGGTCGAGAATTTTGAATAGTCGGTCGACTATAAGGATAGTCGTTCGACTATTGTTCTCAGCACTGCGCGCTCAACTTCAAACGTTTGCCATTACTTCGTTACTTCTTCAAATCGGGCGTGTAATATACCGTTGGAAAGCTAAGAGAAAGAGCTTTCCAACGCAACTAAAATCAGCTCAATTAAACTTGTAGAACTCAAGATATTCACGTTTAAAGTAGACCCATTTGGAAACGATCATTCTCTTTTCTTATTTCGCAAAAGATTTCATCTTTAAGCACGATTTTTGCCTTGTTTATGCATCAACGGGTTCAAACCTGCATAAGATGCAATATAACCACAAAGTATCAAATTCGGGGGAAAATAGTAGACAATGCTACTCAATATGCATGGAAATGCGTGCGTAAAAGACGAAATAATCATATATAAATTGCACGCATCAGGAATGACTAAAATTCTCGGATCGGGATAGCCGAACGCTGACCTAGACAAAGTAATCACCGCGAATTAGACTCAAGCTGCAGAAGGGTGAGTCCGAAAATAGGGCGACCATGTTCGAGCGCGTCACGTGCTCGGACCCACCGTGGTGACCTAACCCTAGGTGACTCGAGCGCTCGCAGCATAGGTACGACTCGAAGAAGGCATCATAAGGACGTCGGTGTATGATGAACGTAGGGTACTCCCTTAAGGTGACTGTGGCTGACTGTTCAGGTGGAAGATAGCCCCCAAGTGAGACTAAAGACTCTGATTGGACTCAGATGGTGTGGCACCTGAGTGACTCAAAAGTAAGGTATGTGAGACAACACGTGTAAGACATGACCCTTAGAGCAACCGTGATTGATCGCTCTGCTGAAAGGTAACCCCCGAGTGAGGAAAAGCCTGAAAAGGAAATGTGTAGACACCCACATTTTGACCGCCAGGTGTCTATAATAGTTCCCGCCAAACACCCAATGATGATCGGACGCAAACGTGCTTTGATGGACTCGGATATGGGCTCGAAATCATGGACATTTGGTTTAGGCTTATTACGGAGTACAAAACTTACAAAACCAACCTCAAATCCAGGCCCAGTAGGTCGTTTCGAGTCAAATAAGACTAATTTGGGTCGAATCCGGCACCAGGGGCAAAATTGTCTTTTAACGACCGGGTCAAACCCGGTCAAAGATATTTTTTCCCGAGACACACGGACCAGCCGTGACACTACACGTCCGGTTTGGACTCAAATACTACAAAAATCAGCCTCGAAAATACTAAACAAATCCATTCGAGGATAGAATTCGATCTCAAGTGGAATTCTATCCGAAAACTAAATCAACTTACCGACCAAGTGTCAAACACTCGGCCAAAACAGCCAAAACAGCCGAGATACTCGGCTTCCTCACCAAGAAACGAGACTCTTGTTCTCTTTCGAACTCTTACGTTTCCTATCTAAACCGGTATTTCTTGTTGTCCAAGCAAAATACCTCTCCTAAACCACCTCGCCTATAAATAGGACCCTCCGGTCAAACAATTGAAAAAAGGGACATGAATCAATTAGATACATCTACTCATCCTTTCATCCTCAACACCTTTAATTACTTATAGCATCGAAAGACCGATAGTATCATACCGACACACATATATCGAGACCACGCCCGACCAAAACCGACCCCCTCTCACGTCACCTTACACAACCAAACCGACACCCAAATTCATCCTCATCATCTCGACGCTCCGGTGCCTAAGCCACTTCCCGACGAGCTCTATTCCGAGAAAACAAAGCATGTAGGTTGAGGGTGTAAATCAAACCCGATTCTTGCTCCTTCTCTTCTCCTTTCTCGTCGTCTTTTTTTCTTTTTTGCGTCATGTCGTCGGTCCTCGTTTTAATATGGGTCGTTTTTACATATTTCTAATATCGATACTATAAAAACTATTTTCATATATGAACGTTCTTAAAATATGATATCGATTCTCTAGTCGAATGTCATATTAGGAAAAGAACTAAATTAAATCTCATTGATGCTAATAAAGTCGTTACATCCATTTTTAAAACAAAATTCGACGACTTTTACGCGGAGAGAATTAACATTTTTTTCGTTCAAAACCTTTTTTTTTAAAACAAACTTTACGAAACTTTTTTTTCTAAAATTATTCTAACTATTTGATATCGATTTCATAATCGAATATCGAATACGACGAATATCGAAAATATAAATAGAGTATAAATTAATCGTGTACGTGATTTATAAAAATTGACGATTTTCGAAAAATAAAAAAACGGGACAGACTTCCGCGCGACTCGCGCGCCTGCCAGGCGACTCGCGCGAGGGCCTGGAAAACCGTGCCTTTTCTCTTCGTTTTCTCGCATTTATTCTTCTCGTTCCTTACATAAAATAGCGACTTTCGCGACATATTTTCAGATTTCGATAAATACTTTTTCGACCTCGGTCAACACGTGTTAATCCATCACGTGTCATAAACCTTTTTAAAAATCATGTCATATTATCGTATTTGCATCTTTATTCGATTTATTTAATCGTTACTCACCCGTTTTCTCGTGTTTGTAGCAGTTTATTTTATTTCCTTTGTTTTATTAGACTAAAAAGAATTTCATATGCTAAGATAACTTTGACGTTATTAGTTTAAGATGCATTAAACGACTTAACAACCCATTTATTTTTCTCTCACATGCTTAGGAAAATAATGTTTGCATATCATTCCACCGTCGAACTAACGCGTGTACATAAAAAATGAACGATATCTTAGTAAAGGCCGCTAAGTGCGGGCGGGGTTGGGTGTTCTTTGTGAACTTCCCAACACGTACCCTCACCCCTTACTCAGAACCATGGTTTCCGGATGTCCGAATCTATTGGCAACGAGAGTCATTCAATACACGATATCCGATAATTTCGGTATCGGTATCAAATGCTAAGGGACGAACCCAATAAACCCTGACATCGGAAATGGGCCGTATTTTGTACACGGCCCACTACGACCTAGAGTGGGTTCGAATGGGCCCGAACTCCCACAAAGTTCGGTGGCGACTCCTACTTCGATTTAAAATTCAATTCGACCCATCTCATATGGAGATTCATTCGCCTCGCCAAACCCGCGCGTGGCCGCGTCGGGGTGGACCTATGTCATGTACACAATTTGGCGACTCCGCTGGGGATCAACTGATGAGTCACTTACCATCGGCATCCTCAGGGTGAGACTCGAAAAAAAATCGTTCGATTAGTAATGTACACGTTTTAGTTCAATGGTTCATGCATAACCCAATTCTTTCCCAGGCTGGTTACTTGTGACCGACGTCCCACTATACCACGGTGCATTCCTAAATGGGTGCACTAAAGACTTCGATGGAGGAACTCGCATGGGTTTTACGGCAGGTTCTAAGATCAACTCGGCTTAGGAAGTCCGTCCTTATTTGCGAGAAAGCGATCGTCGTTGGTATAGACCCTATTCGACCGACCGAGACTTAGATTAGAAGCATACATGGTGTCATTATACTGTTTCCATGACTACATGCTACTTGCCGTCTTTTCAAAAACCGTCATTTTCAAAAATTTGCATCTTTTCAAAACCCGGAAAGCTACCGAATTTAGAACTTATGATTTTGACTCAAAATAGCCTATTTTTAGCCGGTATGCTGTCCAAACCTTTTCAAAAATCCGAAATCTCGGCCCGATAACCTTTTTTTTTCGATTTTCAAAAAAAAAATCGGACCATCCTATCCGACTTTGCTCGGTTTTCAAATCCAAATTCCCTTTTCAAAGTCCTCTTCTTCTTAGGACTTCCCGTATTTAGCAGTGTCGGGTCTTGTCATAGGTTGTAAGAGTCTATAGCGTCGAAACTCCGTCGATCATACATCACGGATTTCCTCCCTATCCCAGTCCGCCTTATTTGTCAAGGCAGGGCCCACCTTCGTAGGACAAACTCCTACAAAGGGAAGCCTGTTTACACATTCGAGTCCAAAGTCTGGGGAATTCTCACGTGGACCTTCCTTCGAACAGGACTAGGCCGACTTTGCCAAATCCTAAGGAAGGCCCACCGTCCACGGGTCATCCATCTAGAAGTCGGTTTTCGGTCTTTTTCTCGTCTAGTATTTTCCTTGCTCGGGATGTACTCTTTGATTTTAAGATCTGGGCCAGTTACTGATTACGCGGTGCCCTTACAGACAGGCCACCCCACACCCGAGCCATGACGAAAGAAGCCATTGATGAGTTGACAGCTTCATTGACCAAGATCCAAGACCAATTGAGACAAATGAGAGAAGACTAGATTACCATCATCACTCGGGTAAGTGTCGTGGAACAAGGAACCCCCAATGCTTCGATCGAGGATGACGGACCTTTGGCCGCATTGGCCGGCGCGGTCCAAAAACTTCAAGAACAGGTCCTCTCGACCACCAGGAACACCATCCTCACGGAAAATGCCCGATCCTATTCGCCCTTGACCGATGAACTGCCCGCTAACCTCAACTTAACGGGCTTACCAATGTTTGACGGGACTGAAGACCCGGTACTCCATATTCGGGCTTTCAAGGATTTTATGGCTGTCAAAGGGGTCAAATCGACCATGTTCAAGCACCTTTTTGCCTCCTCTCTAGAGAAGCACCCGAAAGCCTGGTACTACAGGCTTGATCCCAAGAAATACAAAACTTGGGACGATGTTGCAATGGAATTCACATGAAACTATGCGGATAATGCTGAAATCCAGACCACTATTGATGCGTGCTATTTATATATGATTATTACGTCTTTTACGCACGCATTTCCATGCATATTGAGTAGCATTGTCTACTATTTTCCCCCGAATTTGATACTTTGTGGTCATGTTGCATCTTATGCAGGTATGGACCCGTTGATGCATAAACAAGGCAAAACTCGTGCTTAAAGATGAAATCTGATGCGAAATAAGAAAAGAGAATGATCGTTTACTAACGTGTCTACTTAAAACGTAAAGATCTTGAGTTCTACAACTTCAATTGAGCTGATTCCAGTTGCTTTGGAAATCTATTTCTCTTAGCTTTCCAACGGTATATTATACGCCTGATTTGAAGAAGTAACGAAGAAATGGCAAGCGTTTGAAGTTGAGCGCGCAGTACTGAAAACGAAAACTGTCTATGATAGTCAAACGACTATCCAAATAGTCGACCGACTATCCAAATAGTCGACCGACTATTCAAAATTCTCGACCGACTATTCTCGAGACTGGACGAGGACCAAGACTTTCCTAATTTGATTTTTAGGGTTAATAAGAATTTTGGGCTTTTGTTTTAGCTTAGTATTTAAGCAACTATTAGAATAGAATTATACAACCTCTTCTTTTATTCTTCTAATTTTCTTGAGATCACTTCTTCCTTAATACTTTACTTCTCTTTTAGACTTTCTCTTCTCTACTTTTATTCCTCCTTAGACTTTTATCTCTTTTCTTATTCTCTTAAGATCACTCTTAGTTTAATTTCTTCTCAAAACTCGGTTATTGTAAGAATTTTTGATTCGAATCGCCTTTGTTCCCTTTGGTAATTTTATCTAATCTTTCTTCCTTCTTCTTTGTTCTTGATTGATTCTTTTTCTTCATACTTAATTATTCTTGATCTTTGTCTTATGCTTGTTGTAATTTTATTATTATTCGTCATGTTTAATCTAGTAGAATCGTTTATTAATATTATTGTTTTTTATTTAATTATGAGTAGCTAATTTCCTTCGCTAGGATTTAGGGGATCTGCGAATTGAATGTGGTCGCTAAATAATTTATAGATCTGTCAATAATATTGTGTCTGAGTTGTCAATTGTAGCATATAATCGCGATTAGTCAGTTAATGCGCATGATTGATTAATTGAATTCGGTAAACTTGAACCTAAGATCGGAAGCCTGGTAAAAGTTAGACCTGCTACAAACACATTAGTTTGCCCTAATAAGATCGGAAGCCTTTAGACGCATGCTAGGGTGAATAGCGGACCGGAAGGACCTTTTCAATACCCCTTAGACCAATATCTGCGACAGACCTCTGACTTAGACCGTGACCATATGAGATTCGTAGTGAACCGACAGTCCTAGTTTTCTCTCCATATATTAAATTCGTCTTAATTCATCCTATTTAATTTAGTTATTCTTCTCCTTTATTTTTCTCTTCCTTCACTACTTTAGTTTAGTTAAAACAAACATAAAATCCCCTGATTTGGTTACTAAGATAGACTTTAATTACGAGTAGGATTTATTTGTCTCCCTGTGAAATCGATCCCGACTTCCCTAGCTATATTTTTAGTTGGACCGTAGTTGGTTATTTTTTATAGGTACACGACTAGCTTATCAAATTTTGGCGCCGTTGCCGGGGAGACGGTGTATTTCTGCTTGTTATTTTAGTTTATCTTTTGTCTTAGGGAACTCCAGTTCCTTGAGACTGTTCTTACCATTTCCATGAGGATTATTATAGATTTTCCACAGGAACCTGATGAGACTTTTGGAGCTTATATGGAGAGGTTTTGCGATTGGCTTAGCTCTCTCAAATCCGCTCGTTCACTAATGAAACACTTGTTCTTATAGTCATCATCGCCGAGCCATCTAGGGTGGAGCTCCCCCCGGAAGAGCCAACCACTGAAAAGGCTCTTGTAAAGCAGCTGAGCAAGACTCGAGTTGACCTCTCTATATGGCAACTCCTAGTTAGCTCACAAGAACATCGAGAGGCACTCACTAAGGCCCTTGATCAAGTCAAAATCGACTCCATGGCTACTCCAGCAGAAATGGTAGCCACGGTTCTGCCCCACCTAAAGGGGAAAGCTAAAGAAGAAGGCCCACTTATTACCTTCTCCAATGCTGATCTACCACCATTTGGGCCAGCCCACAACATGACCCTCTACATCATGGTCATTTGCCGTGGAAAGTACCTGCCCATGACCCTGATCGACGACGGGTCCGCAGTTAATGTCCTCCCCTTGAGGACCGCCAAAGCCCTCGGCATCACCGAGGCCGACTACATTCCCACAGCTCAAACCATTTAGGCTTTCGACGGAAGTCCAAAGTCAGTAGCCGGGGCCGTAAAACTTACTATCATAACAGGCCCGATGGAAAAAGAGCTGGAATTTCAAGTGATCGACGTGACTTCTTCCTTCAACCTTCTTTTAGGAAGACCTTGGATCGACCAGGGCTGTATCCTCCACCCTGCATCGGAAAATCAAGCTACCTTTGCACGACACCGTCATCACTCTAGAAGCCACGCCTATGACTGTGGGTAACTGCAACACCTCGGGCCGCACCGATCTCTGGGGGTTCGACTTTGTAGGGACCATTGAAGAAGAGTATCTTTTCCGACCCTACTTCACGGTTAGCATTGACCGGATGCTGCAGAATCTGGGCTATCTGCCGGGGGCTACATCAAGGCCCAATCCCCCCGCAGGGAAAATCCTCGAAGTCCTAGATAACAGGAGGACTCAAACTGGTCTGGGTTATACCATAACCCCAGAGAATATGGGCCAAACAAGGACTAACACTGTCACTTTTGTTACTCCAGTATTTGAGCCAGTCCAAACGGGCCTATACCGGCCCAGCACCACGCGCCCTGGGACCCACTTGGCCCAGGATTGCAACTACATACCAGATGACATCTTCGCTCTTATCCAGTCCGAAGATGCTAAGGATGCTAAGCCCGCACTAGGGCTGCTTTTTGGAGAGGAACTTGCGACCCCAGCACCAAAGGAAGAGCTAGTTAGTCTCATTCTTCGCAGCCGCACCTTTGATCCATCTAAGCTAATCTCGGAGGTTGGATCCGGGACCGGAAATAGAGCCTGGAGGAAAACTGTCAAATGGACTGACAGTCAAGGGAGGACTTACAAGCTGATCACAGGGGAAGGAGAAATGCCAGAATCTGAGTCTGAGTCCGAGTAGGAGTCCGAGTCAGAGTCTAAGATTGAGTCTAGTGAGTCCGGTGCTAGGGTCAGTCTTGTAACTCCCCCTCTCCCTTTAGCTACTGCTGGTGCCTCGGGGTCTGTCCCGGGCATCCTACCTATCCCGCCACTGACTCGTGATCAGATGGCAGCTCTTTTCGAGCTATTTTCTCAATTCATGATCAATAATAACAACCGTTCTGCTTACGACTTGTCTCATTTTCAAAATTTTATGTGCAATAATGACATTGAGAAACCCGGCGAACAGGTATCCTTGCCTCTACATCTGATCGAGCAGCTAGAGCAAAGGGAATCCCGCAATCCGGTAATCGAAGAAACCGAATCCATCAACGTGGGAACAACCTTAGAGCCTCAGATGCTTAAGATAGGGTTATCTTTAGATCCCGAGGAGAAACAACAATTCGTAAATCTCCTTCAAGAATTCAAAGACGTCTTCGCATGGTCCTACAAGGACATGCCGGGGATTGATCGCGAAATAGCCGAGCACCATATACCGATCAAGGAAGTGTTCAAGCCGGTTAAACAAAAACTCCGACGCATGAGGCCCGAATGGTCCCTCAAAGTGAAGAAGGAAGTCGACAAACAATTCAAGGCTGGGTTCATACGAGTCTCCGAGTATCCATATTGGGTTGCAAACATCGTACCAGTCCCTAAAAAGGATGGTAAGGTACGTGTCTGTGTAGACTTTCGGGACCTCAACAAGGCAAGCTCAAAAGACGATTTCCCGCTACCACACATCGATATACTGGTGGATAACACAGCTGATCATGCCCTTCTATCATTTATGGACGGGTATGCGGGGTATAACTAGATAAAAATGGCAGAAGAAGATATGGATAAGACCATCTTCATTACACCTTGGGGTGCTTATTGCTATATTGTTATGTCATTGGGTCTCATCAATGTCGGGGCCACCTATCAACGAACTGCCACGACTTTATTACATGACATGATGCATAAGGAAGTTGAAGTATATGTGGACGACATGATCGTCAAATCTAAAGACAGGGACGGTCACATCACCGCCCGGAGAAAGTTCTTCACCCGATTACGCAAATACAACATGAGGCTAAACCCTCAGAAATGCAGTTTCGGGGTAACATCTGGCAAATTACTGGGTCATATCGTTAGCCAACGTGGTATCGAAGTCGATCCAGCCAAAATCAATGCCATCACCGAGATGCAGCCCCCTAAAACCGAAAAGGAGATAAGAGGGTTTTTTGGAAAAGTCCAATACATCAGCAGGTTCATTTCAAAGCTAACCATGGTGTGTGAACGATCTTCAAGAAGCTGAAAATAGGGGAACGGTTGCTATGGGACGACAAGTGTCAAGCAGCCTTTGATAAAATCAAAGAAATTTTGTCTTCGCCACCGGTCCTGATGCCACCTCAGCACGGTTTGCCTTTGTCACTATACCTAACTACGACAGAGACTGCCATGGGGGCTATGCTAGCTCAAACGGTCAACTCCGAAGAATGGGCTATATACTACATCAGCAAGAAATTTTTAGAGTACGAGTGTAAGTACACCATGCTCGAAAAGACGTGTTTAGCTTTGGTCTGGGCTACCAAGAAGCTCCGACATTACATGCTCAGTTACGAGGTACAAGTACTATCCATAATGGATCCGATCAAGTACCTCTTCGAAAAGCCCATCCTCAACGGCAGGATATCGAGATGGACCCTAATGTTGGCGGAGTTCGATCTAAGGTTCGTACCATTGAAAGCCATCAAAGGACGAATAGTAGCCGAATTTCTCGCTGACAGTCCCATAACCGAAGAAGGACACACCGACACTTGGTCCTTCCTAGATGAAGACATTTTCCACACCGACGCCGAAACATGGGACTTATACTTTGACGGGGCATCCAATTTCCGAGGATTTGGAGTCGGGATTCTCCTAATCTCGCCAAGAGGGGAACATACTCCCGTGTCCATCAAATTAGACTTCGACGTCACTAATAACGCCGCTGAGTATGAAGCATGTATACACGGGCTACAAGCCGCCGCCGACTTAGGGGTCACGAACCTCCGAGTACATGGTGATTCATCTCTGGTCATTAATCAAGCACTCCAAAAATGGAAGACTCGAAATGCCAGGCACGAGTAAGGGATCTCGAGAAGCAGTTCCAGAAGGTAGAATATATATACCTACCTCGAGAAGAAAATAAGTTCGCAGATGCACTTTCGAAACTGGCATCTTTGTTAAATATTCCTGATCATGTGACCAGCATGCCAATCTGTGTCGAAAGACGATCCGAGCCAGCGTATATCCACGACATCGAAGATATCGAGATACCCGATCCCGAGCCATGGTATCAAGCTGTATTGACGTACCTAACAACCGGAGAATATCCACATGGAGCCGACAACCGAGCCAGAAAGGCCTTGCAAAGACTGGCAACCCAGTTCATCCGCACCGACGATGGGCAACTTTACAAAAAGACGACACAGGGGGCTCTCCTTTGATGTGTCGATAAAGCCAACGCTGAAAAGGTTATGGCTGAGGTACATGATGGTGAATGCGGCCCACACATGAATGCCCAGATGTTAGTCCGGAAAATCATGAGGCTCGGTTATTATTGGAACAACATGGAAACCGACTGCCAGCTATATGTTAGACATTGCCATAATTGTCAAATTTTTGCCAATGTGCAACATATGCCACCAACCCTGCTGTACACCATCACGTCACCCTGGCCATTTTCAACATGGGGAATCGACATAATTGGGAAGATAAACCCCTCGGGAACCGGAGGACACTGCTTCATTTTGGTGGCTATCGACTATTTCACCAAATGGGTCGAAGCTGAATCCTACCGTATTCTCAATGCCAAGCATGTCGCCAAGTTTATTCAAAACAAGATAATATGTCGAGATCCCACACGAATTCATCAGCGACCACGGAACCCATTTTCAAGCCGAGACAGCAGCATTATTAACCAAGTACAAAATTCAAAGGCATACATCTTCACCCTACCGACCCCAAACCAACGGGGCGGTAGAAGCAGCTAATAAAACAATTGTCACCATACTCAAAAAGATGGCTGATAATTACCGGGATTGGCCCGATAAAATACCATTTGCACTTTGGGGATATCGGACCTCGATTCGTACTGCGACCGGGGCAACACCGTATTACCTTACATACGGGATGGAAGCGGTCCAACCTGTTGAGTTAGAGGTGTCGTCACTCAGAATCCTACTCGAGAGTCAAGTACCCGAAGCTGATTGGGTTCGAGCACGATATGACTCGCTAGTCCTTTTAGACGAACGACGATCTCGTGCCCTCAATAATATACAAATCTATCAGAACAGGATCCAACGGGCTTTCAACAAAAGGGTGTGGCCAGAAATATCAAGGAAGGAGATTTAGTTCTCAAATCTGTTCGAGCTTTATTACTCGTAGACCCAAGGGGAAAGTTCAAACCTAACTGGGCTGGGTCATATCTGGTAAAGAAGATTCTATCAGGCGGAGCAGTAATGCTAACGGACCTGGACGAGAACGAGTTTGTCAACCCAACTAACCTGGACCAGCTAAAGCGTTACTACCCCTAACCCATCTCTCTCAATGTCATTTGCAAAAGTTTATTAAAAAAAAAATATTTTCAAACATAAACTTTTAAAGACAAGTCAAAAGCTAGAATTACTTATTCTACTATTACAAGCATCTTGAACCAATAGTCTTGATGTATTTCGAAATTGCAAATCAAGTCTGAACTACGTTTGGTTTGATTCCGTTTATGGTGGATACGTAGGCAGCCCCTCAAAAGGGCACAACCACTGCAATCGAAAAAAGAAAACAGGAACGGCTTTTAATAAATTTCTTTTATTAATTTCAAAAAAAAATCCGATAAGCTCGGAAAATTACAAAAAATCAAAAAAAGAGCACACGTAAATAATACTAATACTTAAATAATAAAAACTAAGGCATTTTTCCCTTTCCTTTGTCCTTAGCTTCCTTTTCCGTCCACCGACGTCGACGTGGAGGTGAACGCTCCCGAATCACCAAGGGAACCTCCTTGACCCGAGCACGTTTCTTCAAACTCGATTCCCCGGTCACCTCACTCGATCCTAGGCGGGCCCTCACCCTCTCGGGTAACCGGTCACACGGACCTAGCCTATCTCGGACCGCTAGTTTCGGCCCGAGCCTTCTCTCCAAGTCACTAGCACCGGTCTCATTAGCTCGAGTCTTAGTTTTTGACTTAGAACCCGACTCCGGGTGGACGAGGGTAGTTGGAATTTCCTCTTTATCAAAGAACCACCTATTGTCTTTTACCGATTCTCGACGGGCCAAGTCAAAAGCCTCGTCAGTCTTCAAACCTTTACGGGTCTCTTTGGATTCTTCAGAAGTCCATTTTCGGTATGACTCAGAAACCCAAACGGTTTGACAAGGGCGAGGTATAGTCCATATGACACGGGTAAACCAGCGTTGTAGCCACGTATCACACATAGCGTCCGTCAATTGGAGCGAAACGCTAATGATTGCTTCAGTCTCGGGAATCAGCTGAAACGAACCGAACTGTCTCAGAATACGATCCGGGTAGATATGCACGGTCCAATCCAAAGACAAGATCACCAGATAACGAGCTTTGTCCCTCTTAGCTAATTCCGTCAGTCTTGAAAGGAACCACCAGATGACATTCCATCTAATCAAAGGCCCACCATGGAATGTTAGCTCTTCATCCCAATATTTCCGATTTATATGATGACTCGAGCTTATTCGTCGGGACCTGGAGCCAATCTGACAGCTGCGATATCTAGATATGTTCACCGGGGGCTCTATGATTGACAGACGCTCGGACAACCAGATCTGCAAAAATTTTCGAAAAGTCAAAAACTTTTGAAAAATCAAAAATCAAAAAAAAATTCGAATTTTTCGAAAAAAAAATTAAAAAAAAAAAATCGAAAAAAAAAGGAAAAAAAATTTAAAAAAATTCGAGAAAATCAAAAAAAAATTTCGAAAATTTGGAGAATTTCGAAAAAATTCAAAAAAAATTTCGGAAAATTCGGGCAATCTTTCGAAAAAAAGAGGGAAAACGGTTAAATACCTGCAAAAGACGGATGCTTCCTGTCAACTGTCGATCCGAGTCAAGTCTTCTAGCATCAAGGCCCATAATAATCTCCCCGGTTATCAGCCAAGCCGGGCTGTGACCTGTCTCCATCTGGTCAACTATGCTAATCAGCCTGATTTCACCCAAACATGAGTCAGCATCCATCCGACCTTCTAAGGCATATCGATGCAACATACAAAAGGCAAAAGCCCTACGCCTATGGGTAGAAGTAATTCTTGCGCCAACTGGATTCATGAATTTGTCAGCTAGGTCAAATAGGGAAACCGAATCTCCCTTTACCATAAGAGCCGTCTCAGCATGTGACAAGCCTAGAAAATCCCTTAATCTCCTCCTTGGGTCAGAATAAAATGGGGGAATAGCAGGACGAGCATTAGGGCACCAACCGCCTATAGCTGCAATTTCTTCGGGAAGGGGACATATTTCTCCTCGAGGAAATGCGAAAACATGGTGGGTAGTATCCCAAAAGAATAAGCAAGTATCGAGAAAGTGCGAATCTACCATAAGTCGCTGAAGTGGGAATAAAGCAACATTTCCCATTTGAGTTAGCTAAACTTTATCTTCGTCTCGAAAGTCTTGAGCCCATGCATGAAGCATCGTGGTCAGATGATCAATACCCATTGCAAGAATAGTTTTTTGTCTTAAAAGTCTAAGGATTTTAAGATAGAAAGAAAAGATTTGGGTTGGAATATGAAAAATAAAGAGCAAGAACCCTCTATTTATAATAGAGAAAATCCCTTTCCTAGTCACCACAGGAATATGAATTTTTATCATGCTCCCTACTTCATCTAGGCATACAGGCCTAACCAGGGATTTTAGGAATCCGTGTCAGAATCTGATCAGGAATCAAGTCATCCCAAGCATTCCTATTTCCAAAATTTTCAAAAAAAAATTTCAGCATTTTCTTTCCAAAAACCAATCAAAAATCATTTCTTCCCCAACGTGAGTCGGTATTTCGCCTAGATATTACATGCAAATTGTTATCAGCAGACAGGTACACCCAAGACTCCCGAAGAATTCTCAAAAATTCCCCAGTGGAGAAACTCAAGCGACCTTTTTTCGGGATGTATCTGTAAACAAATACATCCACAGCTTCCAAGGAAAGCTCCCGCGTAATTCCAAGACGGGATGTATCTGTAAACAGATACACCCATAGCTTCCAAGGCAAGCTCCCGCGACATTATTAACATCAACCCAGGTACGATTTCCAGCTTATGGCTGGCGAGCCCTTCACGCAGGTCTAATGGACTATAAACGACTCGATCGGAAGTCTGCCAGGTTTTAATCCTTGATTGACCTGGTAGCTACTCTGACTTTTGCCTTGTCCAAGCCTCAGTCAGAGTGGGGGCTCTGTAGACACCCACATTTTGACCGCCAGGTGTCATATAATAGTTCCGGCCAAACACCCAATGATGATCGGACGCAAACGTGCTTTGATTGACTCGGATATGGGCTCGAAATCATGGACATTTGGTTTAGGCTTATTACGGAGTACAAAAATTACAAAACCAACCTCAAATCCAGGCCCAGTAGGTCGTTTCGAGTCAAATAAGACTAATTTAGGTGGAATCCGGCACCAGGGGCAAAATCGTCTTTTAACGTCCGGGTCAAACCCGGTCAAAGATATTTTTTCTCGAGACACACGGACCAGCCGTGACACTACACGTCCGGTTTGGACTCAAATACTACAAAAATCAGCCTCGAAAATACTAAACAAATCCATTCGAGGATAGAATTCGATCTCAAGTGGAATTCTATCCGAAAACTAAATCAACTTACCGACCGAGTGTCAAACACTCGGCCAAAACAACCAAAACAGCCGAGATACTCGGCTTCCTCACCAAGAAACGAGACTCTTGTTCCCTTTCGAACTCTTACGTTTCCTATCTAAACCGGTATTTCTTGTTGTCCAAGCAAAGTACCTCTCCTAAACCACCTCGCCTATAAATAAGACCCTCCGGTCAAACAATTAAAAAAAAGGACATCAATCAATTAGATACATCTACTCATCCTTTCATCCTCAACACCTTTAATTACTTATAGCATCGAAAGACCGATAGTATCATCCCGACACACATATATCGAGACCACGCCCGACCAAAACCGACCCCCTCTCACGTCACCTTACACAACCAAACCGACACCTAAATTCATCCTCATCATCTCGACGCTCCGGTGCCTAAGCCACTTCCCGACGAGCTCTATTCCGAGAAAACAAAGCATGTAGGTTGAGGGTGTAAATCAAACCCGATTCTTCCTCCTTCTCTTCTCCTTTCTCATCGTCTTTTTTTATTTTTTGCGTTGTGTCGTCGATCCTCGTTTTAATATGGGTCGTTTTTACATATTTTTAATATCGATACTATAAAAACTATTTTCATATATGAACGTTCTTAAAATATGATATCGATTCTCTAGTCAAATGTCATATTAGGAAAAGAACTAAATTAAATCACATTGATGCTAATAAAGTCGTTACATCCATTTTTAAAACAAAATTCGACGACTTTTACGCGGAGAGAATTAACATTTTTTTCGTTCAAAACCTTTTTTTTAAAAACAAACTTTACGAAACTTTTTTTTCTAAAATTATTCTAACTATTTGATATCGATTTCATAATCGAATATCGAATATGACGAATATCGAAAATATAAATCGAGTATAAATTAATCCATATTTGTACGCGATTTATAAAAATTGACGATTTTTGAAAAATAAAAAAACGGGACAGACTCCCGCGCGAGTCGTGCGCCTGTCAGGCTACTCGCGCGAGGGCCTGGAAAACCGTGCCTTTTTTCTTCGTTTTCTCGCATTTATTCTTCTCGTTTCTTACATAAAATAGCGACTTTCGCGACATATTTTCAGATTTCGATAAATACTTTTTCGACCTCGGTCAACACGTGTTAATCCATCACGTGTCATAAACCTTTTTCAAAATCATGTCATATATATTATCGTATTTGCATCTTTATTCGATTTATTCAATCGTTACTAACTCGTTTTCTCGTGTTTGTAGCAGTTTATTTTATTTCCTTTGTTTTATTAGACTAAAACGAATTTCATATGCTAAGATAACTTTGACGTTATTAGTTTAAGATGCATTAAACGACTTAGCAACCCATTTATTTTTCTCTCACATGCTTAGGAAAATAATGTTTGCATATCATTCCACCGTCGAACTAACGCGTGTACATAAAAAACGAACGATATCTTAGTAAAGGCCGCTAAGTGCGGGCGGGGTTGGGTGTTCTTTGTGAACTTCCCAACACGTACCCTCACCCCTTACTCAGAACCATGGTTTCCCGATGTCCTAATCCATTGGCAACGAGAGTCATTCAATACACGATATTCGATAATTTCGGTATCGGTATCAAATGCTAAGGGACGAACCCAATAAACTCTGACATCGGAAATGGGCCGTATTTTGTACACGGCCCACTACGACATAGAGTGGGTTCGAATGGGCCCGAACTCTCACAAAGTTCGGTGGCGACTTCTACTTCGATTTAAAATTCAATTCGACCCATCTCATATGGAGATTCATTCGCCTCCCCAAACCCGCGCGTGGCCGCGTCGGGGTGGACCTATGTCATGTCAACAAAATGACTCGGAAAGGACACCTAGACGGGTTACTCGTGAAAGGTAGGCCTCCCTTAGGATTCGGCGGGTGGGCCGAGTCCTGTTCGAAGGAAGGTCCACGTGAGATATTCCCCAGACTTTTGGGCTCGAGTGTGTAAATGGGCTTTCCTTTGTAGGAGTATGTCCTACGTAGGTGGGTCATGCCTTAGTCGAATAAGGCGGACTGGGATAGGGAGGAAACTCGTGATGTAAGATCGACGGAGTTTCGACGCTAAAGACCTTCGACGACTTATGACAAGACCCGACACTGCTAAATACGGGAAGTCCTAAGGAGAGGAAAGTTTGGAAAAATAAGTTAGAATTCCGAGAAAACCGGTGGATGGCCCGATTTTTCGAAAATCGGAAAAGTGTCATCGGGCCGCAATTTTGAAGGTTTGAAAATATTTTGAGTTTTGAAACGGTTAGCATACCGGCTAGAAATAGGTTATTTTGAGTAAAATCATAAGCCCTAAATTTGGTAGATTTCCGGGTTTTTGAAAAGTTGAATAATTGGAATTTTGAAATTTGAATATCAAAAGAAAAGAATTTCCGATGATTTGAAAATTTGGAAACGGGATCCCGAAGATTTGAAAATCGAAAACGACATCTCAAAGATTTGAAAATTGAAAATGGCATCTCGGAAATTTGAAATCGCGAATGGCATCTCGAAAATTTTAAAATCAAAATTGATTTTTGAAAATTCGAAAATCGAATGGTGGATCGGAAATTCGAATTTTGAAATGGGCAGCATGCCGGCTAGAAAATAGGCTTGTTTTGAGTCAAATCTTAAGTCTAAGTTTCGGCAACTTTCCGAGTTTTTGAAAATTGAATATTTTTGAAAAGATGCAATTCTTTTGAAATGACGGTTTTTGAAAACGACATAGAAACCAAATAGCATATAGTCACGCAAGCATTATAATGACGCCATGTATGCTCTACACTAAGTCTCGGTCGGTCTATAAAGGGTCTATACCAGTGCACATAGCCTATACGTGAATCGGGACGGACTTTCTAAGTCGGGCTGAGCTTAGAACATGCCGCGAAACCCATACGAATCGACTATGGACACCTTTGACATATCCATATTGAAGTACATCACGGTATAGTGGGACGTCGGTCACCAGTACCGGCCCGGGAAAATATGGGGTTATGCATGAACCGTAAAACTAAAACGCGTATTGTACTAGTCAAACGATTTCTATTCGAGTCTCACCCTGAGGATGCCGATGGTAAGTCACGCATCAGTTAATCCCCAGCGGAGTCGCCAAATTGTGGACATGACATAGGTCCACTCCGACGCGGTCACGCGCGGGTTTGGGGAGGCGAATGAATCTCCATATGAGATGGGTCGAATTGAAATTTAAATCGAAGTTGAGTCGCCACCGAACTTTGTGGGAGTTCGGGCCCATTCGAACCCACTCTATATCTTAGTGGGCCGTGTACAAAATACGGCCCATTCGGATGTCAAGAGTTTATTGGGTTCGTTCCTTTGCATTTGATACCGATACCGACATTATCGGATACCGTGTATTGAATGACTCTCGTGTGCCAATGGATTCGGATATTCGGAAACCATGGTTCTGAGTAAGGGGTGAGGGTACGTGTTGGAAAGTTCACAAAGAACACCCAACCCCGTCCGCACATTGGCGGCCTCTACTAAGATATCGTTTGACTCTCTAATACGCGTGTTAGTAATACGATGAAAATGATATGCAAACAATGTTTTGCCTAAACATGCGAATAATTGAATGAGTTGCTAAGTCGATTTAATGCTTCTAAAGTTAACGTCAAAGTTGTATTTAGCATGCGGGTTCATTTTAGTACAATAAAATAAACAACGAAAAATAAATCGACAAGGATAGAAACAAACATGTTAGTAACGGTATAACGATAACAACGGTTTGCAAGAAATATAGAATGCTATAAGATAATGTAAACATGATGCATGATTTTGGAAAATCGATAATTTTGCTAAGTCGTGTAAAAATATGGTATGATTTATACTTGAATTTAAAGTTTCGATGCTCGTCATGTTCGATACTTGATTATGGAATCAATATCAAATATTAGAAGCGAGTTTAGAAAAGATTGTATAAGTCGTTTTAAAATTGAACTAAAAAAATTATTTTGTGTCGCAATTTCCAGGCAATCGCGCGACTTGTATGAACTTCACGCGACTTGCACAGGCGCGCGACTCGCATGGAGGGCTGTTTTGGCTTTTTTGATTAATTCCGTTAGATTTGATATTCGACTACGGAGTCGGTATCGCATCCTTGGAATGATGATTTGTATTGAATCGGGCAGAAATATTGTATGATTTATGCTCGATTCGGATTTGGATACTCGTCGTATCCGATATTCGATTATTGAAGCGATATCGAATATTTAGAGCGAAATCTAGAAAATAAATTTGTAAGTCGTTTTAAATCAACTAAAACAAAATAAATTGTCTCCGCATTTTATAGTGTCGGAATTAATTCTTGCGAATTATGATCACTATTTTTAGCATCAACGAAAATCGTATTAGTCGGATTTGTTGACTAGATCGTTTAAATTCGACATCCAATTATTGAATTGGTATCGAATCTAGTGGATCGACACTTGAATTAAAAAAAAGGGACTCGACTTGATTCCCTCCGCATCCCGACATCATAATAAATCCTTGCGGATTGTGTGATGTCAGATCCGCATCAACGGGTTTCGACTCTAATAAAAAAAGTGTTTTAAAGAAATAATTTTTGAAATTGGTGAAGATGTGATGATGACGATTATGATAACGACGCTAACAAAAAAAACGATTATTGATTCTGACTTGCTTCAACAATCAAATATTTGGGGTGTCGGGATAAGCTACCGTCAACATCGGGTGCGATACCATCGTAATATTCGTGTTTTCTTACCCCGTCATCCCTCATATTCGACACGAATAGGCGAGTATTTTAATGTTTTATATTAGAGATTATTACCGATATTAGAGACGCGACGATAAAAATAAAAAAAACGAAAAAAGACGACAATGACGACGACGACACGCGGACGACACGAGGAAAGAAAGAAGAAGAGAAAAGAACGGGATTTTGCACCCTCAACCTACATGTTTCTTGTCTCGGATGGAACTCGTTTCGTTGTGTCTTTAGCACGGGAGTTTCGAGGTTTATGAAGGTTGAGTTATGATGGTTTAGGGTTCCTAGATTGCTAGGGTTTAGGGTAGTAATTAGGATGTAGAATTGATTAGAGTTTTTTTATGTTGTGTGTAGATGAGTTAGGGTTTTTGTAAAAGTGTTGAATTGTGCATGCAAGAGGGTGTTTATATAGGCAATTGCTCCCCCTCCTTGTCTAGGGTTACTCGATCAAGTGCCCTGATGGACTTGATCGAGTGGCCCACCTGAAAGAGGACCACGGGTTTGCTCTCGGAAACGGCTTTGACCGGGTTTTGACCCGGTCGCTAAAAGACGGTTTTATTTTCGGTGTCGGTTTTGACCCAAATTAGTCTTATTTGATTGGAAATGACCCACTGGGTCTGAATTTGAGGTCGGTTTTGTGAGATTTGTACTCCGTAAAAAACTCAAGCCAGAAACTAATGGTTTCGAGCCCACATCCGAGCGCGTAGAAACATGCTTGAGTCCGATCATCATCGGGTGTTTTTTGAAAACTACTATAGACATCTGGCGGTCAAAATGTGGGTGTCTACAGAATTATTTTACTATATCGTTTTAAACGTTTTCCGTTTTGAACTATTTTGATATAATAGTAATTATGCTTTAATGTCACGTAATATGGTTGGGAGAACGTCGTCATTACTCCCCACTGAATTGTGGCTGTTATGTTTATAACATAACAGGTAATTTGCTGTTGGGTTTTAGGTGTGAGCTAGCGAGTAGCATGGATCCTACTCTACTTCATTTATATTGATTTTTGGATTATTAAACCCATTTGGAAAATTTTTATTTTAGTCCTTTTGTAAAAAGTGGTCTTTGTATTGACTGACCGTTCTTTTTTGTAAAATGTAGAATATCAGTGTGTTTTAATCCCAAATCTACAGTGTTTCCGCCACTGTACTGCGTTAGAATTTATAGGGGATTACAGTTGGTATCAGAGCATCGTTGCTCCCGACGCTTACACCTGATTTTAGGAAAAACACCAGTAAATGATTTGAACATTAATGAAATATTAGTGAGAGATGGGTAGAAACCTAATTAAGGACTTAACTGTTAGGCTTACATGTTCTTGTAACTCAATGATTAGCATTGAATATTTGTTTTATAAGCCCAAGAAGAAGGTGAGTGGACAAGACGTGGACTTGATACTGCTCCATATCGCGACAAGACCTACTTAGCACTATCTGCATCTGATGACTCGAGTAGAAAACTTGGTTCTACAAGAAAGATACAATGGTGACTCTCCAAATCGGATTCAGTTTTCTCAAGCTTCATGCCAGATGATCAAAAGTAGATTCCAGTTCCACGATGGTGCTCACGTTGGATTCAGATGGGGCGACCCATGACTAGTATGTTGGTCCTCTACAAGAAGATGAAGAGATCTAGCGAGTTCCTTTGTGAACTCTGGAGGCCCTAAGATTCTTTTATAGTTCAAGAGCTTAGTAGTCTATGATCATTTATTCTTTCCTCTAACCTCGGCTTCTTCCCAATTCTTCTCTTACAAATTCTCATCTCCATTCTTGTGGTAAATTTCCGTTATATTCTCCTACTTTACCACCTTCCCTCTTGAGATTCTTTGGTAAGACCGACTCTTGTCTTAGTAAACCTTATTGGAAGTTAAAGATATTTGAGGATTGGTAACCCCCTTATTACCTACGATTGAGGATTGTGAGTTGTACCTGTTTCCTACCATGGTAAGAGCTTTTGAGGATTGATACGATGATATTATTTAATTAATGGAATTAAGATTGTACCATTGACCTTGGGTTATAGGTTACCTGATTATAAGGAGTACTTAGAATTGAATCAGTTTTGGATGGTAAGATTATTTTTTATTTGACGGATACCTAGTACCAAGCTAAGTGTGAATGATAATATTATTTTGGGATTCTTACCTAATGCGTACTTAATGGATGTACCATGGACGTTTAAAGATCATAGAACCTCGCTTAGATCGTTAGCCTGAGTGTTGTGGTACCATTTCAAGTTCTCATTAATGTTTTTAGTAAATTTTGTTGACATAGATTAAGCCTTGGTTTTTATGGATTAGATCGTGGAGTGTGATAAGGTCAAAACATATGAACTTTTGATTTGAGTGATCTAAACTTGTTTTGAGGAATACTTTAGTGTAAACCACCTTAATGAAATTTACAATTAAGAACCCTAAAATCAACGAGATTGTGGCTTCGTTGGGATATTAATCATATAGTGGTTGCAGCCTTGTGATTAGAACTTTATTTGACTTTTAAGAAACTTTATCCCAATGATATGTTTGAAAACATGTTGGTGTGATTAATTTTGAGGATTTCGTGTTCGAACATTGTTGATTGGTGAATTTTGTTTAGTGTTCATTACTCGAAAATCATGGAATATCTTTCGAGTACAATCTGGTGAGCTTTGAATTGTTTTAGAGCCTTGTTGGTTAACCGGTTCGGTCGTGTTAGGGCTATTTGTGGAATTTTGGTAGCATGATTACGTGACTTTGAATCGTTTGGTGGATTCTTACCTTGTTGCTTGAATAAGTATGTAAAACTTTGTATTCGAGGTTGTAGCAATTGATAATTTTGGAGGTTGTAGACTGTGTAGAACCACCTAGTGCATGATATTGATGGACTTAGTATTGTTTGATGGAAATAGGAACCCGAGTTTCGTAGGAGTCGTACTTGGAATCTCGATTTCCATTCTGCCTTTTTCCATTTTCGAGGATGAAACTTTCTTTTAGTGGGGAGGATTGTAACACCCGCAAATTTTCTAGCTTTGCTATTTGTTCCGTTACGATTATATCGTAACTCTGTAATATTTCATCGATTACATTTTTCCCATTTCGAGGTCTCTTTCATTATCGAGCCTAAAATTATTTATTTTCATAAAAGAATTTTAATTATTCTATTTTTATTCGAAAACTCATTTAATTCTTTTCATCGCAAGTATGTTTAATTATTTTTTAGAAATCATATTTTCTATGATCAATAGTTTTAAAATTGAGTTCGAATTATTTATTTTTCTAAAAAGGCTCGATTATATTTATAATGGTTTCTAGCTCAAAAATATTTTATTTTCGAAAAATGGTTGTTTAATTATTTTACTACGCTATTTCATAAATAATTATTTTCTAACGCGTTTTAATCTGATTTCTTCGTAAACGCTTATATTATTTTACGAACATCCTTTTATCAGCACTACATATTATTTTTATCCTATTTATTTTAATCGAAAACTTATCACATCGATTTGTTGCTTGTTCTTTCCATCTCAACCATCTCGTCTCCTCGCTGAGTTAAGAGTCTTTGTGACTTGATTATTCCTATCTTTAAGCTTTCTAATTTCTTTTATATATTCTCTTTCATTTAGTCTGTTTTATTCATAACAAAAGTCTTCTTTTCTCTTTCACGTTAAACTTCCTAATTCTTTCCGATCTCGAGGGTAATTTAATTACTCTTACTCGTTCTTCATCTCGTTTTCTCCTTTCTAGTCACTTATAATGTGGTTTTAATACCATATGTTTAATTATTTCGTAGGCTATCGTGCTAGATCCGACGGAGACGATTATTTAATTGATTCAGATCTCGATTAAGGTAACATTGACACGTTACTCGATATTATGTGATATTATTGTTGTAGTTGCATGTATAGAAATTAGATTTTTGTTAAGACAATATATGTATGTCTCATTTTTAATAACAAAGACTTTAAATCGTAAATTTTCACATGTTTCGTTATTTTAAATCGTTTTTACGAGATTTGCGAATAAGTCTTTCTTTTAATTATTCAAAAGTATTATAAGGCCGAGACTAAAACATACACATAATACTTAATTTCATAATTTTCGTGATTTTAAAGTATGAATTATCAAATTGAAAGTTTTATTGTTTTTAATAAAGTTACAGCATGTTTCAGAATCTATTAGTGTTTTTGTATGAATTAATAATCTATTTTAAAGACTTTATTTCCGAAAATTTTGAAAAGAGACTACTATTTATTTTAAGTTTACTTTATTGACATTTATTTTCGTAAAATAACTCCAATTTGTTTGGTCACAATAAATTGTTTATGAACGGGTGTCAAATTAATCCGCAAATCCGTCCGCTTTGATAAGATCTGAATTGAAACATATGTTAAAAATTTTATTTAATTTTGGTAATTTAATTAAATAAACTATGAAGAGTTTAGTAATTTTTCCAATTGGATTTTATTTAAAATCAATTTTTAAACGTGTTTTATTAAAGAAATACGATCGGGTGTCTAGTTCTGACAATTTCTAAACCTACGAATGAAAACCCATGTTTTATTTAGAATTTGGATTTTCTCTAGAAATAAAAGTTGTAACTAAGTTTCTAAAATTTTCAAAACCACTAGTCTTACGTTGTTTTGATTTTTAATGATTTAATTACGAATTTTATAGTAGGACCGTGCGATTCTGGAAAATCTATCAATTTGTTATTTAAGTACTTTTAATTACTTAAACTTCAACCTTTTTAAAAATAATTATGATTTTGACTTGAATTGAATTTTAAACTTGAATATGCATATATATAATAAATATAATGCTTACGTCTCGAGGCCTAATATTAACTATTTTATATAATTCTTATTTTAATTGGTTTCTATTTATAATAATACCTACTTTTGGAAAGTTATTATTTTAAGAAAAGTTCTATTTTTATAAAGTTTTCTCTTTGAAGAACAAACTATATTTCCATTGAATTACGATAATGACTTTGTTTTGGAGTTATGGAATAAGGAAAGTGTACGGGTAGAGTAATACAGTCTAGAGCATACGTTTTGCCATCAGCTATAAGGCTAGTGTATCCGAGCGAGATGCATTGGTTGTTGAACTGGGCATGTTCTTGTCCAGGAGTGTATGTTCATTTTGACCTTAAGCTCGTACCTCGCATGTAAGACGTCGTCGGGTCGAACTGGGCACATTTGGTGTTCCAAGAGGGGTGTGCATATTTACTTAAGCGGCTAGGACCTCGCATTGATAAGTCGCCGTTCTATTATGGTTGAGTTGCCTAGTTAGTGACCGAAGTCTGATTTGTTTTGACTGAGTTCTCGAAGCTAGTTTTTAGTATTCTCCTAGTGAAAGCCTATTTTGTTGCACTGATTCATATCCATAACGCCGTTATTATTATTGATTGATATTGACTTGAAGGTTGATAATTGTTTTGAATTATTTTACTATATCGTTTTAAACGTTTTCCGTTTTGAACTATTTTGATATAATAATAACTAGTATAGGCCCCGTGCATAAATGCACGGTATACATAAAATTTACTTTGTAGCAATAGTAATTAAAGATTTTAAATTGGAGATATATTAATGTTTAATTCCTCAATTTTGAGAAAATAATTTCAAATTGATAAGTAATCAAGGGAATGAGTAAAATTAATAAATGTATGTTTAGATGAAAATATTATATCTACAAAGTATATTTTTATTTAGGTTATTCTCATATTTCGAGACACTTAATTCCCTTATATATATATATATTACTTTTTTTTATGAAATAGAAATTGGACTATTTTTACATTTTTATAAAAATTAATGTTTAGAGATTCAACTCGAAAACAAAAACATTATTTAGAAAAAAGAACCAAATATATTTTTCTAGTATGAAGCTAAGAATGGCTATACTATAAATTTATCATTTTAATGATTTTATCATCATCCATGAAATGTAATGGGTTACCAATCTATTTTTTAAAATACTCTTTGTTTAACCTCCATCTTTAGAAAAAATGAATTTTGGAGAGAAAATTTTGGAAAGTTGTTATTCTTTTAGTATATAGGGGATGTATAAAAAAAGATAATGTATATAATGTTATATAATGAATATTGTATATTATTACTTTCAATATATTATACTTTCAAAGATACCGTTACGTATACTGTTAAATATATGATATAATATATATAAAATTAGATTGTAAAATGATTATGTATAATATATATATATATATATATATATATATATATATATATATATATATGATTACATATATAATATAATTATAATATATACTACATATAAAATGGTAGCATCTACTACATTAATTATATTATTTTGGATTAACATGCATGAGTGGATACTAAGAGTTAACATACAGGCCAACCATATATATATATATATATATAGAGAGAGAGAGAGAGAGAGAGAGAGAGGAAGGATCAAGTGAGTCCTCATATATATATTGAGTCCATGAGTCCAATCTTGGACCATTGATCAAGTGGAAGATGGATGGTTGTGATTGCTTGAGGTGAAATAAGGAAATAACTAACAAATCTTGGTAAATATATCATTTCCCTCCCTTCCTTAATTATCCCAATGCAAATCTTCTCTCTCTCATATCAATCTTTTAATTGTCTCTCTCTCTCTCACACAACAATTTCTTCAAAATTAAGTTTTTTTTCATCTTCACCAAAAAATCATCATTTTTCTACTGTCATTGTACGTATGTTACTATGTTACTGCCATAATCCATAAACTATGTTACTTTAACTCATACAATGTGTTACTTTAACTCATAAAACTATGTTACTTTAACTCATAAAATCTGTTACGTTGTATAATAGTCTCTTGCAAAAACTGTTACTTTAACTCATATAATGTGTTACTCTAATTCATGAACTGTGTTACTTTAACTCATAAAATCTGTTACGTTGTATAATAGTCTCTTGCAAAAACTGTTATTTTAACTCATATAATGTGTTACTCTAATTCATGAACTGTGTTACTTTAACTCATAAAATCTGTTACGTTGCATAATAGTCTTTTGCAAAAACATGACTTCCAATCAACCAAAAGAATAATGTATGTTTCTATTAAGGATACTCCAAAACAAAAATTATAAAACTCCATTATAATTCCAATGTTTCACACATGTTACTCTAAGAACTGGATATTGGAAATCAAATTACACTCATAAACTATGTTACTGTAACTCATTAAGTATGTTACTATAACGCATAATGTGTGTTATTCTAACTCATTTTACTCCAATAAAGAATGTTACTCTAAGGACTAGATATTGGAAAATCAATCAAACTCATAAAGTGTATTACTGTAACTTATTTAGTATGTTACTCTAATGAATAATGTATGTTACTCTAACAATATATTGTCCAACTCAGAATTGTTCTTCTTCTTTCTCTTCTTCTTCTTCTTCTTCTTCTTCTTCTCCTTCTTCATCGTCAAACGATGACTTACATGATGTTTCCTAATGATTCTTTCTTCTTCTTCTTCTTCTTCTTCTTCTTCTTATCATCTACATCTTTGAAGATCTGCTCTATGTATGGAATGAAACTCTCATCCACATCCTTGCACCATTCCTCTGCTTTTACGTCTACTACAAAAACAAGAACAATGTCAATAAACGTGGCGACAAACAAACAATCAGAACTTGAAATATGGCGGTATTCTAACCTAAACATTAATAACTAAATCCGATGACATGTTACTCTAATGCTTCAAACGTGTTACTGTAATACATTAGGTATGAATGAGAGTATGAATGACAGTATAAACATGTATACTGCTATGAATAAGAGTATGAATGAGAACGTTATACTTTGATATTGTTTCCTATTTTGATGACTATCACGTTCCATCATTATAGGAAGCAGTATTTTTTTAATATGACAGTATTTTAAATCCTTTGTTACTCCAATGCATTACAGTAACAGATGACAAGAATTAAAGTAACAGATGAAGTGCATTAAAGTAACACGAGATTCAATTAACAGAAGATGTCTATACAGAGGGTTAGACATTAAAATAACAGATGGTCTATTAAAGTAACACATTATGTGCATTACAATAACTCCATATATATGTTTGTGCGAAAAAAATCATATAATGATCAGATCTTTAAAAAATCATACTATGAACGTAAAATCTAATAATATGGAGCATCTTAATGACTTCCATAGCAATGAAAGCATAACAATTGATGAAGATTATGAAAAACCTAAATAATAATCAGTGAAGATTATGAAAAAAAACCTAAATAATAAACCTAACAATCTGCAATCTATACTAACACAAGAGCAATGAATCGTTTATATGAATATATGATGAATGAAATGAATAAAATTGACGCAAAACATGAAAGTAATATCGAAACTCACCATTGTTGTACTCCACGAATTGTTTATCAACAGTTGATGATGATCTCGCGATCATTGAATCCATAGTAACGTGATGTCGAGCACAGATTTTGAATGAATGGATGGATGAACGTGATGATGTTGGAAGCGTTTTTTTTAGGTTTGATGAATGTGGTAACGTGAATGAATGAATGGGTGAATAAATAGGTGAATGAATGGGTGAATGAATGGGATATTATTGTTTCCTAAAATTATGGGAGTTATTTTAGGAAGCAGTATCTCCCTTCTTTTTCTTTTTTTCTTTTTTTTTTAATGCAAATTGTAGAATGAATCCTGCCCATTCATCCTCATCTCATCCAATGGATGAGATGAGGACTTATGGACTCATATATAGAGAAGGACTCATAAGAGCCTTACTCTCTCTCTCTCTCTCTCTCTCTATATATATATATATATATATATAGATGAGTTCTAATGAGTCCCTTTATACGGATGAGATGAGGATGGATGGACAAGATGCATCCTAATATTTTGTATTAAAAAAAAAAGATTTAGTATCCTAAAATAGCTCCCATGATTTTAGGAAACAATAACTCCCATAATCACAATCATTCCTCATTCATTCATTCATTCACGTTCATTCACAGGTTCATCAAAACCTTAAAAAAAAAATGCTCCCATCGATCATCACGTTCATTCATTCAATCAAATCTGTGCTCGAAATTCCGTTACTATGAATTCAATGATCGTGACATCTTCATTAACGGTTGATAAGCAATTCATCGAGTATAACAATGGTGAGTTTCGATATTGCTTTCATGTTTTGCGTCAATTTTTATTCATTATCTTGATTAATTTGCGTCAATTTGTGTTCATGTTTTGCGTCAATTTTCATGTTGATATTGTTTTCATGGTCGTGTTATTCATCATAGATTCATATGCAAATCATAGAACACACAAACGGTGAGTATATATGTTTTGTAATTTATACTGGAATCGCCATGGAAGTCATTAAGATGCTACTCAATTATTAGTTTTTACGTTTACAATATATTGAGTTATTGTAGTTCATATACTGCGTTACTTTAGTGTAAAGCATCTGTTACTTTAATGTCTACCATCTGTTTACTTTATATGTCGTTTTACTTTAATACACTCCAGTTGTTACTTTAGTGTTACTTTAGTGTAGAGCATCTATTACTTTAATGTCTAACATCTGTTACTTTATATGTTGTGTTACTTTAATACACTCCAGTTGTTACTTTAGTGTTTTTCATCTGTTATTGTAGTGCATTGTAGTGTCCTAAGAATTTAGGAAACTGCCATATTAAAAAAATAATAAAAAAAGATATTGTTTCCTATAATAATGGGACGTGATTGCCACCAAAATAGGAAACCATATCAAAGAGTAATGCCATATAAAAAAAGAAAAAAAAATACCACTTCCTATAATTATGGGACGTGATGACTTCAAAATAGGAAACAATATCAAAGAGTAAGATACTGCGTCATACTATCATTTTTTATCATTAAATGATTTTTTTTTACACTAACTTATATCTGGTGTTATTTTAATGAACATTATCTGTTACTTTAATTCATACTATCTGTTACTTTAATATCTGACCTCTGTTACTTTATACCTGGTGTATAAGCATACTCTGTTAATTTAATTCATTGTTACTTGAATGCACTTCATCTGTTACTTTAACTCTTGTTATCTGTTACTTTAATACATATGAATGATGTAGGGATGTGGGTGAGAGTTTCCTCCATTGAGATTAAATCAAAGCTTCTGAGATGATGATGAAGAAGATGAAAAAGAAGAAGACGGAGAAAACGAGAAGGATGAAGAAGAAGCAGAATTATAAGTAGGACATTATGAGTAACAAGTGTGAAACATTGGAATTGTAATGGAGTTGATTTAGTTAGAATATTGTACCACTTTTTGTTTTGGAGTATCTTAATAAAAACAAACATTATTGTTCTTTTTGTTAATTGGAACTCCTGTTTTTGCAAGAGACTACTATGCAACGTAACTGATTTTATGAGTTAAAGTAACACAATTCATGAATTAAAGTAACACATTGTATGAGTTAGAGTAACAGTTTTTGCAAGAGACTATGCAACGTAACAGATTTTATGAGTTAAAGTAACACAGTTCATGAATTAGAGTAACACAACGTATGAGTTACAGTAACATAGTTTATGGATTATGGCAGTAACAGGGTAACATACGTACAATGGCAGTAGGGAACGGATGATTTTTTGCTGAAGATGAAAAAAAACTTAATTTTAAATAAACTTGTTGTGTAAGAGAAAGATGCAATTAAAAATTTGATAGGAAAGCGAGAATTTGTACCGAGATAATTAAGGAAGAGAGAGAAAGAAAATATATTTTGATAGATATTATAGTTATTTCCTTAATTATGAGATCAAATCTTGTCCATTAATCTAACATTGAATCAAGGGCTAAGATGGGGACTCACGGACTCAATATATATAAGTGGACTCACCTGATCCCATCTCTCTCTCTCTCTCTCTCTCTCTCTCTCTCTCTCTATATATATATATATATATATATATATATATATATATATATAAAGTAATACAACCGTAGGCCCATATGGTAGGCCCATTAGTTAGTAGGCGGGAAAATTTGGAGGATTGTTATTTTGTTAGTGGAAAGGGGGATTTAAATTAACGTATTTCTGAGGTAAATGTTAGTAACTGTTATTGTCTTAGAGTAGTATATAGAGAATTTTCGGTGAGTTTTTACTATGTATCAGGCTTTGTAAGTGCAATCGGAATATATATTCCATTTTTATATAGTTACTGAAATTTATATCGATGTTAAGGATATGATTTTCGAATATGATCAGTTAGATATACAATAATAATCATAACTATTTTATATTCTATGTAAAATATTGTACGGGATAGTGCAATCTCTTATCAACAAAAATAATGCAACTATTTGGTTAAAACGGAATACAATATGTTTATACTTTTTTTAAAAAATTTGATCATACATTCCATATTAAATATTGTATGTGATATCTTCCATGTAAAACATGTGACTTTCGTAATCAATGTAATCAATCAAATTTCCTTAATTACATACTTTCTGTGGTGTATAGCTTTATGTGTGATGTAGTGATATTTGAATCAGTAAGATGTTGAAGTGTAGTTGGAGAGGAGAAGGGTGACATACATGAGGTCAAGAGTTCGATTTGCACCTTGTTTATTTGGTCTACTTTTTAAATTTTTGTTGTGGATAGCTTTAGGCGGGAAAATATATGAGTTGAGTTATTTGGTTAGTGGAAAGGGGGATTTAAATTAGTGTATTTCTGAGGTAAATGTTAGTAACTGTTATTGTCTTAGAGTAGTATATAGAGAATTTTCGGTGAGTTTTTACTATGTATCAGGCTTTATAAGAGCAATCGGAATATATATTCCATTTTTATATAGTTAATGAAATTTATATCGATGTTAAGAATATGATTTTCGAATATGATCAGTTAGATATACAATAATAATCATAACTATTTTATATTCTATGTAAAATATTGTACAGGATAGTGCAATCTCCTATCAACAAAAATAATGCAACTATTTGGTTAAAACGGAATACAATATGTTTATACTTTTTTTAAAAAATTTGATCATACATTCCATATTAAATATTGTATGTGATATCTTCCATGTAAAACATGTGACTTTCGTAATCAATGTAATCAATCAAATTTCCTTAATTACATACTTTCTGTGGTGTATAGCTTTATGTGTGATGTAGTGATATTTAAATCGGTAAGATGTTGGAGTGTAGTTGGAGAGGAGAAGGGTGACATACATGAGGTCAAGGGTTCGATTTGCACCTAGTTTATTTGGTCTACTTTTTAAATTTTTGTTGTGGATAGCTTTAGGCGGGAAAATATATGAGTTGAGTTATTTGGTTAGTGGAAAGGGGGATTATGCTTTAATTTCATGTAATATGGCTGGGAGAACGTCGTCGTTACTCCCCACTGAATTGTGGTTGTTATGTTTATAACATGACAGGTAATTTGTTGTTGGGTTTTGGGTGTGAGCTCGCGAGTAGCATGGATCCTACTCTACTTCATTTGTATTGATTTTTGGATTATTAAACCCATTTGGAGAATTTAATTTTAGCCCTTTGTAAAAAGTGGTCTTTGTATTGACTGACCGTTCTTTTTTGTAAAATATAGAATATCAGTGTGTTTTAATCTCAAATCTACAGTGTTTCCGCCACTGTACTGCGTTAGAATTTATAGGGGATTACATCTATGCATGCTAATAGTAGTACTGTTGATGATCATGCAAGTGAACCGAAGGAGTAAAAGGCCTAGGATTGAAAAGAATTTTGGAGATGATTTTGTCACAACATTTTTTAACTGAAAATGCTTACGGTGATTGTGCTTGTTTTGAATTTGTTTCTGCTTATTTAATAGAAGATCACCCAAAAACGTATGATGAAGCTATGAGATCCATAGATTCTAATTTTTGGGAAGAAGCTATTAAAAATGAGTTAGATTCTATTGCGTCTAATCAGACCTGAGAATTGACAGATTTACCTAAGGGTAGTAAACTCATTAGTAGTAAATGGATTTTCAAAAGAAAATTGAGACCTAACGGTACAATAGAAAGATTCAAAGCTAGACTTGTGGTGAGAGGGTTTACACAAAAGAAAGATATTGATTATTTTGGTACTTACTCACCTGTGACTAAGATTTCCACCATTAGAAATCTTATTGCTTTGGCTGTTATTCATGATCTTGTTGTTCATCAGATGGATGTTAAAACTGCTTTCTTGAATGGTGACCTAAAAGAAGATATCTATATGTCACAACCCGAGGGGTTTGTGGTAAAGGGTCAAGAGAGTAAGGTATGTAAATTGAGAAAATCATTATATGGTCTAAAACAAGCACCTAAACAGTGGTATGAGAAATTTCACAACACTTTGATTGAAGATGGCTACATAACCAACAACTCTGATTCATGTGTGTACTCCAAGATGTTTGGATCAGATCGTGTGATTATTTACCTTTATGTTGATGACATGTTAATTCTTGGTAGTAATTTATTTGTTGTAAATAAAACCAAACAGTTTCCGTCATCACAATTTGAGATGAAAGACTTAGGAGAAGCTGATGTTATTCTTGGAGTCAAATTGATTAAAAACTCATCTGGATTATCCCTAAGTCAATCTCATTATATTGAAAAAGTGTTGAAGAAATTTGATAGTTTTGATGTTACACCCGCTAGAACTCATTATGATGCTAGTATACCTTTGCGTAAAAACTTGGGTGATAGTGTATTCCAAGAAGAGTATGCTAAAATTATAGGAAGTGTGATGTTTCTCATAAACTGTACTCGACCTGATATTGTTTATGTTGTTAGTAGGCTAAGTCGGTATACGCATAACCCCGACGGTGAACATTGGAATGCTCTTCAACGTTTACTAAGATACTTGAAAGGGACAGTTAATTCATGTCTGCATTTCGGTAAATATCCTGCTCTGTTAGAAGGATATACTAATGCAAACTGGATTGTAGGTAGCGATGAAACAAGTTCCACAAGTGGTTATGTGTTCACCTTAGGTGGAGGAGCTATATCGTGGAAGTCTGCAAAATAGACTTCTCCACCATGGAATCCGAGTTTATTGCTCTTGAGCTGGCAAGTCAAGAAGCAGATTGGTTGAGAAACTTACTAACTGACATACCAGTGGGGGGAGGGCAGGTTGCACCAGTCTCCCTGCACTGTGACAGTCAAGCAGCTATCAGTATTTGCTAAGAATGATGTCTACAACGGTAAGAAAAGACATATCCGGATCAGGCATGCTGTGGTGAAACAATTCCTGAAAAATGGAGTGATTGTTGTGGACTATGTGAAGTCTGAACGCAATCTTGCAGATCCTTTCACAAAAGGATTAATGAAAAGAGTAGTTCTCGAATCGTCGAGGAGAATGGGGCTAAGGTCCTTAAGTCAAGATTAGAGTATGAATCTTGATGGGGTTAAAAGCTTACATTCTTATGGCGATACATAATCCATAGTCCGTTTTGGTGGTGCTTTGAGACGCACTTGATGGATCGTGTGAGTAAATGAAGAGTGGACTTATGTCCTTAATAGCTTGTGCGAGATGTGCTACTGAGAAGAACTAAGCCACCTACGTATGTGTGATGGTTTAGCCGCCATCTAGTGGAGAGTAAGAATCTCACTAGAGCACTCACTAGAACCAAGATAAACGCGTGGTTTTGAAAGGATTGCACTTTGAATTCGCGGAACGACCATTTTTTGAAGGTATGATATGTGTTGTGGGGGTCTCAACAGAAGCTCAACTAGGAATTCAAATCGAAAGATATTCACTAGTTGTAAGTAAGTTGTTGCCTCACCTCACTAACACGTCAATTCAAGTCGAAAGACATTGAACGTCTAAGTATCCAATCCTTCTTTACCCAATATTTCTCTTTCCTTTCCTTCTTCTTCTCTTTGCCATCAGTGAGGGATTGTTGGATTATGGCAAAGATAAGGTTTTGCCTCCTCCTTCCTTGTTTTGCTCTCCCACATCAAAATAAAAGGGACCTTGTATCCCCTTTATAAGACCTCTCTTATATTGGGCTATTAGTTGTGTGACCAGGAGGTAAGTGGGCCATTTATGTTGTGCGATTGGGCCTGGTTCTTTAACCACACCCGCGCGCGCCCGGCCCGGCTCGACCTGGGCTTGGGTTTGGGTAGAGCATTTGCGGTGCGGGTTGTGCCCGACTTTTACTCTTTTGGGCCTGTGCGTGTGCTGGGTGTCCAGGTTGTGTTGTCTAGGTTCTATGAAGATTCAGTCAAATGGGTATTTATGAGGCGTCATTAAGGCATTGATTGGGTGATATTAAGGCCTCTTAATGAAGAGCGTTTTTTGGAGCTCTTTGGGACGCTCCTCTCAACTTTCCACTCTATAAATACCGAGTGTTTGTTCACAGTACAAACACACAAAAATACGCACAACTCTTTTCTCCCTTCTTTCACATTCTGCTTTTTCCTGGGCTTGTTTTTGTCGTTCCATAGTTCTCTTACACGAGTGGTCGCGTACGAGAGCTTACAGTGTTAACCTTGGAAAACTTACGGCGTTGTAGACGATAATCATTGTGTCGTGCCGATATAGTTTTCAAGTTAGTGGCCACCATACCACGATGTTGCTGTTTCGTATCTTCTCTGTCGCAGTTCCAGTTTTTCAGCTCCGTGTTGCCACTCTCGGTTTCCATTTGCTGCCTCTCAATTTTCTGTCCGTTTTACTGCCTCTCGGTTTTTCTGTCCGCTTTGTTGCCTGTCGGTTTTTCTCCCTTGTTGCCAGCCTCTCAAGGTTTTCACCCGTGGTCTCATTGTTGTTCCTCGCGACTAACAATAACTAAAATATCTTACGTTCTCTTCGATAGGTTGATCAAATTCATGCAACTGTGAAATGAACTTTAATCCAAAAATATGGAAGTGTACTCAAGGAATGGGGGATTTTTATCATTGCAAACTTTTGTGTAATAAAAAACACAGACAAGTTCAAAACATATCACCACGAACACAAGATTAATTTCTATAGATTGACTACTGTTAGAACTTGTGATGAAATCCTCGTACCTATTTATGGTTTCCAATTTGTGAATTTTTCAGTGATATCTTGACAAAGAAGACCCCTTATTTGAGTACATGTTTTCACATAAACGTTTAATAAAGCAAAAATGTAGACAATATGTCACTATTAATGTATGATATTGTTAACATGACATGAAACTCCTGTGGAAGTGGTCCTATACTAGTATCTTTATTATATAAAAGATGGGACCAAAGCAGCCTATGTGGCGTAGTCTCATCTCTTCATTTCCTCTTTCTGACTCTCTCATTGCTTCTGCTGATAACACTCTATATTATACTGTATTTGCACACTTAGTCCCTCAAAATTTCACGAAATTACTCATCAAGTCCTCGAACTCGATTTATAAAATCTTTACAATATCGAAAAATATATACATTTTCGTAAATATATATAAAAAAAATTCAAATAATTTTAGAAAATTTCAAAAAATAAAAAAATTATAAATTTGCATTAATTAAATTCTTTTTATTAGTCGATACTATCGGTCTATTAAAGATAAACAAATATCAACATTTTGATATATATGGTTTGTATTAACCCTCACGACATTGCCTCCCTATTTACCGCCGTCAATCTTGTTGGTGTCATTGCACTTACACCAAGCAAGCTTGTGCAAAAGAAATAACTGACCTATCGAGCACCTATCCACCACCACTCCTAATCCCGTGCACCTGTTTAACGAGGATGCGGTACCCGTTTTCTCTCTCGATGGGCTTCCATAATGCTTACCAAATCACAATGACATGGATCACAGGAACATGATGGCAATGCATCATATTCAAGAATATCATCCCAAAGTTTGGTTATGTGTCCATAGTATTCCATGAGAGACTCAGTTGGTCCTTGTCGACACACACTAAGCTCGGTCTGCAATTGATAAACACGAGGTTCTTTTTTTTTTGAAAAAAGTAATTCTTCATATCGAGTCATACCTGTTTGGTTTCGGGGCAGTACGAGATCGTCTTTCAAAGGGTTGAATCGATCAATTTGAAAATTCAGGAGGTCACTAAAGCATTAGTGGACCACGAAGATTCGAAATTTGTCGTCGTGTTAGCAGGTTTTTCAACGGTTCCATCCACGTATACAAGGTTCCCTTTTGCAAGGAGAGCGCGCGAGAGTGAAAGCATGATACCATTCATCGTAATTGTTGCCATTAAAAGCAACGTGAGTAATGTTACTCCCCAGATTCTCGACATGAACAGAGGAGTAAGTTTGTGTTTTCGTGGGATCGATCGGTTGATTCGATTCGAAATTCGTCATGGTTGATTTTCGTGAATGTAAGAGTCGAAAAGATATCGCGAATAATATTTTTTAGAAGAAATAAAACTGCTTTGATACCATAATATAATTCAAAAAGAGAATAATGTATTTATTGCTCTGTTCAAATGGTACCTTTACAGTGTTTATACTATGCTATATATACATGAATGGGATCGAACTAGGGGTGTTCATCGGTCCAGGACCGGACCAGACCAGACCATTTAGCCTGGACCGAAGACCATAATTGTTTAAAAAGTTGGACCATGGACCGGACCATATTTATGTCGGTCCGGTCCGGGTTGGACCGTAATAAAATGTGTACCGGACCGTAATGGACCATAATGGACCAAAGAACCCGAAATAAATTACTACCAATTTTTTTTATATAATAATAACTTTAAAAAACAACGATAAGTGCATAATCAAACTCTATAAGAATTTTATTTCGTTTTCCATTTATTGTAGTCTTGTAGATTAGGATTTAAGAATTTTTATTCGATTTTTCACTTATGCGGCTGATTTTGTGCAAATTATTTATATTGCATTGTTTTATAATTCGGTCCTTTATTCGGTCCGCGGTCCAATCGGTTCGGTCCAGGACCGGACCAAAGACCAATGTGGACCGTGGACCGGACCATATAATATTCGGTCTGGTCTGGTCCGGACCAAAGTGCAACGGTCCGGTCCGGTTTTCGGTCCGGACCACGAAGTGAACACCCCTAGATCGAACTATCTACGGGAATAAACCAACTTAACAGTTATAATGTGTATAAATAGCAACAATCAAAGATTGAAAAAGATAGCCTTTGGAGTTGTTGGTTGTGCAATGGCTAGATTTCTCCAATAATAAAAGTAAGGGACAATTCATAACAATAATCCAAATGATTGTGTATCTTCTTATAATAATCCTAACTACATTTAATTTCAAAATAAACTTAACTATGATAATGCTCTTCTCATACTACACCAAATGACTAGTTACCTGATAAGCAGGTTATTGTTCACCTTACTAAAGTAATTTAACACTACTACTCCCTTTCTCATTCACCACTTGCCCATCGATCCACATCCACCCTTGCACCATAATCTGACTGACAACCTCCTACTCCATCCTTTCTCTACCACCAAAAAAGCACCCACCAATAAAACTTCATTTGCATATCCAACAACAAGATTCAAAACCGTATCTGAATCTAAACTGGACTCTACCTACGACCCAAGCAAGATTGGAGAAGAGCAAGACGAGGAACATGAAGACGAATTGAGGATTGTCTTGTCTTCAAATATGGAATTTTGAATGACTTTTTCTCCAACAACAAGACTCAAACCGGAACCGGAACTGACTCTATCCACAACCGAAGTGGACAACAACTTAATCCCTTAAAAGTGGCTTCAAGTTGTTACCGACATTAAATTAACAGAGCAACATGACAGAAACATTACTTAATGATGTATTCGTTTGGGCAACACAACTCTTCATCTTCTTCTTCGAGTTGAACTTGAGATTCCCAGGTGGATTGTTTATGGGTGTAACTTGGATGATATTTTGAGTTTTTTAAAAGTCTAAAATAGAAGCCTGATGATAAGGAGGAGGATGTTTCTTATTCACAACCCAATATAAATAGGGTTATTTCATGGAAATAATCTCAACTATTCATGTGTTTCTTACAATAATCTAAACTATACGTAATCTCATTTTAATATAAACTACGAATTCATTAATCTCGCTTTGCTGTGTATGAAATTATGACTTGCTATTACTGGTCATAGTGACTTGCTGTAACTTTCTAAGATTTTATTACGTCCGTTGCAGTCATCGTGAAAGGCAAAACTACAATAAAAACATTTTTTTTTCATAGCTTCTATAAGACTAATTGAAAAAAATAGAAGATGAATTTCCAGATTTTTTTTATCAATGGCCGAAAATGAACACGAAATGTGAATTAGATGAAGAAGAGTTAGAGAAAGAGTTAAATAAGGGAGGTTCAATAGGTAGCCGGTCACACATAGCAAAGCGAGGTTAATGAAGGCATAGTTCGTATCAAAATGAGATTACGTATAGTTTGGATTAATTTAAGAATTACACGCATAGTTAAGATTATTCTCATGAAATAACCCTGTGAATTTAGAAATAAAATAATTTTTTATTAGCCTTTGGCTTAATGGCGGAAGAGTGAATGATATGGTGGTGTGGTGGTGATGTTTGATGGAGGGTGGTGTGGTGCAATGGAGGTAGTGCTGAGCGATAGTTATCGAAGGTAGATCGAGGGTGGTCTGATGGTCGATTGATGGAGTATGTTTAGTTATTGTGGTGGGGAAGTAAGTGGATATATTGGTGTTAGTGTTTGATGTGATTGATTAGGGGGTTAAGAGGTGTTGGAGAGTGGAGACCTGAAGTATGCATAAGAGATAGAGATAAAATGGAGTAGAACTGTAGATTGTGTAGAAGTGGTTAGATTGGTTATTTTATTGGCTTTTTCCTGGTACAACATGTTACTAAGGCATTAGTTAAGTCTATTACGAGAACAAAGTATTGATAGTTCAGTTTATTTTGAGATTAATAGAAGTTCAGATTATTTTGAGAATACCATCATTTGTTTGAATTATTCTTATTAAATATCCCTAAAAATAATTCATATTTAATCACATATCCTTCTTGATAATTGTCACTTGATGAACAAACAATAATATCGTCTTCCTCCTTTGATTCATCAATTCTGAATCTGACAATCTTCTATCTTTCCCGCGCCTAAGATATGTGTAAAACATAACATTTTCACACCTGTGATAATTAAATAACAGATACAAAATAATATGGAAACAAGAGTTTTATTTTATAACTGAAAGATTGAGCGTTACAACTTTCGTGGATCTCTTGATTTCATCTCGAAGGTTAGGGTTTTGATTAGGGGTGTAAACGAGCTGAGTTGAGCGCGAGCATGGGGCTGCTCGACTCAAGCTCGAAAAGCAAAATAGGAGTCTCGGCTCGAACTCGAGCTCGTCGAGCTTCAAAAATAATGGCTTGAGCTCGACAATGAAACCATGGCTCGAGCTCGACTCGTGGCTCGAGAAAAGGCTCGACTTCGGGCTCGAGTCGAGCTCGACTCCGGGCTCGAATTGAGCTCGACTCGCTTGGTGGGTTGGGCTCGAGCTTAAGTGCTTAACTTATTTGGATTTTTTACTAATGAAACAAAAATTAAATGAATACATTATTGATTTATGGGTGTCTTAAGCTATTACGAGGATAAGAGAAATAAAAGTAGAAATTGTAATGATGAAAGATAAGAATCGATGTCTTGAATATTGCAATTTGCAACATTATAGTAATAAAATAAAATTCGTCTTAATAAGAGGCGTATATGATATACCAAACATTCTGAAACTAAATTAACTGCAAAAGACAAAACAATATATTGAAACTAAATAAACTAAATCAATTTAGTTTATAGCTACTCCTTTTTGCATATTCACTCCAAAACCGTAGATGTGGTATTATATTGGAATTTAGATGTTAATTTTGTTTATCTAAGGTAATAAGACTAAACAATATATCGACTAAAAATTCTTCACCGAAAAATTTAAGGTAATATGACTAAATTATGATTTACTTTCTTTTTTATGATTAATAGGTAGATTTGATTTAGGTAACAGAAAGGAAAATGTAGCTTTAAAATAATATCGAGCCGCTCGCGAGCTATTCGAGCCGAATCAGGTCTTGCTCGACTCGACTCATAAATGATCCGAGCCGAGCTTGAGTCGAGCTCACACGAGTCAAGCTTTGACCGAGCTTTGACCGAGCTTTGACCGAGCCGATCTCGAGCTGCTCGCGAGCAGTCTCGGCTCATTTACACCCCTAGTTTTGATAGTACTACGGGGTACTACGGGGGTCTTATCGACTTAGATCTTGTAGGAGAAGAGGAGGTCTTTTTTGTGACTTATTCCATTTACCTACAATGTGGTAGTAGGATGATGAGCTCGTTTTGTGACTTAATACATCTGACCTCATCTAAAGCCTAGATACAAAATCTATATTAAACCTATATTTAAAGCTAGATAGCTTAGAGGACAAGTTAGAATATTCTAGAGCATCTTGAGATATTATCACAATATTTATTGATAATTATCTCTAAATATTAAAGATATTATTCATAAATAAATACCGAAATATATAAAATTTTGGTGTCTACAATATGTTTCACGTCTTTTTTCCTCGTGAATGACATAAAAAACTAAATCTTTGTCTCATGTTTCTTTATTGGGATATTTTCCACGGTACCCTCGAACTTTGACACATTACACATGGTACCCCTCATTTTAAGTTTATTCCTATGATAACCTTGTATTTTGTGTTTAGTGTCCATGGTACCCCTGATCAATTTTCTGTCATAACGGTGTTAAAAGTTAGTTTATTCAAAGTGATTAATTTCAATTTTCTGGTGATATTAGTTAGAAAGTTAATGAAATTGAAATTACAATAGTTGAAAATTAAGGAAATGTCCATGGTACCCCTGTGTTTTCAATATTTTAACCGTGTGTAGACACCCGCATTTGACTGCCAGGTGTCTATGGTAGTTTCCAAAAAATACCCGATGATGATCGGGCGCTAACATGCTTCTATGCGCTCGGATACGGGCTCAAATCCATTAATCGCTGGCTAACACGCTTACAGAGTACAAATCTCACAAAATCAACCTCAAATCCAGGCCCAGCGGGCCGTTTCCAATCAAACAAGGCTAATTTGGGCCGAAACCGACACCGGAACTAAAACCGACTCGTCACGATTGGGTCAATTCCGGTCAGTCGTTTCCGAGACATACCAAACAACCCCTCAAACATCAAAAGCCCAATTCAAACTCAAACTCATCAAATATCCATGGTCACGGTCCAAAGCGAGTGACCCGCGCGACCCAGCTGGGCCACTCGATCGAGTGCCTCACCCACTCGATCGAGTGGGCCCTTATTCAAGCCCGACGGCTGGCGTAACGGGCCACTCGACCGAGTTAGCCACCTACTCGGTCGAGTAACCCTAAACCGAAGCCCTAGCTTTTCCTATATAAGGAACCCCCATGCACACATCTTCAACAACTTTTTTCACAACTTTACAACCCTAATCACAACTTTTACACACATCTTTACACCCCAAGCAAACCCTAAGCAAACATCCTAGCAAACCCTAAACTAGTTTTAGGAATCACACCCCAAGCCACCATAACTTAACCTCCATAAACCTCGAAGACTCTAGTGTTAAAGCCACGGTTACGAGCTCTAATCCGAGACAAGAACATGTAGGTTGAGGGTGTCAAAACCCCGCTTCTTCTCCTTTCTTCCTCCTTCTCGCGTCATGTCGTCTTCTTAGGGGTCGCGTTTTCTTTATTTTATTTTTATCGTTATTATCGCATCATTAATATCGATAGTATAATACTAGTATCAAAGCACTAAAATACCTATCAATTTGTGTCGAGTATGAGTGATATTAGAATAAGGAAATCCGAATATACAAGTGTACTGCACACGCGTTGACGGTCGCTTGTTCCGATATCCCGATTACTCGATTATTGAGATAGGTCAATTTCAATAATAATTTTCTTATCGTTTGTATTATTATCGTTATTCGCATATCACATCGATTTTCAAAAATAAGCATTATATTTCAATAAGGGTCGAAACCCGTTGACACGGATCCGACATCACAATCCCTAGGGATTTATTCCGATGTCGGAGAAGTCGAGGGAATCAAGTTCTTTTTTTTATTTATTCAAATAAAGCGTCGATTTCAGATTCGATACTAATCCCATAATTGGATATCGAATCTAGTAATCAAGTCATATGAATTAATTAATGTGATTTGTTCATATCGCGATAATTAATTCAAAACGGCTAAAATCAATTTATTTTCTATTTCACTCTAATATTCCATATCGATTCAAATAATCGAATGTGGGATACAACGAGTATTCAAAGTTAGAGTCGAGTATAAATTCAACAATATTTATACTCGGTTCAACAAAATTTGCGATTTATAAAAAACCAAGTCGAGCGTAAATTGTGCAATATTTATGTCCGATTCGGTAAAATCGTCAAACTCTCAAAAATCAAAAGCAATTTCGAAATCAACAATTAAATTTGCAAACGAATTACAATTCGTACAGGGGGCACTCGACCGAGTGCCTAACCCACTCGGTCGAGTGGTACCCCAAAAATCGGATCAGAATGTCTGTTACGACACCCACTCGGTCGAGTCTCACAGTGACTCGGTCGAGTGGCCGTGTACTCGATCGAGTTGGTACATAACTCGGCCGAGTATGGTCTATAACGCAAAACAGAAACCTCTTTTCAGGGTCTACTCGATCGAGTCTATCCTCCACTCGATCGAGTAACCTCATAACGATTAACACAATAAATCGTACATTATTCTATTTTCAAAACCCGATAGTATTTCACGACTTAGGTCAACACGTGCATAATTAATCACGTGTATACTATCTTTTCAAACCATGCATCATCTTGTACATCATTCAATTCAATTCATTATTTGCATAAACCGTTAATATCGATTTACCGTTACTAACCGTTTGCTCGTCTCTTTTGTCAATTTAATTCTTGTTTGTTTATTGTACTAAATGAACCCACATGCTAAAATTCCACTTTGACGTAGGATTAATTGCATTAAATTGACTTAGAAACCCTTTTCAATTCCATTCGCATGTCTAGGGAAAATACTCTTTGCATATCATTTTCCCGTTTAACTAGCGCGCGTATTGTAAGTCATTCGAATTCTTAGTAGAGGCCGCTAATGTGCGGGCGGGGTTGGGTGTCCTTTGTGGGCTTCCCAACACGTACCCTCACCCCTTACTCAGAACCTCGGTTTCCGGATGCCCGAAACCGTTGGCGCACGAGAGTCATTCAATACACAATATCCGATAATGTCGGTATTGGTATCAAATGCAAAGGGACGAGCCCAATAAACTCTGACATCGGAAATGGGCCGTATTTTGTATACGGACCACTACGACATAGAGTGGGCTCGAATGGTTCCGAATAACCACAAAATTCGGTGGCGACTCCACTTCGACCTAAATTTCAATTCGATCCGTTTCATATGGAGATTCATTCGCCTACCCAAACCCGCGCGTGGCCGCGTCGGGGTGGACCTATGTCATGTCCACAATTTGGCGACTCCGCTGGGGATTAACTGATGCGTGACTTACCATCGGCGTCCTCAGGGTGAGACTCGAATAGAAATCGTTTGACAAATACAATGCGCGTGTTAGTTTTACGGTTCATGCATAACCCATATTTTTCCGGGCCGGTACTGGTGACCGACGTCCCACTATACCATTGATGTACTCCAACATGGATATGTCAAAAGGTGTCCATAGTCGATTCGAGTGGGTTTCGCGGCATGTTCTAAGCTCAACTCGACTTAGAGAGTCCGTCCCGATCAACGTCTAGACTATGTACACTGGTATAGACCCTTTCAGACCGACCGAGACTTAGTGTAGAGCTTACATGGCGTCGTTATAATGCTTGTGTGACTACGTGCTACTTGGTTTCCGAGTCATTTTCAAAAATATCAACTTTTCAAAAATTACATCCTCCTTTTCAAGATATTCAATTTTCAAAACCCGGGACATACCGAATTTAGGATCTATGATTTTACTCAAAATAGCCTATTTTCTAGCCGGTATGCTGCCCAAATCGAAACTCGAACTTTCAAAACTCATGGCCCAATGACTTTTCGTCCTCTTTTTCGGAAATTTGGGCCATTCACCGAGTCCACTCGGTCCTTTTTCAAAAATCAATCAATTTTCAAAACTTCCCTCCTCTTAGGACTTCCCATATTTAGCAGTGTCGGGTCATGACTTAAGTTGTCAAGTTTCTCTAGCGTCGAAGCTCTGTCGATCTTACATCACGAGCTTCTTCCCTATCCCAATCCGCCTTATTAGACTAAGGCAAGGCCCACCTAAGTAGGACATACTCTTACGAAGGAGGGCCCGTCAACACAATCGAGTCAAAAGACTGGGGATGTGCCACGTGAACCTTCCTTCGAATAGGACTAGGCCCACTAGCCGAATCCTAAGGAAGGCCCACACTTCACAAGTCACCCTTCTAGGTGTCTTCCTCGAGTCATTTCCCTTTTAGTCTCGTTCGGGATGTACTTTCTATTCCGGGATTTCTGGACTAGTTTCTGATTACGCGGTGTTCTTACAGACAGGCCAGCCACAACCCGACATCAACGCAAGATGGACGAATTGAAAAATGCCCTAACCAAAATCGAGACTCAACTGACCTCCATCCTCGCTAACCAAGCAACTTTGGACACTCGCCTGAGCACTGTAGAGAAGACGGTCCCAGTTGAAGGAGCTGATTCCACTGGGCCCATAGCCGAATTGGTCAGTGTTGTTCGCAGGCTCGAGGAGCAAGTCCACTTGTCAACAAGCAACTCAATCCACTCTAAAAATGCTCGCCTTTATTCACCTTTGAATGACGAGCTACCGGCCAACCTCAACTTAACGGGAATTCCTATGTTTGAGGGTACCGAAGATCCGGTCCATCATATCCGGGCTTTCAAGGACAACATGGCAGTCAAAGGAGTAAAGTCCACCATGTTCAAGCACCTATTCCCTTCCTCTTTGGAGAAGCATCCCAGGGCCTGGTTCTACAGGCTCGACCCCAAGAAATACAAGACTTGGGATGATGTGGCGACCGAATTTGCTCGGAACTACGCCGATAACACTGAAATCCAGACTACAATGCGTACTCTGGAGGTAATGGCCCAAGAGCCCAAAGAAGGGTTCACAAAATATCTGCAAAGGTGGAGGGCTGAGAGTGTGAAGCTGGTCGACAAGCCCGGCGAGAAGGCCCTAGTGGAAGCCTTCGTCAAAAATCTACTCCCATCCTACCGGGTCCACCTCCGGTATGCCATCATCCCAAACTTTGTTGTCCTTACTGAAATGGGCACGAGAATCGAGGATGACTTGAGGCTAGAGAGCCTGACTAAGGCCTCTACCAAAGGCTATCAAGGGGCAAGTTCATCCACAATCAAGCCCACACCCGCAGCTGCAACTCGCAGCATCTTTGACGAGGTAAACCTGCTCGACACCTCATCTAAAAAGAATACACCAAATCGGGTATTCACAGATATAGGGACTACCTATACTTATGCCCTACAGAGGCTATCCTCAAAGGGCCTAATCCAACCGATAGGCCCAACTGCAGAACCTCCAGTTGAAAAGAGGCCCAAAACTTACAATGCCCAGGCCTATTGTCAGTATCACCGGGGTAACGGGCATGATACTGAAAAATGTTGGAGGTTAAAACACCTGATCCAGGACCTTATCGAGAGCGGGAAAATCCCATTGCCCGGAGACAAGCCGAGCAACAAAGAAAACCCATTCAGCGCTCATGCTATCTTCACCAGTGAGGTAATTGACTGTTCTCACCTCATCTCTCCCTATATCCCACAAGTCAACGGGATATGGTTCGACGACGAGGATGATGTGTACTTAACCAAAGGGGAAGTTGTCCCCATCACCCTCGAAGAGGTCCGACAGGCTAAGTCCAAGGCCTTAGCCACCAATCATCTCGCCGCAGCTGGGCGTTCCATTCCTATATCCGTCACTGAACCCGCTAGGACGGAGCCTACCCTCGAAGAACCAAGCCCAGACACGGCTCTGGTCCAACAAATGAAGAGGGTCCGAGCCGATCTAACCATATGGCAACTATTGGTTAGCTCGCAAGCTCATCGGGAAGCACTGACTAAGGCTCTCGATGAAATCAAGGTTGATTCAGAGGCTACCCCTGCTGAAATGGTAGCCACCATCATGCCCTACCTTAAGGGAAAATCCAAAGAAGAAGGCCCACTCATAACCTTCTCTGAAGCTGATCTGCCACCATTTGGGCCCAATCATAATCTAGCCCTATACATCACGGTCATCTGCAAAGGTAAATATCTCCCGATGACCCTTATCGACGATGGATCAGCCGTGAATGTCCTTCCTCTAAGGACCGCAAAAGCACTCGGCATCACCGATGCCGATTACCTTCCAACAGCGCAGACTATCCAGGCTTTCGACGGAAGCCCAAAACCTGTCGCCGGGGCCGTGAAATTGAAGATCATAACGGGCCCAATCGAAAAGGAATTGGAATTTCAGGTGATAGATGTCACCTCATCATTCAATCTCTTGCTGGGAAGGCCTTGGATCCACGCAGTCAAGGCCGTGTCATCTACCCTCCATCGAAAAGTCAAGATGCCCCTCAAAGACGGTATCATCACGCTGGAGGCGACCCCAATTACCGTAGCAAGCTGCAACGCTACGGGCCGGGCCGACCCGCGAGGATTTGATTTCGTGGGCATGATCGAAGAAGAATATCTCTTTAGGCCCTACTTCACAACTAGCATCGACACGATGCTACAAAATCTGGGTTACCTACCCGGAATAACCTCAAGGCCATATCTTCCAGCTGGGAAGATTATCGAGGTCCTAAATGATGGCGAGTCACATTTCGGGTTGGGGTATGCTATAACCCCGGAAAACGTGGTTCGGGCCGGTATTCACAAGGTCGTCGACATTATCAAGGGTACTTACATAAGCCCTTATAGCCTGAAGTTAACGGATTACTTCGTTACTCCAGTCTTCGGAACCGTCCAAGTGGGCCTCTACCAACCCACCGTCACATATCCCGAGACCAAAAAGGCCCGGGAATGCAATTTCATCCCTGACGATATATTCACCATCGTCCAGGCCGAATCAAAGGAAAGCGAAAGCAACTCCGAGCCCGTGCTGGGGCTCTTATTCGGAGAAGACAAAGCCGTCCCCGCTCCAAAGAACGACTTGGTCAACCTGATCCTTCGCAGCGATCGGTTCGACCCAACCAGACTAATCACCGAGGTCGGCGCCAACACCGAAACGAGGGCTTGGAGGAAGACCATAAAATGGACCGACGGTCAAGGACGGGTCTACAAGCTGACCACCGGCGAGGGAGACATGCCGGATACCGAGTCTGAGTCTGATTCAGAGTCGAAGTTTGAGTCCGAGTCTAGAGGGTCTGGTGCTAAAGTCGAGTCTGTAACCCCTCTTCCCTTATCCACTGAGGTCTCGGGGCCTGTCCCAAGACCTCTCCCTATACCGCCACTGACCAATGATCAGATGGCAGCTCTATTCGAGCTATTTTCAAGATTTACCATCAATAATAATAACGAACACCGTTATGCTTACGACTTGTCTCATTTCCAAAATTTTCTCAATTTCAAAAATTTTATATGCAATGACATTGAGAAACCCGACGAACAGGTACCCCTACCTCAACATCTGGTCGAGCAGCTCGAGCAAAGGTAATCCCGAGATCCGGTAATCGAAGAAACCGAGTCCATCAATGTGGGAACCACTTTAGAGCCCCAGATGCTTAAGTTGGGCCTATCTTTAGATCCAGAGGAGAGAAAACAATTCGCAGACCTCCTCCAGGAATTCAAAGATGTCTTTGCATGGTCCTACAAGGACATGCCGGGTATAGACCGGGAGATAGCCGAACACCGAATACCCATCAAAGATGGGTGCAAGCCGGTAAAGCAAAAACTCAGAAGAATGAAGCCCGAGTGGTCTCTTAAAGTCAAGGAAGAGGTCGATAAACAATTTAAAGCAGGCTTTATACAGGTGTCTGAATATCCAGACTTGGTTGCAAACATCGTGCCGGTACCCAAGAAGGACGGCAAGGTGCGGGTTTGCGTGGACTTCCGGGATCTTAACAAGGCAAGCCCAAAAGACGATTTTCCGTTACCACACATTGACATACTGGTGGATAACACGGCCGATCATGCCCTTCTATCGTTCATGGACGGGTATGCCGGGTACAATCAGATTAAAATGGCAGAAGAGGACATGGGTAAGACCACCTTCATTACACCTTGGGGTACTTACTGTTACACCGTCATGCCATTTGGGCTTATCAACGCCGGGGCCACTTATCAACAGACCGCCACTATCTTGCTCCACGACATGATGCATAAGGAAGTGGAGGTCTATGTGGACGACATGATCGTCAAATCCAAGGACCGAAGCGGGCACATTTCAGCCCTAAGAAAGTTCTTCACCCGGCTACGTAAATACAACATGAGAGTGAACCCACAAAAATGCAGTTTTGGGGTAACGTCGGGCAAATTACTGGGCCATATCGTTAGCCAATGCGGCATCGAGGTCGACCCAGCTAAAATCAAAGCCATCACCGAGATGCAACCACCCAAGACCGAAAAGGAAATAAGGGGGTTTCTCGGAAAAGTCCAATACATCAGCCGGTTCATTTCGAAACTAACCATGGTATGCGAACCCATCTTCAAAAAGCTAAAAATCGGAGAACGGGTGCTATGGGACGGCAAATGTCAAGCGGCTTTCGATAAAATCAAGGAGATGCTGTCTGTTCCGCCGGTACTAATGCCACCTCAACACGGTCTGCCTTTGTCGTTATACCTAACGACGACGGAGACGACCATGGGGGCTATGCTGGCCCAGACAGTCGATTCAGAAGAACGGGCTATTTACTACATCAGTAAAAAGTTCCTCGAATATGAGTGCAAATATACAATGCTCGAAAAGACGTGCCTAGCATTGGTTTGGGCCACTAAAAAGCTCCGACATTACATGCTCAGTCACGAGGTACATGTGTTATCCAAAATGGATCCTATCAAGTACTTATTTGAGAAGCCCATCCTCAACGACAGGATGTCAAGATGGACTTTAATGTTATCTGAGTTCGACCTCAAATTTGTACCATTAAAAGCCATCAAAGGCCGGGTAGTTGCCGAGTTCCTCGCTGACGGGCCAATATCCGAAGAAGGCCACACCGATACATGGGCCTTTCCTGATGAAGACATATTTCATACCGATACGGAAGTGTGGGATTTATATTTCGATGGGGCATCCAACTTCCGAGGATTTGGGGTCGGAATCCTGTTAATTTCACCCCGAGGGGAACACACTCCCTTGTCCATCAAGTTGGACTTCGACGTGACCAACAACGCAGCCGAATACGAAGCATGCATTCACGGGTTGCAAGCCGCCGCTGATTTAGGGGTAACAAACCTCCGGGTCCACGGTGATTCATCATTAGTCATCAATCAAGCACTCCAAAAATGGAAAACTCGGAACGCCAATCTCGTTGCTTACCAAGCACGGGTAAGGGTTCTAGAGAAACAATTTCAAAAGGTAGAATACATTTATCTGCCCCGGGAAGAGAATCAGTTCGCAGATGCACTTTCCAAATTAGCATCTTTACTGAACATCCCGGATCACCTGACCAGCATGCCAATCTGTGTCGAAAGACGGTCCGAGCCAGCCTACATCCACGCCATTCAGGATATCGAGATAACTGACCCGAAGCCTTGGTATCAAGCTGTCCTAACCTACCTGACAACGGGAGAGTACCCCCCGAAAGCTGAAAATCGGGCCAAAAAGGCCCTACGAGGATTAGCAACCCAATTTGTTCGAACTGATGACGGGCAATTGTACAAAAAGACGGCACAGGGGGCTCTACTCCTATGCATCGACAAAATACAGGCCGAAAAGGTCATGGCCGAGGTCCATGATGGTGAAAACGGCCCGCATATGAACGCCCATATGCTAGCCCGAAAAATCATGAGGCTCGGGTACTATTGGAACACCATGGAAACAGACTGTCAGTTGTATGTCAAACACTGCCATAACTGTCAGATCTTCGCCAACGTACAACATATGCCATCTTCCCTATTATATACCATGACATCACCATGGCCATTTTCGACATGGGGTATTGACATAATTGGAAAGATGCATCCTTCCGGGACGGGAGGTCATTGCTTCATCTTGGTGGCCATCGACTACTTCACCAAATGGGTCGAAGCCGAGTCATACCGTGTCTTGAACGCCAAGCACGTGGCCAAATTTATCCAAAATAAAATAATATGTCGGTATGGGATCCCTCACGAGTTCATCAGCGATCACGGGACCCACTTTCAAGCTGAAACTGCCGCATTACTGGCAAAATACAAAATTCAAAGGCATACATCCTCGCCTTACCGACCTCAAACAAATGGAGCGGTAGAAGCGGCCAATAAAACAATTGTCACCATACTTAAAAAGATGGCTGAAAATTACCGGGACTGGCCCGACAAAATACCTTTTGCCCTATGGGGATATCGAACCTCAATCCGCACCGCGACCGGGGCAACCCCGTATTACTTGACATACGGAATGGAAGCGGTCCAACCAGTCGAGCTAGAGGTGTCATCCCTTAGGATCCTACTTGAAAGCCAAGTACCTGAGGCAGATTGGGTTCAAGCCCGATACGATTCGCTAGTCCTTTTAGACGAACGGCGATCCCAGGCTCTCAACAACATTCAAATATATCAAAAAAGGATCCAACGGGCTTTCAACAAACGGGTTAGGCCCAGGAACATCAAGGAAGGGGATCTGGTCCTAAAATCGGTTCGTGCCTTACTGCCGGTTGACCCAAGGGGTAAATTCAAACCCAACTGGGCTGGGCCATACTTAGTCAAGAAGGTCCTATCAGGAGGAGCGGTGATGCTGACAGACTTGGACGGGAACGAATTCGTCAACCCAACCAACTTGGACCAGCTGAAGCGCTACTACCCATAAACCCCCATCTCAATGTCATTTGCAAAAATTTATAAAAATTTGTCTTTTTTATAAATCTTCAAAATTTTAGACAAGTCAATAAGCTAGAATTAATTATTCTACTGTCGCACATCTTGAATTAATAATCCTGATGTATTTCGAAAATTGCAAAAAAAATCAATCAAATCAAATTTTGAACTACGTTAGGTTTGATTCCGCCATTTGCGGATACGTAGGCAACCCTTCAAAAGGGTACAACCACTGCAATAAACGAAAGACGGGATCGGTGTTCAATAATATGTCCTTTATTAATATCTTGATAAACTCGGGATTACAAAAAAAAAAAAAAAAAAAACGCCAAAACGGCATTCACACAAAAAAATCACACCACAAAAATAATAATAATATTCAAATAATAAAATAAGGAGACTAGTATCCGGGCATCTTCCCCTTCCCCGTGTCCTTCGGGTCGCGTGGAGCCTGAGGTCTTCGGGGTGGTGGCGAGCGTTCCCGAATCACAAGTGGAACCTCCTTAGCCCGGGCCCGTTTCTTTAACGACGGGACTTCAATCACGGTCTTCGGCCCAAGTCGGGCCCGCACATGCTCAGGCAGTCTATCCCGTGGGCCAAGTCGGTCCTGCACGGGTAGTCTTGGGCCCAGTCTCCTTTCCAAGTCCATCCGGGGGCTCACTTTCCCCCAAGCACCTTTAGCACTAGACCCTTCAGCTTGAGTCTTAGTCTTCTTCTTGTGACCAGACATTTTAGACGAACTAGGGTAGCTGGAGTGTCTCCTTCATCAAAGACCCCCCCTGTTGTCTTTGGCTTGCTCCCTTCTCAACAGGTCGAAGGCTTCATCGACTTTCAAAGCGGCTCGGGCTTTAGCATCTCCTGCTTTGGTCCACTTCTTATAAGAATCTGAAACCCAGATTGAGTGGCGAGATTTGACAATGGGCCAAGTATGTCGTGTGTACAACCTTTGCATCCAGGTATCACACATTACATCAGTCAACTGGGTAGGGTCACTCACAACCGCTTCAACTTCAGGGATTCGCTGGGTCCATCCATACTGCCTTAGTATGCGATCTGGATAGAGATGAACCGTCTGCTTGAAAGAAAGGATCACCTGATAGCGGGCTCTGTCCCTCGGGTCCAAGCCACTCCAAAGGTAGATGGGCCACCATGGAACTACCCATCGAATTAACGGGCCGCCATGAAAAGACAAAACCTCGTCCCAGTACTTCTGCGTAATCTGACGAGAAAAGTCAATGGCCCGCCTCCTCGTCATCACCTGGTTATGACGGTAGTTGCCCGCATCAAGAGGAGGATCTATCACTGATAGTCTCTCATATAGCCAAATCTGCAAAAGGAAACAAAAGCATGAGATTCCAAGGCAAAATAGGCGTTCGCCTAAAGGCCACTCGGTCGAGTGCTTGGGACACTCGATCGAGTGGTACCCCTGAACGCAAACAGGAGGCTCTTTACGAGGGCACTCGATCGAGTGCCAGGGTGACTCGATCGAGTGGCACCTCCGAAGACAGATCAGAAGAGTTTCATCGAGGGTACTCGACCGAGTGCCTGGGTGACTCGATCGAGTACCCCCTGCAGTAAAAAAAAACTTTTCGCAAAAAAAAATCAAAAAAATTGAAAGAAGAGGTCAAGTGACATACTTGCAACAAACGGGTGCTCCCGGTAAGACGAATGGATGAGTCCCTTTTGCGATCGTCCAATCCTTGGATAATCTCGCCTGTGATCAACCAAGCCGGGCTATGCTCAGTCTCCATCAGATCCACCACGGTCAGAAGACGGGTACTTCCCATACAGGATAACAAGTCCATATGACCCTCGAAAGCATATACATGGAGCATGCAAAAAGAGAAAGCCCTACGGTTGTAAGCCGGTCTAACCCGAACATCGAGAGAGTTCATAAATTTCTCAGCCAAGTCAATCAGAGAAATTTTATCACCATCCATCATACGGGACACCTCGTTGTGAGAGAGCCCTAGAAATTCTCTCAGCTTCCTCCTCGGGTCATAAATCAAGTACGGGACGGCGGGACGGAGTATCGGGTTCCATCCTCCTATAGCCGCAATCTCCTCAGGTAAAGGGCAGACTTCGCCCCGAGGGAAAGCAAAGACATGATATATGTCATCCCAATAAGCCAAGCAAGCATCCAGAAAGTAGCGGTCAACCACCATCTGACGGAACGGGTACAATTGGGTTATCCCCGTCTGATTCAAAGCCACCCTATCTGCAATCCTAAAGCGACGGGACCACTCCTGCAACATCACACTCAACCTATCAATCCCCATGGCTAACCTTCTCAAGAAGATGGAGAGACTTTCTTCTAAGAAGAGCTTGTTGGTGATAGGACTTATGAAGAAAATCAAGAGCAAGGAGGGGCTATATATAGCATTAGCCTTGCAAACTATTTAGGAAAATTTCCTAATCTCAATAGGAATCGAACCACAATCCTAGTCTCAATACTAGCACGGAGATCTTCATCCCGAACTTTCCTAATCTTTGTTAGGAGTCAAAATATCAAAGTTACCAAAATTCAAAAATCTCAAGATTTCAAATTTCAAAATTTCAAAAAATCGTTTCTTCCCAGCGCGAGTCATTTTACTACCTATGTGTTGCATGCATTTTATGTAACTCGTACAGGCACAACTCAAACAAGGACGTGCAACCCACGTTAGTTCCCCAGCGGAAGCCAACGGCGGCATTTCAAGGGATGAGTCTACATACAGGCGCACCCAGGCTTATGCGACAAGTCCAATTCCCCACGGAGTTATCGGCTCAGGTATGACTTCTAGCTTACGGCTGGCGAGCCCTTCACGCAAGTCTAATGGACTATAAACGACCCGACCGGAAGTCCGCCAGGTTTCAATCCTCGATTGGCCGGGTGGATACTCTGACTTTCGCCCTGTCCAAGCCTCAGTCAGAGTGGGGGCTCTGTAGACACCCGCATTTGACTGCCAGGTGTCTATGGTAGTTTCCAAAAAACACCCGATGATGATCGGACGCTAACATGCTTCTATGCGCTCGGATACGGGCTCAAATCCATTAATCGCTGGCTAACACACTTACAGAGTACAAATCTCACAAAATCAACCTCAAATCCAGGCCCAGCGGGCCGTTTCCAATCAAACAAGGCTAATTTGGGCCGAAACCGACACCGGAACTAAAACCGACTCGTCACGATTGGGTCAATCCCGGTCAAAGTCGTTTCCGAGACATACCAAACAACCCCTCAAACATCAAAAGCCCAATTCAAACTCAAACTCATCAAATATCCATGGTCACGGTCCAAAGCAAGTGACCCGCGCGACCCAGCTGGGCCACTCGATCGAGTGCCTCACCCACTCGATCGAGTGGGCTCTTATTCAAGCCCGACGGCTGGCGTAACGGGCCACTCGACCGAGTTAGCCACCTACTCGGTCGAGTAACCCTAAACCGAAGCCCTAGCTTTTCCTATATAAGGAACCCCCATGCACACATCTTCAACAACTTTTTTCACAACTTTACAACCCTAATCACAACTTTTACACACATCTTTACACCCCAAGCAAACCCTAAGCAAACATCCTAGCAAACCCTAAACTAGTTTTAGGAATCACACCCCAAGCCACCATAACTTAACCTCCATAAACCTCGAAGACTCTAGTGTTAAAGCCACGGTTACGAGCTCTAATCCGAGACAAGAACATGTAGGTTGAGGGTGTCAAAACCCCGCTTCTTCTCCTTTCTTCCTCCTTCTCGCGTCATGTCGTCTTCTTACGGGTCGCGTTTTCTTTATTTTATTTTTATCGTTATTATCGCATCATTAATATCGATAGTATAATACTAGTATCAAAGCACTAAAATACCTATCAATTTGTGTCGAGTATGAGTGATATTAGAATAAGGAAATCCGAATATACAAGTGTACTGCACACGCGTTGACGGTCGCTTGTTCCGATATCCCAATTACTCGATTATTGAGATAGGTCAATTTCAATAATAATTTTCTTATCGTTTGTATTATTATCGTTATTCGCATATCACATCGATTTTCAAAAATAAGCATTATATTTCAATAAGGGTCGAAACCCGTTGACACGGATCCGACATCACAATCCCTAGGGATTTATTTCGATGTCGGAGAAGTCGAGGGAATCAAGTTCTTTTTTTTTATTTATTCAAATAAAGCGTCGATTTCAGATTCGATACTAATCCCATAATTGGATATCGAATCTAGTAATCAAGTCATATGAATTAATTAATGTGATTTGTTCATATCGCGATAATTAATTCAAAACGGCTAAAATCAATTTATTTTCTATTTCACTCTAATATTCCATATCGATTCAAATAATCGAATGTGGGATACAACGAGTATTCAAAGTTAGAGTCGAGTATAAATTCAACAATATTTATACTCGGTTCAACAAAATTTGCGATTTATAAAAAACCAAGTCGAGCGTAAATTGTGCAATATTTATGTCCGATTCGGTAAAATCGTCAAACTCTCAAAAATCAAAAGCAATTTCGAAATCAACAATTAAATTTGCAAAAGAATTACAATTCGTACAGGGGGCACTCGACCGAGTGCCTAACCCACTCGGTCGAGTGGTACCCCAAAAATCGGATCAGAATGTCTTTTACGACACCCACTCGGTCGAGTCTCACAGTGACTCGGTCGAGTGGCCGTGTACTCGATCGAGTTGGTACATAACTCGGCCGAGTATGGTCTATAACGCAAAACAGAAACCTCTTTTCAGGGTCTACTCGATCGAGTCTGTCCTCCACTCGATCTAGTAACCTCATAACGATTAACACAATAAATCGTACATTATTCTATTTTCAAAACCCGATAGTATTTCACGACTTAGGTCAACACGTGCATAATTAATCACGTGTATACTATCTTTTCAAACCATGCATCATCTTGTACATCATTCAATTCAATTCATTATTTGCATAAACCGTTAATATCGATTTACCGTTACTAACTGTTTGCTCGTCTCTTTTGTCAATTTAATTCTTGTTCGTTTATTGTACTAAATGAACCCACATGCTAAAATTCCACTTTGACGTAGGATTAATTGCATTAAATTGACTTAGAAACCCTTTTCAATTCCATTCGCATGTCTAGGGAAAATACTCTTTGCATATCATTTTCCCGTTTAACTAGCGCGCGTATTGTAAGTCATTCGAATTCTTAGTAGAGGCCGCTAATGTGCGGGCGGGGTTGGGTGTCCTTTGTGGGCTTCCCAACACGTACCCTCACCCCTTACTCAGAACCTCGGTTTCCGGATGCCCGAAACCGTTGGCGCACGAGAGTCATTCAATACACAATATCCGATAATGTCGGTATTGGTATCAAATGCAAAGGGACGAGCCCAATAAACTCTGACATCGGAAATGAGCCGTATTTTGTATACGGACCACTACGACATAGAGTGGGCTCGAATGGTTCCGAATAACCACGAAATTCGGTGGCGACTCCACTTCGACCTAAATTTCAATTCGATCCGTTTCATATGGAGATTCATTCGCCTACCCAAACCCGCGTGTGGCCGCGTCGGGGTGGACCTATGTCATGTCCACACCGTGGTACCATTGTGTAGGCACTAAAATTTTATTAAAGTGTCGAATAAATTAAATTAATTAATTATTTTGAGTTAATACGAAATTTTAACTCAATTTAATTATTTTGTCCCGAGTAAAAAAAATATGGGTCGATCCGAATGATAAAATGAACTATTTGGATCATTAAACCCGAAAATAAGGCAAATTGGGTCAATGTCACTCATAAGCCCATAAACGGGCCTGTGACTACAAAGTCCACCAAGGAGAACCAAAATTCTATAAATAGAGCTCTTCTTATTCATTTGAAGGCAATTGGAAAATTCTGAAGCAAAGGATCCAGAGAGAAAAAGACAAGAAGTCGCTACAAGCTCTCCATCAAATCCGTCGCAAGCAGTCAGAAGATCCAAGACAAATTCAAACATTCAAGAGAGATTCAAGTCCAGGCGACCCTCTCGAGAATATCAAGCTACACCGCGCGCGGAGCAGTACAAGTTAGCTACACACGCGTCCCTCACGTGTACCGCGTACACGTGTTCCCTAAACGGCGTTGGAATCAGAGGATACATTAGAGATTGTACACGAACTTTTGATAAATAATTAATAAAATTTATTTGTTTCCTTGTTTTTTATTTTAGTTAGTTGCGATACAAAATTTGTCGTTACAAATTTTGGTGAACCCGACGTGAAAATCTCTACCTCTCATCTCCACCACTGAAACAACCAAGACTACTTCTCGAGAAGATGTCTACCAAACAAAGCAACACCTTCAACACCCCCAAGAAGGCCTACGCTGAAGTTCTCCAACAGTCCACTGGCATGGTCACCAGGGCGAAGGCGAAGAAGGCTACCGTTGACGCCGCTGCTGCCAGCCTACGCGCTGCCCACGTCCCTACTAGCCCGCGTAAGATCTCTGCTTCCTCAATTGCTGCTGCCGCCGAAGCCATAATTGCATCCTCTTCTCCTTCCCGCAAGGATGAAGTCTCCAAGAGCAACACAGCCTCCCCGCGCAAGCCTAAGGTGTCGCCAAGGAAGAAGGAAGGAAGGTGTCACTCCTATTAGCACGTCGACAATGATGGCTAGTGGTTCCAGTATTGAAGACCAAGTCTTGAATCTGACCAAGCTTGTTGAAAAAATGCAAGAGAAGAATGAAGAGAAGAACAAGAAGATCGAGGATCTTCAAAAAGAAGTGAGTGAGCTCCGCGAGAAGAAAAACTCCAATGAGCACAGTGACACCGACAAGGACACCGTTCACGAAAGCGACATTGATGAGGAGGATGAAGATGACGAGAAAAAGGATGGTGATAAGCCTCCAAACGAGAAAAAGGATGGTGAGAAGCCTCCAAAGAACAAGACTAGTATTTACACCTCGGAGCAGTTGCAGAGTCTGATAGCAGACGCGATCAAAATCCAACTCGGTGAAGATTCCCCCACTGTTGGACGATATATCAAACCTTACACCAAGAGGATTGATGATCTGCGCATGCCTTCTGGATATCAACCCCCGAAGTTTCAGCTGTTCGATGGAAAGGGTAACCCAAAACAACATGTCGCGCACTTCGTGGAGACATGCAACAACGCTGGAACTGATGATGATCGCCTTGTCAAACAGTTCGTGCGCTCTCTCAAGGGAATCGTTTTTGACTGGTACACAGATTTGGAAGTTGAATCAATCGACAGCTGGACTCAGATGGAAGACGAATTCCTCAACAGGTTCTACAGCACCAGGCGCATCGTAAGCATGGGTGAGTTGACGAAAACTTCCCAGTGGGACGATGAACCTGTCATTGACTACATCAACCGTTGGCGTGCCCTCAGTCTTGAATGCAAGGAGTGTTTGAATGAAACTTCAGCGGTCGAAATGTGCATTAACGGGATGAGTTGGGATCTCCTCTACATCTTGAATGGGATAAACCAAAAAGCTTCCAGGAGTTAGCAACGCGAGCTCATAACATGGAAATCACAATCAACAGCCACAAGCAAAATAAGGCAACACGTTCCCAGAGACAAGAACGTAAGGAGATTAGTGAAGGCATCAATACGACATCTAAGGAGTCCATGGTCGTCAACGTCAGCAATATACCTGCGAAGACATCAAGAAATCCAAGATCAAACAACAATAAGAATGGATCTACTTTAAAAGAGATGTTAGGCAAAAAGTATCTGTTTGATGATTCTGACCTGTCAAATATGTTGGATGACCTCCTCAAAATGAACGTGATACAGCTACCGGACCAGGACAAGCAATGTGCCTCCCTCAGATGAAGATGTCAAACAAGTGAAAGGTAGAAATAATATACAAAGTCTTGTCCCTCCTAACATGAAGCGTGTGGAGATAGTACACATCACTCAAGTGCAACCCCTGAAAGCAAAAAGGCGGGTTGTAGTTCTCACAAATCAACAAAAATCTTCAAAATCTCATAAAAGTGAAATGGTTGAAAACATCTCGTCTCCGTCAAGCGCAAATGTGAGAGTGGACGAGGGCAAATATCTTCTACCTTTTGAAAAACAAGCATCCTGGCCTCCTAAGCAAGAGGCTAAACTGCAAACCCTCCTAAGCAAGAGGCTAAACTGCAAACTCTCCTAAGCAAGAGGGTAAACTGCAAGCGCTCCTAAGCAAAAGGATAAACTGCAAGCACGCTCCTAAGTAAGAGGATAAACTGCAAGAAATGCTCCTAAGCAAGAGGATAAACTGCAAGGAAGACTCCTAAGCAAGAGGTTAAACTGCACTCACAAAAAAAACACAAAAAAAACACAAAAAAAACCCACAAAAACAAAAGAAAACCCACAAAAATTTATTCCATGAACTACGTTGGCTTGATCTTGTAAAACATCCATGTTTTGCGAGTACGTGGGCAGCTCAAGTGAACATGTAGCTTGAGTGCAGCCGCCCCTCCAAATTAAAAATAAAATTGCTCCAGACCCGCAAGAGTGTAAACTGTGAATGGCTAAAGAAAAAAATCATCATCAAGCGAAGCTTCAAAAAATCATCATGGGAGATAGGTTCATAAAAATCATCATCAAACGACGCTTTGTCAAGTGAGGTTGCTCACAAGAAAGTCATGATGGCCCAAACGGGTCCCCTCATGACAACTTAGGTGAGGACGATCTTCAAACGAGGCTTCCTCCGGGTGCTTCTCCATGCGAGCGTCGTGATGACCCTAACGGGTTCACCTCGTAACAACTCGGGTGCCTCCTCCATGCGAGCGTCGTGATGACTCGAAAGGGTCCACCTCGTAATAACTCGAGTGCTTCTCCATGCGAGCGTCGTGATGATCCGAACGGGTTCACCTCGTAACAACTCGAGTGTTTCTCCATGCGAGCGTCGTGATGACCCGAACGGGTTCACCTCGTAACAACTCGGGTGCTTCTTCATGCGAGCGTCGTGATGACCCAAACAGGTTCACCTCGTAACAACTCGAGTGCTTCTCCATGCGAGCGTCGTGATGACCCAAACGGGTTCACCTCGTAACAACTCGGGTGCTTCTCCATGCGAGTGTCGTGATGACCCGAACAGGTTCACCTCGTAACAACTCAGGTGCTTTCTCTATGCCTCCTCCGTCGGAGTGTCGTGATGACCCAAACTGGTTCACCTCATAACAACTCCGGGTGCTCCCGCCGTGGCTCCTCATCTCCGTGTGCTCCCTCCGTGGCTTTCTTCGTAGGAGCGTCGTGATGACCCGGACGGGTTCACCTCATAACAACTCTGAGTGCTCCCTCTGTGGCTGCTCCTCAACTCCGGGTGCTCCATCCGTGGTTGCTCCTCAACTCTGAGTGCTCCCTTCGTGGCTGCTCTTCAACTCCGTGTGCTCCCGCCGTGGCTCTTCAACTCCATGTATTCCCTCCATGACTCCTCACAAGAGCATCGTGATGTCCCAAACGGATCCCCTCACACCAACTCAGGTGAGGACAATCTTCAGACGAGGCTTCCTTCGTCGGAGCGTCGTGATGACCCAAATGGGTTCACCTCATAACAACTCCGGGTGCTTCCTCTGTGGCTCCTAGAAATCGCGATGACCCAATAAACAGGTTCATCTCATGACAACTTATGTACCTCCGTGGATCCTCATAAAGAAGTCGCGATGACTCAGTGTCTCTGGAACATTGAATCTCCAAGGATGACGCGAAATAAGTGAAGAAGTTTGATCCAAATATATCGTGGTACCTGCCTATAACGAACATACAAACACATACTATATACCATGAAAGGCTCGGAAAAAAAAAACAAAAAAAAACATACTTACAATATGAGTAATACGTAGCAAGAGAGGGGAGTCAAGAGCATGAAATTTCTTTTTACTTAGCACGCATTGGTCCATTAATTCAAAGCAAAGAATGTCATCACTCTTCATACTCTTTATGCAAATCCGAAGAAAGTACTACAAAAACCACCAATCACAATAGAAGTTGCCCAACCATACTTCAATTAAGACAAAGTAGTTGTAAAAATCTGAGTCAAAGTAGGGTGCAATGTCAAGGAAGGCTCGAGCGGAATTATTTCCAACGTGCACTAGAAATAATTATACTTCAAATGTGCGAATAGATCAATTTGAGGACATTCATCTGTCAGGCCAAGCAATATGTCAGATTCTCAACAACAACAAAACGAAAGTTGAGTTAGAAGAGTGCGCACCGCATCGGTTCAAGTCGCAACCAAGAGGCGTTTATAAGAACAAAGGTAATGCAAGTACAAATGGAAGTTTGCAAGGTGTCGAATGAAAATTGAACCAAAAGGCGTTTATATAGCTTCCTATCGTTTCAACCCTAATCCCACGAGGAGATTAGGAAGGGTGATTTCAAAAAAAAAGGGAAACTAGTATTAAAGTCTTTCCAAAAGACGAAGTATCTTGTTTCCTTAAAATTTGCTTCTCCGAACATTTACTTGTGTGTCAAGTTTTAGGTTTTACTCGACTCAGAATAAATTTGGGGTGACCGTAGACTCTCAAGTCAAGCAAATTTAAGTCCGCCAACTCAGATATAATGACATGACTACCAAAAAAAGATCTCAGGTCAAGAAAATTTACGAGTTCCCAGGCCGCCCGTCAAGTCAGATAATGACATGGTGACGATAAAAAAAAAGATAGAGCTACCTGTACGACAAGTTCGGTGCTCGTCGACTTCCAAGTCAAAGTCAAACAAAAAAATGTTCGAGACCCTGCCACTCCAAAACACCCAAACGGTGTACGTGACAAGGTCCCGAGAGGGCAATTTGTAGGCACTAAAATTTTATTAAAGTGTCGAATAAATTTAATTATTTATTTATTTTGAGTTAATACGAAATTTTAACTCAATTTAATTATTTTGTCCCGAGTAAAAAAAATATGGGTCGATCCGAATGATAAAATGAACTATTTGGATCATTAAACCCGAAAATAAGGCAAATTGGGCCAATGTCACTCATAAGCCCATAAACGGGTCTGTGACTACAAAGTCCACCAAGGAGAACCAAAACTCTATAAATAGAGCTCTTCTTATTCATTTGAAGGCAATTGGAAAATTCTGAAGCAAAGGATCCGGAGAGAAAAAGACAAGAAGTCGCTACAAGCTCTCCATCAAATCCGTCGCAAGCAGTCAGAAGATCAAAGACAAATTCAAACATTCAAGAGAGATTCAAGTCCAGGCGACCCTCTCGAGAATATCAAGCTACACCGCGCGCGGAGCAGTACAAGTCAGCTACGCACGCGTCCCTCACGTGTACCGCGTACACGTGTTCCCTAAACGGCGTTAGAATCAGAGGATACATTAGAGATTGTACACGAACTTTTGATAAATAATTAATAATAAGGGAAAAGTCCCATGGTACCCTCGAACTATGTCACATTACCCATGGTACCCCTACTTTTAAGTTTCTTCCCATGGTAACCTTGAGTTGTATAGTTTAGTTCCCGATTTGACCTTTCCTAAATTTTTGTCATAACGCCGTTAATTTATGACCAAAATTAATTACATTACTCAACAACTATTCTTTTTCAAAAGGAGAGGAGTTCCCATGGTACCCCTAAGTTTTGATAATAGTTCTCATGGTACCCTTAAGTTTTCATAGTTGTTTCCATGGTACCCTTAAATTTTTCATAGTTGTTCCCATGATACCCCTGAAAGGAAAGCAACGACTATGGGAAATTTGAGAGTGATGACAGAATTTAACGGCGTCATGACAGAAATTTGGGTAAGGGCAAATCGGGAACTAAACTATAAAACTCAAGGTTACCATGTGAACAAACTTAAAAACAGGGATACCATGTGTAATGTGACATAGTTCGAGGGTACCATGGGAAATTTCCGTAAATTTTATTTGTTTCCTTGTTTTGTATTTCAGTTAGCTGCGATACAAAATTTGTCGTTATACATTGTGTTTTCAATTTTTTGTCCATGGTACCCTTGTGGTTCTAATTATTTGTCCATGGTACCTCTGAATGAATTGTAACCACAAGGATACCATGGGCAAAGAATTTAAAATACATGGGTACCATGATTAAAACATTGAAAATACAGGGATACCATGAACATTCCCTCAATTTTCAATTATTTTAATTAGAAGTTCGTTAATTGTTCTAACTAATTTTTCTTCTAAAACAAATTAATTACTTTAATTAAACTAACTTTTAACGCCGTTAGGACAGAAAATTGATAAGGGTACCATGAGCACTAAACACAAAACACAAGGTTACCATAGGAACAAACTTAAAATGAGAGGTACCATGTGTAATGTGTCAAAGTTCGAGAGTACCATGGGAAATATCCGTCCTTTATTTCACAAGACCAATTATATCTACTTTCACACTTTTTTAAATTGGATGAAATACAATCAAGTCTCCGGTGTATATCCTTCCATAACAATTCTGGCTCAAGTCCTCAAACTTCTTTAGTGCACATTGAATCCATGATTATGAATTAACTTGTTAAGAAACAAATTAGAACATGACTCTGATACTACTTTGATGTATAACGAACCCACGAATCTATAGCGAAAATGAAGATTGGATATTTAATCGTATTTTGAACTTAAAATAACGTTTTCTTTTATACGAAAGGATTACTTTTGTGGAGTTGGAATGGGATAGTATGTATTCTGATGGATTGGTTGTCACACATTGCTCTTAAACAATAATTATACTCACCACATACGAACTAGAAATGTAGTAGCGGAATTAATAAGAGATCTTTGTTGGGGGTTTTGAGTTGATTGAAACAAAACAAAACAAACAAATCTTGATTAAAAAGATGGAAATTAATAAGAGAAAAGGCGTTAGAAGGGAATTGGAAATGGAACATACGAAGTATAAAGCAAAGAGTCAAGTGAATGATACACCATTGATAAAGAGTGAGTCATCTTTCGGTTTCTCAACCCAACCTTACTAAAACCCGCTTTCACGGTGAAGAAGATATGATCACTAATCGGAATTACCTAAACCCTGAATTTCTCTCGTCGATAAGGGTGACCAAATTGGACAATTAAAGTAACACATACACAACAATTCCAAGTTAGACAAATTAATCTAATTGTATCGTAAACTTATTATGAAACCGTGTCTTATGAGAATCAAATGAGCAAAAACAGAAATGAATAACAAGTGGGAGATTAGATAGAGAGAGAGAGAGAGGCGGTAGACAAATAAAGACTACACAGTGTAGATAAGCCTCTACTTTTTCCATTATTATTGCATGGTCAACATCCGACTGACTAACTGACTATCCACCAAAGTCAATATCCAGCAATCCTTTTCCTCCTCAACTTCTAAACCCTACAGTGCATCCATCCATCCATCCAACGGCCCACATGTCAAAAACAATTACTTTACAAATAAAAAATAAACTTAAATTCATTTTCACAAAATAAAAAGAAAAAGAAAATGGAAGCGAACGAAAACAATAGCGGTCTCACCACCTCATACTCATCTTACCACCAACATCACCATCAACAACAACAACAACAACAACAACATCAACAACAACAACAACCCCAACCCGCCGCCCTCACGGTGCCACAAGCGGCGGTTAAAAACACCAATGGCGTCGACTCCGCCGATGCCTCAGGTGGCTCCCTCTACCTTCAGTCGGTGGCCGGGAAGGCGCCGCCGATTGAGCCACCGCGTAGGAAGCGCGGCCGTCCCAGGAAGTACGCCACTCCTGAAGCCGCCGCTGCCGCCAAACGTGCCGCCTTGCCGGCTCGACGCGTAGAACATCAACAACAACGTGAGTTTCTCGCCGGCGGGGGTGGAGGTGGTGGTGGAGCCTCTTCTCACTCTTCTTCTGTTTCGTCGAAGAAGAATAATTTTGCTTCATTTGGTTAGTTTTGATTGTTTTCTGTTATTAAACCCTAAATAATTTTACAAATGTGTTTGTTTTTGTAGTATCGATATATGATTCTCTATTGTTTGAATTTGTGTAATGTTGTTAGTTTTCATCTCGATTGAGCTATGTCACTCAGACTCGGCTGCAATATTATCTGTTACGAGAGCGTTGGAGTGTCTGATGTGGTTATTTTGTGCCATGAAGTGTAGGAATAAGTGAATAACGTAGGTTTGCTTCTTATTTTTTTAGCATTTGCATGGCGTTTTTTTTTTTGATAAATGTAGTAGTGTAAGCAATTGTTGGTGAAGTTGTTAAATGTAGATTCTTTTAATATGCTGTTACTGTAAGCAATAGGCTCAGTCTTCATCATTGTTACTGTTGCAACAGTTTTACATTGTTTAGTGAATCAGAAGCAGTGTTTGTGAAAGTACTGTGAGACCGTCGTACTCGAGAATTTTCAGTGACGGTTGGCATGTTTTGGAAGTTAGTGCTAGGCAACCCCTCTGCATTTGGTGCCTTCCTACTGCATGGTCCCATACTCTTTCTTTCATGCATCTGAATTTGGTTCGACCTTCTTTTTTGCTCTCTGATTTGCTTAAAATGCTGGCTTTAGTATGTTAATTGTCTTGTGTCAAGCTGTTTTTTTTTTAAATAAAAGTTTATAATTGCTGTATGTAGGTGGGCAAGGTTTCACACCACATGTTATCAGTATAGCTGCTGGAGAGGTATTTAATTGCTCTAATGTCCCTCACCCTATTTTATCTCTACTTTGATGTTTTTGTATGTCTGCTTGTTTGAAGTCTTGAAATCGTTTCATATGATATGGATTATTTCGGAATGTGTCTTTGATCTATTTGGACATTGAAATTCATTTATAGGAATGTATTTTGGAACCATTTTTCCTTTGAAATGTAATTTGTGATTTTCTAGAGTTGTTTAAGAAGTGGTGCCTTAAAGTTTAGGAATATCGTGATTGTTCTTTGACAATGTTGTTTTAACACATCTCTTAGCTCTGACTACTGTTGTTTTTTCAATCGTTATTACCTTTACACCTTGTTTGGATAGCAAATGTGGAGGAAAGGGAGTTGAAGAGAGAAGAGGGAAGTGGAGAGAAAATGGAGGGTGGTTTTTTTCCACCCAAATCTTTCCTATGTTGGAGGGAAAATAATTTGCGTCGTGGGAGGAAAATGAAGGGATCCAATTTCTCTCCCCTCCAAATCGCTTCACCTCACTTTTGTTATTCAAATTATTGAAACCGTGTACCTCAGAATCCCTCCCATCCCTTTACTTCGAAATCCATCTATACAAACAAAGCATTGGCGGGAAAGGAAGGGATTTATAATTTCTTGTTTGAATAGCAAACAAGAGAGATGTGAAATGGAGGAGAAGGGATTTGAGGGTCCGCTAAAAGGCAAAATAAAATCCCTCTTCCATTGGAAAGAATTGAAGTCTGCTCTCTTTCCCTCCTATTTTGGTATCCAAATAAGCTTTTGGTCTCGAGAATACCAAATAGAGCGTCATTACCTCAGTTCATAAAAAATCATGCCTACGGGGAGCAAGGTGAGACATCGAATGCGTGCAACTTGTCTCTGGGTTGGAAACATAACGAGGTCATTTTTGAATTGCATTGGCGATTGCTGCTTCATAGTGTACGACACTTTTCTGTAATGACCTTTTGATGATTGTTCATTATTTATACCTTATCGCCATGGCTTGTCTGATAGTCGATGGAATTCTAATTACTAAACAACTAGGCGAACCTTAAAGGGTGCTTACTGTGGTGATGCGACAGGCTTGTCTTCTGATACTTCCATGGACTTTAAAAAGGCTCAATTTCATTTAAGGTCATCTCAGGGTATGTGTATTCAAGTTCTACGTGGTTATTGTATGTGTTTCTGTATAACTAATGGTGGCATATTGTAATTCCCGAAATAAGATTGAGTTGGATAATTAAACTATGCTATGGTTCACTTTGAACTGTGAAATATCCATTTTGTTGTTTTTTTAAAGCCTATTCATCCGTGAAAACTGTGATGACATGTGCATTTCGTTACTGGGTATATTCTTTCACTACTTAATCTGACTTATGTGCTTCTGAGCTTCTTAGTATATTTAGGCAATTAGGTTGTCCCAAGGGTTGTTCATTTTGTTGGATTTTTGATGTGGATGTCTTTGATGTTAAGTAGCTCTATGTCTCTAAGAGCTTCCTTTTTCGATTTTCAGGATGTGAGTCAGAAAATTATATCATTTATGCAACAAGCCAAACGGGAGCTATGTATCTTGTCCGCTTCTGGTTCTATTGCTAGTGCAGCTCTGTGTCAGCCAGCCACATCTGGTGGCAATGTCGCTTATCAGGTTTATTATCTATAATGCAATCTCTTAATTGTGGTGGTCTAAGACCTTTGGTTCACAATATGTCTAGAACACTGATTAAATCCTTTGTTGGGACTTCTAATGGCTAACTCACTGTACAATAATTAAACTGATGCCGCATTTGATACGTGTAGCTAGATATTACTGGCTTAGCTTGATCCCTCGCTACATTTAGATTTACTGAGTTGATTTTATTTACTATTTAGAAAATAACTTTCTCGGTAGATTCAGCTGGTTCAAATGTCCCCTTTAGCTTTCCCGTTCTATCTCTACATTTCCTTGTTTCGTAATGCAGATAGTGTTCACTACAAGTACAATTACCTTAACTTCATATGTACTTGCTATCAAATTTTCATTTCCAGAATTAGATCATCAAGCTTCTGAAATTATTTTTGTTGTCGAGGCATTGAATATTGTGGAAGCACAAAAAGATTAATAGCCTAAAAGGGTACTTCGTATTTCACAATGACAATTAAAGTGACTATAACATGACCCTATCGCCGTGCACACTCCCGCCTATGGCGAGGTGAGAGGGGTACACAACGTTGCAATGATTCAAATTTTAAATCTATTTGAAAGTTCTGTGCTACCACATGTAGGCTATTATCAGATGAGTCATAATACAAATTATATTACAAAATTGAGGATTGCATTGATCATCTACTGCTTTGTCAAAATACTAGTAACGTATACAATTAAGTGCCACCATGTTTCATTCAGTCATATTCCTAAGCCAAAGAATAGTAATGGTGTGGCTACATGGGAATTGGATATACTCCGTATGTTTTTTTTTTGCCAGCGTCAGTATGTTATATGAATTGTGGGAAGAAACTAATGTGTGACATTAATAACTTGCTATGGAAGTTGGGTAAAAATGATTTCAGAACAAGTTGATTACTAACTGCTTGTTAGTAGAGATGTAGACGTGAGAAGGTGTACATTTAGACCTCTGCATGTGCCATGTGGTTCTTCCAAAATTTGAACAGTAGCTCGCTGCGGTGTTTCCATCCTGTTTCTATCAAAACTTGAGGGGTGAACTGCTTAGGAGGGTTGTTCACTTGATTTTTCATCTTGTGGAAGCTGCCTTTGTTTTTCTTTGATATATTTTCGATTGTATATGGTGGTGAAGCCCAAAGAGAGGCTTATATGCTTTTAGAATTTTCCTTTAAATATGCAATCAGAAATCCCATAATCTTACATTCCATTAAAGCACCCTCTTCCGAACCCTACTTGGAGGTACCATGAGACAGCTAACCATTAAGCGAATCTGTTACTCATTACAAAATATTCACTATGGCACCTCTGAATGTGTAACTACTTGAATGATCCTTATGAGTTATGACTTGTGGCTTGTACCTGTTATCATTTGTCTATCGTATGATTTTGTAGCATGACTCATATATGACTGACAGTTATCATTTCAGGGGCGTTTTGACATCATTTCGCTTTCTGGATCATACGTCCGTTCAGATCTTGGAGGGAAAGCTGGAGGCCTTAGTGCGTGCCTTACCTCAGAAAATGGACAGGTGGTTGGAGGTGGCGTATGTGGTCCCTTAATTGCTGCAGGGCCTGTGGAGGTACTGATAATATATTACTGCCTGCTTATTTATGATAGCGATTATTGCAGAACAAAACCTTGAAATATACCAGAGTATCACTACATAGTTCACACCATTGTCTCAATGCCTCAAGTGCTCTCACTAATGGCAGGATAGGAAGAATCCAAACTCAGGAAGTATGCAACTTGACCCTGTGTTTAACATGGGCAAGCTGCAAATTGTCGACGAATTTAGCGAGTTATTTCACTTTATTCTGTCATAATCTAGAATCAATGGATATTTAATACTCCGTATATAGTAGCAAATTTACAATGCAAATAATCAGATGAACGATACTAACGTTATGAAATTTGTAAGTGAAAACATGTATAGAAACACACTTGCCAAAAACGGTTCTTTGTGTATCTACTTGTGTGTTACATCAAGAGGATTGTTGGTTGTTTGCACAGGTAATTGTAGCTACCTTTTTAATCGATGCAAAACAAGATGCCGGTATAGTATTCAAAGGTGATGTTTCAGCCAGCTTGCCTTCACCAGTTTCAGCATCACCCATGGTTTACAGACCGCTAGTTGAATCCTCAGGAGGTTTTACAATGACAGAAAATGACGATCATCGGAATATGGAGGGAAATGCCTTCCTGATGCAATCGCAGTGGAGAAGTGGATTAAATTATGATCTGGCAGGTAACATTCTAAGAGTTTAAGCTTTATGAATATCTCTTAATCATTGAGTATTCTCACCCATTCCAATCTTCACTCTTGCTTGTCCTTGAAGATATTGTTATTGGAGGTCAACTCATTTGGATATTGCGAAAAACATTCACAATATCCTACAATTCCCTTGTCATTGTATAATTTTGATTTTAAAGTTGTAAAGTTGTAATATGATAATGGAATTCGAAAATTTATATCTTCTGCAGGAAATGCAGGCCCAGACTCCCATGATTCACCCGAAAATGGAGGTTATGAGCAAATGCCAGACTAACGGTTTGCGTAATTTGATCACTGGCTTCCCTATCCCCCCTCAAACTCTTCTATTAGGTGAAAATTAGGTACACAATTCCAGCAATTCTGGACTGCTATTAGATACATGTGTACAGGTAGCTTACACTTCACTCTCACTCTCACTCTCACTCCTGCAGCTCTTTTGGACGACTTTTTTTTTACTTTTTACCTCATTTATGTGATTCAATTTTTACTTAAGTGCTGGTTTGGTTAAGTATTTATATTCTTGGGTGTAAAAAGAGGCACATAATCCGTACAATTATGAGAATAGAGATTTCATCGTATGACATAATAATGTCCGTGTTCAACCTTGTCGTTTAGACATTGCTTATAGTACGCAGTACTTTATAAACATTCGCATATTCTTGTTTATGTCTTATTGACGTCGCTGAAAAGTTTTTTATACTGTATACTAGATATTCTCTACTTTGAATCATTATTAAATTTTCCATAGATGCATTTTGTTGGAAGAATTTGGAATTTGTTGCTTCTCATCTGCAGGGCAGGTTAGGAGATGAAAGCCACTAAATCACTAGGGTTTTAAAGCATATGGGAGTTACTAGACAGCTATAGACTGATAACACTTCCAATAAGTGCGGAGTAACATCGGACTTGAAACTTGCTTCCCCGTGTAGCCCAAACTGAGGAAACTGAACAGCGAGCAGGGTGCAGGGACAATGGTTTTTAGTGATGAAGATAGTTGGGGGTTTTGATTGATGGAGACGGTGTTTTTAGGGGTGACTGAATCCATTATATCCAGTACACTGATACATGTTTTGAAACGATGAGTTCTAATAAGTGGATACCATGACCTGGTATACGTTTTCCGTGTTAAATCTATACTCGGTTAAACCGTTTATACAGCTTCGAGTTAACGCAACCCATATAACCACAAGTCCACAAACAAAAATGCTCACAACTCATTACATTTGAGGTACACTTAACCATATAACTCTATAAAAGTACTTCAGATACAGAGCCCAATCTGCACGAACAGAGACTTGCAGTGCATATTCCTACAAAAAAAAAGCAATACAGAACGGCATTCCTACAAAAAAAAGGGCAATGCCATATGATTTGACACTATTTGACCTGTCATAACAAATTATAACGGATATCTTCCTCACAAATAAGAATGTGGTTATTGTCCTCATGAATCGGTAATGGATTGAGAGTGGGATTGTGACAAAATGAGGGTTGAGAGTTGAGAGTTACTTGTCGACATAATTGTACCATTTGTTATGTTAACTGGATTACTTGAAGTGGAAGCCCTGGCGGCAATGGGATACTCACTAGGTAGCAATTTCGGAAAGTTAGATACCTTGTTGACATACACCTGCCTTACATTCTAGTCGTAAGTGATCGATCATTGGTTGCGTCAATGAGTGAGTCGATGGAGAGTGAAGAGTTTTCCTTGTCGGTGAGGGGAAATAAATCTTCCGTAAGAAACAAAACCAGCCTAAGATAGGAAGCACACTTCTTTAGCAAGAGAATGAGCTACCTTGTTAAGGGATCGGGGAACGTAGCTAAGTAGAGTACAACGCAATGAAAAGTGGGCAAGGATGAAAAAAGTTTCAGGTTACACCACTGATATCATGATAAATATATCTTCTACTCCAACCAAGTGGGAATCCTATATGCAGAAAACCTTTACAGAAAACTCATTAAAGGTAAATTCTCAAAGTTTTGGCTAGCAGCAAACTCTCAGCTCGAAAAGACACCGAACCAGACATAATAGTCGGAGACAACTCAGAAAAACTAATCTAACCAGTTGAGGCATTACCATCTTTGTTACAAGACACATGAACATTAATGCAAACAAAATCACACCTAATAGAAAAATCCAGGGGGCATGTGATGGAGATGGGTAGGAGTTACGATTTATGAATAGAGTTTTGCAACTCGTCATCTCTTCCCATCGAACCCATACGGCCTTATCATCTTTTTTATAATGAAGAAAACGGTTTTGGGATAATTACATCAGGAGAAGATGAAACGACCCAACAACCCGTGAAGGCGTGAATATCAAAACCTCAAAATCTGAATGCAATTGTATAAATTACAATCTAGTACCGTATTTGTGTACATTGTGCTTGTGTTTAAGCTAAAATCCTTGAACCAAACCAAAAGAACAAAGGCCTTTAGCAAAGAGAAGCCATCTAAGCAAACCCTACTCAAAATGTACCATTCACTCAATTGCCATGATAGAAGATAACAAACTCCCCAATATTAGCCAGAGCATACAAAAAATTAATATTCCGCCGCAATTCCAATATTCTGGCGGTTACCTTCAAAATTCAAAGAGAAATAGGGGTGATCCTCAGATGACATTAGGAGTTAGCGGTTTGCCTTCTTTTTTGATGGAGGCAGCAAAGGTTGAGGGCCAGATCTCTTTTTGCTAAAAGCATTCGTTCTGCTTTCTAGATTTTCGTCGTCGTCGTCATCATCATCGTTAAGTAATCCATTTTTTGCAGGCAATTTTGATTCCTTATCAACAACCGGTTTCTTTCCACCTACACCCAAATGCATCATTATTTTTCTCTCAAGAGGGTCATTTGAAGGACCAAGGTGAGATTTGGGTAAAACTCTTGCCCCAAGTCCAAGCCTACATAGTCGAACAATGAAACAACGATAGGCAATAAGTAACACCAGTCCGCAGTTATTTTCTCAATCCACACTTTTCCTCCTTGACGGAGCAATGAGCTATCCTTAATAACAAACAAGAGTACAAAAAACAAGCAAGGTAGACAACTAACCCGGCTGGTCGACCCTCCATTTCTAGCTGACCTGGTTCTTCCCCAGCTTGTCCAGGCATGTTTTTTACCCATTGTTCGGCCTACAGATTGTAGAGCATATATTATATGAAGGACCTCAACTCTCGTCAGATGTGACAAATTACAAACAAAAACACAGGTTAAATACCAATTTAAGACCCTTATTAAGGGTTTTTAATTTAGGCACTGCTGGTTGCTCCTTTGCAGTCATAAGGCTCCGAGTAACAAATTTTATTTCTGAACAAGACATGAATGAATAATTATTACACATTTTATAGATAAATAAATCAAGACTTAAACACTAAAAGCTAATCTATAATTATGTTTTTTTTCACACAAGTATCTTTCAACACCGCCAAATTTCAAGGTAACTTAAAACAACAGAACTAATTTTTTTTCATTTTCTTCAATATCATAATACAAACTTCACAACTCTACAAATGTACTAAAAATTTGTTGTTGACAATAACAATAACAGATATGGACACGTCTGCATTAAAGAGTTGCGTGAAGAAGCAACCAGCAAAAGTGGTGCAGTACCTCTTATATGACCCAACCTTGTTAAGGTAATTTTCCTCAAGAACAACTTCTTTGTTCTGCCTAATAGAGTGTATGCCATTAATTCTTTTAATCAATTTACCCTATGTAACACCTCAATTTCCTTTTTTTAAGTATGCCAATATTTATTCGAAAACACATGAAATTGAATAAAAATCACGTCTGACTCCATTATTGGCCCCTTATTTCTACCTTTACTTTAACCAACCTCACCAAATTCGACAGCGCAAGAATCACGACGCCATAACTGTAGACATACAAAGTTCATTGCATCAAAATCCGAACAAAATTCATACCTTGAAAAACTACTGAAATAATAAAATTCATACCTCAACAGTAAAGAAAAAAATCGCACAACTAAAACAAGAATTGAAGATGCAATTGACATTAAACAATTATGAAGCAACAAAAGTAATTAAATTTGAACCAACCTTGTTAGATCTGACAAGAGTTGATGAGCTGAATCAACACTCAATCAGTGGTGCGGGCGGAAGGGATGAACTACGAAGGCTGACAAGTTTTGTTTAGGGTTCTGTGTTGGGTTGTTTAGGGTTCTTGAGTTGTGTACGAGTTTTGTTCAGGTTTGGCGTTTTATTTTATTTTATTTTTTTTCAACAAAGCGCGCACTTAGTCGTGGTACCTAGTCCCAACCACTAGACCAAGATATTTTCGGTTAGCGTTTTAATTTGTTCAGTTGGCGTTTTACTTGATATCAATGTTAAAATGGAACAAATACGATGTCGGGTAAGTATCGCTCCCAAAAATTACTCTGGACTAAGCCCTTTTTTTGGAATGAAACTCATTATAATAATAATACTCCGTAATTATTATTATTATTTATTAATAATATTAATATTTTTATATTATTATTATTATAAATATTTATGATTAATTATTAATATTATTATTATTATCATCATCATTAATAATTAATTAATTAATATTAATTAATAATAATAATTACTCCAAAATTATTACTTCGTATTTATTATTAATGTGTCTGAATTTAAATTAACTGACTTATGACTCGTTTGGTTACTCATCTAATCACCGGAAAGTGCAAATTGTCACTCCCTCCATAATGGAGAAAATACAAATTCGCGTGAATTTAAGTTCTGGTAACTTCATCTCCTCATGGTGAACCAAACGAGTCCTTAAAGTTAATTGAACTAAACACTGAACTGAATGTGTTTGAATTGAACTTAACTGAACTTAACTAAATTGAATGTGTCTAAACTGAACGGAAAGTGTCTAAACTAACTGAAAGTGTCTGAATATAAGTCCAAAAGAATAGACCTAAACACCATCCCTTTTGTTTTTTTTTCCAAGTTTGTCCTTCATCATTTTTTTATATTTAATTTTAGTTATGGAGCATTATCTTAAAATAAATACTTCGTGTGTGATTTGATTTATCTTAATGATATTTGATGTGTCCAAACCACGTTCGTATGATACAATAGGAAATAATAGGTAACGAATCTACTACCAACCCAACAACTAACAACGTAATTAATTTGGAACATTGATTGAACATGACATTATATATATCCGACGAAAATCTTAATGAACCCTACACTAAATTTTATCGTCTTAAAAAACTTGACTATTACGGACAAGTTTTTTAACGATTTATTTAATTATCAATCTTTTTTCCAATACTTTGCATTTGAATAAAAGGGTGTAATCAGACCTGACATAACTGACCCGCCCCAGATAAGTCAACTCAAACTCGACCCAACACTCAAACTGAAGACCCGAGTTTACCCGTAACTCGAGCAATAAACAACTCTATTTAGTATTGTTTGTAGACTAAATACTTCACTTTTACCCTAACTAGTACTACCACCATCTCTAAAGTAAACATGCACCCACATACACACATACAATGCTTTAATTTTTTTTTTTGGACAAGGTCACAAGTTAAAATGTACGTGTGGACCAGAAGACAAGTAGAGGAGCAAAAAATGTCCTCCCTCCGTATCTATATGTTTGTCCACTTTTAATATAATACTCCAACCATATATTAAACAGAGTAGATGAACATATAGATACGGAGGGAGTAACATTCGATAAAACTTGACCTGTTTTTTCAATTGAAATGTGGTTAATTGAATACGACTTAATTGAACAAGGATTAGGTAGTTCGGTTCAACTAAATTGTAAGTATTGAAATAGGCTGAATATCACCAACTTAATTGAAAAAGGCGTAGGCCGAAGGCCCCTCTCCGATCCCAATATAGAAATTCCCTCTCGAGAAACTGATTTTTGTCATAAGCTTCATGCAAATCGAAGTATAGTTTTCGTGCTGATTATCTGGTGGACCGAACATCAATTTTATGAACTTGAATGAGGATATTCCATCATGACATGTACTCCCTAGTATGTAGGTGAAGCAACGTGCTGCCTTAGAAGACAGTGTCTCGGGAGCAATGCGTGACAGTTTCCTCGGAAGAAAGTCGAGGTAGACTCTCCGGAGTCTAATAAGCTGAGTTACATGAGGTACACGACGTACGTCAAGGGACAAGGGTCACTAACAGGTAATGGATGGTCGAAATCAAATAATAACCATCTTTAGCTCCAATAGAAGAGGGAAATGTCTACCACAGAAAATGTCATCAAATTAAAATACCAGCAAAGTTCATAGTATTTGATTGTAGCACCGAGTATTAGAGACAACCCAAAAATCATTAATTTCTGAGATATACCCAATTACGAGTATAATTTGGGTTCGACCTTGCAGCACTAGTGCACCGGATTCTTTTTTATGAACAAAAAAACGAGTACAATTTACTTCTCTTTTTTCATTTAAAATATAGTACTCCGTACTTCGTAATAATTTTGGGTTGTTCACTAGTCTAGAATCGGACTGACCAGACACCCCCAAAAGCCCAAAACCCAAACACAAAGGAACCTGGATCGTAGTGGCCCGGGTTTAAGCTCGACTAGTATTACCTCGTGCAAAATTTGCGCGGACCTGTTTTATTCCAATTTTAATTTTAATTTTCTATTTTATACGATTTACGTCCCTACTTTTCTATTTTTGTAAATTACTCCATCCGTTCAAGTCGAACCTAACTCTTTATCTTTTCGACACTATTCGCAATCAAGGATAACTTTCGATATTCACGACAATTTACTAGAGAAAATATATCCGTATGGGATCTTGTTTGATTCGTTTTAAAAGTACATTATTAATATCCAATTTCCATAATTTCTACTAATATGTTACGAAAGATATTAACGACGCAAAATGCGTGTTGGCAAAAGTGAAAAAGTAAAAGGGAAGACTCAACTTGAACGAAGAGAGTATTTCATTTGAACTACAATTTTCTACTCCCTCCTAGTTTGAGCATTCCTCCCACTTTCCTTTTTGAGCTTAGTTTGGTTTTCTTCTCACTTTCCTTTTTTGGATGGACTTTTAATCATTCTTTATTTTTCCTTCAATTCTTTATTATTTTCCTCCACACCTAAATCCAACGCCTTTTCACATCATACCCCACCTTTTACACTTTTATACCCACTTTTTACTCATTCCTTAATGACTTAATCTCTCCCAAAAAAATTTGGGGAGGAATGCTTGAACTAGGAGGGAGTATTTTTTTTGTTAAGAAATTTGAAAGGCCAAATCCACTGTATTTATTACTCGTATTATTTTTTTAAAAGTTTTTTTTGGTGTTTTATCAGTTGAATATTACGATCTAATTTGAAACAGAGATGATATATATTTTTTATACGATAGTTGTTTATCTAATTTGAAGCGGAGATTGAGATGATAGATTTTTTTTGGTTTTTTTTATGTTATATAAAGTAGTTTTTTATGTTTATGTTATACGGTAGTTGTTTATGTAAATATTAAACTTTTCGTCTTATCTTCCTTTTTTTTCGAGATTTGAGAGATAGATAATCGAATATGTTTCCTTTTTATTTTTGTTTTGTTAGTCATTAAAAGTTTTGTTAGTTACATTTTAGTCCTTGTAAGATTCGACTAACATTTGTTTCTTATATTTTGTTGAAAATCTAGTCAATTTATATTAAGATATTCATTTTTTACTTACATTTTTTTTCTCCGCTTATTTAGTTTATATTGATCGCTTTTTTTTTAAAAAAAATTATGTTTTAAATTAATCAAATACAATAAAATTAAGTATAATTATCAAAATATTATTTAAGCATTAGATGCAAAAGGCGTAATTAATATTTTTTGTAGAAAGTGAAGATTAATAAGTCATAATAAAAGTTTAACTAAAATAAATTGTAACTTACTATCGTATGATTAAGTGAGCTAAGTTATAATTATTATTTTCAACTTCACCGTGGTAGTTATTATACAAACTTCATTTAGGTATTAATGTTACGAGAAGTGATTATTTTATTCTCCAAATATTTGTGGCATTGTCACGTATGCAAATTTTTTTCGTAATTGTTAAATCATACCCAGATTTTACTAGTTCATACCAAGTTTTCATTATTTTTTCCTTGGCTACCCTTCTTTCATCTCTCACAACCTAACATTTTGCTTCTTTTCTCAACCATTCAAAAACTAACTCAATTCTTCGACAACTTTGCGATTATGGATCATAATTTAGTCGTGAGACAAGTTTTTTTTTGTTGTTTTTATTAATAATTTCACTTTTATATTCGATTAAGCCTAATTTTATTTTTATTGATTAATTTTGTATTCAATTTCTCTTTAAAACCCTAATTTCTAATCAAGCCCTAATTTCTTATTCAATTTATAATTAAGCCCTAATTAGATTAAGCTCTAACAAATCATAATTTGTACGGAGTATTTGAAACAATCATGTGTGTTGTTTTTATTAATAATTTATTTTTTAATATAGTCATTGAATTGAATGGTATATTATTAATTTTTTTTCTAGTTAAACCCTAATTGATTGAAGAAGAGAGAAAGAGGGAAAAGAGAAAGAGGTGATGAATTAATTGGAAAAAATGAGAAGGATAGTTTGAGAAACGTGGGTATAAAATAGTAAGAAATTGGGTATGATTTAGCATGTCTTTTTTTCGTGAGAGTCAATGTAATTGTTCTAAAAAACATTACTTTATATAAATAGAGATTTTTCCAGGTTTGAATCGGACCAAGGCATCAGACTGATAAAATTAAGCATTTTCGATCTTTTTTTCTGAAAGCGTAGAACGAAGCCATCTTAATTCTTCACTGTCATCCTTCGAATTCGACAATGACGTTGAGATTCATACCAGGTAAAATTCGTCGGAATTCCCCCTTTCCCTATATTTTTCCCGTAATTACAATCGACATTTACCCCTTCTCACCGATTCAATTGATGATCCCCAATTGTTTCTGGGTTCTGTTCGAGAACAATGTTGATTAGGGTTTTCTACAACTGAAATCCCCCTTTCCATCTTTCATCAATTGAACTCTCTCCGCCCTCGCCCGTCCATTATTGTCTTCAGTCAGTTGTTTAATGCCATGTCTAAGATCAAACCCAATCCTCCTTTTTCCACTGTTGTTACTCTCTATAATCAGCTTGAGCTCTCGGGTCTCTGCCACACTTGTCATTCTGTTGGTATTCTTGCCAAGTGTTACTGCGGTCTGGGTTGTCTTGATTTTGCATTTTCTCTCACGGTTAAGAGTTTAAGCTTGGATATCCTCCTAATATTGTCATCATTACCACCTTACTCAATGGCCTCATAGTTTCCGATAAGTTGAACCAGGCTGTTCGATTGTTGGATAAAATCGTCAAGCTTGGGATACAACCCGACCTTGTCACTTACCGTGCATTGTTCAAAGGTCTGTACAATTCTGGTGCTCTCCGTTTGCTTCGGAATATGAAGGCTAAAGCCTCTTTTAAGCCCAATGCTGTCATATATAGCACTATAGTTGATAGTCTTTGTAAAGATCGGTTGTTACCTCAAGCCCTCGACCTCTTCATGGAGATGAAAGACAAGAGCATTTTGTCCAATGTTGTAACCTATACTACCTTACTTCGAGGACTTTGTAGTCTAGGGCATTGGGCCGATGCAAGGGAGTTATTAACTGAGATGTTGGATAACAACATTGCTCCTGACATTCAAACATACTCCACCTTAGTCGACATGTATTGGAAAGAAGGAAATATCGGTGAAGCAAGGACTATCTTTGAGTTCATGACTAGGAGAGGTGTGAAAGCTAACATTATCACTTACTCTGCTTTAGCTCTTTGATGTTATGGTGAAAGACGGTGTCATGCCTGATATTGTGACTTACAGCTCTTTAATCAACGGATATTGCAAGTCTAAATAGGTCGACAAAGCTTTGATGATGTTCAATGACATGCACCTTAAAGCAACGCATATAACCCCAGATGTTTTTACCTATACCACTATTATAGAAGCCTTGTGCAATGATAATAGACTCCAGCTCACACTCCAACTTTTTAAAGGTATGAAAGATGATGGTGTGGCACCCGACCTGTTCACGTATAATTCTTTGCTTGACAACCTTTTTAGAAATAGGTAGATTGATACGGCGGTCTCCCTACGTAGAGAGATGGAGAATAGTGGAGTGGCCTCTAATATTTGTACATATAATATCATCATTAATGGCCTTTGTGAGGCCGAGCGACTAGGTGATGCAAATGAGGTGTTCTCTATTCTCGTAGCAAAGGGATTGCGGCCAAATGTAATTACATATAACATAAAAATCAAAGTTTTATGTAGGCAAGGATCTTTGGGTGGTGCAAGCAAAATTTTGAAGGAGATAGTGAACAATGAATGACCCCGAATGAATGCACATAGAATACTATTATTAGGATATCTGTGTGCTCATGATATCGCTACGGCTTTGGATCATCTTCACATTATGAGGAGTCAAGGATTCGCCGTTGATGCGAGCACTACGTCTTTATTTCTTGAATTGCTCACCCATCCTAATGTCAGTGCTACAGACAAAGAGTTGCTTCGAAAGTTTTTTTACCGAGAATAAATGAATAATGGTGCGTTTCTCTTTGCTATTTTGATATCAATGTTTCAAGAATGGACTAGTGGAGGCTGTGACATATGCTGAGGAGTACCTCCCTTTACTTATCTATATGAATCACTAATGCTATTCACCTTAATCCTATATTCTTGCTCTTTTTTCATCTCCTGCGTTCAATTTCTCTGCTTGAAGCTCTGATCATAAGTTCTTGTTCTAACTTTTAAGTTTAGTTTTACCTAGATTAATATGCCCTCTGATCCAATGCTTCAAGTTATTGGATTATAAATTGCCAGTAGTATGTCGTTTCAAACATGTCTCATCCAAATTATAAAGTTTGTTTGTTGAGGTTGGTTTTAGACTTTTAGCTTATTTGTATCTGATGATTCACAACATGAAATTTAGAACTTGGCTGTTCACAACTATTAAAATAGAATTTGCAGTATCACATTACTTCATTGATTCTCAATTGTAAAGCAACAACTTTATTGTTAAGGTTTTGGTTTAGAGGAGAAGACCTTGATAAATATCGGTTGAAGTTTTTTGGAAACAGTACAAGTCTACTCAGAGTCTCAGGTGAAAACGAATACTCGTATGACTCATGAAAGGGTTGAAGTCGAACTCTGGCTGTTATTATTTGGTACATACATTTTTAGAAAATTTTATTATGGTTCCAGTACGATCTTCCGTGTCTATAAGGCTGCAATTTATGTGTGATTTTATATGAGGGGCTGATGTTAGTCATATTTATGTGTCGGGTTAAACTCTTGTTATTATTTGGTCTATTTTTCAAGAAATTTTGTTATTATTTTCCCGCAATGAGTCAATCGGTTTGAGAGTATATTAATGCAGGAGTCAACTATAAAGAGGGACTACATCTAGGTCAGAAACTGACAACAGCAAGGAAAACTGATCCAATTATCATACTACTTCACTAGTAACTGGGAGGATTCTTGACTCATACTCCTATATCTTAATGTTAATGTAATGAGAGATGTTTCAGTGTTGGTTACTGTCCTCAAAAACTACAATGTTCTGTTGGTGAGCATGCTACTGGGTTAATACGTATGATAGGAAGTTGTATGCACAAGAAGAATAAGCGACTTGTTCTCTATTACAGATCTCAGCTCTTTTCTTTCAGCTTCCATCAACAAATGACGATGAAACTGGTCTGTGTTCTTAGGGCTACAACCTACTCGATCAGCAAAAGTAAACCAGAAAGAGAAAGAGATGACGCAGCAACACAAGTATCAGAATTCATAATAAGGTCGTGTTGTGAACAAAAGTCACGTGGCAGCCGCAGCAATTAGTGAGAGTTTAGGCGTGTTTAATTAGCCTCTCAATTTGTACAAAGAAAGAAAGAATAGCGTTGAGTTGTTTGTTACTAACAAAACCGTGGATTTAAGTGTAATCATCAGCAAAGAAGATCGCTCTCACTCTGTCTAATTCTATACATGATACCATGAATGCAACCCGATGAGATGCCATATATGTCCATCCGTGACATGATATAGTTGGATAAGACTTTGAAGCCGACGTGGTATGAAGGAGTATGATAGAACGAAGTATAGAAGCAGTAATTTAGAAGAAGATGGGGGGAGTGGTGGATGGGATGGGATGGGACCCACTAAAGAAAGAAATGGCAGATAACTCCTCCTAGGTTGTACCTATAAGAAGAGTACACAATCATAAGAAAACAAGAGAGAAATTCTCAAAGGCAGGCAGGGTTGGTTGAGAAAGGATCAAGGATCATCTACGTGGGTGTCCCTGTCCCAGTCCCACTAGATAGATTCCTTCAAATCTCATACTCATCATAATTCATATATATATATATATATTATTCAGGATGATGCTGGTGGCTGTGGCCGCGGAGATGCTGGCCGAGTATGCGGCCGTGATGAGTAGGCTGCTGGAGCACATCCTCAACGACGCCCCCTTGTCTCCCCGGGTTCGCTCTTTCATGCTTACCTTACAAATCTCCCCCTTCTTCCTTCTCCAACTCATTAATAATTAATACTGTATAGGAAACTAATACGAGTTTTGACTAATGAGCATGTTCTGTAACAACACTTTTTTGGTTTTTCAAACAGACCAGCCTAACAGGCTGACGGATTAACCCCGCGAAAACCATACACAAGAAAAGACGATTCATGATAAATTTTCATATCAGAATTCGTATTTGTGTTTTATGATGTATAGATTATGATAATGGTGAGAATGTATGGGAAGCTTCTGTGACCGAGTCATTATTGCCAATCACATCTAGTTTGTTGTATGTTGTAACATTACCCCAACGCTGCTATATCTCACATCATTACACATTATATTTGTCTGCTAGATCAGATCTTATAACATTCTTCTGTTTCTATTATGATTTTTATCATTAATTCATAATGAAAGAGCAAGTTTTAGTACATACATACCTTCTCCGGTAAACCATCGAGAAATGTTTCAGGGTCAGACATACAAATCAGAGCTGCTGCTTTTCATGACAATGTAAATACCTAACTAAAACTCTGCTGCATATGTGAAAGACGACATACTTACATTCTAGCCAGCCGGAAATACTACTCCGGCTATCATAAACACTAAACGTCAAAATCAAATCTTTCTTTTTACTGCCAGGCCGAGGTAATATTCAGGAAGATGGCATGCAGGCTGAGTGTTGTGATCTCAAGCATGTTACCATACTTAGTCAGATCTAGGTAACAAGAAGCAGAACCCGGAGTTATTGCGGATAAGAGGAGGTGGTTGTATGTCAGCAACGTCAATCTTATCCATAGATTTTGATATGTCATCCACAGAAAACAGAATGCTGCACGCACAACGTTGATTGGTTAATACTGGAATCGTCGATCAGGTAAATACCAGGTCCATGACATTTCTAAGTGTTCTGAATTCCGAGTCTAAGGCTTTGCTAAATCATACACGAGTTCGACTAAAAGGCATGGATGAAAAGCAATCTGTGATAACAGAACTGCTAAATGACTTAATGAACAATAAAGAGCACCAAGATCAAATTTATCAAGGTTTTAATTACAGGCTATCACGACTGCATTCAAAGGTAGGTCATATGCACTGGTATAGTGGTTATCAGCTGCATTCCGAGATCAATTCCAAAAGCAAGATTTAACACCATATATGCTTATGCGTAAAGGCGTACATAGGCACTTTGACAATAGTTAAAGCAGTATGCGATTGACAGTTTCGAGAAATTGATAATCGACTCAAGACCACGTGGTAAAAAGGACAGGGCTACAAACCTTGAATCGTCATCCAATAGAAAAGAATGACTCACTGCGTTGTGTGAATCCTCCTTCATCAGCACCCTCATTTTAGCAATAACCTGGCCGACCACAAACATTAGCACTCTGATCTGAGAAGTGGAAATAGATTAGATTCTACTATTCTTTCATCGAATAGACAGTAGCACATACGTCTGGATTCAAACTCTGAGTGTTATACTTGTCATCCCAGTACATTGTGCCAATGCGGTACAGTTGCTGCATACTCAAAACCTACAGGTAGGCATACGAGGCTCCTATGAACCCTTCATATTTGTGAAAGGAGCAACATGTAGTATAATATTGGAGTATATATGTTCACTCACTGGACAAAGGTGACGGGTTATCTCATCCAAAGGTAACCTCGGCTTCTGATGAATGACCTGATCAGAAACGAGATTGAACCACGATCAACCAAATCATATACTTTTACACAGAAAAATAGATAGTCCTTCAATGGAAAGATATCAATGAACATTACCAAAAAGCCAATAGCCTGTCTGATATGTTTTAATTCCTCCCATGATCCCCCTGCATACTGGATCCTTCCGAGATTAGTATACCGACTAATCTATAACTACCCTGCCTATCTTTTTACTATATGACCTTCGAATTTTGAAATTTTGAAACCTTTACCTCTTCAGTTGAGGTGTGACACCACTGTTGAAGTTCAGACAAACCTGCCTTGACATATTCACCATTACTTAACGAACAGCATTCTCGCCTCAAAAGAAGACTGTATAAAGACGGAAGCTGTGAGCAATGAACATTTCTACCTGGTACTCTCATCAAAACTATAGCACTACCGTAAAGAAATTACCTGTTGAATAATTGTACGTTGATGAATGAAAATATTTGTTTGAATATCTTTCGTACCAAAAGTGAAGGCACCTGTAACAGAGCCCATAAACGGTTTAACAAATTAAACATGGTCGGTCAATATATTAGTTGTAGACATTATAATTGAGGCCCCATAAATGGTTTAACAAAGTACCTATGGTTAGCACCCTCCAAGTAGGAGTTCACCTATTTTACAAAATTCTTTGTGTTTTGTTATAATTTTGAAAGGATTCAAGACTTTATTAAACAGATCGAGTGAAAGATCCCTACATGATTTTCTTTCAATATGTTGAGGAAATTCCCCAGAACGTAAACAATGCCATGCCAGTGAGCCATCAAAGCTTGCTGGGCTGCCGTGTTTGCAGCTGACCTAGACGATCCCTTCACCAGACTTGCCCTTGATGTCCGAGGGGCCTAGTTTAGCCAATGATAATTTTAATAATAACCAAACATAAATGAGTTTGAATTACCAAATAAATGTTAAATTGACATGCATGTCCCAATAAACCAACCTGGATACACAAGGCAACCAAGGGCGAAATCTCTTTCTTAAGGTTGTCTCTAATAATTCCATATATCTTTTCGCCATAAGCGGTAAGTTGCTGCTTGAAAAGCAAAGCTGGGTACTTGGCTTCAACTAGATGTCGTGAATCGATTCCACTAACCATGCTGTTATTCACAATGGAGGAACCACCGGCTCCATGAGGAGTTCCCGGGAAATTCTGAAAAGAGGCCAGCCAAGGAAAAAAATATGATTACTTCATTCAAATGGAGTTTCCTTTGGAAAAGAGATAAGAGATATATCATATATGAAGTTGATAAAGAATTGAATTTACCTGTGACATCTTACCATAAACAGTGACGGACAAATATGACCTGCGGCGCTGGGGAAGAATTCCTGCTGCACTGCTTGCTTTGAGGGTGTGTTGTAGCAAATATAGAAGTGTTGAGGCATTAGACAACCAATATGCCAAATTATCATTGTTTTCCTGACTCTTTAGTTTTTTTAATAATAAAAACATACAACTAGAGTTAGTACGTTTAGCTAATGTAAATCAGAAGAGATGTTATTAGGTCATTAATTATGGGTGTTCGAACCTCAATAGCATGACCGATAGTCTGAATGATCCTGTCGAAAATAGTAGTTCGTTCGACTTCAAAGGATCTCCAATGAAGCAGACATTTGTATATTATACAGGCTGCAATAGGTCTGTTTCCTGCAAATGGGAGAGGGTGTGCAATACATTGAATTAACAGCTCCTGATTCTCTTGCTGTTTCTCATTAAGAGACTTCTGTGGCTTCTCCTCTACTTCTGAGTCTCTGCTGTTTGTTGAATGGCTATGCAGATCCTGCACATCAAAATCAAAAAAAGACAGTGAACACACACAAATGAGAAATAGAGAAAATAGAGAAAAAAGACAGTGAACACACACACACACACACACATATATATAAGCAGAAATCAGAAATAGAGAAAATAAGTACCCGTATATGTTCATCTGAAAAACGACCACTCTCAGTCCCGGGTCCCTTCTGCAAGTTGGGAGATAAAGAAGAAAGATTAGAGAAGTTTGTGTGTTTGAAGTTGGAGGATTAAGTGGCCAGGTGAAATATACCTGAAGAATTGACGACCTTGATCGTCCTGACAGAAACTTGTTATTAGGTGCCATTGAGACAGCCTGTTGACGAAGGACTTGATTCTCTGATTCCAAATCAGTGACCTTTGCTTCTAGCCTAAATACAAATTTCATGTCACAATACAGCAACCAGTTACATTAAGATGAACACTTAAGCCTTAAGCCCCTGCCTAAAAAGTGAACACAATACATTAAGATGAACACCAGTTACAAATTTCATGAACACAATACAGCAACCAGTTACAAGATCACACGGTTACATTGAGATGAACACTTAAGCCCCTGCCTAAAAAGTGAACCCTTTAGGTATTCCTTTCTGTTATATCATCCCAATTCCTGACATGCACTTTCACCAGTTACAACATTGTAAATATACAGTAAATTATTGGCATATTACAAGTGATGTCGAGTGTTTCACCTCTGAACTAAAATGATACATTACCCTACTTGCACATTTTCGCAAAAAGTGCACGCATCTGAGCATATTTATCCATTAACTTGGGCCTTGTTTGACAAACGGCAAATACAGAGATAGTTTGAGTAGCGTAAGCACATTACCTATGCAGAGATTCTTGGAAGTGCAAGTTTCTTCTATCAAAGTCCTCCAGCTTTCTGTGTCTTTCTTCACTCACTTCCTGTGCTTCAGCAAGTTTCTTATCAGACTCCTCAGCTCTTTGTTTCGAGTCCTCAGCTCTTTGTTTCTCTGCTTCGAGAGTAGCCTGCCATGCATAGAGTGAGAATATGAATATCAAACATGTAATCAATGCAAATTCAACGTGTTCTAGAAATGGAAAAACCTTTAGGCTTTTCACTTCTTCTTCCAGTGATTTAATTTTTCCAGTATCTTCCACCACTACTTGGGTTTCTTGGACAACGGTACGTGCTTCTTCAACGGCTTTACTGACAGTTTTGCTTTCCTGTTGAGCTAAGGAATGTGTCTCGTCTATTTTCGTCTGCATAGCTTGCAGTGTATCTTTCAATTTTAAGATTTCCTGGTTTTTTGCCTCCTCCAGATCACTCTGCAAAAAAAATTACACCCAAAAATAATGCTGACACCATTGTATCATGTTGCAGCCTTTTCTATGAGATAATAGAGATGTTGCTTCCAAATGACCCAAAAACGACCATCTTTTAGGAATGAAAAAGGAACGGCAGAGGGTTTAACGACATTTTATCTTAGTTCGAGATTGTTACACCCATAAGCCCAAAAAACGTTCCATCGTTAAACCAACTGGGTATAGGAAGTTACTCTTTGGTTTCTACTTTCTAAAGCAGTAAGCTCCCTCCTCATTTATCAATGTGGGATACGTACACATGGTAAATCACATAGTAGGAGCTCTTAACAGATATCTAAATGTAAAATAATGGTTGGTGTCAGTAGTCTTTCATAATTTAGAGATAGGCTTTTAGACAAATATATACCCGTAGCCGTTTCTCCAGTTGTAGACGCAATGTGAGGTCCTCCACTTGCTTCTGAAGCTTGTCCTTTGCTTCTTTTAGAGCTCCTGACTCTCTTGAAGCCTGTAACAACATAGATCGAACTTGGAAAAGAATATCGAGATGGAAATTTAAGAGACGAGAATCAATGTTATACTAGTACTGTCTCTTAAATACTTGACCAACAATGCAAGAAGATGTCAAAGAAACTAACAATTTTGAGCTGTCTTAGTTCTCTTCTTGCCATTCTTCCTCTCCATCTGCACTGCGTAACCAAGGTAGCCTTCCGCAGCTTCCTATAGTATGAAGAAGCTCTATGGCAACGCCATCGACTCTGACTCAATAATACTGATTTGTTAAAAACTAAAGCTATAGCCTTTGAAATGAGTTAGCTCTCGTAGCAAATGATGCATCTGCAATACAAATAGATAGGTCAAAGATGAACCTGGATTACAGTTGCAGCTTTATCTTGCCTCCTAAAACGATACACTTTACGAGCTGTCATTGCCCGTAGATGTGTCTGCACAGACAACACTGAGATGCGAAGTTTTCTGTACTTCTTCCTAGCCTGATATTTACGTCCATGCTTCTGTATTCTGATAGCTGCAGACTCCCTTCTCAACCTCTCAAATACTTTGCAAGCCAAATTTCCTGAAATCATATATGCATATGAACAAATCCTATGTAAGGGACAAAACAAAAAAAACATTGGGTTTATATGAAGACATGCATAGATGTCCTCAGAGAGAAGAGGAGGGCAATAACTCGACCTGTCCCAAAACAGACTAGATTTACATGAGACTACGAGAGACTAATCAGTAAATTGCGTTAGTATGGAAGCAGGATATTATCTGGCTTATTGACCGTACCTCTCAATGAAGATTGTATACAAATTGCTGCCTTACGCAATGTGATGTATTTTTTCCGAGCATAATAACTTTGTACACTTCGCTGAATAATTCTTGCTGCCTTACCAAGTACTTCAGCTCTGAGGGCATCAAGTTCAGCCATCTGACCGGCTCTAAGGAAAACCTTAGTTTCACCTATCTGAAATAGACCTTTTTGACGATTAGTTTATCAAGATCGAAAGATAAACAAACAAAATATTAAGTTACTCAAAAACCAGCTATTACTGTCAGGATTTTGACTGCAACAAGATTTTATCCTAGATATTACAATGAAATGGAGTATATAGTTTTCTGATCATCAGAGGACAAGAACAGTCTATTTTTTTCCTGGCTGACCCTGAATCACTTCGTAATTAAGGCTTTGATGTTGTTGCGAGGACAAAAGCAAGAAAATATATACCTGATATCCTGTCAGCCCTTTCATTTCCAATAGCTTTAGACATGCGGCTTTTTCATCATAGCTGCCCATAACTTCAAATTAATATCATATATACAAACAAGGAGGAATGCAGAAAACAACATACAGACCTTACTCTTAACCATAGTCCCATAGTGAAAAGAAAAAATAGAAAGGACAATTAAACAGTCAGCTCTGAGTTTTACATTTAGACCGAAAACAGAAAAATACATACTTTCCATGAATGATCTCTGGGGCGAGGAGCCCAAATCTGTTTAGAAACTCAAAAAAAGTACGGCGTGTAGGGTATCCAGCACAGCTTATTCTAATTGCTTCCAAAACACCCTATATGAACATGCAAAAAGTATGAAACGTCACGTCAGAATAACAATGAAAAAGTGAAATATGTTCTAGGTGATGTAACATAGACATAGAAGATGTTCCATTCACTCACACCACAACGCAGTTGCTGCAAGATGTTCACATTCTCAAAGACGGCAGGTTGCAGATGATTATTTGGCTTTATGCACCTGATGTAGTGAGGATCTGTTGAGTTCAGTGTCTCCATCAGCTGTTGTAGTTGAGACTAAAACCACAAAAGAGTACTGTATGAAATAACTTAGATAATAAAGAAGCTCGTTCCTGAAAACATCAAAAAGATTCCAGAGGTTGCCAAACTACCTTAAAGCGAGAACCTATTGAAGAGAATTTGGAAGATTTACTCGAGGATTTTGTTGCTTCTTCAGCAACGGGAGGGAAAAGGCCAGCTATAAATGGACAGCTCGAAGATGTTAACAAGTCTTGATGTTCAGGGACGACATAGTCTTTATTTTTGTCCAAAAACTGGTCCGACTGGTATAACACCTGGTGAAATATATAAACTTAGTATTGCGACATCAGTACATCATTAAACGTTAAAGAAGAAAATGGGTGATCGATCATGAAAAACCTCGCCAGCGTAATGAGAAATAATGAAATCAGTTTGTGAGAGTTTCGGCTTGAGAATGCGTTTGTGATTTTTGAATGTCTGGTAGATCTTGGAAGCAAACGTCTCAGGAGTGGACTTGGGGAACATACTGCATTAGACAAAGAAGTTATAATAAGACAAAACATACATTACATTAGGCTTTGCAGATTTAAGGTAGAGAACATGACCAAAAAAATGGCAATGACTTACCATGCCTCATCTAGAAGAGCTATCACCCCACCAGGTTTCTGCGTGACATACATGTGAAGATTAGTACAAACCTTAAGGCGTGTTGGCTCTGATATCATGTTATGGAACTAACTCAACCAAAACCGTAAAGACGACACTTTGGAGATTGCTCCCGAGATTTCTTTAGAGATTATTTGTCTTAAGAAACCTTTCAGTATTGACAAGTTTATAATGAACGTGATCGATGAAATATACTGTAAATGAGAAGGAAGGAAGGAATGATATATAAACCACCTTTTCTATAAGATCAAGAACATCTTGATTGTCAACAAACTCAATGTAGCTCCAATCTATCTTCTCTTTGGTGTAGTCCTCTTGCTCCATTTTGAAGACATGCTGTAAATGAATGCGACGACAAGAGCTTTATATGACGATCCATAATACAAGCAAGTTTGTCGAATGCATTCGTGCGAAAGGGCTCACCTGGTTAAAATGTTGCTGGAGCTTCTCATTCGTGAAATTAATGCAAAACTGCTCAAAGCTGAACAAGTAAGGTTATTATACCACAAATTTTAGTTGCGTTATTTTTATCACTATTAAAGATAGAATGGCAATTCAGAATTTCACCATATACATTTAGAGTTAACGAGGAGCAATTCAAAGTAGGATCAACTATCATGCTGAGAGGATTTTAGAGTGGGTTAATAGATTTTATCTGCGTACTGCCTTTGTTCTGAGCTTTGACTAAATTTACAGATTGTCTACAGCTCTCTGTATCTAGGCTTGATACTATGCTCTTGTAAAAAGAATGAACCACAGTCTCCCTTCTTTTCATTCAACTTCTAAATGTTAAAGTACTCTCTAGATTTAAGTTTAAGGAACTCGATTATGCGCCTTTACAAGATACGGAGTATTGTCATACCATTTCGGAAGTACGTGATAGAGTTTATTAGTTGTACTTGATAGAGTTTTATTTTTTGTATTCTATTGTCTAATTGTATTTAGGTAGCTTAGCATTATTTGTATTTGGTAGATAGTCTACTTCTCTTACTATATATATATATATATGTAAGACATTGTCAACAATAATAATTATGCGATTCTCCACAACATTATCTTTCTCATAATTCTATGCGATTCTCCACAACATTATCTTTCTCATAATTCTATCATGGTATCAGCTCTCGACAAAGGTTAACGCCTTGAGAGTTGATCATCTCCCATCGCCACCACAAACCACTACACCCTCACCTTACGCCACCCATGAATTGCATCAAGTATCCTAACCTTACAAACTTTTTGCAAACTAATCTATGATCCACTCTTGTTAACCTGGCTTTGGTCACACCTTCAAAATTTTGTCGCTTATGCGGATACTCCTTTTCACTTTATTGTAGTTTGACACCCCTTTCTAAGCTTGGCCTTGTCGTCCCTCCAAAAATTTGCCGTCTACGCGGACACTCTTTTACCCCTTGTTGTCACATGACACCCTCCAAAAATATTGACCTCGGCCACCCCTTAAAACGAAAAAACAAAATTTGATCTTGACCACCCTCCTAAACTTAGTTACCTCTTATCAAGCATGGGGACCCCTTCATAATCTTGGCCGATCACCCCTTTCAACTTTGCCGTCTACGGAGTATTTGGCTACCCTCTCTTTATCAACTTTACCCTCATGTTTGACCGTCTTTATCAACTTGGTTGTTGGTACAACCACACCTTTTTAAATTTGTCGCCTACGCGGCCAACTCTATAACTGTTTTTTGCCCTCATGAACATCCCCTCATAAACTTTAAACTTTACTGCCCTCTTGGCAGCCCATTTTAAGCTTTAATGCCTTCTTGGCCACCCCTTATGAAATTTATTACCCCTTAGCGGTATCAGAGAAATTCTATTCCGAGCCTTTAAAAGAAAAAAAAACAAAATCTCTTTCTTTTACTACTCATTCTTTTGTTAAAAAAAAGGCCGACACTTTGACGAAGCCTCTTTCTCGTGACCGGCTTCACATGCTACTCTCCAAAATTGGACATGCTCCTAGGCCGTCCATTTTGCGGGAGAATGATAGAGTTTATTAGTTGTACTTGATAGAGTTTTATCTTTTGTATCCTATTGTCTATCTAATTGTATCCAGGTAGCTAGACATTATTTGTATTTGGTAGATAGTCTACTTCTCCTACTATATATGTAACACATTGTCAACAATAATAATTATGCAATTCTCCACAACATTATCTTTCTCACAATTCTATCAGTACGTACCTGTTATGCTTAAAACTTTCAAACCCATAAATATCCAGAACACCAATCAATGACTTTGAGTTGTGATCTTGCCCAATTGATACATTGATTTTATCAACCAACCTGCACAAAAAGTGTACATGGTTGGCGGACCTATGTTAGAATGTTTAAGATAACCTAGGATTGCTATCAAAGACAAAATGCCATATTCTTAGTGCCCAAATAGCAGTATCACACCAGTCAAAGAGTCGAGAATAAATTGTCTTCGCCAAACCATCTCTGCTAACCGTGGCGTTAAGAGGATCAAGACTTCTCTTAATGACTTCTTCTGGGGTAATCATGACACGTTCTAATAATGCAGCCTCCAATGCCTGTGGATCACACCTGATGTATTTATATAAAGTTATAGCTCTTTGTAAAGTTGAAAAGGCGTCTAGGTTACAAGTAGAAAGATTAATACATGAGAAGTTCTGCGACATTATTAAGATGGAATTTTGACTTGTCGTCTTTAACGATAGATGAGTCTATCTCTTGTCCTTTAGCAAAATCAATATTGCCCAGATGAAGTATTGCAGCAACAACCCTAAATATCGCCTCCTGAAAAATACGCAGGAGAATAAGAGGGCCGAGATTGAGTGCTTATCTGGATAGGAGTATAAATAGAATAATCTATCTATCTGATACCTGCTCTTTTTTACTAATGCCAACAATGTCCATTGCTCTTCTAGTAGCAAGATAGTCATGTGCATCACTGATACCATCTAATTCATAGCATTTTGACTGATTAAGATAGTGAAACGTTTTTGGATCTTGTAGTTTATATTTCTCTTTCTCCTGAATGCCATAAAATTGTTATGAACAAGATGAGCAAGTTGAACAAAAAAAATTTCATAGCAATACACAGACATATATATATATATATATATATATATATATATATATATATATATATATATATATATATATATATAAGATAAAAGTGGTATAAATGACGATACCTCTTGAGGTGCTGCACAAAGAAGATAAAAGCAATGATAGTTACGCTCAGGGTCATTAGTTTGACATACACGAGATCTCTCTAGAAGGTATGTTCTAATGGCAGCCCCTGATATTCTTCCACGCTTATCGAATTGGATTTCAACAAATTTACCGAAACGACTGCAAAAGTTTTTGAAATCATCATCACAACCGTTAATAAGATTGATAGGAGCTCGTAATAGTATTAATGCATTGCCATCCTTAGAGATGAACTTACAATCATCATAAAGAGTGTAACACCATTTAAAGATGTGTGAGAGATAGTAATGGCGCATATTTTTATCGAAAATAGGAAGAATGCTTAACCTGGAATTATTATTTCTCACTGTTTTTGCATTTCCAAATGCTTCAAGAACTGGATTTGACTGTGTTACAAACAGTTGATAAAATGAAGCAGATAATCTATTATGAGGTAAAGAATGTAAAATAGCTGAAGTGGCAACATACTTCTAGAACTTGTTGCTCCACTGTGCGTCCCTCAGTTGAAGAGCGACCACCCAAAAAAGCAAGGTATTGCATAAGCATCTTTGTTGTCTCTGTTTTACCAGCTCCACTCTCACCACTGACTAGAATTGAGTTGCTCTTCCCCTCATTTATCATTGCCCTATATATATAGCCACAAATCCTCCCACGTTAAAAAAATTGTATCTGAAACAAAAAAGGATATCAAGTAGATAGTCTAAACACCCACCTGTAAGCAACATCAGCCACTGCAAATACATGGGGGCTTAACTCTCCCAATGGCACTCCTTTGTATTGTTGCATCATGTGACCATCATAAAGATGAGGCAATCTTTGGAATGGGTTTATAGCAATAAGTATATTTCCAGTATAAGTCTGTCATGTGAACAAACATTATTAACATGAAAGCAAAGAGAGTGACGTGATATTTGGAAATAAGTCGGTAACAAAAAGCTGAAAAAGCCGTCATAATTTTCTGATATACGGTCATCAATATGTGAAATATCTTACGAGTATTTAGCATAAGTGCATAAGCTGTTAGATAAACAATTGTTGAGGAAAAGTAAAATGTAAACACTGAACGATCCATAATAATAGATCCACGATTCATCTAAAATCCAGACATTGTAAGAGATATTGGTATCATATGGTTTCCAAATGATTACATCCCTCAAGAGGTACCTTCACAAAGGTCTAAACAAAAATAAATACCGAGAATGGAAACTAGCTATCAAGATCAAAGATTGACTCCAAAAAGAAGAATGACACCATATATTTTCAAAACCACTTCTGTTCAATCAAGATCAAAGATTGACTCCCTTCTAAATCAACCAAAATAACAGTAACAACACCAATGATCATTGGATACACGATCTTCCTGTTTTACCTGTATATTTTATTTCTCTCTTAATGTTTCCTTTGATTCCCTTTATAATGTTCACTTCTTTAAGTTTCAGTAACAAGACACGCAGACCTTCCTCTTCAGGTTTGTTAGTCTTTTCAGATGCTTCTCTCCTTCACTTTCTAGGTTATTGTTTTCAATTTCTTAGTGAAATGAGTGATGGTTGTCTGCCTAATTCTTGGGCGCAAAAGTGACATAAATGACTTTAACCTTTTTTTTTCCCTTTATTTGGTGCTAAGGTTGTGTTGTATTTTTACTTTTACGTCTGTAATCTTATTTAAAACGAGTTAATTTAACAGAAATAAGCACCACCGCCTTAATTGAATTTCATTTATTTTCCTTAGAAAAAGGGTTGTCATGTTCTATTTCATCGGTTATTTTTTAGCACAAGGCAATCTCAGCCCATTTTTTTTGTTTAGACATATCATAATCTTTATCGTGAATATTACACACTGATTTTGAATAATCATATTATATTTAGTGCATAAAAGTTATGAAGTGTAATAATATTAGAAGGACATTATAATTATTATTTTTAATATCACAATTCTAACCACAATATTTTTTTTATTATGTTTTTATTTGCACCCCTATTTTCGAAATCCTTGATCCTAATAGGCTGATTGTAGTGTCATATACTCCCTCCGTCCCAATGAATTGTTTGCCTATTCCATATTGGGGTGTCTCAATGAATTGTTTGCCTTTCTATTTTAGGAATGTTTTTTATGTGTAATTTGACCATTTTCATGAGTTTTGTTCCACATGTCACTCACTCATTGGATTTCATGCCCTTGATGCCAAAAGCAAAGGCAAACAATTCATTGGAACAGAGGGAGTATTGATTAGGGTACTTACATATATTTCGTTGAGCTCATATCTAGTGCGAAGATTCTGCAGGACACCTGGCTCATGCAAATACGATAGCTTAGTCATGTCATCAACCCCAGCAGGAGGGGCTTCCATATCCTTGGGAAATAATTTTGACAATTTTGCAACCACCTAACCATAGACAGATAAACTTTTAAGTAAGATGAAAGTGTTTCTATGACACCTTGTATATTTTCAAAAGTGTGAAAGTGTTACATCTAAATGACAAATGGTGTCTACCATGACGAGATGCTTCAACACTTAAGCTATAAGTATAAAGAAAACTCCTAAATACTGCATCACGCAAACAGAAGACAACGAAGTCATGTCGTTTGAGGATGGATAAATGAGAAAAGTACAAAAGCTAACTTTACTGTCTACTTCGAACATGTTGAAACTCGGCTCTTACAAATGTGCAAGTGTACTTATATTTCAAAGTTAGAAGATACTGAAATTGAGATGTGTGAACATAATATCAACTTTATAGCAAGTCTGTAGTTGTATTAGACTCTTGGTGATGTAAGGAAGAAGACTTGACAATAATAGTAATCCAGAGTTTAAGATAAGTTAATGTGATGAATAACATTCATTGGTCGTAAAAGCGTTAATAGATATCTATTTTCTAACTTATGTACAACAAGGCCCCAAAAAATAATAGTGATAAAAGATTTAAAAGTTGTATCATATTACAATTAAGAGGTTTAATATTTAAATTTCAAAAATAAAACAAAGAAAACTCATGCCTAACCTACAAGTAAAGTAGAGTATAAGAGTGGGACTTTTGGAAGAGGTACAAGCGGGTACTAACTACTTCTTTCAACATGTAACATGAGAACAAGGACAATTACCCCCTCCTCTCTGAACAAATTCGTAGGTAATGTTTAGTGAAAATCCAAATGTGCTTTCATCAATGCTGCTCAACAGGGGTCACATTATATGGAAATAAAGATTAATCACAGGTGTTTTAGTACCTTTTTTCCAACTGAAGTGTCAATTTCAACATCCTGTCCATTTATCTTTACTACTTGCCCATCAACCCAGGCAAGTTCTGTGTCTGAAACCCATACATAAGAGCCCACTGTGATGTTAATGGGAGTCCCCTGCAACAATCATAAAAGAATCATCAGAGTTAATTTTCCAAAAACAAACCTATGCAAAGAGGCACCCAAAAGGGATAAAAAAATGGAACAAATAATGTGTTAACTGTTAAGCAAACACGTAGTTTAGAGTACATCTTATGTCGTTCCAAAAATTGTTGATTGTGACAAACTAACCAAATTATATGCATTTGATGTAAGTCCTACACATAATCGATAAGAGTATAAGACAAAAAAAGACTTACTATCAATTTGGTTTAAATGTCAAAATTTGCTCACGGACATACCACCTAAAACGTGGTAGACATAGCGGTCTTGATGCAATGCCCGGGCTAAAAATACTTCATATTTTACTATTTATTATTCCCGTACGTAAGCCTTTTCACTTTTTGGTTTTAGGGTAGGAAGCTTCTTTAATGCGGAGAGACTCAATCACTTCAAACCAATACCTTTTGAGGACTATTGTATTTATATTCTACAATCATAAGGTCACGTGTCGGAGTTGTCACCCCTTATAACTCATGTCACCTTCATTATCACTCCTCGACAAAGGCTAATAAATTGTGAATAGATGCTTCTAATTCATCAGTATTAATCAAGCCACTATATCAGGTAAACTTCTGCTACAAGCGTAAGCATATTATTAATGTCTCAGACAACACTTTATGATATAGGCATAGTATATTGGCTTTTATACGAACAACCATACACAACCATATCAAACCTTTGGAAGAGATCGAAGGAATGACTCGCACAACAAATAACAACTCCATCCACTCGATCACTTGTTACATTTTTTTGTCCACATGTCATCCAATAACAAGACCTATGAATGATTTTCTCATCCCTTCTTGTTTTTTTGTGACAAAAGCAAAGGTAAACAAATGATCGAGTGGATGAAGTACCTCATGATGATTAATACACTCTAAACAAGAGTCATTGCTCTTGCAGACACGAACTGCTCTATCAGAACTTTCAAAACACATAGAACACTCCCCTCAAGTATCTCAAGTTTCAACAAACGCGCAAAGCACACAATCAATGACGTAAAAAATCGAGATTCCTCCAAACAATCATATGCCCAATTAAGTACTTATGTCCAATTTCTCAACATACATCATCCAAATATCTTTGCAAGCTACACCGTAATTAATGCTAATTATAACTGAAATACAGAACACATATGCACGACAAGATCAAAAAAAATATTAAGCTGATATTTGGAAAATTTAAGCAACTGACATCCAAAATCAAGACTTAATTAGAAACTTTTTACAAAATTGCGAGTACATTATCAACTTTTTACATAATCGCAACAAATTTAAGGGACTGAAATTCAAAAATGCGAGTATAATCCAAAATTGTGAGTGAATTAAAACAACGTACCATGATGTTCTCAAATGTGATTCACGCAATTACAATTACTGGTGGCATGAAAATCATGTGCGCGAATTCGAGGCTAATCGGACAATTGGACTGAAATTTTATTTAAAATTAAACAAAAAATTATTTTGGATTTTGTTTTGTTAATCATATAGTTTGATTGTGAAGTTGGAGAAAGTAAAGTTTCTCTCTCCTGAAAGGTCCCTCTTACTTCGCATCTCTTCCATGTATGACTATGATCCCATTTACACGTGAATCCCAAGCTTGTAGGAGATTTATGGCATATGTTCATCTCCCTCTTTCTCTCTCTTGGTCATTTCTCCACGGGCGCGCAAACGGGATTCAATTGGCATATATGTTCGTCACTAGTTAGTAAGGAGCATGGGCGAACCGATGATTGGACAGACCGATGAATTGTATTTACCTGGGGCGTTGGGGATATTTTTGAACGCCTTTATCCGAGCGGTGCACATTTTATTACACTGCAATGCTTGGTAAGTTGATAACTAAACATATTTCTATGTCATATTATTCAACATATATTTTACGTATTACTTTCATGATTTTTTTTAGCTAAATGTGATGAATAATGTGTTATAATCTTATCAACATTGTTTTAATTATTAGCGAAATATCACTTAAATCGACTTTCTTTGACAATTTTGGCAACCTCCTTCCCATTGACGTAAATATCTTTTATAATTTGTCCATAATAATGGTCAAAGTGGATCAAATAGTATAAATGGGACAAAAATAAAATAGTTATTTAGGACAAGTAAAAATGTTTAGTAGATAAAAACAAACAATTTATTTAGTAAAAAATAGTTATTTAGGACTACAGTATGATATAACGAAGGAAGGGCGATGATCAAGTAATGAAGCAAATGGTGGAAATGCATGAGCAATTCGATGGGGCACAACTATATATATCTAGTTCAGAACCAGATAAATAGCACTCCTCAAGGCTCCGGCTCTGTCTCAACATATTATACTAAGTTGAAAAAGGCGTGGTAATAACTGTACGAGCTAGCATGTCTTCGTGCAAATATATTGCAATTGTGGAGCCTATGAGGAGATAACTAAGCACGAACAACATCATAAACTTATTAAATTCTTAATGGGTCTCAATTAGTCTTATAACACCCACAATCAATGTAGCATATTCTCTCATCAACCAAGAGGAGAAACAAAGAGTATTCAAAAAAAGAGGAGAAACAAAGAGAAATAATCAATCGGAGTCCCATCAACTTCGACGATTCGGCCATGACAGTAAGGAAATGGAACACCGCCACTACCACCAATAACAACAATGCCAAATTGCCAACATAATTCCTCATAAGAATATAAATTCATGGGAACCCTAGAGTTTACAACATGCTCCACCAAGAAGGAACAATTACTTTTATACAAGTTGCAACATGAAGGCATTGTAACTAGAGGCGTTAGTTCATCCATCTTGAACTTAGTAAGAAGAAAGTGGTTGTTAATGCTTATTCTAATGACCTGCAATACGTGAATTGCGAAAGGAACATCAATGGTATAGGAAACTAGAGTACGTCAGCTCAGAGGAATACTTCGAACTTGCGTCCAGTTTCAACAATCTCAACACGTACAAACAACACTTCTTACTCATCCAATGGAAACTATGCAATGATGGCAAGTAACACCAAAACTCGTTTCCTTTGGATATTGGACAACGGTGCTTCTAACCTTACCACCTTTCATCTTCAATTATCTGAGAGTTACAAAAAGCCTAAGACCACATGTAAACTAACCGTACATAATGCATATCATTTAAATCGGTCGTAGCCATGAGCACCAAGTTTGGCCTTTATTAATCACATTGAGTTGCAGTTTAATTCACATGTCAAGATAATTTTATTTAATTCAAATATTTAATTATTCTAACGATGAAGTATAATAACTCTAATTCGATCATCTTACTAATCGCTCACATGGTTTATTAATAAGATCCTTTTGGGAGAGGGAATTTGATTATCGTAGTGGTGGATGTTGATAGGTTGACTTTGGCATAAAGGGTTGAGCAGACGTGGTCAACATTGATGACAGATTTCAGTGGGGTGAGGAGAAATTTGAGTTTTTTAAGTGCAATCTAACTAATTAGTATTGCATAAATCGGCCTCAGCCATAAGAAGAAAGTTCAGAGGGAAGTCGACTTCTCACACTTTCCTACCAAGCTTTTACTTTATTGGTGAAACCAACCTTATTATTTGTGCAAAAAAATTAAATGTTAAAATTCGTAAGAATCGGGTAATTTTCGAGACGATACAAGACGGGTAATTTTTTGTCCGCATTTACATTTTCTTGTGGTATTTGTACGTCCATATGTGCCGAAATGAGAGCTCTGGTGGTAGGTTCAGAGCAAGCACGGTCTCTCAAACTCAATCGATCGGGTGTTCGTGTTGTTGTGTTGTGCACATGAATAATTCTCCATGCGTCAACTTCTTTCAGGAAGATCAACTTTTAAGTAACAATCTTCGTTCTCTCATTCAAAGGTGTAAAAACGTATGGGTCATTGAAATTAATCAAGTATATCGGGAAGCTAATTGAGTGACTGACTGGTTAGCCACTTTGTAACACTCTGATTTACGTAGAAGCCTCATCAAGACATTCCCGAGTAAATACAGGTGTTACCATCTCGGTTTCCCGAGGTAGTAGCTCATTACAATACAATACAATACAAGGAACCCAAGCCCATTTAAAACAGTACAATCCATTACATTGTCAAAGCTACAAGGTTTATCTAATAACTACTACAGTGGAAGGATAAACAATTACGATTATTACAGTCTCTAACGAGGTCTAGGCGTAATGTCATGACTACGCACACTCTTCCCATACAATCAGCCAAAATACCATCATCATACAATCATCAACCTGCACTAGCACTGCTCCCCAAAATATAGGAAATATCAATTGGATCGTCGCAGGTCCCTAATAAGATAGGGTGATAATTTAAACAGAGAACACGGTTAGAACATACTCCCTCCTAGTTTCCATGATCTTCCCTATTTTCTTATTGGCAGTAGTTCACTCATCTTCCCTCTTTCCATTTTTGGGTTGTACTTTAATAATTTCTTTATTCTTCCGTCAATTCTTTATTCTTTTCTTTACTCACAAACTCCACCGTATTTCTACTTTATACCCCACATTTTCTTACTTTAATCAATTATTTATTCTCTTCTTAATTTTCAAAAAATGAGGGAAGATCATGGGTAATAGGAGGGAGTACTAACATTATAACACGAGTACGTAAGTTAAAACACCTCAACATTCTCGGTACCATCATCGGTGTCAATCAACTATACTAACTCATCATTCACAATACCATCAATGGTACCTGTTTCGGTAAGAAACAATCGGATCCAAATCGGGTTTAGATCTTAGTCGGATTTGACTTGAACCTTGGCCTTGTCCAAGTCCTCACTTCTTCCTTCCTCTAGTGTTTTGACCTTCTTGGAGGAGTGGGTCGGCCTTGCATGCACATGAAACAAACAAGGCCTCGGGGTTATCCGAGGTGACCCTCTCCGATGCCTAAGTCAGTCTTTGAATGCACTTAATGGACTTTGCTCGTAAGAAACAAGGTGGCGTTTTCTAGAAAAAGAACTTAGTGAGAGAAAATTCATTACCCTTTAATGAAAGGACATTAAGGGGTATTTATAGGTTTCCCAAGAGAGAGAGAGCACGTGAGTAGGATGAGCCCCTTACCTTAGGCGAGGGTCTGAGGGCCTACCTCTAGGGATACCCTCGGGGCCGAGATGACCGAGGGTCTTAGGACGTCTTTGGTTGGGACGGACTAGGCTCGGCTGGTCCGACCCGAGGTCAAGTCTCGAGGCCAAGCCGAGGGTCACAGAGTTCTTTGTTGACGCGTGCCCTGGGGTCGGCCGGAAGGGTCCGGCCTGATGCCCCGACCTCAGCCTCGAAGGCTCTGAAGCTTCCCTAGAGCGGGACTGATCCGGGTCCGGGGTTGATGGATAGCGGTCAGCAGACTACCGACCCAATCAATTGTCCCTCGGCAGCTGGGAGAAGCGATGCTCTTGTCAGCTGTCGACGTTCGGCTGGTCAGCAGGTAGCGTCGGGGGATCTGGGCTCCTGCCTGGTGGGAGGTTGCCCCATCATCTTCCTACATTGAATGTTTTGCTTGTTTCCAAGGTTGCTTGTTTCAAATTTTTGGTGTGACCGAGGCGTCAGAATATTCTCTTTGCAATGATTTCTTATCAGAAAATCTCTCGGGGACATGCGTCTTGATGACGCGTGGCGTCCGTCTCAAAGATGGTTGGGGTGTCATTTAATGCCCTGAACTCCCTTTTGCTTGGGTATAAATGGGGTTTCTTCGTACAAGGACTTCTCCATTTTCTTGAAGCATTTCCACATCCTTGCACTCTCTTCTTTTTAATAGTCATGACTTGGGTTGTTGACAACATTTTCAAGAGGGGGGTTAATACTGAGGTCACAATATATGTTGGTCCTCCTCTCAAATTCCGGTATCCCCGTTGGTCCGGAGGATTATCGACCGGTGCAAGCTGATAGCTCGCCGGTCGTGTTTCGCCCCAGGCTCTAACGAACTTCATGTGGTCATTCGTCGCCCCATGAAAATTTCATTCTTCATGAGGCCGAGGCCTGACCCCTGCACCCAGGCTGGAGGTTGCGACTATAAAGGGTGTCGTCGATCCTTTCAATGGCTGAGGCCAGAAAATGTCGATCCGAACATTCCGAACTCCGAGTCTTCCCCTTCAACCCCTGTCACCCCTCAAGAGGGTAATTAGTGGAGTCCTTGCCAATCTCATGTTCGCTCCCCTCCGACGAAGTTTTCTCATGCTGACGTGAGTGAGTTGTTGGCTTTTTTCAGGGAGATGAGGGATAACCCAGACTATCGTCGGGGCCTGAAGCATGCCAAGCTCAGCGATGCCTCGGACGATGATGGCAGTATTACCTCGGACGATGATGGAGATGATGACGCTATGGAGGAGGACGAGGAGAGTGGGAGCGATGAAGATGAGGTATTTGACCCCATGGACATCCCAGACGACTGGGACTAGGGGTCTGATGGTGAAGACCAAAGCAGCCCAAGGGAGCATCCTCTCTCCGACTCCGACGGGGGGAGCAGTGAGGTCGAGGATTGAGGCCCCTCTTGTCCTCTCCTCAGCTGAGTCGTGCCTAATATATGACTTAGCTTCTTTTTATCTATTTTGCATATATAACGACCTTGTACTCCGACCCTTAGGGGTCTTTTATTAATGAAAAGATAATTGTTCGGCCCTTAATTTTTCTTTTTCTTTTTCGTGAAGCTTTAAGTAACGTAATATGACTCTTCAGGTTTGTCTTTTCGAATTTCGACGCCTTGGGATGTGATAGGTAGGCTTGTTCAGAAAGCAACACGTGTAGGATTGTGCAGGTAGTGGAGGGCTTTTCTCCTTCTCTCTCTATATATATTCCGTTGTCCCATTCATTTCCCCCTTCGCTTTTGTAAACATCTACCCATCTTCATCTTTTTCTCTCATCTTCTTCATTTTTATTTTGTACCTGATTGTGTCCCCTGCCTGCTTGGAGGTAGGCAGATGGCCTCTATTTTTTATACAAGACTAAGTGTGCCTTAGGCCTTGTTGGTTTGGCTTTGACGCCCGACCTATCTTTGGCTTCGGGTCGAAGTCAAGGGGCAGTGCCCCCTGCCTGCTTGGAGGCAGACAAAGGGACTTTCTTTTTTATACAAGGCTAAGTATACTTTAGGACTTGTTGGTTCGGATTTGACGCCCGACCTGTCCTTGTGTAACACCCCGTTATTTTTCGGGTCAATTATAAGACATTACTCTTCTATTTTATTTAAGTCGATTTTTCTTAAGTTGGAAAAGTATTTTCAATACCGATATGGTAATAAAGTATTTTGAGCTTTCATAGAGAAATCGAATTTGGGTTGTTGTTTTTAAAGAAAGTGTGACATTATTTAAACAGATTTCATTCGTGAGTCCGAGTTTGACCCAACTTATGACTGAAACAAAAAAAAAAAACTCTTAAAACTATTTAAAAACCCCACCACCATCCATTCTACCATCACAATTCACAAACACATTTTTTTCCTTCGTTCTTTCTTCCTGTCGTGCAAGGGCCTCTTTCTCCATCTTCCTCTATTTTCTTGCTTCTGGTTTTCACCATTCAATCACCGTTCGATTGCTTCTTTCCCCTCTTTCGATATCACACTGATTGTAAGTTTTCCATTTTGACTCATTTCAATTTATTAAATCTTGTTTTGTGCTATTTTATAAACCGATTTAAGTTTTAAATATCATGGGTCGGAGTTGAGAGATTTGTATCAAACAATTTGTTTATAGGTGTTGGTATTGGGTTATTCCGATTGTATTATTCTTGCCGTGGATTAGTAATTAGTAATTTGGGTATATTGGAGTGAGGCGTAGGCTGGGAAGAGAAGTGAAGGTGTTTTTGTGTGATGATGTAGTGATGATGCGTGCACTGATGGCAAGAGGTATTAAAGATGCAGGAGGTGCGTGGAGATTTGTGATGCTATTGGATTTTTAAGTAGTTGAAATCTACTTTGTTAATTAAGAATATTGAGGGATGTCAGTCTAGATTTCCATTTGATGGCCGTAGGTAGTGAGTTCTAATTTAAGGAATGGGTCGGGTTGTCCGTGACCTTGGTCGAGTAGTTCAAATCGAGTCATATTCCAGATTAGCCTCAGGGTTTTACCGTCTTTTGACATCTTTGAGTGAGTGAATAGTTAGTGTCTTGAGGTTGAGCGGTTTCAATAGTATAGATGGATACTATATAGTTTAGACAGTTTTAATATTAACTAGAATATTGAACTATTTATATTATTTGTAGCTTGTAGGTTCGAGGAGAAAGAATTCTTGGAGTAATTCTTGATGAGTTTTGACCGTCTTGAGAGGTAAGGACGTTTTACCCTTTTCACTTTAAAGTAAAGAGCATGTTCGGATCAAAATATATTTTTATAACTGTTTTGTAAATTATTTCGTCGATGGTAAATTTTTATAATACTCGTAATGTTTGGATATTGAACTTTGTGACACGAGTCACACATTGGTATTGTTTTGGTAAATTTTGGTAACTTATAACAGACTCTGGGAGCTCTGTTGGTCTAGACGGTTTTAAGGTGCATCTAAGACGTTCCTGGGACTTCGTCCCGAAACTATTTTTCGACTGGGGATTATCCGGCCCTCACTCGCTAGGGAGTTAGACTTTCTCCTTTAGCAGTTTCATCCTACTGACTGTCCAAATGTGAGAGGTGCGCACTATTATGAGTCTAGCTAAGCATAGGTGGTTACCTCTAGACCGTGCAAGGGTAGGACCTTGGCACACAGGTTGCGAAAAATATATTTTTTGGTTGGTTTGATTTTGACTATTCTTTTTGTGGTATTCTGGTATTTAAACGATGATTTTAACTCTGGTTTCAGTTCATTATTATTATTATTATTATTATTATTATTGATGGGGGTCGGAAGCCTGCACCGGGTCGCCCGTCCAGCAGGCCCGGTAAAAGCCCAACCCAGAGAACCAAGAAGCCTGTCCAACAGGCCGTCGAGTTACGATACCCGGTTTTCTCCAGTGGAGCGTAGCTTCATTGGAGACCGCCTGCCCAGCAAGGTAAGGCGGCCAGCTGGGAAGAGCCTGCAGGCCCCTCCTACTCGCCTGCCCCCAGGCGACCCCTCCCCCGAGCAGGGTAGGGGTTACCAGGGGCCCCTCCGCCGTTCTGCCAAAGGTAAAAGAGAATGAGTGGATGAAACAGGTCCACGTGTCACCCTGCCATCCACTCATTCTCCCGCTCTTTTCCCTCTCCACTTCTCTCTCTTGTGGGAAGGTATAAATACCCACGCATTTCCCACTTAGAGGGGGTTGAATTTTCTCTCTCTAGACTCTCACTCCTAAAAAACGCCGCCTAGTTCCTCACGACCTAGGTTCATCAAGGCATTTCACGGACTAACTTAGGCATCAGAGAGGGTTCCCTCGGACAACCTCCGAGGCCGAGGCCCTGTGCGTTCATTGTGCAGGGAGCAGGTCGACTCCGCCGGGAAGATCCGATCTTAGGAGCGGGATCAAGGAGAGACAAAAGGAAGTCAAGTGATCTATTACTTGTCCACGTTTCAATTTACGACCCGGATCCGGAACCGGGTTAATTGTTTCCGTGACCGGAACAATTATTATTATTATTATTATTATTATTATTATCATCATTATTATTATTTCACGATTTATTATATCATTATACTTTTACTCAGCTTTGCTTACGTCCTTTTGTTTTGGATCGTTCCCCCGCTGGAACCTGTACCTATTCGTGTTTTTGGGTACAGCTGATAGGTACACTTGATTGCTGCATGAATGCATTCTGGTATCGGGTTGTGCTGAGCGAGGAAGGAATTTTATTATTTAACTTTGACTCCAAACTAATTATATTATTATTGGATTCATTATTATTGGTTTGCTATTGTTTTAAACCGTTTTGGATTTTGTAAGGCTTAAGACTTCCGCTGCAACATTTTTATTTAATTAGCTATCAAATTTCTATTTTACTTATTTATTATTTATCTTTTTCCTTGCACTTGGCTCGGTAATCTAAGTGTGGAGTAACAGCTTTGAGTTTTTCGTTTTTGGTTTATTATTTTGGTTGCGAAAATTTAGGGATGTTACAGTTGGTATCAGAGCTATAGGCTTTTCAAAATATTTTGCAAAATTTGAAATGGTTTAAAAAAAACTTTTACCTTTATACTCCCTCCATTTTCTTGAATTAACCTCACTTCTCTTTTTTTGTGAGGGGAAAAGTGGGCCAATGAGGCTAATTCAAGAGAATAGAGGGAGTATAATAAAAAAAAAACAGAGTGTTGGGTGATTTGGGTGCATTGCATACGCATGATTTATATTCATATTTGTATATATATGATAATATTTTCTGCTATTACCCTTACCTAAACTGTGAATGTTACTTATGTTATTATTTCTGATAAAACGATTCTATGTCAATATTTAATATAACATTGTTTATATCTATAGTAACCATGCCTCCACAAAGGGAAAATGAAAACAACAATAATGATGTGATTATTATGATGACGCAACTTTTAGCTCAAAACGCAGCTCTTGTCGAAGCTGTGCAACAAATGACTACTGTTACGCAGAACATGAATGAGAGGGTTGAGAATGAAAATGATCCTACACCCACCGTTGCTGAGATGTCCGAAGCGGTACAGAAGAAGAAGCCGCCGTCTTTTACTGGGAAAGGGGATCCTACTGAGCTAGATAACTGGATTAGGGAGATAGAGAAAATTTTCTTGGTTGTTGGGTGCCCACATGAGTTTCAGGCTAGGATCGTTGTTTTCTATTTGAAAGAGAAGGCAAATATATGGTGGCAGACTGTGAAAGATGATTTTATGAAACCTAAGAGGGTAAGAAATGCTAATGGTACCGTCGTACTTCTTGATAAAGATTGGGATGACCTTAAAGACTTACTTGAGGAAGAATTTTTTCCTGATCATGTGAAGAACCAAAAATTGGCTGAATTTGGGGATCTAAAACAGACAGATGAGATGAGAGTGAAGGATTTTTATAACAAATTCATTGAACTCAGTAGATTTGCCATGGAGCTAGTGCCAATTGAGCGAATTAAAGCGGCAAGATTTGAGGATAAGTTGAATTGGAAGATTAAGGGTAGGTTTGCTAGGGAGACCTTCACTTCATTGAGGGATATTTATGCTAGAGCTGTTAACATTGAGAGGAGTAACCAGAAAATGTAGGCCAAAATGGGAAGTAGTGGGACTAAAAAGAGGGAGTATCAGGGGAGTCAATCTGACACCGCAGCTAAGAGAGGAAATTTCCATAATAATAACAACCTCCAGAATAAGTCCCGATCTTATGGCGGGAATGTAAAAGAAGAATGGAATAACTAGAACGGTAAGAGTCAGGGAACATGCCAAGTTTTTACCAGACACTATTACTGCAAGTTATGCAAGGGAGATCACCCAGGAGTTGACTGTCAGGGAAATAGGGTGACATGCCACTGGTGTGGAAAATTGGGACACCGTGAGTTTGAATGTACTAATAAGAAGGCAGGAAAACCCCGTGTTACACAATCTGCTACTGTAAGTGTGAATCAGGGTAACCGATTTCAGGGTCAGAGGAGGACACAGAGTTATGGTGGGTCTGCATCTAATAACACTTATAAAAACCCAGCTTCAACACAGGGCAACACTACAGCAACTAGTAAGCCCGCTGGACAAGTGAATGGAGCACAGAATACTAAGAAGCCCACTGGGAAGCTCTATGTCATGAATAGAGAGGAGGCAGAAAATACAGACATTGTTTCGGGTAACTTTTTTGTGAACTCTATTTCAGCTCATGTTCTGTTTGATTCTAGTGCATCTCACTCTTTTATTTCAACTAAGTTTGTGGATAGAATTAATGTTGAACCTAGTGAAATTGTGGATTATGATTTTGCCATGCCATCTGGGGACTTAGTGAACTGTAAAAGAATTTTTAAGGATGTGTCTGTGTTTATTGGTGATCATGATTTTAAGGCAAACCTGATAGAATTTCCATTACCTTACTTTGATGTGATTTTGGGGATGGATTGGCTCGGTTCTCATCGGGCTAATTTTGATTGTGCACAAAGTAAAGTTTCCTTAAGAGGACCTAAAAATGTGAGAGTATCTTATAGAGGTCATGTAAATGGTCCTAGAGTGAAACTTATTTCTGCTATGAAAGTGAAAAAGCATTTATCTAGGGGAGCTGAGTTGATTTTGTGTCATATAAGGGATTTAAGGGTTGAATATCCTGACTTGAGTGAAGTTCCAGTAGTGAGTGAGTTTGTTGATGTGTTTCCTGAGGAAATACCGGGAATGCCTCCTGCTAGAGAAGTTGAGTTTAAAATCGACTTAGTGTTAGGAACAGGTCCAATTGCTAAATCACCATACCGAATGGCACCGTTAGAAATGTAAGAACTTAAGAAACAATATAATTAGATGAATTAATGGAGAAAGGGTATATTAGGCCTAGTGTGTCGCCTTGGGGTGCTCCTGTTTTATTTGTGAAAAAGAAAGATGAAACTTTGAGGTTGTGTGTTGATTATCGGGAATTGAACCAAGTCACTATCAAGAATAGGTACCCTTTACCTAGGATTGATGATTTGTTTGACTAGTTGAAGGGAGCTTCTGTTTTTTCTAAAATTGACTTGCGATCTGGGTACCATCAATTGAAGATAGCACCTGAGAATGTATCTAAGACTGCATTTTCTACTAGATATGGCCATTATGAGTTTACTGTGATGCCTTTTGGGTTGACTAATGCACCTGTTGTGTTTATGGATTTAATGAACCGAACTTTTAGGACTTACCTAGATAAATTTGTTGTGGTATTCATTGATGACATACTGATTTATTCAAAGAATGAAGATGAGCATGAGGAACATTTACGTATTATCCTGGGTATCTTGAGAGAAAAACAGTTGTATGCCAAATTTTTGAAATGTGAGTTCTGGTTGGATCAAGTAGCTTTTCTGGGGCATATTATATCTAAGGATGGAGTATCGGTAGATTTTGCTAAGATTAAAGCTGTTAAAGAGTGGCCTAGACCGAAATCTGTGACTGAAATTCGTAACTTTTTGGGTTTAGCTGGTTATTATAGGAGATTTGTGAAGGATATTTCTAAAATATCTAGACCAATGACTACACTGATGAGGAAAGCCACAAAATTTCATTGGGATGAGGGATGTGAGGAGTCCTTTCAGATTTTGAAGGAGAAGTTGACCACTGCTCCGGTGTTAGCCTTACTGGACGGAAATGAAACTTATGAAGTCTATACAGATGCATCTAAGAATGGGTTAGGTTGTGTTCTTATGTAGAATAGGAGAGTGATTGTCTATGCATCTAGGCAGTTGACACCTTATGAAGAAAATTATCCCACTCATGATTTAGAATTAGCAGTCGTAGTCTTTGCCTTGAAGATTTGGAGACATTATTTGCTTGGTGTGCCCTTTAAGGTTTTCTCTGATCACAAAAGCTTAAAATATATATTCAATAAAAAGGAGCTTAATATGAGACAGAGAAGGTGGTTAGAGTTAATTAAGGACTACGAGGTCGAGATTCAGTATCATGAAGGAAAGGCCAATGTGGTGGCCGATGCTTTAAGTAGAAAATCTCTCCATACAATACATTTAGTGATGAGCCGTGATAAGCTGAGGGAAGAATTTAGAAACTTTGCGATCCAAATGGCAAAACCAGGAACCCCATCTAATGTGTTATCTGTTGAGAGCGATTTGATAGGGGAGATTAGAGAATTGCAGGTTGGTGATAAGTATTTGCAGGATAAGTTAGTGAATGAGCCTACTTTGTTCCGGCGCGACGAGAGTGGATTGATTAAGGTTCATGATAGGGTTTGTGTGCCTAACCATTGGGAAATTAAGGAAAGAATAATGAATGAGGCACATGCAACACCGTATTCTGTTCATCCTGGGGGTGATAAAATGTATGCATACTTGAAATTGGGATTCTGGTGGTTTGATATGAAGAAACAAATTGCAGATTTCGTGTCTCGATGCTTGATATGTCAGAAAGTTAAGAGTGAACACATGAGATCTCAAGGGAAGTTGCAACCTTTAGAAGTTCCCGAGTGGAATTGGAGTTCAATCTCCATGGATTTTGTAACTGGTTTGCCAAGGTCACAGAAAGATAATAATATGATTTGGGTGATAAATGATAGGCTACTTATTGTTTACTGGTTTCAAATATGAATCTATTGGTTATTGTTGGTTATTGTTGGATATTGGTTTTTCCATGGGTTATTGTTGGATATTGTTTTTTTTTTTGTTAATTCTTGAAATACTTGTTTACTCATATTGGTGGTTTATTTGTGCTCAATGCACATTTTAAAAAAATTGAACTTGTGAAATTTCAAAACTTTGAAAATATTTAATTATTATTTACCCGGCATGCTCTTAGCTTTCTAAGTGACACTTTTGAGGATTGTGAGAATTTTGTGGGTTAGAACTCTAGTATTATTTTGTGGAATTTGTTCTTATCTTATGGAATTAGGTGGTCGCGAAGTTGTGGTACTTTAAAATTTGAGGAATTAGGTGTTTCGAATTTTTGGGGATATAGAGATGTGAGTGCTCTTAGAGGTTACACGTTTGTTTTGGCGGCTTTTGGATATATAGAGTAGACAGTTCATTTTGGATATATATGAGACTTTATTTTGAGAAGGAGTTTAAACTTCGAGGACGAAGTTTTGTCTTAAGGAGGGAAGTCTGTAACACCTCGTTATTTTTCGAGTCAATTATAAGGCATTACTCTTCTATTTTATTTAAGTCGATTTTTCTTAAGTTGGAAAAGTATTTTCAATACCGATACGGTAATAAAGTATTTTGAGCTTTCATAAAGAAATCGACTTTGGGTTGTTTTTTTTAAAGAAAGTGTGACATTATTTAAACAGATTTCAGTCGTGAGTCTGAGTTTGACCCAACTTATGACTGAAACAAAAAAAAAAGAAACTTTTAGAACTATTTAAAAACCCCACCACCATCCATTCTACCATCACAATTCACAAACACACTTTTTTTTCCTTCGTTCTTTCTTCCTGTCGTGCAAAAGCTTCTTTCTGCATATTCCTCTGTTTTCTTGCTTCCGGTTTTCACCATTCAATCACCGTTCGATTGCTTCTTTCCCCTCTTTTGATATCACACTGATTGTAAGTTTTCCACTTTGACTCATTTCAATTTATTAAATCTTGTTTTGTGCTATTTTATAAACCGATTTAAGTTTTAAATATCATGGGTCGGAGTTGAGAGATTTGTATCAAACAATTTGTTTATAGGTGTTGGTATTGGGTTATTCCGATTGTATTATTCTTGCCGTGGATTAGTAATTAGTAATTTGAGTATATTGGAGTGAGGTGTAGGATGGGAAGAGAAGTGAAGGTGTTTTGGTGTGATGAAGTAGTGATGATGCGTGCAGTGATGGCAGGAGGTATTAAAGATGCAGGAGGTGCATGGAGATTTGTGATGCTATTGGATTTTTAAGTAGTTGAACTCTACTTTGTTAATTAAGAATATTAAGGGATGTCAGTCTAGATTTCCATTTAATGGCCGTAGGTAGTGAGTTCTAATTTAAGGAATGGGTTGTCCGTGACCTTGGTCGAGTAGTTCAAATTGAGTCATATTCCAGATTAGTCTCGGGGTTTTACCGTCTTTTGACATCTTCGAGTGAGTGAATAGTTAGTGTCTTGAGGTTGAGCGATTTCGATAGTATAAATGGGTACTATATAGTTTAGACCATTTTAATATTAACTACTCCCTCCGATTAATTTGTTTCTTTACGTTTGCTTTTTGGCACTATTCATGAGTGGGTAGAATATCTAATATAATTTTCAATCTATAAAGTAAAACATAGTCATGTGGGATCTTTTTAAAATCGTCTTAATGAATACATCAAGAATATCAATTTTTTACTATTTTTAATAATATGTAAGTAAAGATAAAAACGAAACAAAACGTGCATCGGCAAGTGTGATAAAGCAAACGTAAAGAATCAAATGAATGGAGGGAGTAGAATATTGAACTATTTATATTATTTGTAGCTTGTGGGTTCGAGGAGAAAGAATTCTTGGAGTAATTCTAGCTGAGTTTTGACTGTCTTGAGAGGTAAGGACGTTTTACCCTTTTCACTTTAAAGTAAAGAGCATGTTCGGATCAAAATATATTTTTATAACGAATTTGTAAATTACTTCGTCGATGGTAAATTTTTATAATACTCGTAATGTTTGGATATTGAACTTTGTGACACGAGCCACACATTGGTATTGTTTTGGTAAATTTTGGTAACTTATAACAGACTCTGGGAGCTCTGTTGGTCTAGATGGTTTTAAGGTGCGTCTAAGACGTTCCTGGGACTTCGTCCCGAAACTATTTTTTGACTGGGGATTGTCCGGCCCTCACTCGCTAGGGAGTTAGACTTTCTCCTTTAGCAGTTTCATCCTACTGACTGTCCAAATGTGAGAGGTGCGCACTATTATGAGTTTAGCTAAGCATAGGTGGTTACCTCTAGACCGTTCAAGGGTAGGACCTTGGCACACAGGTTGCGAAAAATATATATTTTGGTTGGTTTGATTTTGACTATTCTTTTTGTGGTATTCTGGTATTTAAACGATGATTTTAACCCTAATTTTAGTTCATTATTATTATTATTATTATTATTATTATTTCACGATTTATTATATCATTATACTTTTACTCAGCTTTGCTGACGTCCTTTTGTTTTGGGTCGTTCCCCCGCTGGAACCTGTACTTATTCGTGTTTTTGGGTACAGCTAATAGGTACACTTGATATGCTGCATAGGTGCATTCTTGTATCGGGTTGTGCTGAGCGAGGAAGGATTTTTATTATTTAACTTTGACTCCAAACTAATTATATTATTATTGGTTTGCTATTGTTTTAAGCCGTTTTGGATTTTGTAAGACTTAAGACTTCCGCTGCAACATTTTTATTTAATTATCTATCAATTTTCTATTTTACTTATTTATTATTTATCTTTTTCCTTGCACTTGGCTCGGTAAGCTAAGTGTGGAGTAACACCTTTGAGTTTTCCGTTTTTGGTTTATTATTTTGGCTGCGAAACCTGGTCGAAGTCTAGAGGTCGTGCCCCCTTGCCTGCCTGGAGGTAGGTAGAGGGACTTTGTTTTTTATTCAAGGCTAAGTGTGCCTTAGGCCTTGTTGGTTCGGCTTTGACGCCCGACCTATCCTTGGCTTCTGGTCGAAGTCCAGGGGCAGTGCCCCTTGCCTGCTTGGAGGCAAACAGGGGGACTTTCTTTTTTATACAAGGCTAAGTATGCTTTAGGCCTTGGTTGTTCGGCTTTGATGCCCGGCCTGTCCTTGGCTTCCGGTCGAAGTCCAGGGGTTGTGCCCCCTTGCCTGCCTGGAGGTAGGTAGAGGGACTTTGTTTTTTATACAAGGCTAAGTGTGCCTTAGGCCTTGTTAGTTCGGTTTCGATGCTCGGCCTGTCCTTGACTTCTGATCGAAGTCCAGGGGCCGTGCCCCCTGCCTGCCTGGAGGTAGGCAAAGGGACTTTGTTGGGGTGTCCATTTTACCCGATCTTTGCAACAAGAGATCCCCCCTATTACCCCATGCTCATTTGTTTGTGAGATGCACTTCGAACAAATAACGAGTATGAACAAAGGGTAGGTCTTTTCATCACTTAAAAACTGGAATGTTAATTGATGGAGTCGTCGACATTGTTACCTGAACTTCCTCCACTTTTAGGGACTCAAAACAACAAATTTTGACGAAATAAAAAAGACAGCTCTAAGACTTGGTTAGGACTTTTAGACATAGTACGTTCTTAGGGTATCTGCGTTCCAGTATGAGACCAGCTCTTGTCTCTTGGGATTGGTGAGTTTGTAAGTGTCGGAGCCTAGGATCTGAGTGACCTTGTAGGGCCCCTCCCAGTTGGCACTCAGCTTGCTGTGCTCTCTGGCTTTTCCTACTGCCTGGGTTTTCCTTAGGACAAGGTCCCCCACCTGAAAACTTCTTTCACTCACCCTTCTGTTGTAGGCTCTCCGCGTTCTTTGTTGGTATGCAGCTATATTTGCACAAGCTTCTTCTCTTACTTCACCTACCAGGTCCAGGGCCTCGGTCATTGCGGGTTCATTATTGGCTCTATCGAATAATTGCGACCTAAGGGTAGGGACTCTGGCCTCAATGGACAGGAGGGCCGCGACACCGTATACCAGACCATAGGGTGTCTGCTTGGTCGACTCTTTCTTGGTTGTTCGTATGGACCAGAGGACGCTGGGGAGCTCATCCGCCCATCTTCCTTTCAGATCATCTACCATCTTCTTTAGGCCATTTAGAATTTGCTTGTTGGCCGCCTCGGCCTAGCCGTTGGTTTGTGGATGGCATACTGCAGAGTAGGCGACGACGATCACATTTCCTTCTAGCCAAACTCTCAGCGGATCGTTGTCGAAATATCGCCCATGGTCGAACACCAAAACCTTAGGTAGGCCATAGCGGGTAATGACATTACGCCATATGACATTTCGAACTGCAGGCTCGGTTATGTGGGGGACTGCTTCTGCTTCGATCTATTTGGTAAAGTAGTCAATTGCTACAATTAGAAACTTCCTTCCCCCGGTTGTAACATGTTACAAGGTGTAGTCTCCTTAGAGACTGAAATTTTAGTAGCAACTCTTCAATTTTCCGTAGCTAATCAGCTTAGAGATGGAATTTGCGACTAAATTTCATTGGTAGCTAAAAGCCTTGTCGCTAATTTAGCTACAGAATTAGCGACCAAAATTAGCTACCACCTAGCGACTGAAAGTGTTGTGGCTAATTTTGCGACAATAATAGAGACGAACTTTTAAGTAGCTAGCTACATTAGCGACCACAAATTGTTGGTAGCTAATGTAGTGACAGACTTAGAGACCAATTTTGGTGTCACAAAATTAGCGACTAATGTTTTGGTATTATCTAAAATGGTTACCAAGCATGAAGATACATATCGATTATTGCTACGTCACCATACTTGGCCCCACACTCACCGGGTGACATGGCAAATAGAACCGCCCCACCTCAACTGCCCCGCCCCTCCACCCTCATGCGCTAAACGGGCACCCACGCACCCCTGCACCCATTCCCCTTCTTGTAAAGATATTGGTAATTTATGTTGGATAGAGGAATCGAACTCGTGACCTCTAACTACATAGTAGACACTCTAACCATTAGGCCACATGAAAATTAATGCTTACATTTGACATAATTGGACATAAATGTCAACTTAAAAATAAAAGCAATTGTTACACACGTGGATTATAAGGTACATACTTTTTAATAATAACTACTATAAAAAAATCTTATTAATTTAAAAGTATATTTCACAATCACATACATTTATATGAAATATACAAAAAACTAAACGTATTTTAGTAACTAAAAAAGTAAATTAGATATTAAAATTGGTACTCATTTGATTTCGTCTCCACAATAACTACGTAGTTATCCACTAATTTACTTTGGTCTCCTAGATATTCACTAGTTCATTGTTCGTAATATTTTATCGTTATATATAGGGACAATTTTCGCTACTAACATTTTTTTCTGTATCTAAAAACTTTAATTAGATACTACTCTTGCTATCCATCTTATTTAGTCTCTATAATAGAGACATAATTAGCTACTAACATTGTTCTGTATCTAAAAACATAAGTTAGATACTAATTTTGCTATCGACTTTATTTAGTCCCTAAAATAGAGACATAATTAGTCACCGCTTCAGTTTGGTCTCTAAAATAGAGATTAAATATATTTATGTCTCAACATTAGTAGCTAAATAATATATTTAGCGACTGAATTTTGGTCAATTGCTAAACTAGTAGCTAAATCATAATTCTCTTATAGTGAAAAAATTTAGCGACTATACAGTGAACGGTCCCAGGATGTCCATTCCTCATTGGGAAAAAGGTATGGGAGATAGGATCGGACGCAGGTTCTGGGCCGCCGCATGTATTACGGGTGCGAACAATTGGCACTTCCTGCATTTTAAGGCCAACTCTTTTGCATCTGCCAACATGGTTGGCCAGTATTACCCGACTCGTAGAGCTTTGTGGGCAAGGGTCCTTTCGCCTATGTGGTGTCCACATATTCCATAATGGATGTCATCCAAAACTATGGCTGCCTGCTCTGTCCCCCAAGCACCTGAGCAAAGGCGAGGAAAAGGATTTTTGATACAGCTCATTGTTGACCATTATATATATCACGCTGTTTTTGACGACATCCTCTTTCGCAAAGCAGGGTCTTCTGGAAGTACGCCGTCCCTTTTGAATCGGATGATCGGCGTCATCCAGCCTTCGGGTTCGGACTCCTCCACTGCATTGATTAGCTGGGGGTCAGTGGTTGATTTTTCTTTTACAACATCGACCCAAATATAACTTCTGATGTCCTGTAGGCTAGAGCTTGCTAGCTTGGATAAGGCATCTGCTCGGTTGTTTTGTGATCTGGGGACCTGTCTGACTTTATAAGATTTGAGTTTTGACAACTCTTTTTTTACTTTTTCTAGGTATGAGGCCATGGTCAGATCTCTGGCCTCGTACTCCCCATTGATTTGGTTGGTTGAGAGTCTGTGGCCAGAATGATCCTCTCTGCCTCGGTGGCTGTAGCCAGGTTGATGTCGGCCAGCACAACCCCGTACTCTATTTCATTGTTTGACGCAGGAAAGGTAAATCTTAGTGTGTGCTCAAAATTGACCCCCTCGGGGCTTGTCAGCACGACCACAGCCCCCGTTCCGTTGGCTGTGGACGATCCATTGGTGAACACCAGTCATTCCCCGGCGGGTGGGTCGTCCTCTTCTGAGTTGGAACACTCGGCTAAGAAGTCTGCCAAAGCCTGAGCCTTGTTAGCGGTTCTGGACTGGTAGGTTATGCCAAGGCCACTAAGCTCTATGGCCCATTTTAGTAGTCTTCCCAACTTTTCAAATTTTTCTAAGACCTTTTCCCGTGGTTGGTCCATGAGCACGGTAACAGGGTGTGCATCAAAGTAGGGTCGGAGCTTCCGAGCCGCCACTACCACAGCGTATGTCGTCTTCTCGACCATTATTGGGTAATTCTTCTTGGTCTGTCCGAGGGCGTGACTGACAAAGTAGATGGACTGTTGTATTTCGGCGGCGTCCCTTAGTATGACCGCGCTTACCGTTGTGTTGGTAACGACAATGTATAGGAACAACTTCTCACCCGTCACCGACTTAGCCAGGGTCGGCAGCTGCTTGAGGTACCCCTTCAGCTGTTCGAACGCTTCCTTCTATTCGGACTCCCACTTGAATTGCTTATTACCCTTTAAGACCTTGAAGAACGGCTTTGTCTTATCGGCCGACCTGGCTATGAATCACGCGAGGCGGTCATTCGGCCAGTAAGTCATTGAATGTCCTGAATTGTTTTGGGCTCTGGCAAGTCTTGGATGGCCCTGACCTTTTCAAGGTTAGCGTCTATCCCTCGGGCACTGACCAATAAACCAAGGAATTTTCCTGACCGGACTCCAAAGGTACACTTTTTGAGGTTCAGCTTCATCTGGTAGGCTCGAAGCGAGGTGAAGGTTTCCCTTAAATCTTCAAGTTGTTGCTCATCCCCTTTACTCTTTACTATGGCATCATCCACATACGCCTCCAAGTTTCTACCCTGTTGTTTCTTGAAGACCTGTTCGACCAGGCGTTGGTAAGTGGCGCCCGCGTTCTTTAAGCCGAAAGGCATCATCTTGTACATAAACGTGTCAGCACTCGTGATGAAAGCGCATTTCACCCTGTCAGGCCCTCATAGATAAACCTGGTGGTACCCCGGGAAGGCGTCGAGGAAGCTAAGCATCGAATGCCCGCTCGTTGCATCTACCAGCTGGTCGATCCTGGGTAGAGGGTAGCACTCTTTGGGGCAGGCCTTATTGAGATTTGTGAAAGCAACACACATTCACCATGCTCCCGAGGCCTTTTTCACCATGACTACATTCGCCAGCCACTCTGGGTAGTCACAGGTTTCAATGAAGTCGGCCTTTAGGAGTTTTTCGATCTCCTCCCTGATGGTCTAGTCCTTCTCGATTGACATGTTTCTTTTCTTCTGCTTTACAAGTCTGGCGCTTGGGTCTACGTTTATATGGTTCGGGTCTACCTGTGGCATCTCGTCGACCGAGTACGCGAAGACATCTCTATTGTCCTTTAGTACCTTGACCAGCCTCTCTTTGTATGACTCATCTAGGTCAGCACCTATCAGGACGGGTCGCCCAGGTTCCAGTTTCACCAGCATACTCTCGTCCCCAGGTTCCGGGCGATCGGCTGGCTGCTGGATGGTTAGTTGTTCGGCCAGGAGCTCATTTTCTCTGGTGGGGGAACTGTGCATCTTCCGCTTGCCTTTTCGGTCGGCCTCATGGCCTCACAAGGCCACGGAGTAGCACTGTTGGGCCGACTCTTGATCCCCGTATACTTTTTCCTCGGTTCTGAGGTCAGTGACATAAGCTATCGTAAGCGCTCAGATGGAGATGGCGGCCTCGATCTCATCTAGGGTCGTCCGCCCTATGAGGGCGTTGTAGGCGGACATGGCGTCGATGACAACAAACGACGACGATTGGATGTTACGGGCCGCGGCTCCCTAACCAAAGGTGACGGGCAGCTCTATGGTTCTCATTGGGATTATGTTTACTTTGTTGAACCAATAGAGAGATCCAGGGCAGGCTTCAAGTGTCTCGGCTCTAGGCTAATTTTCTCGAAGGCGTCTTTCTATAACAGGTTGGTATATGCTCTTGTATCCACCATACATCTTTTTACGACACGGTTGTTGATTCCGAGGGATAAGACCAAAGGGTCGTTGTGTGGGTATATTATACGTCCACTGTCTCCCGGCGTGATACTGAGGGTCAGCGTGGTAGGCATTGGGGCCCCTTTTGCGTAGCATACTTGATGGTGGAGATCGCGCAGGTGTCGCTTCCGGCCCCTCCGACTCATCTTCCCCCCGGCGTCTCCGGATACGACGTATATAACCAACCTATTCTGCTTCGATCCCTCTGGCATCTCAAGCTGGCCTTCGAGTTCTTTGTCCGGGCAGCGTATGTGGCTAGCCATCTCTTTCTAATGAGTTCATCTATTTCATCCTTGAGGTGTCGCCATTCCTCTGTCGTATGCCCAATGCTATCATGGAAGGTGCAAAACTTTTAGGGATCCCCTTTGGGATGTCGGGGCTTACCAGAGCGGTTCCATTTTGCCGCATCCTTTTCCATCTCGAGGATCTCGACCCTCTGCCTATTAAGAGAGGTATAGCTCTCGAACTTTGGTTGGTAGGGTACCCGTTCCTTCCGGCTGCTTTCTTCTCTCTTGGGCTCGCTTACTGGCCGACTCTCCCCTACCGCGAGAGTTCTGCAGCGCGGCCTGGGCTCTGTTTGACACCTGCGTGGGTCGTGCCTGCTGTGATACTCTTCTTTGACCATATCCCTCGGCAATCTTGCAAGCATTCACTACAAGAAAACCGGCTCCGGGCGTCCTGGGCATATGGACGCCTATATGGCGTCTGAAAATACATCCGGGCGTCCACCGTCAGACGCCAAACTTGGCGTCCGACTGAAGCTGGGGTAGGAATAAATCCAGGCTGACGGGCGTCCACAAGCAGACGTCATATTCCACTATATGGCGTCCACTGTCAGACGCCATGCAGTGGGATATGGCGTCCACAGTCGGACGCCAGTTTGGCTGGATGTGGCGTCCGATAGTGGACGCCTGTCCACCTGACTCGTATCAAATACCCGCCCAGCTCCCTCTCCCCCTTCACTCTCTAAAAAAATTTCACTCTCTAAACTCTCTCTACTCCCTCGCCGACCCCATTCTCCCTTCCTTTCCTCCATTTTCCGTACTTTTTCTTACTTTTTGGTATGTTTTCTTACTTTACTTAGTTCTTATTCATTATAATTAGTTCTTATTTTTTATTGTTATCATTATTTATTGGTAGTTTGGTAGTTAATATTGTTTAGGTCTAAATTTCAATTAGGTTGATTAGTTTAGCCCAAATACGATTAGGTAGATTAGTTTTGCCCATCACAATTTTGATTAGGGTTTGATGAATTTGCTTGAATTGAGCTAGAATGACCTCTAGGGCCTTTCGCGAGGTTTTGTGTGACTTAGGACGGACCAAAAGGTGTCGTAATAATGCTGGATTTTCCCGAAACCACTTCCATCGTGATCGGGGTTGTAAATAGGTGGTAGCGGTGCTTTTGGAGTTTTGATATCTCTATCCAAAAATTTGACATGTTTAAGTTGTTTCTGTCTGACCTAATCCATGAATTTTTGTGTTTTGTTCGGTTAAATTGGGATTAAATTGATAAATTAGGGTTTTTGTAAATTGGGATTAAATTGTGATTACATTTGTGACTAAATGCGGTGACTAATTTTCGTAAGGTCAATTCTAAATTAATAAGACATTTGAGTTTACTTTGACGTATTAGTGATTAGATTGAGGAAACTTAGTTATGGAAATTAAGTTTAAGTTAAATGGTGATTAAATTTTTGTTTAGTAAGTTCTAAATTAAGTTAGAAAATTAAACTTTAATTTGTTATATATATTTTTTTAACATAGAAAATGAAGAGAATTGAACGGAAATGGATGTATGAGGGAAGACTTGATAAGAAGAGACGTTCCATCGTCGAATTTTTTAGAGGTGTTGAATCATTTGTCGAGGCGCAAAAAAGTCAGTAGACTATGCATCGAGGGGGAGGTTAGGTGTCCGTGTACTAAATGCAAGAACCTAAAATTTTTTGAGGTCCTTGTAGTTAAGGAACATGTCATCTATAATGGTTTTTCACCCGGTTATTATAATTGGATTTGTCATGGTGAGCCATCTCAGTCTGAGGAACCCGAAAAACCATTAAAATGGGGGGGTTGAGAGGTATGATAGTTGACGTTATGGAGTGCAACTTGTTTAACAACGGGAACATATATGGGAATGACGACTCACCTAACCCACGAGACTCACCCAACCCACAAGACTCACCTAACCCACAAGAGCCTAACCCACAAGCAAAGGCATTTTTTGACATGTTGAACGCTTCGGAGAAGCCATTATATGGAGGGTGCGATGTGACTTTGTTAGAAGTCGCATCTATGGTAGTTAGCCCTAAATGTGAGTTGAACCTACCCTTTGCTTGTGTTGATGGTATTGCTGCCTTACTCGAGAGAGTTATCCTGAAAGACAATATGATGACCCGAACTTTCTACACAACCAAAAAGGTTGTGAAGGGCCTTCAACTCCCGCATCAAAAGATTGATGCTTGTCCATATGGATGCGTGTTATTTTGGAAGGACGATGCGATGCTTGACAAATGTAGGAGATGTGGTAAGGGTAGGTATAAGACGGTTGAGGGGGATATTGTTTTGAGGGGTAGAAAAAGGAAAAGCGATGTTGGGGGTAAGAAACCGATCTCAATAAGTCAGCTTACGTACTTCCCTATTGCACCTAGGCTTCAAAAATTGTATGCCACAAAAACCATAGCGGAGCAAATGAGGTGGCACAAGGAGGACATTAGGGTACCAGGGAAGATGTGTCATCCGAGTGACGGTAAGGAGTGGAAGCGTTTTGATAGACTACATCCCCACTTTGCGTAAAACCCCAAAATGTAAGGCTTGGGTTGTGTACTGATGGATTTGCACCTTTCGGCCAATTTGGTATGTCGTACTCTTGTTGGCCTGTGATGATCACACCTTATAACCTACCTCCATGGTTGTGCTTGAAGCAGCCTTTCATCTTCCTATCTCTTATTGTGCCTGGATCCAAAAACCCGAAAAATCATTTGGATGTTTACTTGCAACCTGTTATTGAGGAATTGAAACAACTGTGGGAGGTAGGGGTAAAAACTTATGATGTCTCTTTGAGACAAAACTTTCAGTTGAAAGCAGCTCTGTTGTGGACTATGAACAACTTTCGCGCGTACGGTATGCTCTCGGGGTGGTCTACTGCGGGTCAGAAAGCATGTCCGTGTTGTATGGATGAGAGCAAAACTTTTTATCTTCCAAATTCTAGTAAAATAAGTTGGTTTGACTGTCATAGGCAGTTCCTACCAGAAGGTCACCCATATAGAAAGAATAAGAAGGCATTCAAGAAGGGTGAGGTTGTGCTTGATGACGCACCTGATCGACTCCCAGGAGATGAAATATGGGAGTTGATTTCCGATTATCCGTCCACTTTTGACGGTGTAATCCCCTAGAAATTCTAACGCAATACAGTGGCGGAAACACTGTAGAAGTGGGTTTATAACACACTGTAGCTATGTCTTGATTAAATAAAAATGGTAAGTCAATACATAAGCCATAAAATAAAAATGGCTACAAAATAAAATAAAAAAAATAAAATCCATAAAAAGGGTTTTTAATAATCCATAATACAGTGATCTTATTAAAACAAGCAGGATCCATAACTGCTCGCTAGCCCACCCGAAGGGAAGCACATACACCTGCCATGTTAAAAACATAACAGCCACAATCAGTGGGGAGCAACGTCAACGTTCTCCCAGCAGCAAAACAGGATTTTAAAACTGTAATTACTATTATAGGAAAAATAGTAAAAACGAAAAACAGTAAAACATTATAATGAAAATAAGTTTTCAATGAAAAACTTCACGTATCAAAACAATATAATAAAAATCAGTTTTCCGGAGAAAACATAAAATATTTGCGAACCTGCAAATCAAAATTATATCGATAATAATAAAAATATTCAAAATGGCGTTATGGATAGGATTAATGTAGAATCTAGACTTTCACTAGGACAATACTAAACTAGCTTCGAGAACTTAGTCAAAACAAATCAGACTTCGGTCTCTAACTAGGCAACTCAACTATAACAGGACTGCGTGCAGCGAGGTCCTGGCTTAAGTAATGTACACCCCTCCTGGACACCAACCGTAATCCAGTTCAACCCGACAGCAACTTACACGATGCGATATCTAAGTTTAAGGTCAAAATATACACACTCCTGAACACAAACCATGCTCAGTTCAACGACCAAAGTGTCTCAACATAGACACACCAGCTTTATAGTTGATGGCAAAACGTACATCCCAAACTATATTACTCTAAACCCACACTTATCCTTATTCCATAACTCCAAAACAATCCATTATCGATATTTAAAAGATGTATTCAACATAAACAATAAGAGAACAAAATGAAAAGGAATCACTTTCCAAAAGAGGAAACTTTCTATTTTAGGAAACTTCTATTTTTAGAAACTTACTAAAAATAGCATCATACCAAAATAGCAAAATACTAGTTTATACTAATAACACATTTTTAGTAAACGATATAGATTTATAAAACTAGTACTTTCGGCCTTAACCATATTAATTGATAAAGTGAGAACATTTAGGTTTATGAAATTACTGAAACATCATAAGAGTGTTTATAAAATGATTAAAAATGTCTTAAACATTTTATTACTACTAATTAGGGTGTTTCCAAAATTTATAAAATTAAAATTCCCTAATTATTAATAGTTTCGACAATACGAACATAAATAGGATTTTACGGCAAATGTCAAATTAAATCTTTTAACGTCTTTTATTTAATTAAACCATTGAATACATTAAGAGTATGTTAAGGGATGATTTAACTCACAAAGTTTCAGATTTAAATACTTTCAAAATGGCTGGGAAAATAATTCTTTTGGGTAAGATGAAGCATTTTAACGATAAATCATAATTTGTCCAAAAATCAATACTTATTAATTAAAGACTTTAATAAACAGTACAAAAATTACGTAAAATAGTTAAAATATATTTATGGACATTCTGTTCAGAAAAGAAAATTTTCCAGAATCCTAAAACTCGGTTTTTAAAGCGTTTTCTCGTTAATCGTCCAATCTCGACAATAACGATTAATAAAAATAGTAATTACAAAATGATTTAAGTATTAATATCCAAAAATTATTATTAAACCTAAAAATCATGATTTTCCAGAATCTACCATTTTTCCAGATTTCCAAAACTTCCAGATTTAATAAATCCCGTCAAAACCGTCTTTAAAACCCGTTTTCACAATTAACGATTCCATTAATAAAACTTATCGTTCCGAACATTTATTAAGGCACTAAAAATCATAAAATTCAATTTTAATATGAAATCATCAGAATCACATTTTCTCCAGATTTAATCATAGTACCAGAAATCGAGAATTTAAACGACAAACACGGTTTTAACGATAAACGATGATTTAAAGTGATTAATTAATTCATCCACTTAACAATTCCGAAAAATTATGAAACAATTCAAAAAATTCTATTTCATCATAAGGTTTCACCACGTCAAAAATCAGATTAAAATAAAATGTTTAGATACTAGAACTAAAAATCGGCTTTTAATCGTTTTTGTCCAATAACGGTAATAATTCGATAATCGATAACAAAAATATCAGAAAAATACCAAATTATTAAAAATCATCAAAAACATCATTTTTACAGAATATTAACATATATTACATGTTTAGGCCGAATATTACGATTTTACAAATTAATATGACGATTTAATCGTTAATCTCGTAAAAGCGATAAAAATACCGAAACATGCAAATTTTCAACTTTTAAAAATTTTCCAGATTTTATGACATACATATATTGTCAAAAATAAAACATAAAAATATATACATGCAAATACACAATTAAAATCATGAAATACCGAGTAACATCGACGTTACCTCAGTCCAAATCCGAATCAATAATATATTCGTCGGTCTCGGGATCGACCACAAATCCTACAATATATAAAAATCATGGCAGAAAAATACCATGAGAAAAATAATAAAAACAAGGTAAATAATGATCGAAAACAACATCGATTATTACCTTAACGAAGGGATCGGAAAGAGGATTAATTTTACGATAAAAATGAGACGATCAAGACTCGATTAGGGACAAAATTGGGCTGGAAAATATGGCTGAAACTCATGGCCAATATGATTTTCTTTGTTTAATGTGGTTGAATGAGAATGAATGAAAAGAAATGAATTATGTGAATTGTGTGAATGAATATGATCTTAAAATTTGATGAAAACAATGTTGGATACACTTAAAAAAAACCAGCCAAAATGGATTAACAATGGAGAGTGAAGAGTTTTGTAATTAGTCACCAAATTCATTAAGGTAATAAAAATATCTAAGGCTTTAATCACTTTTTAAAACCAAATGAAAAAAAAAATGTGAAGATGTGTGACCATGGGTGTCATGGTCTAAAAAGGGGCCAAAAAGTGCTTCTTTTAAATGTAGGTTGATAAAAATAAGAATCGTATAATTACTAAAAGCATTTCAAAGCAATTCGAGTAAACCTCGCGATAGAAAATAATTATTTACGAAACTTTGTAATAAAATGATTAAAGGCTAAATTTTTCGTGAATAAAAATATTTCTTAGTTGGAAATATTATATAAATGTGTTTAGACATTTTTAGGAAAAGAAATAACATAAATCCAAGCTTAAAACGTTAGTTCGTAGAAAAAATAGGACTCCTCGCAAATAAATAAATAGTTTGCGATGAAAATTTTATAAATAGATCAGGAAAATAAAATATTTAAAATCTTTTAATAAAAATAAATAATATTTGACTTGAAAATGTTATGAAGCTTGAAAATGAAGGAAACTGAAGACAGAAAAAATAACAGAGTCATGAGGGAGTCATAACGGAATAGATAACAACGCATAAAAAATTAGCGGGTGTTACAGACGGAACCGAGCAGGAGTTCAAAGACCTCAAAAAGTTGAAGAATGATTGGTTTAAACGTAGCATATTTTTTTACCTACCATATTGGAGGACTTTGTTACTTCGTCACAATTTAGATGTGATGCACATAGAGAAGAACTTCTTCGAGCAGTTGATTCACACTGTCATAGATGTGGAGGGGAAGAGTTGTGACACTACAGGCTCCCGGCGAGATGTAAAGCATTTTTGTGACCGTCCTCAACTGCACATAAAACGGGATGGATCCAAACCGAGAGCCTTGTTCACCCTTAACAAAGCTCAGAGGAAGGCGTTGTTGGAGTGGGTGGAGAAGTTGAAGTTTCCTAACGGGTACGCCTCCGATTTCAAACGTTGTGTTGATCTTAAGAACCTCAAGCTGCAAGGGTTAAAGAGTCATGACTGCCATGTCTTCATGGAGAGGTTACTTCCGGTAGCACTAAAGCAACTGTGAACTTGAGGGGAAGGCAAACCCGACACATCATCGGGGTTCTCAGTCTTCGTTTCTTCGTGTCAAGAGGGTATGATTTCTACTAATATCGTACTCTTACTTGAATAATCATAAACTATGTTCACATAATATACATTCGCCTAACGTTCGTACTCATTTAATAGCTAGCAGCTGAACTCGGGAGGACGCCAACCGCGCCGGAGATATTCCTGGACTTGCACGGGAAGAGGGGTGATGAAGGGCATACTCTTAGGACAAGGAAAAACCAGGCAATCTGGGTGAGTATAACTATTTCAAATAAATCAACTTTGTCTATACTTTAGGTGGTAGATAACTATCTTTAATGATTTCATCTAATAATAACTTGAATTGAAATCATTGTTGTGTACGCAGGATGCCTACCAAGAAGAGCTAGCGAACCTCGAGACTGCTTCTGATGCTACCGAAGTCGACCTGAATCAGACTTTTTTCAAGGTCGTCTCGGGGTACAAGAAAGGAAGTGTGTATGGTGTTGGAAATGTACACGGTATCTACTTCACACCTCCCCCACCGCATCTCGGCACCTCTACACAGATGGAGTACACGCTGGCCGGTTCTCAGCAGCCCGACCTGGAAAAGGAGGCCATGAAGGAACAGCTGACACAGCAGCAGCAGCAGCTGAAGGAACAGCAGGAGCACATAAAGAAAATGCAGGAACAGATGGCCATGTTTCAGGCCATGTTTGAGAGATGCAACCAAGGTCGTCCCTCACCCCCTCCAGACGACAGAGACCCCTTTAACGGGGATGGTGGTAACTTCACAGTTAGCTAATTATTTTTTGTTGTTGTTGTAACTGGATTTATGAATTATGTTCAAACTAGTTTAGATTTATGTACCTTTCAACCGTATGTTAAAAAAAAATTATATGAATGTTTTTTCAGCATAAATGTGTCGAGAGATGAAGTGTTTTGGTTGATTGAGAGTGAATGCGGTTGAGGTATTGTGGATGGTCGACAGTTGTGGTCGGTTGAGAGTTGTGGAAGTGGTTTATTTTGCAGGTTTTAATTTGGCTAGACATCGAACGCATATTTACGGTCACGCAACAGTGTTTATGGCGTCCAATAACGCACGCCATGTCAGACGCCAGATGAAGCTAAAATCGATCAAAATTGGCAGATATTCAGGGGATATGGCATCTGACAGTGGACACCATTTACCCCTGGATGGCGTCCACAGTCGAACGCCAACATGAAGCAGATGGCGTCTGACTGTGGACGCCATCCAGGGATAAATGGCGTCCATTGTCAGACGCCACACCTGACGTCCACTGTCGGACGCCCGTTTGCTTGGCGCCCAACAGTGAACGCCCGGTTTAAAAATGGGCGACCGGTCGTGGCTTCCACTTTCTGGCGTCTGTTTGCGGACGCCCGTCCCCGTATAGCATCCACTGATGGAAGCCACTTGGTGGACGCCTGGGGCACCTTTTCTTGTAGTAATTCGCAAGAGATTCGGGCTGGTCTCGGGTGAGATGATTCTTTAGCTCACCCGGCACGAGCTGGTCAAAGCGTAGGCAGCGGTGGGGTTGTCAATCTCCTTTACTTGTTGGAATTCAAGATCGAACCTCTTCAAGTACTCCCGGATAGATTTACCCTCTCTTTCATTCACCGTCATGAGGTCAAAGCGAGTGAGTCTGTAACAACCCTAAATTTCCGTAACCAGAATAATAAACCAAAAACGAAAAATTTAAAGTTGTGACTCCACAGTTAGCTTACCGAGCCAAGTGCTAGGAAAATGATAGATAATAAATAGATAAAATAGAAATTTGATTGCTAGTTAAATGAAAACGTTGCAGTGGAAGTCTTAATTCTTCCAAAATCCAAAACAGTTTAAAACAATCTCAAACCAATTAATCCAATATTAATATAAATAGGTTGGAGCCAAAGTCAAATAAAAAAAGTCCTTCCTCAGTCAGTAAAACCCGATACCAGAATGCACCCATGCAGCATATCAAATGTACCTATCAGATGTACCCAAAAACACGAATAGGTACAGGTTCCAGCGGAGGGAACGACCCAAAACAAAAGGACGTCAACAAAGCTGAGTAAAAGTATAGTATAATCAAATCGTGAAATAATAATAATGATAATAATTCATAGTGAACTGAAACCATAGTTAAAATCACAGTTTAAATATCAGAATACCAGACTGTAAAAAGAGTAGTCAAAACCAACCCAACCAAAAAATATATATTTTTTCCACCTGTGTGCCAAGGTCCTACCCTTGCACGGTCTAGAGGTAATCACCTGTACTTAGTTAGACTCATAATAGTGCGCACCTCTCACATTTGGACAGTCAGTAAGATGTGCTGCCAAAGGAGAAAGTCTAACTCCCTAGCAAGTGGGGCCGGACAACCCCACTCAAAACAGTTTCGGCACGAAGTCCCAGGAACGTCTTAGACGCACCTTAAAAGCATCTAGACCAACAGAGCTCCCAGAGTCTGTTATAAGTTACCAAAAGTTTTACCAAAACAGTACCAATGTGTGACTCGTGTCACAAAGTTCAATATCCAAACATTACGAGTATTATAAAAATTCACCATCGATGAAATAATTTACAAAACCGTTATGAAAATATAGTTTGATCCGGACATGCTCTTTACTTTAAAGTAAAAAGGGTAAAACGTTTTTACCTCTTAAGATGGTAAAAAATCAGCTAGTATTATTCCAAGAATTCTTTTTCCTCAAACCCACAAGCTACAAATAATATATAAATGGTTCAATAACTTAATCCTCCAACTTATTATAATCAGACAACATTAACTCATTATATCGACTCACTGACTATTAATCAACTAACTCGCTAGCAATGACCAAAATATCACTAACCTAAACTCAAATCGTCTTAATCGGAACAAATCTACTCACTAATTGTCCTATGTTACTGCTCATCCCCACGTGAGTGAGTGCTTTACTTATGCTCATAGAAAATTGCAATTTAGCATTCATGTTACCTATACCAAACACCACACACTTCTTCTTCCTTTTTTTCATCTTACATGTGCCCCATCACCACAAATTTCAATTTGTTACTATGTACACCTCTGATCATCATCATCATCATCAAATCCAAAATATGAAACTATTTGTAACCCGCACGAAAATTAGCAAACCCGACACCAAAACCCAAATTTCTGCCTGAATGTTAACTACTCACATAATCATTAATCTATGTTGATAAAATGGTTTTAGCCGAAACAAAAGAAATCAAAAGAACCTAAGATATGTAGACATACTTCATATTTGGTCCAATAATTATAAGAAATAAAGGAATTAGTAGCTTAAAATACTAACAATTTTGATGAAGACGGGTGTAAAAACGTGTTGATGTAAGAAAGATCAATGACTGATTATACAACGTCGAACGATTGAATGGAATAGAAAGCAGAAGTAGATGAAAATTTGCGGCAGAGAGGTGGAGGAAAAATAATGCGGAGTTGTTTGTGCTGGGTTTTGTGGTTTAAGTAGCAACTTAGGTTTCTAAGCTTGACCCAAATTCCAACCCAATACCAAGTCGGGTTATAATTAACGTTCCACTTTTAATAAAGTCAAAAACCAATTTATTATAAGAAGACCCAAAATACTTTAATTTTCATAAAGACATCATAAATATTTTTCCAACTTAAAAACCCGATTTAAATAAAACAGAAAAATAACACCTTATAAATAACTCAGAAAATAACGGGGTGTGACAGAGTTGGCGTCTCTTGTTTCCGGTATACTGTCGAGGAATACAATGGTCAACTTTTGGAAAGTGTAAATGGACCCCCGGGGAAGGTCTCTTAACCATCCTTGAGCGAGTCCCACGAGGGTCGGTTGGAAGATTTTTCACCAGGCCGCGTCTTCTGTGTCATACATCCCCATATGAATCTCATAAGCCGTCAAGTGGTCCTCAGGATCTGTGGTTCCATCGAATCGGACCGCAAGCATCTTAATTTTGGGGATGGGTCAGGATTGGATGTTTGGATGTAGCGGGGTCCTAGTGGGTCTGTCTAAGATCCTCGACCGGCACCCTCAGACTGATATTTCTATGCTCCATGGTCGTCCCATCGGCTCGGAGTTGGGGTTCTGTGAGGGTATTATTGGTGTGATTGGCTGGGTCGACTTACGGCCTCGGGTTCCACTTCGGGGGATCGATGTCGAGGGCCGGAGCGCTTGCTTTGGGGCGGTGGCTCGAACCTTGTTTCTAGGCCCTCCTTCGGACCACATGGCTGGTGTTGTGCCTCTACTCGAGTTACAGGCCTTGGGTGAGTCTGGCTCGCATGCTTTTTGACAGACCCTTCATTTTTTGCCGCTTCACCGCGGGGGTTATCATGTCAAACACTCTGGCTCGCTTTGGGCCTAGATGTGTTGAAATATGTTCCCGAGGCTTGAGGCGGTCTTTCATGGCCTGTGATAGGGATCCTCTTTCTGCAGAGGCAGTGGACTCTATGGTGTGCACCGAACCGTCCTTCATGGGGGCTTCTGGCTCCGGAGGGATGATTTGTAGCGGTCTCTTGGCCTGAACGTGCCCCCGGGCGACCATCTTTGCCTTTCTCTGGATTCTCCTGGCGGCATTTCGTTTCATTCCCCCCGCATTTATCGATCTAGGGAACTCGAGACGCATTGGGGTCGTTACAATGTCGTCGACCAGGTCCTCGACAGTGGCATCCTTGTTCAGCATTGCGGTAAAGAAGCTGGCGGCCTGTGCAACTTGGGCAAGCGTAAGCTTGAGGTTTAACCCTCGCTCCACCTCCCCATGTACTTTCGAGGCCCTCGCCCCTTGCTCGGAATATGGTGAGTCGTGGCCTACCAGCCACCCCGGGGGACGGGGGCTGGTACGACGACTCGAGGTGACGGTAATGGCATTCCATAATGCAGGACGATGGCTTGCCCCGTCGGATCTGTTGCCATGATTATTTCTTCGATATCAGACATTTTTCTTATGACTTTTGTATTGGAAAACAGGGGCTAAGTCACTTTTTCTAATTGTCCCATATCGGTGAGATAGTAGTATCTTTTGTTGTTTATATACACTACTCTCAATATGGGTATCACTAGTGGTGAAATGGGGCCATTTTATATGGATCTGCGAGGTGCTTAATTTAGCTCGCACATGCGCGCGTGCCCATGCACGAGCCCGGCCCAGATTTGGATTCGTGATTTAGGATTTGGGATTTGGCAAATCACCTACGGCGGGCTATGCCTATCTTTTTGGGCCTGACTCGGCTTTAAATAGAAGTGCCTTCAGCACACTTCAACATACGACAAAACACACAATAACCCATCTCCTTCTTCTTCTTCCTGTCTCCACAAAAATACGATTTTCGGGTATCGATTTCTGTCGTTCCAAAGCTCCGAGCCTCAAGTGGGTGAGTCTAGGTGTTGCAGTGTCAAACCTTCGGAAACTACCGGTACTTGCTGATCGCCACCTCGGTCGAACCAAAATAGTTTTCAAGGCAGAGGCCTCCGTACCTCATCGCCACAAATCGATTACGTCTACTCCTGTTATTTATTCGTTTCTAGTCTTTTGTCACAACAATTTAAAAACTATTTTTGTTGATGTAATAATATCTGGTGTGTCGAAATTGGTTTCTGATTTGTCTAAAATTGAACAATTAGATGGTAACAATTACAAACGGTGGTCTCAGAAACTATTGATGTTTTTCGAACAACTCGATATTGATTAATTTTTGTCTGAGGAATGTCATGTTACTGTTGTTGCGTCTGCTACTATTGAGGTTACTCCTTCTGTCGCGTCTACTATCAAGTCTAACGTTGATGCTGTTAAAAAATACGAAAAGGATAATAAGACTGTTCGTTGTCATATTCTAAACAACATGACTAACACCCTATTTGATTTGTTTGCTCCTAATAAGTCAGCTAAAATTATTTGGGAGACATTAGAGTCAAAATATGGGTCTGATGATGCTGGAAAAAAGAAATATGTTGTCGGAAAATGGCTAGAATTTATTATGGAGGATGGTAAACCAATTAAGAAGCAAGTCCACATTTATGAAAATTTATGTGCTGATGTTATAAACGAAGGGATGAAATTGTGTGATGTCTTTCTAGCTAATGTACTACTCGAAAAATTCCCTTCTTCCTGGTCTGATTATAGAAATCACCTTAAGCATAAGATTTATTGTATGTTCCTGACAAATTTATTGTATGTTCCTTCTTTACGTCGAAACCTCGTGTCTGGTGCTTTACTTAACAAAGCTGATTTGAAGCTTCTTTTTGAAGCTGACATACAAGGTCATAATGTCGTGTAACGGGGAATTTGTCGGGAAGGGTTATCTGTCTGGGGGTTTATTTGTTTTGAACACTGATTCTGCTTTTAATAATATTGATTCCACTTCTGCTTATATCGCTGAATCTATTGATGTCTGGCATGGTAGATTAGGTCACTTGAATGTAGATTATATTAAAAAGCTTAGAACGATGAGTCTAATTCCAAGCTTGACTAATAAAGAGTTCTCGAAATGTGCTAGTTGCGTTGAGGCTAAATATACTAAAAATACCTAGTAAAGCGGTTTGTGCTAGGAGTACGAGTCTTCTTGAATTAATTCACACCGACCTAGCTGATTTCAAGAATACTACAAGTAGAGGCGGTAAGCATTATTATGTCACCTTTATAGATGATTGTTCCAGATACACTAGAGTATATTTGATTAGAACTAAAGATGAAGCAGAACAATCGTTTATAAGTTTTAAAAATGAAGTCAAAAATCAGCTCGACAGAAGAATCAAAAGGATAAGGTCCGACAGAGGGGGCGAGTATGGGTCTAATTACTTAGTTGATTTCTGTGAGAAAAATGGACTAATTCATCAGTATAGTCCACCTTACTTACCTCAGTCTAATGGTGTGGTTGAACTTAAAAACAAAACATTAAAAGAAATGATGAATGTTATGCTTTTGAGTTCTGGCCTTTCTGACGATATGTGGGGGGAAACGATTTTATCGGCTTGTCATAGTACCCCTTAAGAGAATTGATAAGACTCTCTAAGAGATTTGGAAGGGCTACCCTCCTAACCTAAGCTTCCTTAGGGTATGGGGTTGTTTAGCTAAGGTGGATTTACCTGAGTTTAGGATACCCACAGTTGGACCAAAAACCTACGATTGTGTGTTCTTCGGATATGCTCAAAATAGCTCTGCTTATAAATTCATCTCTTTAGATCGTACTATATCTGAAGCTCGAGATGCTGAATTTTTTGAGCATGTTTCCATTAAAGATGAATTTTGAATCACCTCCCGTTTTACCTGTTACATCTGTTGATATGTCTACACATGCTAGCACTTCTACTGATCATAATGTTGAACCTAGGAGTAAAAGAACTAAATGTGCAAAGAACTTTGGTGATGATTTTGTCTCAACATTCTTATCTAAATATGCATGGTTACTCTATATGTGCTAGTGAGGAGTTTGTTTCTGCTTTTTTAATAGAAGAGGATCCAAAAACATATAGTGAGGCAATGGAATTCATTGATGCTAATTTTTGGAAAGATGCTATTAAAAGTGAACTTGATTCTATTACCTATAATCAGACTTGGGAGTTAACTGATTCACCCAAAGGTAGCAAACCCATTAGTAGTAAATGGGTGTTTAGAAAGAAAATGAGACCTGACAGTTCAATAGAAAGGTTCAAAGCTAGACTTGTGGTTAGAGGTTTTACACAAAAGAAAGATGTTGATTATTTTGATACATATTCGCCAATGACCAAAATCTCGACTATAAGAATTCTCATTGCGTTAGCTGCTATTCATAACCTCGTTATACATCAGATAAATGTTAAAACTGCCTTTTTGAATGGTGAACTGAGAGAAGAAATCTACATGTCGCAAACTGAAGGATTTGTGGTTAAGGCTCAGGAGAATAAAGTGTGTAAACTGAACAAATCACTATATGGTCTAAAACAAGCACCGAAACAGTGGTATGAGAAATTTAACAACACTTTGATAACAAATAGCTATATGTGTGGACATGACGTAGGTCCACCCCGACGCGGCCACGTGCGGGTTTGGGTAGGCGAATGAATCTCGTGGTGAGATTGTTCTCGGGTTCGAAATTTAAGTCAAAATGAAGTCGCCACCGAATTTTGTGGTTATTCGGAACCATACGAACCCACTCTATGTCGTCATGGGCTATACACAAAGTAAGCCCACTTCGATTTCAGAGTTCATGGGGCTCGTCCCTTTGCATTATTATACCGATATCGTTTACACCGGCTTTCGTATATAAAATGACTCTCGTGCGCCAACGGTTTTGGGCATCCGGAAACCGAGGTTCTGAGTAAGGGGTGAGGGTACGTGTTGGGAAGCCCACTAAGGACACCCAACCCCGCCCGCACATGGCGGCCTCTACTAAGACATCGTTCGTGTTCGTGTACGCGCGCTAGTAAAATGATTAAATGATATGCAAACAGCGTTTTCGGGCTAAGCATGTGAATTATATGTGAATTACGTCTTTTGAATGCATCTAATTATGGTCGAAGTGGTTTAGCATGCGAGGTTCATTTATAAAGCGATAAGCAAGTGAATAAATGAAACTCGAAAATAAGTAACGTACAAGTTACACGGGCGGAAATACAACCCGGAATTCACAATACAAAGATTATTATAACGGTTAGAAGAAAATAATAAACTAAAATAAGAAGAGCGATAAATAAAATACACGACTCGACAAAGACCCGTATGTAATAAATGTTCACTAGATCGTGAATTAGTTAGATGGACGAACCTTAATTAATAACGCATTATATTGCATATTAATCAAAGGACGGAGGTTCGAGACCTAGGCGTGAATCTAACCCGATCTCGAACCTCGATGTCTTGTCCCGACTTATCACCTCGAAAAATGGAGTCTAAATTAATTGTGTGTCGGATACGACTAAAGAGTCATCGACATAAAATTAATAGTGCTAGACCGTCGATCAAAATCGTTTTGAGTGTCGTGATGTGCATGAGTTTTAGAAAAAATGGGTTCACGTGATGGCCTTTACACGCGTTGACTAAAAGTCGTAAAAAAAAGACGAGTCTCAAAATATGGACATATGTCGCGAAAGTCGCGTATTAATGTAAGGACCGAAAAGGGTAGAAAGTCGAGAAAATGAGAAACGGAGCTCGGCCAAACAGGCCTCCCCGCGAGTCGCCTGACCGGCCGCGCGACTCGCATGGAGGTCTGGTCGGGTATTTTTTATTTGTCAAAAAATCGTCAATTTTTATAATCACGTGCCGATATTGGTCAATTTACTCGATTTATGTTTTTGCTAGATTAGGAATTTTGAATTAGTGACGAAATTGTATCCCTCTACGTCACGACATCGAAACTAATCCTTCCAGATTATGTGATGTCGGTTTTCGTGTCAACGGGTTTCGTACTAATTGAAATGGGATCAAATGCGTTCAACTACGACCGATTGCAATCACGTCACGCCCTTGAGAACATTGGGGCGGGGCTCCTCGAAAAGGCTCCACCTCCGTCGTTACTCGTAAAGGGATTAGACGGACTTTAGGCGATCGTCGTAGTCAAACGTGTTTGAAAACGAATACTAGTATTAATATATATATATATATATATATGTATGTATACGCGGTATGGTAGTGTTAATAACGAGAAAATAAAGTTAGTATGCGAGAAATAAAATGTTAGTAATATGTTAGAGTTAGTATTATGATACTAGTATAGTTATAATATAAATAATGCGAAAACGTAAACAGAAACAAAGTATTAAGGATCGAAATGGGGTTTAGGACGCCCTCAACATACATGCTGGGTATAGGCCTCGGAAATGAACTCGTAAATAGCGACAGAACGCCGGAGTATCGAGGATGAATGTGAGTTATGGTGTGTATATGTGTGTGTGTGTGTGCTGGTTTTTGAGAGCAAGAATGGCTCGTTTTTTTGATATTGTTTTGCTTGGGGTTGTAGTATGGGATGTTTAGGAGGATTAGGGTAGAATTTGTAGGGTAAATGAGGGTTGCAAAGGCTTTTTCTTAAACTCTCAAAGCTGAAAAAATCTGGAAAAATGAATGAGGGGTTAAGGGTGTATTTATAGAGTGAGTGAAGGGAGTTGGGTGTGTTGAGTCAATTTAGGAAGGGTTTGACTCTTGATTTGATTTGCTTTTTTGAATTCTGATTTGGGCGCCAACTTCTAGAAGCTGAACTTGGCTGGTTTGTGTGACGGGTTCGTCCTTGACCGGGTTTTGACCCGGTCGCTAAAAGACGGGATTTATTTTTGGTGTCGGTTTTGGCCCAAATTAGTCTTATTTTGCTCGGAACGACCCACTGGGCCTGGATTTGAGGTCTGTTTTATGAGATTATTACTCCGCTAAAAGTCCATGTCGGATATTATTGATTCCGAGCCCAAGTCCGAGTATACCAAGTCACGTTTGCGTCCGATCATCATCGGGTGTTTGTCGGAGACTACCATAGACACCGGGCAGTCAAAATGCGGGTGTCTACAGAGCCCCCACTCTGACTGAGGCTTGGACAAGGCGAAAGTCAGAGTAGCTACCAGGCCAATCGCAGATTACGACCTGGCAGCTTTCCGGTCGGGTCGTTTATAGTCCAGTAGACTTGCGTGAAGGGCTCGCCAGCCATAAGCAGAGGATCATACCTGTCCTGATGATGGTAGCTCCGTGGGGAGTCAAAATTGCCTTTGGGGAAGTAGGTGTACCCGTATGCCGACACATCCTGCCTTGGATGTAGCATTTCGGAGGAATCACCGACTATGCTGGGGGGATAAAATAGCTCTGCGGAGACTTGCTCCTGAAGTCTGGAGTGTACCTGTATGCTGACACATAACAATTTGTATGTAACACATAGGCAAAACACTGACTCGCGCTGGGGAGGAAAGATACCGAATTTTCGAAAATGCCACGATTTTTGAAAAGAATGTTACCACAATTTTGTCAAAGAAAATTTTAGGAAAAAATTTTAGGAAAGCTCGGGACAACTTGATTCCTATTCTGGGTTTCTTGTTTGAAATCAGGCCTGCGCGAGCGTAGGGCCCAGGTCTGCTGAGGAGGCATGGTAGTTAGGGTTGCAGGTGGGGTTTCCTATAATAAATATAGGTCTCCCTGCTTCAGCTTTTTGCATCCTAACTCAAATTCTCTTTTAGACTTCTCAAAATCTTTTAGACTTTCAAGAAAGTTAGAAACTTCTGTCATGGGTATCGACCATTTGACCGCCATGCTTCTCGCCTGGTCCCAATACTTTCGGGACGAGGAAAAGATTCGGCTGACCCAGATGGGAATTGTCAATCTGTTTCCCTTCCAACGACTGATAATTGACCCACACTTCTTGGACGTCTGTCTGTCGTTTTGGGATACTACCCATCACGTCTTCGCGTTCCCGCGGGGAGAGATATGCCCTCTTCCCGAGGAAGTTGCAGCCATAGGTGGTTGGGGCCCAGCTGTTCAGCTTGCTACTCCCTCGTTCTACCCGGACCCGAGGAGGAGGCTAAGGGAATTCTTAGGTCTGTCTTATGCCGAGACAGATCGGATGGTGCGGGGAGATACTGTTTCCCTATTCGACCTGGCCGACAAGTTTATGAATAGCCGGGATGTGAGGGCCACCCCTGCTCACAGACGTAGGGCGTTCGCCTTTTGCATGCTGCACCGTTACGTCTTTGAAGGGCTGATGGAACTTGACTCGTGCAGGGGTCAAATTAGGTTGATCGGAGTGGTTGATCAGATGGAGACTGGTCATAGCCCTGCTTGGCTAGCCACTGGAGAGATTATCATGGGTCTGGATGCCAGGCGACTTGACCCGACCCGTCCACTGACGGGGAGTACCCGTATTTTGCAGGTATGCATCTCGCGCGTTTTTTTTTTTTTTCCGCGAAATCTTTGAAGTTCGTAAGTTACCCGATCGAGTGGCCTCTGGCGAACCCTTCCATTGCTTATAAAATTCGCGAACTCTTTTCAGATATGGCTGTCGGAGCGGCTATCAATCATAGAGCCCCCTCCGAGTATTCCCAACTATCGGAGCAGTCAGATTAGCTCCCGAAGGCGGCGGATAAGCTCGAGTCATCTAATAAACCGAGCTTATTGGGATGAGGAGCTGGTGTTCCACGGGGGTCCCTTCATGAGGTGGACCGTCGCTTGGTGGTTTCTTTCTAAGCTGACGGGGCTGGCCAAGAGAGACCAAGCTCGCTATTTGGTGATTCTGTCCCTTGACTGGACAGTTCACATTTACCCGGACCGCATCCTGAGGCAGTTCGGTTCGTCTCAGCACATTCCTGAGACAGCGTCTCGCTCCAACTGACGGACGCTATGTGCGACACCTGGTTGCAAAGATGGTTCACTCGTCCCACATGGACTATACCCAGCCCTTGCCAATCCGCTTGGGTTTCAAGGGCTTACCAGAAATGGACTTCCGAGGAGTCCGAGGAGGCTCGCAAGGCCTTGAAGCTTGATGAGGCCTTTGAACTGGTTCGCCGCGAGACGGCGAAAGATAACAGGGATCTCTTCGTTGGGGGAGATATTCCTGAAGCTGTAGCCCGGGAAGAATCGGGTCTTAAGTCACAAACTAAGACTCGATCTAAGGAGGTCGGTTCTAGCAGCAAACGGGGGCGGCCAAGCCCCCAGACTGATTTGGAGAGACGCCTCGGGCCCAGGCTGGCGGCCCGGGACCGACTGGGTCCGCGTGACCGGCTTCGTGAGCCCGTGAGGGCCCGACTTGGGCCTATCGAGGTGATGGAGGATTCGGGCTCAAACGGGCGAGCCCGAGCCAGAGAGGTTCCCGTTGTGATTCGGGAACGCTCCCCTCCGCATCGTCGCCAGTGGACGGCTAAGGAGGCTAAGGACAAGGGGAAGGGCAAGATGCCCTGAATGCCGAGTCCTTCAGCTTTATTACTATTAAGTATTCTTACTATTTTTGGTCGTGTGTTTTTTTCTGTGTATTTTTTTTGAATTCCTGCATTTTGTAATTTCCCGAGTTTATCGGGATTTTTTTTTGAATTAATAAAAAAGTTTATTATTAAACCGTTCCTGTCTTTTCTCGATTGCATTGGTTGTGCCCTTTTGAGGGGCTGCCTATGTATCCGCAATTAGCAGAATCAAACCAAACGTAGTTCAAGCTTAGTAAATTTGCAATCTCGAATTACACCAAGACTATGGTTCAAGATGTTTTGTGACAGTAGAATAAGTAATTCTAGCTCATTGACTTGCTTTTTTTTTCGTAAAAAAGATTTTGATAAATTTGGCAAATGACATTGAGAAATGGCTAAGGGTAGTAACGCTTCAGCTGGTCCAGGTTGGTCGGGTTGACGAACTCATTCCCGTCCAGGTCTGTCAGCATCACTGCTCCTCCTGATAGTATTTTCTTTACCAGATACGGCCCAGCCCAGCTGGGTTTGAATTTTCCCCTTGGGTCAACCGGTAGTAAAGCTCGAATAGACTTAAGGACTAGATCCCCTTCTTTAATGTTTCTGGGCCTTACTCTCTTGTTGAAGGCCCGTTGGATCCTCTTCTGGTAGATTTGGATATTGTTGAGGGCACGATTTCGACGTTCATCTAGTAGAACCAACGAGTCATACCGCGCTCGAACCCAGTCAGCCTCGGGTACCTGGCTTTCTAGCAGAATTCTGAGGGACGGTACCTCCAACTCGACGGGCTGGACTGCTTCCATCCCATAGGTTAGGTAATATGGTGTTGCCCCGGTTGCGGTGCGAATTGACGTCCGGTACCCCCATAGGGCGAAAGGTATTTTGTCGGGCCAATCCCGATAATTATCAGCCATCTTTTTGAGTATGGTGACAATTGTTTTATTGGCCGCTTCTACTGCTCCATTCGTTTGGGGACGGTAGGGCGAGGACGTGTGCCTTTGGATTTTATATTTGGTCAGCAGGGCTGCGGTCTCGGCTTGGAAATGAGTTCCGTGATCACTGATGAACTCATAAGGAATCCCATATCGGCATATTATCTTGTTCTGGATGAACTTGGCGACATGCTTAGCATTGAGAATGCGATATGACTCAGCCTCGACCCACTTGGTGAAATAGTCGATAGCTACTAAAATAAAGCAGTGCCCACCAGTACCAGAGGGATTTATTTTCCCGATTATGTCGATACCCCATGTTGAGAACGGCCAGGGTGACGTCATGGTATAGAGCAAAGATGACGGCATATGTTGTACATTGCCGAAGATTTGACAGTTATGACAATGTTTGACATATAACTGGCAGTCGGCTTCCATAGTATTCCAGTAATAACCGAGCCTCATGATTTTTCGGACCAGCATGTGGGCATTCATATGTGGGCCGTTTTCACCATCATGTACTTCGGCCATGACCTTTTCAGCCTTATACTTGTCAACACAAAGGAGGAGAGCCCCTTGTGCTGTCTTTCTGTACAGTTGTCCGTCATCAGTACGGATGAACTGTGTGGCTAGCCTTCGTAAGGCTTTCTTGGCTCGACCTTCCGTCCCGGGAGGGTATTCTTCGTTTGCCAGGTATTTCAACACAGCCTGGTACCATGGTTCGGGATCAGTTATCTCAATGTCTTCAATATCGTGAATATATGCCGGCTCGGACCGTCTTTCGACGCAAATTGGCATACTGGTCACGTGGTCGGGAATATTTAATAGAGATGCCAATTTTGAAAGTGCATCTGCAAACTGATTCTCTTCCCGAGGCAGGTATATGTATTCTACCTTCTGGAACTATTTCTCGAGATCCTTTACTCGTGCCTGGTAGGCCACGAGATTAGCATTCTGAGTTTTCCATTTTTGCAGTGCTTGGTTAATGACCAAGGATGAGTCACCATGTACCCGGAGATTTGTGATCCCCAGATTGGCGGCGGCTTGTAGCCCGTAAATGCATGCTTCGTATTCTGCTGCATTATTGGTAACATCGAAGTCCAGTTTGATGGAGACGGGAGTATGTTCCCCTCTTGGTGAGATTAGGAGGATCCCGACTCCGAACCCTCGAAAATTAGATGCTCCATCGAAGTATAAATCCCACGTTTCGGCATCGGTATGGAAAATATCTTCGTCTGGGAAGGACCAGGTGTCGGTGTGTCCTTCTTCGGTTACCGGACTGTTAGCGAGGAATTCAGCTACCACCCGCCCCTTAATGGCCTTTAATGGCACAAATTTTAGGTCGAACTCTGCCAACATTAGAGTCCATCTAGAAATTCGGCCATTGAGGATGGGTTTTTCGAAGAGGTATTTGATGGGGTCCATCCTGGATAACACATGGACCTCGTAGCTGAGCATATAGTGTCGGAGCTTCTTGGTGGCCCAGACTAAAGCTAAACACGTCTTTTCGAGCATGGTATATTTGCACTCATACTCTAAAAACTTCTTGCTGATGTAATAGATGGCTCTTTCTTTGGAGTCAACCGTCTGAGCCAGCATAGCCCCCATGGCTGTCTCGGTCGTTGTTAGGTATAACGACAGAGGCAAACCGGGCTAAGGCGGCATTAAGACTGGCGGAGCAGACAGAATTTCCTTGATTTTGTCGAAAGCAGCTTGGCACTTGTCGTCCCATAGTATTCGTTCCCCTATTTTCAGTTTCTTGAAAATTGGTTCACATACCATGGTTAGTTTGGAAATGAATCGACTAATATACTGGACTTTCCCGAGAAATCCCCTTATTTATTTTTCGGTTTTAGGAGCTTGCATCTCGGTAATGGCTTTGATTTTACCTGGGTCGACCTCGATACCTCGTTGGCTAACGATATGACCCAGTAATTTGCCTGATGTTACCCCGAAACTGCACTTTTGAGGGTTTAGCCTCATATTGTATTTGCGCAATCGGGTGAAGAATTTTCTTAGGGCGGTGATGTGACCGTCCCGTTCTTTGGATTTGACGATCATGTCGTCCACATAAACTTCTACCTCTTTATGCATCATGTCGTGTAATAAAGTGGTAGCGGTCCTTTGGTATGTGGCCCCGGCATTAATGAGACCGAACGGCATGACGGTATAGCAGTAAGTACCCCCAAGGTGTGGTGAAGGTAGTCTTACTCATATCTTCTTCCGCCATCTTGATTTGATTATATCCGACATACCCGTCCATAAATGATAGAAGGGCATGATCGGCCATGTTATCCACCAGTATATCGATGTGTGGTAACGGAAAATCATCCTTCGGGCTTGCTTTGTTAAGATCCCGAAAATCTACGCATACCCGCACCTTACCGTCCTTTTTAGGAACCGGCACGATGTTTGCCACCCAGTCCGGATACTCGGACACTTGTATGAAGCCGGCTTTGAACTGTTTATCGACTTCTTCCTTTACCTTGAGAGACCATTCGGGCCTCATTCGACGAAGCTTCTGCTTGACCGGTTTGCACCCGTCTTTGATAGGTATGCGGTGCTCAGCTATTTCCCGGTCTATCCCCGGCATGTCCTTGTAGGACCACGCGAAGACATCCTTGAATTCTTGGAGGAGGTTTATGAATTGTTGTTTCTCCTCGGGATCTAAGGATAACCCTATCTTAAGTATCTGTGGCTCTAAGGTTGTTCCCACGTTTATGGACTCGGTCTCTTCGATTACCGGATTCCGGGATTCCCTTTGCTCTAGTTGCTCAAGAAGATGTGGAGGTAAGGGTACCTGTTCGTCGGATTTCTCAATGTCATAGCATAAAACATTTTTGAAAGCAAAATTTAAAAGAGACAAGTCGTAAGCAGAACGGTTGTTATTATTGATTGAAAATTTGGAAAACAGCTTAAAGAGAGCAGCCATCTGATCATTGGTCAGCGGCGGAATTGGTAAGGCACTCGGGACAGACCCCGAAGTGCCAGCAGCAGGAATGATAGAAGGGAGAGGGGTTACAGGAGTGACTTTAGCACCGACTTCCCTAGACTCGACCTCAGACTCTGACTCAGACTCCGACTCAGACTCCGACTCAGACTCAGGCATGTCTCCCTCTCCGGTGACCAGCTTGTAGATCTTTCCTTGACTGTCAGTCCACTTGACAGTCTTCCTCCAGGCCCTTTTTCCCGTCTCGGAATCAACATCCGAGATCAGCTTGGTCGGGTCAAACTTGTTGCTGCGGAGAATCAGGTTGACCAGGTCTTCTTTTGGGGTTGGGACTATGGTGTCTTCCCCGAAGAGCAGCCCCAGCGCGGGCTCAGCATCATTAGCTTCATCAGACTGGATGAGGGCGAACACATCATCCGGGATGTAGTTGCAGTCCCGGGCCGAGTGGGTCCCGAGGTGCGCAGCATTGGGTTGGTACAGTCCAACCTGGATAGCCCCAAATACGGGTGTGACAAAGTAGTCGGCCAACCGTGGGCTGTAAGGGCTCAAGTGGATACCCTTCATGATGTTGCAGGCTTTTTAGATTCCTGCGCGAACAACGTTGCCCGGAGTGGTGGCATAGCCAAGGCCGAAGTGAGAGTCTTCGTCCTTAAGGACCTCGATGATCTTCCCAGCTGGAAGGTCGGGTCGAGAGGTAGCCCCTGGGAGGTACCCTAGGTTTTGGAGCATTGTGTCAATGCTTGTGGTGAAATAAGGCCTAAAGAGGTACTCTTCCTCGATCATTCCCACAAAGTCGAACCCCCAGAGGTCCGTGCGGCCCGTGGCGTTACAGCTAGCCACGGTCATTGGGGTTGCCTCCAAGGTAATAACATCGTTGAGCAGAGGCATTTTGATTTTTCGGTGGAGGGTGGAGGACACGGCTTTCACCGCTGAATCCATGGCCTTCCTAGGAGCAAGTTGAAGGATGAGGTGACATCAATCACCTGGAATTCAAGCTCCTTTTCTATCGGGCCCGTTATGATGGTCAGTTTTATGGCCCCAGCTACCGACTTTGGACTCCCATCAAAAGCTTGGATGGTCTGAGCCGTCGGGATATAGTCAGCCTCGGTAATGCCGAGGGCTTTGGCGGTCCTCAGAGGAAGGACATTTACAGTGGACCCGTCATCAACCAAGGTCATAGGGAGGTATTTTCCTCGGCAAATCACCGTGATGTCGAGGGCCAGGTTGTGGGAGGCCCCAAATGGTGGTAAGTCGGCTTCAGAGAAAGTGATCATTGGACCTCCTTCCTTGGCCTTACCCTTTAGATGGGGTAGGACTGTGGCTACCATTTCAGCAGGGGTAGCCAAAGAGTCGATCTTGACTTGATCGAGAGCCTTTGTAAGTGCTTCTCGATGTTCTTGTGAGTTGACTAAGAGTTGCCATATAGTGAGGTCAACTCGGGTCTTCTTCAGTTGCTTCACAATAGCCGTTTCAGCGGTAGGCTCTTCAGGGGCGACTTCCATCCCGAGTGGATCGGTGATGGTTGTCGGGATGGGGATGTCCCTAGTGCTTGTGGCTAGATAGGGACGACCAAGGTGGTTGCTGGCTAGGACTCGGGTTTTGGCCTCGCGAATCTGCTCAGGGGTGATGGGAACGGTTTCCCCTTTAGCGAGGTAGACATCATCCTCGTCATCAAACCAGATCCCGTTCACTTGCGGAATAAATGGAGAGATAAGGTGAGAACAATCAATCACCTCCCCGGCAAAGATGGCATGGGAGCTGAAAGGGTTCTCCTTATTGCTTGGCTTATCTCCGGGTAGCGGGATTTTACCGCTCTCGATCAGGTCCTGAATCAAGTGTTTCAGCTTCCAACACTTTTCGGTATCATGCCCATTGCCCCGGTGGTATTGGCAATAGGCCTGAGCATTGTAGTTCTTGGAGCGTCGCTCGACCGAAACTTCAGGAGTTGGGCCTATCGGTTGGATTAGGCCTTTGGAGGACAGCCTTTGTAAGGCATAGGTATAGGTGGTACCTATATCAGTGAAAACCCGAGGTGGGGTGCTCTTCTTGGACGGGGCATCTAGTAGATTAACCGCGTCAAAAATGCTGCGAGTTGCAGCCTGGGGCTTAGTGGTAGAGGAAGAAGCCCCTTGGTACCCTTTGCTAGCGGCCTTAGTGAGGCCTTCCAGTCTCAGATCGTCTTCGATCCTCATACCCATTTCAGTAAGGGTGGTGAAATTGGGTATGACAGCGTACCGGAGGTGAACCCGGTAGGAAGGGAGGAGGTTCTTGACAAAAGCCTCCACCAAAGTCTTCTCATTGGGCTTATCAACCAGTTTCACGCTCTCGGCCCTCCAGCGTTGAAGGTATTTAGTAAAACCTTCCTTCGGCTCTTAGGCCATAACCTCCAGAGATCGCATTGTGGTTTGGATCTCGGTGTTGTCAGCATAGTTCCGAGCGAACTCGGTGGCCACATCATCCCAGGTAGGGAACTTCTTCGGGTCTAGCCTGTAGTACCAGGCCCGTGGGTGTTTCTCGTGAGATGCAGCAAAGAGGTTCTTGAACATGGACGAAACCACTCTCTTGATGGCCATGAATTCCTTGAAGGCCCGTACATGTAGTAACGGGTCTTCAGTTCCCTCAAACATGGGCAAGCCTGTAAGGTTCAGGTTTGCGGGTAGTTTGTCACTCACCGTGGAATACTCTCGGCTATTCTCCCGGTGGATATTGTTACTCCCAGTCAAATGGACTTGTTCTTCTAGTCGGCGTACTGCGCTGACCAGTTCAGCTAGAGGCCCAGTGGTCTCGACATTGGGAGTCCTTTGCTCCACTGTAGCTAGGCGAGCGACGATGGCCACTTGGCCAGCCCTCATTTCAGTCAGTTGGGCTTCGATATCGGTTTGCTTCGCGACCATGGCGTCCAGAGAGGTTTGCAGACTGTTCAAAGTAGCCATCTTGCGGGCGTGTCTGGTTGCCGGTGGCCTATCTGTAAGAACACCGTGTAATCAGTAACCAAACCCAGATCTTGGAATCATAAAGAAAGTACATCCCGAGCGACACTAGGAAAGAAGACTAAAGACTCGAGAAAGACACCTAGACGGATGACTCGTGGGTGGTGTAACTTCCTTAGGACCTTGGCTTTGTGGGCCTAATCCTGTTCGAAGGAAGGTCCACGTGAGACCTTTTCCCCAGACTTTTGACTCGAGTGTATGGACGGACTTTCCTTTGTAGGGGTATGCCCTACGCAGGTTGGTCGTGCCTTGACAGATAAGGCAGACTCGGGGAAGGGGGGAAACTCGTGATGTAAGATCGACGGAGTTCCGACTCAATAAACCTTTGACAAACTATGCAAAGACCCGACACACGGCTAGACGGTAGGTCCTATAATAAGGAAGGTTCACTAGGAAGGTTGGATGCTTGAAACTTGAATAAAAGATGGGCGAATTTCCGAGAGTTCGAAAATTGAAAAAGAGTTTCGAAAACCGAGATTAGAATTTTGAAGAATTCAGAAAATTAGGGTGGTTTCGGAAATTCGAGAGTTAAAACGGACGGCATGCCGACTAAAGAAAAGGATATTTTGAGTCAAATCGTTGATCCTAAATTTCGGCGGCATTCCGAGTTTTGAGAATTGGATATTTTGAAAAAGACGGGTCCCGAAACGGACAGTATTTCGGGTTTTTCAAAATTTGGTGTTTTTGGAAATATGCATTTTTTGAAATGACGGTTTTTTGAAAAATGACACGGAAACCAAGTAGCACGTAGTCAAACAAGCATTATAACGACGCTTATGTATGCTTTACGCTAAGTCTCGGTCGGTCGAAATAGGGTCTATACCAACGACGATAGTATTCTCGTATACAGGACGGACTCCCTAAACCGAATTGGTCTTAGGACATGCCGCGAAACCCTTACGAGTTCCACCATCAAAGTCTTTAGCGCACCCATGTAGGAATGCACCGTGGTATAGTGGGACGTCGGTCACAAGTAACCGGCCCGGGCAAAATTGGGTTATGCATGAATCATTAAACTAATGCGCGCACACTAATATACGAACGATTTCTCTTCGAGTCTCACCCTAGGAACCCCGATGACACGTGGTACATCAGGTATCCCCAGCGGAGACGCCAAATTGTGGACATGACGTAGGTCCACCCCGACGCGGCCACGCGCGGGTTTGGGTAGGCGAATGAATCTCGTGGTGAGATTGTTCTCGGGTTCGAAATTTAAGTCAAAATGGAGTCGCCACCGAATCTTGTGGTTATTCGGAACCATACGAGCCCACTCTATGTCGTCATGGGCTATACACAAAGTAAGCCCACTTCGATTTCAGAGTTCATGGGGCTCGTCCCTTTGCATTATTATACCGATACCGTTTACACCGGCTTTCGTATATAAAATGACTCTCGTGCGCCAACGGTTTCGGGCATCCGGAAACCGAGGTTTTGAGTAAGGGGTGAGGGTACGTGTTGGGAAGCCCACTAAGGACACCCAACCCCGCCCGCACATGGCGGCCTCTACTAAGACATCGTTCGTGTTCGTGTACGCGCGCTAGTAAAATGATTAAATGATATGCAAACAGCGTTTTCGGGCTAAGCATGTGAATTATATGTGAATTACGTCATTTAATGCATCTAATTATGGTCGAAGTGGTTTAGCATGCGAGGTTCATTTATAAAGTGATAAGCAAGTGAATAAACAAAACTCGAAAATAAGTAACGTACAAGTTACACGGGCGGAAATACAACCCGGAATTCACAATACAACGATTATTATAACGGTTAGAAGAAAATAATAAACTAAAATAAGAAGAGCGATAAATAAAATACACGACTCGACAAAGACCCGTATGTAATAAATGTTCACTAGATCGTGAATTAGTTAGATGGACGAACCTTAATTAATAACGCATTATATTGCATATTAATCAAAGGACGGAGGTTCGAGACCTAGGCGTGAATCTAACCCGATCTCGAACCTCGATGTCTTGTCCCGACTTATCACCTCGAAAAATGGAGTCTAAATTAATTGTGTGTCGGATACGACTAAAGAGTCGTCGACATAAAATTAATAGTGCTAGACCGTCGATCAAAATCGTTTTGAGTGTCGTGATGTGCATGAGTTTTAGAAAAAATGGGTTCACGTGATGGCCTTTACACGCGTTGACTAAAAGTCGTAAACAAAAGACGAGTCTCAAAATATGGACATATGTCGTGAAAGTCACGTATTAATGTAAGGACCGAAAGGGGTAGAAAGTCGAGAAAACGAGAAACGGAGCTCGGCCAAACAGGCCTCCCCGCGAGTCGCCTGACCGGCCGCGCGACTCGCATGGGGGTCTGGTCGGGTATTTTTTATTTGTCGAAAAATCGTCAATTTTTATAATCACGTGCCGATATGGGTCAATTTACTCGATTTATGTTTTTGCTAGATTAGGAATTTTGAATTAGTGACGAAATTGTATCCCTCTACGTCACGACATCGAAACTAATCCTTCCGGATTATGTGATGTCGGTTTTCGTGTCAACGGGTTTCGTACTAATTGAAATGGGATCAAATGCGTTCAACTACGACCGATTGCAATCACGTCACGCCCTTGAGAACATTGGGGCGGGGCTCCTCGAAAGGGCTCCACCTCCGTCGTTACTCGTAAAGGGATTAGACGGACTTTAGGCGATCGTCGTAGTCAAACGTGTTTGAAACCGAATACTAGTATTAATATATATATATATATATATATATATATATATATATATATATATATATATATATATATATATATATATATATATGTATGTATGTATGTGTTGGGGGATAAAACCCCCTGACGCATAGGCCCGACCTCCTTTACGGGTAGCCATCAATTGACCCAAAAAGACCTATCTACTGATCACTATGCTGATGTCACCCATGACATCACCCTACTACACCCTTTCCCCTATAAATACCCCACTTAGGGTGAGGGGAAAGGGGGGGACAATTTCATTCACATATTCCTCCCTACTCTCTCTACCTCTCTTATCTCCCTAAATATTTATATTCAGTCATACATTTTACTGACTTGGGCGTCGGAGGCTCCGCCCCGGGGGTTCCCCTCGGGCCCGGAGTTCACCTTGCAGGATCACCGTCGGCACGCACCCGGAGCCGAGGAGAACCGCGAAGCTCAAGGTCAGGGACCCGTTTCCATACCGGAACAATTTGGCGCCGTCTGTGGGGAACTTACGGTTGTGCCCACGAGTTACCCACAAAAAATCAACCATCCCTGAGTACAAAAACGACAATTTTCCAGATCTAATCGGACATGGAGATCGATCTGCAAGAAGTGATCAAGAACCAAAATAATTTTCCCGATCCAATGAAAATCGGGAGGAAGAAATGAGAAAGAACCCTAAGGACAATAGGGTCGAACCCTCAACAGCGAATCGTTCCTCACTGACGCCATGGACTTGTCTCCTCTGACGGACGCCATGGCTACCGGAAACTACGACAAGATTGCCGACATCTGCGATACCTTAATGCTTCAGCGCGAGGTTCTTGTGGAAGCTGACGCCGGCGGATGTGAAGAAAAGCTAGCCGGAAGTGGTTGCTGTGTGGAAGATTGAACGGAAGCTGTGGACAAATGAGTATCCAGCTGTATATGAAGCCCTTCGCTCTTCTAATTGGACTGCTAAAATCCCAAATCAAGCGGTGGACAGATTGAGTATCAAGCTGTGGACAGTTGTGTCCGATTTATACACAAATCAGATGCACACACTGAATTGTCGAAAATCAAAGGTTCAACGGTTACTAAAGCATAATCGAGCTTACGATCGACGTTGCAGCATGGATTTGAATCCTGGGTATGGTGCGGGGAAAGTTGCCGTCTCAGCCCAGCATTTTGGTGCTGTTTCGCTTGGATCCATTTAAAAACGTGGTTGCTTGCACTGCCTTGATCACGGGGTATATGAAACTCGGTTGCATAGAAAATTCTCAGCCAGCAATCTGTCGCTATATTCAGACACAACTGTCGGCATTTCAGTGCTGAGTATGTACAGCAAGTGCAGAGTATTCTTAGGGATCCTGCTCCTTGTGGGACAACTGAGAATTCCTACGAAATGGATTCCATAAAATGGTAAGTCTACTATATTTTATTAGAGGAGGTATTTCATGCTGATTTGTTTTTCAACAAATTTTGTGGGAATACAAAATATTGGGTCGGCAGAATGGTACCAATAGAATTTGACATAATGTCAATAAAAGTTTCTGAGAAACTCTCGGCCATCTCCGATCTTCCCGATTGAGACCGAGACAGTCTCCGACCGGGTCATCTATCCGCCATATCTGCAGTCGACCCGGACACTCGTATTGAAGCCAAACATCATCGCAACTTCGGACCACCTATGACTGACTGCGTCTTTGATCCTGACTAACCGACGAGAATCACGGCACGGTTCAATGAAGCAGTGGTGAGTTCGGTCTTGCAATCCTGGAGATTCCAAGTGGTAATTATCCACTTCTACTTTTCATACGCACATTCCTTTGAGCCGGATTTGGAATTTGTTAATCATTGTTATAACATGGGGGGTGGACTTAAGGATTCTGGCTTATTACACCACTGATTGTGGGTTTGCTGTTGTATGTTTATTTGAGTCACTTAACCCGGTTTTGTGCTGGTTGTGGGGTTATACTTTTCCCCATTAAGCGATAATTAACGGAAGTTAGCTAGAGTCGAATATACTCTACACAAGAAAAATTTGCCACAATAAAAAATAGGCCACAAAAACTATCCGATTTTTCGATCCCACCATAAAAAATCACAAATACTTCACAAAAATTAGCCAAAAAATTGTCGAAATTGTGAGACAAAAAAAAAAAAAAAAAAAAAAAAAAAAAAGAAAAATACCAAACAAAAATGACCCTGTCAAACTATTGCGCCATCGCAGAAACTCCTCAAGAAATTTACCCGAAAAACTGTGAAGATAAGTCACAAAAATGAGTATCAAATGAGCTGAATATTTTTAGCTTGACAGAGACATGGCCCAGCCGACTTACGGCTCGGCCAAGATGTTGCCCTGCCGATTTACGGTTCGCCCTGCCGACTTACGGCTCGGCCCTACCGACTTGCGGCTTGGCCAAGATGTTGCCCTGCCGATTTACGGTTCGCCCTGCCGACTTACGGCTCGGCCCTACCGACTTGCGGCTTGGCCAAGATGTTGCCCTGCCGATTTACGGTTCGCCCTGCCGACTTACGGCTCGGCCCTACCGACTTGCGGCTCGGCCAAGATGTTGCCCTGCCGATTTACGGTTCGCCCTGCCGACTTACGGCTCGGCCCTACCGACTCACGGCTCGGCCAAGGTGCTGCCCAGCCAACTTACGGCTCAACCTCAGCGTCTGCAGAGACCGCATAGGTCCGCCAACCACCATGTGAAATTCTACGAAGACAAGACCAACATATACCCATCACCTGTTCATTACTCTCACAGCTAATGGGCAGGGGGCAATAGGGGAGGAGCCCCTGTTGCAAAACCCTGAGAAAATAGACCCCCCAACAAAAAATAAGGCCTGATACACATTCAGCCTTCTACGAAACACAAGTCCCTCTGCCGACCTCCGGGCAGGCAGAGGGCAGGCCCCCTGGACTTCGACCAGAAGCCAGGGTCAGGCCCGGCCCCATGCGCCGAATCACAAGTCCCTCTGCCTACCTCTGGGCAGGCAGGGGGCAGGCCCCCTGGACTTCGAACAGAAGCCAGGGTCAGGCCCGGCCCCATGCGCCGAACTACAAGTCCCTCTGCCTACCTCTGGGCAGGCAGGGGGCAGGCCCCCTGGACTTCGAACAGAAGCCAGGGTCAGGCCCGGCCCCATGCGCCGAACTACAAGTCCCTCTGCCTACCTCTGGGCAGGCAGGGGGCAGGCCCCCTGGACTTCGAACAGAAGCCAGGGTCAGGCCCGGCCCCATGCGCCGAACTACAAGTCCCTCTGCCTACCTCTGGGCAGGCAGGGGGCAGGCCCCCTGGACTTCGAACAGAAGCCAGGGTCAGGCCCGGCCCCATGCGCCGAACTACAAGTCCCTCTGCCTACCTCTGGGCAGGCAGGGGGCAGGCCCCCTGGACTTCGAACAGAAGCCAGGGTCAGGCCCGGCCCCATGCGCCGAACTACAAGTCCCTCTGCCTACCTCTGGGCAGGCAGGGGGCAGGCCCCCTGGACTTCGAACAGAAGCCAGGGTCAGGCCCGGCCCCATGCGCCGAACTACAAGTCCCTCTGCCTACCTCTGGGCAGGCAGAAGGCAGGCCCCCTGGACTTCGAACAGAAGCCAGGGTCAGGCCCGGCCCCATGCGCCGAACTACAAGTCCCTCTGCCTACCTCTGGGCAGGCAGGGGGCAGGCCCCCTGGACTTCGAACAGAAGCCAGGGTCAGGCCCGGCCCCATGCGCCGAACTACAAGTCCCTCTGCCTACCTCTGGGCAGGCAGAGGGCAGGCCCCCTGGACTTCGAACAGAAGCCAAGGTCAGGCCCGGCCCCATGCGCCGAATCACAAGTCCCTCTGCCTACCTCTGGGCAGGCAGGGGGCAGGCCCCCTGGACTTCGAACAGAAGCCAGGGTCAGGCCCGGCCCCATGCGCCGAACTACAAGTCCCTCTGCCTACCTCTGGGCAGGCAGGGGGCAGGCCCCCTGGACTTCGAACAGAAGCCAGGGTCAGGCCCGGCCCCATGCGCCGAACTACAAGTCCCTCTGCCTACCTCTGGGCAGGCAGGGGGCAGGCCCCCTGGACTTCGAACAGAAGCCAGGGTCAGGCCCGGCCCCATGCGCCGAACTACAAGTCCCTCTGCCTACCTCTGGGCAGGCAGGGGGCAGGCCCCCTGGACTTCGAACAGAAGCCAGGGTCAGGCCCGGCCCCATGCGCCGAACTACAAGTCCCTCTGCCTACCTCTGGGCAGGCAGGGGGCAGGCCCCCTGGACTTCGAACAGAAGCCAGGGTCAGGCCCGGCCCCATGCGCCGAACTACAAGTCCCTCTGCCTACCTCTGGGCAGGCAGAAGGCAGGCCCCCTGGACTTCGAACAGAAGCCAGGGTCAGGCCCGGCCCCATGCGCCGAACTACAAGTCCCTCTGCCTACCTCTGGGCAGGCAGGGGGCAGGCCCCCTGGACTTCGAACAGAAGCCAGGGTCAGGCCCGGCCCCATGCGCCGAACTACAAGTCCCTCTGCCTACCTCTGGGCAGGCAGAGGGCAGGCCCCCTGGACTTCGAACAGAAGCCAGGGTCAGGCCCGGCCCCATGCGCCGAACTACAAGTCCCTCAGCCTACCTCTGGGCAGGCAGGGGGCAGGCCCCCTGGACTTCGAACAGAAGCCAGGGTCAGGCCCGGCCCCATGCGCCGAATCACAAGTCCCTCTGCCTACCTCTGGGCAGGCAGGGGGCAGGCCCCCTGGACTTCGACCAGAAGCCAGGGTCAGGCCCGGCCCCATGCGCCGAATCACAAGTCTCTCTGCCTACCTCTGGGCAGGCAGGGGGCAGGCCCCCCTGGACTTCGAACAGAAGCCAGGGTCAGGCCCGGCCCCATGCGCCGAACTACAAGTCCCTCTGCCTACCTCTGGGCAGGCAGGGGGCAGCCCCCCTGGACTTCGAACAGAAGCCGGGGTCAGGCCCTGCCCCATGCGCCGAACTACGAGTCCCTCTGCCTACCTCTGGGCCGGCAGGGGGCAGGTCACCTGGACTTCGAACAGAAGTCAGGGTCAGGCCCGGCCCCATGCGCCGAACTACAAGTCCCTCTGCCTACCTCTGGGCAGGCAGATGGCAGACCCCCTGGACTTCGGCCAGAAGCCAGGGTCAGGACCGGCCCCATGCGCCGGATCGTAAGTCCCTCTGCCTACCTCTGGGCAAGCAGGGGGCACAGCCCCCCAGGACTTAGACAAGGCCCATTAACTACCCTGGCAGGCCTCTGGCACCCTGACACATCCGTATGAGATGTACCAGGGCATGAGCGTTGACCACAGGACTTAGTGATTACCTGGTCATGTATAGAATAATAAAATCCCATGTACACCTCCGAGTACACTAAAGGCACGACGTCTGACGCCCAGACAGAAATGCTAGGGCAGACGCACCCACGAGGCCTAGTGAATGCTTGGCTTTGTATGAAAAACAAAGTCCATCATTTAGTTTGTCGGTCCAATCATGCTTGGCACCGGACCCGCATACTCAGTATCCGACTCCGCTGAGGGCAAATTGTTGGGGGATAAAACCCCCTGACGCATAGGCCCGACCTCCTTTACGGGTAGCCATCAATTGACCCAAAAAGACCTATCTACTGATCACTATGCTGATGTCACCCATGACATCACCCTACTACACCCTTTCCCCTATAAATACCCCACTTAGGGTGAGGGGAAAGGGGGGGACAATTTCATTCACATATTCCTCCCTACTCTCTCTACCTCTCTTATCTCCCTAAATATTTATATTCAGTCATACATTTTACTGACTTGGGCGTCGGAGGCTCCGCCCCGGGGGTTCCCCTCGGGCCCGGAGTTCACCTTGCAGGATCACCGTCGGCACGCACCCGGAGCCGAGGAGAACCGCGAAGCTCAAGGTCAGGGACCCGTTTCCATACCGGAACAGTATGTATGTATGTATACGCGGTATGGTAGTGTTAATAACGAGAAAATAAAGTTAGTATGCGAGAAATAAAATGTTAGTATTATGTTAGAGTTAGTATTATGATACTAGTATAGTTATAATATAAATAATGCGAAAACGTAAACAGAAACAAAGTATTAAGGATCGAAATGGGGTTTAGGACACCCTCAACATACATGCTTGGCATAGGCCTCGGAAATGGACTCGTAAATAGCGACAGAACGCCGGAGTATCGAGGATGAATGTGAGTTATGGTGTGTATATGTGTGTGTGTGTGTGTGTGTGCCGGTTTTTTAGAGCAAGAATGGCTCGTTTTTTTTATATTGTTTTGCTTGGGGTTGTAGTATGGGATGTCTAGGAGGATTAGGGTAGAATTTTTAGGGTAAATGAGGGTTGCAAAGGCTTTTTCTTAAACTCTCAAAGCTGAAAAAATCTGGAAAAATGAATGAGGGGTTAAGGGTGTATTTATAGAGTGAGTGAAGGGAGTTGGGTGAGTTGAGTCAATTTAGGAAGGGTTTGACTCTTGATTTGATTTACTTTTTTGAATTCTGATTTGGGCGCCAACTTCTAGAAGCTGAACTTGGCTGGTTTGTGTGACGGGTTCGTCCTTGACCGGGTTTTGACCCGGTCGCTAAAAGACGGGATTTATTTTTGGTGTCGGCTTTGGCCCAAATTAGTCTTATTTTGCTCGGAACGACCCACTGGGCCTGGATTTGAGGTCTGTTTTGTGAGATTATTACTCCGCTAAAAGTCCATGTCGGAAATTATTGATTCCGAGCCCAAGTCCGAGTATACCAAGTCACGTTTGCGTCTGATCATCATCGGGTGTTTGTCGGAGACTACCATAGACACCGGGCAGTCAAAATGCGGGTGTCTACAATATGGTTAACAACTCCGATTCATGTGTGTATTCGAAGATGATTGAATCTGACTATGTGATCATATACATGTATGTTGATGATATGCTAATTTTTGGTAATAATGTGGATGTAGTAATTAAAACCAAAGATTTTTTGTCATCACAATTTGAGATGAAGGATCTAGGAGAAGCTAATGTCATCCTAGGATTTAAGGTTACCCGAAACTCTAAAGAAATCTCTTTGAGTCAATCTCATTCTGTTGAAAAGGTGTTGAAAAAATTTGACTATTTTGATGTCGTGCCTGGTAGAACACCCTATGACACTAGTATACCTTTGTGCAAAAACTTGGGTAAGATGTTTCCCAATAAGAGTATGCTAAAACTCTAGGTAGTGTGATGTTTCTTATGAACTGTGCACGACCAGACATTTGTTATGCCATTAGTAGACAAAGTCGTTACACTCATAACCCTAATTCTGAACATTGGACTGCACTTCATCGTTTACTAAAATACCTAAAACGAACAGCTGATCTGTGTCTACATTACAATAAATTTCCAGTTGTATTGGAAGGATATAGTGATGCGAATTGCATTTCAGGAAACGATCAAATTTGTTCGACTAGTGGTTATGTTTTCACCATGGGTAGAGGTGCTGTATCGTGGAAGTCCTCTAAACAGAGTTGTATCGCACGCTCTACCATGGAGTCAGAGTTCATATCTCTTGAGTTGGCAGGATAGGAGGATGATTGGTTGAGAAACCTACTAGCCGATGTGCCTATGTGGGGAGGTCGGCAGACACCGACCTCCCTACTCTGTGATTCTCAAGCAGCCATTGGAGTTGTTAAGAATAGTGTATAATGCGAAAAAAAGACACATACGAATCAGACACGCTGCAGTTAGACAGCTCCTTGAAAATGGAGTAATAGTTGTGGATTATGTGAAGTCCGAATGCAATCTTGTTGATCCTCTCACTAAGGGGTTGACTAGGAGACTAGTTGTTGACACGTCGAGGGGAATGAGGCTTAGGTCCTTAAGTCAAGTTAAAGAGTAATACTTGACTAAGTCCAAAGTCTCCATTTCTATGGCGTTGTATGGTTCATAGCCTTAATGGTGGTGCTTTTGAGACGCACTTGACGAATTATACACTAGGTTGGACTTATGTCCTTAATGGCTCAGGTGAGAAGTGTTATTGAGAAGCACTTGAGCCACCTGCATAGGTTGTGGGGATAGCACTTGATGAATCATAAGACTATGAGAAGTCATGTGATCACACTTATAAGCACCAAGCTAAAACGCACGACTGTTAAGAGCGCGTTACACATTGAAATCGCATAAAGACCTTAATTCGAAGGTATGATATGTGTTGTGGGGGGTATTAATCGAAGCTCAGTTATGAATTCAAATCGAAAGATACTCACTCATTGTAAGTAAGTTGTTTCCTCACTTCACTAAAGTGTCAATTCAAATCGAAAGATATTGATACCTAAGTATTCAACCCATTCACCCTTCCTTTACCCAGGAATCTCTTTCTCTATTTCTGTAGCCCCTAACGAGGGATTGTTAGAAAATAGGGGCTAAGTCCCTTTTTCTAGTTGTCCCGTATCGGTGGGATAGTAGTGCCTTTTGTTGTTTATATACACTACTCTCACTATGGAAATCACTAGTGGTGAAAGGGGGGCCATTTTATATGGACCTTGGAGGTGCTTAATTCAGCTCGCACACGCGCGCGCGTGCCTGAGCCCGACCCAGATTCGTGATTCGGAATTTGGCAAATCGTCTGCGGCGGGCTATGCCTATATTTTTGGGCCTGACTCGGTTTAGGTTTAGGGAGTTATTCACTCCTTGGTTTCAGCCTTGACCACTGTTAATCAGGGGTCTGTTTCTCCAACTCTCTCCTGCTCATTTTGGCTTTAAATAGCAGTGCCTTCAGCACACTTCAATATACGTCAAAACACACAGTAACCCATCACTTTCATCTTCTTCCTGTCTCCACAAAATACGATTTCTGGGTATAGATTTTTGTCGTTCCAAAGCTTTGAGCCTTAAGTGGGTGAGTCTCAGTGCTGCAGTGTCAAACCTTGGGAAACTATCGGTACTTGCTAATCGTCACCTCGGTCGAACCGAAATAGTTTTCAAGGCAGAGGCCTCTGTACCTCGTCGCTGCAAATCGGTTACATCTACTCCTGTTCTTTATTCGTTTCTGGTCTTTCGTCACAACATTTTGTTCTTCTAGGAGATTAATTCAGTGTTATCCCCACAGACGGCGCCAAATTGTTCCTGTAGGAAACAATTGGATCCAAATCGGGTTTAGATCTTTGTCGAGTTTGACTTGAACCTTGGCCTTGTCTAAGTCTTCACTTCTTTTTTCCTCTAGTGGTTTGACCTCCTTGGAGGAGCGGGTCAGCCTTGCCTGCACAGGGAGCAAATAGGACCTCGGGGTTGTTCGAGTGGACCCTCTCTGATGCCTAACTCAGTCTTTGAATGCACTTAATGGACCTTGCTCGTGAGGAACAAGGTGGCATTTTCTAGAGAAAGAACTTAGTGAGAGAAAATTCATTACCCTTTAATGAAAGGACATTAAGGGGTATTTATAGGTTTCCCGAGAGAGAGAGAGAGAGAGAGAGAGAGAGAGAGAGAGAGAACATGTGACTAGGACGTGCCCCTTACCTTAGGCGAGGGTCTGAGGGCCTACCTCTGGGCATACCTTCGGGCCGGGACGACCGAGGATCTTGGGACGTCTTTGGCTGGGACGGACTAGGGCTTGGCTGGTCCGACCTGAGGTCAAGTCTCGAGGCCGAGTCAAGGGTCACGGAGTTTTTTATTGACGCGTGCGTAGGGGTCGGCCGGAAGGGTCCGGCCTGATGCCCCGGCATCGGCCTCGAAGGCTCTGAAGCTTCCCTGGAGCGGGACTGATCCAGGTCCGAAGTTGATGGATAGCGGTCAGCAGACTACCGACCCCATCAGTACTAATCTTTTCCGTTATACTAATCAGTAGGTATCAAGCCCAATTCCGCTATACTATTTAATAGCCATCATCGGTGTCAATCAACAATACTAACTCATCATTCACAATACCATCAATGGTACTAATCTTTTCCGCTATACTAATCAATAGGCTAATCATCTTCATAACTACCGTGCTTGATTCTCCACCTGATGGTCTTCGATCCATCCTTGGTGAAGATTTATTAGGAGTTGCATTTTCTCGTTTAGTTCTTAAATTAATGTCAGGACTACACCCCTCTAGTGCACAAAAAAATCGTAAGAATCAGAGGGGTAGTATATTCCTTCTCATCCAATCCAAGCTTTACACTTACTATAAACGGACTATCCAATTCAAGTTTTACATTCCTTTTATGACAAACCTTTTATCATACAATCCTCATATTCTTCTTCTATTTATACAAAATGTCATTACTTTTACTCACTACGGAGTATTCTCTCCCATCCATTCAATCCTATAAATATTTTTTTTTCACCATTTTTAAAAAATGTGGTAAAAATAAGGGTATTATTGGTAAATCAAATGATGTTATGGATCTACCAAAGTTAAAGTAGTGGCATTTGTGTAAATAGAGAATAAATATGAGGATAATAAGGTAAAAAATTTTGTCAAAAGTAATATATCAAATTTATTGAATTTTTCTTAATGGCTTGTTTGGGAACTAGGAATTGGAATTCAATTCCGGAATTGAGATGATTCAAGTGTTTGGGAAAATCGAGAATTTGGAATTGGATTTGAGATGAATTCCATACCAATTCCAACCTTGTTTAAATTTGACTTTCTCAAATGACTACCCCATGGTAGTCATTTCAATTCCGTCACTATTTATTGTTTTTTTTCCGCGTAAATCTAGTCGGAATATATATATTTTTTTATTAATTTTTGTCCCTAATTGAAAATATACATTTTCGTCATGGAAAAATTTTCAAAAATTAATTTTTTGTGACCTCGACCCGGCTCCGCCCCGCCCAATTCCAACTCTAATTCCATAGATACCCAAACAACATTTTGGAATTAGAAATGGAATTGAATGTCAATAATTGAATATTTAGAATTAGATTCATGGAAATGAAAATAATTCCATGTTTCCAAACGCTTCCTAAGGGTAAACAATTGAATGGCTGAGAAATACTACTTCATTCAAATGAATATATAGTGAAAAGATCATAAAAACTTGAAAGAAGTAGTATAATTTAGTTGAGCCCGTAAAATCATTTGACTTACCACATTTTACTCAAACCTTGGATGGGAGGAAGGGAATACAAAATAATTTGGGGATGGGAAGTGCAAAAACCCTAATTTCGAAACATCAAAATCAACCCAATCAAAGAGGAGCCGGCGTGGGAGTCCACCGCAATCAGACGACATTATTGATCAGGTCGGAATTGAGAGCTATCAGGTAAGCTAAGCAAGTGTCTGTCTGTGATGTTATAATGTCTATTATTGTTGATAATCAACAATCCTAGTTCTGCCATCTTCTGTAGATAGAGGATATACATGGCGGCGGCGGCGGCGGCGGCTTCTCTGGCATCCAACTTATCTCGTCGCGGTAATATACTTACTTGCTTTGCCATTGCATTCATGATTCATGTTCATGTAGTTATGAATTCGATGAGCAACCCATCTAATTTAGTGTATCAATATCTATCTATTGATGTTATCACTCTACATACATACATACATGCATGCATACATACATACATACATGGATAATTCATACTTATGCCGTATTAGTATAATGTTATGTCATAGTGTGAGTTTTCTACCATCTGCTACTTTATAGTAAGTCATGCTCTGTATGTATGTTTAACCTAATGTCCATTGAATTCCAAGCCAAAGTTTCTTGTCATCTACCTTATCACACAGTCTTTTCGTCTGCCAGGGATTTTTCCATACAAAAACACATTTGCATAACAAGTCGTCATATAGGGGCTTTATGATTTTGGCACTTCAGATGCAGATACATATATTATATACGAGGTTTTATGCTCTGAGTTGCGACCATACTCTCTGAATGCACATGCTATTATTTAAAGTAGAGCTAATGTATTCATCTTTGTTTTGTGGGGCTGACTTTGTATAATTTTACACTTGAAAGGGACCAAATCATTGTTAGGAATAGGCGGTCTTGCAAGAGGTAACACTTCTGCTATTCTCAGATCCTGCTATGAAATGATAAACAGCCGTCCTTTTGTCCAGGTTCATTCTCGCAGCTCGCGACTGCTTCTTTTTATTTGTCTAAACTTGTACAAGTGCATGACATTGCCTTTTTATGGTATCCCAACAGGGGGTACGATGAAGTGATACTTGAATACTCTGTTTTAAAACCAAAAGCACAAAAACTTTCTAAAATGTAGCTGTGTCCTGCATTTGGACAGACTGCACCGTGTTGGATACTTGGAAGATGAAATGCTTTTGATGTTATATACTTATGTTCATGTCTGACTAGCCGCTTTCCCCTTGGATGGTCATATCCGTCTTAAGTTTAAAACGGGTCAAGTACCACCCCATATAGATAGACGGTTTTGCCCGTCTTAAACAAGAATATGTGATTCGTGATATGATAGATGTTATGAGGGCTTGATGCATTTTTTCTGATATTGTACCTGTAATGATTATTTGCAGAGAAGGACATTCATACAGATGGGAACAAAGCTGACAGTGGTAGATAACTCAGGAGCAAAGGTGATCACATGTATACAAGCTCTGAAAGCTGACAAGCGAGGAGCAAGGCTAGGAGACACTATAGTGGCTTCGGTCAAGGAAGTTCGCCCTGGCGGTAAGGTCGAGAAAGGCAAAGTCGTGCGTGCCGTTGTTGTAAGGGCAGCCATGCAACGTGGCCGTTGTGATGGGAGCGAAGTCAGGTTTGATGACAATGCTGCTGTAATTCTCGATGACAAGAACGACGGGCCTAAAGGGACCCGAGTTTTCGGCCCAGTTCTTCATGAGCTTCGCAAGAAAAAGCATCTAAAGATCCTCACTTTGGCCCAACACTTGGCCTAGTTCGTCTTGTTTGATTTCTCATATTCTGTAGGCTGTACCTTTATTTTGGAGGGCATTTTTACTGAACATCCATTTGATTTTTATGTAAACTTATGCTTGTAAACTGGTTTCCTTCTCATCACAGTATCCTCGGTGAAGCCACAGGCTCGCAGTGCTCTACTTAGCCCTTGTATAAATAGCTCCTCTCATCTTTGATCATCTCATCAAACTCATGCGCACACTAATCTCTTTTCTCTTTAAGCTTCTTTCCTTCCATTCCACATTTTATTATTTCCTCACAATGGCCATTGAGGTACGTACTTCTCCCACACATTGATTTCTATGCGTTAATAGTTAATACAATCCTGTTTTATTTCTTTTAAGCTTGTTAATTTACGTCAGTAGAAAACAGTATAGTCCCACGCAAAATGGATCTATCATAGACGGTAGTTTTATGATGCATAGCAGCATATATATATAGGTTATCGATACTTGATGCAACAAATGTGATGCATAACCTTGTTGATTGCTTTACTGTTCAAGGTCGGTCCTATGATTTGACCTAATGCTAGGAGCCTAGGAACTAACTTGATCAAATAAAAACACTTTTGTTCATCTTCCCTTCTGCAGCCCATATTTACGATCTGTCTTAGTTAGTTAGCATGACCAGTAGACTTGAAGAGCCTTACATCATTTCCTTAATGCTTTATAAGAGCGATACTTAAATGATCATGTACTGATTTCATTATGTGATGTGTAGATGTCAAGTTAGTTCATCCGGCAAAGTTATGAGCTGCGAGTAATTTTATACTTAGGACTTGAGTTCAAATTCAATCGGTATCATTTGTTTGTATATTTTTCGTACACAAATAAATATTGACGATGTGATATGACCCACTGTCATTGTTGTTGAGCCTGAAGCACCACCACCAGATTCAACCACAAAGTCCCCAGCTGTAGAGTAGGCCACAACGAAGTCTGAAGTTAGCTAGTAGCGGAAGTCAAAGTTGAGGCAGGGAGTCCGGAGACAGTAACTGAAGCGGAGCCGATACCTGAGGAACCTACTAAGGAAGCTGCTGCTCCAGAAGCCGAAGAGAAGCCAGCCACCGAGGAGCCAACTGTTGAACAGCCCACAGAATCCATCGAAACCCCAGTTGAAGATGCTAAGGCTCCACGAGGTGTCACCTGTGGAGCAAATTTCGATCTTTTCTTCCCTAAATGTAAAGTGTTGACCCCACGTGACTAGAGATTAATGGCTAGGTTGGGGTTGGCATCTCCGGTATACACCGGCTTGCTTCAGAATCTCGTTTCCCTGTCCTGGGTCCTCTATAAATGACCAAACAGCCCTTGTGTTTGCTTTAACTTATATGTTAACACACGAAGATGACGTAAAACGCTCAAATTTATACCCGTACAAAACATGTAATACGTCTCGAAAACATTATTAGCTCATGAAATCACTATGAAGAGTGAGATAATCATCAAAATGGAGCTAAAAATATGGAGAACACCATATAAAAAATACTCCTACTGCGTATGACTAAAGAATTGTTTATTTCTTTGTCACCATCCAATATGGTTTAGCATGCATGCCTAATCGATTAGTAGATGTCGCTAATTTTTATGTTCATTCTTTATTCGACTCTCTGAATAACAGATCACTTAATCTGTGAAATGAGAGTCTATCTAGATATAAAATACTTAAGGCTACGATTCTTTATTTTTAGGTTCTATGTCATTCGACTTTGACCCTTTATAGCTAGGGATCAAAGTTGACTTGAACCATGTCCGAATACTCCACATAGTAGTTTCCATCACTAAACGAGTCATATGACTAAACGATCCGACCTTCGTCAAACACTTACAACTACTAATGTAACAAACAACCCATGTTTCTAAATAAAGATAAAAACTTTATAAGATACACTAATAATAGGGTCAAAGGTGACGAAAACGCCTTTCTTAATTTGAATCACTATTATCCCAAAATATGGTCTCAACGGAACTTAAATTTAATTTAAATTGAACTCCTCGGCACAAGCCCAAAAGCACGCACCATCCCAATTAGGGATGACAATAAACGGGATATGGATCTCACCCTCGTCCATTTAATGCAAATAACACTTACCAAATGCAATCCAAGAAAACATTTAACAAATAATATTACCTTGCCTAAAACCAAACAAAAATGAGATGCTCTTTCACCGTAAACTCATTCAAGTACTTCAAATTTTGGCATTTCATACATGGACATCTAAGAATCTGATGTGTCTTGTATTCTTCTTGTTCTTTAGCATATAGAATAAAATCATCTACCCCAAGTATAAACTCATACTTAACTTTGTTTCTATCGTCTACCCTACTCGATCTAGTTTTGATGCATATATACCAATATACTCTGTATGTCATGTGTGTATTATTAGTACTTTCTACTTAGTAGCACATGTTTGTTTTTGGCTTTTGGTGTTGTTATATGTATTCATGTATGTATATAGTCCTTTAGACTCTTCCAAGGAAACGGTAGATCAATCTTATAGATAGTAGTAGACTAGTAGTAGAAGCAGAATAAAGCAGTGTTTTATGTACTCCGTATGCATGTTATTGATTTGTGTAATTATATATATATAGCTACAACCCTCCCATAGTCGAGTTTTTATTTCATCTCTATTATCCTCTGCTAGCTAGTATTCTACGGAGTATTTTTTTGATGCAGGCCATATAGATATGTACAACCCCTCCCATAGTCGTCGCTGTTGATGTGTACTGTTTGGAGTAAACTGTAGGAGTATGATAAAGATGGATAAAGAAAGTTTGGAGGAGGGTGAGTAAAGAATAAGAAAAGGCAGGCCAGGATGGATGGATGGATGGCTACTTGTAAGGGGGAACAAGGCAGATGGTTCAAACTACATGTACTTATATGCTTTCAACATTCACATTTCTCCCGGATCCACCTCAACTGGACCTTCTTACCACAACAACAAATGCCTTCGTGTGTGTACCACACCAGAATCATCTAACCCTACGACACCTAGAGAGGAGGGAAGCGTGTTTATCAACAAATTCAGGTGTTCGGGAACACAAATTCAAACTCTCAAACTTCCGCAATCAACTCTCTAGTGCACAACTCGCACTCCTCTAAACCCAATTCATAATCGCATTTAATTCTATTTTTAGCCAATCGACAACCACTCATATCTCATGATTTCGAACCACAATTATAAAATAAACAGCAACTAATTCTACCCTGCTCGCCGCTGCCACACTAGAAAAACGACATCAAACGCCCAAACTTTCAGAATCAACTCAAAAACGACATCCTCTAAATCGATTTCATAATCAAATTCGATTCTATTTTTAGCCAATCAACAGCTACTCATATCTCATATTAATATCTAATCAAAATAAATAAATAAAATAAGCAGCAACTAATTCATCACTCAAATCTTCGATCAAACACCACAAATTCGCAACGCAGTCAAATTCAATCCGTATTTCACACTAACCTAATATATTACACACTAACCTAAATCTAATTTCATCAAACAATTGGATAATCAAACCTAATATATTACACTAACCTAATCAATTTCATCAAACCTAATAACCTAAATTCATCAAACCTAATAACTTAAATTCATCAAACAATTGGATTAACAACAATAATAAAGCAAATATAATCAAAATGAAACAAAAAAATTGAGTTAGAATTCATACCTAGGTTAAAATTGGGGATTTTGGGAAGGATGGGTAAGATAATCCGGTGAGGGGTGCGGCGGTGCGGCGATGGTGCGGCGGTGCGGCGGCGGTGCGGCGACGGTGCGGCGGCGGTGCGGGAAGAAGGTGGTCGGGTTCGGGGATTGGGGTTTGGGGTTTGGGTATGTCGGGTTTTTCTTTTTAATTTTAACGACAAAGTGATTAATGAAGGGATCTGGGGGATATTTGTTTAAAACAATACCGACCGGTAATATCCAAAAATCGGTCGGTAAAAGAGTAAGATACCGACCGATCTCGTATTTTCCGACTGATAAATCAGTCGGTAAATTACCGACCGATATATTTATTTGCCGACTGATTTCGGTCGGCAAATCTTATTACCGACTGTTGTTTGTGCGGTCGGAAAATATCGGTTGCTAACTTCGACTTTTCTTGTAGTGCACCATCCCAATTAGGGATGACAATAAACGGGATATGGATCTCACCCTCGTCCATTTAATTTTTTTCATCCATCCATATCCACCGGGTGAAGCGGGTGAAGAGGAAACCGTTGGATATTTTCACGCTAAAAATGTAAATGCTAAAATTTTCGGTACGATAAAACTGAAAAGGCGTAAAAATCGTTCAACGAAGCGTTTTACACATCGGTGTCAAATCGATATATGGTGCCTAATGAAGGTCGTCAATCTATATGGATAGAGTCAAGTGCTCAATATATGATGAATGCCGTACATGCGGAGGGTAGCTTGTAGACTGGATGATCATTACAACGAAGGAGGCGATTTATGGAATATGATAAAGTACACGGAGTATAAAATTTAGAGATAAATAAGATTAATTGAACGATGAATGTATGTAGTAGTGGGGTACCATAATAGATTAATAGTAACACAGTTAACAAACGAATTAACATGACCCAACATGAGAAAGAATCGTAGGATGACCGACCTCTCTAAGTTTTGTAACCTTTCTTAGCTTGTGATCTACCGTACCGTAGATCGTGACCTCTTTGAGATCATATGTATATCATTTATTAGTTGAAAATAATGTTGGAGAGTGGAGATTAGATGGGTGACTCGTTACCTTCTATTTGGAATAATGAGAGTATCAAAATAAATAAGGTAAGATTAAGAGTAAAACATGAATCGTGGTCCAATCAAGATATGAGTGACGAAACAAGGACATTGAAGGAGATAAGGGATCCATCCAAAGGCGGCGAGATGGCGAGTCGTAGCCACCAACTGGTTAATAATTTATGGTGTGAAGGGAGAGCATAGAGATTAGAGATTAATTGGGGTATTACTCATGAAACGAGGCAGCAGGTGTGGGTTAATTAAGTACTTAATCTCTAGGTGTTATGTACAGTATATATTGTCCATTCTCCTACGAGAATCAATGTCTCGCCTAGTTCAAAGCATGAAAAGTTGCAACTCTATGCTGGATTCTTGGTATTATATACAATATTTTTTTCTTTAATTTAATTCAACTCCTCAACAAAAGAATCAATCCTTTGGCTCTTTCTATAGCCACCCCCTCCATTTCCCTTTTTTTTATGGGATAACCAAGCTCTTGTTTACCTCTCTATATACCCTGTATATGCCGTACAATGCATTGGGAATATGGACTGTCAAAATTAGACAATTGCATGAACATTAAATTCATAACGTGCCATTTATAATTAACCCAAATTATTACGAATACGTATTTGTGATGGAATTATTCGTCATAAACTTATAAGTTATTCCGTATAACAGATTAAATATGACTCGTTTACATAGAAATACAAAATACTACAAAAGCATCTGAATTGTCTTTTCGATCTTAAATGAGTATTATTTGACTCGTTGTACTCTCACCGTCTCAATGAATTATTTGCTTATTCCATATTGGAACGTTTCAATGAATTTCTTGTCTCTCTATTTTAGGAATATTTTTTATATGTAATTTGATCATTCTCATGAATTTTGCGACGGATGAAGTAACAAAATGATGAATATCCCTGTCACAAGGGAGAGTAGCTGAATAGATTAATCTTCTCCATATCTTAATGTTTTTCCCTTTCAATAAAAATACAGCAATTCATTTGGATCGTCGGCGTTTCAGCTGGATCGTCGGCGTTTTATACGTGATTTTACCGTATTGTCCTTGTATAGTAATCGTTAATATAATTAATTGGTTTTGTTTATAAATCTAATCTTACGTTTCGGAGTATTAATTTGTCACGTAAATTGAACGGTTTATGTGACATGTTTCCTAATAGAATATTGTCATATCTTTAGAATATTGAGTATCCTTGATTAGCTATATTAGTTTGCTTAATTAGAAGATAATTTGATTATATTCCGATTGTATTTACATTATGCGGGATTCTCCTTGTAAAGCTATTTAAGCTATCTTGCCAATGGAATAAATACACTTAATCCTTCAATTACGTTCAACATTCAACTCCTTTTATCATTTCCCCATGGACCTCGGAAATCTTTTTCTAATAATCAATAATATAATTGATTGATTTTTATTTAAGTCTAATTTTCTGTTTCCGAGTTTAAATTTGTCACGGTTTTTCAATTTAACGGTTTATTTGACACGTTTCCCATAAACCTCGGGAATCAAGCAATCAAGTAAGGTTTTTGTTTTATATCTCATAATTGATTAATTGATTAGGTCGATTTATAATTTTGTAATTAGTTTGTAGGTCGATTTATTTCATTAATTGATTAAGATGCTAGTTATGTTAGTTCGATTTGTTGTTTGCGGCATGATTAGAAATTAATGGATTGTAGGGAGAATTTGTCGGAATAATCAAAAACCCGGAAATAACATGAAACGGAGGCAAAACGTGGGAAATTCACGTTTTGTGGATCGGCAAAACGTGAGTTTCTCACGTTTTGTGGATCTGCAAAACGTGAAATTCCCACGTTTTGACGTTTTTTTTATTTGGTCGTAACATATTCCATATTTTATAATTTTAAGTATAAAACACGCTAAATCACGCTAAAAAAAGGACAAAACGTGAACATTTCACGTTTCACCGATCTGCAAAACGTGGGAAAGTCACGTTTTACCGATCTGCAAAACGTGAAAGTGTCACGTTTTAATAGATCCGCAAAACGTGAAAGTGTCACGTTTTACTGATCCGTAAAACGTGACTTTCTCACGTTTTACTGAACCGTAAAACGTGATATTTTCACGTTTTACAGATCCCTAAAACGTGATACTCTTACATTTTGCACTTTATTACGTATTATAGTTCGTCCTTTTTCTACGTCAAATTAAAAAAAGACCGTCACTAGAGAATCGAACGTCATGCGATAGTTATAATCGAACGTCAAGAATAGAGTAATGAAGTGTGGGGTGGTGGAGGGACCATAACCCATAAAATAGGACAAAAAATTGCGGAGAAAACGGTTTTAGAAAAAACAAAAACCGTCACATTATCGAGTAATTAGTAATGTTAATATAATTGGTAACATTATTCAAAATGTAATTAGTAATGTTAATGAGGTAAGTTAAAGAAGAGGCAAATGCGTCAATTCACGTTATAAAGCGCCGACGATCCAGCTGAAACGACGACGACAAGGAATAGCTCTCAAAAATACTCATCACTTGTATTAGAAAAAGAGAGAGAACATTAAGATACAAAAGAAGTGAGTATAAACAAAAGAAAATTCAAGAGTTTTTTTTTTTGAAAAAAATTTTCTCTCTCTAGGTTTTGCCTGTGAGAGTCTTCTCTAGGGTTCCTAGATTTGTCTTGATTTCAGAGTTCTGTCTTCCATGATTGGAAGATCCGCACAGTTACATATCACACACGTGTTCTCTTATTGATCTTTATTCCGCTGCGACAGTTTTTACGTTAAAAATTTTGTCTCCTACCCAACATAACTAGGGTTAGGGTTTCAAAATGGCTACGAGGGGTGAGAGTTCGAGGAAAGGAAAGGAAAAAGTAGGGCAACCAGGGTCTTTTGCGTGGGACGGAGATGATGAAGGACCGGAGAAGAAGGACGAGATCTTGTTGGTTGGGAAACTTTGGACAACGAAGTCGATCAACGTGAAAGCCGCCATCGATACCATGACTAAACTCTGGAACACAAAAGGTACGATAGTAGGCAATGTACTTGACTTCAAAGAACGAGTTTTTGTTTTCCGTTTTGAGAATGAAAAAGATAAAGTTAAGGTAGTTGAAGGCCAACCTTGGCACTTTGACAAATATATTTGGTGTTTTAACGATCCCATTGGAGAGGGGAAAATCTCTGAAACGCCGTTATTTCATGTTCCTTTGTGGGTGAGGGTGTATGACCTACCGATTAAAGGAAGGACGAATGAGGGGAATCTGAAGAATATAGGCGCTTTGTTGGGTAGTCTACTGCAGGTGGATAATGCTGTGATGCCGGAGGTCGAAAGGGCGGTCAGGCTCCGCATATTGCATGACGTGAGAGTACCATTACGGGACAAGGTCGATATTACTATGAAAAGTGGAAAACTGGTGAGCTTTCAAGTTAAATACGAAAAAATTCCAATTTTTTGTTATGGATGCGGGATGTTGGGACATGGAGAGAAGGATTGTGAGGAGGGGCCATATGAGGAGGGGGAGCTAAGGTTTGGGGAAGGGCTGCGGGCATCACCAGGGAAGATGAACAAAACACTTGTTGAAACAAAAGGGTATAAAGAAAGAGTCTTATCAGGAGAGGTTGAGGCCGAATGTAGGGCGAGGGAGGAGGAAGCGGTTAAGAACCTTATTGACAAACTACAACGGGTGGCTGTTAAGCATGTGGAGAGGAGTATGGAGGTGGACCCGGACTTACGGAACAAAGGGATTACATCAGTGCCGGAGGCTACGTTGACTAATAGTGTTGTCAGAAGAGGAGAAAAGGGAGATAGTCGGGAGAAAGAGATGGAGGTGGCACTTGCCAACACTGGCTCAGGTGAGCATAATACACCTGATCAACAACTAGAATTAATGTTATGGGAGGGAGAAGAAAAAGGTGATGCAGGGTCGAAGATTAATACAGTGCACGATGCTTTGATGGAGCGTATCAGTGGTACTAAGGCCAGTTCTGGTGCACCTGTGGGAAGGGGGGCATGGGTTCGACGTGATCGTAAGGTGAGTGCCGAAGAGGGAGGTGAGAAGACGGTGTCGAGGGGAGGCTCGGAAATAGCGATCGGTGTGCCTTTGGGCAAGAGGGCGTATGAAGAGGGGGAAGAGGAAGGTCGGGGTGGTGAGAAGAAGGCTAAATTATTCATGGGTGTCAGTTCACCTGAGGCGGAGGTTGAGAAGACTCAACCCCGCCGGGCATTATGAGTCTTTTGAGCCTCAACTGCAGGGGGCTGGGCAACCCCGTTGCAGTAGGCGGTCTCCGCAGAATCATGCGGAGAGAGGCCCCTGCTATAGCTTTTTTGTGCGAAACGAAGCTTAGCAGTACGGAGTTTCGCACATTGGTGACTTGTTTTGATGACTATGAGTGGCGGGCTGTGGATAGTGCAGGGAGGTCGGGGGGGCTCGCTATGCTCTGGAGGAAAGATGTTGATGTTAGGTTTCGTTCGGAATCTCTCCATCATATGGATTTCGAGGTGTCCTCGGTTATGGGGACATGGAGACTAACGGGTTTTTATGGATGGCCAGCGGTGGGGGATAGACATCTTTCTTGGCAACTGTTGAAGCTCTTAGGAGAGGAAGGGGACGATCCGTGGGTTTGTATTGGAGATTTTAATGAAGTTTTGTTTGCCACCGAGATGCTGGGTGGGACAAGACAACAATGGCAGATGAACAACTTCAGGGAGGCCGTTGATGTCTGTCATTTTAGGGATATTCCTTTCGAGGGGTATGACTATACTTTTGATAATGGGCAGGCTGAGGAAGACAATCGACAAAGCAGGTTAGATAGGGCCTTCGCTAATGAGGCCTGGTTAATGTTATATCCAAGTGCCAAAGTGGTTCATTTATCCCGGGACTGGTCGGACCACGTGCCCATTCGTCTTGATATGGACCGAAATCGTCAGGAAGGGGAGCGTGGAAAAAAACTGTTTAGGTTTGAGCAGGTATGGGTGGGGGAGAGTGGTTGTGAGGAGGCGATAAGAAGGGCGTGGGAGGTAGGAGATGATAATATTTGTGAGGGAATTACAAGGTGTAGCGAAGAACTGTTAGCCTGGAAGGGCATGAGTATTGGGAGAATGATGAGAGAGATGAGAAAGAAGCGAAGACGGATTGATCAGCTTGATAAAGAAGATAGGAGCCATAGTAAGGTGGCGGAGAGGAAACAACTTCTACGTGATATTGCTAAGTTAACCAAGCAGGAAGAAGTGTACTGGAAACAAAGGTCTAGGGCCTTGTGGTTGAAAGAAGGTGATAAGAACACGAAGTTTTTTCATCGGAAAGCGGGCCAACGGAAACAACGCAATTCCATTACCCATATTGAAGATGAGCAGGGACGTATTTGGAATAGACCGGGTGAGATAGAAGAGCAGGCGTGTAATTATTTTGAGGAGCTGTTTGCGACGAGTCGGCCCGAGGATTTTGATGATGCGCTGGTTGGAATTGAGGGGCGCGTTACAGTGCGAATGAACACTATCTTGAGAGCTGAGTACCGTGAGGAAGAGGTGGTCCAGGCTCTCGAACAAATGCATCCCCTTAAAGCTCCAGGTCCGGATGGTATGAATGGACTGTTTTATCAAACGTACTGGCATATTGTGGGAAAGAAGGTGGCTGCTATGGTGCTTCGTGTTTTGCGTGGGGAAGCGTTACCAGTTGGGTGTAATAGAACTTATATCGTGTTAATCCCGAAGAAGAAGAAGGCCACCCATATGAGTGATTTTAGGCCTATTAGTCTTTGTAATGTTATTTATAAGCTTGTTTCGAAGGTCCTTGCTAATAGGCTCAAATTATTCTTAGGGGAAATTGTCTCGGAAAATCAAAGTGCTTTTACCCCAGGAAGACAAATTACTGATAATGTTCTAATTGCTTTTGAATTGTTCCATCATATGAAGAATACTAGATCAGGGAATGGGCATATGGCCTTGAAATTGGATATGGCCAAAGCCTATGACAGGGTCGAATGGGTCTTCTTGGAAAAGGTGTTAAGTCGAATGGGCTTTGATATCAGCTGGATTGATCGGGTTATGACATGTGTTAAGACGGTGACTTTTGCTGTGCTGGTTAATGGTAAGCCAACACGAGACATCTTCCCGACCCGAGGGATTAGGCAGGGTGATCCTTTATCGCCCTACTTATTCATCTTGTGTGCGGAGGTACTTTCGGGTTTAATACGTCAAGCTACGGAAAGGGGCACGATTCGTGGGATCCGGGTTGCTCGGGGGGCTCCGGTTATCACCCACTTGTTCTTTGCCGATGATAGCATCATTTTCACTAGAGCAAATGTGAATGAGGCAGCCCAGGTTCGGGGGATTCTTGAATCATACGAAAAAGCTTCTGGTCAGAAGGTAAATTTCCATAAAACAACAATCTCCTTTAGCTCAGGTACAAACGAGACGAGACGGGGTGATGTGGCGCGGATCCTTGGGGTTCAGGCTGTGGATAACCCGGGTTTATATTTGGGTTTACCAACTGTGGTTGGTCATTCGAGGCGGGCGTTTACGAACCTGATCCGAGACAAATTGAGTAAGAAATTGCAAGGATGGAGGGGTATGCTACTCTCTAAAGCAGGTCGAGAGATATTGATAAAGGCGATTGCCCAATCAATCTCGAACTACGCTATGAGCGTATTCCTACTTCCGACTAATTTTTGTGACGAATTGCGTTCAATGGTCTCGAGATTTTGGTGGGGGTCGGAAAATGGGAGGAGGAAAATTCCATGGGTCGCTTGGAGGAACTTATGTAGACCGAAAGCATTGGGAGGCCTCGGTTTTAAGGACTACCATAATTTCAACTTGGCCTTACTTGGTAAACAGGCGTGGAAACTTATGACCGACCCGGAATGCTTAGTGACTCGGTTACTTAAGGCAAAATACTACCCTTCCTCGACGTTCGAAGGAGCGGATTTGGGCAGAAACCCAAGCTTCACCTGGAGGAGTGTGTGGGAAGCTAGAGGAGTGGTTTTGGTGGGGACCCGACGACGAATTGGAAATGGTCAGGATACTCGGGTTTGGTGTGACCCATGGCTAAAGGGGGGCACAAATACACGAGTCACTTCACCAAGATTTAATAGTCCGGAGAACCTGAGGGTAAAGGATTTGATGGCTTCGGGTTATGGGTGGAACAAGGCACTTGTTTCCGAGTTGTTTTTGCCGTTTGAAAGAGACATTGTTCTTAATATGAAAACGAGCAGGAGAGATGCGCGGGACGAGTGGTGTTGGGTTCTTGAAAAGAATGGCATTTATTCTGTGAGGTCAGCCTATAGAGAGATCATGAGGGGGTGTTTTGAGGAGGAGGGCCCGTCGTCCTATGAAAGGGACAAATGGCTTTGGAACCGTATTTGGAAAGCTAAGACTCTACCTCGGGTTAAAGTGTTCTTTTGGCAACTCTGCAACGAAGCTATCCCGACGAAAGGTAAGCTTGCGTCCCGTATTGCAGGCCTCGATATGTTGTGTCCAATCTGTGAATGTGAGGAGGAATCATGCCTTCATCTCGTGAAGAGTTGTGGATGGCTAGGAGGAGTTTGGGATAGCATAGAGGTGGATAGATTAAAGGAGAGAAACCATGTCTTGGTTCGGGATTGGGTGGAGGAGTTATGGAGAAATATGGGTGAAGCTGAGCAGGCACAGTTCATGATGGTGTGTTGGGCAGTATGGGAGTGTCGTAACAAACTGGTTTTCGAGAAACAGCAAGTTCGACATGAATATGTAGTGGGACGGGTGGAGGTGTTGGGTAAGGAGTTGGCTGCTAGTGAGCTTGAGGGGGCATACGAGAGTAATGTCGGGAATGCTAGCAGGAGCGTTGTTCACTCTGGTTGGATTAGACCTGAAACGGGGTGGGTTAAGGTGAACTGTGACGCAGGAGTTAAAGAGGGATGGGGGACGGGGTTAGGAGCTGTTTGTCGAGACGATGAGGGGCGGTTGCAGTGGGCTATCTCCTCGCGATCGAACGCCATTGACGATGTGGGGGAGGCTGAGGCGTGTGCTATTTTGGAGGCTATTCTCGAGGCGCGACACAGGGGACATACTCACATTGCCATTGAAAGCGATTGTCAGGTCGTCCTTGATATTCTAAAGAGCAAACGGGAGGGAAGGAGTGAGCTGTATTGCATTTGTGCGGAGATTCTCTCGGCCATGGAGTTTTTTGACGAGGTTATATGGAGTTTTGCCAATCGGTCCTCCAATAAGCTTGCCCATACTGTAGCGCATTTTATTTCCGATCCGAGTCCGCATAGGTATATTTGGGATTGTGAGTTTCCAGAGGAGTTTGTAAGAGTGGCTACGGTCGATTTAAGCGACTCTAGTTAATACCCATGTTGGGATTTCAAAAAAAAAAAAAAAAAGAAGTGAGTATAAATCGTCCTAAGTTAATTTAGAGCCATCTAGAGCCCTAATTACTATTCGTATTACTTGTAATTACATATTACATATTTATAGTATCTAAGATGAATACTCCGTAAAAATTTAGAAAAATGATCTTTTCGTATTAAAAGTTCTCTAAACAATGTAGCAATCATAATTGAACATGATAATGCTTTGTCTCGATAATTTCTAGGGTATGTTTGGATAGTAAAATGAGAGGGAAAGGGATGGGAAGGAAGGGAAGGGGAGAGAGAATGAGGATGAACTATTTTTTCTCTAAATCTTGCATATTTTAAAGGGAAAATATTTTGATTTAGAAGAGAGAAATGGAGGACCTCCCTCCCTAAATTGTACTCCCTCCCTTCATAATCAATCACACCCCAACACATTTTGAAACTATTCACAAAGCAAGAGGATCTTTAATTTCTCGACAATCTCTCATTCATTCAATTCTTTACATAGGGATCGTTTTTATGAAGACAAACGATAAATCTATGTAATAAATTGAATGGACGGGAGAGGGTGTTAAAGAGATAAACAATTTACTGAAAGTGAGGAAGGAAGGGATTTTAGTTGGGGTGCATAAATATGGTTGTAAAACCCTAGATAGTAGAGAAATTGGCAAGTGTGAAAGCCGTTGGCGCGTGGAGAAACTAGAGTGTAGAAGCAATGGGGGAAAAGTTATTAGTCCACAAAAACAACTGTTTACCCGAAGACTATACGTCTACATTACAACACTATTTACTCATTTTACTTGGCCCATTCTTCGAAGACCTGAGACGTTAAATATTAATAAGTCCCCCCCTCCCCTTCCTTCTCTCCCTCATTTCAATTCTTGTCTTGAAGCGCCAACCCCACCTCTCTCGTCACGTGACCTTACAGATGAGATGACGTGACTCTGGGCCCCCATCCACCCCTCTCTCTATATATCACCTCGTCCTCCGCATCACTTACTCATTCTTCTAATAGATATACGGATTACGAGTATAATTTATTTTATGATTAGTAACGTTCAAATATTACTCCTACGTCCGGAGTATTTTTTATTCAATTAAACATGTAATTCACTTAGTCGTATTACAGTATATGAAAAATTATTCGAAGATGAAACCTATTACGAAGTATTTTTTTTGTTCAACGAAGAGCGCACCTAGTCGCATTACAATATTAGGAAGGAGGATTCGATCTTGGGATCTATTGTCCCAGAGCACTTAGCCTTAATCACTAGGCTAAGACATCTACGGTAAGATGAAACATATTATTCATGATACCTAGTCTCAAGTATTAGTCAAATACTTCCTCCGTTTCAATAGGTTCTTTACGTTTGCTTTTTGAACACTATTCATAAGTGAGGAGAATTATCGATATAACTTCTAATATATAAGATAAAATATAATTATGTGAAATTTTGTTTGAATTGTCTAATCGAATGCGTTAATAAAACAAGCGTAAAGAACCAAATAGAACGGAGGGAATACGGCCTTATATCTAAACAAAAAATTTACTCTTTATATAAATGGACAATAAACTTAAAGTTTAGCATTTCTTTTTTTTGGTGGAGACTTTAACATATAATTCCTCCGTAAGTCTTCTTTGTGACGGGTATATCCGTCACAAGGTTATAACGGGTCAAATATTGTCCGCTTTATGAATAATGGCAAAACATTTCCTACCCACTTGTCACCATACTTTTTGTCTTATCCACACTACTTGACCCGTTACAAGCTTGTGACGGGTTTTTCCGTGACAAACAAGAATTTGTGATAATCCCTTCATCTTTCATATATTTATACAAAAGGTCATTACTCCTCCAATTTTATTTATTATCTCATTTCATTAAAATACTTCACCCATATATTGATGAAATGAAGTACTCCCTCCATTCAAATCCACTTGTCTCATTTTCTTTTTTGACACTATTCACACTTGAGGGAAATATTCGATATTCTCGACAATCTATAAGTGAGAATATAGTCATGTGGGATTTTGTTTGATTCGTCTTTATGAGCACATTAAGAATATCAAATTTTTATAATTTTTGCTAATGTAAAATAAAATATATCGCTAGTGTAAAACGCATCTCGGCAAATGTGCCAAAAAGAAATGAGACAAGTGGATTTAAATGGAGGGAGTAATAAATAAAAATCGGAGAGTTTTTTTTATTGTACCTACTTTAATTTAGGACCCTTAAAACCAATTGATTAATAATAATACTCTTACTTTTTAACCACTTTCTTAAAATGGTGAAATATTATCTTAATGAAAGATTTGTTTGGATGAGAGGTAGTATTCCATATAAAATATTAATCTCTCAACTCTAAAGCGGTAAATCACTGGACTAGGTGCTATATATCCTCACATTTAATAATGATGACATTTTGAGTAAATAGACGAAGTATTAATATTACCGTATATGATAAAGTTTTTTTTTTTATCATAAAGAGGATGTATGTATTTCATTGGATGATCAATTTATACCACATATTAAGTACGGAGTATAAGTTCTAGATTGGATGAGAGAACATTTATTGATATTATTCATCTAGGTTAGCTGTTTTTTTTTCTATCCAAATAAGTAATTCGCCCCCTCTTAAAACATACTCATTAACTTAAACTTTGATTGATTTAAGAAATACTCTAGTCAGAAAATATCATTAATAATATTTTCGTTAATAAATTTAATCGAAGATGCTTAGTCTAAATGTCTAATGATCACTATAAGGGTTCGTTTGGTTGCCCCCTCACTTCCCAAGAATTGCAACATCCCATGAAATGCTTTTCTGTGGAGTTGTTTGGTTACCCCAAAACTAAAAAATGGGGAACTCAAACTCACCCCATCCCTTGCAATTCCTGCATGATGCGGGAAGTTGTTCACCGACCCCCCGGTGAGTTGCATTTCCCACATCGCGAATTATTCAAATGACTTTTTTACCCCTTCTTTACCCATCTATTTTTCACTTAACCCTAATTTCTCATGAACAATGTTTTTCCCGGAATAACGATTGTAACTCAGAATTTATTTTGTTTAAAATAAAATAAAATTAATGTTCGTTATTTTTTACGCTGATAATGTAATTTGGTTACGACTGCATATTATAGTGAACACAATTTCAGATATTTCTTAAGTTGCTGAAAAAATAAATTCATAAGTTTTTATATCCTTGATTAATAAAGGACATAATAGTCATTGTAATCAAAATATATAGCGGGGATGTCAACCAAACAAATATTTCAAATTCCCGGGAAGTTGAAGTGGGAAGTAACTTCCTGGAAATTGCAACTTCCTCCAGGAAATAAGTTCCCGCATGAACCAAACGAACCCTAAGTGTATTGTGTTTAATTTAATAGTTCACATGTTCAATTTCCTCTCTTTTCTCCGTTATAATGTGACTAAGTGTATGTAATTGTTTAAAAATATATACTTATATAAAGGGAGTCTCTAATATCCAAGACAAATCGTAGGAGAAAACATAAACATGTGAAATCTTCCGAGGTTCATTTTTATGAGTACGAGTACGGATAAGTCAAAATAATTTTAATAAGAGGTTTTCTAAAATGTGTCCAAGGGTCACATGTAGAAATACATACGAAAATTAAGCAAAGTTTCACAAGTACGATTCTTCGAAGTATGGTAATTATGAGTTCAAATTTCAATATCTCATGAGATGTGCTTGCATATCTTTCCTCAATATGGGGTACATCCGTATAAATCGTACACATCCTATAAAAACTTTAATACTTATTCTCATTCAATCTAAGCTTTACATGAGTCCACTTTTTGTGAGGAAAAAGGTGGATCTTACGTAAGTTTGGATTGGATGAGAGAAATAGATAATGAAGACATTGTTAATGTAAACTACTCTCCGTACGTATCACCAGACACCAAATATACTAAGACCATACCCAAGCAAGGTCAATTGATGAGTCATGACCTTACAAGGTCAAGTTAATTACGGAGTACTACACATTAAGAAAAAGATCACAAATTCTTGTTTGTGACAGAGATATCCGTCACAAACAAATGACGGGTCAAGTAGATATCATTTAAGGGGAAAAGACAAAAGTGAGGTTGGTGGGATCTTTGTCCTTTTCCTCTCAAATGATATCTATTTGACCCGTCTTAAGCTTGCGACGGATATATCCGTCGCAAGAGAGGCCAACTGGAAAAAGATTAGGATGACCTTGAGTAAAGAGGGTCAGTCAATTAGTGACCTTACTTGGAGCAAATTGATCCAATGTATGACCCTCCACGTGCCAACTTTTCATTGGTTAAAACATTAAAAACCCAAAAAAAGAAATACGATGAATTTATTAAAAACGGGATGGAGAGGTTTTAGTGGAGTAGGGAATGTAGAAAATGATTGGAAAATGGAAAGTGTAAGTTGGTGACTTAGGTCGCGATCCTCTAATTGAAAGGATAAAAGCGAGTCAAGATAAATAAAATAGATTAAAAGTAAAAATGGATCATGACCTAATTAGTGTAACCCTTGCTTGGGAATGATCTAAAAATATAAGTGATAAATAAATGTGAACGAAGAAAATACTAATCACGCCAATAAAAAAATTTATTTAATACTCCCTCCATCTTTTTAAATACTCCCTCCGAGATCCTATTATTTACCCATTTATTTTTGGGGTGAAAAATAAGGAAGAAAAAATAAGTGGTTAAAAAAGAAAGGATTAAGAGAGAGAAATTGATGGATAAATGTGAACCACACATTTATGGCCAAAAATAGAAAATGGGTAAAAGATCAAACCCTTAAAGAAAAATGGGGCAATGTTAGAAACTCGGAGGGAGTATATGGTATAATGAATAGTTTGTTCAATGCTAAAAGAATATATTGAGAAGTTCAAAACTATATACTCCGTATATAGTAAGATGAGAACTTCATTTTTAATCCCTCAATTCATTAAAATGTTTAAAATGTATCATTCACATAATTATTACAGTTTGTTTGATTCGTGTTTATGACTATGTTAAGATTATCATTTTCTAAAAATTTCTTTTAATATGTAGTTAAAAAGATTTCCATTTTAAAATGTACATTGACGTATATATGTGCCAAAAGTACATGAATCTTTTTAAGGAAAACAATTAAATCGATATGTCTAAACAAAAAAATTACTCCGTAAAATGATAAGAATAATATTTAAACCGTTATAAAAATTAGGGATATACTATATACAGTATGTCTTTAAAAAAAACAAGATTCTGCGATTATATATATGTTACTCAGTATTCACACTGTCTTCTCAGTCTCTCTATCCCTCTGCTCTCTTATTTCCTTGCATTCACTCCTTTTTGCACCTGCTTTCTTCTGCTCACGTTTTTCTCTTTACAAAAAATAAAATAAATCAACAATCTAATTAATTAATTTATTCAACTAAAATAAATAAAAAAAATACATCTACAGTTTATTTTAATTTTTTTGTGTACTGTGAGAAAAAAAAATAAGGAAGGCAGAAAAGAATAAGTGGGGGTGTGAGTGAGGAGGTGATGCAGCAGCACCTGATGCAGATGCAGCCCATGATGGCAGCCTATTACTCTAACAACGTCACCACTGATCATATTCAACAGGTTCTTTTCTCTCTTTCTCTCCCCCCTCTATCCCCCAAGATTCCGACTTATATTACCCACTTTATATTCTCCGTAATATTTTATGGTTTTACTCAAGACGGTATCATAATAAGATTATAGTGAGATCGACTAACTGACTGACTTGTAGGGGGGTGGGGAGTTGTTGGGTTTACTTTTGTGGGTTTCTGTTGTGAACTGAAAAGTTGATATTTAGGGTGTTTTGAATGTTTCATGTGATTTCTGAGCAAAGCCCATTTGTGGAAAAGTTGAGCAGAAAAGTGGGCATTTCTTTTCACTACTGCTGCTGCTACTTCTCCTACTATACTCCATACTACTGTATGATCTAATGATGAGTAAATGAATGAATGAATGTTGTTAATTGTATATTGGTGTGGTCAGTGAAAAGATCCCTTTACATGTTCATTTTTGGTGCGTTTTTTAGTTATAATAACAAGATCACAATCATAGCCTTTTTATTCCAACACTATATTTGTCTCTTTAAATTATTTTTCTCCGGAGCATATTCTTTAACGTCCAAATTAAAATATTTTCTACAAATAACAAGTCATGTTTATATTGGACCAACGCATAATGTATTTTATGAGTAGTACTAATGTTCTCCTTATTAGTCTTTCGGCGACATATTATGAGGAGCATAGATATGAAAAGTCGAGTTCTTGATGAAAATATTTTCATTTAGCTTATTTTGGCAAATTAGTACGGAGTATTTATTCTTTTGGTTTAAATAAAAGGAGTCACATGGAATGATATGGACTTGTTTGAATACAAGTCCCGGTACCACGTCCTAGACCAGCTTAAATTACCGACTAGCTAGTTGGCAGTCTTCTTGTATTGAGTATGATTGTATGATGTTACATGATCTAAACCCCTATGATCGGCCTGATGGATCTATCCTGCCGTGGTTTTGAAGACTCGAGGATTTATTTTGACATAGTTTCCTAGCTACTGTAGTTAGTAATATTGTTGAGGAAAATATGACATTAGGTAGAAGACTAGCTAGGTGAGTCGCCATTAATGTTGTGGAGATGAGCCACGAGATTAGGACTTGAGTTTTGTAGAGTAGTAGAAGTGTTAATTAATGAGGGGAGGGGGAGGGGGAGGGGGAGGGGGTGCTTGTGTTACTACGTTTTTTGAACGGGTAGAAAAAAGAAGCGGCTAGGGTTACCATGAATAGACATAGCAAACTATAGGGCTGTAGCGCTAAAAAGACTTGACATAGAGATAAATACAAGTAGCATGTGCTTTTACTTAAATGCAAGCCAAGTAAAGTTAATGCAATTTGTTATAGCAAACCTCACATTCATTAAATATCTGATGCTCAACTTAAAGTTACTGTGGAAAGTACAGGACACATGTGTGGTTGGGGGAAGAAGATCCAGAGTCTATGTTGTAATAATAATAATAATAATGCAGCAGCAGCTTCATCATATCATTTCTCCTCCTGTCTTTACTTATGACTCACTTTACACTTGAAAGCAATGGCTTGCCTATCGGGATGGAGGGAGGTCTATCATCTATTCGTCTATATCTCAAAACTCGTCTCAGTTGTTTTTAGTGACTATATCCTTATAGCGACTTAGAATACAGATTAATTTTTGGGTATCAGGAACTGTAATCATTAGTATGATTCTGAAATCAAGAGTTTTGAATTTGAGTCTTCAAAACAAATGGTTGGATGCTTTGAGGTAACGGGGTCTGTTTGGTTGTTTACTTATTTGTGCTTTTCATAGAGGTAATAACGACTAGGTTCATGATTTGCAAACTATCGTTCCTTTCTCCTAAGTCGCGAGAGCATAGATTTGTTCCCATTAGGCATTAGCTAGCAGGGACATGGATCATGGATCGAACCCATATGTACAAACCGGTGTGCAACCACCATGCTCCACCCACCTCTTACATTAAATTAAGGCCTACTACATCATTTCTGTTTTTGTCAAAGAAATTATTGGTCATCATAGGTCAAATTTATAGTGTAAGAGGCATCTCTTTTTCCCAAATTGCCTTTTATGTCTAGGTATATTCTTTCATTTGTGGAAATTGAAGTTGGACCACCCTAGAGTTGGCTAGAATGGCAAAAAAAACAGCAAGGAAGATAAGGGAAAGTATGTGTTGGATATATCCCAGTGTATCTAGTTATTGAAGTGTTTCTAGTTAAATTCCCTCTCAGAGGCAGAGGGAGGGAGGGAGTGATTGAAAGGCCTTTGCTGCTGTTCCTGCCTTCTCAGCTTTAGGACTGTGTGGTCAACCTTTCATTGGGAGGGACTGATGAAATGTCAGTGTCCAGTTTCCACTAATTGTGGATTCAAATCTCTTCTTATTAGTGGAAACTTATCACTGATTCACATGTATGATGTAGTATTCTCTTCGTCTCATTCATTTGTTTGTCTTTTATATTAATTGTGAGTAGTATTTTAATCAAAGACAAACAAATGAACAAGACAGAAGGAGTGCGTACTAACTACACCTGCTAAACTGACTCCATCTAATACCAAAAAGAAAAAAAAAGAACCTGAAATCGGCAGAATACACATTACTGGTACATTACCCTGCCTGAAGCCTGAAACTACCTGGTGTGTGTGTGGGGGGGTGAATGAATAGGTTGGATCTGAAATGGGTAATTTGAACCAACGGTCTTGATACCAGTGAGGCCCCAGCTGGCTATGATTGTCCATTGAATAATCCGAAACATGGGGGGACAGTCGACCGAAACATATACCTAATGAACGACTGTTTGACTGTGTTTTGTGTTTTGCAGTACTTGGATGAGAATAAGTCATTGATTCTAAAGATTGTGGAGAGCCAAAATTCCGGCAAGCTAAATGAATGTGCAGAGTAAGCCTATTTTCACCTGACTGTTGTTATCAACAACATATTAATAAAATCCAGTCTAAGTTAAAATTTGTTTGTATCAGTTACATTCCGCAAAGCTAAAAAAATCTGCCAACTGTTGATTAATGACATAGTGTTACTTGATCTTAAATCATATGGAGTATCAAGATTCAAGATAGAGATTTCTCGTGGAAGCATTATTGGCCTGTTGCATTACAGTGAGTTATTACGGGGTATTTGATTAATTCTTTCACATTGCTACAGGAATCAAGCAAGGCTACAGAGAAACCTTATGTACCTTGCTGCTATTGCTGATGCTCAGCCACAACAAGCTACTATGCATTCTCAGGTACAAAACACATGCTTCTTTTCAATTTCATCAATGCACTTGTTGTTTTGGTACTCGGGTTTTTGTTGTGAGGCCAGTCACAATAGGCTCAGTACCACATATATATGTTCTCTTTCATTTGGTTCGTGTAAAAAAACCCGTTGAAAAGTGACTACTCCTGTAAAAATTTAAATACCATCATGTGATTTTATAATAACAACTTGGTGTAAATTAAAATTGTGTAATTTAAATATTGGTTTTAAATAGGTTAATCCTGTAAAATGATTTATACCGAAAACAATTTGCATGATTAATGGGTGATTGTTGTTTTTGTTGTAGCAGCAGTACCCACAAAGCAGCATGATGCAGTCAGGGGGACATTACATGCAGCAGCAATCACAGCAGATGTCCCCACAAGCTCTAATGGCAGCACGGTCTTCGATGCTGTACAGTCAGCAGGCATACTCAGCCCTTCAGCAAACCCAGCAGGCCCAGTCAGGACAAATGGGGGGTTTGAGCTCTGCTGGGCTGAGCATGCTTCACAGTGCAGCAAGCAGCAGCGGAATGCTCGGAGGTGGAGGTGGATCCTATTCTGACTACGGACGCAAGCAGGAAATGGGGCTGGAAGGCCGTGGTTCAGGAGATGGCGAGTCTCTCTACTTGAAGTCTAGTGAAGACGGAAACTAAGACGGTTTAGCAGCACGCCGTAGTAGTATTAATTAATAGCAAGAAGAAGAATAAGAAGTTAGTTGTTGTTGGGTGTTTAGTTTGATGTGTCGTTTGATTAGGAGCGAGCTGAGGAGACGGAAGTAGTAGTAGTAGTAGTACGGAGTAGTATTTTGTAGGGAAACGGGGAGGGCCACTGCTTGAAGGACTAAATTTTCTGTTGTAGAACATTTGTGAGTGAAAAAAGGCTCAGGAAACGTTCTTGTTAGTGCTTTGAAGTGGACCAGTGGTGAGATCAATATTAGATTTGGTTTGGTTTAAGTATCATGTAAATTGTACTGCTGTTATTTTGGGTACTATCATCTGCTGCTTGGCTTGTCTTTGTCTGTCAATGGAGGGATGTTTTGGCCTTGAACAACATGGTTAAGTTATTTTCCAATGCTTATTGCTGAGAATTGCATCACTTGCTTGTTGCTCCCATACAACACCATGTTGGAAGCCAAAGGATCATAGAAGTAATAATAATAGAGTATCATGGGACGACTTACCTCAGTTTAGTTCACTTCACCTCAGTTCAATTTAGTTCAACTTCATCAAGAACATTTTTGCTCAATCAATTCACCTTACTTTATTTCACTTCAATTAAACCAATTTCGATTGAAAAGAACATAGTCTTAGTAGTAAGGTTGTCATCCACAAGGCACAACCCTTACTATATCCCGTATGAGCCTATCAGATTACTTCTAGAATTTTAGGTCACCAACTGGAGTACTCCGTATGACAAACTCTATACAAATACAAATTTTATACTGAGTACAATTAGTTACAAGTAGTTAGCATTTGAGAAGTCATATTTCATTTTAAATTATTAATTTTAAATTTGAAATTAGAAAATTGAAATAATAATGAATCACAAGTCCATATATTTTGTTTTGGAAATAGAAATTTAAAATTTTAAAAGTTTAGTTGATGAGGATCATATGCTATTTATTTCGTGGTCAAGTTGATACGTGAATAATTTGTAAATGACATGATTTAGGGTATCATTCTATTTGAAATTAAGTTACATGAATTTTAAGGCACACGCAGTTGTTACCCTTGATTCATGAGCCCCATTCTTATTGGCAAAAAAAAGAGAACTTATTTACGCTACTTGGAATTGGCAGGATTTGTGCCAAGTCAGAATTTTGTTTGCCAAACAAGTTAGGGAGTATTCCGTATTTGGTACAAATCTGCATTTGTAAATCAATCCAATTTTCCTTACACCTATATGAGTGGATTTTACAATAATACGAAGTAATTAAGAAATCAGGCGGGAGAATGTGATTTGAGAGTTGATAGTCTTGAGACTATATAGTCAATCTCTCATTTACCTTCTAGTATGTATTCGTTTGTTTTTCCCATTTTTATTTTTTCACTATAATTGACACTAATTTATAGCAATATATATTAGTATTTTAATTACTCAGTAATACATATCGTACTTTTCACTACTTTATCCTAATAACAACCCCACTTTGTACTACTACACTTTACACTATTCCGAAATAACAAAAGACTTGTCTTATCTAATCACATTAAAGAGTCGTGTGAAATCAGAGGGAAGAAACAAAGAGATGTGGAGTGCGTAATGAAGAATGAATTTAGATACGAGTATTATGAAGTGTTATTGAAATTGATGGCATTAATTGTTAGAACAGTTAGTCTACCTAGTGACAAATGTATTGTATAAATTATAACGAATCGATTAGCGTTTAATATGATTAGATAAGACAAGTATTTTGTTATTCCCTATGAATTGGAGTATGATTTCATCATATTCATATAATGACTTAGGGGCGTCTAAGGCCATGTGCAACTAGAGAGATGGAATCAGACCTCCACCTTCAAGAAGTCAAAAATGTTATGAAGTGATATTGATTTTGAAAAAAAAAAGTTGAACACGGGCTTACAGCCTCTACCGATGCATTTTATATACTCCCTCCGTCCCACTAAGATTGTTCCGTATTTCTTTTTGGGTAGGTTCTTAAAGATTGTCTCATTTCTCAACTTTCCTTTTTAGTCCATTCTTTTTTGCAACTTAAACAAAATATTTACCATTTTGTCATTCCATTAACTCACACCACCTCACACATCACCTTATAAAGTAGTCATAATTGCCTATATACCATCATTACACAATTTTTTTAATTATTGTGCAAAAGTAAATCAGACAATCATTTTGAGACAAAAGAAATAATTTATTATAAATTTACAACGGATATCGTGATAAGTTATGCAGTTAGAATAATGAGATGATGAGTCAAATCATAATTCATAATAATGGTAGCATGTGAGGAAAATGTGATGCTTAGGGTATTGATTTGGTAGTGGCTTTAGTGTGTTAAGGTCCTATAGATTGATCGAGAGACAGAGTGTCCCCCAGGGAGTCTGCATGTCTAGCTAGGTTGACTGGTCTTACGAGTTTACGACCTTTCTTTCTCAAATATCTTCCTACTGCCGATTCACGGATTTGCGGTCCAGATGATGAGTGGACCACCCATCCTTTACTTTCTGCCTCCGTTCATTTAGCGTCTGCCCTAGCCCCTGTCTCTTTCTCCACTTCTCTTTTATGCTAATACCCACTATCATTATTAACAAAAGACAATGATACAATAACACTTTCCAAGTTTTTAACTCAAATTATCCAATTATGATGAGTGAATTTTTATAACAGCTAAAGATATGGGTTCGTTCTAATTATTTTTCTGGTTAATTAAGAATTGTATTTCGCATTGAAGAAGGTTTTGAGAATTCCTCTATGATACTTTGGTGCAATTATGAGTGAAGATTTTTTTTTTTTTTTTTTTTTTTTGCCAGCAAGTCATCTCCAAATTACAATACTTTAAGAGCCATAGATGCTAATCTATGAGCCTTATTATTCCTACTCCTAGGGATAAATTTAAATGCGCAACAGTGGAAATCGGCACATTCCTGCAAGATGTCTTCGATGATAGCTGATAGCTCTGTCGTTGGCCTCGTGATTCCTACAATCTGAGAGATGAGACAGAGGCAGTCAGACATTATGCAAATATGTCTAATATTTCTGCGTTTAATCCCTTGAATGGCCAGAAGAATAGCAATTCCTTCCGCCAGAATTGGTGACTCCGCCATAAAGGATTGATTTGCTTCCTCCCATTCTTCTTCTTCCTCTTGGGTCCAAGTCCAACCTCCCGAAGCTCTTAAGGTCGGTAGCCATCCTGCATCAACCTGCATCTTAGATATATAGCAGACATTGGTAGGTCCTGTCTGTCTGATAACCCAAAAAGCCTTGGATAGACGAAGACGCTCCAATCGTCCATCCAAACTAACTCCTTTAGTAGAAGAGGAAATTGTTTGGGTTGGAATTTCAGTTTCCCCGACATTCAGACCCTCAATAGAGGTCATTGCTGTCTCCTGATCTTTCTCTTTTAGAAAAATCTGTAGTTCCCTACTTGAGACCTCATATCTCTTCCAGAATCCGTACGTAGAAGTGCTCCATTTTTTAAATGTAACCCCATTCCGGAAATTCCATACAGAATAAAGTATGTTGAGGAAGTGAAGTAGACCAATGTTGGAATTATCTGCCCTTTTCAGGTACATAATCCAACCCATTACCCATTCTTGAAAGGGGATGTGTGAAGCAGCTTCAACTCTAATGCCAATAGTGCTACTAGCCCAGATTCTTGCCGTGGTGGGACAATCTCTGAAGAGATGTTCCAATGATTCAATAACATCTTCTTCATGGTCTTCAGAATACTGAGTCAAAGACTCGGTACAGAGGACACAATTGAAAGGTCCAGGAGATTTCTTTTTTTCCTTTCCTTTCCAATTGGTAAAGCTGACACTATGATTTTCCACATGAAGGTTTTCCATATTTGGGGTCCAGGAAGATTCCAAATCTCCTTTTTCCTAAAAAAAGTTGGGAATCTTTCCATACTTTTACTAGCCCTGTATCTGTGGTTTCTGAATTTGTAATTGGTGTTGATACCTTCAGTATACCCACTTTTTACATTATAGTGGCCGTCTTTAGTCCTCTTCCATACCGGTGTAATGGATAAGTTCGTTTTGGGGATATATATAGCTTTGATCCTATTACACCAGTAGGGGCTGAAAATCTTGTTCAGCGTGATTGGATTCCAGGAAAAGTCTTTATCAATTAAGTCTTCCAAGGACCAAGAAAGGCCATTTCCATTATGGATACAATCTATGCCCGTTTTTGGTACGGGGATACCACCTTGTACCCAGTTGTCTTGAAAAATATTGATTCTGTAGTTGGTCTTGTTATTAGATGAACTACCTCCCATAGTCCATGAAAGTCCTCTATCGATAATCTCACTGTCCCATAAAATGTCTTTCCAGTTTGTAGATCCAACTTTTCCTTTATAGTTATCCCCTTTTTGAATCCAATTCTTAATAGGTCCGAATTTGCCTTCAAAAACTTCCCTAAATAAAGACTTTTCCTGAGATAAGAGTCTCCAGGCTAGCTTAGCCAATGAAGCTTGATTGACCACAGAGATATCTCTAATACCAAGACCACCATTCATCTTGGGTAAGGATAGGAATCTCGATGCTCTCCAGTAAACTGTACCACTCGTTCTAGTGCCCACCCACCAGAAATGAGCTAGTAGAGAATTAATCTTACTAGCTACACTTACCGGTATTTTGAATACCGATAGAAAGAAACTTGAAAGGTTGGCTAGAACAGAATGAATAAGGGTCAGTCTTCCCGCAGAGGATAAGAAAATTCCATTCCAAGAAGAAATTCGTTTCCTGACTTTATCCAGAATCATGGAATGAGAGATCGATTTTTTGCTACTCCCTATGTCCGGAATTCCTAAATAAGCTCCCAGGTCTTCGCATATCTTAATATCGAGTAGCAGCAGACTTCTTTGAATAAAGGCTAAATTACAATTCTCACTGAATAGAATCGAAGATTTCGATTTATTATGATTTGCCCCGACAGAGAGTAGTACTTCTTGATAATCCTGTAAAAATTCACCATATTATGCCAGACCCCTTTCAAGAAGAAGATTGAGTCATCCGCGAAGAATAAATGAGATATCGATGGGGCCTTTCTTGCAATCCTAAAACCTTGGACTCCTTCACCTCCTGTCATTCCTCTGAGATTTCTCGACAGTATCTCCGAACATAAGACGAAAAGATATGGGGATAAAGGATCTCCTTGCCTTAGGCCGCATGTGGGGGAAAAAAATTTGATTGGTTCCCCATTAAAAAGGATAGAGTAAGATGCCGCAGTAACACAATTAAGTATCAGATCAACCCATTTGGAAGGGAAATTCAGTCCCAGTAGGGCTCCTTTCAAAAAATTCCAATTGACAGGGTCATAAGCCTTACTCATGTCTGCCTTGATGGCCATCAATCCCACTTTATCCGATTTCTTCTTCTTGATGGTCCTAATGCTTTCATCAGCTATCAGAATGTTGTCAGCAATTGCTCTTCCTGGGATAAAAGCATTCTGAAACTCTCCGATAACATTACCCATAATGGTCTTCATTCTATTAGCAATGCATTTTGTGATAATTTTCATTATCACATTACAAAGGCTGATAGGTCTGTATTGTTCTACCTTTTCAGGACTTGCAGTTTTAGGAATCAAGGTAATAAAGGTTCTATTCATTTATTTCAAAATAAAGCCCGAGTTTAATGTAGCCCTTACCGCTTCACAGATCTCTTTCTTAACTACTTTCCAGTATTTCTTGAAAAACTCTCCCGGAATACCATCAGGGCCAGGTGATTTATTAGCTCCCATCTGGAAAACCGCACTTCTTATTTCTTTATCAGAAAAATTATTCAGAAGGCTTTCACCTTCCTCCTCCGTTACCTTAGGGCCCGATACCTCAAAGAACTTAGAGTTATCCACAATGTAGTCCTCAAAAGACTGCTCAAGCTCTCCAACTTTAAAAACCGATGAGTAATGTGCTTGAAATTTTGCCTTGACGTTACATGAATCTTGTTCCCACTTTCCATGATCATCCTTTATGCAGTAGATGAAGTTTTTGCCAGATCTCCCTTTTATTGTGTTGAAGAAGTATCGGGTACATAGATCTCCTTCCTCTGCCCATCTTACCTTCGCTCTCTGTTTCCAATAAATGGCCGCTGCTCTGCTGAATTCCAGCAACTCTTCATGTGTCTTGTGTAAATCTTTTGGCTCTTCTCTATTAAAGACCTCTTCAAGTTCAGTACCTAGTTTTACATCAAACTCGTCCCATTTTCTCTTCCATTCCATTCTTTTATCCAAAGCACATCGCATCAGTTGCTTGTTAATTCTTTCCAGTCTTCTCATAAGACTAAAATTCTTAGAGCCTTTTGTTGGATAACCCCATTCTCTCAAGATTGTTTCTCTCCCCTCCTCTAATTCTAGGCACCAAATTTCCACTTTGTAGGGTCTCTTTCTCTTGTCTTTTGTTAACTCTGAAGCAAAAAGAATTGGAGCATGGTCTGAAATTTGTATAGGTAAATGAATTACCCCTGAGTTTGGATAGTTCAACAACCAGTCCCTTGAGGCATAAGCCTTGTCCAGCCTTTCGAAGACACTTGCATTCCCTTCTCTCTTGTTGCTCCATGTAAATCTCGGTCCCTTAAATGGAATATCTATTATCTGGTGTTGCATCTTCCATTTGACAAAAACATAAAGGCCTTGAATACTTCTGCTGGAAGCACTCAGTTTATCTTCAATCATATCAACTTGATTGAAGTCCCCCATCATAAGGAAAGGGGCATCCAAGTTTTCTAAGTAGGATCCTAGTAGCTCCCAGACCCCTGGCCTAAGGTTGACTGTACTTTCTCCATACACTAAAACCAAGTAAAACGGAAAAGCTAAGTTGATATTCGACTTAAGGATTACAAAATGGTGGCTTTTCGCCACAAAGGAGAAGGAAGAAGGATTCTTCCATCCCACAAAGAGACCCCCACTGGAGCCTAAGGCATCCATGCCTTCAAAATGTCTATATCCAAAAGGACGACAATAAGACGCTACTAAGTTCACATTACATTTAGTTTCGCAAAAGAAAATGAAGTCTAAGTCCTTATTACTATTAAGGATTGCTCTAATTTTTGAAATTGTCGGTGCGAGCGGATCCGAGAGTCCCCGACAATTCCATGCAAGACCATTCATTTTGAAGAAGAAGATTGATCCGGTCCAATCTTCGAATCACCATGATTATGCTCCTGACTGCCATCTTCTAGCTTAGTATCTCCTTGATTACCTTCTTCTTCAGCATTCAACCTGTTCACTTGTTCTGATGTCCTTAATTTCTTCCCTGGTGAGTATGGCAATTCCTCTGTTTGCATTTCCTTTTCTTCCTCACTGTGATCAGCCTTCCTTTTCCTGCTGCCGTCATCCTCCATGATTCCTTTTAGTTTTCCTGCTTCTATCTGGTTAGCCGAAGAACATCCTTCACCAGCTTGCCTAGCCTTTCTCCTTCTTTCTGCATTTTTTCCTTTCCTGATGAAGTCCACGATCTCCATATCAGGAAAGAAACCTGGGTTCCCTAGCCATTTTTCCAGATTCATAATAGGCGCCTCCATAAGTTCCTTAATATTCTTCATTTGTTGCCAAGTCTTTTCTGCCATTTCTATTTCTTCCTTGTCTTCTGTTGTCATTTCATCATCCATTACCTGGTCTTGGATGGGATTTGCTTCTAGGTTTTGATCAGTTTCTTGACCGGGTGCCGTAACATGAACCTCTTCAACTGGATCAGGGGTCCTTATTTCACCCTCACTGTTCACTTCTTCTTCAGCCTCCATCCTGTCTTCTTCCTCCTCCCTTCTTACATAATTCCAGTTATCCGGGGCCCTAGGAGATAAAGGCCACTCAGGAGATGAATCTGGGGTCTCATCCGGGTCCATGCCTGCAACCCAGTCACCTCCCCGATTAGCTGCTTCAATATTAGCTTCTTCTTCAGGATTCCCGACTTCCTCTAGTTCCTCATCATTTGGAATTGCATTTTCTGCCTCCATTTGCCCCGCATCCTCTTCTCCTGCTCTTACCTCTCCCTCCCTTTCATTCTGTCTCCTTTCTTCCACATTATCATTGTCCTCTCTCTCTTGCTCTTCATCCTCCATATTGACGTTATTGTTATCTTCATTCATGTTGCCTGGGTCATGGAATATAATGGGAAAACCTGTTGGACTTACGAAAGTTTGAGCCAACCCTTCTTCTTCATCCTCAAAGAATCCTCTAAATTCATGAGGCTCAATCCTCCTTCTTAAATTTTCTCTCATGATCCAATCAGGGTTATCGATATCTTCCTCAGCTCTATGATTCATGGCCCTGATAAATGGATCATCAAACTGGAAACCATGTGGGACATGGTTTCTATCACCCATCACTCCCCCCGTACCATGAGCTCCCTCCCTGTCGAATCTTCTTCTTATATCACCTCTACCTTCCCCCCTCAAGTCTTCCTCCCCATCAACATCCATATTATTATGATTTTGATTTTGATTCTCACCCACCCCATTTATACCTTCTCTCATCCAAACTGGTCCATTAAAAGGTAAATCTCTATTAAAAAACCTCATCCCCGGATAGATTCTACCCTCTGGTGTTGTTCCAATATCAAATTCGACAAACCTATCTTCTGGCAGAACATCCTGAATGTCCCCGAACACCCCAGCTACAAAACCTATTCTAGTAGTAGCATATTCAGCTTGCTTCGGGGTAGCCCGTAAATCCAAATTAAACATAGAGTGATTACTCTCTGTTTGAAAGATGACAAATCCCTTTGATACTGTATGTGCTAACATTGCATTCACTTGGGTAGAAATCTGATTCGGAGAATCAACGCATCTGTCAACCTTGTGCCCCACCCTCCCACATCGGACACAGTATTTGAAAACCTCCTCATACTTAAACTGAACCCATATCAGAATCCCATTTTCACAAGCTAGGAAGAAACCCGGCATAAGGGGTTCCCCAATTCTGATCCCAACTCTAATGCGAATAAAATCATTGTTTGGAATTGCACCCATAGGCTCTACATGAGGTCTGACACCCAAAACATTACCTAGAATTCTTCCTACATCAGAATTTAAAAACTCAAAAGGTAAGCCACAGATACGTACCCAGATAAATGCAATAGGAAACGTGACTGTTCTTGGAACCATCTCTCTTCTCCAGTTTTTGAAGACCATGAGCCCTCCATAGAAAGATGCTACCCCCTTCCTTAAGATATCTCTTTTGTCTTCCTCATCTTCACAGAAGAAGATAAATAAGTCTCTCTGTTTAAAAACAGAAATAAGACCTCTAGAGTGCCATTTGGCCTCCACCGCCCTGTTAATGTGATATGCTTCAAAATGCCTGTAGTCAACCATTTTCCCCAAGACACATTTGCTGAAAAATTGTCTAGTGTCCCCTAGAACATCCGGATTCAATGTTAGTATAGGACCCGCCCTTGGTAACCCCCAAGCTTCATTGAATTCATCTTCATGCATGTCGTCAAACCTTTCCGGAATTTGTTGGTCAGGGGGAAGTCCTCCACCCATATCTCCCAACTCCTCGTCATCCAAATCATCCCTAGGAGGAGTAATCCACCCATTAATAAGCCCCCTACGTCTGTCCCTGTTTTCTTCCTCTTCAGAGGAGCTACTAGAGGAGGATGAAATGACAATCAGAGGAGCATTCCTGATTCTTCCTCCTCTCCTCTCAGTAATAAATCCATTCTGCTGTGGTTCCCTTCTCACATTATTCGGAATGTTACCATTATTATTGTTCATTTTTTTTCCTAAAACTAACAGGGTCGTGTTCCAATTTTGTAGATTTTTTGGGGTAAGAGAAGTAGCTTGATTTTTTACCATTACTCCACATTCTACCCATATTTATACTCCTATCTTTAATGCCTTGAGTCTAGAAATCTTCAGCACCTAGAACAGAGCACCGCCAATGCATGCAAGAGACTCTTCCACTTCCTTGCATGCAATCTCTGAATCCCGATTTTCTGGGATTTAAGATGATTATGCCTTTGTAAATTGCTCAATCCTCACTGCTTCCTTGCTTGCCCCTTAACTCTCTCCACACGAAAAGTCTGAGATAGGTAATAATTACCTATAGAGGCTACACTAATCTTGATTGGGGACAGTTTATCGCCCTTGCTCCTTTCTGTTGAAAAGGAATTATGCCTTTCTCTACTCTGAATACCACCCTTCAATTGAATCAGGGTTCTAAGGGTTTCGTATTTTTTTCGCCCCTTTTTAATTTCTTCTTTTTATTTTTCTAGAGAGAGAAACTTAACATGAGTGAAGACTTGCTGGAAAAAAAGAGAACAAAAGAGAAATATCACAAAAAAACGCAACTTTCTGTCCAGCTACGATAACAGACAAAAAAAGAGCTCCAAATGACGATCCCAACGGTCCGAATGTATCTCCGTGAGTCCTGAACAAGCTCGAAATTGCAACACGATTACTCAATAGTTGAAACTCCGAAAATCGATAGTTGAGTGAAGATTGTCAAGGGAAAAACGAGCTGAAAGTTCTCTTTTTTTGTCTCTTTTGTGTATTTCTTTCTAATGTTTGTCTCACCTCTTCAAAGTTGTCTCTAAAGTGCAACAAATAACCCCCTCTAGGGGTTTCTTATTAGGCAAACAAATAGCCATTATAATTGGGTCGCAAAAGTAAGTTTTGGACTTGCACATACACAAACACAATGCTTCACGCGAGTTCAGTTTGCGACACTGTTTTGTTTGGTCCATATATCGAGTTCCACTTGGAATTTAGTACTCATTCAAAATGAAGGTGTCAGATTTCGAGCTTATCTTTCCAATGACTACTCGTGAAGCCTCATTGGACAAGTATTGACGAAGTTATAGTCTGAACAAGTCAGTTGTGCATTGGAATTTCGTAACAGCTTATTCTTTGACGGAATTGATTGTTTTGCCTCGACTTTCTCTAAATCTTTCAATAATCCCCGTCTCTTTTTCCAACCTAAGTCCGAATAAATGAACAAGTCGAATATTTGTTCTCGCTGGAATTTCCCAAGTCCGAATAAATGAACAATTGAAGTGATTGTTCTCATTTCCCTTTTCAAGACTAGAAGCTACTATTCTCAAGACCGTTTCATCAAGACTACTCGTGCAAACATGGAGCATTGTATCCAAAATGTACAATGAATGTGGCGTGTTGGTCCTTGGTAGTTGACTGAATTTAGTCATCCTAGTTCTTTGTATTTTTCTTTTCTAGTTCTTTGTATTCTCTTTCCTAGTTCTTTGTTTTTTGGTAAACTGTAATTATATTAAAATAAGTAAAGATTTAATTACATCATTAGGACAAAGCAAGGTCTAGAAAAGATCCAGAAGCCAAGCCTTATCCTACGAAGACCAGTTATCAGCTATTCCTTCATGAAATCTATTACACATATCAGTTTTAATCTTCTCAAACAGAACTTGAGGTCTACTGATGCACGTACCCCTCTACTCTCCCTTTATTTCTTTGCCACCAAATCCCATAAACAGCTGCTGCAATTACCGCCCAAAGAACCACGTTTTTTGCCCTCCAGCAGCCTGCACATCTATGCATTGATGCAGCGACCTGAAGACCCAACCATCCCGGGATAAGCTATATCAGTTACCTACTGTACGGACATAAGAAGAACAAATGTTTTGAACTCTCAACTTCATTCTTGCAGAGACAACACTGATCAGTAGAACTCACACCCAATTTTGTCAGTTTCGCCCTTGTATTCAACACATTTATGAATGCTAACCAAACAATGAACTGATGCTTGGGAATTCCCTCTATGCACCAGACCACCTTATCCCAATCAACCACAGGTCCCTTAGTACACAACACTGCATACCCTGCTGCAATTGAGTACTTCACCCCACCCCATTGCCAGGTATCGCCTTGAAAATGATCTTTCAATTTGTCCTTGACAACACATATACGTTTCCAACCCCATGAAACTAACGCTCCAGGTTCGTAATCAGGCCAACTTTGCCCTTTAAAGTAGAAGTGATGAACCCACTTAACCCACAATCGATCTTGTTGTTCAAAAACCCATGACACCAGCTTCCCAATGGTCGAAGAATTCCAATGCTGTAGTTGTCTTAAACCCAATCCACCCTCCTTTTTGGGAAGACAAACCTTATCTCAAGCAACTAGAGGTACTCTTTGATATATCTCCCACAAGAAAGTCCTACAGAATCCATCAATTCGCGCTAAAACACATTTAGGAAGCATGAATATCATTGCCTAGTCAACGTGTATTTGGGAGAGAACGGATTGGACTAAGTTCAAGCGTCCTGCGTAAAACAATCTATTAGCTCCTATACTTCGAATCCTGCCAGTAATCTTCTCCACCAGTTTTGCACAATCAAGCCTTGTTAATTTAGTAGTCAGAACTGGCACCCCCAAGTAGCAAAAAAGAAGTGTATCAGCTGCACACCCAGACGCCTCTAGAGCAACAGAATACTGCACAACATTCATACTTGCACAGAAGAGATAAGATTTTCCTATAATCATAGTTAGCCCCGACGTCTTGGTTAACGTAGCAAACACTCTCATAAGAATATTTACGGATTCCTGATCACCTTTGCTAAAGAGCAGAAGGTCATCAGCAAACATGAGGTGACTTAATTTCATAGGAGCATATTTAGGGTGGTACTTGAATCGATAAGTTGAAGTTGCATACGTCAATGTACGACTCAAATACTCCATACAAATAGTGAAAAGAAGAGGAGAAATCGGGTCCCCTTGCCTCAAACCCCTCTTGGCCTAGTTCTTTGTTTTTGTAGTTAATATTTGAGTTTTTTTGTCAGAAGACATCTAACATTTAGGGCTTCTATAAAAAAGGTACCTATTGCTTTTTTTTTTGCCAAAAACCACCTAACTTTTGGAGTTGTTTGTTTTAAGGCACCAAATTAGTAATTCTGTCAAAAATAGTCAAACTTCCGTCTTGACTTGAGGGAGCATTGTGTATTATATTTTTTTCCCCTAAATCTATGTGTTTGTGAGGGTAATTACCTACATTACCTACAAAAAAAAACAAATAGGAATATTAATCATCATTCAAAAGGAAGATTTCATGAATATCATCACGAGATTGCTACTTGATCATCATCAATTCCATCTCGATTTCACTCAATCAATAATGTTATGTAATCTATGTATGTCTATACCATTCGACTAAGTATTAAACTCTATACTCTGTATCTTTTAATTAAGTAATCATCTTATAGATTGATTTTGCGAAGTCAAATCTCTTTGTTCAATTGGTGATGTTATTAATATTGATTTCGTATATAAGTTAAACTTTCTAAAATACCTAATTTTATTCGGAGTTTTCATGGGATTTACTTGATTATGAGTTAGTTATTTGATTTAAAAACTCTAATTTTGTTTCTTACTATTCAGTACCCTTCATCTTTCTTGAATAAATCCCGTATTTCTTTGTCTATTTTTTTTGGTTATCCCCATTTCTCAATAAGGCAAAATTTTCATAATTTTGTGATCATATTACCCTTAGCAACTTTTTTATATTACCCTAATCTACCTTTACCTACTCTCATTTAAAGACCCTAAAGACCCCAAATACCCTCATCTTTTTTTTAAAAAAAAAAAGGTTTTTGTGCCTAACTCTTATGGGTTTTTTCAAGAAAAAGGAGAGAGTATTTGTTGTCCAATTTGCTTAGTTTTGTGTTTTTTTCACAATATCATAATGAATGAGCTTGCAACAATTATAGTACCTCGACCAACTCTGTCATCTTCAAGTTCGTCTTCCAATTGCATCAAACCAATAATAAGATGTCGTTGCGGCATTCCCATGACTGAGAAGACATCATGACATATCAAAATCCGGTTAGGAGATTCGTGGCATTCAAGTTTTATAATACGAGACAAGTTTGCGTGGATGTTTCTTTTTCAAGTGGATTGATGCCAAAATGACATATTGGCAAAGAACTTTGATAAACGACTTGTTAAAGGAAAATAAGTTAGGAGATTCGTGGCATTCAAGTTTTATAATACGAGACAAGTTTGCGTGGATGCTTCTTTTTCAAGTGGATTGATGCCAAAATGACATATTGGCAAAGAACTTTGATAAACGACTTGTTAAAGGAAAATAAGTTACTTAAGATTGACATTAGTCAAGTAGGATTAGGAATTAACTACACAAAAGAAATGGAAAACAAGGTTGGGAAGATGAAGGCGAAGTATACCAAACTCAGTCAAGTCAAGACGAAAGTTTGACTATTTTTGACGGAATTACTAATTTGGTGCCTTGAGACAAACAATTGCAAAAGTTAGGTGGTTTTGGGCAAAAAATATCTTTTTTTACAGAAACCCTAAATGTTAGGTGTCTTCTAGCAAAAACCCCTTAATGTTTTTAGTTCTTTGCACTCACCTTTAATAAGGCTTGAACTGGTTGGTCTTTCCTTGTTTTTGGACGAGTTGCCTGGCTATTTGTACCCTTTGGATTAATGAATAAACACCTTGAGTTTTGCTAAATCCCGTTCATTGTTGTGCACAATAACAAGTCTTAGAGTTCGATGAGTTTTCGAGTTCTATTTCCCGTTTATTCGATCGAGTGTTTGAATAGTGTCCCACTTAGTTAAGGTATAGGTCTATATCGACTTAGCTAGCATACTATCCCATTGTTACGATTTATCACAAAATTACAGCAGCCCATTTTGTGTTCTTATGATATATACGAGATCAAGGTCCGCGCCAAATCGTATCAATGCTTGTGTACCAAATGGGCTGGACCCATAAAAATCTCCCCCTTTAGCTCGTCACAAGGAAGATTGAACCATTTCAAGATCACTTGAAACTCAAACCCGCAAGCTTGCTTAGAGGAACTCCCTTGGTGAACATATTTGCATCATTCTTGTCTGTATGGACTTTCTCCAACTTCAATTGCTTTTCCTTAATCATATCCCGAAGGCAATGATATCTGACATCAATATGTTTAGTACGAGCGTGATACATATAATTCTTGCTCAAGTCCATAACACTCTAACTATCGCAGAATACCTCGAACTCATTTTGCTTCAAACCCAACTTTCGAAGGAATCTTTCAAGCCACAACATCTCTTTACATGCTTCCACGGCTGCAATGTACTATGAGTTAGTTGTTGAAAGTGCCACACATTTCTGTAACTTGGATTGCCATGAAATAGGCCCCCTGAAGATGTTAACACATAACCCGATGTAGATTTTCTATTATCAAGATCACCTTCCACGTTTGCATCTGTGTACCCTTCAAGTATATGTTTGCCACCTCTGTAACACTAACTCAAATTGGAGGTGCCCCGCAAGTACCTGACGATACATTTCACTGCTTCCCAATGACCCTTGCCCGGATTAGATAAGAATCTAATCACTACACCGACAGCATGAGCGATATCTGGCCTCGTACACACCATATAACATATATCAAAGAACCAACAACATAAGACTAAGGAAGAGATGATATGCTTGCTTTCTCCTTCTCTGTTGTGGAACAAACGTCCTTTCTAAGCTTGAAATGAGTAGCAAGTGGTGTATTAACTGGTTTAACATGCTTCATATGGAACCTTTCAAGCACACATTCTATATACGTTTCTTGTGATAACCACAATTTTCCTGTCTTTCTATCACAAGAAATCTCAATGACCCAAGATTTGTTTAGCTAGATCCAAGTTTTTTTATTTTTCAAATTTTGGATCATCTTTGCATCTTGTCCAACTATTAGCATATCGTCTACATATAAAATAAGGATACTGAAGTTACCTCCGGGAAAATTTCTGAAATAAGCACAAGGATCGGATAAAGTTCATTTATAACCATGGGTCGTCATAAACGAGTCAAATTTCTTGTACCATTGCCTTGGTTCCCGTTTAAAACCATAAAGACTCTTCTTCAACTTGCAAACCTAAACCTGAGAATTGCAAGCACGCGTGCCACATGGGTGTCTCTAGTCGCGTCGCTCGTCGAGAGCATGTCTTGAGTTGTCTTTGTGTCGTACAGTCGGTCGGTTCTTATCTTTAGCCGTGCAATCTACAAAATTTGTCTGTGTGACACCATGTTATCAGAAGATTTGAGCGCCAGTGAAAGCGTCTGCAACCGCATAAATACCTTAACCAATTTGGTTAATGACATCCGTTCCTCAGTAATCCACATAGGTTCTTCCCTCGAAAGTGTCAACTATCGTCTTGGCTTGCTAGAAAATCAAGACGCGAGAAGCAAAACAAACACTTCTTCGGGAAACGAATCAAAGGACTCTAACCTTTGAAAGTTCAGGAGAAGAACAAGCTGCAGAACAAGAAGAAGAAGACACATAACCTCTCATTAATATGCCTCACAGCAGCCAAGGTCAACCCAGTTCAGATTCAGAATCAGAGTCATCTGAACCAATCCCCGGAAAACTGATATGAGAAACTAGCATAAATCTATGAAACTTGTGGTTTTGCTTTGGTGGCTGCAAAACCAACAAGCTTCAGTGAGGTTGTTCAAGATACTGTGTGGCAAGAAGCAATGAAGGAAGAAATGAAGTCAAATCACAGAAATAACTCCTGGGAAGTCGTTGATCTTAAGAATGAAAAGAATATAATTGGGCTAAAATGGGTATACAAGACCAAACTCAATGGGAGCATACTCAAGCATAAGGCAAGGCTGGTGGCAAAAGGATATACACAACAAGGAGTAGAGTAGATTATGAGGAAACCTTCTCACCAGTGGCCAGATTTGAAAATATAAGGGTATTTAGCTTTGATTGCCTGCACAATTCAAACTGCCTGTGTATCAATTTGATGTCAAGCCTGCGTTTCTCAATGGTGAGCTGCAAGAGGAGGTTTATGTTGAACAATCTCAACGTTTTATCAATAAAGAGGGTGAATACAAGGTGTACAAGCAAAAAAAAATGCTATATGGGTTGAAACAAGCTTCTAGAGCTTGGTAGAAAGATTGATCTTCTTTAAGGATGAGTTTGAGAGAAGTGAAAATGAGGCAACACTGTATATAAATGAAAGAGGCAGAAAGATCATGGTACTGTGGTAGTATGTCTGTATCTTGACGACATAATCTACTTCAGTTCATCACCAAAGATGTTGAAAGACTTTGAGAAGGTAATGATGCAAAAGTCAGAAATGACAGACTTAGGTCTGCAGCAGTACTGATGTGTGGCTAATTTAGCCCACATTTGTATCCGTTTAGACTTGTTTTCCCCTTGATTTTGTGAGATTTTGGTGCGATTATCGTCGTATTCGAGTATTTCTCACATTAACAATCTCTCTTGTGCATTTTACGTGTTTTGGGTAGTTTTTCCTACTTTTGATAGAGATTTATTGTCCAAGAGCGCGTCCGAACTTTCAAGAGCATGAGAGAGCGGAATATCGTCCCAAAACATGAGATAAAAGCAAAAGTCCAAACACAAAGAAATGATACTAAGAATAGGAGGGTAAAACTTGACAGGACAAAACTTTGTTCCACCGGGCGAAACTTGAACCCACTGGACGAAGTTTCGCCCGACGACATATCTGCCAACCTAAAGATAACCATGCAATTCTACTGGGCGAAATGATCGGGCAAAACTTTCACCCAGCGAGTGAAGTTTTGGCCGAGAATATCTCTGGCCCAGATTTCGAAATCCAGAAGTAAAAGTCATCAGGCGAAACCACCGGGAAAATTTTCGCCCGATGGTAAATCGACCAGAATTGAAGAAATCCGTGGGGCGAAGTTTCAACTTCTGAAGATCCATAAGGCAAAGTTTCAGCACAAGGCAAAAAATAGAGTTGAACTTTGTTTTAATGACCAATCAAGACATTTGTATATATAGATCAACTCAAATTTCTACCACCATCATCTATCATTCTAATCTAATTAATTACAACTCTAGTCTTCTTTGGAGATCTAAGAGGTATTTGAAGGGTTTTGGAGAGTTTTGTGGGGGAACTCTTGGATTTCTTCTTTTTTTAATTTTATTAATATATGAATCTTCATCTTCAATCTATTGTTTTTTCTCCATTGTTGGTACTTTCTTCTTCTTCTTTGTCCTCTAATTAGTTTCTTCTCTAGTTTATCGCTTTCCTTAGTTTTTCTTGCTTTATTCTTGTTTTTAATTTCCTTGTAGATCTTGTTCTGGGTTTCACTTTTTCTATATTTGTGTTAGAATTAATTTTCTTCTTTATTATTAGTATGAGTTATTTTAGTCTAATCCCCTTGTTGGTTGTTTTTATTAGTTTCATCATAACTAGTGAATAGATTTTTAGTTAGGGTGTTAGGGAGGATGATTTTGGGTAGCATGAATTGAGGATTTTGTGGAAAATATTGCTATTGAATTGATTTGTCTACTTGGAATTGTTGTGTTTGTGTTGACTATGTTTGGCCAACCTAGTTGACTTTTACTCACCCTTATCAATATGAGGAAACTCGGGGTTTGGGTAATTCTGGTTAGAGATTTAGTTTTTTCGCCGCGAAAGTGGGTCTTTGCGAAGTTGAGTTGAGAAACCGAAAGGTGACTCGCTCCTTATCATTTATGAATCGTTTCCTCGTTATCTTGATTCATGTATCCCAATTTTTGATTCCCTGACTCCTCCTAACTCCCTTTCTTCTATAGACTACACTTTAATCACCTTAGTTATCATTAGCCTAGTCTTGACTCTAAACCTCCCTAAAAGATCCCAAACATACTTAGACTTTTACTCATTAGCTTACTTGATTTCGTCCCTTGGATTGACCTCGACTTACCACTACTACATTTATTTGTTGTTGTGCATGTTGAGTTATAAATATTATTTGATTGAGGGTCGCGACACCCGTGCATCAAGTACTTTCTAGGATTAGAACGAAGTCAAGCAAAGTGAGAAGTTTGCTAAAGATTTTATACAAAAGTTCAAGATTGAAAGGTGTGATATTAAAATCACCCTGATGAATAAATACGAGAAGTTACAAAGAGAGGATGGTACTGCTGATGCAGATGAACAGTAGTATAGAAGCATGGTTGGAAAGCTGAACTACCTGACATATACTAGGCTAGACATTGCACATGGGGTTAGCATTGCATCAAGGTTGATGCATAGTCCAACCAAGCAACAAATGGGAGTAGTCAAAAGAATACTAAGGTATGTGTCAAACACAATTCAGGGTGAGATCTGGTATAGGACGGTATCAAAATTCAAGCTGGTAGGATGCACATACAATGACCTGGCAGGTTCAATTGATGATACAAGAAGCACATCAGGGTCCGTGTTCAATCTAGGGTCAGGTGTTATCACATGGAGTTCAAAGAAAGGGGGGATTGTGGCATTATCCACCATAGAGACAGAATATGTTGCAGTAGGAGCTACATGCATGATCCACGACATGCAATGTGGCTAAGGAAGTTGCTCATTGACTTAGACCACGAGCAAAGTGAGGTAACTGAGCTATGATATGATCTGACAATAAATCAGCACGCAGTAATTATGACAAGAAATCCTACTTTACATGCCAAGACAAAGCACATAGAAGTTCAACATCATTTCTTAAGGAAACTAGTAAGTGCTGGCATGGTTGTGCTAAAATTTTGCAGTACAAATGTTCAGAAGAATGTAGACCTCTTTACAAAGAGTCTGACCAAAGCAAAACACCAATTGTTTACGGATCGCATATGCATAAGGGTGTCAGAATTAAGGGTAGGTGTTGAAGCATAATTCTGCCACCACTCCATGAGTCTAAGTAGTTACCTATTAACTAGGAGAGTAGTTACTTAATAATGCTAGAGTCAACTACCACCATTTTGTTAATTTCATTTCAGTTATTTAAGTTTATGCATTGTACTTTGATCATTGAGAGAGTAATACAAGCAATTTCCCTTTCCATCTTTACTAAAATTCACAACAGATGCATCATGATAACTCCTATTGTCGGATGTTCCTGACAACTTTGCAAAGAGAGTTTGTTTCCTTAGATACCAATATTAATATCATTACAAAATCGATATAATGTTATAATATCTCTAAACGTATTCCAAATAGTGACCTTTTTTTTACAAACTTGCTAGATTCAATATTTTTTTATACATATAATAAATGAATTAATATAAAATTAGGACATTTTAGCCATGGCAAAACCAGGAAGGTGACGGGTGACATGAGAAGGAAGAGTCTTAAGGTTGTATAGGAAATTAGGAATACAAAATATTGCGGCCGGTTTTTCCAACATGATGGGTTGTTGGGTGTCAAGTTGATGATTGACCTCTTCCAGCTTATTCACTTTGCTTTTATTCGTATTTCCAACGGTATATGAATATGATTGGTGGAGGAGATAGAATTAGATTGAGCCTTGTTGTTTTGTAAGATGCTAATCTTTTCCAACATAGACAGGGTACGTACGTACTTCACTTACCTAGCTACTTGGGTCCTCCAGGCTCCATCCATCTAATCCCCATCAATGCCTTCTAACCAATAGCCATGAATGATGAATAATACAAGAAAGACGAGGATCATCGTTGAGTACTACTTTTCATCTTGCTATACTTTTAGTATTTCCTTAGAATTATTAGATGCTTGCTAATTACTCCGTACCAGTTTACCACAATATAATATCCATCTGCTTCCATCTCTTTAATTTGTACGACTACTTAGGAATATTAGCATCTCAATCTATATGTATTGGAGTTTCCAAAATATATTTTCATACTTAAAATATCTCACTTAGACTCGTATATGATCTAACAGATTAGAACGTCGAAGATTTTGCACCTAGCTAGTAAAAAAATAACAGATCAATGTTCGGCCTGTACCTCAATTCCTTTATGATTGAGTCAGTAAGTGATTATACATCGCATATTCGTGACGGGTCAACTATCATTCACATGGGTACATAAAACAAAAATCAAAATAGTACGACTAAACAAATAACTTGTCTTTTATCCTACCATGTGACTCGTACCAAAAATACTAACCACAAACAAGACTTTGGGCTAACAATTTATTGGCACACTTGTCTAATATGTTACTCCGTAGTTTACAGCAAACTAAAAAATATCACAATCATATGTTTACATTCTATGAACATTTGAAGTAAGATACTTTCTACTGTACTCCATAAGTAAAAGTAAGTAAATGATTAGATTTCGTATTTGGCGTTCACGTTATCTTTGTTCAAAAACGTGAGTGCAAAAATACAAATGGATGTCACCGTAGATGAAAAATGGTTGATTTGGTGCACGTGGTTTGCAGATTCAGACCTTTGTAAAATTAGGTGTAGTGTGGGAATAGAGATGGCAGTTTAAAAAAAGTTCCAAAATCATGATTAGAATATGATGCTCATCAAGGGCCTTTGCCGTACAGCATGCTCCTTTACTTTCTAGTTCCTTCGTCTTGCAAGTTGTAGTTGTAGTGTTGTACACTCTGTAATGTAACAGTACTTAGTTTGTTTTTAAGGTACCCCAGAACCCCGGCCCAGGATGGTTATTTCACATCCGTGCCTGGTCCAGCTCATCTGGACCAACCAGGACATGGCAATTTGGCAACCACAGCCCCCCCTCCCAACGTACCCAACCCACGTACATTACAATGGAGAGCCTACTGGGTTTACGTTACGTTGTGTATTACCCACTATGTTACACTTACACCCAAAAGTCCCTCCTTAATATTCTCTTCTGCTCATTTTACTTTTACAATTTTTTTGTTTTTGTCGGCATATCTGTTATATTGTTATAATTAGTCAAATATTTGTCAATAAAAAAAGAGACAAAAACATTGTTATTTTCTAGAAACAATGTCTTATCTATATTATCTACTAAATGAGTATGATGTACTAGTAATAATTAACCCGTTTTAACAATACACCTGATTATCCATCATAAGAGTAACTCACTTGTTTTTATAAGGTCAGGTTTGTAAAATTTGACTTTGAAAAGTATCAAAAACAGGAAACATTAAGTTATGGTATCAAAATAGTAACAATACTCCCTACTAGTTTTTAAATGCGGAAGAACACGGTCAAAAGGTTACTATACATAGGAAATTGTCAAGCGTTAAATGCGTATGTAATTGTGACATTCGCTCATCCTTAACATGCGTATGTAAAAGTGACTAATTGGGAACTCAAACCACAACCATGATATCGGTACTTGACTAATAACAGCTAAAGTTGACCATGTGGTCAGAATTTCGAGGTTAAAGGTTCAATTTGTACTTGTAATATAGTGGACTCATTTCAACCAAAAATAAAATATTACTTGACTCACTGATCAATGGCTTTAAGGGATCTGGCATGAATCTCCTTGATCATGCTGAATATATATACATTTCTTAGGAACAGTGCTTCACTAGGAATAGTTCTAAATACATTTATTAGATATAGTTCTTCAATATTCAATCATACACTACATTTTCGTTTATACTATTCTTTTCCATTTCCTTACTCTTACTCCATTCAATCCAAACAAAATTCTACGCTTAAAATAACAAATCGAATTGCTCGAGAGTTCATATCGAGTCACGTTTTAAAATAACCTGATTTTCATACGACGGGCCTAGGGTGTCTTCAGGATATAATCTACCCGAATTCACGCCGAAACGACAAGTATATGCCGCCTTTACACGATAAACAATTTTCTTGGTAGGGGCGGTTTAACACATACCAGAACCCCCAAACGTTCGCCCAAACGACAAGTATAAGTCTCTTTTACACGATAAACCGATTTTATGGTATTGGTGGTTTAACAAATACCGGAACCCCCAAAGTTCTCCGTTGCTCCTCATATTTTGTGGATATTCCTACCAACCTGATGAAAACTCCTTACAATTTTCATCCATTTTTATTTCAGACTCCAAAACCTCTGAAAACGTGTATTATACACTACTAATCGAGCTGCTCGGGAGGTCATGTCGGATGCCAGTTCGAATCGAGCTGATTTTCATACCACGTGACTAGGGTGTCCTCAGAATGTTCCCTGCTCGATTTCACGGCCAAACCAAAAACATAAGTCGCTCTAACACGATAAACGAGTTCTAAGGTTGGGGTGCCTTAACACACACCGGAACTCCCAAACGTTTTCCATTGTTATTCTTATTTGGTAGGGACGTACTTACTGACTTGATGAAACTCAAAATATAATTTGCAGCCATTTTTATTTCGGACCCAAAACCTCTGAAAAACATGTACGGGTATTACACAACAAATCAAGGTGCTCAGGATGTCATATCGGGTTCCGTTTCGAATCAACCTGATTTTGATACCACGTGACTAGAGTGTATTCAGGATGTTACCTACCCATTTTAACAGCAAACGACAAGTATAAGTCGCTTTTACTTGATGAACGAGTTTTCAGATTGGGGTTGATTAACACACACCGGAACCGGAAACGTTCTTCGTTGATCCTCATATTTTGTGTGGACATTCTTAAAAATCCGATGAAAACTCCGTATAACTTTCAGCCATTTTTATTTTGGACCCAAAAATTTCTGAAAAACGTGTATTGTACACTACAAATCGAGCTGCTCGAAAAGTCATATCGGGCCACTTTTCGAATTAATCTGATTCTCATACCACGTGACTAGACTGTATTTAGGATGTTACCTGCCTAATTTCGCGTCCAAACGATAAGTATAAGTCGCTCTTACACGATAAACGAGTTCTAAGGTTGGGGTGACTTAACATACACCGGTACTCACAAACGTTCTCCGTTTCAACTCTTACTTGGTGTGGACATTCCTGCAGACCCGAAGAAAATTCCGTAAAATTTCAAGTCATTTTTATTTTGGACCCCAAAACCTTTGAGAAACGTTTATTATACACTACAAAACGAGCTGCTCTGGAGGTCATACCGGATCCCATTTTGAATCGATCTGATTTTGATACCCATGACTAGGGTGTCTTCAAAATGTTCCAATTGCACGGCCAAACGACTAGTATAAGTCGCTTTTACTTGATAAACGTGTTTACAGGTTGGTGTTGAATAACACACACAGGAACCCCTAAACATTCTCCGTTCCTCTTCAAATTTTGCGTGGACATTCCTACAGACCCGATGAAAACTCCGTACAACTTTAAGCCATTTTTATTTTGGACCACATAACATCTGAAAAACGTGTATTACACTACAAAACGAGCTGCTCGGAAGGTCATGTCGGGTGCCGTTTCGAATCAACCTGATTTCCATACCACGTGACTAGGGTGTCTCCGGAATGTTTCATGCCCGATTTCACAGCCAAATGACAAGCATAAGTCACTCTTACACGATAAACGAGTTCTAAGGTTAGGGTGACTTAACACACATCGGAAATCACAAACGTTCTCCGTGGCTACTAATATTTGGTGTTGACGTACCTACCAACTCGATGAAACTCAATATACATTTTGCAGTCATTTTTATTTCGGATCCAAAACCTCTAAAAAACGTTTATCATACACAACAAATCAAGTTGCTCGGTATGTCATATCGGGTCCCGTTTCGAATCATCCTGATTTTGATAACACGTGACTAGGGTGTATTCAGGATGTTAGTTATTGTAGGGTTACAACCCTTAAACCCAAGGATCTGTTACGAGTATCAACCGAAAAGACAAAAGTAGAGGGATAACAATTATACCTTATTTGCAGCGGAACAACGTATTAATAAGAAGTATAATAAACCCAGAAATATATATAATCTTCATGGACGGAATAAATAATACGGACAAAATAAATAATTTCACGGACAGAATAAACCACTCCAAACGTGATGCCTCATTTGGTATCCACACGGGTACAGAACTGCAACGTATATGCTAGTATTAGGTTTTGTGAGACCGTCTCACAACTTCTCTCTAATCTCTTATAACTCTTTATAAGACGAATATATTATGAGTCAATACTCTTTTATTCCATATTATAGACACCCACATTTGACCGCCAGGTGTCTATAATAGTTCCCGCCAAACACCCAATGATGATCAGACGCAAATGTGCTTTGATGGACTCGGATATGGGCTCGAAATCATGGACATTTGGTTTAGGCTTATTACGGAGTACAAAACTTACAAAACCAACCTCAAATCCAGGCCCAGTAGGTTGTTTCAAGTCAAATAAGACTAATTTGGGTCGAATCCGGCACTAGGGGCAAAACCGTCATTTAGCGACCGGGTCAAACCCGGTCAAAGATATTTTTTTCCCGAGACACACGGACCAGCCGTGACACTACACGTCCGGTTTGGACTCAAATACTACAAAAATCAGCCTCGAAAATACTAAACAAATCCATTCGAGGATAGAATTTGATCTCAAGTGGAATTCTATCCGAAAACTAAATCAATTTACCGACCGAGTGTCAAACACTCAGCCAAAACAGCCGAGATACTCGGCTTCCTCACCAAGAAACGAGACTCTCGTTCCCTTTCGAACTCTTACGTTTCCTATCTAAATCGGTATTTCTTATTGTCCAAGCAAGGTACTTCTCCTAAACCACCTCGCCTATAAATAGGACCCTCCGGTCAAACAATTGAGAACACATCTACCAATTATATACATCTATTCATCCTTTCATCCTCAACACCTTTAATTACTTATAACATCGAAAGACCGATAGTATCATCCCGACACACATATATCGAGACCACGCCCGACCAAAACCGACCCCCTCTCACGTCACCTTACACGACCAAACCGACACCCAAATTCATCCCCATCATCTCGACGCTCCGATGCCTAAGCCACTTCCCGACGAGCTCTATTCCGAGAAAACAAAGCATGTAGGTTGAGGGTGTAAATCAAACCCGATTCTTCCTCCTTCTCTTCTCCTTTCTCGTCGTCTTTTTTTCTTTTTTGCGTCGTGTCATTGGTCCTCGTTTTAATATGGGTCGTTTTACATATTTCTAATATCGATACTATAAAAAACTATTTTCATATATAAACGTTCTTAAAATACGATATCGATTCTCTAATCAAATATCGTATTAAACAAGGACTAAATTAAATCTCGTTGATGCTAAAGTCGCTACATCCTTTTTTAAAACAAAATTCGACGATTTTTACACGGAGAGAATTAACATTTTTTTCGTTCAAAACCTCTTTTTCAAAACAAACTTCACAAAACTTTTTCTAAAAATCATTCTAACTATTTGATATCGATTTCATAATCGAATATCGAATACGACGAATACGGGGTGGACCTATGTCATGTCCACACATATATTGGTTCATCATATGAACCTCCTTATATAAGAGATGAGAAGGTAGAATTAGGTTATTTCCATAACTCTAATTACCATAATTATATTATTAATATAACTCTAATTACCATAACCTGACAACGCAGCTGAGTCCGTATTACTACTGATCCGATATATTTAATATATTGATATATATATTAATAATATCCCGTACACATTGTGTGTGACCCAATTAGCCCACTTAAGAATACCAGACACGTAACTCATTTACATGTCAACCCGAGATCGACCTCTAGCAAGGCTTATCGGATACATAGACTTAAACGGGTTAATCCGTAGGACAGTGAACATAACTCCTTCAGTCTCCCACTTGTACATGTCCTCCCGAGAACGGCGTTAAGTCTATTTGCTACTATTGTCTCCAATTGAGAATGAGGTAAGAAGAAGTGTCATCCTCGCATGTCTCAATCTTTTACTCGAATCTCTTAGTTGACTTGTTAAAAGAACAAATAGATGACAACAATCCTATCTGAGCGCGGCCACGCATTTGCACAAATCACACTCTTCGAGTGGCCAAGAAACAATAAATTCCCTTCAATAAAGGACGAGCAAATCCCCTCTTGTCTAACCACATCCTATCACATTATCCATGCATGCCCAATAACCATCCATAGCCCCCTTTCACAGCTGACGAGGAATAGTATCAAAGCATACACATCACATGTACAGAATAGTCAAAGACTCAGGTCTGAAGACCGTACAAGTTCTTAACTTGCAAAGAACTTTACTGACACTAAGCGAAATCTTAGTAAAATCCTTTTCGGCGGGTCTGTCTAATGCATGTTCTTAACATACACCCGTGTGCCTGCTTTAGTATCTCAATACCTATGACTCAAGGAGCTTAGTCATCAACCAACTCACACACCAGTCATTTAAGGGTATTCAAATGTCCCAACACAATACCCTGACTAGAGACAAAATAATTATATCATCCAAATAGAGTTCTAAGACTAAGTCACGTACTTAGTGATCTATTTCATCAATGTAAATTATTTAGGGACAAAACTCGATTGCATTAACCAAATGACAATATGTCATACATATATCAATTATCGAAATAACTCCCACTAAACCAAACACCTCTAAAAGTACTAAGACCATTAGCCCATGCGTCTTATACCGATCATAACAATATGATCTTTATGTAGAGGAGGTTTCGGGACATACAACATTTGTATCGGTTATTTACAAGCATATGACCAATCTACCTTCTCTCAATTAAGGCAAACTGTTAATTTCATAAGCAACAAATTGCTTCATAAACTTAAAGTTGAGCGTGTGCTTAATTCGTAATCAAACGTTTCTCTTTTTGCTTCAAAAACAATAGAACACTCATTCTAGTCATAATATTAGTCACAAAGTTGTCATTTGGAACCGTTCCAACACACAACTTCTCATCCAAAATAAAATATACTGAGATTACAATCTCATATCATCTTTGTCTATTTGGGAATATGAATCGTTGTAACTTGTTTACAATAATTCGTTTATCACATCATGCGCATCTTTTAAATAGTTCCCCCTTTGCTTCTTAAGCGCAAAGGAACAATTCTTAGATAGCATTCTAGTGACACTCACTATATTAGTATCTACTCGTCACACGAGCACACAATAAACAACTTTCTTGCCAAGTCTCATGGACTAAAGCAACCAAATGTCATTTAGTTAGAGAAATATGTCACTTACATACCAAATCATAACGATAAATGCAATCCCACTAGCCTCTTGTACACAATTTGTCTCTCTTCGCTTCAAAGGAAAACAAACATCTTTGAATTACCACATTAAGAACGAAGATATTACTCCATAATACTTGCTCCAATCAAATTGGAGCATTCACATTTGTCTAGCAATTTTGATAATAAGAAATTCATACGATGAGTTGCATACACATCATATTGCATCTCTTTCAAGAAATGTATTTCACATATATATGTCCAAAACTCATCATAATGAGTGATGACATTCAAAATGCTAAATCAATCTTAATAGACTTAAGCACGCATAACGTTGTAAAAATAATTTTTCCATAGTCATTACTATGAGATCAATCTTAACTACCAACTATGCTTCATAGATACTCTTATATCAATCTACATCGTCTTTATATTGAAGACTGTTTTTCACTATAAGACCCATTTAACCATAGTCTATACTTGGTAGTTATGGTATATAGAATCTATTAGATTTTATGTGACTTTTGGAGTCTTAGCCCATTATTGTTTCATCATAGGTCAAACCTATGTAAGGTAATATTTTACAGCTAAGATGATCATGACTTTTCATGGATGCATCAATATTCTCTTCAACAGTTGTAGAGAATTCCTGTTAATCCTGAACAATTCAAGGTCGATTCCACTCCCACTGTTTCTATTAGAAATCACATTTCTTTAAAAGAAACGTATCACTCCATGCAACAAAACAGTTTTGTTCTTTGGATGGTTTGTAGAATTAACATAATACCCTAATTAATAAAACACATGTCATAATTGAGTCTAAGTTCTAGAAAATGATTTTATCTAAACTTTAAGACTTGATAATTAAGAAAATACTATTTTAGAACATTTTCAATCCATATCTCATATGGTGTCTATTCTCCGACTTACATGGACAATCTCATCAACATTGTACAAAGACTTTTATAGTGCATAACTTTCTAAAGTGTCAATAATATCTACATATGACTCATCATAGACCAAATCATATCAAATATGGTTCGATGTAGTTTGAAACACTTTTCACTACTTCTAAGATGATCATAATCTTTTAGTTCAATTCTTCCCTGTTTCAATCATATCGAACGACTCGTACCAACTTATCAAGTTGATCTTGTATTTTCATTTGAACTTCCTTAAACAATTCAAAGCATTCAGATTTAAATTTCATCAAATGAACAAAATTATACATGTTACCCATTTTGCAACATCACTACTTAAACTCACACGTATCTGTATATGTGTGATCTAACAAGTCTAAGTAATCTCCCACTACAATTAGTATGAGTCACTACTAATGTCATTTATCCATCTAAACAAGATCCATTTACTTCAGTTGATCCTTATCAATAAGGTTTATAATTTTATCATTATGAAACTTATTCTTATGATTCTTGTCTCATGGATTAAGGATAATGTCATGATGGGTAAAACTCAGGTCGAGGGAGTTGAACCTTTTGGTCGTTATGTTACAAATAAAAGCATTCACTATTAAGAATGTAAAGCTCAACAATCATGTTAGCCTTATTGTACCTCATATTCTTGCAAAGTATAGAGCGCAACTACTTTTTACCGTCGACGCTTTACTTCTTACCGTCGGCGTTAATTACGTAAAATGACGACTTTGCCCTTGAAATTTATTCTCGAAATAATATTACTTTAACATTTTATAGATTATCGATTTATTAAATCTCGATAATAAAACCGTCTTTTTCAATTATCATAATAAACCAAAACCGACTTCATATATAATTAATATATGGAATTACGCAAAATGACAAGTTCTCCTTTGCAATTAATTCTTGAAATATTATCACATTTACATTTTATAAAGTATCGGTTTATTAGAACTCGATAATAAAACCGTTTTTTCGATTATTGTTATGCCTCTGATTTTAAACAGTTAATTAAATTAATTAACGACTTAATACAATTTAATAAACGTAATTAACAAATACGAGTAATACGCAAATTAAATCCTAATTAATCTACGACAATCAAGATTTATTATACAAATCGATGCAAATTAAAAGAAAAAAATTCGGAAATGGGTCGGGTCGAGTGGGTTTTTCGACCCACCCAAGGGTCGTATTATTTTCTCTATAATACTTGAAAGTTTGATATAGAACATGAAGCATAAGGTGGTGAAATTGGTTATAGGGACAACCTTTCATACAAGTGACCCGGGTTTGAATCCTCTTGTTTACACTTTAAATTTGTCTTTTGAAAATTTAAAAGATAATTCAACAAACATACTGATATTTCAAATGGTTGAAAACTAATAAGTCAACTTCCCCATCAGAGAGTCGACGAAATTTTTTGACTAAGTTCATTTTCCCGGGTTTTTTTTTTCGAAACAAGTAGTTTTCAATCATTTGAAATATCAGTATGTTGATGTTGGTCCAGTGGTTTGGTCATTTGGCTCCCAGTTTGTAGGTCAAGGGTTCAATCATTCTCAATAAGATTCTGTTTGTTGAATTATTTTTTAAATTTTCAGAAGAAAAATTTAAAGTGTAAACAAGAGGATTCAAACCCGAGTCACATGTATGAAAGGTTGTCCCCGTAACCAATTTCACCACCTTATCCTTCATGTTCCATATCAAACTTTCAAGTATTATAGAGAAAATTATACGACCCTTGAGTGGGTCGAAAAACCCACTCGACCCGACCCATTTCCAGATTTTTTTTCTTTTAATTTGCATCGATTTGTATAATAAATCTTGATTGTCGTAGATTAATTAGGATTTAATTTGCGTATTACTCGTACTTGTTAATTACGTTTATTAAATTGTATCAAGTCGTTAATTAATTTAATTAACTGTTTAAAATCAGAGGCGTAACAATAATCGAAAAAATTGTTTTATTATCGAGTTCTAATAAACCGATACTTTATAAAATGTAAATGTGATAATATTTCGAGAATTAATTGCAAAGGAGAACTTGTCATTTTGCGTAATTCCATATATTAATTATATAGAAAGTCGGTTTTGGTTTATTACGATAATCGGAAAAGACGGTTTTATTACCGAGTTTTAATAAATCGATAATCTATAAAATGTTAAAGTAATATTATTTCGAGAATAAATATCAAGGACAAAGTCGTCATTTTACGTAATTAACGCCGACGGTAAAAAGTAGTCGAGCAACAATTGTTCTACTTTTATCAAAAATTTTCATGCCCATACATTTATCTTATACCAAAATAGTAGAATGAAAATAACAATTACTTTAGTAACATACACACCAAAAGTCATACTTCAATAATTGATTTGCAGATTTTCTCGACATTTCTACTATTTACCAATGTCATATATTTGTCATTACATCCTCTTACTACTAAGAGGATAGGAGGTGATGAGATGTCAAAACCTCATTAAAAAATTTCCCTCCAAACACTATCATTCAAATAAGGAAACAAATAAAACATTAAACTCAAATAGTTATAAACTTATTATATCTAAATTTAAGACAAAATAAATATTGATGTAAAAATCAGAAGAAGAAAAAAAATCAATAAGACAATAAATAATATTATTATGTATGGGTTATTAAAAAAAAAGACATTTATGAGACATTTTTTTAAAATCAAATATAAGTGTTACAAACTATCGAGATCATATATGACATAAACAAATACTGTAAAATATTTGATGATGAAAAAATATATGGAGTATAAAATACTTTCAATTTTTGATTTTAATATATAAATAAAAAAATTTAATCTGATAATATTTGGAGTATTATGTTATCTTTAAATTTGTTGGAAAAAGTTCTAACTAATCTAAATATATAAAAATATATTTTTTTTATTCGAGAGGCTTTGTTTCATGATAAGAAACAAAACTTTTAATTATTTAATCAGGTTAAAAATTATAAAATATTATCATTAACTTTATAACAAAAAAAAAACACATCTATTAAAGTATATATTAAATGAAATTACTTGATTGTCTTTGAAACTTTAAATTATTTTCTAAAATTAAAAGGTAAAACTTAAAAATGTGAAAAGCTAAAATGTTGCAAATTTGATACGGAGTACTAAATAAGTGATACATCAACTAAATAAAAAATCCTAGATATACCGCGCATTAGTGCATGAGATCTACACTAGTTAATGACTAATAAAATTGTACCTAATCTAAATTTGGCATCAAGTTTGGGTATAACAACGATTGTCCTTCCTTTACTAACCAACGTTTTAGATTCATTAATCATTATCTCAAGTAATTTTCTTAATGAACTCATAGAACATTAGTATTATTTGCCTTCTTGATACAGTTTTAAATTATCCTACATCGACAAATTATAATATGATAATAAAATTATATATTATAAATAAAGAGTAATAATTCGTTTTTCGATATCTACCAAAAGTCTTTTGAATCTCAAAAAGAGTTCTAACACTATAAACCTTAAGTAATTATCTTTTGAATCTCAAAAAAAGTTCCTAAGACTATAAACTTTAAGTAATTATCCTATATCGAAAAATTATGATGAGGTGATGAAATTTTATATTATAAAGAAGAGTAATCATTCGGTTTTAAATAAATATCGACCAAGAAAAACATTTAAATTATCCCACATCGAAAAATTATAATGGGGTGATTTAATTCTATATTATAAATAATAGTAATCATTCAATTTTAAATATCGACAAAAAAGCTTTTAACTCTTAAAAAAGCTTTTAATATATTAGACTACAAACTTAAAATCATTTCACATTGAAAAATTATGATGAAGTGATGAAATTCTATATTATAATCAAAAGTAAGGATTTTTTTTAGTTTTAAAAAGAGTTTTTAAGACTATAATCTTAAATAAAGTATTTCACATCGAAAAATTATTATGAGGTGATGGAAGACTATTAAGTAGAATAATCTCACACATGTGCTCTTAGATATTAACTAAAAATCTTTTGAGTCTTAAAAATATATAAAGACTATAAGCTTATAAACTTATCCCACATTCGAAAAATTATAAAGTTTCATCAAACAAAACTCTTTTGAGTCTTAAAAACGTTCTTAAGACTATACACTTAAGTAAAAAATTATAATAAGGTGAAGAAATTCTATATTATAAATAAGACATAATAATTCTTCCTTAAACATCAACCAACTTAAGTAATTCGCTCACATCAAAAAATTATGATGAGATCGTGAATTTCTACTAAATAAGAGTAATCCGGAGTTTGTCGTCAAATTGATTAAGATGGACGTGCGGAATAGAATAATGTGTAAGATTAGATATCCTCTTAATGCTAAAGACGCTAGATGGCTACATACCTTGATGTAGTCATATTTTTTGTACATTGATACGGTTGATTTAATACATACTTACCTTTCACCCAAAAAAAATATCAATCAATAATTTTTTTAGTTTAAAAAAGGTCTTAATAAGATTACAAACTTAAAATTATCCCGCATCAAAACAATTAAAATAAGGGACAGAGATGATTCTATACTATAAATAATAAACAAATTTTAGTTAAATTATCTCACATCGACAAATTATAATAAAACGATGATTTTCTATATTATAAATAAGACTAAGCTAATTATTTGTTCTTAGATATCAATCAAAATCTTTTGAGTCTTAAAAAATTCTTTAAGTTTATAAACTTAAGTAAATTATCTCATATCGAAAAATTATACTCCATCTCTTTTGACTTTTTAAAAAACCAACAATATTTTGAGTTTCAAAAAAGGTCTTAATAAGACTATGAACTTCAAATTATCTCACATCGAAACAATTAAAATAAGATACGGTTATGATTCTATATTATAAATAAGGACACACATTTTAGTTAAATTATCCCACATCAACAAATTATAATAAGACGATATTCACCAAAAAAAATTATAACAAGACGATAGATTTCTATATCATAAATAATGGAGTACTTCGTAGTAATCATGTGCTCTTAGATATTAACCAAAAAGCTTTTGAGTCTTTGAAAAATTATAAAGTGTCATCAAACATAAATCTTTTGAGTCTTTAAAAAGTTGTTAAGACTATACACTTAAATAAATAAAAAATTATAATAAGGTGATGAAATTCTATATTATAAATAAAACTAATAAAAAAAATTCCTTAGACCTCATCATTTATAAAAAAATTATGTTGAGGTTATAAATTTCTACTAAATAAAAGTAATCATTGTTTTAAAATATCAACCAACAAAAAGGTTTTTGTTTTTTTTAAAACTATGATGGAATTCTATATCATTTTTTTTAAATTATGATGAGGTCATGAATTTGTAGTCTTTTTTATTTGTTTTGAAAAAACTTTTGAGTTAAAAAAAGGTCTTAATAAGGCTACAAACTTAAAATTATCCCACATCGAAACAATTAAAATAAGTTACGGTGATGATTCTATATTATAAATAAGACTACAAATTTTAGTTAAATTATCCCACCGACAAATTATAATAAGATGATGGAATTCTATATTATAAATAAGACTGATTATTTATTCTTGGATATCAATCAAAATCTTTTAAGTCTTAAAAAACTCTTAAGACTATAAACTTAAACTTAAGTAATTATCCCACATCGAAAAATTATACCCCTTCTCTTTTGAGTCTTAAAAACACTCTTGAGTCTTAAAACACTCTTAAGGCTATAAACTTTTATTTATATAATAGAATTCCATCGTATTATCATACTTTCTTCGTTCACTCTTTTTTTCTCCACTACCTGAAATGAGGCAAAAATAGTGACCAAAGAGAGTATGATAATACGGTGAAATTCTATTATAATACGATGTAACCATTTCTCCAAATTATGATGAGGTGATGTAAATCTATATTATAAATAAGACTAATCATTCGTCTTTAGATATCAACAAAAAAACTTTATAGTTTTAAAAAAAGTTCTTAATAAGACTACAAATAAATTATAATGAGCTGATAGAATTCTATGTAATCTTTCGTTCTTAGATATTAACCAACAATCTTTTGAGACTAAAAAGAAGTTCCTAAGACTAAGACTATATAGTTAAAGTATATTTATCCCACATTGAAAAATTAAGATGGGTTGATGAAATTCTATATATCATAAATAAGTGTAATCATTCGTCTATAAATAAAAGTTCTTAATCAGACTATATCTAAACTTAAATAAATTTAAGTAAAATTATCCCACATCAAAAAAATTATAATAAGGTGATTTTTTTTTATTATATAAATAACAGTAATAATTCATCCAAAATATATATAAGATGATCAAATTCGATTATATAAATAAAGAGTAATCGTTTGTCCTTTTAACTTAGATATAAAAAACAAACTCTTTTATGTCTTAAAAATAGCTCTTAAAACTAGAAACTTTAATTAAGTAAATTATACTACATCAAAAAATTATGATGAGGTGATAATTCTATATCATAAATGAGTCATTTTTTCGGTTTTAAATATCAACCAACAATCTTTTGAGTCTTAAAAAGCTTTTAAAAGACTACAAACCTAAAATTCTCCCACATCAAAATTATCCCACATCAAAAATATTAAAATAAGGCAATGCTTCTATATTATAATTAAATAAGAGTAATCGTGCATTTTTTTGGGTCTTAAAAGCAGATCTTAAGACTATAAACATGAAGCGATAGAATCTTATATTATAAATAAGACTAATCCGTTCTTAGATATCAATAAAAAAACTTTTGAGTCTTAAAAAATATCTTAATAAGACTACAAATGTAAAATTATTTGTACATCGAAAATTTATAATAAGGTGATGAAATTTTATATTATAAATAAGAGCAACATGTGTTCTTTTGAGTTTTAAAATAAGTTCTTATTACTAATATAATGTGATCATCTTATTTATTGTAATGACATAGTTTGATTAAGTTTTTTATTTAATGAATGTACATCATCAATGTAATTAAGTCAACTAACCCGTGCAGCGCACGGGCTTTAATCTAGTATTATTAATCTTAAACAATTTTAAGATAAAATCATGAAAACTAGCTAAAGGGACTCATGGAGGTTGTCCCCGAGATAGTCAGTCACAATCAGAGTGCTTTCATCAAAGGGAGGGATATTGTTGATAATATCTTGATTTGTCAAGACATTGTTCGGTTGTATAATAGAAGAACTAGCTCTCCTCGTTGTATCATGAAAGTTGACTTACAAAAAGCTTATGACTCGATTAAGTGGAGATTTGTGGAACAAATGCTAGAAGCGTTGAGATTTCCTTCTAAGATGATTAGATGGGTGATGGTTTGTGTTAGTACTCCTTGGTATTCTTTAACCATGAATGAGTCTACTTTTGGGTTCTTTCAAGGTAAGAGAGGATTAAGACAAGGGGACCCGATGTCTCCTATCCTTTTTACCTTATGTATGGAATATTTTACCCGCACTATGAATGTGATGACGATGATGAGAGGCTTTAAATTCCACTCCCTATGCAATAGAATTAAGCTATCTCACCTGGGTTTTGCGGATGATTTGTTGGTATTCTGTCATGCTAACCCGGATTCAGTAGCTATTGTGACAAAGACTTTTGAATATTTTGCTAGGTGCTCTGGTTTATGGGTGAGTAAATCCAAGTCTGAGATCGTTTTATGTGGTGTGAAGGAAGATGTTAGAAGCCATATCATACGCATATGTGGATTCAGGGAAGGTACTCTCCCATTTAGATATTTGGGAGTGCCTATCTCTTCACAAAGAATCCGAGTTGGGGATTGCCAAGCCCTTATGGATAAGAACCTACAGCGAATTCATGGGTGGGGCACGCGAAAACTTAGCTATACTGGACGTCTAGTCCTGGTGAAGAGTGTGCTTATGCAGGTACACCAATACTGGTGCAGGGTATTCCTTTTACCTAACAGCGTTTTGAAGAAAATTGAGGGGTACTGTCGCAACTATCTCTGGCATGGTCATGAAAATTATCATCACCCCCTCTTATGGCATGGGAGAGCTGCTGTAAGCCTGTTAAGGAGGGTGGACTAGGTATTATGAATGAGAGTAAGTGGAATAAAGCTCTAATAGGCAAATATGTTTGGTGGTTATACTGTAAGGCTGACCATTTGTGAATCAAATGGGTTAATGCGGTATACATAAAAGGCAAGGAATGGCATAATTATAAACCAACACTAGCATCTAGTTGGTCGTGGAGAAAGATATGTCAGGTGAAGGACAAATTGAAGGATGGATATGCAGATAATCAGTGGCAGGCATCTAAGACCAAGGTATACACGATTAAGGAAGGCTATCATTGGCCACGAGGTGTAGAGATAAAGATGAAGTGGTGGCCTGTGGTTTAGACGAGAATGGCCTATCCTAAGCATAATTTCATTGGGTGGTTGTATGCGAATAATAGGCTGCTCACCCTTGACAGGCTTCTACGATTTGGAGTCACTAACCAAATAAGTTGTTACCTGTGTGGCAGAGCATCTGAAACCCTTAACCATGTGTTCTTCCGTTGTGAGTTCAGTCTTAGATGTGTGAAAATTATGGAGAAATGGGTGGGCATTGTTTTACCCATTTCTGATGTGCTGCGATGGCTTAGTTCTTGGAGGCATAAATCGATGGGATGGAGGCATGTATGTTGTGCTATATTTCTAGCTACGGTTTATGGGATATGGGAGGAAAGGAATAGGAGTAGACAGGAACTCAGTGTTATGAGACCGGAGGTGATTATGAGGAGGGTGAAGGACAGTATGCAGGATCGGTTAAGGATCAAAGGGTAAAGTGTTAAATCTATTTGTCATATCCAGTTATTCTAATCTTGTTGTAATATGAATATGGAACTGTATGTATCTTGGATGACAGATTTCGTGATTGATATAATACATTTACATCTTTCCAAAAAAAAAATCATGAAAACTACCCTCAAGTTCGCATAATATTCCAAGATTCTAAACCTTTTGTCGCTCAAGTAAACTTGAGCGAACTCCAAAAGTAAAGGTAGACAACAACATTGCCAATTACATCAATATGTAATTCTTGGTTCATCGAAATTAGTCATCATATGACACCAACTATTTGCCTCAAAGCCCAAGTCTGACTTGATAGCAATGTTAAGCAAACCAGACTGAACCTGTAGGTAACCGTTACCCACCTACTCAGTCCACACACATCGGCAAAGCACCGCTTAGGCAGTCACTTCAACCATGGTATGAAATTGTTGTAGTGGTCAATTCTAGAAAGGCAATACTTAATATTTGTGCGAGAGATTAAATGTATTATGGGTCCTAAACATGCTGTTAGGTCAACTTACAAGGCGACCTATTAGTTCTAAGCACACAAGTCACAAGTCTAAACAATAAAATTTATGCATCGTATGACATAATTATTCAATTGTTATTAGTGATTTGCACATAAAACAAGTTAAAAGATCCTATATTTTGATTCATAATCATATTACAATTCATAATTGCTATTTGGTTTGAACAATTTCACCAATATCTTTCAGTTTTCCAACTACGAGGAACAATTTCCCACCCAGAAAAATTGAACGGATATACAAATCTTGATTAACAATCGATTTGCAACTTATAATTGTCATATAGATGAACAATTCATCAAAATAAATAATACTCGAGAATTTTTTTTTCCGATCTATCTATGATAACATGATAATTAAAATGCATAAAATTATTTAACCGATTTAGAAAACTAATTTTTTCATTGAATCGAAAAATAAAAGTATAATCCGTGTTTGATTCATAATTAACACACAAACGCGAGAAAATGACTTTTCTTAAAAGCGTCGCTCGACCCGGCACCATGTCGTCTAAGTAAATATTGTGTCGTCTTGGTCAAAGCTTTGCCGCAGGGATCATCCCGTTCCAAACAGGACATACCCATGCCTACCGAGTCATACTCGTGTCAACCGAGTCACACCCGTTCCGACCGAGTCACACTCGTGTCGACCGGGTTGACCTTGTTTTGTTCCATCTCCACCATAATTAAAACGGGTCTTGTCCTAATCTTATTAAGTCTCATCGTTAACAATAAATTCTAATAATTTTACATTCCAAATTTCAATCGAATATTGACTAATCCAATCAGTCTCATCGTCAACAAAGTAATTTGGGATTATAGTGGATCAATTTAGGATAAATTAACTTAAATCATAATCGATATTAGAATTTGAATTAATTTCGATAGTCAATTGTAAAATTTAACAATTTAAATTCATAAATTACAAACAAATCTTAAACAGACAGAAACCACAACTAGTCACGGCAATACAATCATATGCATAACCTTAACAAGTATAGCATGAAAATACAATCAATTAACTTAATGAATCTGCCACTTGTTCATCCATAATCAATTATGTGTGTACGTGGCAAGTTAATGCAAGAATACATGATATGCCAAAAGTCATGTGAAACAAGCATTCGGTAAATAATGTACGAAAAAATCAAATTAACACGTGGGTGGAATCCCTCATAATCAATTATGAGGGATAGATTCACGTCTATCCGCTTAATATTATGTAACAGAGGCTTTGATAACACTGTAGGGTTACAACCTTAAACCAATGACCTGTTACGAGTATTAACCGAAAAGATAAAAGTAAAAGGATAACAATTATACCTTATATGCAGCGGAACAGCATATTAATAAGAAGTATAATAAACCCATAAATATATATAATCTCCACGGACAGAATAAATAATCTCCACGGACAGAATAAATAATTTCCACAGACAGAATAAAGAATCTCCACGGACAGAATAAATAATTCCCACGGACAAAATAAATGTCTCCTTTGTATCCACACGGGTACGGAACTGCGGCGTATATGCTAGTATAAAGGTATGCGAGACCGTCAAGAAGAATACATACTCCGTATATATTATGAGTCAATATATTAGGAGATGAGAAGGTAGAATTAGGTTATTTTCATAACTCTAATTACCATAATTAGATTATTTGTATAACTCTAATTACTATAACCCGACAAAGCAGCTGGGTCCGTATTACTACTGACCCGATATATTTAATATACCGTTATATTAACAATATCCTGTACACATTGTGTATGACCCAATGAGCCCACTTAAGACTACCAGACACGTAACCTATTTACATGTCAACCCGACATTGACCTATAGCAAGGCATATCGGATACATAGACTTAAGCGGGTTAATACGTATAAGACAGTGGACATAACTCCTTCATATTTGTATAACAATTGTTGTATTATACCTTCATACGCATGATTTTATGTACACAAGGTGCATGTTCCACTACGTACACTGCCATGCATCAGTAATATCATTTGTATCCAAGGAAAAGCCTGGAGATTATCAATCGTACCCTACAGTCTCCATACTATCAAATTTAACGATAAATAATGAACAACAACGTTAAAGTTGTCCAAAAAATGAAGGAATTAACAAAGTTTTTAGATTAAACAAGGATTAAGGACGTATGTCCTAATGTTGTGCCAACTTTCTGATCGATTTTAGCATGATGAACAACATCCAATTTGGCCTATGTTCTTTCTTGGTCTTGGCTACCCATTTTCAAAGCCGAGTCGTCTTGCTTATTAACAAGTTGGACGTTACTAGCTACTTCAATGGTGCACCTGCCTCTGCCTTTGATTGGGATAAACGTGCATGCTGAGGCCATTGACGGTCGAAACCGCCCCTTTGGTAGAGCGCTAAATATTAGACGGCTTTGAGCCCATTCATCGCTTCCCAATGCCATCGGCCTTATTCCCATTACTTGTTGGAAGCTAATAAGTCCAAAAATAATGCAAATAACTAGCATTGTTTTCACTAATTTCATACTCTTAGTAAACATCGTTGAATAAGATGTATCTGTAATAATATTGACGTTATTTTTTTAAACAATTCTTGATGTCGTGTTAAAAAGTACGAAATATTATGTAAAACCTGACTTTTTTTTTTGAATTTTTTAAGGTTGGGGAAATAAAAGAGAAATATTGATGGTAAGTAGGAGTAGGGGTACAAATGTTTATATAGTTGAGGAAATGGGATGAAAAGTCAATAACATAAGGTTGGACTTCAAAAGCGCGGGATGGGATCATGGGATGATGTAGCATTGGAATTAAAGTGAAGTGAGCCGAGTCTCCTTTAGAATTAGTCTTCATACCAAAAAAACACTCTAAACCAGTGACGACGAGATTCATACAGAACACTTGGGTTACAAGTTACACGGTACAGTTTTGGGCCTTCACTGGCCCATTTAAGCATCATATGCAAAAGTCCGTTTTCAGTTTCAGTACAAATGATTACTGATGAATCAGTCATCCTGCACATGCATGTAGGTTTTGTGCTTCATTCCCAAATGATGCCTCCCTCATTCGCAGCATTTTCTTCTGTTAATTCCAAACACTTTCCCTTCCTCCTTTTCCTCTTAATTTATGCATATATTCTATAATACAGTCACCTTAATTTAATCATCGTTGATTGATTCGTTAAAGGATTAAAACTCAGATAAAAGACAATATGCGCTATGCAAGGATATTGTGTTAAGTAATGTAAACAGGCTTTGTACGTATAGATTATAAGTAAAATATGTAATAATTAGCGGGGATAGCTCAGTTGGGAGAGCGTCAGACTGAAGATCTGAAGGTCGCGTGTTCGATCCACGCTCACCGCATTTACTATGAAAATTTTACATATAAACATGTTGTGTACAAGCGATGAGCAAATTCTTCGGCAGACCGCAGACTCTATCAACAATTACAGTACGACACCAAAATATGCATTTTACCTGAGGAATAACTCAAATTTCCAACGCTAAATATAAAATAGTTTGGAATTAAACTCTCGTGTCATTTTACGGAATACACAACTTTTGTGGGCGTGGTCCTTTACATATTCCGCTAATTTTAGCGTTTACACTCAGGAAACAATACCATCCATCACCACTATCTCCTCTTACAAATTCTAACCTCTACCCAAAGATCAAACAAATCAAAAAAATTGTGAAACTGGAAAAAAAAACTCACACAAAGCAAGTGAAATCTGCAAATTGAGAACTATATCAAGATTTACATCTTCTTAGGAACACCAACGCACATCTTCATATGTACACCGATGCACATATACACAGTCATTATCTGCCACCTGAAACCAAGGAATGCAATAGTTACCCCCCTTTAAGGATACACATCACAGGATAACTTCCTATAGAACTAGACTAGCAGATATGAAGTCGAAGAGACTGAAGAAATTGTTATCGAGGAGGGACACATAACAATAACCTACAAGATTCTGGCTCCAAATTGCAATCGAATATTTTAGAATTCAGATTATAAGAAGCGGGGAGATGGTTAATAAGGGATAAGTAATTTTACTTCTTCTGTCATGCTCCAAAGCCAAAGGATAGCGGAGAGGAGATAATCAAATCGTGAAATGCAGCATCTATGGAATCAATAAGCTTCTGCTGAACTGCTGATATCCTCATCATGACATTAGTTACCTACAGAAGAAGCATAAAATAATACCAGAAATTAGTAAATGAATCTATAGGTTTGCTGAAATTTGATCAACAAAATTAATCTTTGTGAGGTTAAACAAATTCAAGAAAATATGCTCATACGACTTCAGTATAAGGAAACTGAATCAAGACTGGCCTTGGTTCCGAAATTTAGGATTCGTTAACATAAATCCACATAAAAAGTTGTTAAAGTGACGTAAAACAATCAAATACAAGAGAAAAGGAAACACGGATAGATATAGACCGATAGAAGGGGAAAAATGAAGCAAAAATATGAATGGGAAAATTAGGCTAACAGAAAAGATTTTGTATACGAATAAGACTGTCACCTACAAACAACAACATTACCCCAGTGCTCATTATGAAAATTGCATCATTATTTCATCAACTGATTAGATTTTAGAAGTTCAGGCAAATTACAAGCAGCAAATACGAAGTAGTTTTCGAATAAAATAAAGGAATTATGAGCAAACAAATCTCAGGACAATTAGACTTATAACAGCAGTTATAGAACTCACCTTCCAATACAGACATCTCCATCATCAAAGGAATTTTGATATCTTCTAATCCCAACCTTGTGCAACTCTCGAAGATGAGATGCAATTTCTTGTATCAACTCCTCCTGTCCATCGTTGAGTGCCTTGATTGCATGCTCAATAAAAGTGCGATCAGATTCAAGCACTCTTAATCTTTCGTTTAGTCTCGATACTTCGTTTACAATGCTCACAGTTTCAGCATCTTTATGCATTTCACTTGATTTGGGTTGTTTAAAAGACTGCGCACGTCTAACCAGTGTTCCAAGGCTTTCCTTAGTTACCAAGGAATCACTTTCCCTTTCGCAATTTACTCCATCGCCAGCTTCCTTCGATATCAAGTCCAATGAGTTCTCCTCATCGTCAGAAAAGAGGCGAAGTTTCTCCTCCAAATTTCTAAGACACTTTGAAAGATAGTCCCTTTCTTCCTGAGTAACTAACCATGGATCATGAGGGCTTGCACCTGAATGCGGATCCTCTACATCATCTTGCATCTGCTCGTTTGGATACTTGATCCGGTAATAATCAAGTTCTTCTTCGAGCATCTGAATCTCTTTCTCCTTCTCGGTGACTAGCTCATTTAACTTGTCTAGAGCATCCATGTCGTATTCGGCTTGCTCTTCCATCATCCTTAGATGGTGTGAGGCTTCCATTTGTACAGCAGCTTTCTCTTCCTGAAGCCTTGTTATCATTGCCATTGCTTCGTTTGTGGCACTTGCAGAAGCATTCCTTTCTTCCTCCAACTCCTTTAACAAAGCAGTCAAAAATCTTCTATCATGCTCAAGTTGGCGTTTCAGTCGATCAACTTCACTTTCTCCATCCATGTCACCTACTGTGCTGAAATCCAAAGACTCTAACGCAGATTCGATGGAGTTCCTAGAATCGTTCCTCTCAAGAGAAGCTCTCTTTTGAAGTAACTTCATCGTGAAAGAGGCTGAAGAAGTATCAGAGGTCTTTAGCTCATCGAGATTCCTAGAAACCCTAGGACTTAATATACCTGTTGAAGGCAAATTGAGTCCTCGAGAAAATTGAGATAGTAAAACCTTCAAATCCAAATTAGTACTTGATGAATTCTTCCCGGTCAGCTGCTCTGACAACTTTTCAGATAACTGCCTTCCCCTACTGCTGACAGCAAGCTTATAAGCATCGCTAAGTTCCAAATAATTTGGTACTTGTACATCGCCATCAGTATGCTCGGACCTCGTTTCAGAAGAGTTGAGGTTTGTGAGGGGTTGCAAATTTTCCAAATCCCTACTTTTGTCAGTCACATATGCAACAGTCTCGACTGTAGCTTCATTAGCATCGACTGTAAGAGCGAAGATTAAGTTGACAATCAAGATGAGAAGCAGGTGTATAATTAAAAGGTACAGAAAATACAGAGACAACAAAAAAATCAACTCCATATAGACTTTCTAATTCCTATGTCTCAGTATAAGGTTCATATTGTTTACGAAAAATTGCCAGTCAAATTACACACTTGCCTCCATTATTCACTACAGTATATTACTATATGAATCTTATTCTAAGACCGAGAAATCCTTTTCGGAATGTCTAACATCATGATTTTATCTTGATCATTAGACAATACAATCTTGCTCTTCATTGTCTCTCTCTTACAAAAGGAAATACAAAGGACTGAGATACAAAAATTGATGTCGGTGATTGCCAACCCCTCTACTTATAGGTGGTAATGTGGTAAAAGAAAGTAATGACAATTTTAAAAAGAAAACGATCAATATTCTTGGGTAAAATTACCTTGATTAAACTCATATATACACAACTTTTCAGTCCTTTATTTTGTTACCGTTACCAAACAATTCATGAAAGTCCTAAATGCTAAAGATGTGGTCATTATTACTCCAGAGGGTAAAGGCCATAACAAGACAATGACAAGCAACAAAAGCTAATATAGTAAATGACACAAAATAAGGGGCGGGGAATTAAAGACAAAGAGGTTCAACTTACATTCACCTTTTGCGGAATCAAGAGGTATAGAATCACCATTTTGTGTATTTGACAAAAGTTCGACACCTATTATCTCTGTTGATACTAGCGGATTTGGTATATCATCAATTACATGTAACATCTCCCTCGATTCACCTACATTAGGTTTATGGTCGATTTCCTGCCAGTTAAGTTCTTCCAGGCCATGGCCTATAACAGGAATAGATGCTTCAAATGTAATATCACGAGGCTGAATGATATTCGATGGCTCCAAATCAGGCGAATGTGGTGAACTATCGCGAGACAAAACATACTGATCAATTGGCTTCTTTGAAGCTGAAACATCTTCAGATAAAGAAATGAAGGGTCCCACCTGTGTAGACTCTGATATTAGATCTTGAAGAGGATCTTCAATATCAGATACCTGAACATCAGATTCGGTATCAGAGGTAATTTTCAGTTCTGTAAATCCAAAGTGATCTTCCGTCTGTTCTATGACATGAACAATAGTAGAGGATGCTTGAAACCCATTTTCCTTCTCTAAACTATCATAAATATTAGAAGCCTGGAAATCAGATTCAGTGTCCGAGGAAATTTTCAGCTCAGTAAATCCAAAGTGAGCCAAAGGATCTTCGGTCTTTTCCCTGACATGAATGATAGTAGAAGATGCTTGAAGTTTCTTGTCCTCCTCCAAACTATCATGAATATTAGAAGCCTGGATATCAGATTCAGTATCTGAGGAAATTTTCAGCTCTGTATATCCAAAGTGAGCCAAAGGATCTTCGGTCTTTTCCCTGACATGAATGATAGTAGAAGATGCTTGCAGTTTCTTTTCCTCCTCTAAACTATCATGAATATTAGAAGCCTGTCTATCAGATTCAGTATCCGAGGAAATTTTCAGCTCTGTATATTCAAAGTGAGCCAAAGGATCTTCAGTCTTTTCTCTGACATGACTAATAGTAGAAGTTGCTCGCGATTCATTTGCCTCCTCTAAACTATCATGAATATCAGAAGCCTGAATATCAGATTCAGTATCCGATGAAATTTTCAGCTCTGTAAATCCAAAGTGAGCTAAAGGATCTTCGGTCTTTTCTCTGACACGAATCTTTGTAGATGATGCTTGTGTTTTTTTAGCCTCTTTTTCCAAACTGTGGTCTTCTGCCATTTCTCTGACGTGAATAATTGTCGAGGATGCTTGTGTTTTCATGGCATCTTTCTCCAAACTATCAAGATCCCGGCTAGCCTCACGACTTAAAGGAACGTCAAAACCAGTTGATTTAGTCTGAACCAAAGTTTGACGAGGACGTCGAGGGTTCCACAGTTCATTGCAACAAGAGCAATGCTTCAAATTCAATGTCAAAAGATTATCAAATGAAATCCCTTCATCAAACCCACTAAGATCATCTTCTCCTAATTTACCTACCAATAACCTATATGTTTCAGCATTTGATTTATCTTTTGTGGCAAAAGAAAAGAGACAGCTTTCACACATCCCACGAACATCAACGAGTTTCTCATGAAAATGACAATACACTAAGGACGAGATCTCCAACTTATGATTCCCACATATCATATCCCAGTAAAACCCAGGCTTTCCTTCACCTAGAACATTATCAATCCTTGAACATAGCAAACAAGGGATCGGCAACCCACAGTAACGAGCAAATTTTGTGATCAGATACCCAAATATTCCATAAACAATAAGCATAAAAATCAGAATCCATTCGAGAAGGGCTGAGGCCAAAACGGCCGTAACGGACCCACCTAATTTTCCCAATTTTGAGGATGACGCGACCTTTCCACCCATATCTTGATAACTATCCGGTCATGTGAGCCACAAAGACAAAAAGGCTTTTAAGGGACAACTGAATTGTCCTAGCCAAACCTATGAATCAATCCAGGTAGAATGCTGAAGCAGCTGCTCTAACAGAGAAACAAAATAAAAGCTAAATCAGCCTCCGTCAATTTAAGGCCACATCAACGCAGATGCATTTCACAAATTCTAACTAGTATCATTAATGATTGATCATCTGGGTTACGAATTACGATAGTTACATAAATTAGAAAGACTACTCTTCTCAAATTTTGAGAACTGTTGGGTGTTCAGCTCATCATGAAATCAAAACCAGTTTACCCTCGTCCAATAAGGCACAACCGTACATGTCTAAGTCTAGTGGCTAAGACGCAGGTACCCCGTGTCTCATTTCTCAAGTTTGATCCCCCTCCCCTCCCCTCCCCACTTTCACTATAATGCGACTAAGTGAGCGCGAAAAAAGGTACAACACCATCCTTGGCTTAAGATGAATAGAAAACAGTAAAATCAATTTTGAAGGAGCTCCCCACAAAATCAAACCACGTAAGAAATTCATGTGAAATCAATACTAGTATCATAAACACAATGATTTCAACCCCTTGAAAAAGACAATCCTCCATACCAGCAAAGCACAGCACAAAAATGATCTCATACACAAAAATCCTACATATGTATATAGTACTCCGTATGAGTTAAGATCTCGAATATAAGCAGCAGACTGACTCATGAGAAATTTGCATAAAAAAGAATGAAAAGAAGGCGGAATTATTCTTACAAATAGAGAAGAGTAAGCCCAGAAAGCAGTAGGAGCAGATCACGAAAGAGAGAGCTTGTAGGTGACGGAAATAGAATACAAGTGGGGATCAAAGGTTGGTAGACTTGCATCAAGGTTCAAAGGAGGTGGACAGATTAAGAGGAATTGTAAAGTTGAGGGAGGGGGAGTTAAAAAAAAAATAGTGTGAGAAGACAGATGTGCACGTAGAAAACTACTCGTAATAGGGTGGTGATGGTGTCATGGGGGATTAATTGAAGATCCAAGATTCTACAAAAAAAAAGTCGGCTCAAATGGGCTACCGAAAGTGCACTAACTTGGTCCCCCAATCGCCCAATCCCCATTCACGTTCAATATCAATTGCTCCTCCTTGCGACGAGCATATCCATCGTAATGTTTAAATGGATCAAATATATTCAATTGGGAAGAAAATATTAAAAATCTTTTCGTACACCTCTGCACATATAGGTTTGTTTATGTCTATGTATTTGACCCATCATAAACCTAAAACAGATATTTCCATCACAAATAAGAATTTGACTTCAATATTCACTTGCTCTTTCATGGATTCTCGTCGTTTTCTTCTACCATGTCACTTTATTGTGTTTTTCTTCCTTTGGAATTTTTATATATGCCTCAGATCAATTTGCATTTTGCATAGGAAAAATAAAAATATATTAGGGTGAAAAATGACATTTTACTTTAAAAATATTATCGTTTTGTCATGAAAATGGGCCATTGTAAATGAATTATCATCTTTTGATCTATTAAAAAGTGGTCACATTTACATGTAAAGTTTATATTTGTCCGATAATAGCTAGCTCTTCACATCTCGGACCACCGTGCAATGTCAATGACAACGTAAAATTAAAGTGAAAAATAAATCATTGGCCAAGTACTCGGGTACATGTTGAGATCATGGCTATCCATGGATTCATTTTCACCCATAATCTATGTTTTTAGGTCTGGCAGTAAAAGGCTGAAGAGTGAAGGCGTCTATCACTCAGTTGATACTATCATCACGAAAATCTTACTCATATTAGAATGCTTTTTTTTTTACATTGTATTTTGTTTAAGTTTATTCATCAATCACTGAACATGCGTGCAAACTCCTTGACAAAGGAGGCAATGCGCAGATAGAAGGGGGATTTACTATACTGACAAAAAATGCTCCGTATCAGATTGAGGTGATAAAATTTGGTGGGCATGTAATGATCTCACTGGCAACCCCGCCAAGTTTCAGGTGTTGGTGGAATGACTATATGAGCATGTAAATTTGAAGTCATGATGTGCATTAATAATCATAGTTGACGACTAGATATTGAGTTTGACAAGTACCCCCAGTCACCAGCGAGGCATACAAAATAATACATGTGCTCGAAAAAACCTGGAAAAGCTTGTCTAATACTGTCGCTAGGAAGACGAAATAACTAAACGACATTGTAGTAGTACTTGAACTCTGATCGTTATTAATCTGACAAAATGAAAATCAATTACACCAAAGTACAGCTCAATCCAGGGACTAATAGCCATAACTACCACCATACAAAGATCCGTAAGCTCCAGGTTGAGCAGCTTGTCCTGCAGCACCAGGTGCTGCTGCAGTAGCATACATGGCAGCAGGGGCAACATATGAGCTATAACCTTGACTGTAAGCCTGCTCTGTCGCCCCAACTGTCTGAGCTGGTACTGCAGCAGTTGTTGCTGCCGCCGCTGCTGCTGCATCTGCAACAAAATTCTGCAGGCAATGCAATACTCCACATTCAGAACACAGTGCATATTATATATTTTATATATTCCTCCTCGTATCTCTGGAGGTAAGGACAAATACCCAGGAGAGAAGGTGGGCAGGCATTTGTTATGGGAATGGTTAGGTGACTAGGGTGGACCATAAGCGAAATGTAGGCACTGAATTGTGAGTAACAAACACACTTCAGTATTTCACTAGCAAAACTTGACAAATTTAAAAAATGGGAAATTTCAGTGAATGGGCCGAAAAAGAATGAAAATGGGACATTTTACTAACAGTAATAATTAATGTGTAGTAATAATAATAACAGGGCCATAACCGCCATGAGAGCTTGGTTAATGAAGAAATGCACCAGAAAAATACCTGAATGAGCTGCTGTGCAGCTTGAACTTGAGAAGTTGTACCATTTATCTCAACTGTCATTTCACCAGGGACACCTCTTGTCTCCTGTATAGTGACAGTGGCCCCACTCGCACGCCTAACATAGCTTATTGTGGTGCCGTTAGATCCAATCACAGCATCCGCATATTGCAGCGGTACTTGCATGTGCTGTGTAAGCTGCTGTAAGACGGTACCACGTCAGAAATTCAGGTGAAAGGAGTTGAGCAAATAGGAGTAACCTAAGTACCTAACTACTTGGGTGGGGAAATCTGGCTGTCAAGTTGAACTTGCAAGAAGAGTACTAGTCTTTCCCTATGGTTTGAGTTGGGGTCAGAGAGTACAAAAAAAACCCAAAGATGACTAATTAATTGTGGTTAAAATCAAATCAATGAAATTCAGTCTAACAAAGTCAGCACCAAATCCCCTGATTATCACTGTGCCTAGCAGATTCCAAAGTGCCAATTTCAAAGTCATGTTTAGGCAGAAAATGTTTTCTCCAAAAGCCTACTCCCACTCATGTCCAAACTGCCAATCTCTCTATAGGCAGTGCACCCTTACTACCTTACGAAAACAGAGCATTATGTTCTAATCAACAGAAGTAATATAGTTGATTGCTTGACAGATGAAGAACATGAAATAAGAAAATGCACCAACCTGTGCATTCATAGACGGTGCAGATTGAGCATTGGATGAAGCATGAGAAGTCAGAGCAGGTTCTCTCCCATAAGCTGATATTCCTTGGTGAGGCTGCCTGTCTAGCGGCGGTGGCATATGGTCAGCAGGTGGATAGTAGCTTTCGTGTTGTCGTGGTGGAGGTGGCATGTACTGAGGGCCGGGTCCATAGCCATGTCCATGGCCTACATGTGGAGGAAGACCCTGAGGAGGACCCCACATAGCTTGCTGCGGAGGCATATGCTCCATGGGAGCGTTTCGGGCTTGCATCTAGAAGGTGACAACTAGTTTTAATCAGTACAAAAACATTGAAATCAACATGTTACCGTAAACAAACATGTTACGCTACCTCCTTTTCAAAAACATTTATTATACTCCGATCAACCAAAAACTTCCTCAAATGTGACGCAATCAATTCAATAGCTTTGTGGACGTTTGTAGGTTCCCCAACAACTTCAACAACTCTATCATCTTGAAGAGCAAAAGCAGGGCGGTCCTCTGCAGTAGCAAATCATCCAATATTACATCGTTGTTGCCATTTCAGGAAAACAAACAATGAGGTACAGTAAGTTGAAGAAAGGTGGAACCGTGGAAAGCATGTGCGCAAAACAAAGCACAAGGCAGCCTAGATGTTTGATCTTAACAAATACTTTAAAAAAAATTATGCCAAGCAAATGCAGCCTGAAATCACCATTTCAGAGAGTTACCATGTCCAAGAACCCTAACAATACAGCCAGAAGTTTCCTGTATTGATTTCACAGTATTCCCCTGTTTCCCAATCAAGCTACCAGCCTGAGTAGCAGGCAAAAGCAATTTTGTCGAAACTTTGGTCCCTGCAGGTGGAGCCTGAGAAGCATCGCCATCCAGTCCATCAACTATACGTCCGTGAACTCTTAAAAGTCCATCAATTGCTGGAGGAAGCGAAGAATCTGGTTCTTCCTTAGCTGATACCATTACCTACAAGATAAACAAAACTCTTACAGCTTTTCACCTTTTGCTAGAATACATTATTGAACCCAAATTTCTAATCAATTTTTGTTTAAGACATAGTAGTACAGGTGAAATTTTTAACGAACTACAAATGATGATTGGGCGTCAAGAGAAAATATACGGAGTATATGACAAGCAACTCATCAATTTCCATGTCACGCCAATGAGAGATTAATTGAGTTGGATATGTGCAACAAAAGAAATTAATAGCAAAGTTAGAAAGCTATTTCTAATTTGACCAAAAATAGCCCCCCCCCCCCCAAGGTCAAATAACAGTGAGGGAATAGCCATAATATTATGGCAACAACAACGTCAACACCATAGTCCCAAAAAGATTTGGGATTGGCTAACATGAATAGTTATCTGAAATTGTCAAATCGTCTCCAATAAAAAAAAATAACGTTTTTTTCTAACGTGTGCCCACTAGGCACACGTTATGATTATCAAGGATTAAATCACAACAATGTTGTCTAAATATGGTAAATATGGGTTAGTATTTCAATTTATCATGATAATATCATTGTGATTTCTTCCTTAATAAGCATATCAACGTGTTCCAAGTGGTCACACGTTAGAAAAATCGAAAAGATAATAATAAAAAATAAAAAGTTCCCCAACTCAAAATAAAGTTGAAAGCATTGATAATAAATTTTTAAAGGTTACAAACACCAAATCAAAAAAGAAAAATTTAGTAGGTAAAAATACTATAAAGGATAATAGTTACGAAAAAAATAAGAAAAAAAATGGAAAAAAATTAAAAGAATAATATGGAGTACTACATAAAATAAAAGGATAGTCCTCAAATATCTTCAACTACCCGAATCCTCTTCCTCCACATTGTCCTATCCAACTCAATAGCTTCTTCAATTTCAAGAAACTTTATATAATTCTCAATCACTCTCATCCAAGTCTGGTTAGGTTTTCCTAGACCCCACACAACTTATGCTCTCTCCATTGTCCAAGTCCCCGTATCGGTGTATCAATCAGCCTTCATCTTAACCGATTCTCCGTCAACTTATCCCCTATAAGGTTCACTCGTACTTTCCCCCGAATCATCTCATTTTCTAAGTAGATCCTTTCTAGTATGGTCACACATCCATCTTAGCATACAAATTTCTGCCACATTCATCTTTTGCACATGACTATTCTTTACCATCCAATATTTTGTGTCATAAAAGTGCAAGCCTAATTGTTGGCCGATAGAATTTACCCTTTAATCTGTGAGGTACTCTTTGTTCACATAGTAACCCCGTTGCGCTCTTCCATTTCAACCATCCTGCTTTAATCCTATAGGTCACATTGTTAATTCTCCATCCTTTTGGAGAATAAGATAATAATATTCTCATCAAATGTGATCGTACCCGCCTCTCCACTACCATTTCCACTAATCTGCATTCCAAGTTTTTAGTCTTCTACTCAACCTAAAGCCACGAGTTTCCAATGTATGCCTTCAGGGTTCAAACTTCCTTTCAACCCCTTCTTTCGTTTCATCAATCAATACTATATTATCAGCACAAACATCATGATTCATGCACCAAGAAATATCATCTTGAATTGACCTTGTCAATTCGTCCATGACTATGAAAGGACTAAGTGTTAGCCTTGATGCACCTTAATCATAAGAGGAAATTCCAGTAGTACACTTGTACTAGCTCCTTCGTACATGCCTTTAATGATGTCGAAAAATTCCTCCCACAAAAAAAGGTAAAAGACACTCTAGTCTAGTCAACATCTGAATCCAACTTAAAAAGCCAAGACGAACGGAAAGATATAAGCAACACGATCACCCTAGTTAACGGCTTACAACATATGAAACAGAAATTTGAAAGGCTGGACTACTTCGAAGTGCTCTGTCAGAGTTTTTTTTATCAGAAGTATTACCATTTAAGAATTGATATACATTTAAAAAGTTACTATCTATTTCTCAAAAAAAAACTGCCAAATCTTGGGTACAGTTTTGAAGCAAAACAACATTTCTAGGTTTTGTCAAGTGCGAGAACCGAACCATTGTATACAACTTCTCTTCAACTCACGAAAAAGGGATTCCCAGCCATAATCTATTATGGACACGTGATGGGACACACATAAATATACACAACTCCACATACCACCCAGGCACCCACCATCATAGACATTTAAAACTTTCTAGCTCATAAGGTTAAACACCCAACAAGCGTTAGCAATTCGAAGATACCCCCTCCATTCCAATTATTTCTACACATTTGTGAAATATATGAGTTACTCCCTCCATCCCAAAGAGATGTTCCCACTTCATATGGACACATCTCTTAAGGAATATAGTTGTTTATTCCAAGTGGGTCCAAGTGTATACAAAAGAAATAATAAAAAAAATATAGTTAGACAAAATATGATGGCACAATTGTAAATAATAAAAATGGAAAGGGATAATATTGTAAAAGTTGATAGCCAAATAAGGAAATAATCAATATGGGAACAAGATAGTGGGAAATCTGTTTTAGGAAAGTGGGAACATTATAGTGCGATGGAGGGAGTATATTTTAATCAAATGTATAGAATTGATTGGAATGGAAGAGTATTACTAGGCCACAAATCATGATCAAGAGAGAGGAGTAAACCATTGTGTATATATTTTGGTTTAAACACCCAAACAAGTCCATTGAATGAGCACAACTTGAACATACAGCAACCACCTCAGAAATACCTCAATACATTCTCTACCAAGAAAGTTTGCAAACCGCAGAACCCATACACCTTTGAAAAGATCCATTCCGCCTCATGTGCAGATGAAAACTTTGGGAAAAAAAAACTTTGATTTCCTGACACTATCTACTGATAACAAAAATCAGTCCCATAATCAATAAGTATCCCTACATTCATAACTTCACTATCAATTCACATAAAATTTATAGCTAAATTCACAAACCAGAAAACAAAAACTATCTGGGGATAAGCCTTAGTGCGGGTTAAATTTTACACAATCAATCATATCATTTTGATGTCGCTTCGACACAACATACATCATCGAAAGGATATTGGAGAACCACCGAAAGTACAAAAGTAAAGATCTTTCAGAAAGAGAATTCATATTCGAAGAGTGCACCCTGCATATAGGAGCCCACACCAACCAGACAACTTTAGATGATCCAATACTTAATTATTTGAGTAGGTTTGAAGGAAATTTTGGAATGTAATTGACTCCTGCCGTAGAAAAGGTTTCCTATAGAATCAAACAGTATACCTTTGGGAACAAGAAAGCTCAGTATGGAATCCTATTTCTTCCAGTGCATAATAGAATACACTTTCATAGTGAATCTAAGACCTTCCTACCTCCAAATATTTAGGACATCCCACAAAAACAAGGAACTCAAAACACTCTATACGAGTACGCTCAACACCTTGGTCACTCTATTCATATCAATTTCATTGCCATGACATAGAAATACTTTGACACTCAATCTAAGGCCTTCTGCCTCAAGAGCTTTAGGACATTCCGCAAAACTAAGGATCTGATATGCCCTATACTCAATACCTTGGTGGCTCTCTTAGTATTAGATGGTCATGGCCATGATATAAAAACACACATGAAACAAGATTGATCTCAAACCTCGATGCATGCATACATTTTTTCCAATGCATAACTGAAAACACTTTTCATAGGGGATATACGACCCTCCATACCTCAAGATATTTATGATGTTACTCAAATCCAGTAACTCCCAAACCAAGCTTTCTTCCAAATGAACTCATCAACACTAATAGCACTTCTATCAATAAAAGGCCACAATTCATGGACGTATAAACGAATCCGAGCACACCGAGAAAGCTAACACTGGCTAAACCCTTAAAGAGAAAGAACGTATTTACAAGATATTAATATCGAAAAGCAACAAAATTATAGAATACGACTTCATTTTATTTCACTCTCCCTTCAAAGTAGAAGGGGAAGCATTGTTGTTGTATTGTTTATTATAATAGAGAAGTTTATTTGAAAAGAATCTACCCTCTAAAATAAACATATGGGACTGATGAGCCTACTATTATAAAGAAAAAATATTAATCAATAATTTTATGCCTTAAAAATGGGGTTAATCATACCACAGGTAGGTTTACAGGCATTATTTTCAGATATCCATTAAGTTAATCCGAAAGGCTAACCATAAGAAGCAAGGTATTTCATGTACTGTACATTGTTATATTAAAGAGTTCAGATAAATGGATCAGCCTACTAGACAAAAAGAAGAGCACCTGAGAGAACTATTAGATAATCTTAAGTTACTTATTCTTTAGTTAAAAATTGTGATTTTCTGTTGAGATTTTTATTATCATAAATTTTACCCAATTTGAATACATTTACTTCTTCTGAGTTTTTTGAAATTGTGATTTTAGGTCTGAAAATGGGAAAAGAAGCTCAAAATGCACCTCTCCATTGGCCAATGATAATCAGCATCATGTAAGTGCTGAACATGACAGAATTTCCTCCCCGGAATGTCAAATTGGTTGACAACCCCATGTCGTCAAGGCCACTGATTCCAAACCGGTGCAAAGCTTCTTGGTTTGGTATATACAAACAAAGTACAACTCTTTATAAGAGAATAAGACTTTTTCGACACTCGTAAAGTGGTAATGCCCAAGCTGATCTCAGCATCTGCATCTTTAACGCTTCTCGTTTGGAATGGCAGCAAAAACGAATTTGAAGCCTTAGAAACTGCCAAGACACCTGCACACACTTATCTTCGTTATTGCAGCAGTATCACATTTTCTTCAAATTTTACTTATCCCTCACTGGAATATATTTTACTCTCTCCTGTATTAGATTCAGTTCCCATGAAGTATTCTATGTATTAATATCGTTATTCTGTCTTCACGTTGTAGATGGATTTCTTATCAGCTCATCAGAACGACCCAACAGTTGTGGCTTAGCTTTTTGATGTTTAAGCTTCTAAAGTGAAATGAACTTTTGAAAGTGATCATAGCATCCATTTCCAATATTGGCTGTGTTTAATACTATCCATATCCAATGACGATAGAAGAATTACTGTTTCTTTGCTTTGGAGTATAATTAATTAAAGCAAAATGGATCACTAACTTATATTCAATCTTATATAATGAACTAGCAGTTCATTGGCAATAATGTCAAGCAGCTTTTATAAAGTGTCATCACCCAAAATAATCTCAATGTGTTAAGCATAGGGAAAATGCCGCAGACATCTGCACCAATTACGTCATCAACTCATCATACATGAGAGTCTTTGAGGCACCGAGGTGCCGGTCCACAATTGGATATCTTTACAAATTAGCTAGTTAGAAGGATAATTACAATATTTTTGCGGACTGAATCCAGTAATAATGCATAAATTAACCAACATATATAATTATACTTAGCTAAACTCAGTATCTCACCATTACGAATTCCCTGGAAACTTTTAAGAGAAATCAATCAATACTAAGACAATACGGTAACATAGTTCCATAAACTAGTAATGACCATATATAGACATGTAAATATCGCCCAGGCATGAGGTTTACAGATTATCAGAACACCAACTCCTGACTTAATAATGCCGTATTTACAACACGAAGTTCTGTCTAGATGCTCATTTCTTTCAATAAGAGAGATCAATTAGAGATAGAGCTACAGTCCTCAAAATCAGTGTGTTACTGAACTAACAGAAAAGCATCAAACGTATCACGTTCATCAATTGGCCAATTGAACTCTCTGAAAGTATGCATGGATCTCAATTGTAAATGACTGACCATAAATGAAGTCTACATAGGCTTTGTCAACAATATGTTTATAACAAGAATACTTACAGCTCTTTCTTGTGATCCTGGAGGGCCGTCCAAAATCTTGATGCGGGCCCTTGTTTCTTCAACCATTTTCTTGATATACTCTCCCTTACGTCCAATGATATTGCCAACCTTTTGGCCAGGGACCAGCATCCTAAAAACACTATCCCCAGGCCATCCAGGCCATTTCTTTTCTTCAGCTACGCCCACCAAATTGTTTCCATGTTCTTCCTTTTCATCACCATGTGAATCATCAGAAATATTATGTGTTTCATTTGCTTCATTTTCAGGAAATTCTTGTTTTAACTCAATTCCATCCAGTCCTTGATCATGCTCCTCTCCATCTGATGTCGGCTCATCTTCATTTTCAGCATAATTTTGCTGAGTGATCATTTCATAATCATTTCCATGCTCAATGCCTGTTAGACCTTGTTCATGTCCAACCAAACCTTGGTTCTCAGCATCATTTTCAGGAAAATTGTACTCATTATGCATATCCCCAGTTATGTTATGTTGGTCATACTCATCAACAGTAAGTTCCTGCTGGTCAGAATCTGGCACAGGAAAGTTCTGCTGCTCATTGTTCTCCACAAAAGTTTGCTCATTTTCTGCCATTCTTACAGCTGAAACAGTAAACAGGCAAATCAAGCAAAATATTAGACAGCAGGAACACCAACTCAAGTGAAAGGCACCACAATTCCATAAACATAAATCGCTGAAGACGTTGTTAAGCAAAAACGTATACATAAACGAAATCCGAGAATCGCTTGATCATACCACAAGATTATTGTCCAGTCGAAATACCAACCATAGACAGTCCAAGGAAACATCAAGATCTTTATAAATTATTCCAAAAGGTTGGAAACGCAGAGGCATATATCAACCCATGAGAAACGTCATTTACACTTCCCCATGTTACTCCATGGTGCCGTGTCCGACACGCAGGCCCATCAATTGGCGTGTTCACCCAGTTCTAAGAACCAGGGCCCAATAGAAGAAAGGGCCTCAATAAATATATAGATTCCAATGCTTATATAGTCAGTATTGTTTCTTGCTCTAGTGGTAGAATTGTTGGCTCTCAGGCAGAGGCCTGGGCTCGACCCCTCTTCAAGACATTTTTTCTTCCCCATCCTCATTGGATCATGTAGTAATTAATCTTTTTTATTTAGTTTGGAATGTTTCAAAGACAAGTGAAATATTATAAAATGGTTATGATAAAATATATTTCTAGTCGTCCAAAATTACATTAATATCTTTTGAATTTTTGGCAATAATTATATTTAGGGTTCTTGTACAAAATTTAGTATTCTCTCCGGTATTAAATAATTGTGTCGTTTTAAAATAATACTCCTCATATATAGTATTGCACAAACGGGGAGGGACACGATCCTTTACTTTTTTAAGAGACTGTTTCTACGACGAGGGGGCCTCATCGTAATCTTTAAAACCGGGCCACTCAAAATCATTTGACGGGCCTGCCGATACGTGTGTCGGATACAACTATTTTGTTTGAAACTTTCAATTTTTTGGTCTAAAGTGAAGTGTAGTGTCATACACGATACGTGTCCGACACGTGACACAGCACGTACGTGAAGTGTGGAAGCGACTGTGATTCTTCCTTATTGTCCCTAATAAATAAATCGGGTGTATCTAGTATACTCCCTCTCATTCATTCAATTCTTTACATAGGCCCACCATTTCTCCTCACAAAAACGCCCCCCACGTAAAAAATTGAATGGATGGGATGGAGTACAACATAACTAATTAGAATCATACTCGTATATCATATGATAATTTTGTATCCCTAAAATACTTATAACTTCGATATTAATCAAGAATCAGCCACATAAATAACATAATACACCAACAAAAAAAAAAAAAAAAATCAGCAACAAACTTTCTGAAGCAGCTGGTCTGTAAACTTGTCCAAGCAAAACCGTCCAGATACGGTACTAAATATTTACTTGTGAAAGGTGTTTGCGGCTTTATATTTTTTATTCAATATAGGAATTAGGCCAGATCTAGTGTGTTGCGTAATCAAATTTTAACAGGCAAATGGCCCTATTCCCAACCAATTCCGAGAAACAGTTCAAAAATCACTTTGAAATATGCATCAAGCTTCACTCTAGGCATTTGAATTCCCACTTTGCCACTACTCTTCTAAATCCGTCATCCTACATTCTCTTCAGTTAGTACTCCGTAATAAGCATCAACCTTACCCCACACACAGTCATAGCTCCAAGCTCAACCCTTCCTCGATTCTACTGCCTAAAAATCCTATTTCAGGAGGCACCATCTCGCAGATTACTTCACCCCCTTTTTCACTCCTCGACCATCCCCACTCTGAGGGCCCAACTAACAAACCAACCCAACTGAATTACATAATCCCAAACACATCAAGTAAACAAAATAAACAATCACTCGAATTTTAACTCTTTCACATCGTACTGAAACCCAACAAAGGAATTGACGAAAAAACAAGTAAAACGCAACCATCTGTGATTAATCGGATGGTTAAGCAAAAGTGCAAGTACATTGAGCTAAAATCAACGACGAAGAACAAGAAACATCGATATTAAAGTAAATTACCTATGAATCGACATAAAACCCTAAACAAAAAAGACGATACCTATATAAAATTCAATAATAGTGAAAACAATTCATGAAAAGAAGAGAACGAGAGGGATTTGCTTACAAGAGTGTGGAGTTGGGATTGAAGGAGCAAAGTCGAGGAATTGGAGAGAAAGGGGAAAAACCGAAGAAGGAGAGAGGTTTTCTAGGTTTTTGGAAAGAGGTTTATCTGATCAACTAGTGGCCTAGATTTATGATGCTGGTGCTGATGCGCTAACGTGCTACGACTACGACTACTACAGTACTAGGGACGTGGGATTCGTTGGGTCCAATTTTTTGGGTTTTGATGGGTAGGACTAAGAAGGTGGGTATGACATCGGATCGGATCTATGTGGATCCAGATCCAAATTTAGATCTGCACTCTTGTTATTGGAATCAAACGATGAATTCAAATTGTTGGATCTAGACCCGTGGATTCAAACGTTCGACTTAACAAAAACTCCAACATTAAGAAGCGTTTACGATTATTATTGGGTGTTGCTCTTCGTAATACGCAATTTATTCGACACAGTACCACTTTTCCAATTTTACCCCTCTCATTCTCTCTTCCTCATATTCATCCTCTCTTTCGGTAAAATGTATTTTAATCTTTGCTGTACTTTTTTAACTTTATTAACGCAATACGTTTCTTTTATCACGGAATACATATGTTTTTTTCAACTTTGACACAGTACAATTCTTTTTTAACATTGACGCAATACATCTAAACAAAACCCAAAAAAAAGTTGTGCAAAAAACAAAAAAAAAATATGAAGTAGGAGATATCAAATCCCAAAAAAAAAACAAAGGTAAGTAAGAGAGAAGAAGAAAAAAGAGAAAAAAGAATGTCAAACCATAAAATATTAAAATCTCATATTTAATTTGAATTTTGTAACAAAAAAAACCAATTTTGTAACAAAAAAAACCTAAGAGTGCATTTGGCAAAAAGGGAAGGAAATCAACGTTCTTCATTCCTTTTGCAGTGGTTTGTTTTCAGTTTTTTGCATTTCCTTTCCTCCTTTTCATCACTCCCAAACTTTATCCCTATTCTCTATTTTAATCAAGTAATGTCTTTTGAAGGCTCCACAATCAATCTCACATTTTAAAGTTGACGTGTCAACACCACAAATATTTGGGGAATATTATATTAATTGTATTAGATGTATTAGATACAAACATAAACTTAACTATTAACCAACTAAACTAAATTAATAAATCAATCAACTATAGTTAAATCTAAGTATCTAACCAATTATGTTAACCAACAAATCAAAATAAACAACAATACTCTCATAGATTGAAAAAAATAATACAATATTAACATTAAACAATAATATGTTGAATTCAATTGATAATAATAATACAATTTTTACAGATCTCATAATAAAAAATTAATTTCACAACATAATAATAACAGAAATAAAAAATTTCAATTGACTTCTTCCGATTGCAAATGACTATCGTCCTCAAAGCTTACTCGACAAATCAAGTTCATTCCGCCACGATAATTAAAAAGATACATAAGTATAGATATTATTCTCCACAAACAATTGAATAAATCACTATAAAAAATAGTCTTACCAACAATTGTATAATAAATATTACATTACAAATCAATAGTAAAATTAAACAGTACACTAAAAATTTAAACAGTGCACTAAAAAAATAAACAGTACTAAAATTCATTCAGAATATTAAAAATACTACTAAAAAATAATAGGAAAAAAACAGTACTCTAAAAATTAAACAAACACAAATTATACTAATAAAAAAAACAAACAAAAGAACCAAAATAAAAAAAACCACCACCCGCTCAATCACTACTCTAATTAAACCTCCCACTAACCTCTCACTAAGCTTAACCTCTATTTCAAAAACTGTCTATAACTACCTAATTATGGTTATCAATTTAGTAGTATAAATAGCAGTATGAGAAATCAAGTAAACAAACAATTCAAAACCCAACAATGGAATCAGAAACAAATGAAATTTTCATAAGTAAGCTGAAAAGAGGAATATTTATAGCTCATTTAAGGGGAAGAGTTGTGCGAAAATGGAAAAAAGAAAACTTCAACAGCAAAGGAAAGGGAGATTACATATCTCTTGAGTAGTTGAGTTTCTAATGGTGGATACAAAGGTAATGAGTAACACAAATATTTTCTCCTTATTTAACACTTTTATACTAATTATAAAATTAATTAATCTGTTATTAATTAAATAATCAACTCCACAAATCATTACCTCTGTACAGTGAACTCCACAAATCATTATTTAATGCTCTTAACTCTTTCAATATTTTTACTGATTTCCTTTTTGTAGGGTGACGTGATCCAACTAACTGCATCAAGGGCATTAATTCAAAATTTTGAAAGCATGATTGAAGAAGGAAAATGTTACAAGATAAAAAGATTTCAAATATTGGTCAACAACGGTTACGACATAACAACACCACACCCATGTCGTATACAATTAAGAACAACATCAATAGCGGAAGAAATCAACGATGAAGATTTGCCCTACCATGGCCTCAATTTGGTGAGCTTCGACGATATTTTAGGCAATAACCTTGGTGGAAGATATTTCATCGGTACATCTAAAACTTCCTAAATTACTAAAAATTTCTATAAATATTCTATATATATACAATAAAAATAAACATTTCAAAATGTGTTAGATATCATTGCGGAGGTTGAATTTTATGATTTAATCATGGAAGCTAAAGGTATCAAAAGAACAAGACTATTCATTGAAGATTATAGTAAGTATGTCCTTCTTATTCAATTTAAATTTTAATAATATACAACAAATAACATTTTATTTAAAAAACGTAAATAGTGGGGAGCATTTACAATTGTGGCTATGGGGTACACATGTAAACACCGCTTTACATATTGCCAACAATCCACACCACAAAACGGAGAAACCAGTGGTGGTTTTACAATGTGTGCAAAGATCCGTGCATGATGGAGAAATCAGAACTAGCATCACCGATGCAACAAAGATATATGTTAACCCAAATATAGCTGAAGTGAAGGAGTACAAAACCAGGTTTATTCAAATTACACTAACAAAATATATATATACACACATACCCATAATTTTGCATATACCACCAACAGTTTACACTTGTATGCAGAATTCCAAAAAGACCAACGGCCAACAGAGGAGTGGTTGAGTTTAGATCGAAAGACCTATTAAGTGGAAATTTAAAATCTCTTGCTGAAATTTCATCTTTGGTCAAGGTAGTATTCAAGTTTGTCGAAAAAAATAATCATCAATATTCAAGCAACATCTTTTGCTAGGTTGATTTACCTTTAATTATGAAAATATGCAGGCAGGAACTTATGTCACGCTAGCATACATAACGGAGATTGATGAATCATATAATTGGTACTACAACTCATGTGAAGTATGCAAGTCAAGGGCAGGAATTAAAGACGGTTTATGGTACTGCTCAAAAGAATATTGTGCTGCATACGATGTTGGTTCTGAATTTCGTGCACCAAGGTAAGAATGTAAATTAATACTTCATTTAATGACAAAAATAAAATAAAACACAACTACACATATTTACATACCATTTTAAACTCCAACATAATCAAACACAACTTTCAGATTCCAAGCAAAATTCTTCATTGTAGATGGAAAAAATCAAGCTTCGATCAAGATGTTTGAAAATTTAATCCAAAGGAAAATCAAGAGAAGTGCTATGCAGTGCATGGAAAGCCTTAAACAGGTATTGAAAAGACTTATTATTATAGTTGTTTATTTTGATGATTTCCGTTGATATTTATCAAAATCATACTTACAATTTGGTAAAATTGGTAATAACACAGATTGGTAATGAGCACGGAGTACCAAGCGACTTCCAATGCTTTTTAGGAAAGGAATTTGTCCTAAAGATCGAGGTGCACCGTAGGTTTAACATTGAGATGAATTCCACGTGCTATACAGTCTACGATTTTTCAGATGACAAAAAAATTGTTGAGCAATGGAAGGACAAATATAACAGGTGTCAGGTATAATTGTATTATACATGTACAACCAGAATCGTTATCTCTTTTGATTATTTGCTCAATGTTTATACTAAACTTCAAAATAGATCACTGCAGCAAGCACAATGACAGCAAGCACAATGACAGAAAGCACGATGACAGAAAGCACGATGACAACCGAAGTTGAACCTTCAACGAACACATCAATGGTATACAAAATTATGATTAGCTTTTTAATGTATATTACAACAATTGACAATTAAATACAGGATATTTAAATATATATATATATATATATATATATATATATATATATATATATATATATATATATGCAGGAAAGAACAATTGTTGTCGAAGGTATGAATGAAAAGAGCAATTCAGAATCAGCAACTCAAAAAGCAAGAGGAAGTACAACCAAACCATTAGCGACGATGATGAAGATTATGAGATAAATAAGATAGAAGATAAAGCATCATCATCTAAGAGTCTCAAACAAGTGAAGATCGAAAAAGAGGACTCTTAAATGGTCGCTGAGATCGAAAACAACAAGAACCTTATTTACTATTAGTTGATTTTAAGACTTCTTTGAATTTGAATTTCAGACTATTACGTCAGACTACTTTGTTGATTTTAAGACTACTTTGTTAGACTCTTTAACAATTGTTCCCTTCAAGCCTTAGAGACAATGCATTTAGCGTTTTGTTGGTCAATGTTAATTATGTCACATCTAATGCATAGTAAATAAGATCTATGTCCATATACAACCAATGTACTTTTGTGTTGTACTAGGATACAGCTGTGGAGGAGAAATGAAGAAAAGATCAAACAACAAATCTAAGGACAAAGGAGCAAATTGCAAAAGAAAAACAATCACAGAGCATAGGGCAGCAGCAAAGCAACCAAAATATGAAGGAACAACTGCATAGCATACGGAGACCAACATAGAAGATAGAGGATACGAATTTCAGAATCATCACATTAAACTATTTCATTGTGGTTATTACATGAAATGCTTTAATTTGTAAATGTTAATGTAAATTTTAATCATTCTACCTATTATATTAAAAAATTGGTACAATAACTACTGTATTAAGTTATATTAATTATAATTAAACACTTCATGCACTTCATCAAAACAAGTTATCCATCACAAAATTTAACATTATAATTACAAACGAAAGAATATAACTTAAATTTACTAATTATTTCAAAGTAAGAGTTTAACTTAATAATTTAATTTAAAATCATAATTCACAGGACAACATTGCGTTTTTAACATTACCAAACAACTGATTTTACAAATTGCACAACATTGCTTTTTTAACAAATCACCTACCAAACAAAGTTTTTATTCTTTGTAACATAATAATTTCACCATGCTAGAAAAAATACAACTAAAAATATAAACTTCTGACATAATTTAATATTATATTCTATATAGTCGTAGTTTAAAATTCAACCAACTAAGTCAACGTCATGAATATCTTCAAATTACTTAAACTACACAGAACAAGAATAAAATCAACTCTAAATTGACAGTAACTCCTCAAAAAACAATACCTTTAATAACCAACAACTTAAATAGGGATAACACTAATAACTGAAATTAAAAAATTTAAAACAAATGCAGCATAAGAAAAATAAAATTCTTGACGGAAAATATATTTAGCATAAAATTTAACCATGCATAATAACAGCTTACAAAAAAATAGAAAGTTTTAATAAAATAACTAAAAAAATAATATGGGTAGTTCAAAACTGAAATATTTTTACCACCAACTAAATCAGTACCACATTTTAGACTCATCTGTAACCTGGCAACAACTTCCAAAAGAAACTGATTTTTCACTTTATAACTAGCAACGCAGAAATTAAACCTACTAAATGCACTACCACATTTTAAACTTCCCACTACTTTAAAAAACTACCTACAACTTGAAGAAAATCAGCTGTAACTTGTCACAACTTCTATAAAAAAAACTGATTTTCACTTTATATTTATCAAAGCAGAAATTAAACCAACTTAATCACCATATTTTAAACTTCTAACTACTTAAAAAACTACCCACAACTTGAATTAAATAAGCTGTAAACTGGCAGTAACTTCCAAAAGAAACTCATTTTTTACTCTATAAATACCAAAGCAGAAAATTAAACTAACACAAATTCACAGCAAAAATAAGTCAATATGGAAAACAGAAACAGGCAATTAATTCAACCATTCATAGAGGGTCGGGTAATTTGCAAATGGAAAGGAAAATGTATTGCTACAGATAGGCAACAGTCAGAGTCACTTGAGGCATTAATGGTCGACAAAAATGTAAGTTATGTTTTTGTTATTTTTTAAATATTCTTTTTCAATGTAATTATATACTACTATAACTTTGTAAATGAGAACATGCTGAAAAAAAAAATCAACTACTATTTAAAAAAATTACAACTCACTTTTAAGATCAGCTAAGTCAAATATTTATCAATAAATAACAAAACAATAGTCATAGACTAGCATTAAAAAAATCAGGCTTTGTTAGTTTTTAAATATTCTTTTTTGTAATATAATTATACACTAATATATCATTGTAATTATAGGGGAGAATGTTACAAGCAACTATTCTGTTTGCATCCACACATCAACATGAAACATTTCTTAATGAAGGAAAGACTTACAGAATGAAGAATTTGAAATTAGTTCCTAATTATGGAAGGGAGGCAGCCACACCTCACAAATGGAGAATCTTTATCCAGGCCACAACAATTATAGAAGAAATACAAAATGAAGATATACCAACTTTTGGTTACGACTTCCTAAACTTTCAGGATATAATTGACAATAACTTGAAAGGACGATCATATCTATGTACTATACCAAATATTCTACAAAACTATACTCCCTCCTCCCCACTTCTTAATTAATTTAATATTTTATCAATGTGCTTATCATCAAATTTTGTAGACGTTATTGCTCAAGTAGAGGAGTATAGAGTGGTACTACAAAATGGACCCTTATTATGCTCAAGTCTTGATTTGCAAGACATCAATGGTACAAACATTACAATGTGGGTATGGCGACAATTGGCTGAGGACATCAAGATCATTGTTTCAGATTCAAAATATTACACGGAAAAGCCCATAATTGTTTCTCAATGTGTGCAAAGGACTCCATATCAAGGTACATAACTACTCAAGTTGTGGAACTTTATAATTCAGAATTAGCATACTCAAGTTGAGAAAATTGAAGTAATTGACAGGGAAGTAAAAAACACGTTTTTTTTTAGGGTAATTGAGAGGGAGGAGAGAAGGGGATGAATTTAGGGTAATTGAGAGATGTCGGTGGATGTAAGAGAAGCATCACCAAAGTAGGGTATACAATGACAGATTGGTTTAGGGTTAATAATATATATATACTCCTTATGATCTAGTACCACATAGGAGTATAACCTAATGGGCTCATATTTTAATGATCCAGCCCAAATAAGTGTATTAAAATATCCACCCAAATATGTGCATCGGTTCATTGGTTACTTAAAATGAGATGGATTGGGCTAAGAGTACAAGTAGATCTATAAAAAATTGACCTAACTCGAAAACCCGACGAACGTATATTTAATAAAATGGTACTTCATGCGTGTATTTAATATTTTAGGATCGCGGTACATTTGAATAAAAGACCCGTATTAAATATCAAACTCAAGTAAACGTCTTAAATATAAAGTCAATTTGAATCATATATTAAAAAATAAATACAAAGTACAATTCGGGATTGGGCTTTGTTAATATCATACGAGTACATTTTTATTCAAGACAAAATAATTCGTCCTAAGTTTAAGACATGCCAAGTATATTATTATTACTAGATGAAAGCTTGTGCGCTGCACGGGTTAGTTGGCTTAATTACATTATTGATGATGTATATTCGTTAAATAAGAAGTTTAATCAAACCATGTCATCACAGTAAATAAGATGATCACATGATATTAGTAATCAAACTTAATTTTAGCCGAATTTTACAGTCTTAAGAGCTTATTTATAATATAAAATTTCATCACCTTATTATAATTTTTCGATGTGGAAATAATTTTACGTTTGTAGTCTTATTAATAGACTTTTTAAGACTCAATTTTTTTATTGATATCTAAGAACTAATGAATTTTTTGATTGATATCTAAGAACGAAAGATTAATCTTATTTATAATATAAGATTCTATTGCATCCTCATAATTTTTCGATGTAGGATAATTTATCCAAGGTTTATAGTTTTAAGATCTGCTTTTAAGACCCAGAAAAATGCACGATTACTCTTATTTATAATATAGAATCATCACCTTATTTTAATTTTTTCGATGTGGGATAATTTTAGGTTTGTAGTCCTTTTAAAAACTTTTTAAGACTCATAAGATTGTTGGTTGATATTTAAAACCGAAAGATTACTCATTTATGATATAAAATTTCATTACCTCATCATAATTTTTCGATGTGGTATAATTTACTTAATTAAGTTTATAGTTTTAAGAGCTATTTTTAAGACTTAAAAGAGTTTGTTTTTATTTCTAAGGTAAAAGGACAAACGATTACTCTTTATTTATATAATCGAATTTGATCATCTTATTATATATTTTGGATGCATGATTACTCTTATTTATATAATAAAAAAATTCACCGTATTATAAATTTTCGATATGGGATAATTTTACTTATGTTTATTTAAGTTTACATATAGTCTAATTAAGAACTCTTATTTATACACGAATGATTACACTTATTTCTAATTTTTCGATATGTGATAATCTAATTTAACTTTATTTTTAGTCTTATTAAGAACTTTTTCTAAGACTAAAAAGTTTTTTTGTGGATATCAATGGACGAATGATTAGTCTTATTTATAATACTTGCTCTAACTCTTTTATAACTTCCCACTAAATATTCATTTAGGAGGGAACACAATAATGAAGTGGTTATTTTTATTTATAATATAAGGAATTTCATCATCATATTATAATTTTTCGATGTGAGATACTTTAAAAGTTTTTTTTGGTCGATATTTGAAACCGAATGATTACTCTTATTTATAATATAAAATTTCATCACCTCATCATAATTTTTTGATATAATTTCATTACCTCATCATAATTTTTTAATATGGGAACTCTTTTTGAGATTCAAAAGACTTTTGTTAGATATCGAAGAACGAATGATTACTCTTATTTATAATATAAAATTTTATCATCATATTCTAATTTGTCGATATGAGATAATTTTACAGCTATTATATGTAATAAATTCATCACATAATGTGAAACAAATAATATGAAATTTATACTCTAATGAAAGCATTTTTTACCACGAATCTAATTATTTCATTTTTATAATTTATTTTACGATAATGTTTTTAAAAAATGAACTCTAAAGATTTTTAACTCAAAATTGTAAAACATCACATTAATATAATAAATTAAATATTTATTATAATAATTAAAAGATTCTCTAATTGATTTTTTTTTTTTATATTTATGATGCTTTCCTAATTTGAGGTTTGATAAAACGGACCAATGAGATCGCTCGAAAAAAGACTAATATATTGATAGTGATGAGTATTATTGTATTACACTCCACTCAACTACAGCGACGAGTATTATCGTGTTTTTTTTACTTTTTCTTATTATATAATTATATTTGATATTATTGTAGGAAACAAATTCACTGACCTAAGACAAGATGGTGCAAGGGAACCAAGCCTCCAAATGACATTTAACCCACGCTCTCCACTTTCGGACATAAGTAACACAAGTCACAACGGTATTATACAAATTATTAGTTATTACAAGTTCTTTTAACTAGAATACGTTATATAAATCATAAATCATTTATTACGTACAATATCTCTCTAAATATGTTATACGGAGTATAAGCTATGTTTTACAGACCCGCAGTTAGCAAGACACATACGTAAAGCCGCAATTGTTCACAAGAGACATGGGTGCACTCCAAATACGAATTTGGCCGAGTCTTCATCTAACTCTATTGATACTACTATTGAGGCACCGGTAATACCTTATGTGTTATCGCCTCAACAATTTCAAGCAAAAAACGCTAGGCTGAAAAGGAAACTTGCCTTACAAAAATCAAACGTTGGTACTCCCTTCAACACGAAGACATTTACTGGTAGTCCTACAACACAAGTGTCCACATTTGAATCAAGTTATTTTCTGCACCTACTAAAACTAAGCATAGTAAATTAGTACATATATGCACTGAAAATTTATCTATGTTATACATAATTGGCTCCACAGGAAGTAGTAGTTATTCAAATTGTTCGAACCCAACTTCATCTGACTATATGTCACGTATGATACCAGAATTGGTCCAAAATTTATGCTCTGCTTTTGAAGAAGCGACATCTCAAGGTCACAACCTTCTCCATTTGCACGAAGAAGGTAATAATCAATTTCAGACGACCTTTAAATACAGACATTACTATATGGCAATTGTTAATATGTGAAGATTGTGACCGTAAAAATCCAATAAATCAACAAATTTTCAGTTATCGAGGTATACTGGGACATCAGAGATCCAGAATACGAATGCGAAAAATGCAGGGCGCAGATGTGGTACGAAGAAAGACTGCGAAAGGACAGGGGTACAAGATCGTCTAAGTTCAACTTATGTTGCTCGGACGGGAAAGTTGTGTTGCCGTACCTTCAACAGCCGTCGGAGCCGCTCATGTCTTTGTTAAACGGCCAACATCCATCCAGTCAACATTTTCAGGATAACATCAGAGGTTACAACTCGGGGTTCGCTTTTACGTCAACAGGGGGCATAATCGACAATTCCGTAAACCAAGGTCGAGGGCCATACACATTCAGAATAGGAGGCCAAAATGTTCACCGAATCGGAAGCTTATTGCCTGCGGCGGAACAACCTCCAAAATTTGCTCAACTATACATATATGATACAGATGAGGAGATACAAAATAGGAAAAGAGCTATCAGGTTTACCTCTAAAACTGTATTTCAAAGTACTCTATATCTATTTTGTAAATACTGAGTCTTTGTTAAAATACTGGAAATTGAAGATGTTATTTTCGTACTGTAATTTTAGCTCCAAGAGCCCAAGTTGGTTACACGATTCCTTGATATCCTCCCTGAAAGAAATGTTTGATGCCAACAATCCCCTCGCCAAAATCTTCAGAACTGCAAGGGATCGATTGAATGTTAATCCGGAAAGCGAAGTATGTATTAGATTGGTGTCAAGGAGAGAGACGGATGGCAGGATTTACAATCGACCTACATCTTCAGAGGTTGCCGCACTAATTGAGGGAGATATCGGACACACTACGGAACCTAGAGATATAATCGTACAAAAGCATGATGGTGCGCTTCAGAGAATATCAGAGTTACATCCATCCTACATCCCTCTGCAGTACCCTATTTTTTTTCCGTACAATGAGGATGGGTATCGAAAGAATATACTTCATAGTGAGGCATCACTCGGTAAAAGTAACAACAAAAAGCCACGAAACAAGATAACTATGAGAGAGTGGCTTGCCTTTTGGATTCAAGATAGGCCGTTGAGCGTAGAGTCCCCGACAATGATGTTAGGTAGAAGGTTGTTTCAGCAGATTTGTGTCGATGGCTACACTACGGTTGAATCATCGAGACTATCTTTCATAAAGCATAATCAGCCGCTACTTCGTGCTGAAAATATATCAACCTGGTCGATGCCGTTGATCGTGGTGAAACCGGTCCATCTACGGTCGGGAGTCGCATTATTGTTCCTTCGACATTCACAGGTTCCAAATCATACATGACAGCCGGTTTCTAAGACACCATGAGTATATGTCAATGGTGTGGGTATCCTGATCTCTTTATTACATTCACATGTAATCCTAAATGGCCTGAAATCATGCGATTAGTGAAAAAGAAAGGACTGAGGCCAGAGGACCGACCTGATATACTTTGTCGAGTATTTAAGATCAAACTTGATGAATTGATGAGAGACTTAAAAAACCGACAAATCTTCGGGAGAGTACGAGCAGGTTAGAATTTCCCGTCTTCTGCTCCAGCCTCCCTTTAAATACTTTTTGGCCACAATGCTATCTATTCTTATTACATTATTTGTAAATTTCAGCTGTGTACACTATTGAGTTCCAGAAGCGTGGACTTCCGCACACTCATATATTAATTTTTCTGCACCGAGATGACAAGTTCCCGACGGTGGCAGACGTTGATAAGATAATTTCAGCTGAGATATCGGATCCACGTGCTAACCCAATTTTGTATGAGGCGGTGAAGGAGTACATGATGCACGGACCGTGTGGTGTTGCAAATCCAAAATCACCATGCATGCTTAAGTCTAACTGCATTAGACAATTTCCAAAACAGTTTAACGAACAAACAACTGTTGACCACGAAGGCTACCCCGTTTATCGCAGGAGAGACAACGGACTTACGATGGAAAAAAATGGAGTCGCTCTCGACAATAGGTTTGTCGTCCCCTACAACTCCAGGATTCTCACCAAATATGGTGCTCATATAAATATCAAATGGTGTAATCAAGCAAGATCAATCAAGTATTTGTTCAATTACATAAATAAGGGGTTTGATCGTGCAACGATGAAGTCGACTTATACATGCCGAAACGAGCAAGACCCAAATCAGATCGACGAGATCAAACGACTTTATGATTGTCGGTACGTTTCGCCATGCGAAGCAGTGTGGAGGATATTCTGTTTCGACGTTCAGTACCGATATCCTTCCGTCGAGAGATTGCGGTTTCATCTTCCTAACCAACAAAACGTGGTGTTCAACGACGAAGATCGCATTGATGCTGTCCTAGACAATCCAACAGTCGGTTTGTCAAATTTTTTAGCTTGGATGGACTGCAATCTCATGAACGATAAGGCGAGGCAGCTAACATATAACCAATTCGCGAAAAAATTTGTATGGAAGAACGAACTTCGCGCCTGGTCCGAACGACAACAAGGTTTTTCAATCGGGAGGTTACAGCACGTGTCTCCCAATTGTGGAGAACTGTTATTTATGCGAACCCTGTTGAATTACATCAAAGGGCCGACATTTTATGAGGACTTGAGAACTGTTGATGGGATTGTATATCCTATATTCAGAGAAGCTTGCAATGTTATGGGGTTGCTCGGGGACGATAAGGAGTATGTTGTTGGAATAGAAGAAGCCAGTCGTTGGGGATTCGGGTGTTTTTTACGCAACATGTTTGTATCTTTACTGCTGCAAGGTACTATTGCGATGCCAAGTTTGGTGTGGGATCAAACTTGGCATTTACTGTCAGATGACATACTCTACAGACAAAGGAATATTCTTCAAAATAGAGGTACGCTACCCTAATTCTCTCTATCGATGTAATTTTCTTTTGCACTTATAATTTTATATTAGGGTCTTATAAATGAGTGATGTCGCTCTAATGCGTCATCATTTTTCATAGAACTACGCCTATCCGACGAGGAATTGAAGAACTATGCACTAATTGATATTGAGGCATCTCTACGAAGCAACGGTAATAGTTTAAGCAGATTTGAAGATATGCCCTTACCAGACACCTCTTATGCATCACATCATGTAAATCAGTTGGTTTTAGATGAAACGTCGTACGATAAAGATGCGATGCAAGGAGAGTATCTTACGCTCTTAGCTACAATGACTGAGGAGCAACAGTCAATTTACAATTAGATCATTGATGCTGTGGAAGCCGGACGTGGTGGAGTTTTCTTTGTGTATGGATATGGTGGGACCGGGAAGACTTTTATTTGGAGAACATTATGTGCTTTTATTCGAAGTAAAGGAGAGATTGTCTTACCGGTGGCATCAAGCGGATTTACATCTATTTTGCTTCCTGGCGGCAGAACGACTTATTCAAGATTTGAAATCCCGTTGAAATGTACGGAGACTTCTACGTGTTCAGGAATCAAACCCGGTACAGATTTAACTGATCTTATAATGAAGACAAAGCTTATCATATGGGATGAGGCCCCAATGACACAAGGGCATAGCTTCGAAGCTCTCGATAGGAGTCTCCGAGATGTTATGAGGTTTGCTAGGAAGGGAGATTCCAACAAGCCGTTTGGAGGTAAAGTGGTCGTGTTTGGGGGTGACTTTTGGCAAATTCTTCCGGTTGTTCCGAAGGGCACTCGATCAGATATTGTGTTTGCATCCCTTTGTTCATCCGAGATATGGTCTTCATGTAAAGTTTTGAAACTTACAAAAAATATGCGCCTCCAAATTGGGGGCTCAATCTCCACCGTTCAAGAGATTAAAGAATTTTCTGAGTGGATTTTAAAGGTCGGGGATGGCCTAGCGGGAGGGGAGAATGATGGGGAAGTCCAGTTCGAGTTGCCTCATGACATTCTAATCACATATGAAACCGACCCAGTTAGGTCTATTGTAGAGAGCACTTACCCTTTCTTCTAAGACAACCATAAGGACCATCAATACCTCCAGGAACGTGCAATCCTTGCACCTACGCACGAGATGGTTGGGTCAATTAATGACTATATGTTGTCACTAATCCCTGGCGATGAGAAAGTTTACCTTAGTGTAGATGAGCTCAGCAAAGAGGAGGTGAATCCTGAGACCCGTCAAGCTAGCTCTACCGAATTCCTTAACTCAATTAAATGCTCGGGCCTTCCTAATCATAATTTACGGTTAAAGGTCGGAGCAATTATCATGTTACTTAGAAATATCGACCAATCACGTGGGTTGTGTAACAGCACACGATTGTTGGTAACGAACTTAGGATCTCGCGCGATCAGGGGCACAGTGCTAACCGGGAAGAACAAGGGTGATAAAGTGCATCTTGCGTGGATTACATTGAGCCCTTCTGACTTGAGCAAGTATCCTGTTCATTTTAAAAGGAGACAATTTCCGGTCACTGTCTGTTTCACGATGACCATTAACAAATCTAAAGGTCAGTCACTCTCATATGTTGGCCTTTATCTACCCAAACCGGTATTTACTCATGGTCAACTTTACGTTGCTATTTCTCGAGTGACAAATAAAAAAGGCTTGAAGGTTCTCATTTGTGGTGACGAAGGGCATGCATCGAATGTGACAACAAACGTAGTGCATAAAGAAATAAAGAAATATTTCAATAATTATGATGTAGTAGTATTATAACTTAGTGTAAGACCGTTATATATATGTACGCATTTGTTTGCGATAATTAATGCACTACTTTTATATGTTCTCCTACGTGTGCATAATGTAAGCAGTTAGATGTGAAGTCATGTAAATCATAAATCGTCGGTCGATCTTTAACAGCAACCCGTGCATTGAATGCACGGGTTTTATACTAGTACTCCTCTAATTTCAATCCCCCACCCCTTATGTTTGGATTTTGTTTCCCTCACCTACCCCAACTCATCACCCACCACCCTAAAACCACCACTAATGTCACCACCACCACCGACCTCGTCACTAACACCACCCCAACACCGTCATCAACTCGTCATTTCTATTTCCAATAATTTCTAAACAAACAACAAGGAAAATTTAAGCGAATCCTTTTGATTTGCTTTCCTTTATCCTTGTTTCTCGTATTTATTCTCTTTCCCTTTCCCATATTCTAACCAAACGCCTCCTAATTTCATTAAATCTCATATTTAATTTATTTGAACTTTGAAACAAAAACTCATGATTCTTGTAATTAATGATAACTAATGGTTGATACTTGTTCTTCAATCAAAATCGTATCCATAATCTATTAAATTTGATAAATTAAATGAATGTATAGTTAGATTTGGAGATAATTGATGATAATTGAAAGAAAATATGATGAGTTCTAGGGTTAGCGTAGAGAGAGTGAGAGAGAAATAAAATTAGGTTTGTTTTCTGATGAAGGTCATGTAATGGGAAAACATATGTAAAAAGTATTACGTTGAGTAAAATGCGTACTGCGAAGAGTAACTCTGTTATATTTTTTATTTTTCTTCTCACTATTTTTCGCTTAACTTCAATCGTCCTATTTTTAACTTCATAATTTCTTTAACTATGAAATTTTATGCAAATAACATATACTTCCTCTCATCCAATCAAATGTTTACATTGGATTTTTTACCACTGTTTATTAAAAGAGGTAATCCGGGCCGGGCCGCCGTCGCCGGCCCGGTTTTTGGACACGATCTGCCCGACTCGAGTGGAAAATCGTGCCTGGCACGGGCACGGCCCGCCGTGCCTCGGGTCGGGCCTCGATGACGAATTGGGTGAGAAGTACGTGCCTGGCACGGACACGACCGGGTACGGCCCGGTCCGGCACGCTGACAGGCACGACATAGGCACGGCGGACCCGAGCACGGCCCAAGCCCGGGGAAAATGGTCATTTTTGGCCGTTGGTGTTCAACGTCTCTTTTTTTTCCATTTTTTTTCCTACAAATACCCATTTCATCCAACTTCATTTCACACAAATCATTCTAATCTACTTCTAATCTTCTAATCATTCTTACTAATCCTCTCAAATCTCAATACTCTACATTTCTATTATTCTAAATTTTTAATATTCTAATCATATAATATAAGTTATAAAAAATTAATACTAATCTTATAAAAACTATATATATATATATATATATATATATATATATATATATATATATAGGTTCAAATAAGGTCAACAACTTTTTTAAGTTTCTAAGTTCTAGTGTTAAAGTTACACAAAAAGTGCTTAAAGTTACATGAGATGAGTGATAAAGTTGCACTTTATCACTTGAAGTGATAAAAGTGCTGAATGTTATAGTTACATATCAATTTTGAACAAATGCAATTTTAACGTATGTCATCTGTAACTTTAATATAGACTTAAAAAAATTGTTGACCTTATTTGAACTTACCTATATATATATGTATATATATATATATATATATATATATATAGACACACACACACACACAAAATACAGTAATTTTAATATAATAAGTATTAATCTTGAAGTTTGAAGAATAGAAGGTTTTGGTTGCGTTTTTGGTGCTAATTTACTATATTGAAGAATTGATCGTATCGGGTTTATGGTTTTTTATTATTATAATCTATCGAATCTCGATATTTGATCGCTTCTCCGGATTTCTACAAGCTTTGTTTGCATTTTCTAACTTAATCTCATTTACTTTAATTTTGTTAATTATTGTTGTTTATTACTTAATTATAGTCTTCACTCTTCACTTATTCACTTATTATAATTAAGTTATCTCGTAAATAATTTGTCACGTATTGATTTGTCAATGTAACTAAATTGGTATTTGTTATTAAATTTGTTATTTGAATTGTTAATTAATTTGGTAATTAATTTTATAATTAAATTGTTAACTCGTTAAAATATTAAAATCATGTCAGAATCACACAACACTGAGTCAGTGTAAAAAAGGAGTCGATCACAACAACGTCAAGGTAGTTTAGAACCCTCCGGTTCACAAACACCACAATCAAAGGCACGAGGTCAATTTACGACCCAACCAATAGTCCGGTGTCACGCTTTCATTCATGAACTTTGGTACCCCGAGCGGGTTGACCCCTTACAGTTACGATTTAACCGGGACACAAACGGGACTAAGGGTCCCAACAACCTTTTACCATGACGCCCAACCAATTTAATTTTGATACGTCCACAATGTCGGGGAGATAATTTTTACCACCGTTTGCTTTTACACAAACAGGTTAATTCAGTCAAACGAGTCAAACACAGTTTACACAATTTATACCACAATCATCTACAGAGTCTGCACACAATACATCGGCACAAAGTGTGTCACAATTCACAAATGTAGTTCCACAAACCGAAACGGTTCAACCACCCGGTAATGAACTAATTTGGAAGACGGAAGCAGATATGGCTGAATTAACTGAAAAGGGTAGCACAAGTAAAGTATGACAAAGTTTCACTAAGAGTGTAGATAAAAAATATGCTAGATGTAATAACTGTAAGACCGTGTTAAGTGCTAAATGTTCATCGGGTACCGGTCACCTAGGATGACACGCTAAAAAATATGTTCCCGAAGACGTCGATCAAACATCCATTGACCAATTTGTGACCCGACCCCCCTCACAACAAGACGCACTTTAAGCTGAACACTAGGTAAGGTATATCACGAGATCCGACTAATATCCGTATTACCACGTTAAAACTAATTTGCTAATACGTATAATAACTAGTACTCTATACTCCCCTACGTGCACCTTAACGTGACTTGCCTGTCACGTGGAATCGCATGAAAAGAATGTAAAAACCTTTACTTCGACATCAACATATTTGCCCCTAAATCAACCGACATAGCAAAAACATAGTTTTAAAACGATTGGTTGTTACACATTAGAACAAGATTCATCCGGCATCGATTGATTAGTAAAGGCTGCAACGTGCGAGCGAGATTGGGTGTCGATAGTAAAAAGATAATTGGCTTCCCAATACGTATACTCACCCCTTACTCAGAATCTACGGTTTTCGAACATCCGAAACCATTGGTAACAAGAGTCATTCCAGACTTTGAGTGCTTAAGGGTACAAGTCTCTATCTTTAGGTCCCCATGTCACTCAACTTTGAGCCGACTAAGGATTAAAATTGACTTGAACGGTGTCTGAACCCCCATATATGTTTGGTGGCGACTCCACATCATGATCCAACCTTTAAACATTTACAACCACAACTCGTTCGATTTCAATGGAAGCATAGATGCGCCCATACATCTATCTAGTCCAACCCACGAATTGTCAACCAAATCGAGGTCCACACTTTGCCCTGAATGCGGGATTGGAACCCCCCCGGTGGGTCGTGTGGTTAGTCGCCGCGGTTACATGTGGGTGACAGCGTCCACAATAGTATGAGTTCTGAAGACACATGATGATTACAAGTATATCACGAAGTTTTATTAATCAAAGATATCAAGTTTATCAGCTACAACGAAATCTAGATTGATGATTAAGAGTTTCGCCAAATCTATATACTATATTAAATCTCAAACAAACCATTCTCCATCATCTACCTAATACTAACTTCTAATAAACTCATGTGTTGTGCTCTAATTAGACAAAATAACAAAATCATTTATAATTATTGCTTGAACAAACGCAACTCATTTAAACCCAAGCGCAACTGAATTCAATATTATTGCTACATACTTCGTATATGATTTGTAGTTATTATTATTATTATTATTATTATTATTATTTATAGATTGCAACTTATATTAAAACAAACTACAAATATATTATTATTATTATTATTATTTTTTTTATTTTTTTTAAAAAAAAAACGGAACTTGCATGAACACCAGACCAAATTACAAGAAGTTAGAGGGAAGTCGAGATACTATCTGGGCCCCCACTCCCTTAGCGATTGCAAAACTACTTCTAGTGAAAATATGAACTGCGGCACGCGCTCCAACAACCAGTGATATAGTGATAAGTGTGTTATGTAGTGCTTATTCCTTGTGTTTGGTCCCGGTTTCTCTTGTGGAATCACTCTTTGGAGCGGTTTCGAGGCTACTTATGCTTCTTCTAGCTTGTTTTAGGTTCCTAATGCTCATCATGGAGAAGTGGAACAATTTCATCTCGTTTCCGATGCTTATGGAGCCAATGAAGAGAAGCGACGATGATTTGGTGACTTAGACTCGATCCCGAGTCCCTTGAAGCCCAGTCCCGAGCACCGAGAGTCGATAAGAAGCCTAGGAAGAGCAAGTAGGGACCTACGGGACCATATTTGAAGCCTACATGGCCATCCCGACCGAGACCATGACCATCACAGTCGGGACGAAGTGGGACGACAAACAACAGCTTCTGACAAGCCTTCCCGGCCGGGATCATGACCTTCCCGGTCGGGAGCACCTCTTCCCGGTCGGGATCATCACCTTTCCGGCCGGGAAGGGCCTAGTTATCTACCCGCTTCGACGCTTCAACTCCTTTGCCCGTGAATCCATATATATACCCCTCCTCTTGTATTGTTTTAAGGACCATACTTCATTCTAAACCCTAGATAGAGAACTCTTATCATTAGCTTAGTTTCTCCTTAATCTTTCCTAATCTTTTGTTAATCTTAGCTTAATCTTAGTAATTCCTCTTGTATTATTGGATTTCTTGAAGACTCTATCAATCTTGACAACATTGGTGGAGATTTTGAGTTGGGAGTTATTTTTAACAAAAATTTCAAAAGGGAGTAAATTTTAAAATTGGTATTTTAAAAGGGAGTAATTTTTAATTTACTCTTTTCTTTATATACAAGTTTTATAACCTTCAAAATAAAAAAACCCTTCGTGTGCTCTGGAGATTTCCGGCGACTGATTGGAGATTTCCGGCGTTAGCTAGGCGTGGACAGTCCTCGACCCTGACAAGGCTGTCCGGCGCTAATTTTGGCCCCGTTTCGATGCAAAAGAAATCCCGTGCAGTTCCTAAAGGCCCTATGGCAATGAAGCCGACCACTCGGAAGGCTAAAAAGGAACTTTTGCGTAAACTTGTCAAAAATTCGAACTTGGATGGACAACAATTGCAGCCTGGTGACGATTCGTCGAATTCGACGAATGAAAGATTGAATGTTATTCCGGGTTTAAACTATGTGTCGGACGACGACGCTGTGTCGGATTACGTACCGGAAACGAATGATATGGAGATGAGCGGTTGGAAACAGAGAGAAGGCAAGAAAATTGTCGACATGGAAGAGGACGAGGAGCTGTTGAGGTTTTCAGAAGACGACCTAGATGACGAAATTGAATACTGGAGTACTGCGGTGTACTGTTTCATTATGGGTGCAAACCCACCATGGGAGGTGGTAGAGGGGTTTCTGAGAAGAATTTGGAAGGAGCACGACATTGACAAAATCTCGTTTCTTCCCAATGGAATATTTGTAGTCAGGTTCAAGGACAAGGAAGCGAAGGTAAAAATTCTTGATCATGGCTATTTTATGTTTGACAATAAACCGCTGACTGTTAAGGAATGGACCCCTGATGCCAAACTGGACAAAGAGGATGTCTCTGAAGTGCCTATATGGGTGCAATTTCATGACTTACCTTTGAAAATTTGGGGGCGTTGTTTGCCCCGATTGGCTGCCCTAGTTGGCCCGTATGTTAAGTCTGACTTAGCTACGGAGGAACGAACTAGGTTAGGTTATGCTAGAGTGTTAGTCATGGCGAAGGTGGGTCAAAAGTTTAAGCAGTCAATTAAATTTTTGGATGAACAAGAAAATTTGGTTGAGATTTTTGTCAAATATGAATGGAAATCTACTTGGTGTTCAAAATGCAAGGGTTATGGACATGAGGTGAAGGAATGTAGGAGGGATGAATTGAGGAAGGCTAGGCAGGAAGTCAAACAACAGAGGGCTGAAGGGGGAGTAGTAACACGTCAGCCTGCCCCGGGACCGAATAGTGGTGCGTTAGCGGTTACTCGGCCGAGTGTACATGTAGGGGGTGTGAAATCTGGTCTTCATAAGTCTGCAGGTTCTGGTCCCAAGGGCCCGAGGGTCAGTGCTATTGTGAATAAGGGGGTAGCGTTCAGTGATGTGGTTATGGGAGTTCCGAGGAAGGAGGTGGTGGAGGAAAACAAAGGGGTTGGTATGGAGTTGGTGATCCATGGAGGTACATAATATAGGGTGTTGGAATGTTCGCGGGATGTGTAATATAAATAAGCAGCGGACAGTTTGTGAGTTTATTAGAAAACAACAGGTAGATGTCGTTGGTCTACTTGAAACTAAAATAAATAATAAGGCGTATGCTAAAGTTCATCAGAATATTTTCTTTGAATGGAGTATTACGACTAATAGTCATTGTCATAAAGGTGGTCGGGTTTGGCTCTTCTGGAAACATGAAAGGGTGAATTTAACGATAGTGGAGTATAGTAGCCAAAGTATCCATGTTAAAGTGAAGACGAATTCGGGTAAGGAGTATTGGCTTACCTTTGTGTATGCCTTTAATTCTGCGTCGGAGAGAGTTGATCTTTGGAGAAGGCTGGAAGCCTACGCTCTGAAAGGGCCGTGGATGATTATGGGTGATTTCAATTGTGTGATAGATGCTAGTGAGCGTTTTGGAGGGGGGAATTCGAAAGAGGCGATGAGCCAATTTCGTGATTGTGTTGCGAATTGTGGTGTGACCGATTGTAGGCGACTGGGTCGTGGTTCACATGGAATAACAAGCACAGGGTGGCTGAGACGAGGGTGTTTAGTCGTATTGATCGTTGTTTTGTTAATGACGAGTTGATGGGACTATTTCTGAATGGGCATGCCAATTTCCTACCGGAAGGGACGTTTGACCATTGCCCATGTATTGTGCAATTAGATCAACCCCCGACGAGGAGGAATAGGAGCTTTAAATACATGAACATGTGGAGTAGAGCATCGGAGTTCAAGCCTTGTGTTGCTGCGGCGTGGTCAGCTACGATTCGAGGGACTGAAATGTACTGGGTTGTGATGAAGTTACGTAGTCTGAAACAGCCGTTGAAAATGCTGAATAAGACCTGCTTCTCGGATATATAAAACAGGTGCAATGAGGCTGAATCGAAGCTGCATCAGCTCCAAGTCGGTCTGCGGACTGATAGTTCGATTGCAGTATTGCAGGAGGAAGTCGAGATGAATGAACATGTGAGGGTATTACAAGCTGCGCGATCGGATTTCTGGAATCAGAAATCGAAACAACGTTGGATTGAAGATGGGGACGTCAATTCTGCTTTCTTTCACGGCCTTCTTCGGGCCAGGCGTTCTCATAATGCTATTGTTAACATTGAGGATGTTGATGGGCGCATTTGTAAGTCTAAAGAGGAGATCGAAGATGCTTTTATTCATTTCTACAACACGCTGCTAGGTGAGTCTTGTGAGGTTGAACCGATGAATGTTGCTTTGGTTCGAAGGGGAAGTACATGCTCTCAGGCACATAAGCAACTCTTGGAGGAGAGTGTAACACCCGAGGAAATTAAGAGTGCTTTGTTCAGCATTCCGAGGAATAAAGCGCCTGGTCCGGACGGATTCTCGAGTCAATTTTTTATTGATTCTTGGGACATTGTCGGTGATGATATTGTGAAAGCTGTCCAAGATTTCTTTGTCTCAGGTAAGCTTTTAAAACAATTAAATTGTGCTAATATTGTTCTTATTCCGAAGGTGAATCGACCTAAGTCGGTGAAGGAGTTTAGGCCTATCGCTTGTTGCAATGTTTTGTACAAATGTATTGCGAAAATCATTTGTACAAGACTTGCTAAAGTGCTCCCTCAATTAATTTCTCCTGTTCAAGGGGGTTTTATAGAGGGGAGGAGTATTGTGGAGAATCTGCTGATTTGTCAAGACTTAGTCCGAATGTATCAGAGGGGACGCGTGTCACCTCGATGCCTTTTTAAGGTTGACATACACAAGGCTTATGATAGTGTTGAATGGAGTTTTGTGGATCAAATGTTACGAGCGTTGGACTTCCCTGATCACTTTCGTAGGTTGATCGTGGAGTGTATATATACCCCCCCCCCTCCCTCTTGTATTGTTTTAAGGACCATACTTCATTCTAAACCCTAGCTAGAGAACTCTTATCATTAGCTTAGTTTCTCCTTAATCTTTCCTAATCTTTTGTTAATCTTGGCTTAATCTTAGTAATTCCTCTTGTATTATTGGATTTCTTGAAGACTCTATCAATCTTGACAACATAGGTGGAGATTTTGGGTTTTCTTTATATACAAGTTTTCATCTTTTCATCTCCTTTCTAGTTTGGTTTAATCTTTCTCTTCTCTTTTCCTTTAATCTTTGATTGTTAGTTAAGTTTCAATCTTTTTCATTTGTTTATTGTTCATCCATGTTTATTTATCATTATGAATGCTTTTGTTCTTATGTTGATTTCTCTTGTTATTGTTAGTGTTAGTTTGAACATGTGTGAGTAGATTCATTGTGAGGTTAGTAGAGGGATTAGGTGTTGTTTATGGGTGATTAGGGTTGATTGTGGGTAAATGTTGAATCTTTGTTACTAGTCACTTATCTTGCATGCCATGTGTTTGATGAAATGTTTGTTAGGGTAGTAGTGGTCATGCTACGCTTGCTAGTTTCCTCCTTCTTGTTGTACGTTTGATTTGTGATTGAATTCTCTTGTTTTGGGTAGCATCATACATGAGTTTTCGGGTTTGTCTTTGACGCGAGAGCGCGGATTTACCTTAGTGACTAGATAAAATCTACACCCTCGATTTTTCCACTAGCCTTATACACCTATGAACCCGACCTAACCCTACTCTTCCCCTTATTGATTTCTTCTTAATCTCCTTAGTCATTGTTCCCCTAGTTTATTGTTTCATCTTAGTGTTAGTTGTATCATTTAGTTCATATTACACCTAGTTCATTCTTAGTCATAGCTTTCTACCCTTTTCATTGTCCTAGTTAGTCAATTCTTGTTAGTTTACCCCCCTTTGTGTTGATTGTAACCTAGTCTTGTGTTTAGGTAGACCTTAGTCTAGGCGCCTCTTTCCGTCCTCGTGGATCGACTCGACTTGCCCTAGCTACTTGTTAGGAATAGTTGGTCTACTTGATCGGTAGGATAGACGACGAGTCCTACCATCATATAGCGAATTTACGAATCCGCTGGAGTAGAGAAACAACATCCGTGTTGAGCTCACCGAGAGAGGAGAAGGAGAAAGGAAGGAAACCATACCCAATCGCCGTGCAGCGTGCCTGATACTTGGCACACTTACGACAAGCAGCATCAGCAACGGCCCGCCAAGGCTCAAAAGAAGTCAAGCCGGACAGGGTCAAAGGAGAGGACCCAGTCAGATCAACACAAACATCACGCCCCTTGTCCCACGAGTAGAGCAGAAGGTCGGCAGGTCGTAAAGGCTTGTCATTATCATCGCAGAGGCCAATCTCCACCTCCTTGCCTGCAGAGATCCCCATCCGGAAGCAAATATCCAACAGTGTGTCACGGACAAGGTTATGACGATGTTTAATCCCCACAGTACCACCACACGAAACGGCGTGATCAGCAAAAATATCGTCTCTGAGGCTCCTGGAGCAAGAAGAGCAGGTCCCAGAAAGCGGAAACAAAGGGACTCTGATAAGTGTGGTTTGTAGTGCCTAGTTTGTAGTGTTTTGGTCCCATTTTCCTTGTAGAATCGCTCCTTGGGAGCGGTTTAGGGGCTTCTTATGCTTCCTTTAGTTCGTTTCAGGTTCCCGAGACCGATTTGGAAGAGTTGGAGCGATTCCGACTCTATACATACACATTTTGGAGCCAACGGAGTAAAGGAACGATGATTCGATGCCTTGGAATCGACCCCGAGACCTTGGGACCCAATCCCGAGCCTCCGAGACCCGATCCCGAGTCCCGAGAATCGATGGGAAGCCCATGAGAAGCAAGGAGAGACCAAAAAGTTCATATTGGAGGCCTACAAGACCCATCCCGATCGGGAAGGCCTCAAACCCGATCGGGATGAGGTGCACAAAGGACGTAGCTACTGTGGAGCATTCTCGATCGGGTTGGCATATTCCCGATCGGGAAAGTTGAAGTTTCCCGATCGGGATTTCCCTTCCCGATCGGGAATGTCCCAGTTCCAGCCGCGTCACTTTGTTTCTTCTTCCTTCCATTTGTAACCCTATAAATACTTCCCTCTTGTATTGTTTATGGATCCTACCTTAGTTTAGACTCTCTTAAGCCTCTCTACAAGTTATAAACCCTAGATTTAATTCCTCACATTAGTTTGAATCTCTCTTTAATCCTTAGTTAATTCTAGTTAATCTTAGTTAATTAGTTCTTGTATTAAGAAGATACTTGAAGATTTCTCCAAGCTTGACAACCTTGAGATTAATTTGGGTTCTTATTTATACAAGATTGCATCTTTTTCATCATCCTAGTGTTGGTATAACTTTCTTCTCTCTTGTTTATTGTTATTTACTCAAGTTTGAATCTTTACTTAGTGTTTTTGTTATTGTTCTTGATAATGGATGTTTGGATTGTGATGTAGTTTTCTCTTATTGTTGTTAGTTTATCTTTGATTATGAGTGAGTAGATTACTTGTGGGTTAGTAGGGGGATTAAGGGTAGATTATGGGTGATTAGGGTTTGATTAGGGGTAAAGGATGAATCTTTGTTGTTAGTCACATACTTGGCACACCATGTGTTTGTTGAAATGCTTGTTTGAGTTGTAGTGGCCATGCTTCTCATGCTAGTCTTCCTCTACTCATTGTTTGTCTTGTTTGTGGTCATGTTGAGGAATGTTGAGGATAGTCTAAGTTGCGAGAGCCCGGACATACCTCGATTAGAGTCTAAGTTGCGAGAGCCCGGACTCACCTTGACATCGGTCTAAGTTGCGAGAGCCCGGACCGACTCTAGCACTAGGAGACACCCATACCCATGACCAACCCGATCACCCTACTATTCTTATGAACCCGACCTAACCCACTTTCTTTCCATATTTGATTCATCTTATTAGTTAGTCATCATTTCGTTTAAGTTGCTAGTTAGTTTGATTATTAACATTGTTTAGCATTTTGTAGTTTAGTTCATCAATAGTCTAGTTCCTACTTCTCCTCCATCATAGTTTTCCATTTATCGCTTCTTTGTGTTTGTTTGGTGATTTAGTCTCGTTTTAGGCCGATTTAGTCTAAACCTTGCAACACCGTCTCCGTGGACACGACCCGACTTACCCTAACTACCGTTAGGTGCTAGTTGGTTATTTATTTGGCGGTGGGATCCACGACAAATCCCACCATCAGACTCCCAGGCGGTAACGATTATTATTATTATTATAGTGAAAGAAGCAGCCGTAACAATAAAAAGTATGGAAAAAAAAGAGACCAAGATTTGAAAATATCAACTAAAGATACAGGAGAAAAATAAAGGAAAAACATAGCCATCATAAGACAAACAAGATATTACACTCTCCAATAAAAGTTCAAAAAAAAACATTTTATTAGTTATTATGCATTACATCTTATAATGTTTTATCTCATTTTTACCAATAATAATTCTCTTACATTCTCACAAACTCAATAAGTTATCTCATTAATGTCAAATAGTGCATTACTTTATTGACTGCTTATGATATTAAAAATGACTTTTAAAATAAATAAAGTTACAAAGACATGAAATCGAAACAAAGATGAATAAACAATTAAATAAATATTGAACAATGAGGCAAAAAAGACGGAACTGTGAATTACAAAATTATAAAACAATATAGTTCCGTGGGGTGCACGGGTATGGCGACTAGGTATATATAATTTCAACATGTATTAAGTTATGTAATCATGAGGGGGAGTAATGCGAGCTGTACTCTTTTTTTTCCTTAACCATGATTTTTTTCCACTAGGTTTTCCTGGCAAGGTTTTAATGAGCCAGCAATTCATTCACATAGTAAAATGTCATACTTTTGGATAATTGATACGGATAATTTGCGTCACCGATATCAAAATAATCTTAGATTACTACTAACGGGTAGCTAGCGGTAAGTAAGGTCGATTCCACAGGGAGACAAGTTGAAAATTATAAGTTAGTCAATTAACTTAACGGGTCACGATTTTAGGTTGATTTTGGAGAACTGACAGTTTAACAGAATTAAAGAAATTAATAAAAGTGTGAATTAATAAATTAGGAAAAACACCAGAGTCGTCGGATCACTACGATTAAAACAAGCATACATACGATTTCCAAACAACCAGTTAAGACGAACTAAAGAGTATTGACACGGTCCTCTCGGATCACTAGTCACCCATGAAATCACCTAACGAACTCTCGCTACTTATTAGAAAGTTCTATCGATTACAACGAGTCTAATTCATTCTAGGTTTTCGATATTAGGTTAGGATTTACAAGATACAAGTTATCAATTACGGCCTATAATTAATTACTCGTCGTTATAATGTTGCAAGAGCGATTTAACTCGTAAAAGTCGATTATTTAGTTATCACATGTAAACTCGATTCAATTCGCAGTTCACCTAAACTTTAGTGACGGAAAATTAGTTAAGCATATTTACAGTAATAATAATTAAAGAATAAAACACGATGAAGGATGAAAGACGATGAGAAAAAGCTAAAAATAAAAGAGGAGAAAAGTTGAAACAGAAAAGATGGAGAAAGGAAAAAAAAAGATAAAAGAAACAATAGGATGATAATTTTTTTACAGGAAACAGTGACTAGAGAGGAGGTTAGGGAAGAAGAGAAAAATTACCAAAATCAGAATAGCTAATTAGAACGGAGACAGAGAATAATAATAATGAACACTGTGTCTTGCCGAAATACTAAATACTGGAGAAGTCTGATAAATTTAATAATAAATATTTACAGTAAACTATAAAACTAAAACTAAACTAAAGAGATAGATGAATGAATGATGAGATAAGAGATGAAATTGAGCTCTATTTATAGTGCTACAAGGCCCCAATTAACTACCCATTAAGTTCCCACTTAAATTGCCAACCTCAATCCCCCACCAACTACTAACAGTGCGTAAAAACATAAGTAGTGGGGTGAAGGAAGTTTGACGCGCAAGAAAGATTGTGGGTAGTTAACTGAAAATATCTAGGGTCGACTGACCCTTTAGCTTGAGTCGACTGGATGAAAAAGCCTGAGTCGACTTACTTTCTAGTCGGTCGATTGGGCCATTCAGTCTGGTTGACTGGGCTCTTAGTCTCGTCGACTGGACATTTAATCTGGTCGACTGATTCTCAGTCTAGTCAACTGATTCTCAGTCTGGTCGACTGACTTGCTGCCTTGGGTTGGGTTGTTTCTATTCTTCATATTTGGGCTGACTTGAGTCAGCCTTCTTCTCAATTTGTTTTTCTTTTGGCTTCTATCTTTTCTCGAGTTTCGCCCAACAAATCGCTTTTAGAGCTTTAATGAAATTTGACGTGTTTTTGAGCTCTTTTGACTACTCGGTCTAAATTATCTGCAAAATAACAAAAGAATACCCGAGTAACACAAATGGGAGAAAATAGCGTAAACCAACTCCTAAAATTAATAAAATGACATGGAAATGTGTGCCAAAATAAATGGAAAATCGTACCATTGCTTGTCCTCAAGCAATCAAACACACAAATATCTACGGGAACGGATACAACTCAAAGCTATTTACACAAACTTACTCGCTACAAAAACCGACTCAAACCAACGACACTTAGAAAACATGAAATAACTCAAGCTATGACATGATCGAGTGAATAACAGTGAACTGTCAACCTTGCTAGGCTTATTATTGTCGGACTCTCGCGGTTACATTCTACTCTCATGAAAGAGATAAAGAAAATATATGTAAGATAGAGAGAAAGAGAGACACTTGCCTAATCTGCTACCTATAAACACATGTATGCTAACTAATGTGAAGACAATCTCTACCAATCATTTGCACATTCTAAACTCGAAACCAAACACGTAACGAGGCAAAACATGGTGGAAAGGAATGTGGGTAAGTGATGGGTAAGAAGGGTTATAGTTTTGGGAATGTGGAGGCGATAGTCGAGCTAGTCAATCCAAACTTCCAAAATATTTCACCAAATTACCAAATCATTCAAAAGATAATATCAAGCCGATTAATGACGACATTCTCCATATCAAACTTATTCCAACCAAATTGACTCCATAATAATATTATGATCACGAATCGGATTCCACAACTCGATCCTTTTCTTCTTTTCTTTTATCCTTCATTTTTTTACGGAACTATATATACACAACAACTGAAACATATATATACAACAAACCAACTTATCTCATCCAAACAACAATACTACCATGACTAACTCGACTAGGGTAGGCAATTTAGGTTTGTGGTTAATATTGTGGTACGGGATAATTCGATTTTTGAGAGATAATTAAAACCGGAAAATGGGAAAATAGAAAGAGAAATAAGAAGGCCTCGACATATTCTAGTGACGACTCGAATGCACAACGACTTAAGAGACGGACTTCACACTTATGCAAATTGATGTTACATGTGAAATAGGGAAAACTACTCTCATTCCCAAATAACAGATCATGGATGTCATCGGTTTTAAATGGCTCTAAACCTCAGAATTTAAGTAGTTTACCAATAATTTAAGCCAAGTTTATTCGTTCACTGAAATAACAATAAAAAAGTGTCATAACCTAACACTCGACCGAGTAGACTAAGATATCACTAGAACGAGAAAGTTAATGAAACGAGAAAAGGAGAGGCAAAAGCGATTTCATCACCGTTGCTTAACCCGTTCTGACACCTAATATGACTCAAAAATTGAAAAAAATGCATCCTGAAATGTAGAAAAGAAAAAAAAAATGCTGAAATACAGAAAATATGCAACTAATTTCAAAAGTTACCCTCCTCAAACCAAACAATACCATGTCCTCATTGTATTAAACACAATACAGACAACAACAGAGAGGAGGAAAAAGTAACTAAATAAGCATATCTAAAGAGTGGGTGATAGGGAGATACCAATATGTACTAGGTTCCCCAAACAAGACCCTAATCATGGACAAACTCCTACTCGGGTGGTGGTTGCTCTGGCTCCTCATTGCTAGGATGACCTCGGTTTCCATGCCCACTCGACCCGACTCAACATGCTCGGCCTCCGTTCTAGCTCGCTTAATTGGTGGCCTCTCGTGTTCCATATGCCCTGAAAAATTCAGAAAAACACTCCGAAAACATGTGAAAACCAGGCAAACTCTGAAGTGTAAAACCCAAGGTTGTATAACCAGACAAACTAGTAAAACTCGAAAATCACAATAGACTGGCAAAAGAAATAGTGAGATTAGACTGGCAAAAGATAAAATGAAGCTGGAAAGAGGAGTAGAGTAAGGTGAGAGGCGCGCAGGCGACGACGGGAAGGAACAAGGATGAAGGATAGTGGGTGAAGGCATTCGACCAACGAACTGAGAGGAAATTAAGCAGTGGAGTAGGGAAACTGAATCAGAAGGTAGATGACGTGGTGGCGAGATAACATAAATGATCGGTGAAGAGGGACGACGGTGGAAGGGTGAACGGCCAACGGAGGAGGCTGGAGAGCGGAGTACGGCGGTGAAGAGCGGCAATCAGGCGAGGGTGGTGGGCAGGAAAAAAATGGCGGAGAGTGGGGCGATAACGAGGGCGAATGGTTAGGGTTTGGAGGCGGTTGAAGGCGAAGGTGGGGCGCGGCGAGGATAAATTGAGTGGAGAGAGAGAGAGAGAGAGAGAGAGAGAGAGATGCGGCGGTGGCTAGTGGTGGAGGAAGGCAAGGGTGCGGCAGAAAGGAAGGAAAGTAAAAGGTAGGTCGCAGGGGTAGGGTTCGTGGTGGTGGGTGGCGGAGAATGAGGGATGAAAGAGGAGGGCGAAGTGGTGGTGGACGAAGGCAGATGGCGACAGGGTGGTGAAGGTTGTGATTAAGGTGAAGGAGTGTGGGAGGATGGGAAGGTAAAAGTAATGGGGGGAATGAAGGAAGATGGGGTCGGGTAGGGAGAGTCGACTAGGGGGGTCGACTAACAAGGAGTCGGGGCAACTGATGAGGGAGTGGGGGTATGTGAGGAGAGGGAGTCGGGGTATGGGTTCGACTAGGAGGGGTTTTAATTTCGACTAACTTCAGTCGAAACTTACACACGACTTGCCTTTGTACTCTAATTTCGACTTCAATAAGAAAAGTTACAGTAGTAACTTTTCTGTCCTGCACACCAACTCAATAACATATATTAGTATTCTCGTCCTCACTCGAAATAAAATAAAATATGCAATTAAGTTATTTGGACTATTTACAAAACTAAAGAAAATAAAAACACCCAGGTTGTCTCCCGGCCAACGCTGGTTTTTACGGTCCCGCACGACCGTGATTCGACCACTTCGTCATTTTATTTAAAAAACGAATCAACGCCCTAAGTAGCATGTCATATTCTTGGGCATAAGAAATATGAAAGCAGATATACACACATGATAAGATGTTAGTAGCAAAAGTCAAAATTATAGAATGAGACATCTTATCACGGGGTGGAAGACCAAATATTCCCACTTGAACACTAAACTAATCCCCTCGTCAGGAAGACATGGGGAATCAATGTTAAAATCAGAAAACAAAGTGTCAGTGCTCACAAAAATATAGTCAAGAATTAACGGAAGTAGGACCGATAAACACGGAGGAGGAAAAAGAAGTGAAACAGAGAGAACAAAGGACAAAACCTTAGAAGAAGAAGGGATAACGGGAAAAGAAACCGATGGCTCCTCTACAATGTCGTTCTCATACTCGTCCCATCGAACCTGAATATTTTCCTTGAACGTGCCATTGTCGTATTGGTCCCACTTGACCACACGTTCTGAATCAAAAGGTTCCTCACGAACCTCTTTAAATAAATTCTCACAAAATGGGCCGCGAGACTCGTGTCAGAGCTTTCGTCACAACCTGTCTCACAGTCAAAACAAGGATTCTAAAAAATATTCACATCACTATTCTCACCGACGGGTTCATCACTAGATAAATAAAGTGAAAAACCAGGTTTCACATTCTTCAGGGGTGAAGGTACGTGTTAGAAAGCCCACGAAGGACACCCAACCCTGCTTGCACATAGCGGCATCTACTAAGATATCGATTGGTGTTCTTGTACGTGCGTTACTAAGATGGTGAAATGTTATGACAAGCATTGTTTTATGCTAGACATGCGAATTGTATGTTCACTACGTCGTTTAATGCATCTCGATTTGTATTGTCGAAGTTGTTTCAGCATGTGATGTTCATTTAGAAAGCGTTAAATGCCAAACAATGAATTAAATAACTTGAAAATAGATTACAAGTTACACAAGCTGAATACAAACCGGAATTCACAATACGACAAGCAATTGTAATATCGAATTAGAAACAATATACTTAGACTATAAATGAACTCGTAAATAGAGGACACAAACAGAAATCGCAAATCGAAGAAGTGGACAGACTCTGATCAATTACGTATTGCGTTACGTACTAACCAGAGGACAAAACTCGAGTGCGCAGTGCCTTGTGTCCTGATAGTCAGGCGCATGCACTACTAAAATTCTAGCCTACCATGACGCTTATAAGATGACGGTCACACACGGAACCGTGTTCTAGGTACATTTGGTATTTGGCGGGATTTTTTTTATCAATTATGACGGTTTTGGTGGAAAAGTGAGATCTTATGTGCAACAAAGAGGACGGTTAGTCAAACAAAACGACCTCTATTACTTAAGAAACCGGTTTGGAAGGAGAAGCGACCTCTATGATAGACAAAGAGGTCGTTTGATTCTTTAAAGCGACATAAATGAAAATAGTAATATTTTATTTTGACGTACTCTAACCTTCCCTAATATACGTAAAGTTGAATTTCATTCAGTCTTATTATCAAAAACCTAAACTCCCTCATTTCACTTCACCTCCTCCGTCATCTTCTACCTCCGTCCGCGCTTGCCTCCGGTACCCAAGATGCCGCACGCCTGTCGGCCTCTGTTCGCCGTCTCTAGTACGTCGTTAGTCTTCTAATTCACCGACCCATCATTCGCCATCATCTTCATCTTCCTTGTTATTACCCACTCACTACTAGAATAAGTGCAAAAGACATCATTAACTTTTCTCCTAAGTAAAGGATCTCTTATTTATTCTAAAGAAACCATTGAAATAAGTATTGATTTCTTTATATATATAAGAAAGGGTTATTTAACGACAATAATACCAACTACAGGGCGTCTTCCTAAAATAATACCAATTTCAGTAAATCTGAGAATAATACGCATTATTGGAGTAGTTAAACAAGAATAGTATAAGTGACTTTATAATCTGCTCCATCAGGTCACCTAATTAATATTTAACCTGCTACTTATCCTCCACCCTCCTACTTAGACCTGTATAACGGGTGAACCGTGTCGGGTCAGCTTCGGGTCGGGCTACTTACGAGTTATAATAATCGGGTTGACTTCGGGTCAGGTCGGATAATTTCGGGTTCTAGTCATTCTCGGGTTTGTTGTTTCCAACTATTTTAGGGATATCGACTCGTTTTCTATAATAATAGTAGGGTCAATTTCTAGTTAGCTCGGGTCAATTCGGATTACGGGTCAAAATCAAGTCTTCAATTGGGGTGTCGGGTCGGGTTCAGTTTGACTTATTCGGGTCGGGTCATTTTTGCCAGATCTACTCCTCCTTACTTCTCTCCTTCATCCTCTCTCTCCATTACCCTTTATCTTTCTTCTATTTTTTTTACGTTTCGTTTAGATTAACGTGTTGATCTTGGTGTGAGATTGTGTTGTTAGCAAGATTTGGTGAGGTTGAAGACTTGAAGGAAGAGGAAGACGGAGAACATGAATGACGTTTAATGCCCCGCACACTTGAGTAATTGAAAATGAGTAAAGTAATATGAAATAAATAAAAGGCGAAAAAAGAAGGTGAACGGGTTCTACCGCCAACTGATCATCTATACTAGTCTAGTTTTACTACTCCAAAAATACGTATTATTCTACGATTTATTAAAATTGGAATTATTTTTGGAAGACGCTCTATAGTTGGTATTATTACCGTTAAATAAAACTAAAGGTGAAAAAGGAAGGTGGAAAGGCTCTACAGGTAGCCGGTCACCTATACTACCCTTGTTTAACTACTCCAATAATACGTATTATTCTCAGATTTATTAAAATTGATATTATTTTGAGAAGATACCCTATAGTTCGTATTATTATTGTTAAATAACCCTATAAGAAAACATTTATTGGTTTCAATGGTCTCTTATGTTATGAACTGGGAGTACAAAGGCACCATTTCTCAGATCTATGATTTCTAAGCACAAAATAAAAAACTAACTCTCGTTTTCACAATAAATTAAACGCTGCCGCAAGAAAAAATGTCACAAACCCTAGAATCTTATTTCACTCTTAAATTCTACAGTGACAGAAAAATTCATCCTCTTTTCTAAAAAATTGACGACAAATCCTTCAAACTTGATTGAAAGTGGGTAAATCGCGGATCAATATCTCCGTAGTTCCTGTAATTGCTCTTATCAATCTTTCTTCCCTCTTTTTCCCCGATTTCTAGGGTTAATTTGATTTGTAATTGTTTATTGCTTTGATTTTGTGTGTGTTTAGAGCAGCTAAGATTCGGTTGTGTGATGATGGCAGAGCTAATCGTTTGTTTGATGAGACGCCTCTGTTTTTTCCCAAACTAAATCCGGTTGATGTTCGTCAAAGGTAGTTCTTCCTTCATTTCTTGTTTTTTTATCTCGATTTTTTCCGATTTTTTTTTTTTGAGTTCAATGATCTTGAATCATGATTGTGTTTAGGATCGTTTTTGATATGTTTTGTAAGTTTATACTCCTCAGCTGACAATGCTTTATTTGTTCACATGAATTCGATACATTTGCTTTATTTGTTCACTTGAATTCGATATATTTGCTTTATTTGTTCACTTGAATACGATACATTTGCTTTATTTGTTCACTCGAATTCGATACTTTATTTGTTCACTTGAATTCGATTTGCTGTTTTTGTTGCGCATAAGTTGACAAATTTTATCAGCTAACAAATACAATTTTTCTTCGTAAGTCTATTTAACTCGATTTGCTTTTTTTTTTTTTTGTGAATTCAATTCTAACCTTTCGTTTTTACACTGGATGAAATCAACCAATCAAATAATAGCTGGCGTTCTTCGGACTTGTTGTAACTATGAAGTTTGACCACTGTAGGGTCTTCAATTATGTGGGACTCCAAATATGCAGAATGAGTTTGCTATTGTTTAATTTGAATACGAAAATGGGGCTTTGATAGCCTAGCTGGTAATCTGGTATGGTGCTTTCTATGTAGATTTTGAGGGCAATTACTCAGTTTTCGAATGTAGGATTCTAGAAGAGACAGATGATGGGGGGTGCTTTGCTATTGTATGTGGGGGAAAATGATGAATTGGGTAAACGAAGAATACCGTGTTAGATAGTATTAAGGTTTATCGAGTGTGTAATTACTTTTATGCCAGAGCTTAAGATGGTTTCATGTGCATTTTGCTTCTGTTCTTTAATTTCTTATAGATGTTAGAAACAAGTACAGTATGTGAAAATTTTGGGAGATGAGTTTCTGATTCTATCTCATTGTTAATGCCACTTTTTCGATCAACTTTCACTAGTTCAACTAAGATGTCTACTAACATACTTACCCCATTACTTGAGCATGATCTTTTCGTCATATGAGTGAGTTCATATGATTTTTTGTGTGTGTTTGATGTAAGGTATACGCAGACAATCACATATTATGTCACAACAACATTTTGATTATTATGTATGCATTGTGAATATCGAGTTTCTAAAATCTTGTGTTTTTGAATGCCTGTACCGGTTGAGATTGTACTTACCCTGCAGAATGTACCTATTGACGACTGCTTGTCTCCGATTTATTTTGCTCGTATTCTTATCTGATTCTTCATGTTACGCGCATGGTAGTGAGTACATACCAGGCAGCTAGTGGCGCTGGAGCTGCTGCAATGGAAGAGCTTGAGCTGTAAACACGCGAGGTTTTCTATAATTCATCAGTCTAAATTATTTGCCTCAGCTTGAATATGCGCACTCTAAGCCACCGTGTTATTCGTTGTTCAATATGAAGGTATTGGAAGGCAAGCCTCAAACATGTAATATATTTAGTCAACAGGTGTGCTTGTATCGTGTATGTTAAATAATCTTTGTTTGTCCGTCTTTGAGTTTCTCAATGATTTTTGTTTTTGTAAATGCAGCATGCCTTTAATTTGTTCTCCCACAATGCACCAGTCCTGTCAAATGGGTACGATGAGGAGGAAATGAAATTAGTGAAAGAAACAAGGAAAATATGGGTAAGTATATTCGTTGACGCAGTATAGTTTTTTGTGCTAATGGTAGTTAAATGTGATTTACGTCTTTCCTTCACCGCAACATAATTGCATCTCTTTAAGTTTTATGACAAATTTGTGAAATTGGTGTAATAACATTCTCTTTTTTTTGTTGTAGAACGACATTGATGTCAGAGTTACGGTTACATGCATAAGAGTTCCAGTCATGCGAGACTCCAAATATGCAGTTATGCACTTACCTTTTTTTTTTTGTTAATTATCATCTTCTAGCTACATATGAGATTCTGCAAATTATAAATTGGATTCTAAACTTTTATTATTCTGCTTATTGAGGTTTTACTTTTACTTGAATACATCACATCTAATATATCCAAAATATATAGAGCGTTTGATTTTAAGCAAGCATGCATCATAATAGAATGCGTTGCACCAATTTGTGATTAGTGTGTATTAGCGAATCCGTGGTTCTATCAGGTTCCTCCCTGTTTCTTCTCATTTTTTCCTCAATTTTTTTTTTCTGCAATTTATATCGTTTCATCGTTTATTCTTTTTTATTGGAGTTATTATGATGAAAGGAGGAAAATCCAAGGCTGATACTAAAGGCGATGCCAGGTTATGTTCTTACTGCGGAAGGTAGGCCTTTAAAGATAAAGACAACACTTCACTACTCGAATTCAGATAATGTTCAACTTCTAATATCTCCGTCTTTGAAAATCGAACAGGTTACTGGAGGAAACCGAAGATGAGGCAAGTTTCTTTCTGTCCCGGTTTGCTCTATTTTCGTTATTTCAATGGTTACCCTACCCCTATATATGTTACTCTGTCCACAAGTATCTCACAAGATATTATTCTCGTTAGATACTTTCTTTTCTAACTTTTACTCTATATATCATACATATATTATTCTCGTTGCTTAATTTCGTTGTTATATATCAGTTTATGATTGGATCCCCAAAGACGTACTCGACTCAACAAATTGAAGAGGTGCGTGATATTTGGGCTAAGTAGGCACTCCAATTCAAGTATTAAAAAGTGTTACTGAAGTTCAGGTTAGCCTAGATGAATTTCTATCTAACTTTATGCTTATAATACCAATTCTATTCAGAGTTCATGTTTTAGAGATTAAATTTGACTTATATGGTGGATTAATAATTGTGTGTTTAAACTTTAAATCAGGTTGACTTGTATTTTTGTGATGTTTATTTAGTACTTTCAAGTGGAACTTATAAAAACTACTCCGTATATGGCTAGTAATGACAAGCTTTCATTCTTGGTTTTACGTCATTCTACAGTGTATCCGCAATGTCTACACAAAGTCATCAGACACTTGGAGTTGATTGACTTGGTTAGCATTCACTGCTTTGCGAAGACCATGCACTTACACGTTGCTATTATGATGTATTTTGGTTTGTTTATGCAAGAATATGTATTTTGTTTGTAAATATTGATGTTCTTGCAACCTTCATGTGCATGACGTTTCTTTTGTCGAATTCTTACTCTTTGTAATATATTGTAGTTGATGGAATCGGTCCTCCTGTTTGTAATATATTGAAATTCATGGAATCGCAGTTTCTTTAGTAGCGTTATTTGTCGAAATGCAATGTTGGGTTCTTTTAGATTGTAGGATGTATTGGAAACAAAATACGTAGCAAGGTTGGGGTTTATCTGTTTTCTCATACTGACCAACCGTGATTTTTGGTATGCACGGTACATATTTTCTTTTACAAAGATGACAGTTTAAAAAATAGGGAGCTGCTTTAGAAGTTCAACAAAGATCACGGTTTTATCACGGAAATGTGATTTCTTAGAGGATTAACAAAGATCACGGTTGGTAGAAGAAAGCGTCCTCTGCCAAGAATAACAGCAAGGACGGTCATGTATCTCAACCATGTTGTGCAAGGATAAAAACAATGACGGTCAAGTTGCCTAACCGTGCTCTGCAAGAATAATAACAATGACGGTTTGACTTTCTTTAAACCGTGATTTATTATCAACGATCACGGTGACCTATATGACGGTTACTATCTTATTTTAGGACGGTTTTCAACCGTAATGTTTTGTATGTTTTGTAGTAGTGAGGGACCCATGCACCCCAGTTCTCAGGCGCGGGAGCTGGTGCGCGTAGGCCTATGATGTTGGGAACCCAGGCGTAATGTTGGCTCAATCCCGAGGCCTTAGGAAGTGTCTCGTCCCGACTTGTCCTTACGAATGTTAGACTCTCCGCGTGTCGATATCGTCATTTGACTGATGATAGTCTACGGTACTCATTTTAGCATCAACGAGTATTCGTTCAAAGTCATATTTTGATAATTCCTAACACCCAACTTTTGATTACGGAATTGATATCGAATGTTTAAGGAGAAGAAAGAAGTAATGCATTGAAAACACAGGACAAATGATTTTGCAATCGCGATATAACCGAGGAAAGAGGCGCACGCCATGAGGCATTCTTGTCCTTAGGCGCAAGATGCCGCGCACCTCAATTTTGAGGCGCCACAGGTCTTGCGCCTGTATTGGCTATTAGTCGGACTTTGGGCATATTCTATTATCGAATGCGTTCGTTTGAAATGTTCAATTTGTCACGGCGAGTGTTAAATTCATTGCAATATTGACATCGTCGGTTTGCCATTATGCCCACGATGTTCAATTGGCGTCAACGGATACTCGCTTAAAACCAATAATAACTCGTCATTGCAAACATTAGGTCCTTTGTATTTTGGCATCATTGTTGGCCAATAAGGCCTACGATGCTCGATTTAGCGTCATAGGACGTTTACTCGAGTCGTTTCGGACAATTGTTTTAACTATTAGTATACGAGGGTATTAGTAATGATAATATAAATGCGATAATTAAAGTTAGATGTTAGCGTATGGAAATGTAAATGTTAGTATATGAGAAATTAAATGTTAGTAGTTAGATGCGATAATTAAAAGTTAGTAATGTTGGATGCAAAATAGTAAATGGAGTTGTTACACCCTCAACCTACACGTCAATGCTATGAAGTACGAACTCGTTTAGGTATCGCCATGGACACGGAGAGTCCTCTCGGGATGTAGGAGAGTCAAGATGTTTTAGAAGTTGGGATTACCAAACCCTTGTCAGGTGAAGGGAGCGATCTCAAAAGATAAAGGGAGTTTTTGGTCTCGGTTTTCCTCTTTTTTTTCCGGTCGAAATGAGAGGGTATATATAGGATTTGAAGAGGTTTGAACTCGCGTTTGGGCACCGAAACCTAGATACGGGAATATTGGTTCGAGTGCGGGAGGGCTTGCGCCTTGAAGCTTGGGCGCACGGGGCCCTGCGCTTCGGTTCTGAGGCACGAGGCTCCCTGCAGTCAATCGCGTGTTCTTTTGGAAGCTGCTTGATTCGCGGGTGGAATATTCTAATTATTTGGGGTATGATTTGATTCGTTTAACTTTGTTATTTGCAATGTACTTGGACGTAATGTTGGCTCTTGGTTTGTTCCGGTCGACAAAAGACAGTTTTGCCCCCGGTGGCGATTTTGGCTCTAAGTAGCGTTATTTGATTGGAAACGACTTACTGAGTCTGATTTTGAGGTTGATTTATAGATATTTGTACTCTTCTATGTGCCCGAGCCAGATACAATTGATTTCGAGCCCATACTTGAGCGTAGAAGCATGTTATTGTCCGATCAACATTAGGTGTTTGGTGGGAATCTGCTATAGACACCAACAAGCAAAATGTGGGTGTCTACACCTCCACAGGAAATGAGTCAATTTTGACACAGAATTTATGCTCCATATCACCTAGCCAAGCACATTAGCACTGCGGATCATCCTCAGCAACAAAAAGAGGGGGGAGGATCGGTGAGCAAAACAGTAAGGCAGTAACCCAACCTTGCAGAATACTCCCCATCTCGGCCCGACCACCAAAATTGTTCATCCTCTGTCATCCTATGGTTCAAAGGAATGCTTAGAACTTGTTTGCTGTTCTTAGTGAAGGACAAATTAGGAGCCATTCCTGTTTGTTGTTCGTTTGTCCTCGATGGTTCTTGTATAAGAGCTCGTAACCTGCCAGGGGTTCAACTTCTTATTTTTTAGTGAATTATTCTTATTAGTTTACTTTTGCGTAGATAAGCATGAAATGACTAATTGATAAAAATAAACTTACAAATGTACATAAATCATGATCTTTGTATTATACTCCCTCCATTTCAATGTTAGCTTCCACCTAAAAATGACACATTTTTTTAAGGATAATAATAAATATTCAAAAGTAGAGAAAGAGTAAAGTAGTTGGGCCACTTAGGTAAGAGACAAGAGTGATACCAAAAAACAAATTGGAAGTTAAAGAAATTTACGAAAATTGAAAAGTTGAAGCTTTCATTGAAATGGAGGGAGTACCGTGCATCTTAGATAAGCATCAATCAATTGCCAAATTACTACAAAATTAACTTTTATAAATTCAGAATCAGCTAAAAAGTTTAAGTAGATTGTCATCTCCAGATCAAATTAGCATAAATTATGGAGTTGCTTATGAACCAAAGAGAAATTGGCTATGAATCGAACCGATTCTCCAATGAATCAAAGATAAACTTTTTTTTTTGCCAGCTGGATAAAAAACAAGTCGTAATAGTTTTTCCGCGCTTTAATGGCTAGCCCATGTGCGCGTTTATTGAAAATTCTAGGGATGTACTTAATAGAGATACAATGAAAGTAAGCGGTTATCTGTAGAATGTCGTCCAGTACTCGTCTGTGATTGTTTCTGTAGTTTGAAGGCACACTCAAGGCTTCAATAAGATTCAGACAATCAATGGCGATAATAAGATGAAGTATCTTACGTCTTCGAGCCCAGTTGCATGTGTTCATAACAGCAATGGCCTCAGCGTACAAGGGTGAGGCAGTTCTAAAGGTACATATAGCTTCATCAAGGATGCATTCGTTTGAATCAGAGAGAACCCAGCCACCCACAGCCTTGTAATCCAGAGTCCAGGAGGCGTCCACACTAATGTAGAGAGCATCGCAACAGGGGGAATTCCCAACCAAAAGAAGGAGAGTGCTAGATTGGAGATTAAGATTAGAGCAGGGAGGTAGCGAGTCATAGCCTTTGGTAGAGCCCCTGTTAGTTCTTGGTGTAGGTTGAAAGTTATTAATTTCATCCAGAGCTATAGTCAGGGGTAAGATGGATCCTTTGAAGACGAGATTAATCCTGCAAACCAAAAGAGTCCACATAGTGCCCATAAATTTGCAAAGGAGCCAGTCACCTTCACTCTTAGTCTTCAGATAAAGAATCCATTTAATGATCCACGAGTTTAAATCTATGGTTTTGGCAGGCTCACAATTTATACCTAGAGATCCGCATGACCAAAATCTGGACGCAAGTGGGAAGTCTCTGAAGAGGTGTGCCAAAGATTCAACTTCATTTGTACCTTTCGCATCACAATAAACACATCTATAATGGAAGGGGCTGTTACGTCTGAAGAAGGTAGCGCCAATAGGGAGGCAGTCGTGGAGGATTTTCCATAATAGTATTTTCTATTTGTGAGGACATTGGATCTTCCACAAAGTCGTTTTGCAGAAACTTCTTAAGTCCAGTAAAGGCTTCATTATGATAGAATTAGCGCGTTCCTCCAAGTGAAGACTCAGGGCCTGCTTATACCCAGATTTGACAGTGTAATTTCCGTATATTGTGCTATACCAGTAGAGCTTGTCTTGCTTGTTACCGTGGGAGATATAAATTCCTTGAATGCTTTTGACCCAGAAAGGAGAAAAGAAAGTGTTCAGTTTTTTCAAGTTCCACAACCCAACAGTAGTTAGGAGGTCCGAAATATGCATAGGTACATTGTCTTCGTCGATGATGTTAACCCCAGTTTTAGCCATAGGTATCTTGCCCTCAACCCATTTAGCATTCCAGATATTAATCTTGTTGTTTAGAATGAGGGACCAAGCAAGTTGCTTTTGCAGTAGACTAAGTCCCCATTTAATGCTCCTCCATCCCCAGGAACATCCATGGTTTGCTTTCATAAGACAATCTGGAAAGGTGTTGCTGTTTAGTTTATATTTTGCAGTGAAAGTCTTGCTAATAAGGGAGTCCGTTTTGACCAGAATTTTCCAGGATGACTTAGCTAGAAGGGCCTGATTAAGACACATGGTGTTTCTAATTCCAATCCCACCTTCAGATTTTGGAAGACTAATATAATCGAAGCTTCTCCAGTGCACCGTGCGTGCACTTTTTGTTCCTGCCCACCGGAAATGCGATAAGAGAGAATTTATCCTCTTAGTCACACTTATCGGTATACAAAATACCGATAGAAAATAAATCGAAAGTGAAGTAAGAATAGAGGAGATAAGGGTAAGTCTACCAGCAGGTGAAAGAGTGGAACCACTCCAAGAGCAAATCCGTTCTTTGACTCTTCTAATTAGGTCATTGTAGAAAGCCTTTTTGTTGTCTTTTATTAAGATAGGGACCCCCAGATAGTTACCCATCAAATGACAGTTTTTGATGCGGAGATTTCGCAGGCAATATTTTGCATTAGCAAGAGAAGTTGAAGTACTGATGTGAACAACCGATTTGTTATAGTTTGTGAGTTGACCTGAGACCTTGTAGTAGTCTTGAATGATATTATTGAGTGAGGTAATGGATTGATCATCGCAGTGGGCGAAGAAAATAGCATCGTCAGGGAAGAAGAGATGGCTGATGCTTGGTGCAAGGCGACTAATTTTAATTCCATTTAACCGTCCATCTAGTTGAGCCTTAAGAAGATTAGTTGAGAGTACCTCAATTGAAAGGATGAAGAGGTAGGGCGACATTGGATCTCCTTGACGAAGCCCCCTCCTAGGGTAGAATTTCCTAGTAGGGGAGCCATTCATAAGAACTTCATAAGAGACAGTAGTGATACAATTCATAACTAGGTTTATGAATTTTTCCAAGAAAAGCAGGGAGATGAGAACATGTCTTTGAAAAGACCAATCAATTCTATCAAAAGCTTCGCTCATGTCAACCTTGAAGGCCATGAGGCCTGATTTATGTCTTTTGCTTTTGTTAATATGATGCATTATTTCTTGGGCAAGCAAGATATTATCGCTGCAGGAATGACCCGACATAAAACCACTTTGATAGGGGCCAACAACACTAGTAATAACTCTTTTGAGCCGGTTGGCAATGCACTTAGTGATAATCTTCATAATAATGTTGCACAGGCTGATCGGTTTGTAATTTTCCACACTCTCAGGGTGATCTGTTTTTGGAGCCAAGGTTATGAATGTGCGATTTAGTTCTTTTAAGATACTGCCACTGTTGAGACAGTGACACACAACCATTGTAACGTCCTCTTTTATTTGGAACCAAAGACGTTGGAAAAAGATAGTTGGGATCCCGTCAGGTCCAGGAGACTTAAGGGATTCTAATTGGAAGACAGCACTCCGAACCTCCTTAGGAGTAAAAGGGGCGCTGAGATAAGCAAATTACCCTCTGTAAGCTTATTTGTGAGGTTGTTGAAATAGTGTTGTTGGTCTTCATAGTTCAGGAGCAATGTAGAATTGGGCATAATGCTGGAGTTAACATTTAAAGAAGAAGCACCATAGTGTCTTGAAAAGTAATCAACGAAAGCTTTGCGGATATCCTCCTGGCAGTAAGTCCAGTTGTCATTGGCAATCTTGATTCCAGCAATAAAGTTTTTGCTAGTCCTCCCTTTGACCCAATTGAAGAAAAACTTTGTGGAAGTATCACCATTAACATCCCAGTTAACCTTTGATCTTTGTTTCCAATATTTGGCAGCAATAATGCTAAACTCCAGTAATTTTTTATGATGACTATTATAGGAGGAAACATCATGGCCTCTGAATATGGCGTCAAAATCCAAGCCAAGCAAGTCATCGAAGTCCAACCATTCTTTGCCCCATTCGAGACGTTTATCAAGTGACCACTTCTACTTCATAGTAATCCTGGACAAAGCTAATTTCCTATCAAGAATATAAGAGGGGGAGCCTTTTAATCCTCGGAGGGAGTGATGATTATGCCAAGCTTAAGAAACCATGGATTTACAGTCTTCATAGTCTAAATTCCAGGCTTCAATTTTGTAAGGTCGAAGCTTGTAATCGTGACGCAGTTGTAAGTCAATTTCAATCATGGCATGGTCACTTATCTGAATAGGTAATGCTTAATAGCAGTGTTAGGGAAGATGTTCAGCCATGAAGATGAGGCAAAAGCCTTATCCAGACGCTCATAAACTCTATCAGTGCCTTCTCTGTTATTGCACCAGGTAAAACGAGGGCCTTTGAAAGGAATATCAATAATGTTACATTCAAGTTTCCATCTTGTGAAGGAGTCCGCCCCTCTTAGACTATTATTATTGTAGCTAAGTTTTTCTTCAGGGTACTCAGCTTGGTTGAAATCTCCCATAAGGAGGACCAGTAATTCCAGGGAGTTAATCTGCTAACTCAAGTTATTCCAAACCATTTGTCGTTTAGTCTGATGAACTCATTTCGTATATATATTTAACCCCAACTTTTCCTTTATTTTGGTTCATTTTACCTGTTATATGAGTCATTTTTCTATCTTTTTATTCTTCTTTATTATGCCGGTATTTTGTTTACGTTTTGTAGGAAACGAGACAAATGAAGGCGATTGAGCTATATTTTGGACAATGACGAGAGCCGAGCCATGAAATCTACAAGAAAGAAGTGATAAAAGTTAGAAGATACTAAGTGAATACTTGAGGAAGGACGTGAAGTGAAGAAACAATAAGAAACGACAAAGAAATAAGTTGGAGAGCTCAAACAAATGCAAATCAAGAAGAAAGAACGATCGCGAAAACAAGGGTCAACTTCAAATGTAAATATCTTGAGTTATACAACTCCGATTAAGCTGATTTTTATGGCGTTGGAAAGCTCTTTCTCTTAGCTTTTCAAAAGTATATTACACGTCCAAATCCAATAAATAACGAAGAAACAGAAAGCATTTCAAATTCATCGCGCAGTGTAGAGAAACCCGAACCGGTCGGGACGAACCCAAACCGGTCGGGACGACATTGAACCGGTCGGTTCAGACCCGAACGGATCGGTTTGAAGCTGTTTTGCGGGATTTTCAGTTTTTAGACTTTGTAACTTACCATAACTCTTATATTACGTGATATTCTTAACTTATTAGTTTTTTCTAATTATTTAGGAAAGGAGAAGAGACTAGACTCGTTATTATTAGTATATATACCCTTATTGGGGTTAGCTTTATTTACACTTTCATATTCATTAGTTTAGATTTAATTACACTTTCTCATTCATTAGTTTAGTTTAGACTTTTTATTAGCATTAGAATTCTTCAAGTTTGTAGCCATACTTTTAGATAGTTAATCTTTCAGTTCTACGTAATTGGTATCTTTTCTTATTATCTTATTTTCATATTGTTCTTTATTATGCTTAATTCTTTTATTGCTTTATCGTTTATTATGAGTAGCTAATTTATTTATCTAGGGTTGAAGGGGATCTATGTTAATTGAATTGGGGATGTTAGTTTAATTATTTATTTGATTGATCATTCATATGTTATTGCCTTACTACTTGTCTTGTATTATTGTTTGATTAGTTTGAGATGTTGAACTAGTTGAATGTTTAGGAACCCGAACCTAAGATCGAAAGCCTGGTAAGTGTAGACTTACAAGTAAGTGGGTAGGATAATCTGGTAAGTTGCGACAGCCCGTCAGAATCTATCCTAAGGTTGACATAAGATCCGAGAGGCCGTGTCTTTGCCCTAAATAACTTTGATTGATTGATTGAATAATTAATTAACTTTACCCAATTTAATTGCATAGTGAACCGGAAAATCCTAGATCCTTTTAATATTGTTAGAAGCTCTTAGTTTATATTATTGCATTAGTTTAGATAACAATTCAACAAACCGGAATTTAAATAGTTTAGAATCGATTATTAGATAGTTAGCGATAATCGTCCGTCTCTCTGTGGATTCGACCCTTACTTACTGCTAGCTACCTGTTAGTTGTTTGTTAGGATTATTTTGATATAGGTGATTCAACTTTAGCCTTATCACAGTCAGATAGGGACTACCATAAACGAACACAAGATAGCAAAAGGTTCCATTTATTAGAGCTCTCATGATAATGAAGTTGTTACAACTGTAAATTAAGTGCATAGAGAGGCAATTTTTCCATCCTACCCATAAACCTCCACAAGTGCCTAGGGCATCAACACCCACAAAATGAAGAAAGCCTAGAGATTTCCCCAAACGACCAACAAGGTCTACATTGCATTTAGTTTCACTGAGGAATAGGACTTCATAATATTTATTTGTGACCATCGCTCTGAGTTTTGGAACTACAGGGGTGAGCGGGTCATTAAGCCCCCAACAATTCCATAGTAGGCCTCTCATGGCTGCGTTGGAGACTGTTGTGGGACAGTCTCCATAGCCCTGGGGAAGCTATTGACCTCATTATCAAGATCATCAAAGTCTGCATCAGTCACAGTCATTCTGAAAGCCTTTTTGTATGGTTCATCAAACTTGAGTTTTTTTACCAAGAGATAGCAGGTATGATTTGGCAGTATCCTTATCAGCAAAAGTGTTTTCTTCCAGTAGCAGCAAATCAGGATCGGAGTTGGACTTGGGCTTATCGCTTGAATTTTTTTGAGTGATGAAGAAGAGAGGCTTCTCTGCTTGAGACCCATGTAGTTGGAGAGGATAGGGCTTGTTAGGTGGCTTTTCGTGAGAGCGGAGTAGAAGATCCGCTTCAAGGGGGCCAAACAGACAGTGGAAAAACCCTTAAGCTTATTGTCAAAATCCTGGAAAAGAGATAGGACTGCCAAAGTGGTAACACTATCATCAAAACGGCTATGATTCATAGTCAATGAATCATAGTTTGTAATCATAGCCAATTTCTTGATTCATTACTATGATTCAATGAATCAGGATGGCTATTCAATGAATCAAATTGGCTATGATTCATCCTGATTCATTAACTTTGACTCTTTTTTAGTTTGTATGCATTGGCTATGATTCATAGCCTCTTAGATTAGAATCTAGAAATTATGGACCGAGACCGGAACGGAAAAATTCTGGTCTAAGATTGGACCGCAAATTGCAATTTTGTTTTTGAAATTCTGGTCCAAAATTCCAGTCTTTGGACCGGTTTTGACGATTAGGACCGGTTACACCGAAATTATTATTAAATAAATATAATTGCGGTCTTTCCGGTCCAAACCGGTCTGGACTGGAAAAAACCGGGTTAGGACTTGACCTTAACCAGAAATCTCTCTAATTTATGGAGCGGAGACTGGACAAGAATTTTTTATTCCGGTTCCGGTCCGGATCAGTGCATTTTTCCGGTCCGGACCGGATTTTGCACACTCCTAGGAATGATAAACTCAGTTGGTAAATTAGGGGAATGAACGAACAAGAGAAATAAAGAAGAGTGAATGAGGTGGGGAGTAATGATATATCTGGACCATAGGATTAAATTAGGGGTTTGAATAGGTTCTCAGAGTTCTCATTATATAATGAGTTACATGATAAGTATGACTCATTGACAACCTCGATCAAATCGAAACCAAATTTTATTTTGAAAATTTAGATGACTTATTTTTACTTAACTTAATTAATTCAAATATTTTATTGGGCATAAATAATCATGAAACATCCGTGTTGATTGAAGATGTCTTACTTATGAGGTTTTCTTAAAAGGATTTGAAGTATTACTCATATCAACAAAGTGCACTTTCTTTCTGGTCATCCATGCAAAAGAACTCCACAATTAAAGGTGCTTGAGTGGAAGTAATCTTAGGATGGGTGACCTTCTAGGAAGGCCTCCAAGATGCGCATGGGTGAGGTCAAAATGCGCTGGAAAGAAATCGTGTTGGTCTGTTGGACCAGTACAAAGCTTGGTGAACTACCGCGACAAACATTTCCGGTCCTAGTTTGGGTCGGGCTGTTACAAATTATATTTTATTGAATATATTAAGAAAATCTGTAATTTATTCACGAAAAATTTAATAGGTACACTGAAATACATGTTAGGTACACTGAAACAGAAGTTAGATCCATAAAAAAATTTAGATTCGCTAAAAGGAGTATTAGGTACACTAAAATTATATGTTTTCGTTTCCATCACCAGCTGAAATGTTTTTTGCCGAAAAATATTTTCTCAACCAATAAATTATACGAGAAAGCTAAATATATCATCAAGTTATGAAAAAAAAATTATTTAAATGGAGTTCTCAAGATTCGCAATATATATATATATATATATATATATATATATATATATATAGAGGTGGGATCAGGTGAGTCCACTTATATATTTTGAGTCCGTGAGTCCTCATCTTAGCCTTTGATTTAATTACAGATTAATGGTCAAGATTCGTTTTGTCAATTAAGGAAATAACTAACAAAATCTTTGTAAATATTTCATTTTTTCTCTCTCCTCTCTAATTATATACTCAAATCTTATCTCCTATTAATTCTTTTTTTCACTGATCTTCTTTCTCTCACCCAACACATTTATTCAAAATTAATTTTTTTCAATTCATAAATCCTCCCGCATAACTTACTCTCCGTTTTGACGCTGTTTATTTTAACTTATAGATTGTGTTACTTTGACTCATACAATGTGTTACTGTAATTCATGAACTGTGTTACTCTAACTCGTAAAATCTGTTTCGTTGCATAATAGTCTCTTGCATACACATGAGTCGTTCCAATTAACCAAAAGAATAATGTTTGTTTTTATTAAGGATATTCCAAAACAAAAATTGATACAAGAGTTCCAACTGAATCAACTTCATTACAATTCCAATGTTTCACATCTATTACTCATAATTTGTGTTATTGTAACGCATTAAGTATGTTACTCTAACGAATAATGTATGTTACTCTAACAATATACTGTCCTACTTAGAATTCTGCTTCTTCATCCTCCTTGTCCTCTTCTTTATCATCATCGTCAGAAGTTTTGATTTAATCTAACCACCGCGCCATCTTTTTGTTGTGGACCTCCTCACATCAAATCCACAAGCCAATGCGTAGATTTTATAGAAGTTTACTGACTCATCAACGTCCTTGAAGATCTGCCCTATGTATGGAGGAAACTCTCACTCGCATCCCTACATCATTCATGTGCTTTTGCGTCTACTGAAACACAATAACAGTGCCAATAAACGTGGCGAAAAAGAAACAATAAAAACTTGAAATATGGATTAAAGTAATAGATGACAAGAATTAAAGTAACAGATGAAGTGCATTGAAGTAACACTGGATTCAGTTAACAAAGGATGCTTATACACCAGGTATAAAGTAACAGAGGTCAGACATTAAAGTAACAGATAGTGTGAATTAAAGTAACAGATAATGTTCATTAAAATAACACCAGGTACAAGTTAGTGCAAAAAATTCATATAATGATAAAAAATGAGAGTACGCAGTATCTATCTTTGAATGAGAGCGATACTCTTTGATATTGTTTCCTATTTTGAAGTCAATCATGTCCCATAATTATAGGAAACAATATCTTTTTTTTATATGGCGGTATTCTAAATCTTTTTTGCCACTTCAATGCATTACAGTAACAGATGAAAAGAACTAAAGTAACAGATGAAGTGCGTTAAAGTAACATTAGATTCAATTAACATTATGTCCATTAAAATAACACGGGTTAGCCATTAAAATAACAGATTGTGTATATTAAAGTAACACAGTATGTGCATTACAATAACTCCATATATTTGTTCGTGCGTAAAATTCATATAATGATTAGATCTTCAATAATATGCAGTTTCCATACTGTAAACTTTAAAATCTAATAATATGGAGCATCCTAATGACGCGTTTTCAGTATAAATTAGAAACCAAATACTCACCGTTTGTGTATTCGACGATTTGCATATCCGCCATCATATGATGAACGTAGTAATGTGAATGAATGAATAAAGTGATTTACTGTTTCCTAAAATTATGAGAGTTATTTTAGGAAACAGTATCTCTCCTTTTTTTTTTCTTTTTTCTTTTTTTTAATGCAAATCTTAGGGCAGTTACTCTTTTTATTTGTTTCCTATTTTGTTGGCAATCACGTCCCACCATTATAGGAAACAATATCTTTTTTTATTATTACTTAAATATGGCGGTTTCATATATTCACATGACTCACTACTGCGTTACAATAACAGACGTTAAGAACTAAAGTAACAACTTCGATGAATTAAAGTAACAGACCATAAAAGTAATAGAAGTTTGTCATTAAAATAACAGACACTCTACACTAAAGTAACACAGTATGTGAACTAAAATAACCCAATATCTTTATAATTTAATATGCAGTTCAACGTAGAAAAGTAGAAACTAATAATTTAGTATCATCTTAATGACTCAATGTCCTTTCAAGTATAAACTACAATATATATACTCACCGTTTGTTTTTTCCACGATTTGCATATCAGCCATTGAATGAAAAGTAGAAACCGGATTGATCGAACGTATTATGCAGCAGCACGATGAAGACGATTATTGACTGAATGTGTTCTTGATTGTGTGGTTTTGAAATAAATGGCAGCGGCGCGATGAAGACGATGACTGACTGAATGTGATTTTGAAGAATGAATGATTGAATGAGCGAGAGAACGATGAAGAAGAAAGTGATGGAAACAGAATTGATGAATGAGAGAATGAATGATTGAATGAACGTGAATGTTAGGTTAATGAAATATTCACCTTCCTATTTTGTTGGATGCAGTATCTTCTTCTTTTTTTTTTTATTAAAATAGTGATTTATCTCGTCCCTTGATCCATCTCTCATCCAACGGATGAGATGGGGACTTAGGGACTCAATACTTATGAGGGACTCATAAGAACCTATCTCTCTCTCTCTCTCTCTATATATATATATATAGAGTAAGGCTCTTATGAGTTCTTCTCTATATATGAGTCCATAAGTCCTCATCTCATCCATTGGATGAGATGAGGATGGATGGACAGGATTCATTCTACAATTTGCATTAAAAAAAAAAGAAAAAAAAAGAAGGGAGATACTGCTTCCTAAAATAAGTCCCATAATTTTAGGAAACAATAATATCCCATTCATTCACCCATTCATTCACCTATTCATTCACCCATTCATTCATTCACGTTACCACATTCATCAAACCTAAAAAAAACGCTTCCAACATCATCACGTTCATCCATTCATTCATTCAAAATCTGTGCTCGACATCACGTTACTATGGATTCAATTATCGCGAGATCATCATCAACTGTTGATAAGCAATTCGTGGAGTACAACAATGGTGAGTTTCGATATTACTTTCATGTTTTGCGTCAATTTTATTCATTTCATTCATCATATATTCATATAAACGATTCATTGCTCTTGTGTTAGTATAGATTGCAGATTGTTAGGTTTATTATTTAGGTTTTTTTTCATAATCTTCACTGATTATTATTTAGGTTTTTCATAATCTTCATCAATTGTTATGCTTTCACTGCCATGGAAGTCATTAAGATGCTCCATATTATTAGATTTTACGTTCATAGTATGATTTTTTAAAGATCTGATCATTATATGATTTTTTCGCACAAACATATATATGGAGTTATTGTAATGCACATAATGTGTTACTTTAATATAGGCCTCTGTTATTTTAATGTCTAACCCTCTGTATAGACATCTTCTGTTAATTGAATCTCGTGTTACTTTAATGCACTTCATCTGTTACTTTAATTCTTGTCATCTGTTACTGTAATGCTTTAAAATACTGCCATATTAAAAAAATACTGCTTCCTATAATGATGGAACGTGATTGTCATCAAAATAGGAAACAATATCAAAGTATAACGTTCTCATTCATACTCTTATTCATAGCAGTATACATGTTTATACTGTCATTCATACCTAATGTATTACAGTAACACGTTTGAAGCATTAGAGTAACATGTCATCGGATTTAGTTATTAATGTTTTGGTTAGAATACCGCCATATTTCAAGTTCTGATTGTTTGTTTGTCGCCACGTTTATTGACATTGTTCTTGTTTTTGTAGTAGACGTAAAAGCAGAGGAATGGTGCAAGGATGTGGGTGAGAGTTTCACTCCATACATAGAGCAGATTTTCAAAGATGTAGATGATAAGAAGAAGAAGAAGAAGAAAGAATCATTAGGAAACGTCATGTAAGTCATCGTTTGACGATGAAGAAGAAGAAGAAGAAGAGGAGGAAGAAGAACAATTCTGAGTAGGACAATATATTGTTAGAGTAACATACATTATTCATTAGAGTAACATACTAAATAAGTTATTGTAATACAATTTATGAGTTTGATTGATTTTCCAATATCTAGTCCTTAGAGTAACATCCTTTATTGAAGTAAAATGAGTTAGAATAACACACATTATGCGTTATAGTAACATACTTAATGAGTTACAGTAACATAGTTTATGAGTGTAATTTGATTTCCAATATCCAGTTCTTAGAGTAACATGTGTGAAACATTGGAATTATAATAGAGTTTTATAATTTTTGTTTTGGAATATCCTTAATAGAAACATACATTAGTCTTTTGGTTGATTGGAAGTCATGTTTTTGCAAAAGACTATTATGCAACGTAACAGATTTTATGAGTTAAAGTAACACAGTTCATGAATTAGAGTAACACATTATATGAGTTAAAATAACAGTTTTTGCAAGAGACTATTATACAACGTAACAGATTTTATGAGTTAAAGTAACACAGTTCATGAATTAGAGTAACACATTATACGAGTTAAAGTAACAGTTTTTGCAAGAGACTATTATACAACGTAACAGATTTTATGAGTTAAAGTAACATAGTTTTATGAGTTAAAGTAACACAGTTCATGAATTAAAGTAAAACATTGTATGAGTTAAAGTAACATAGTTTATGGATTATGGCAGTAACATAGTAACATACGTACAATGACAGTAGAAAAATGATAATTTTTTGGTGAAGATGAAAAAAAACTTAATTTTGAAGAAACTTGTTGTGTGAGAGAGATAGACAATTAAAAGATTGATATGAGAGAGAGAGAAGATTTGCATTGGGATAATTAAGGAAGGGAGAGAAATGATATATTTACCAAGATTTGTTGGTTATTTCCTTATTTCACCTCAAGCAATCACAACCATCCATCTTTCACTTGATCAATAGTCCAAGATTGGACTCATGGACTCAATATATATAGGAGGACTCACTTGATCCTTCCTCTCTCTCTCTCTCTCTATATATATATATATATATACACCTTGAAACCAGTTTCAACCCACAACAATCTTACATCTGTTTCCCTCTGTACCTACAATTCTTACTCTCTTACTTTCTGAGGCTTGGCAACGTTCTTGGCGGGGTTCATTTTGCAGTCCCGCCTACACCAAATTCGCAAAAGTTGTGTATCCTGGAGGTCGATTACCGTGAAATCCGTGGGTGGACAACATGAAAATTTAAATTTAGGATAGTGACTTGTCACGCCAAAACTAGATAATTTCTTTCATTATTTTATCTACTAGTCTATCGCTAACACTTGCATCCTTCCTATCCATGCCAAAATGGTACGAGATGTTATGACTCATGATTCATTAAGACTAAAAAGGTCGGCTTTAACAAATAATCCATTTTGCAAACGTCAATCTAGACTCAAACGGTAACGATAATCGATGATACCATCATCAAACCCACTTGACTCCATAGGCAGAGTCTTGACTTGTCATTATTTAAAGGTAAACAAATTGTTGTTAGTAAAAGGAGTATAATGGTTAAAGGATAATGGGATTGTGAGGTGTCACAAGACTCGCAACTCACAAGCTTGTGACTGTCACAAATAAAACTTGATGAACTAAGTATAAGGAATAATCAAATACATTTAAAAGACACTTATAGTTATATTTTCGACCATTACTCTATTATCGGTCATGAAATACATGACTTACAAAGTTACAAACTAAATATGGAGTACAAAGGTTAAACTAGACATTAATAAATTAGCACAACTTCACATAAGAAACAACCAATTGTATATATGGTCCATTAGATTAGACTAGTTACTACAAAAGTTGATTTTTTGTTTATAATCTACTCGGTTGAATTGTGCTCTAACTTGTACGAAGTATAATATACATAGACCTTTGCTAGTAATATGAAAAGAGGTTTTGAGACGTCATAAGTTTGTGACTGTCACAAACAATACTTGTTAATTAGGTAGTCTATTAGAGTAACGGTTGATAAATCACTAGTTACTGAGATTGACTTTGCTCTTCTTTTTTATCATCACCGGCAACCTTCTTCTCATTCATCTCATTAGCATTTTTATTGTTGTTGTTGTTGTTGTTGTTGCCATTGTCGTGTCTTTTCGTAGAAGAAAGAGTCATCAAAGAATCAAAATTTTCTGTCTTTTCTAATACAATTTCAATCTGCCACACAAGATAATGTGAAGTGTAATGTTAGGCATCATGAAATTTAGCCAAATTATGCAAAGGAAAAGTTGGTTTTGGTGATTATTTTTGGTCTTGTTCACATAAGTTGAACTATTAGGAGAGTTTACCCATATTGCAATATCAAATAATTTAAAAGATGCCGAAGATAAATAACCATATTAGTAGAGATTAACAAATATCCGCACTAAATTACTAGGGCAAAACTCGTGTCTACGCACGGTTTCTTAATTGATTTTTGTTTATACAAATAATTTAGTGACTTACGAAATTATATTTCCTCGGTCTAAGTCAATAACTTACAATTTTTCTATTTTTAGGGTTTCAGTCAACCGTACATGTTTTTGTTTTAAAAATTTTTTACCCTTTATTTTTTGTCTTTAATAAGCATAATAAAAACAATTATTTTCTCATTAGCTTACTTTTTATTCATTACGATGTCTTTCCATATAGAGTGATACTCTATTAGGATGGAATGAATATAAAAATAGTAACATGGTCACTCATATAATAAAGGGTTATTTCATGAGAATAATCCAATTATGCGTGTGGTTCTTAAAATAATACAAACTATACCTAATTGTTAAGGATATCTTTTGAGATCTCGTAAATATATTTTTGTTTTTATTTCTTTTGTATTCTTTGCATATATTTTGCTATCTTTGTATATTATTTCATATCTCATATTTTGTATCCTTAGGTAGCTTATTCTTATTCTCTTTACATATTTAGGGATATTCTGTATTCAATGTATATATATACTCATAGGTTGTAATATTGTTTAATTCAATTCAATATATTCACTTTCCAGTTATTCAACTCCTCATCTTACTTTTCTTCACATTTTGTCTTCGTTTTCGGCCATTGATAAGAAAAAAAGTAAAACTTCTCAAAATTCATCTTTCATTTCTTTTTCAATTACTCTTATAGAGGCCATGAAAAAAAAAATTATTGTTGTTTTGGCTTTCACGACCGTAACGGACCCAATAAAACTCTAAAAAGTTACAACAAGTCACTATTACCGGTAATAGCAGATCATAATTTCGTCCATAGCAAAGCGAGATTAATGAAGGCGTAGTTCATATTAAAATGAGATTAGGTATAGTTTGGATTATTTTAAGAAGCACAGTCGAGATTATTCTCATGAAATATCAATTAATCCTAAGAATAATGTAAAACCCATGAAAACTCACGGGGTTGTTTTTAGGTTTTTGAAATAATCTCCTTTGTGTCAATCATTCGAATGAGACAAAGGAAATAAAGTTTTAATATATGGGTGAAAAATGATTACTCGTATTTCATATTGTGTATATAAAGAGTTGAGTCCATTGGTTATGGAACTCATAATGTAATAGAAGTAAATAAATAAAGTTTATTCAATACATTAGCACAAGTTCTTCCATTGAATAATACAAAGAAAAACACTTAAACACGTCATCACGGATGTTGAGCACTTGTACCGTTGTACGTTAACAACGACAATCGTTGACCAACAAATTGACAATTATCTAATGATTTGCTTGATTGTAAGTAGGGCAGAGCACAAGATTGAATATCCGATCCAAAGTGCTTTTTCGAGTCAAATATACAAATTAAATTAGAAACTTTGAAAAGAAAAGATAATTTTTCCCCCTCTAGGGTTTTTCCTTTGAGAGGGTGTGTGTGGTCCATAGGTTACCTAGGTGCTTTCCCTGACTTTCCAGGCTTTATAGATCTTCATCGCAGCCAATTATTGTCAACAACTTGCCATCTCAAGACTAACTACGTAAGTTTCTGCTGATTTCTTCTCTCTCTAACTTTTTTCCTCTGCTCCCTTGGATGTTCTTGCCTCTGGTTGTTCGTAGTTTCTTTGGATTCCAATGTCTTAGCCTATTTTCAATCTGAATTCACCGGCTGGGGATGGAGGAGCAAAGCGGAGGAGGAGGAAGGGGCTCAGGAATTGGAATGGGTAATAAATGAGAGTGATCTTGGGATGAGGAGTGGAACGTGCATGGTGAGAAGGCTTTGGACGGAACGAAACGTGAACTTGAGGGCTCTCATGGACACCATGATTAGGGCTTGGAGGTGCAAGGAGGAGATTATAGGGGAGGTAGTCGATAGGGCTCAAAAGATTGCAACTTTCCAATTTCCTACGGTGGATGATAAAAGGCGTATACAGGACTCACAACCATGGCACTTTGAGCGTCATTTGATGGTATTGACGAAGCTGCGACATGGTGCTATCCCAACGGAGGTGCTGCTGTTGTTTATGCCACTTTGGGTTAGGATCTACGATCTCTCTATCACGGGATGACTTCAGGTCATGAATGCTATAAATTGGGGAACACGATCAGTACCTTTCTGGAAGTCGATAATTCAGCCAACCCAGCTATTAATCGATCCATGAGACTAAAGGTGATCGTTGATGTTAGAAAGGCCTTGATTGCTCATATCATGCTTAAGACGAGAGGGGGAAGAAATGGCGGGTCTGAGTGTGCTATGAAGGATTACCCTTATTTTGCTACGTTTGTGGGCACATGGGTCATGGTGAGAAAGATTGCAGAGAGCGAAACGGGCCGGTGGGGGAGGGGCAGAGGTTTAGCGACTGGTTGAAAGCCTCACGAAGGAGGGTTATGAGTAATGGCAACCATGATAAGGGATAAAGTTCATTGTGTGCGAGGACTTTGTTTCCGGAGGAAGCTACTCAAAAAATTGAACAAGAAGAGCTAAGCCGGATGGTGGACTTACTCAGAAGCATTAGACTTGATGGGAAAGGTGCGGAAAGGGGGGCCGAGGGAGGTTGAGCGTGTCTAGAAGGAGGAGGAGGGTGGTGTGAAAGCAGGATTGGCCGTGAGTACTGTTGTGGCCAGTAACATGGATACTAATGATGGGGGAGTTAGGGGGAAGGGTCTGCCAAAGAAGGGTGTGGGCGGAAATTTATTAAAATGACCCAGAAATAGGGGGAGACTAAGGGAGTCAATGAGGGAGAGTTGGCCGTTGTGGACGTAAGCAGTAAAAGGAGGCAGGAGTGTGCCAGCGAGGGGGAGGGTTGTAGTGCCACGGAGGTTAGAGTGAAGAGGAGGTGCGAGAGTGGTGGAAATGGTGATCTCATTATGAAAGTAGCGAATGCTGGCGGAGCCCAGCATCGTGAACAACAATGAAAATCTTAAGCTGGAAGTGTTAAGGGTTGGGCAATCCCTTGACGGTTAGCTTCCTCCAGGATATGTGTTGGAGGGAGGGCCGAAACATCGTTTTCGTCATAGAAACGATGATTAGTAGTAGCGATTTAGAAGTAGTAAGAAATAAGTGCGACTTTCGCACATAAATTTGCCTTAGTATTGTTGGTAAATCAGGAGGTATGGGCATGTGGTGGCGAGATGTAAACGCGGAGTTGAAGACCTACGATGCACATCACGTGTGTATTGAGTTACGCATGAGGACGGAACAAAGTGGAGAGCGATTTGTGTATATGGGTGGCCGGAAGCTAGTAATAAACACAAAACTTGGGACCTCTTACAAAGGTTGTGTGAGGGGAACGAACAATCAACAATATGCTTTGGAGATTTCAACGAGATACTTAGCCCGAATGAGAAGGGGGGAGTGCTTGAGGGGAAGGTCTCATGGATGCTTTTCGGACGTCTTTCGATGATTCTGGCCTCTGCAAACTTGGGTATCGGGGCAACATTTTTACGTGGCAATGAGGCCGGGGGGTGGGGCGCGTGATCAGGGAGAGACTGGACCTTGGAGTTGCTAATTCGGGGTGGCTCTCACTTTTCCCGAATGTTTATGTGCAACACTTTCCTATATATGTGTCGGATAATGCACCCATTTTGATTGGTGAACCTTCGTCAAGTAATAAACAGAAGGGCCGAAGAAGATTCCGCTTCGAACCTCTGTGACTCTGTGACCCGAACTATCGTGAGGTTGTGAAGGAGGCATGGAAGGGACGAGAGGGAGAACAAATAACGGATTATATAGATCGATGTTGGCGGGTCTGTCAGAATGGGCGAGGTGCACCTTCGGTGATGTACGTACTCGATTGCGGGAGAAAGAGGAGGAATTGGGCTAGTGGCAAATGCGGCCTACCTCACATGATATGATCGAGAAGTGTTCTAGCCTGATTGCGAAAATTGATTTTCTTAGAAAACAGGTTGAGACATATTGGTACATAAGATCACGGAAAAATGAACTCCGAGATGGGGATAACAACACGGGATATTTTCATCATAAGGATACTCAGCGACGCAAGCAGAACCAAATCCTTGGACTAAAACGGGAGGATGGGAAATGGTGTGAGAGTGAAGCGTAGATTCGGGGTATCATTACTAAGTATTATGTTGAACTCTTTACTGCTGAGGGATCGGTTGGCCAACCTGCTGTGTTACAGAGTGTTCGGTCTGTTGTAATGCCGGAGATGAATGTGGGGTTGACAGCCTCGGTGACAGACTAAGAGGTGAAGAAAGCAATTTTTGACATGCACCCGAGCCTAACGGTCTACGTACATGCTTTATTCTACCAGAAACATTGGGAAATTGTGGGCCCAAAAATTTGCAGTTTCGTAAGAATATGGTGGGAACAGGGGGGGTGATTTGAGTTCTATTAACAAAACCTCCTTGGTGCTTATCCCGAAAACCCAGGAACCACGTAAGATTACTGAATACCTGCCAATAAGGCTTTGCATGCAACGTCATATATAAGATGTTTTCGAAGCCCCCTGCTAATTGGTTGAAGGTTATAATGAATGAGATTGTCACGGAGAATAAGAGTGCCTTTACCCGGCAACTCATTGCAGATAACGCTATCATTGCAATCTTCCATGCTATAAATGGAGGAGGGGAAAGGTAGACCGGGAATGTGGCTTTGCTGATAATGGGTGAAATGAGTAAGGCGTATGACCGGGTGGAGTGGAGTTTTCTCAGGGCGATGATGCGCAAGATAATGGGCTTTGCTGATGTGTGGGTGAAATGCATCACGGAATGTATTTCGACGGATAGTCATGCCTTTGTGATTAACGGTGAGCTCACAGATGAGATTCGACAAAGTCGAGGGTTAAGACATGGGGATCCTATTTCTCCGTATGTATTCTTGCTATGTGCCGATGCATTTTCCTATCTTATTACGAGAGCGGTGGAGAACAAAAAAGTTCATGGAGCTCGTATATGCAGAGACGCTCTCCAGGCTCGGAAGGGTTATGACCCAAGCTATTGTTGCCGCAACCTATGGGGAGCCAAAGTGCTATTACTGGATGGTTTGAAGTGGAGAGTGAGGACTGGGAAGAAGATTAATGTCTGGAGCGAGGCTTGGCTTCCGGAACAGACTTCAACTCGCATCCCGACCCCGGATATTGAGGTTGATTCGGAGATGTGCGTGGTGGAGTTTATTTACCCAGACCGTGGGATGTGGATTGTTGAGAAACTGAATGCTTTCCTGAGACTTGAAGAAGTGAGGGATGCTTTATCTCTTCCACTCCAGCCCAGCTCGTTGGGTGACCAATTATATTGGTGGCCGAATTCTGATGGTATGTTCTATGTCAAGTATGCGTATAGGTTGGCTAACAATGGTCTTGGGCGAAACAGGCCTAGTGCTGGAGGGAATGAAGAGGCGGAACTTTGGAAATATGTATGGAATGTGGCTGTAACCCCGAAACTGAAGCATTTCATGTGGCGTGCTTGTACAGGTATCCTTCCAACCACACAAAAACTAATGTCCAGGGACATTGTGGAAGACTGGATATGTGGTTTGTGCAACCTGGAGCCGGAATCGAATGTGCATGCTCTGTTCTCTTGTGATGGAACTCGGGCTGTGTGGGCCTCTCACCCGGAGATGGAGGCGGTGGTGGGTCCCTTGCCTCATTCCAGCTGCTGCGTCGGCTGAGCAAGGAGTATGCTATCACTTTCATGACACTCCCGTGGGTGGCGTGGATCTGGCGTAACACTAGGTTGTTCCAGGAAACGTACCCGCTAATCCATGTTACTAAGCTCAGATTGACGCAGTTGATGAAGGATTATGCACTGTATATGGACCACGTGGGGCCGAATTTAAACTCGACGGAGGGAAGGGGTGAAAATCGATGGCAACGACCCGATGTTGGGTGGCTTAAATTGAATACCGACGCAGCCATGTTTGGGGAGAATAAGATTGGGTTGGGCTTTGTTTACATGAATGCTAATAGGGAGATAGTGATGACGGGAAGTAAGCGGGTCAATGTTGCGTGGTCAATTGAGATTGCAGAGGTTCAGGCCATTTTGTTCGGTTTGGAGGATTTACACAAATTAAAGAGGAAAGCTTGGTGGTTGAGAGTGATGTTTTGAATGTTATTTAATGCTATCAATAGGGATGTTGTTCTACCCAATTGGTTTATGTGTGGACAAAGCGTTGACTTTGTTATAACAACTCTCTAGGAGTAAGTGTAGACATGTAAGACGCGGGGGTAATACCGTAGCTCACTTTATGGCTCGTTTTTGTCTTTCTGTAGGTGACGAGTTTGTTTTTGGATCCAATTTTCCGCAGGCATTTCCGACCTTGCGAATATTGATTTAATATAAGTTACCCACGTTTTTTCTTCAAAAAAATTAGAAACTTTGAAACCAGATATCTATGTGATCCAAATATTTCGAATCTCCAGTAATAATCAGATCAGATACGGATATCTATCTATATCCATTAATGTTTGCTTTAATTTAGTAGATAGGGCATGTCTCACATGTGACTTAATGAGTTTAATTAATGATTAGAATTAGTTTGTAAAATTTAGAAAAATTGAAAAGGAAATATGTTTACCTTCGCTTTCTGCACCACTCGACCCTTACTTTCATCGTTCATGCCAATGGTAGACGTACAAACCCCTGATAGAAATGAATAAGGTTGAAAGAGATTATTGAAAACAAATGCATGAAAAAAAGGTTGAACAAAAGTAACAAAGAGCGATAATAATCACTTTTCTCAAGAGCAAATCCGTTATTCTTCAGGATTTCTGCTATCGTAACGACGGTTGTGATCGCTGTACAACACATAATTTGAAGAAAATGTTACAAACTTATTTAATTATAACAAATTAATTAATAAATTTACTAGAATAGTCCTACTTTTAATTTAATCAATGATTTGGGTTGGCACAAACTGATAAACAAGTTCAAAAGTTTTCAGAGCGGAGCTCAAAAAAATGTCTCATTGCATTGTTAAATTTGATAAATTCATATGATTAACCGAAGTTCTCAAATTCATTCGGCGATCGGTTTAATGATTCTAATACAAATTTCAACTTATGTGGTCCTCTACAAACAAAAATATGACAATCATAAAGTAAAAGGTTGTGTGCACTTAATTTTTTTTTTCAAACGTTTTTATTAAGGGACAGTTCTAATTTTTGCAAGGCAAAGTTGCCGAATTCTGTTGAAATGAAGATATAATGTAACATACCCATGCCCAATGCTGAAAGTTCAACCTCATTGTGTTGTTGAATGTATCTCTGCACCAAAATAACTTGTTATTTAGATCCTATCATCCATTATCTTTAAATATTTTTTTGACTACTCTTTTATTTATCTGCTAATGATGATGATGATATATATATATAAGAGGATGAATTTAAGCAAAATGCATGTCTAAAAAGGCTCCGTTCAACAAATATCCATGTTTAAGACGGTTTTATAATAATTAATGTCCATTAACTAGTATTGCGAATAAGTTAGTAGAAAATACAAAAGTTGTATATGTTGTGCAATGGTCTTATAAGATAACAAACGTAAATAATCGACAAAATGTTGGCTAACCTTAGCAAGATTGACATAGAAAAACAAAGGCTTTTTAGTATTAGATACTTGAATTCTATTTTTCTTTTGGTTAACGGTTGTCCCTTTAATAGGGGTGGTTGCCAACGCCACAACAGCAGCTGATGCCATTCTATTTCTCCCTACTTTTTATTTTTGATCTTTGATCCTAAAAAACAGAGACTTTCTGTTTCACAAATCCAATTGTTTATGAAAGCAAAAGAATAGGACAGCCTAAACATTGTTGCATCAGGTTATTATATACGAATTAACCATTTAAAGGATTGGTATACAAAAAAATGCGGAATTATGATTTTTTTCTTTATCCTAATTACGAACCACGTGTTCGGCTAAATGCGTAATTATTTAATCAACAATGTTACATTCAAATTTTAAATAAACAAGCATTTGCGTTAGATAACATTGTTGATTTGTTACAATTATAAAAGGGTTGGGTTTCATAATGTATTTCGAAGCTTTCATACTACGGAGTACAACAATAGTAAATCTTATACTCCCTCTGTTCCAATCAATTTTATACATTTGTTTTATCACGTACATCAATGCACGTTTTCTTTTGTCCATATCTTTAGTTATATATTTCTAAAAATTATAAAAATTTGATATTTATAATGCATTCGATTAGACAATCTAAACAAGATCTCACATGATTATCTTTTATCTTATATATTAGAAGTTATATCGAAGATTCTTCTCACTTATGAATAGTGTCAAAAAACCAAATGCATGAAATTGATTGGTATAGAAGTAGTAGAAAATGTATTGTGAAAAGCTTGAATTTCATTGATGGTAATCTTACAGTATTTAAACTAGTGTGCAATCCTAATATTACAATATAATAATCAGATGAAGATGATTACATAATAAACGTACTTCCTAACTTATGAGATATACAGAATATAAATATAATCAGGAATTATAACTAGACTAATTTACAAGATACAACGGAATCAAAATATATGATTCCTAATACGCTCCCGCGAGATGGACTAGCCAGGAGCAATTTCAATCATGGAACGTAGACGCTCGAAATGGGGCCGACTCAAGGGCTTGGTGAGAAGATCAGCCACTTGATCGTCGCCAGCAATGTATTGAACACGAAGGGTACCATTTTGGACACGTTCCCGAACAAAGTAGTATGATAGGGCAATGTGCTTCATACGGGAGTGGAAGACCGGGTTAGCAGCATAAGATGTAGTGCTCAATTATCACAGTAGATGACAAGAACAGAGGGAGATTGAACTCCGAGTTCACTCACTAAAGAGGATATCCAAGCAATGTCAGCGGTGGTAGCAACAACAGCTCGGAATTCTACTTTCGTGGAGGAGAGCAGGATACTCGTCTATTTCTTAGAGGACCAGGAAACAACGGTGCGAACAATATAGACAATGTAGCCAGAGGTGGAGACGTAGTCTCGTTTGTCGTCCGCCCAATCAGCGTCACAAAACGCATGAAGGGGGACGAGTTGGCTCAGAATTTTGGCAGTCTTTGAGAGTAGGTGCCATTTAATTAACGTAACAGATGTTTTAGGGCTTGCCAGTGAGTAGACTGTGGAGCTTGAATAAATTGAGCTAGACGGTTTACAAGGAACAAGACATCGGGACGAGTTAAGGACAAATACTGAAAGCTCCCAATGATAGCACGATAGGTCCTGATATCAGGTTGAGGATCATCAGTATGGAGATCAAGTTGAAGGCGTATGAGTAAGAGGCGTAGGACCAGTTATGATCAACATAAACCAACAGGTATAAAAGGGAGAGGGATAGACGAACAAATAGAGAAGGAGACAAGATAATTCTTAAGTTCAGTGTACCAAGCTCGAGAAGCTTGTTTGAGACCATAAATAGCTTTAGTCAGACAACAGATGTAAGAGGAACGAGATGGGTCGAAGAAACCCGGAGGTTGGGACATGAAAACAGACTCAGAGAGACGGCCTTGTAGAAAGGCATTATTGACATCAAGCTGACGAAGGGGCCTGTTTTTAGACACTGCGATTGACAGAAAAATTCGAATCATAGTCAGTTTAATAACAGGAGTAAAAGTTTCCGAGTAATCGATACCTGGACGCTGATGAAAATATTTGGTAACGAGTTAGGCCTTAAATTTGTCAATGGTGTTTTCGGGTTCGGAACGGAGGGAGTATACTACAGTATATTGTATTATAATATGAAATCATTGATAATATAAACTCTTAATCATTAACTAGTATAGATCTTATACAATTGCATGGTTTCTTTAAAATTGATACTTCCTACTCCCACCGATTTCGAAAGATCTTCCCCTTTCCTTTTGGGGAAGAAAATAAGGAGGAAATATTATATTATTAAAAGTATTATGGTGTATTTAAAAAAATAGGAGAAAGAAATATTATATTAATTAAATGAGAAAAAGTGGATTGGAAAAGTATGAGAGAGGATAATTATATTAATTTAATGAGAAAAAGTGATGTAATATAAGGAAAATAGTGAGGATAAAAGAGTAAAGTTGCAAAAAAGTAAATGACCCAAAATAGAAATAGGGAAGAAGAGGTGTTTCAGCTCGATTAGGAAACAGGGAAGATCATTCGAAATCGGAGGGAGTGGTATAAATGAACAAGTAATTTAAAATATTGCAACTTATAAGTTTTGTTGTTGAAAATGAATACTCAGGGGTACCATGGGCAAAACATTGAAACCACATGGGTGTACCATGGGCAAAGAATGAGAAACAAAGGGATACCATGGCTAAAACATTGAAAACACAGAGGTACCATGGACATTCACTCAGTTTTCCACTATGTTCGCTCCAAAATAAACTAACCACTAATCAATCCTAGTTAAACTAACTTTTAACGCCGTTATGACGGAAAATCTATCGGGGTACCACAGACACTAAACACAAAACACAAGGTTACCATAGGAACAAACTTAAAATGAAGGGTAACATGTGTAATATGTCAAATTTTGTGAGTACCGTGGGAAGTATCCGAAAAAACAATGATAACTCCTCACTAACAACAACAACAACTCATCAATAATAAAAAAAATCAAAAACCACAACAACTCAACAATAATAACCTTAAATCAACAACAAGTAACTCAACAAAACAACTCAACAATAAGAACTACTACATACAAATTTGAAAGAGGTCTAAAATCTAAAATTTGGTAGAGAGGAGGTCGGAGCAGGCGACGGTAAGAGTCAGGCAAAGGCAGGAGGGAGGCGCGACGATGGGAAGGAAAGAGAGGAAAATGGGAAGGGAAAGGAAAGAGAGTAGAGGGGAGAAGAGAGAAGAGCACAATAACAGGAAGGAGGCGCGACAAGGCGGCGACAATGGGGTGAAGAGGGCGGAGTAGGCAGTGGGAGGAGTACTAGGGTCATTTTGGGGTTGAGGCTTAGGGAAAGGAAAGGAGCAAATTGCAAATGATGGTCTTCCTATATTCGTTATTTTTTTACGTCTGAAAACTTATGCGGTGGAGAATCCACCGTGAAATCTACCATATGTTTAGTTTTCTCCACAACATTATTTTAATATTTTTTCGCGGAAACCAGTATGCAATACAACTTTTAAAAAAAATTATTGTGTGGCAGACTATCTGCCGCAATGGTAAACTATTGACGGTTGTGCGGAAATGTCCGTCGTGACAAATATTTATTATTTGCTATTGCGGCGGAATGTCCGCCATTGGCCTTCCAATTTTTTAAAATTCCAGTCAACTCATTAGTCTTTGCGGCGGAGATTCCACCGTGAATATATATAGAGGTATCGATGGTCTGGTGACAGATAAGTCATCGCCATTTTTTAGTGCCATTTCAATTCTAATGAGGTATTAAGTTGGCGACAATCAGTGTCAGATAATCTACCACAACAACAAGTTAAAAACTATATTTTGTGGCGGAATTTATATCCGTCGCGAAAAGTCGCCTCATTGTTCTGTGTTTTTATTAGTGTTTGTTTGCCGAAACACATTTTGAAGTGGTTGTTTGACAAAGCGAATAAAACAAGAGACTAAACAGGTATACCCCACGTCTGATACTCTAAATAGAGACCTGCTTCATTTGATGGGGGTCCAATCTCGTAAAGACAAATAATCAATTCATGGGCATATATCCAAATACTCATACACATCCACGCAATCCTCATTCGTACCAACACCACTATCACACCTCATCACAACTACAATTGACATTACAACGATAGTCAAATCAAGACGCAATAACCATGAGAATATTACACAGTACATGATCATATGCCTAAATATGACAAATTTATATGTTTTGATTGTTTTTATATATCTTATAGTCCTGGCATGAATAAGGGCAAGTTTCTGGCTGGAGGAGTAGCCGAGCTTGTGTCCTCACTCCCTGAACCAAAAGGGATACTAATGGTACATATTAGGAAGTCGAAATTATGAATAATGACACTCAATCCCACCTACATTTAGTGGTCTTTACTAACCAATCTATGTATGCATGTTAAATCAAATTAGATGGTGAAGAAGAAAGTAACAGTCAATCGATTTTATCTTATCATGTCAGATTTAAGTGTAAATATGAAATAACATCTTAATAAGTGTCCACCAACTATAATAGTACAAGCTCTTTTTGGAAAAAGCTCATAAGTAAATTCGTGAGGGCTTGTCTAAAACGGACAATATTGTACTATTAAGTACGTGTACACTGATGAACAGAGGCCCAACCATAAATACTCACGCTCCCGATAACAAATGGTGTTAGAGCCCAATGTCTATTTGGTTAAGGCACACAAAGAAGCATCGAGTCCAATAACTGAAGGGTGGGCATACCGCATACTCGTACTTTAAGACGTAAATCCGCTAAGCTCGAAAGAGAGTTTTTGGTCTCACGACAATGAGACATGGTCGTCCAAGAAAAAAAATGTGCATGTGAGACACTCATTTGATCAGACGGTGACATGTGGTGTAGACATGGCTCAGTAGCATGGTGATGTATGTCGATTAAGGAGACGTTATCAAGACTTGTGGATGCTTAAGGTGCCAAGAAATTGGGGTTGCACAATGAGGGTAGTTCCCTATAGAAGAGAAGGTCTGAATCATAATGACAATCCTAAGTTTGACGTGTGGATTGTGAGGGTGCAAACCGTGTCCTAAATCGGTTGTGTAATACTATGATGAAAGAAAATCTTTATGAGTATCCACTAAATATAATACTATGATGCTTTTTTAAATAGAGTCCAAAAATACACTACAAGGAAAATGGTCTTGGGCGACAAAATGGACTTGTTTGAGCAACAAAATAATTTTTCGCTGCACAATTATATTATATGGGCGACAAACATGCTTTTGTTGCCTTACATTATTAAACTTTGTGCGATAAACACAAGTTTCGTTGCCCCAAATAACTTTTGGGCAACAAATACTATTGTTCATAGCAAATACTATATTATTTTCATTGTCCTTACCTTAAATTTTGTGCGACAAACACATATTTCGTAGTATATAATTGATGTAAAATCTTTGAGGCTTTATTTTTTATACATTAACTTCTTTGAGGTGGACATATCGTATGTATTAATCCTATATATATAGAAGTGAGATCATATACATTTCCTACAATTTACCTACTAATCCTGACCATCAAATACAGTGAAATCAAAGGTCAAGATTAAACGAGAACATCACGCTAATCACTTCCCCAAGCCCTATACTCTACCAATAGCAATAAAACCTAATTCCTCAACCTAATTCCACGTTAACCAGAACATCCCTTCCTCAACAAAAGATACCTCCACGAAAACCTAATTCCCCAACCGAAACCGATTTAAAATTTTTGAAACTAATTCAACGCCCAATTTGAAGCATGCCCAACTTAAGGTAAATTCACGCACGTTATTTCGTTTGATTTCGTCAATTTTCGTTTCAATCTCGTTTGATTTTCGTTCCAATTTTCGTTTGATTTCGTCAATTTGATTTTGTTTTTGCTACAAAGTGTGGTAATTTCGTCAAATTATTGTAGTTTGCGTTGATTTACTCACTATCATTGATTTCGTTTTTGCTGCAAAGTGCGGTAATTTTTTATTATGAATCTGTAGTTTCGTTTGATTTCGTCAAACTGGTTTAATAAGATCAATTTCTGGATATTTGATTACAAGATTAAAAATTGAAATTATGAATATTGCAATATTTGAATATGAACAATGAAATACTTGAATATGCACATTGAAATAACTACATATTATTTTATAGCATGATTTTCTGGTTTTGGTACATTATTATTACTACGAAATACCCAATTATTTTATTATGTTACTCCAGTTATTCTATACTATTGTTGTGGTTATTCTATATTATTCTTGAAGTTATTTCATTATATTAGTTACTATGTTTTATATCCAGAATTATTTTATAGTGTTTTTATAGTTATTTTATAGCACATATGTGATTATTGTACTTCAATTTTTTTGTAATGTAACTAACCCCCTCTTTATTTTTGCCTTTCAGTGAAGTGTCTTTTGTTGGGTGCACCCTCAATGATATGCAAGATTTTTCATCCCAATTCAATAACATGCTTTATTCATTACAATAACTGAGTTTCTACATTGGACTAATAACTACGTAAAATCAGATAACATTATTTTAAAACTGATTATATTTGAGTGTCAGCCCAATATAATAACATTAGTTATTCATTACAATAACTGAGTTTCTACTTTAGAATAACTACGTAAAATCAAATAACATTATTATAAAGTTAATTATATTTGAATTTCATCTCAATACAATAACACGAGTTATAATAACTAAGTTTCTACATTGGAATAATTAAGTAACATCAGATAACATTATTCTAAAATTTATTATATTTGAGTTTCATCTCAATACAATAACACAAGTTATTCAATAAAATAACTGACTTTCTGTAACAACCCGGATTTTCGATGACATAAAATAATAGATAATGCGGAAAGTTATCTAAGTCATTTAATTAAAATTATATCAGAGTGTAAATAAATCCGGATCGCTACGGATCCTTACAATAAACGACTATTAATTACATAGTCTTGATTCACTTAGTACAGAATATTGATTGTATTTTTATACTGAACATATTATTAAAATCTCTCGCTCGATTCCCCAATGTCTTAGACCAGCAAAAAAAAAACAGTTGACGCTGAGCGACACAGCAACCAAGTCGTTCATCTAACATCACCTCATAAACATAAGACAACCATGTGAATAACAAATAATATGCTTACAAAAATATTAAAGGATATCATGTAACAGATAGTTTCCTTTAATTCAATTATGGTGTGCGCTGTCGTTGACATGCATGCAAACAATATTTTTATCCCAACTTACTACTATGTAGTAGCGGCAAGTCGAGGTCGATCCACAGGGAGGCAGTTTAAGCGATACTGGTCAAGTCTGAGGTTTAGTCGCGTTTGGGATTGAAATGGGGGTTTTTGGGACGAGAGAAGCTAGAATAACTAAACGAGCTATAGAACTAAGGTGAGAATCTATTAATGGGAAAGGCGTTAGGGAGAGTCGGGGAGTCGGAAAACAAGATAAAAGTATAACATTGCAAAAATTATCACAAGGTGTATAAGGGAGGTTTCGCCTTTCGGTTTCCCTACCGGCCAAGTTTAAGCCCGCTTTCGCGACGAATAGACTAAGGTCTCTAGACGGAATTACCCGAACCCCAAGTTTCCCCATATTGGTCCGAGTGAGTCAAGTCAACCTAGGTGATCAAGCTAAGTCAAACAAAACACAACAATACCATCAAGACAATATCACCCTCAAATGCAATATTCCCATAAGACAAAACCTTTTCCTAGAATTCCTCCCCCCCTAGCCCCCTAACTAAAATCTACTCACTACCCATAATAAAACTAGCACTAAGGGGACTAGAAGAAACTAAACATGATTGAACTAGAGAAGAAATAACTAATCTAACACAATAAAGAAAACTACACTAACAAAACAACACTAAGGAGGAAATCACACAAACTATGGGGAAACAAACTAAGGAGAGAGATAAACAAAGATTAACATAAAGATTAACAAGATGAACAATGGATTAACAAGAAAACAAAACTAACTATTAGAGAAAAAGAGAGAAGAGAGAAACTACCAATTATAGAGGAGACTAAGGAGGATAATGAAAATTTGTAATCCCCTGGAAATTCTAACGTAATACAGTGGCGGAAACACTGTAGAGTTGGGATTAAAACACACTGACAACCTATATCTTATTAAAAGAAATGGTAAGTCAATACAAAGGCCTCTTTTTACAAAAGGGGCTAAAAGAAATTCTCCAAACGGGTTTATACAATTCCATAAAATTACAAGAATGAAGAAAGAGTAGGATCCACGCTACTCGCTAGCTCACACCCAAAATCCAGCAGCAAATACCTGCCATGTTATAAACATAACAGCCACGTTAGTGGGGAGTAACTCGGACGTTCTCCCAGCCATATTATATCATATGGAAAAATAATAGTATTACTATATCAAAATAATTAAAATGAAAAAACATTAAAACGATATAATAAAAAATAAGTTTTCAGCGAAACTTAAAGCATTTGCAAACCTGCAAGTCAATATCAATCGATAATAATAAAAATATTCAAAAAGGCGTTATGGATAGGATTAGGGTAGAATCTAGACTTTCACTAGGACAATACTAAACTAGCTTCGAGAACTTAGTCAAAACAAATCAGACTTCGGTCTCTAACTAGGCAACTCAACTATAACAGGACCGCGTGCAACGAGGTCCTGGCTTAAGTAATGTACACCCCTCCTGGACACCAACCGTAATCCAGTTCAACCCGACGGCGACTTACACGATGCGATATCTAAGTTTAAGGTCAAAATATACACACTCCTGAACACAAACCATGCTCAGTTCAACGACCAATGTGTCTCAACATAGACACACCAGCTTTATAGTTGATGGCAAAATGTACATCCCAGACTATATTACTCTAAACCCACACTTGTCCTTATTCCATAACTCCAAAACAAGCCATTATCGATACTCAAAAGATATAATCAATGTAAACAATATGAGGATAAAATGAATAAACATTTTACATTAAAAGGAAAACTTTCTATAAATAGAAACTTACTAATTTTAGAAACTTACTAATTTTAGAAACTTACTTAAAATAGAAAGTCTTATAGAAAATACGTAAGTTATTAAAATAAGTGAAATGTATAAAAATAGCATTTATAACGAAATTAGCATTTTATTATTATCGTCGTTATCGTAACTTAATATATTTCTAAATTGGTTACTCAAAATATAAATAAAATATAATAAGTCAATACATAATATTTTATAAATAATTAGAAAATCGAGTTAAAACTATAAATTTTAGAAAAGAGATGTTTTAAGAAAAACGATCTCGAAATTAATTGAGTCAACGATTTTTATGAATGAAATAAATTTACGAAGAACTCAAATTATTTTTAACAGATAGTTTTTATTAATAGATAATATGGATTTTAATAAAAATAGTCAATCGGAAACAAATAAGAAATTATTAGTGCAAATAGTCTCGACTAAAAATATATTTAAAACAAAATTGACTATTGTCCCATTTATTAATATAAGTCGTAAAACGAAATTTATTTATTGAATAAGTATACAAACCTCGTTTACAATATAAAAATACAATTTTGAGTTAAAATTATAAATTAACGAAATATGAAGAAAATATGAAATCGATATTATTTAGTTACTAGTGTCACGATAACCAACAAAATATTATAACGATCGTAAATAATTAAATTACCAACGATTTATAAAACGATATCGAAAGTTGTAAAAATATTGATAAAGCATACGATTTAAAATTAATATAATTAGCAATAATATATAGCTAAAATTAGAAAATCGAAGTTAAAATATTTACTACATACTACTACTCAAACATACGATATAAAATCGAGTAACGTCCTAAAGTTACCTTCGGTGGATAACCTAAACGAACACGTACTCGTCCTTGGTCAGTCCCAGCTCCAAATCGCTAGTCTTCTAGGCAGGCTTCACGAAAAACGAGTTGGCAAAACGAGTTAATAAAATTAAATAAATAATCGGACCGTTAAATAAAATGAATAAATAAAGTACTCGAGACGAAAATGAAGCAGATAGAAATAAATAATTAGACGATCAAATAGTATTTCCCGAAAAATAATAAATTTTCGATAAAGTAAATTAAATTGATTTCTCGAGGAAATGTAATAAATGTTTTTTTCACGAAACTTAAATTAAATGAGTCTCGAGCCAAAAAAAATAGAAAATTAGAGCTTAAATATAAATAAATAAAAAGAATTTAGAATTTAAATCGTCGAAATAGACTTTCGATAAGAATTAAATTAAATGTATAAAATAAATTCGAAATTGAAATAAAAATATGTTTCAAACATAAGAAGAGTTTCCGAGTCAAATAAAATTTTATGAGTTTGAAACGATTAAACGATAAATTCGTTTTATAAAATTTTTAAGAATTACGAGTTAAATCGAACAAAATTTTAATTTAATTTAATTTATAAAAATCTGGGGTGTTACAAAATTAACATAAATAAGAAGCTTCAAAAAATAATACAAAGATCTTGTCACTAAACCCTTGCAAAATCCTTGAATTCTCAATATAAACACAATCTTCAACTAAAGATGGAAGCTTTGATTAGGAATTGTTGAGTAGAATTAATCTAATACTAATACTAATAAGATCTACTAATTCTATGGAGATTTTTACTAAGAGAGTTTTACTACAATTACTACTGTAACACCCCTGATTTTATAAAATTAATTAAATTAAAATTATGTTCGTATTTTTATTTTTACGATTTAACTCGTAATTCTTAAAATTATTATAAAATGAATTTATTGTTTAATTGTTTCAAACTCCTAAAATTCTATTTGACTTGGAAACTTTCTTCTATTTAAAACATATTTTTATGTTTGTTTCGATTCATTTTATACATTTAATTTAATTCTTATCGAAAGTCTATTTCGCCGATTTAAATTCAAAATTCTTTTTGTTTATATATATTAAGCTCGAAGCTCATTTATTTTAAATTTCGTCAAAATATTTATTTTCTTTCCTCGAGAAATCAATTTAATTTACTTTATCGAAAATTTATTATTTATTGAGAGACACTTTTTCATCGTCTAATTATTTATAAGCCTCGTTTTCGTCCCGAATACTTTATTTACTCATTTTATTTGTCGGCCCGATTATTTATTTAATTTTATTAACTCGTTTAATTTCGATTCATGGGTCAGTCAACTTTATCTTTACGGAATTCGTTTCCTACAAATTCATTCGACTGATCGTATTTCTAACTCAGTTTTCTTAATTTTTTTTATTTAGTGGGACCAAGATTCTTTCCCCTTGTCTTCTTTTATGAAACCACCGCTTTAGCCATTCTTTCCCTCCTTTTCACCTCCTCTTCCCTTTTTCATTTTCCTCCATCTTCACGTACTTCCCCCTGCCATTCTGTTTTCCCACCGTTTTCATTCTCTCTTCCTCTCTTTTGTTTCTGTCCCCACGCTTCATCTTAACTGCGGCTGCTGCGTTTTTGCTTTGGTTCGCTGTTGCTGCTGCTGTTCGCTGTTGCATCTTTTAGTCGGGGTACGTTCTTCTCCCTCGTTCTTCTTCCTTCTGTTTTTCATCCTATTCGTTGCTGCTGATATTGTGTCGTGGTGCATTTGGTTGTTTTCTTCTTTTCCTCGCTGTCCGATTTTTGTACCTTGGCTCAGTTATTCGTGCCCTGCTTTTATTCTCGTTTTTATCGCGTTTCGAGACTTGTCCTTCGCTCTTTTCTGTTGTTTGTCGTTCCTGTAATGTTGTTGTCCGTTCGGTCTCAAATTTCTTCTTATTTCTCTCCTTCTTTTCGCTCTTCTTGTTGTCGTTGTTGTTCGACGCATATGTTGCTGTCACATTTTGGTTTTCCTCGTTGTTTCCGTACCTGGTTAGTCGGCTTTCCCTAATCTTCTTCTTCCTTTCATCACCCGTGCTGCTGCTGCGTTTTGTACTAATGCTGTGATGTGATGTCTGTACCCTCCTTCTCTTCGTTTATGATTTTCGAATATGATCAGAAAGATATACAATAATAATCATAACTATTTTGATCATACTTAATGTTTATTATAATATTGTAATTGATCATACATTCCATATTAAATATTAATCATAATTTGATCATAATTTCATATAATCATAATTTGATCATACGGGGTCTATAATCATAATTTGATCATACATTTCATATTAAATATTGTATGTGATATCTTCCATTTAAAATTTGTGATTTTTGTAATCAATGTAATCAATCAAATTTCCTTAATTACATACTTTATGTGGTGTATAGCTTTATGTGTGATGTAGTGATATTTAAATTAGTAAGATGTTAGAGTGTAGTTGGAGAGGTGAAGGTGACACACATGAGGTCAAGGGTTTGATTCGCACCCAGCTCATTTGGTCTATTTTTTTTCATTTTTGTTGTGGATAGCTTTAGGCGGGAAAATATATGAGTTGTGTTATTTGGTTAGTGGAAAGGGGGATTAAACCAAACTCCCATTGCTTAGTTCTCTTTGTACACTAGAAATTTCATTTACTGTAATGCTTAAAGCAAGTTATTGCATGGTGTCTATCCAACTATTCTTATACCCAAATACAACTACTGTAAGGTGCATAGTCAGTTATTGTAAGTTGTTTAGTAAGCTTTTTTTCTTTGCTTATTTAGGTATTTTATAGTATTCAATTACTTATTCTAAAGCATTAATCAGGTTATTGTATTTCAATGTTCATGTTATTCTAATCAACTTATTAAAGTAGTATTATTGCCTCTAACAATATTGTATACTCCCTCCGAGTTTCTATTTTTGTCCTACTTTCCTTTTTGAGATGAGTTTTATTTTTGTCCCACTTTCCTTTTTAAGCCATCAATGTGTGGTTCACATTTACTCTCCCATTTCTCTCTCTTCTTTCTTCTTTTTTGAGTCACTCATTTCCCCTTCCTTATTTTCCATCCCAAAAGCTTTTGGGACAATAATAGGAACTCGGAGGGAGTATATGTTAATTTCTCAAGAATTTCTTATACTTTGTTTCTGTTGATTTTAGCAATTTACTACATCTTATTGTTTCAATTTACTGAACTTCATTAAGTCCAATATTAAATATTGCTTTGTGTATGACCAGTTATAGCATGGTGTCTACCTTGTTATTCTAATCCCCTGTTTCATATTTTTAATTTAGTTATTCTGTAGTAGTCGGTTGGTTATTATAACGCTTAAATTAGGTTATTGTATTCAAACCTGTTTAATTATCCCAAGTACTTAAAAATATAATTATACTAGTTAATTGCCAGTTATTGTGAAGTGTCTACGCAGTTATTGCAATTAACAAATGTAGTTATTGTATAACAAAATGAAGTTATCTACCAAGTTATTTTATAGTATTTATTTAATTACTTGATAGTAATCTGTTGGTTATTCTAATCAACTTATTAAAGTAGTATTATTGCCTCTAACAATATTGTATATATGCTAATTTCTCTAGAATTTTTTATATACTTATCACCTGTTTTATATTTTTAAATTTAGTTATTCTGTAGTAGTCGGTTGGTTATTCTAACGCTTAAATTAGGTTATTGTATTCTAATCTGTTTAATTATTATATTATTAAAATTGTAAGCTTCAAGTTTAAGAAATTCAACAATGCATATAGTAATAATAAGTGGATATGTTCGTTGCAGGTGAGCTTTTTGGTTGATTTCTTCAATTCAAGGAAGTTGGAGGAGATTACATGTACTTTTTCTGCATTCCCGATTACGCCAGTTGAATTCAGTTGGAGAAAATCCGAGCTCAACAACCCGGAAACTGGTTTTTTCGTGATGTACCACATGTTGATGTATGAGGGGAAGAATTTCCCTTCTCTTATTGACAAGAAAGTTAATCGGATTGCTCTATGGATAGAGATGGCGAGTATCATGCTTATGTCGGATGTAAACGAGTCGAGGACTTCACTTGTGGAATTTGTCAACTTGTTTGTAGATGATATAAGTGCTATAAAAGAAGCGGTTGTGAAAAACCGCAAGAGAAAATTCGCAAAAGGTCAGGAGAAGGCACCACAAGACAAAGGAATAAAGGCTAAGCACCTCAAAATAAAGGAAAAACGGCTAAAGTGATTTGAAAGTGATGGGGAAGGATGATATTTTCTTACTGTCTTCACGTTCAAGAAGATTTAGATTTCGTCATTCTGCCTTACATATCTGTCTTTTGCAAAATATTTGATTAAGTACGATGACCAATTATTATATTATATGATGGTAGTGATTATATACTACATTAGTAGTTATTATATCTTGTTCCATGGTTCACCCTGTGTTAACTCATTATGTTTTTTCCATCTTCACTGCACAATTATTGTAGTACAATAGTGCAGTTATTTTATAGTAGAAAAATAGTTATTTTAAACTTGTACATTGATTATTATATTTAACTCATTACGTAAAGCACCAATTATCTTTTAATTGTTACGTCTCAAATATATACAAAAACGACAAGTTACTAACTGTACCTATGAATGATGCAAGCAACAATTGGAATTAGACATTACATATAATAATGTGTTCATGCCGAATACAACCGTCACTACAAGAAAATGGTCCATAGGCGACTAACTGACTTGCGTATTGATGCAGTTTTCCTAAGAATTGGATTTAACTATGTAGTACAGCTGTACTTGTGTAGTTTTCATGCAAAATACTTGTGAAAGTACGACCAATTATTGTATTATACGACGGTAGTTATTATATTCTACATCAGTAATTATTGTTATTATATTCTACATCAGTAGCAAGTGGCCGCTTATTTTGTTTTACAAGCACCGGTTATTAATACATTTGATAAGTGTGTTTTGTAGTGTTATTTTACTTGTGTTTGGTCCCGGTTTCTCTTGTGAGATCGCTCTTTGGAGCGGTTTCTAGGGTAATTACGCTTCTTCTAGTTTGTATTAGGTTCCTAAGATCAATCGTGGAGAATTGGAACGATTCCGACTCGTTTCCGACACATTCGGAGCCAACGAAGAGAAGCAACGATCACTTGGTAGTTTGGACTCGATCCCGAGCCCTTGGGACCCATTCCCGAGCCCTTTAGACTCGATCCCGAGCACCGAGAATCGATGAGAAGCCTATGAAGAGCAAGTAGGGACCTTTGAGATCATATTGGAGGCCTACAAGACCCATCCCGGTCGGGATGAGTGGCCATCCCGGTCGGGATGAAGAGCAAAGAGGAGCTACTGACAGCTGATCTCGGTCGGGACCATGAGCCATCCCGGTCAGGATCATCACCCTTCCCGACCGGGAAGAGCATAACACCACCCGATGTTATACATAACACCGCCCGGTGTTATTCATGATCCCGGTCGAGACCAAGATTCTTCTCGGTCGGGACCACCCATCCCGGTCGGGATCACCATCCTTCCCGGCCGGGAAGGGCCTGCTGCAGCTCATGTTTCTTCTTTTCATTTCCTTTGCTCTTGTAACCCTATAAATACCCTCCCTTTGTATTGCTTAAGCACTATGAAACCCTAGACATTCTTTAGCCTAGATTAGGTTAGATTAGTGTAGATTAGTCTTTAATTACTCATTAATCTTAGTTTAATGCTAGTTTCATCTTTGTAATATTGAAGACTTTTTGGGTTGATTTACTCTATTGAGAACATTGAAGATCTTCCTTTGGGTTTATTTATGCAAAGATTCAATCTTTTGTTCATCTTCTAGTGTTGGTATAATTCCTCTTCTCTTTAATCTCTTCTATTTAGTTTTCATTTATGTTTATGTTTAGTAATCTTCAATAATCCATTATGAATGTTCATGTTTATGTATGTTTCATTATGGGTGTTGGGTTTATTATCTTGAACATGAGTGAGTAGTGATCTTGCTAGGATTAGTAGGGGAATTTGGTGGTTTAATGGGTGATTAAGGGTTTGTTTAAGATGTTGGTGGAAGTTTTGGTTGCTTCCTAGTTTTGTGCATAGAACATGTTTGATGAATTGCTTGAATGACTTGTAGTTGCAAATGCATGTTTTCTTGCCTTCGTCTTGCGGTCTTGTATGTTGCTAGGATGGGTTCTTGCGCGAGAGCGAGGAATCTATAGGTCGGTTTAAGTAGCGAGAGCCCGGACTATACCTAGATAACTCGACTACCCCTTCACCTTAACTCTTCCATGATCATTCCATCACCCTTGAACCCGACCTAATCCTAGTCCTTTTCCTATTTGTTTTCCTCTTCTTCTTAGTTATTAGTCCTTTAGTTAGTGAATCATGTAGCCTTAGTTGTTAGACCTAGTTCGTTCCTAGTCATAGTTTATTCCCTTCTTATCGTTCTAGTTTAGTTTAGCCTTGAGATCTAGTCAAGTCCTTAGGAGAAACCTAGTCGAAACCCTCTTTACCGTCCCCGTGGACTCGACCCGACTTGCCCTTTCTACCCAGTTAGGATTAGTTGGTTATTATTTGGTGGTGGGATCCACGGCAAATCCTTCCCATCAATTAGGCGCCGTTGCCGCGGACGGTGCTAGTTTAGACTTTGTTTGCCTTTTTACTTGACTTTGTCTTTGTTTTTTGTAGCTTTTTTGTTTTCTTTTGCTTCTTGTGTGTGAAGTTTATTTCCTTCTTGTCTAGTGCCCAAAAAGCACTAGACTTCTCACGTTTGCTCCTAGTCTACAGTTTTTGCCTAGAGGTGGTGACCATCCTCTTCCGTACGACTCAGAGCCGCATAAACGGACGGTTGCTAGTTTGAGAAGGTCCTCAACCGGGTACGAGCCACAATTTTTGAGCAAAACATGAGGTTTGATCTAAACTCCCCACACTTAGAAGCCACCATGAGCTACTCCTCTCCCTCTATGGATCAAAGCTATGTCATGAAGCCTCCTACCTACTATCAAGCTTCATGGGGTAATCAAGAAACCCGTGGGTATGAGTTTCAAGGACATGGAAACGGCTACCAACAAGTGAATGCTTATCAACCCTATGATCATGGTGGCTATTACTCAAGCAATCATTGTGAACCCACCATGTTTCATCATATTTCTTCACATGGAAGCCAATTTCCCCAAAACCCACCATATTACCCTTCACCTCAACCACAATATGAGCCCCAAAACCCACAATACTACCAATCATCTAAACCTCACTACCAACAATATGATGCCCCACCCCTTGGGCATCATCAAGATTTTCAAGGAGCTTTACAAGACCCCAATGACCACAAAATGCCCAACTTGGAGTTATATCAATCGATTCTTCAATTGGAAAAGAGCCAACAAGAAATGACCATCCAAATGCAAAAGGTACAAGATGAATTCATGGCCCAATATCAAAAGGAAAACGAGGCGATGGATGCTCGATTAAATGCATTAGCGGTTAAAACCGTGATGTTTTTAACCCGAACATCGCAACTAGATGAAGGGTGCTCACTTGAGCAAGAGGAGCAACCTAATCATGAAACTGTCGATGAAGTTCCTTTTGGAAGCGAAACTTGCTTTGAAGAACCTCAATCGTCTACCCAAGAAGAGACGAATGAGGAAATGACCCTTGGTGAAGGCATTATCGGTGAAGAATTGGAGGAGTTTAGTGAGTTGAATGAGTTGGCAGAATTTGTGAAGTTGTTGGGTGAAAATGACAAGCCCAAGTTGCCCTTGTGCGAGAATATGGAAAAACATCAAGAGCTCCTTGTAAGTAAGCGGAGAAATGGTTTGGAAGAGATTGGAACCGCCGGTAGAAGTTTCAATTCTCTCCATCAAGACGATGTGGGGACAAGTGTTATTCCGGGACTTGAAGATGGGGAACCACAACTTGAGGAAGGTATGGGGATGTGCAACAAGGAAATGAGGCCAAAACCGCTTTTTGTGCCTCGTGTCAAGGATTCGAAGCTTGCTTACGATTGGAGACGGTGCCTAGGGAGGAAGAGGTCGGTAAAGCTTGTAGGATGGATAGACCCCGGAGACCACATGAGACATGATAATGGGTCTTTAGGTGACTACTTCTTGCTTCCGACTTGGAGGCTTTGGAGGATAGCTTGGCTCGGGCACTCTTTGAGCCTTCATTACGATGTGGCTCGAGCATTTGACTTGCTCCTCCGAGCCCTTGATGGCTATGGCTAGGAATGAAGAGTCCACCATCCTAGGTTTGACGGAGTTCCTTAAGAACCGTCATGTTGTATATTCCCCCTTCTCTCTTCTTTTTAGTTCTTGTGTTTGTATTTGTGTGATTTGTTTCTTTCCACTTTTTCTTTATTTTCATTTTCTTTTGGTAGAATTTAGCCGGATTCGGGTGGAATCCGGGCGAGGTGACTTGACTACACCTAGCCCTCCCCTCCCATTTCCTTTTATTCTCTTCTTTTATTTCTTCCCCCATCCATATCTTTTCTTGTCTCGGCCCTTGGTGACTTGACTACAACTCGGCCGGACACATTCTACCCTCTCTTCACTTTCATTTTTCATTTTTAGCTTTATTTTCCCTTTTTCTTTTCTTTTTAGTGTCTCCGCACACACTACCGATCGAGCATGAGGACATTGCTTGGTTTAAGTGTAACACCCGCTAATTTTCTAGGCGTTGTTATCTATTCTGTTATGACTCTGTCATGACTCTGTGATTTTTTTTTCTGTCTTCAGTATCCTTCATTTTCAAACTTCATAATATTTTCGAGTCAAATATTATTTATTTTCATTAAAATATTTTAAATATTTTATTTTCCTATAATAAATCTATTTATTAAATTTTCGTCTTAAACTATTTATTTAATTCACAAAGAATCTCATTTTTATACGAACTATCATTTTAAGCTTGGATTTGGGTTATTTGTTTTTCTAAAAGGGCCCAAATACGTTTATATAATATTTCTAACTAAGAAAATATTTTTATTTATGAAAATCTATCATTTAATGATTTTATTACGAAGTTTCGTAATTAATTGATTTCTTACGCGAGATTTACTCAAATTGCTTTGAAATGCCTTTAATAATTTTACGATCCTTATTTTTATCGACTTACGACTTATTTTGGAATCACCTTGAATAATTTGGACCGTGACCCTTGTCACACACCACCATTACACTTTCTTTTATAAACATTTCATTTTATAAAATGATTAAAGGATTAAGATATTTTCTTCTCATCCATTAAATTTGATGACTCATGCATAGACTTTTCACTCTCTTATTCATCCATTTTGGCTATGTGTTTTAGTGGTACATCCACCTTGTTCTTATCATTTTTTATAAGTCACATTCATTCATAAACTCTTCATTAGTTTCATTCATTCAACCACTAAATAATATTCAAGGCAAAAACTCTCTCTTTTCCTCTCATTTTCTCATCTTGGATGATATTTTCCAGCACCCCTTCCAGCCAGATTTAGTCTCTAATCGAGTCTCGATCGTCTCGTTTTCATCTCCTAAATAATCGTCATTCCGATCCCTTCGTTAAGGTAATAATCGATGTTGTTTTCGATCGTTATTTGCCTTGATTTTCTTAGTTTTCTCATAGTATTTTTTCACCATGCTTTTCTTGTGTTGAAGGATTTTTGAATGATCCCGAAGCCGACGAATTTATAATCAACTCGAATTTGGGTTAGAGGTAACGTCGATGTTACTCGGTATTTCATGATTTTAATTGTGTATTTGCATGTATAATTTTTATATTTCATTTTTGACAATATATGTATGTCATATAATCTGGAAAGTTTTTTAAAAGTTAAAAATTTGCATGTTTCGATATTTTTATCGCTTTTACGAGATTAACGATTAAATCGTCATATTAATTTGTAAAATCGTAATATTCCGCCTAAACATGTAATATATATTTATATTATGTAAAAATGATTTTTTTTGATGATTTTTAATAATTTAGTGTTTTTCTGATATTTTTGTTATCGATTATTGAATCATTTCCGTTTACGGACAAAAACGATTAAAAGCCGATTTTTAGTTCTTGTACTTAAACATTTTATTTTAATCTGATTTTTGACGTGGTGAAACTTTATGATGAAATAGGATTTTCTGAAGTTTTTCGTAATTTTTTGGAATTGTTAAGTGGATGAATTAATTAATCACTTTAAATCATCGTTTATCGTTAAAACCGCGTTTGTCGTTTAAATTCTCGATTTTTGGTCTTTTGATTTAATCTGGAAAAAATTATGATTCTGATGATTTCATGATAAAATTTAATTTTATGATTTTTGGTGCTTTAATAAAATGTTAGGAGCGATAAGTTTTATTAATGGAATCGTTAATTGTGAAAACGGGTTTAAAAGACGGTTTTAACGGGGTTTATTAAATCTGGAATTTTTGGAAATCTGGAAAAATAATATTTTCTGGAAAATCATGATTTTTAAGTTTAATAATAATTTTTGGATATTAATACTTAAATCGTTTTGTAATTACTATTTTTATTAATCGTTATTGTCGAGATTAGACGATTAACGAGAAAACGCTTTAAAAACCGAGTTTTAGGATTCTGGAAAATTTTCTTTTCTGGACAGAATGTCCATAAATATATTTTAACTATTTTTACGTAGTTTTTGTACTATTTATTAAAGTCTTTAATTAATAAGTATTGATTTTTGGACAAATTACGATTTATCGTTAAAATGCTTCGTCTTACCGAAAAGATTTATTTTTCCAGCTATTTTGAAAATATTTAAATCTGAAACTTTAAGATTTAAATCATCCGTTAACATATTCTAAATATATTCAATGGTTTAATTAAATAAAAGACGGTAAAAGATTTAATTTGACATTTGTCGTAAAATCCTATTTGTAATCGTATTGTCGTAACTAATAATAATTAGGGAATTTTAGCTTTGTAAATTTTGAAAGCACCCTGATTAGTATTATTAAAATGTTTAAGACATTTTTAATCATTTTATACACTTGTACAATATTTCAATAATTTCATAAACTCAAATGTTCTTACTTTAATAATTAATATCGTTAAGGCCAAAAGTATTAGTTTTATAAATCTATATCGTTTACTAAAAATGTGGTATTAGTATGAACTAATATTTTCACTATTTTGATATAATTCTATTTTTAGTAAAGTTTCTAAAAATAGAATGTCCTAAAATAGAAAGTTTTCTCTTTTAGAATATAAATGTTTACTTCTTTTATCCTCATATTATTTATATTGATTATATCTTTTGAATATCGATAATGGCTTTGTTTTGGAGTTATAGAATAGGGACAAATGTGAGGTTAGAGTAATATATTCTAGGGTTTACGGTTTTGCCATCAACTATACGGCTAGTGTATCAGGAATCGGTACATTGGTTTTTGAACCGGGTGACAGGTATCCCGGGAGTTGTGTACATTTTGACCTTAAGCTTAGGCCTCGCAGTAAGTCGCCGTCATAAGTTGAACTGGGTGACAGGTAATCCCAGGAGGGGTGTGCATTATCTTAAACTAGGGCCACGCATTTATAAGTCGCCGCTCTATTATGGTTGAGTACCCTAGTTAGAGACCGGAGTTTAATTTGTTTGAACTAAGTTCTCGAAGCTAGTTTTTAGTATTCTCCTAGTGAAAGTCTAGCCGTCTACACTACTCCTATCCATAACGCCATTTTGAATATTTTTATTATTATCGAAATAATTGGTTGCAGGTTGGCAAATGTTTTATGTTTTCTTCGGAAAACTCATTTTTATTATATTGTTTTGATACGTGAAGTTTTTCACTGAAAGTTATTTTTATTATAATGTGTTTTACTGTTTTCCAGTTTTACTATTTTTCTATAATAATAATTACAGTTTTAAAATCCTGTTATACGGCTGGGAGAACGTTGACGTTGCTCCCCACTGATTGTGGCTGTTATGTTTTTAACATGGCAGGTATATGTGTTTTCCTTCGGGTGGGCTAGCGAGCAATTATGGATCCTGCTTGTTTTACTCAGATCACTGTATTATGGATTGTTAAAACCCTTTTTATGCATTAATTTTTATTTTTTTTATAGCCATTTTTTTATTTTATGGCTTATGTATTGACTTACCATTTTTATTTAATCAAGACATAGCTACAGTGTGTTATAATCCCACTTCTACAGTGTTTCCGCCATTGTATTGCGTTAGAATTTCTAGGGAATTACAGTTGGTATCAGATCATCACTGCTCCCAACGCTTACACCTTAAATTAGGGGAAATACCAGTAAATCATTTAAACAGTAAATAAAAATATTATTAGAGATGGGTAGAAACAAATAAGGACTTAACTGTTAAGATTATCTGTTCCTGAACTCAATGATTAGCATTGAATATTTGTTGCTTTTGTGGGAAGAAGACGAATGAACAAGATATTGATAGGAGCTGCTCCAGATCGGGACAAGACCTGCTTAGAACTCTCAACGCTTGCTGACTCGAGTGGACAACTTAGTACTCCAAGAAAGATGCCGATGGTGACTTTTAGCTCCGGTTCAGTTTACTTAAGCTACGGGCCAGATGATCAAGAGTAGATTCTTGTTCCATGATGTCGCAGTAGATCGAGATGGAGCGACCCAAGACTTGCGTGCTCGTTTCTCTACAAGAAGATGAAGTAAGCCATTTGGATCCCGCGTGAACTCTGGAGGCCCGAAGATTCTCCTTTGGTTCAAGAACTTAGTAATATAGTATCATCGACTCTTTTCTTCCTTCCTCTACTTCTTCTAATTCTTCTCTTTTATATTCTCTTCTTCAACCGCTTGGTGAATCCTTGTTATATTCTTCTACTCTACCATCTTTCTCTTGAGATTCTTTAGCTAGACCAATTTCCGTCTCAGTGAACCCCGTGAAAGGATATAGATGTTTAAGGTTTAGTAAACCCTTGTTTTCTATGGCTTGAGGATTGTGAGTTATACCCTGTTATCTATCTTAGTAAGCTTTTGAGGATCGATTTGAATGATAAATTGTCAATTAATGAAATTAGGTTGGTACTTTAGACACTGAACTTTGGGTTATAGGTTACTTGATTATTTGGAGGACTAAGTTGAATACATTTTGGGGTAGTGAGAGTATATCGTATTTGATGGATACCTAGTACCTAATTTAACCTAGAACTGAACCAAGTGTAGCTAATAATAGTATTTTGGGATTCCTACCTAATGCTTATTTGATGGATGCGTCGTGAATATTCAGGATCATAGAGTGTTGGTTAAAGTGTTAACCTGTGTGTTATGGTACCATCAAAGGTTTTCATTAATATCGTTAGAAAATTTGGTTAACATAGATTACCCGTGTTTCTTAAGGCTTAGATCGTTGATCGTTGTTTAAGGTTGTAACCTATGAACTTTGGAGTTGAGTGATCTAAATTGGATAAATTGTTGTTAACCTTGAAAAGGAGAAACATATTGCCATTAGAGGTTAGATATATCGCGTTGTTTTGAGGAATACTTTGATGTCAATCATCTTAATGGATTTACAGTTCAGAACCTTAGACCAACGAGATTGTGGCTTCGTTGAGTTATTAAATATTTTGTGGTTGCACCATTACGATTAGAAATTTGATTGACTTCTCAGAAACATTAATCGAATGACGTGTTTGAAGATGTGAGTGTTTGCGCCATTACCTATAGGTTTGAGCGTGTTTGAGGATTTATTGTACTTCCCCAACTTCTGCACTTGTGGTATTATAAATATGTTGGTGATCATCTTTGAGGATTTTGTGTCCGAACATTGTTAATTGGTGGATTTTATTTAGTCTTCCTTACTCGAGAAATTTGAAGTACACCTCGAGTTGAGACCTTAAAAGCTTTAAATTTATGAACCTTAGTGATTACGAGTTTGGGTATGTTTTGATAACCGATGGAATCTTAATTAATGGATTAGTCTAAATCATTTGTGGATTCTTACCATACTAATGGAAAGATTATATAAGCATGTAAGACTTAATTTTGGAGGTTGTATATTGAGTAGGACCACCATGTACCGATATTGGACTTAGCGTTAGTTGATGGCCATGATGGGTCAATTAGGAACCCGTGTTTATGAGAGTCGAGCTAGGAATCTCGAGATGGTTAGTTTCTTCTATAATCATTGAGAGCTCTTTCTGACTCTCAACTCCGTCTTCTTTTCTACTTCTATTGAATTCTGTTTCCGCATCTGCTGCTAATCCCTTTGATCTTTATCGATTTTGAAAACTCTTATTTTAATTTATTGTTTATCCTTGACTCTATTCATCCGTTCATCATTTCCCCGAACTTATGAAAAGCTTGACTAATTTAAATTTTTTTGATTTTTGTGAAATTTTAACATTTTGAAGCATAATTTCAAATTCTAAAACTTCCCATTTTCTAAAACTTTTGAGCAATTAAACTTTTCGGCTATCGTGAAATTTAACATTTTTGAATTATAATTTAAGAATTTATACTTCACTTTTGTTTTATCTTTGGTCGATATTTATACTTAGTCCTGTTTCAAAATGCCTTAATAATTTATTTTGAAAATATTCTTAAAAAAAAATTGATTTTCAAACGATATGAATTTTATGAAGACTTTCATATTTTCAAATACTTCAACTTCTATAAGATTATTTTGTAAAGCGTTTTAACATTGTCGAAATTATTTTGAATGTTCAAGTTTGATAACATTTGTTTTTACTTTCATAATTACTTTGATAACATTTCGAAATTTTAACGTTTTGAAATTAGTTTCTCTTTATTGTTGGTGGACTTTTGAATCTATTATTGAAAATGCTTGACAACTGGATCGATTTTTACTGACTACAAATTTGATTTCTCAAAACTAAATTTTGTTTCATCAGGAAAAGAAATATTATTAAATTTCTTAATCAAATTGTTTTACTTTTGTTTTGAAAATGTTTTAATTACCCTATTTCCTTCAAGCTCGTTACAAATGCTATTTAGCGTCGTTATGTTATCAAATAACTTTACTTTACGATTTCACTAATTAAAGGATTTCAAATTCCGGGTAGCTTAGCCCAATTTCTCTTGGAATAAATAATTGCATTTGATTTCATATCACTTTAAAAGTTGTAAAATTTTCTTTTACAACAAAATTTTTAAGCGAAATTTATATCCTTATCTTTTCGAGTGGGGTAATCTTGACTCTTTTCTCCTTATTCTTAGTTTCGAGGACGAAACTTTCTTTTAGTGGGGAGAATTGTAACACCCGCTAATTTTCTAGGCGTTGTTATCTATTCTGTTATGACTCCGTCATGACTCTGTGATTTTTTTTTTTCTGCCTTCAGTATCCTTCATTTTCAAACTTCATAATATTTTCGAGTCAAATATTATTTATTTTCATTAAAATATTTTAAATATTTTATTTTCCTATAATAAATCTATTTATTAAATTTTCGTCGCAAACTATTTATTTAATTCACAAAGAATCTCATTTTTATACGAACTATCATTTTAAGCTTGGATTTGGGTTATTTATTTTTCTAAAAGGGCCCAAATACGTTTATATAATATTTCTAACTAAGAAAATATTTTTATTTATGAAAATCTATCATTTAATGATTTTATTACGATGTTTCGTAATTAATTGATTTCTTACGCGAGATTTACTCAAATTGCTTTGAAATGCCTTTAATAATTTTACGATCCTTATTTTTATCGACTTACGACTTATTTTGGAATCACCATGAATCATTTGGACCTTGACCCTTGTCACACACCACCATTACACTTTCTTTTATAAACATTTCATTTTATAAAATGATTAAAGGATTAAGATATTTTCTTCTCATCCATTAAATTTGATGACTCATGCATAGAATTTTCACTCTCTTATTCATCCATTTTGGCCATGTGTTTTAGTGGTACATCCACCTTGTTTTTATCATTTTTTATAAGTCACATTCATTCATAAACTCTTCATTAGTTTCATTCATTCAACCACTAAATAATATTCAAGGCAAAAACTCTCTCTTTTCCTCTCATTTTCTCATCTTGGATGATATTTTCCAGCACCCCCTTCCAGCCAGATTTAGTCTCTAATCGAGTCTCGATCGTCTCGTTTTCATCTCCTAAATAATCGTCATTCCGATCCCTTCGTTAAGGTAATAATCAATGTTGTTTTCGATCGTTATTTGCCTTGATTTTCTTAGTTTTCTCATGATATTTTTCCACCATGCTTTTCTTGTGTTGAAAGATTTTTGAATGATCCCGAAGCCGACGAATTTATAATCGACTCGAATTTGGGTTAGAGGTAACGTCGATGTTACTCGGTATTTCATGATTTTAATTGTGTATTTGCATGTATAATTTTTATATTTCATTTTTGACAATATATGTATGTCATATAATTTGGAAAATTTTTTAAAAGTTGAAAATTTGCATGTTTCGATATTTTTATCGCTTTTACGAGATTAACGATTAAATCGTCATATTAATTTGTAAAATCGTAATATTCCGCCTAAACATGTAATATATATTTATATTATGTAAAAATGATTTTTTTTGATGATTTTTAATAATTTAGTATTTTTCTGATATTTTTGTTATCGATTATTGAATCATTTCCGTTTATGGACAAAAACGATTAAAAGCCGATTTTTAGTTCTAGTACTTAAACATTTTATTTTAATCTGATTTTTGACGTGGTGAAACTTTCTGATGAAATAGAATTTTCTGAATTTGTTCGTAATTTTTTGGAATTGTTAAGTGGATGAATTAATTAATCACTTTAAATCATCGTTTATCGTTAAAACCGTGTTTGTCGTTTAAATTCTCGATTTTTGGTCTTTTGATTTAATCTGGAAAAAATTATGATTCTGATGATTTCATGATAAAATGTAATTTTATGATTTTTGGTGCTTTAATAAAATGTTAGGAACGATAAGTTTTATTAATGGAATCGTTAATTGTGAAAACGGGTTTAAAAGACGGTTTTAACGGAGTTTATTAAATCTGGAATTTTTGGAAATCTGGAAAAATAATATTTTCTGGAAAATCATGATTTTTAAGTTTAATAATAATTTTTGGATATTAATACTTAAATCGTTTTGTGATTACTATTTTTATTAATCGTTATTGTCGAGATTAGACGATTAACGAGAAAACGCTTTAAAAACCGAGTTTTAGGATTCTGGAAAATTTTCTTTTCTGGACAGAATGTCCATAAATATATTTTAACTATTTTACGTAGTTTTTTTTACTATTTATTAAAGTCTTTAATTAATAAGTATTGATTTTTGGACAAATTACGATTTATCGTTAAAATGCTTCGTCTTACCGAAAAGATTTATTTTTCCAGCTATTTTGAAAATATTTAAATCTGAAACTTTAAGAGTTAAATCATCCGTTAACATATTATAAATATATTCAATGGTTTAATTAAATAAAAGACGTTAAAAGATTTAATTTGACATTTGTCGTAAAATCCTATTTGTAATCGTATTGTCGTAACTAATAATAATTAGGGAATTTTAGCTTTGTAAATTTTGAAAGCACCCTGATTAGTATTATTAAAATGTTTAAGACATTTTTAATCATTTTATACACTTGTACAATATTTCAATAATTTCATAAACTCAAATGTTCTTACTTAAATAATTAATATCGTTAAGGCCGAAAGTATTAGTTTTATAAATCTATATCGTTTACTAAAAATGTGGTATTAGTATGAACTAATATTTTCACTATTTTGATATAATGCTATTTTTAGTAAAGTTTCTAAAAATAGAATGTCCTAAAATAGAAAGTTTTCTCTTTTAGAATATAAATGTTTACTTCTTTTATCCTCATATTATTTATATTGATTATATCTTTTGAATATCGATAATGGCTTTGTTTTGGAGTTATAGAATAGGGACAAGTGTGAGGTTAGAGTAATATATTCTAGGGTTTACGGTTTTGCCATCAACTATAAGGCTAGTGTATCAGGAATCGGTACATTGGTTGTTGAACCGGGTAACAGGTTTCCCGGGAGTTGTGTACATTTTGACCTTAAGCTTAGGCCTTGCAGTAAGTCGCCGTCATAAGTTGAACTGGGTGACAGGTAATCCCAGGAGGGGTGTGCATTATCTTAAACTAGGGCCACGCATTTATAAGTCGCCGCTCTATTATGGTTGAGTAGCCTAGTTAGAGACCGAAGTTTAATTTGTTTGAACTAAGTTCTCGAAGCTAGTTTTTAGTATTCTCCTAGTGAAAGTCTAGCCGTCTACACTACTCCTATCCATAACGCCATTTTGAATATTTTTATTATTATCGATATAATTGGTTGCAGGTTGGCAAATGTTTTATGTTTTCTTCGGAAAACTCATTTTTATTATATTGTTTTGATACGTGAAGTTTTTCACTGAAAGTTTATTTTTATTATAACGTGTTTTACTGTTTTCCAGTTTTACTATTTTTCTATAATAGTAATTACAGTTTTAAAATCCTGTTATACGGCTGGGAGAACGTTGACGTTGCTCCCCACTGATTGTGGCTGTTATGTTTTTAACATGGCAGGTATATGTGTTTTCCTTCGGGTGGGCTAGCGAGCAATTATGGATCCTGCTTGTTTTAATCAGATCACTGTATTATGGATTGTTAAAACCCTTTTTATGCATTTTATTTTATTTTTTTTATAGCCATTTTTTTATTTTATGGCTTATGTATTGACTTACTATTTTTATTTAATCAAGATATAGCTACAGTGTGTTATAATCTCACTTCTACAGTGTTTCCGCCATTGTATTGCGTTAGAATTTCTAGGGGATTACAATTAGAGTGGGGGAGCGATATCTTAGGCTAGTTTAGTTTTATTTTCGTAGTTTTTTCGAGAAAAAAAGTCATTAAAAAATCCTTAAAAATTTGAAAAATTTCATAAAAAACCAAAAAGATTTTATTGTGTGTCTTTTTCTTTTGTGTCCTTGGGTCGTATATTTGTGTTGTGTTTGTTTTGCCTCCCCATTTCCTTGTAGGTTCCTTGATCGCCATGAGTTTCAAAAGGCTCAAGACATCTGGTAATACCCCTTCAATTCTTTCTCCTTTTTCCCTTTTTGTGGTATTTGGAGGAGATTTGTGATGGTGTGCTCGAGTGGGGCTTTGTGAAGTTTGTGGTTGATGTGGTGACTTGTTTGGAAGTTTCGGGGTGGTGTTTGTTTTCTTTATGTGCTTGCTCTCTTTTCTCTTGTTTTGTTTTGTTTTGTTTTGTTTGTTTCTTTTTCTTTCGTTTTCGTTGTGTCTTTGTCTTGTCTTGTGTAGTTTGTGTCTAGTGTGTAATAAAAGGGTTTTCAAAAACCCGGTTTTGAGGCTAGTGCGCAAGTGTTTACTTTCCCTTTCTAGTGATATGATTCGAGTCTTGGACTTCAGTCTAGTAGAATGACTTTAAATCAATGATTTCGTTGGTTCCTTACCTTGAGTCCACCTAGTATACTAGGGATTTACTACGAGATTTGCATTTTGACCATTATGACCACCCACGGAGTGAAAAGGCCTTGGTTGCCGAGTCCCGTCCCTTAGGTGACCGTGTACGAAATTGCTTTTATTAGTCCAAGTTTTCCCCCTTTTTGTGGGTTTGAAGGGAAGGACGCTCCCCGACTCACCCATTTTCCCTACCTCCTACACATTTCCACAAATAAGTTGCAAGAAGGAAAAAAGAAAGAATAAGAAAAGAAAGAAAAAGAAGAAAGAAAAGAAAGAAGAAAAAGAAAAGGCACAACAATTCAAAAACAAAATACTAAAGAAGAAAAAGAAGTGGCATAGCAACTCAAAAGCAAAATGCAAAAGAAAAATGCCAAAGAAAATCAATTCCACAAAAAAAATCTTACCCCCTCAAAAATAAGCCTTTTACCGATCGTTATCGTGAAGAACCTACCAAAGGACCGAGTCCCTAGGAAGGATGATAGCGGTAATGATCGGTCTTCCCTCATTTTGCAACCATATCCCTTTTTTACTTGGACTAGTTGGGCGGTTTTTGAGCATGGGACGACCCTCTTGGCTCATCGCTAAAGGAGGCGGGGCTTCACTTACCTACAGTGTCGACTAACTCCGTGGTTCATCATTTTTCCATCCCGCCTATCGTCCAGTAGTAAGTTCTTAGAAGGTTAGGAGGAACCTAGGTAAGTTACCAACGTTTTTATTGCTTTGTTGTCATACTATTAGGATTTTGTCCATTTCGGTTTGTATTATTAGTTTGGGAACGTTGTCACTTGCCTTGAGTCCTTAACCGGTGCTTCTTTCACCGCTTTATAGAGGAAAGCGGTATTTATTTCTTCTTGGGTGCAACCGATTGCTTGTTTGTTTGTATGTTTGTTTGTTTGTGTGTTTTTGTGTCCGGTTGCATCCACAGTTTTGTCGCAAGACCTCCCTTGCCTTGCGGAGAGCACTTTTCCTCTAAGTGTTCTCGCGTGATTTGAAAGGGGCGTAGGGTGCGCTAATACCCGCTCGGTTAGTAGTCTAGTTTCTTTTAGTTTTTTTAGTTAGTTTGTGCTTACTCGAGGGCGAGTAAGGGTTAAGTGTGGGGGAGTTGATAAGTGTGTTTTGTACTGCTATTTTACTTGTGTTTGGTCCCGGTTTCTCTTGTGAGATCGCTCTTTGGAGCGGTTTCTAGGCTACTTACGCTTCTTCTAGTTTGTATTAGGTTCCTAAGACCAATCATGGAGAATTGGAATGATTCCGACTCATTTCCGACACATTTGGAGCCAACGAAGAGAAGCAACGATCACTCGATAGTTTGGACTCGATCCCGAGCCCTTGGGACCCATTCCCGAGCTCTCTAGACTCAATCCCGAGCACCGAGAATCGATGAGAAGCCTATGAAGAGCAAGTAGGGACCTTTGAGATCATATTGGAGGCCTACAAGACCCATCCCGGTCGGGATGAGTGGCCATCCCGGTCGGAATGAAGAGCAAACAAAGCGGAGCTACTGACAGCTGATCCCGGTCGAGACCATGAGCCATCCCAGTCGGGACCACCATCCCGGTCGGGATCATCACCCTTCCCGACCGGGAAGAGCATAACACCGCCCGGTGTTATTCATGATCTCGGTCGGGACCAAGAGTCTTCCCGGTCGGGACCACCGATCCCGGTCGGGATCACCATCCTTCCCGGCCGGGAAGGGCCTGCTGCAGCCTGTGTTTCTTCTTTTCATTTTCTTTGCTCTTGTAACCCTATAAATACCCTCCCTTTGTATTGTTTAAGCACCATGCACTATCTTATGAAACCCTAGACATTCTTTAGCCTAGATTAGGTTAGATTAGTGTAGATTAGTCTTTAATTACTCCTTAATCTTAGTTTAATGCTAGTTTCATCTTTGTAATATTGAAAACTTTTTGGGTTGATCTACTCTATTGACAACATTGGAGATCTTCCTTTGGGTTTATTTATGCAAAGATTCAATCTTTTGTTCATCTTCTAGTGTTGGTATAATTCATCTTCTCTTTAATCTCTTCTATTTAGTTTTCATTTATGTTTATGTTTAGTAATCTTCAATAATCCATTATGAATGTTCATGTTTATGTATGTTTCATTATGGGTGTTGGGTTTATTATCTTGAACATGAGTGAGTAGTGATCTTGCTAGGATTAGTAGAGGAATTTGGTGGTTTAATGGGTGATTAAGGGTTTGTTTAAGATGTTGGTGGAAGTTTTGGCTGCTTCCTAATTTTGTGCATAGAACATGTTTGATGAATTGCTTGAATGAGTTGTAGTTGCAAATGCATGTTTTCTTGCCTTCGTCTTGCGGTCTTGTATGTTGCTAGGATGGGTTCTTGCGCGAGAGCGAGGAATCTCTAGGTCGGTTTAAGTAGCGAGAGCCCGGACTATACCTAGATAACTCGACTACCCCTTCACCTTAGCTCTTCCATGATCATTCCATCACCCTTGAACCCGACCTAATCCTAGTCCTTTTCCTATTTGTTTTCCTCTTCTTCTTAGTTATTACTCCTTTAGTTAGTGAATCCTTTAGCCTTAGTTGTTAGACCTAGTTCGTTCCTAGTCATAGTTTAGTCCCTTCTTATCGTTCTATTTTTGTTTAGCCTTGAGATCTAGTCAAGTCCTTAGGAGAAACCTAGTCGAAACCCTCTTTACCGTCCCCGTGGACTCGACCCGACTTGCCCTTTCTACCCAGTTAGGATTAGTTGGTTATTATTTGGTGGTGGAATCCACGGCAAATCCTTCCCATCAACATTGTATTTATGTTATTATATAAGCATCACGTAGTTATTCTAACACACACGTTGATTATTATTTTCATCTTTGCTGTACAGTTATTGTAATACAATAGTGAAGTTATTTTATAGTAGAAAAACAGTTACTCTAACCCCGTACATTGATTATTATATTTAACTCCGTACGTAAGCACCAACTATTTTTTAATTGATTACGTCTAACAGACAAAAACAATATTGTCATTAATCAACTTAATGCAGCAACGTCAAAACATGAATGCAATCAACTTAATATGACCTACTATTCGCATCTCAGAAACAATCGGACCCATCCTCCAAAACTTCTTCCTCATTTTCATCAACTAAAGAGTCATCGACATACGGGTTGGGGCAGTTTCTTTTGTCATCGGCCTACTAAATTGAATTATTGGAAAATACATCTGAACTACATAAATAAACGTATACAAATTGAAATTTAAGAACATCGAAAATTAACTGCCAAACAAAATTTAGATGAAATCGAAATCGAAAAACTAAAAGAAACAACGTGAAAGCGCAAAGGAAGTAACGTGAAATAGAGAAAAAAAAACTATTGGACGAAATCAACATAATGTGAAATCGGAATCGAAAATTAATTATTGAACTAATAAAAAGTAACGGGCAAAATAGTAAATTGAAATCGAAATAAGACGGAATTGAAATTAAAATTGGAACAATTTCGAGCGTTGAAATTGGAATTTCAATTTCGAACGTTCAAACTGAAATTGAAATTTCGTCCAACTATTGGACAATTATTCTATAGTACAATAATAATTATTCTATAGTACAATAACAATTATATTAAACTAAACAATACATTAATAACGAAGTTTGAAGCAACTAAAACAATGAAATTGAAGCAACGAAATTGTACAATAACAAGAACAATTTTTCAATTCTTCTTAATCTTGACGGAATTGAAGCAACGAAAATTTAAATAACGTAAACTCAAAATCTTTTTAGAAAGATTAAACGAAACAACGTTATTATATCGTGAAATCGAAATCGAAAAACTAAAAGAAACAACGTGAAATCGCAAATGAAATAACGTGATATAGAGAAAAAAATGAACTATTGGATGAAATCAACATAATGGGAAATCAGAATCGAAAATTAATTATTGAACTAATAAAAAGTAACGGACAAAATAGTAAATTGAAATCGAAAGAAGACGGAATTGAAATTGAAATTGGAATAATTTCGAGCCCTGAAATTGGAATTTCAATTTCGAGCGTTGAAATTGAAATTGAAATTTCGCCCAACTATTCTGACAATTATTCTATAATACAATAACAATTATTAAGGTTATTTAACAGGAATAATACCAACTTTGGGTGGTATTCCATCAATAAAACCATCTTTAATTAATACGCGAATAAAACCAAGTATGAGACATATTACACGCGAATGAAATTGCCTCTTACATGACCGAATGAAGTCGGTTTTTGTGAGTCTCATACTATTAATTAACACACATCTTCATCTTCTTAATTGCCACACCAAAATCGATTTTTCCCTAAGTCAAATTCTCTCTCCTCATAATGCTAAAACTACCACATTTATTTGCTTCCTCAACAAGCGTAAACCAACAAAACTCATCTACCTCCACTGGAACTGTCCTACTAAGCTTTCCAGTGTAAACCAAACCCATCTCATGTTTGATAAATGCACCCCCATAACAAAACTTCAAGGTCACAAGGCTCCATGGTCAACTTACGTTTTCAATCAAACCAATTAAAAAAGAACACTAATTGGACACTTAAACCCCTAAATTAAACCAATAAGAAAATAAACCCAGAAAAATCGAATTGGGGAAATGAAAACAATACTCACCGTTGACATTGTCGAAGCAAATGATGGAGGAATGAAGTTGACAATACCCCTGAAAATTGTTTTTCGACAAAATTAATGGTAATTGACGAACGTACAAAAGTTTGAGGAAGATAAACCAACAAAAGTTTCGGAAAAAAATTACCTTCGACGAAGTGAATGATGAACTGACGAAGTGAATGATGAATGATGACTTGACGAAGTGAATGATGAATTGCAACAGAAGAAGATGAAGTATGAAGTTTGATGAAGTTAAAAGTGAATGAAGTTTGATGAAGTTAAAAGTGAATGAGTTACCTTACTGTCAGTCAGTAAAACTGGTATTAGTGGTAATATTAACAGGTGTAGGCGGTAGCAGGTAAGCGTATTTCATTCGCATGTAATATGTCTCATACTTGGTTTTATTCCCGTATTAATTAAAGTTAGTTTTATTGATGGAATACCACCCAAAGTTGGTATTATTCCCGTTAAATAACCCATTATTTTAAACTAAACTATACATTAATAACGAAATTGAAGCGACTAAAACAATGAAATTGAAGCAAACTCTGACTAACGTAATTTTTCAAAATTATAACAAGAATAATTTTTCAATTCTTCTTAAACTTGACGGAATTGAAGCAACGAAAATTTAAATAACGTAAACTGAAAATCAAAAAAGATTAGAAGAAACAACGTGACATCTAAATTCTGAAAATTAAACGAAGCGAACGAAATAAAATGAAAAAAATGAAATATCTTACTTAGTTCAACAACCAGAAATTGAAGACAATGTCGGACAACGTCTTGTGAAATTTGATTATTTTTTCTTTTACGTTTTGTGAAAAAGAAGGATCAATCTTTTTCTTTTACCTAATTCTTGTGAAATTTTGAGAAATATTTTGCACAATGGGGAGATAAGCGTATACAGGATTTGAGAAATATTTGTGTATCAAATGCTAGGTAACTGTCAGTGAAGGTGGATTTTTTTTCTTTGGCCTCAAATCTGAGCCTTTCATCTCAACAAAATCAATGCCCAAAAATGAAAGATAAATTGTACAGGATTTGAGAAATGTAGAAGATCCTGCCTATATATATGTGTGTGTGTGTACACACACACACACACATATATATGTATATGTATGTATATGTATACATACATACATACATACATACATATATATATATATATATATATATATATACACACACACATACATATATGTACATATATATATATATATATACATATATATACATATATATATATATAGGTAGATTGATAGAGAGAGAGAGGGGGGGGGGGGTGGGGGGGGGGGGGAAGTTCTAATAAGGGCTTTGGTAACTTTAAGGGCTTAAGTCCAAATCCTTACCGATTAGTTTAGATGGGTGGCTGAGATTGTGTTTAGATTAGTGGAGGCATTCCTCACTCCACCAGGACGTAGAGCTTTGTCTTTCACGAGGACATTCCTCACTCCACCAGTTTTCATTCAATACTCCACGCAGTGTTCCAATGATGAGGAAGTTGAAGATTTTTTCTAGTGTTCTCCATAGCACCTTGCACTTGAAATTATTTATAATTAGTGTTGGGTTCTCCATGGTTGCTTACTGTTTGTGCACGGTGGTTATCAAGGCGACGTTGCTTTCTGATTGAAGTTCTTTTTTGGATTGGAGAATTTGAAGATTGTCGAAGCGCCCCCTGGTATGTGTTTCTTGTTGTTTGAAGATATTTAGTACGGTGTCTTTGTTTAGTACCTTTCTCTCTCTTTATTCTGAATTGATGAAGAAGGCAGTAGTTGTTGCTTTGTCAATGAATATATGTATGTGTTGGTTTGGAGTTGCTGTTGTTTTTCTGGAATGTGAATGTAGCTAACCTAATCTGGTGCCGTGGCAGAGGAGGTGCGTCCTGCAGAGGAGGTGCGTGTGGTTGAGTACAGTAGGGAAGTGTCGAAGGACGTTACACCGTATGTTGGTCAACAGTTTGCCAACGTTGAGAAGGCGGTTGAGTTCTATGAATCATATGGTCTAGCTTTTGGTTTCGATGTGCGACGGTGGTCCACAAAGAGGTTTCGTGATGGTACACTAAAGTATCAGATGGTAGTTTGCAATCGAAAGGGATTCCCGTATGTGCCGAAGAAGACGGAAGATTCTGTGGAGACCAAAAGTTCTGAAGGTGACATCGTGCCGATGTCTACGAAGTTGAAGTCGAAGAAATCTGTAATGGAGGAGGAGAGTTCTGTAGTTAGTAATGTACGTGGATCGAAGGTGATAGGGGTGGGATGTAATGCACGTATTAAGTTAATTTCAAATGGCGGTTTGGTAGTTATTGAAGAATTCAGAGAAGGTCATAACCATGAACTCTTTTCTGTGGCGGATAGAGAGTTCCAGAAGCTGTCACGTAATTTGTCCACCTACCACAAACAGTTGATAGTTTACAACTCTCGAGTAAGTCTTTTGCAATGTTTGCTTCTGAATTTCGTTATTGTGATTCCAGTTGATGTTGTCGCGTAATTAATGTCTTGGACACCATTGATGTATGCCATGTGGTTAATGGCATAAGTTTTGAGTGAATGACATCTGTCTGGGAATTGCGAATGTTAAGTACTGAAGTTGTAATTAGAATGTGCTGAAGTTTTATTGTAGTTGAATTACAGTTTCAAACAGAGTACTATTTTAGTATTGATTCATGCGTTGAAGGTGCAAGTGTATGATCTTGAAGTTTTGTCGATTGAGAGTTGGAGTTTTAAATAATTGTAGTTGAAATTTCTAGCGTGTGGTAGGATGTTTGTATTGAAAACTTATAATCCACTTGCCACCGGTTATATATGAAGTTTTGTTTGTTTTGCTATGAAGTCACATAGTTGAAGTAGTAAAACTTAGTTTATTTACTTTTTAGTTTCTGTGTAATATATACACGACATTACGAACTGTAGCTTATGGTATGATAGTGACGGGAAGATGTGATTGAAGTCTCACTGTTGGGTGTTAAAGTGACATCGTCTCGTCGTTAGAGTTTCTGAAACTGTGAATATGAAGTGAGAATGATATTTGTTGATGTGTCTTTATGTTGTAAATTATTGTTTTTTCAGTTGAAAATTGGCCCGACACGTACATACGGTATGGTTAAGGAGCATGTGAATGGATTTGAGAATATTGGGGCTAGCTTGAATGACTTCAAGAATTTTGAGAGGGATCTGAAGTGCTACCTTCATCAACGAGATGGGCAGCTTTTCATAGATAATTTTAAGGAAATGGTGCGGAACCGGGAAGGGTTCTATTTTGACTACGAATTGGCGGCTGACGGTAGCTTATGTTGGGTTATTTGGGTTGATGGTGTTGGTAAGAAGAACTATGAAATGTTTGGGGATGCTGTGTCCTTTGATCCTACGTATGGGACGAACGTGTACTCGATGATCTTCACTCCGTTCACTGGAGTTGACAATCACAAAAGGTCAGTGACATTTGGCGGTGCCCTCATTGCTCGCGAGAATACTGAGTCCTTCAATTAGGTGTTTACCCGTTTTTTGGACGCGATGGGGAGGGGGAAAGAACCGGAGTATATAATAACGGACCAAGATCTCGGTATTATTAGCTTTGTTGCGCATGTTTTTAAGAAAGCGTGGCATTGGTTCTGTATGTGGCACATAATGAACAAGGTTCCTGTGAAGTATGGTTTGACTAGGAGCGATTACATCGAATTCATACAGAAACTAAATGGTATTGTGTGGGACGACGACATTGAACCCGCAGAGTTTGACTCCAGGTGGAAAGAAATCATGGAGGATCATGGAGTGGCTGACGTGGATTGGTTTAACACCACATTTGCCGTAAGAAATCAGTGGGTCATGGCTCATTGTTGAGACATACGAATGAGCAGCGTTATGAGAACAACGCAAAGGTCGGAGAGTTCAAATAGTTTCTTTAAGAGGATTGAAGGCAAGTCTGGTACTTTGGTGGAGTTCTGGATGCGCTTCGAAAGTGCAATGGAGCAGCAGCGGCATACTCAGAAGAAGCTTGACAATGAGAACAAGCACTCGAGCCCTAAGACGGTGACTCATTTAGCTATTGAGACTGATGTTGCGAAGCTGTATACTCATGAAGTATTTAGTGAATTCCAAACCGAGGTGAAGCATTCTATTGACACGTGTATGGTATGTGGCTTTGAGGTGAATGAAGGGGTTGAGGTTACTACGGTGAAGGATCAATCTAGGAATCGCGTTTACGTTGTTCGTTATAACCCAGGTATGCTCCTTAGTCGTTTACAGTTGTTTGGGTATTTGAGGTTGTTGAAGTTTCAGTTTTGGTTGATAAAATTATGTTGTTAATGATTTGAAGTTCTTTTTCCTGTGTCAGAGTTGAAGGAGGCGACGTGTACCTGTACGCTCTATGAAAGAAGAGGGATTCTATGCAGACATGTTATATGGATTTTGACGTCACATGGACAAAAGACGATACCAGCAGCTTACGTGTGTAGAAGGTGGTCGGTTGACGCTTCAAGAGGAAATTCTATCGACATGGTAGATGAAAAGCAGTTAGTGATGACGAAGCTGTGGTCTGAATTTCACGAAGTAGTTGGCGTGGTTCGTGAATTGGGTAAGGAAGATGTTTAGAAGCTGAGGGAAGTGGTTAGGGCTTTCATCGATAGCGTTAGTAAGCCTACCGAGCCACTAACCAAAGATCAGGAATTTGAGAAATTGCTTGGTTGTACGTCTACTACTGAAATAACTATTTTGCCTCCAAGAAAGTCGAAGACCAAAGGAGTGGGAAGAGGTTGTTGTCAACGAAGACGAAGGTAGCTGCCCTTGCAAAAAACCCGAAGCGGCTGTGCAAGAACTGCAAACGAATGGTTCATCATGATAAGAGAAATTGTCATAACCCGTTTGCGGAGCACCCATCGTCCGAGGATGAAGTATCATACTTCGTCGACATTGACGATGTAGATGATGGTGCGATGAGTTTGTGAGTTTAATGATCGGGTATTGTAATGTCGTATAACCGTGGCTGAGTAGAACTTGCTTTGTTGAGTGTTTACAGAAATGTTTTGTGTACTTAAGTTGGGATTCCGCTGAAACTTCAGTTTAATTCCTTTATAAATTAAACATATTAATTATGAAACCTCTAAATTATTTTCTATAGGTGTTTTTATAGGTTCTTAACCTCTGACATGATACTAGATTAAATTTGTTATTCTTATAGTTTGAGTTACTTTTGGAATTATTTGGTTTATGTTATATGCAACTTTAGTTCCATTCCAGTAAAACTTCAATTTATTTCGTTTTTGACTTCAAGGCATTATATGTGAAACTTCAAAAGTCATAAATCCAGGTGTCTGTATGGGTAGTTTAACAGTCGTAGAAGTCATTGATTTTTTTTACAAGAAACTTTAGTTCTGTACATATACAACTGCAGCGGCATTTCGTACAACTTTAACACTACTACATTATAATTAATTGGTTTTCGTTATATGCAACTTCAGTTCCATTCCAGTAAAACTTCAGTTTATTTCGTTTTTGACTTCAAGACATTACATGTGAAACTTCAAAATTCGAAAATCATGGTCTCTGTATAGGTAATTTATAAGTCGTAGTAGTCTTTTTTTTATACATGCAACTTTTGTTCCATACATTTGAAACTGCAGCGGCATTTCGTACAACTTTAATAGTACTAAATTATAATTTCAGAAGAACTGCGCAAATGTTATTATCGAAGACAATGGCACATGGTTATTTTGATAGACGTACAACGTTCACCATGTTTGGGAAAAAATTGTTGCTTCGTATCCCCTTTGTGCGTTTACAAAAGACATTGAAGAAATACCAGTTTGGGGATAAGTACATAGTAGTGGATGAAAGTTTTTCTTGCCGAAAACAGATAGTTAAGTAATCATGTCAGGGGAATTACTTCCTACGACTGGTGTAGACCTTGAGAGCCTTACGTTTCTCCTTCAGAATATTCCAAATGTCATCTTTGTCCGCATTGAACTTATCGATCTGTTTGCGGATTGTTTTCCGTTCTCTGTTGTAGTCGGAGAGAATCAGTGTGGCAGTGAGCTGGACTATGAGGAATCGCCTACAAACCTTACGCTGATGATCGTCACGGGGTGGCATCTCGTCTTCACCCTCATACAGGAGCATGTGCATCATTGTAAACAATCCAGACTCCTTCTGATTGATGGCATTACTCTGCCATTCCATTGTCACCTGTTTTATTTCAAAGAAAAGGAGCTGGATGGCCTTGGTAACACCCTTCACTTCTAAGTAGTTACTCATTCCAGCTGCCTGCGAGAAATCGAAGTTAGATGCGTCAACTCGTAACCGATTGCTATATTTTCTAGTACAATATAGTACGTTGTGGATGTGTAGTATTTACAATAATGTATGCGGCCTTGTAGACGTTGGAGTTCGGGAAGTCAGGGTGTATGTAGTGGTCCAACACATCAACTGTGTTTTTCTTAAAGTTGATACAAATGAAGACGAAGTATTGGTTGAGGTTGACTGGCAGAAAAATAAGGTCGGACTGCAAATTGACTGCTGGACGGCAGTTGATGGGTGGGATTTGTCGTGGATCCCGCCGTCAAATAATAACCAACTATTCCTAAGTGGGTAGCTAGGGTAAGTCGGGTCGATCCACAGGGACGGGGTGTCGGACTAAAGTGTACTATGGTCAAAGACTAGGTTCGAGACAAGCTAATCTAGGGGGTAGACTAAGGACTAAGCTAAGGTCTAAACTATAATCTATAACAACAAATAAAAGGGCTAAACAAGCATCTAATGACTAGTGGAAGCTAATAAAACGATAAGAAGAAACTAGGGTTAGGTCGGGTTCATGGGTGCAACGAAGACAAAAAGGGGAAAAACGGGGTTACTAGCGTGCTTACGTAGCCTAGGTAACGCCGATCGGGCTCTCGCTAGGTAATCGGCCTAGGGGTCATCCTCACCGGACTTTCGCTACTAATAAGGAAACCAAACCAACCAACCAAACACACACATACAAGAGAATATGCAAGAAAAACAAGGATTGATCGTCTCTAGTCTCACAAGCAATTCATCAAACATGTGGAGTGCAAGGTAAATGGGAAACAACAAAAACAACATCTAATACCACCCATCTCACCCTAATCATCCACAATCACAACCAATCACCCTAATAACCCTAGCAAGAGTCTACTCAAACATATCTAATGCTAAAACTAACAAGAACAAGATGAATCAACACAAACAACAAAACTTGCATAAAGAAACTAGTGAAAACAATGAACAATGAACCTAACAATGAAAAAAGATTGAAACTTGGATGAATAAACAAGAATAAGAGAAGGGAAAAGAAGGTTATACCTACTAACAAGATGAATGGAAGAATGAAAACTTGCATAAAAGAGAAAACCCAAATACATCACCCAAGGTTGTCAATCTTGGTTGGATTCTTCAAGAATTCTCTTAATACAAGGATTAACTAACTAGATTAAGGACTAATTACCGACTAATCTACTCTAGTCTATGCTAATCTATGCTAAAGTAGTCTAGGGTTTAGTGGGTAATGTCTAACATTCCATAGGATTACAAGAGAGGGGGTATTTATAGGGTTACAAGAGGAAAGGAGAAGAAACAATGAAGCGCGGGTCTGATCTAGGCTCATCCCGGTCAGGAGGAGTTGGTCCCGGTCGGGATGAGGTGGTCCCGGTCGGGATGAGCTCATCCCGGTCGGGATGGACCCAAAAGAGAAGGTGTGCTTTTAGTACACCTCATCCCGGACGGGATGAGGTCCTTCCCGTCAGGGATGAGTCTTGTAGGCCTCCAATAAGCTCCTTTTGGTCCCTCCTTGCTTCTCATGGGTTTCTCATCGATTCTCGGGACTCGGGATCGGGTCTCGGGGGCTCGGGATTGGGTCCCAAGGTCTCGGGGTCGAATCCAAGGCATCGAGTGATCGTTTCTTCGCTTTGTTGGCTCCGAAAAGTGTATGTATTGAGTCGGAATCGCTCCAACTCTTCATGAATGATCTCGGGAACCTAAAACGAACTAAAGGAAGCATAAGTAACCCATAAACCGCTCCCAAGGAGCGGTTCCACAAGGAAAATGGGACCAAAACACAACAAATTAGGCACTACAAACTACACTTATCAGTCCTTGATGTATGCGTCCCAAAATCTGTAAAGCTTAACCTGCAGGGCATCTAAAGGCGTTGCTAGGTCGAAATTCTCTATAAGATTTGTTATCACATCCTGTGGAAGAACATATTGTACACGTCATTTGAAATTTCAGAAGGTGGGACTTTAAGATTGAACTAATTGAATTTAAGTTTCAAATGCAGTGTCGAACGTTTGAACAGGAAAAAAATGGACTCAAGATATAGATGTTGTGGACTGAAGTTTTAAAGAGAACGAATTAAAGTTTCTAAATTATGCTACGCAAATTAATGAGACAGGATAATGAAGTTTCACAGTGTGAGAGTTGAAGTTGTAATGTTTTCGACGTAAAGTTTCAAGCGTGCAGTAGACAAACCATTTAATGTGTACCAGTTAAGTATTGAAGTTGTAAAAGGTAAGTGCAGAAGTTATGTCACAATATGAACTAAAGTTTCAAATACTCTATTATTTCAAAGTGGTAAATATATTGTTCTGAAATTTCACTAAATGAGAGTTGGAGTAGCAAAGAGATTGAATTAAAGTTTCAGATGTTATGCCATGTACACTTCGTCTACTGAAGTTGTAAACTTTGTGTGCTGAAGTTGTATTACAGTTGAAGTAAAGCTTTAGACAGTCTATTGCTTAAATACTGAGTTAGGCACTAAAGATGCAGATATATGATTTTGAAGTTTCAGAACTTGGGAGTTGAAGTTTTAAAAAAAATCGTTAAAGTTTCAGGCGTGTAGTATGATGTTTTTACAGGTAAATAATGACAAACTTTCCACCGTTTGCTGATGAAGTTTTAAATGTTGTGCTATGAAGTTGTGAATTGACTTAGATGAAGTTCTGAATAGAATCTGTTGAAATTTTGACTACTGCGAAATATTCAACGTTATGAATAAAAGCTTACTGTATGTGAGAGACGAGTTCAAAAGTTTTAGAAAGTAAGGGTTGAAGTTCTAAAGTAATTGAATTAAAGTTTCAAGCATAATGCGAAAAAAAAAGGTCAAATATTCAGAGGGTGTGTTAGTGCATACCGAGTGGCGTAACCCCATGAATGTCATTGTTAGAAGAGTGTCGTCTCTTGGGTCTGCAGCAAAAATACGAGTAAGAAGAATCGACAATCACTCTAGGACGAAAGACGACATGTCCGTGTCAGGGAGCATGGACAATACGTCCGAGCGAGTGATTTTCGCGTCCTTCCCGTAATATGCTAGCAGCTCACTGAATTCGGGTAAATGGTCCATATTTATTGGCAGTTAGTAGTTGAGTAGGTCTCACCAATTAAGAACTCGGAAGGGTGAAAAGGAAGCTTACTCGTTCGGATAAGTGTGATCATCGAGCAGGCTGTAGTCCGCTACATGCTTTCGTAAATTTGGTAGGTTGCTGAATAGTTGCTGGCTACTGTGGAATGTTTTTGACACGGTCAGCGTTTTATAATCAATGTCCCCGAAATCCAGCGTGCACCCGAGGCCATCCCCACCACCACGGATGCGGCTCCTTAATGATGACGTCGTTCCCCGCGGAGGTGAATCTGCAACGCTACCTTGCACTGGAGTATTTACTGGCTGATGTTCTGTTGAGCACTGTCGTTTAGATGACGACCCTCGTACGTCGTGTTCAACTCGTTTCTTAGATAACACTACTGCATCTGACGGGTCAACTAGCTGTTCAGGTCGCTGTTCCTGTACCATGGACTCACCGCCCACATCCACCTGGTTCGATCCTGCATCGCCGCCCACCTGCACAGTTCCAGCAGGCTGCTGCTACACGGGAACTTCAGGCTGTTGGACAGTTGCGTCAGTATGCGCAGTTACACTAGTAGAATGTAGTTGTACATTCCTTACCTGCACATCTGGGTGATCTTCTCCCCGGGATGTTATGTCGGTTGTAGTCTTTCAAGACGCTGCGGCGTACACTGGTGCATTGGCAGATAAGTCTCAGAAACAGAAGGCTGACTCGCACACTTGATCAACATATCGGTGAAGTTCATCGCTAGTCCAGAACGCCTGAGATGGTTGGTATTGGTCTGTTTCAATCCCGAGAGAAGACGGCATGGTCCGATCCTTTATTTCACCAGCAGCTTCACCAAACCAAGTTGGGAAAGCCACCTTATTCCTTTGCATCTTGAGTAGCAGCAGATGAACATCCTGCAACGTTATTGTTCAACGAAGAAGTAGAGTAAATAATTAGCATACAATGCTGCAGTTAATAAAATAGGTATCGTCTCAATAATAATTAAAACCGGTCCTCAATCGCTCGCAGAAATAATGTCATACTACCGAGATACTACCGAGTATAACTACAGTATTCGTAATAATTAAAATCAAAACTTTGAACTGTCATTTTGTGAATTTTTTTTAAAAACTTCAACTATTTCGATCTGTCACTCTAAGCCTATGAACCGACGAAGCAATATTAAAAAAGAGATTCGAGAACAGATGTATCAGTAGTAAAATTCAGTTTTTGAAGTTTTTTTTATAAACACTCCAATCTAAGTATACTGAAGTGTCAGCAGTAGTAACAGATTCGAGATTGAGATGGAGTTTACTTACGTCGTCAGCCCGGGCGGCTTGTTCGGTATCGTCCTCGAGCCCAGGTGGGAGCTCTATCTGGATAAACTTCTTTCCCACTGTCTAGGTGATTGGAACACGAAGGTGTACGTTCCGTATCAGCGTTACCGGTGATTTGTAGCACCGTATTGACTTCGGCTCCGTCGACAAACGACCGTGGATAGCTGGTTTTCGACCACACCTGCCTACCCAACGAACCAGCCTCATTTCACCGTGTAGTCGTGCTGCGAGATTATCGTTATTCCAGTGCTTAATTAACGGTAGATCGTGTGGGCAAGATTGTCCACGAAAATCAAACCTGTGGAGGTACGTGATCATGAGAAACGGAACACAACCTCCCAAGAACTTCGGACCATTCTTCGACTCAGAAGTTGTGTCAACCAAGTTATGCAGAATGTACGAACACCAGTCGTACTTGCTAATACCAGCAATGTCGTCCACGACTTTTACTAGCTTTAGGTCTATTTCGTTGTTTGACGTTGGGCATAGAAACGATGAGATTGCAAATAGAACAAACACCTTTTAGAATAAATCACCCCCTCTTTGTCGGCCATAAGATCGTCTAATAAACCACCTAGTTTTACTTGGTTGATGGTGCTAGCGACATGGTAACCACGCCTCCAGAAATCCTTCAATGCCTTGAACTCCTCGTCAGATGAGTGCTTTTTCCGTCCGGTCGGTGCCAACTCCATTTCATTCGGACCACGTCGTAGTAGAAAACAATCATGGATGTCGTGTTTCGTCACACTGAACTCCTTGAACTCCAACGCCCGAAATACATGGGAGCCGTCATCAAACGCTTTCAGAAAATGTGGAACGTACTGCAACGGGTACTTACTGATTTTGAAATCCAGCAGCCCACCAAACCCAATTGAGCGTACGCACTCTTTTTGTCTGTTGTTTAGATTGGCAATTACCTTCGCGAGCCTACGTCCCCTACATCTGACTAGTACACTAACCTCATCCTCCTCCTCCTCCTTCTCTTGTATTGGCTCATTGGTCGCGGCTTCAACAATTTGACGTACTCTGGAAGACATATCAACTAAAAAATCTGCAAGGAAAGACAAAACCTACAACAATGGTAACCAAAAATCCTTCAATGTTGCGCGGTAATCAAAAAATCAAAATTCTACAACGATGTACAGAGCCCACAACTTCGAATAAGAAATTTAGCATTTAGCATACAATACACACAAATATGCAATAAGAAATTTAGCATTTTGCCTACTTATTTAGCATTATCTGAGCTTCGTTTATAATCAAAAAATTAGGGGTTATTACGTTTAATTCCTAATTAGGTCAAGTGGGTAAAGAAAACATGGATTACACAAAATTAGGGATTAATTTGTAATAGGTTTAGTCCGAAATTAGGGATTACTCGGGAAACCATAAACTCAATATGAAAATTGCTTGAACATGACAAATCAGTGAAGAAAAGAAGCATAACATGAAATTTTTGATACCCTAAACCTTATGCGAAATTAGGGTTACTCAAATTTCAAATTAGGGATTACGGTTCTGAATATGCTAAATTGACAATATGATTTACCTGAAATGAAGAAATATAATGGAGATTAAGAAATGCAGGTGCTTCAACGGAGATTCTTGAAGGAAATGCAGTAATGGATAACTGAAGAGGAGGAGTTTCGTGGAGTAGTAATGGATTCGTGGAGATTGGTTGGAGAGAGTAATCAATTGTAAGTAGAGTAATCGATTGTGGTGGGAAAATGAGAAAAAAGAGGTATTCATGAAAAACGTAAACATTATTCTTATTTTTTTTAAAATAATTATACATATCAACAAATCTAGGCTATCCATCTCTATTTAATTTGACGGCTGAGATTGAGACTTAGGACCTTACATATATAATTTGACCTTATATGATCTCCTCTCTCTCTCTCTCTCTATATATATATATATATATAGAGAGAGAGAGAGAGAGAGAGAGAGAGATTAAGGCTCTTATGAGTCCTTCTCTATATATGAGTCCTTAAGTCCTCATCCCATCCATTGAATGGGATGAGGATGAATGGACAAGATGCATCCGAATATTTGTATTTAAAAAAACAGAAGATTTAGCATCCTAAAATAACTCTCATGATTTTAGGAAACAATAAATCTCATAATCACGTTCATTCCTCATTCATTCATTCACGTTCCCACATTCATCAAAACCTAAAAAAAAACGTTTCCATCATCACGTTCATTCATTCATTCAATCAAATCTGTGCTCGAAATCTCGTTACTATGGATTCAATGATCGCGACATCTTCATCAACTGTTGATAAGCAATTCATAGAGTATAACAATGGTGAGTTTCGATATTGCTTTCATGTTTTGCGTCAATTTTTATTCATCATCTTGAATAATTTACATCAATTTGCGTTCATGTTTTGCGTCAATTTTCATGTTGATATTGCTTTCATGGTCATTTCATTCATAATAGATTCATATCAATGGTTAATTGGTCTCTTGTTAGTATAGATTCCAGAGTTTTATGTTTGTTATTTAGGTTTTCCATAATCTCCACTGATACTATTGTTTTGTTTTCTATTGAAGCAGACATGGCGTTGAAGTAACATATATTCTAAGTTACAGTAACACAAAATTTTAATTAGAGTAACATACACTGAACGTCAAGAAAAGGTTTTTGACGATGATGTTAGAGTAACGTACTGTACAAGTTAGAGTAACTCAACTTAGGAGTTGAAGTAACACATTGGTTGCATGGGCGTAACGTTGTTTAATTTTGTGCAGGTGGAATTGGCAAAGATGCGAATGCACAGGACAAAACTGTAAAAGGTGGAATTTTATTCATTTCATTCATCATAGATTCATATCAATGATTTATTGCTCTCGTGTTAGTATAGATTCCAGATTGTTATGTTTATAATTTAGGTTTTTGATAACCTTCAATGATACTATTGCTTTTTTCTATTAAAGCAGACACGATCTTGAAGTAACATACTTTCTGAGTTACAGTAACACCAGTTTGTAATTAGAGTAACACACACTCAACGTTGAAAAAATGTTTTTGACGATGATGTTAAAGTAACTTACTGTACGAGTTAGAGTAACTCACTTTAGGAGTTGAAGTAACACATGCATTGCATGGGCATAACGTTGTTTGATTTTTTGCAGGTAGAATTGGCAAAGACGCGAATGCACAGGAATGGTGAAGTAGATGAAGAAGATGAGGATGAGGAGGGTGAAGTAGATGAAGAAGACGAAGAAGAGAAAATTGAAGAAAACTCTGAAGAAGAGGAGAAAGAGGAAAAAGTGTTCTGAGCATACTTGTGTTTTTGGTCATTTGAGAAATTGTTTTTTTTTGTTTACAAGAATAACACATTTTTTACACATTTTTTACAAGAATAGTCTATATTTAATACATGTGTTTTTTGTTAGAGTAACATTTCGGATGTATTGGAGTAGCACCATTCCTTCCTAAGAGTAACAGATATAATGCATCAAAGTAACTGAGGATAACAGCGTTGTTTACCATTCATTCTTAGATTAACCCCACTTATTCCTTATGGTAACATCATTTGTTCGTTAAAGTAACAGCTACAATGAGTCAGGGTAACACAATTTTTTTGGCTAGGGTAAGAACCCCAATCCCTGATTATGAAACCAACTTTGTAATGCGGGTTAACAACCTTCTTTAACGAATGAAGGCGTTGTTGATAACAGATGATAACATCGTTGTTTAACGATCATTATGAAGATAACATCATTCATTACTTAGAGTAACATCATTTATTCGTTAAAGTAACAGTTACAATGCATCGGTGTAACACCATGATTATGAGCCCAAATTTGTAATGTGGGTTAACATCATTCACCCTTATAGTAACCCCACTCGTTCCTTAGAGTAACAGAGTATAACAGCGTTGTTCCATTAGTTATAATCAAAATACCAATGGAGATAAACAGTATCATTCATTGACAGCTGACTAACATGCTAGGATAAGATGTCAAAACAATGTAAAACAATATTCGTAATTACAAAAGGATGACATAATTCATTAGAAACATTATTTTTTTAGACCCTCGGATGACTTGCTCTTGGGACCATCAATGAATTTTTGTCTCGCTTCCACATACTCAAGATTAAGTTGTGGAGAATATGACTGCAACAATTTTTGAAGAGGACGTTGTACGCTTGTGAGGAAGATTGAAGATTATGAAGAGGAAGAGGACGGTGTATGCTTGCGAGAAAGAGGAAAGGATTTGAATTTTGAAGAATTTTGATTAATTATGAAGATGTTGGGGCTGTGTGATGATGGCAGGATGTGGGTAACGTGAGAGAGAATTTGATGAGAGAGAAATAATTATTTGGTAGAGATAATTAAGGAGATTTGATTTGATTTATCTTATTTACAGTTATTTCTTTATTTCATTTCAAGCAATCACAACCATCCATCTTCCACTTGACCAATGGTCCAAGATTGGACTCATGGACTCGATGTATATAAGGAAATAAATAACAAATCTTGGTAAATATATAATTTATCTCTCTTCCTTAATTATCTCAATGCAAATCTTCTCTCTCTCCTATCAATCTTTTAACTGCCTCTTTCTCTCACACAACAAGTTTCTTCAAAATTAAGTTTTTTTCATCTTCACCAAAAAATCATCATTTTTCTACTACCATTGTACGTATGTTACTATGTTACTGCCATAACCCGTAAACTATGTTACTTTAACTCATACAATGTGTTACTTTAATTCATGAACTGTGTTACTTTAACTCATAAAATCTGTTATGTTGTATAATAGTCTCTTACAAAAACTATTACTCTAACTCATACAATGTATTACTCTAATTCATGAACTGTGTTACTTTAACTCATAAAATCTGTTACGTTGCATAATAGTCTTTTGCAAAAACAGGACTTTCAATCAACCAAAAGAATAATGTGTGTTTCTATTAAGGATACTCCAAAACAAAAATTATAAAACTCCATTATAATTCCAATGTTTCACACATGTTACTCTAAGAACTGAATATTGGAAATCAAATTATACTCATAAATTGTGTTACTGTAACGCATTAAGTATGTTACTCTAACGCATAATGTGTATTATTCTAACTCATTTTACTCCAATAAAGGATGTTACTCTAAGGACTAGATATTAGAAAATCAATCAAACTCATGAACTGTGTTATTGTAACTTATTCAGTATGTTACTCTAACGAATAATGTATGTTACTCTAACAATATATTGTCCTACTCAAAATTGTGCTTCTTCTTCATCATCCTCCTCCTCTTCTTTTTCTTCTCCTGATTCTTCTTCTTCATCATCAGACGATTACATGGCGTTTCCTAATGATTCTTCTTCTTCTTTTTCATCTTCTCATCTACATCTTTGAAGATCTGCTCTATGTATGGAGTGAAATTCTCTCCCACATCCCTGCACCATTCCTGTGCTTTTGCGTCTACTACAAAAACAAGAACTATGTCAATAAACGTTGCGACAAACAAACAATCAGAATTTGAAATATGGCGGTATTCTAACCAAAACATTAATAACTAAATCCGATGACATGTTACTCGTATGCTTCAAATGTGTTACCGTAATACATTAGATATATTATTCTAATGATGATGGCTCGTTACTCCAATCAGAACTTTAATGATATACAGTTTCTAATAGGAAGCAGTATCTTTTTTTTTAATATGGCGGTATTCTAAATCCTTTGTTACTCAATTGCATTACAGTAGCAGATGACAAGAACTAAAGTAACAGATGAAGTGCATTAAAGTAACACGAGATTCAATTAACAGAAGATGCATATACACAGGGGTTAGACATTTAAATAACAGATGATCTATATTAAAGTAACATATTATGTGCATTACAATAACTCGATATATATGTTTGTGCGAAAAAATCGTATAATGATCAGATCTTTAATAATATGCAGTTTCCATACTATAAACGTAAAATCTAATAACGTGGAGCATCTAAATGACTTCCATGGCAATGAAAGCATAACAATTGATGAAGATTATGAAAAACCTAAATAATAATCCGTGAAGATTATGAAAAACCTAAATAATAAACATAATAATCTGGAATCTATACTAACACGAGAGCAATGAACCATTGATATGAATCTATGATGAGTAAATTTGACGTAAAACATGAAAGCAATATCGAAACTCACCATTGTTGTACTCCAGGAATTGCTTATCAACCGTTGATGAAGATGTCGCGATCATTGAATCCATAGTAACGGGTTGTCGAGCATAGATTTGAATGAATGAATAAACGTGATATTGGAAGCGTTTTTTTTAGGTTTGATGAACGTGAATGAATGAATGAATGAGTGAATGTAATATTATTGTTTCCTAAAATTATGGGAGTTATTTTAGGATGCAGTATCTCCCTTTTTTTTTAATGCAAATATTAGGATGAATCTTGTCCGTCCATCCATCCTCATCTCATTCAATGGATGGGATGAGGACTTAGGGACTCATATATAGAGAAGGACCCATAAGAGCCTTACTCTCTCTCTCTCTCTCTCTCTCTCTATATATATATATATATATATATATATATTTGTGAATCATTTGTCTTCCAAAATGTAATTTTATTGAGCATTACATGTACTTTGGTTTTAATAAGGCAGAAATAGATGGCGACCCCAAAAGTTACATACAAATGCATCATTTCGTAGCATAAAATGACTAATGTGTGACGAATTTTTTTGTCGCACAAAATACTTGATAGCTGGCGACAAATTACCTTTTTGTCGCACAAAGAGTCAAAGACCAATTGGGCGACAAAACTTTTGATGCACAAAACTACTCTAGGGTTACAAAGACATATATTTGTCGCACAAATTAAATAATGAGCAATGAAACGCCTTTGTTGCACAAATAGTTCAATGTGCGACGAAAAACTGTTTTGTTGCACATACAAGAAAGGGCGTCGACCCTTGGGTGTCGAAGCCATGACGAACCGATTTTCCTTGCACAAGCTTATGAGCGACGAAATATCTGATAGACTAAGAAATTAACTAGGCAGTTAGTTATGCTTAGTTAGTTAACCGGTTAGTTAAGGTTTGTTACAAGAGGCTAACAACCTGCTAACTGACTATATATATGCAGCTGTGTTTGCATTGTATAATTCAACAATTTCAATTCTAATCAATTAATTCTCTTGATTCTTTCATCTATCTTCCTTTCAATATGGTATCAGAGCAGTTTTAGTTCTGTTACTGTTTCCGTGTCTCATTTGATTTTCAAGAAAGCTACAAAAAGTTCAAGAAAATGGCGACTTGTGCTACTACAATCAGTGTCAATGATCCTCACTATGTTCACCTTTCTGACGACCCTGAAAATAAGATGGTAGCAAACGTATTTGATGGATCTGGTTTCAGTAATTGGAAGAGAGCCATGAGTATAGCTCTTTCAGCCAAGAACAAGCTTAGTTTCATTGATGGAAGTTGTCCAAATCCGGCTTCTACAAGTGCTCTGTCAAAAGCTTGGCAGAGATGCAATGACATAATTTTCTTTTGGATTCTTAATTCTTTAAATCCAGAAATCGTTGATTCTGTTTTTCACAATGCTACAGGAGAAATCGCATGGCAAGAATTAGAAGGGCGATATGGTCAGTCAAACGGAGCACAACTCTATGGAGTCCAAAAAAAGCTCTTAGATTTCTCTCAAGGCAATGATGGAATCACATTATACTTCACCAAGCTGAAGTCTATTTGGGACGAAATTGAGGGAATGGGAATGCATCCCAAGTTCACCTGTACCTGTGCTTGTGGTGCTAAGACTATACGGGCGGAATTCTTGGAAAACTAGAGGGTGATCCAGTTCTTGATGGGTCTCATCGATTCATACAATGTGATAAGAGGGTCAATCCTCATGCAAACTTCGCTTTCAAAATTGTCCACTGTGTACAACAATCTACCGCAGAAGTAGAGACAAAGAGAGATACATCACTCTCACCAGTTTCAGGCAGATTCTGCAACTGCCATGTATGCCAATCCCAGAGGTAATAATGGTCAATGAAATGGATATAATGCTATAAGTAACAATGGCAATAGCAATAATGGCGGAAGTCAGTCTTTCAGAAGCAATAACACCAATAGCAATAATTTTAAGGGCAAGAATCAGGCTCAAGGGTCTAGATCAGGTGATACTAAAGGCTTAAACAACAACAATGGAAATGGAAGGCCTTACATTGAGTGCAAGTACTGCAAGAAGCCTGGACACCTTGTGGAGAATTGCTGGATACTCCAGAAAAAGAATAAACGTTTTGCAGGGAACATTTTCACTGAGGGAGACATCACTTCACAAGGGTTTGGTCCTGACAGTACAAATGCCGATGCAGATGCCTTTATTCACTTTGCTGGTAAAACACAATTTTCCCATGCTAAATCATTTTTGTCTTCATCTTCTAATACTTTCTTCAATGCCTAGATCCTTGATTCTAGTGCAAGTGAGCATTTTTGCTCAAATAAAGGTTTATTTAATAGTTTGAGAAGTATGGATAAGCCACTTTCTGTTTAATCCCTTGCCTAATGGTACTATGACTGAAGTTACTGGCATTGGGGATGTTTATATTACTCCACATTTTCTGTTGCAGGATGTGTTGTTTGTTCCTAACTTCAAATTCAATTCAGTATCCATTGCTAAACTTAATAAGCAATTGCAATCACATGTTAAATTTACTCCTGATGCATGCTATTTGCAGGCTTATCTCAAGAAGTCCTTGGTCTTTGGTAGAAGTTTTAAGAATCTTTATTTGCTTACCCAGTCAATCAAGCATGAAAATGATACTTTAGCTAATATTTCTGATGTTTGTACTGTTCTAGTTCCCAATAAAGTTGTACATTCTGATATTTGGCATAGTAGGTTAGGGCATCTACCTCTGTCTAAACTAAGACAAATGAAGGTTTTTAGCAAAGATTATATTAATAAAAATGAATGTGCTTTATCTTCTTGCCAAATATGTGCCAAGGCACGCCAACATAGATTAAAGTTTTCTACTAGTAATTCAGTATCTTTGGCTCCTTTTGATTTGATACATATAGATGTGTGGGGGCCTTATAATACAGTTACTTACAATGACTATAAATATTTTTTGGCTATTGTAGATGACTTTTCTAGATGTATTTGGACATACCTTATTTCATGTAAGAGTAATGTTTTCAATATGTTCAAAAATTTCATACACATGGTCTCTACTCAATTTGATAGGAAGGTGAAGGTTGTTAAGTCTGATAACGCTTTTGAGTTAGGATCCAGTGGTCTTACATCGCAGTTCCTATTGGATAATGGTATTATACATCAGACATCATGCTTTCATACTCCTCAGCAAAATGGTATAGTGGAAAGTAAGCACAAGCATCTTTTGGAGATAGCTAGGGCTCTTAGATTTCAATCTAATTTACCCCTTAAGTATTGGGGAGAATGTGTGTTGACTGCTACTTATATTATTAATAGAATTCCTTCTAAAGTGCTAGACTTACTTTCTCCTTTTCAAGTTTTGTTTGGCAAAGAGGATCTTTCACATATGAGGTCTTTTGGTTGTTTACTTACCTCCACTACTCCTAAACCGGGAAGAGATAAGTTTGCTGCAAGAGCAATCGCTTGTACTATACTATGTTAGGTTACTCTCAAGGAAAAATGATCTACAAACTATTAAATTTGGCTAATCACTCAATCATAGACTCTAGAGATGTTGTGTTTCATGAGTATATTTTTCCTTATTCTGGTGATTCACATGCTTCTGCTCATCTTCCACTATCTGCTATAGATTATGACATTCTTAGTTCTGTTGTTACTCCTAATATTGATGCTACTGTGATTCCTAACACTGATGTTGTTGCTTTTGAAAATGCTGAACGGAATGTTGTTTCTGTGCCTAGCACTAGACAGTCTAAACCACCTTCATATCTCAATAGTTATGTTTGTAATGCTTCTTCCACACCTTACTGTTATCATACTTTAACTAGTTTGTGTGAAAGTCAACCTGTTGCTTCTGTGTGCGTTCTCTACTGTTTTGTCTGCTGAACTTTTACCTGTACAAGAATTGAAAAGCTATGTTGAAGCATCAGCATTTCCTGAATGGCAACATGCAATCAAGGATGAATTTTCAGCACTTGATGCAAACAAAACATGGAGTATTATGTCTCTTCCCCCTGGGAAGAATTCCATTTCATGTAGGTGGGTTTTCAAAGTCAAGCACAAAGCAGATGGTACCATTGAAAGATACAAAGCACGCCTTATGGTGAAAGGTTACATACAAAAAGAAGGAATAGACTATACTGAGACATTTTCTCCTGTGGTTAAAATGACAACCATAAGGAGCTTGGTGGTTGTTGCTATCAAAAAAGGCTGGAATATGACACAGCTAGATATAAATAATGTTTTTCTTCATGGGGATTTACATGAGGAGGTTTACATGGCTCTACCGCCAGGTTTGACAGTTCCCGGTTCAAATAAAGTATGCAGGCTTCACAAGTCTCTTTATAGTTTGAAGCAAGCAAGTCGTCAGTGGAATGTTAAGTTATGTTCTGCTCTCAAATCTAGAGGATATCAACAGTCTATGAATGATTACTCCTTGTTTCACAAGAAGGCTCAAGGCAAAGTCTTTTTTGGATGATGATCAAGCTGATCAGATTGATGGTTTGAAGTCCTTTTTGGATGATGTGTTTAAAATAAAAGACTTGGGTACTTTGCACTATTTTTCAGGCATGGAGTTTGACAAGACAACAAAGGAAATTGTTATTACACAAAAGAAATACACTAAAGAGCTTCTTGCTGATTTCAACTGTGTTGATGTCAGGACAACAACAGTCCTCTGGATAGTTCAGTCAAGCTTTCCGCATTTGATTGAGAACTAATGGATAATCCATCTGACTACAGGAAACTGATTGGCAATTTAAACTACTTAACTAATACAAGACCAGACATTTCATTTGCAGTACAGTTGCTCAACCAATTTTTGTCTTCTCCTCAAGTTCAGCACTGAAGTGCAGCCCTTTGATGTGTGCTAAATTTAGCCCATTTTTCCTCTCATTTAGACCCATTTTCCTTCGTTTTTGTGAGAATACAATGCGATTATCGCCCTATTCTTAGCCTTTCTCGCATTAGCGTCTCTCTTGTGCATTTCACGTGTTTTTGGTAGTTTTTCTATCTATTTTTGATAGGATTCATCACCAAGAGCATGTCCGAGCTTCGACGAGCACAAGAGAGTGGAATACCGTCCAAAAGCAACACAGGAAGCCTAAAGTCCAAACAATCAAACACTAAAGAGCGAAACCATAAAAGAGGATAAGGAAACCACCGAGTGAAGTTTCACCCGATAAGATACCATCGGGCGAAGTTTCGCCCAACGACATTTAGACCTCTCCGAAGATCTTCAGGAAACTTTCACCCACCAGGCGAAATGACCAGGCGAAACTTTTACCCATCGGGTGAAGTTTCACCCGCTGGGTAAAGAGGCCCCCAAATGCAAAATCTGGAAGGAAAGCTCACCGAATGCTACTCTGTAATTGATCTATGTTCAAACATAGACGTGATTCGAAGAAGGAAAGCTTATTTGTGGCCAATGCAGGTATAATAATAGGGAAATAACTCATGCGATTAGTTAAACCATGTTTTTAAGTATGTTGTAATGTTAAGTCTTTATCTATACCAGGACTCAAGTTCAGTAACTACATTGTCCGAGGTGCTTGATTCTAACTCTGACAGAATTGATGAGAAGACACCCATGAGCAAACAGCCACGCAAAAGACTGTCTTCGTCCATGTGTGATATAAGTGTGTCAAGATCAGAATCATCGGATGACGAATCCACAGTCAAGGGAGAGTTTAAAAAACAGAAGAAGAAGTGAAGATTGGTTGCAGTAATTATTTTGCTTATGTATTTGTCTTATTTCTTAGTTTAAATAGACCTATTTAGTGTCTTTTCAATTAATTCTCTCATGTTTTTCAATTAGTTGAACAATATTATGCTATTTCTTTTTATTTAACAGTTTGTATTCCCTGATTCATTTAGTTCCTCAAATATCATGCATATGTTTTACATATTCAAGTTTAAGACACTCTAGGCATGTAAACGTAATCTCATATCAGTTCCGCAATTGTCGAATATAATTGTGAGATAAATCTTACTTACTAAATAATAATTTTATAAAGTGTAATATTTACATTGGTTAACTGAACTAATTAATAAAGTGTCAACATGTAGCCTCCACAAAAACTATTAGCTAAGTCACTTTTAAAATCCTTTTTGACATTTTAACACCGTGACGTCTACCAAAATTGTAGTGTATTTGACATAATTTCTGAAATTATTGTGTAAAAACAATCACTATTATTCAAGTGGTGCCCCTCAGGCAACTTATTTTCAGCATGGCACTTTATTCATTGCATAAACACCCCTAAGATTCAAGTATATACAGAAGACACTTCAATTAGGTAGACGGGCAAACAATCAAAGTATGTGCGATCCTAAGAGTGAATTACTCACAAAGTTGAAGTTAAGGAGTTATCACTACAATTAGGTCGACAAACTACTGCTACTCCCATTCTTTTAGCCCTGCTATTAGTTGAAAATATGATTCTCATACATTGAACAATATATATAGTAGGGATTAAAAGAATGGGGGAAGTGTATTATGCCCATTCATTCTAAGAGTGTAAATCTGCAGTCAAGGACCTCAGTAGGTAAATAGGCTGTATTCATGCTTCATACTTGAGTTATAGTTGCTCATCATAGAGGCTTTACACGCCATTACACTTTAAGATTAATATAATATGGCTCAATATGTTTATGTGAAGATCAAATGTTCCAGTGTATATACAGGAGATTTTATTAGCTTGGTTACCAGCAATGCACATCGACACTGTCAGTTTCTTTCTCAATCAAGTATATCAAAATAGTTTTTTATGATAAATTATATCTCCATCAAGATAGGTTAGTAATCCACTCCTTCTAGAGTTCTACTGATATTTAATAAGTCAGCCCCATGAAGACAGTTATTAGCTGTTTTCTCTCAACACTACCCACTACTTTCTTAACCAAGTGTAACTTCTCCTACTAAACTACCCACAACTAGCATGACAGTCTAGACTTCTATTAATGCTACACTACTATAAATACATCAGGAATACAATTTCCTTTTTGTACATTACCAAATTTGAAGAATAGTAAACAGAATAAATTAGGGGTGAGCAAAAATATACGATACGGTTTTAGTATACGTATACGATACGGTATACGCTTTCAATTATACGAATTTTCGGATATCCGATACGAATAACCGGATATACGATACGGTTTTCCTTAAAACCGTAGCGGATACGTATCGGGAAAAATAGAAACCGGATATCCGGTTTCTGATCCGGTTTTTTTATAAACAATAGAAAATATGAAAAATATAATCTTAATATGAATTACACAATAAAGAATTCAAAATTCACCAGTTATTTTCAAAGGTAAAAAACAAAACTATTAGTAAATTTATGATATTATGTATTGAAACGTAATATTTTGTTAGAAAAATTGTACCGTAAGACATATATACCATTTTTTTGAGGTTTCTTTTTTATGTATTTTATTATATCAATTTATATAAAACGTAACGTTGCTTAAAAATCAATTAATTACTCTTAATCAAAAATGAAAAAATTGTTTTAAAAAAAAAAAAAAAAATAGAAGAAAAATATAAAACCGGATACCGGATATCCGAAAACCGGATATCCGAAAAAACCGGATATCCGAAAACCGGATATCCAGAAAAACCGGATCGGATACGGATCGGAAATTTTTTGATTTTTAAAACCGGATATCCGATACGGTTTACAAAACCGGATCGGATATCCGGTTTTGCTCACCCCTAGAATAAATGGCAGAATTAGAAATCAGCAAACCCAAGTTCTGTACTTTTGATAAGTTACAGCCATCACGATGTGAATTTTACTTTGAGGCTAGAGTTGTACGTGTTTAGAAAGCAGAAGAAGATCTATTCGATAGGTTCAATCAGGCTAACAACTCAATTGAGGTCTTAATGGTGGACATAAAAGTAAGTGTTGTATATTAGTTATTCAATTAGATTCTTTTTTAAAAATATTATTAGGCTAACAGTATGCAAAATGGCTAAACTTAGGGTGATACAATGCAAGCAAGAATAGTGCATGAATTGAAATCAAAATTTGGGGGAAAGATAAAGGAAGGGTAGATCTACAGAATTGGTAGATTTCACTTTGAAAACAATTTTACATGTGAGGCTGCTACCAATAAAGATTGGCGTATAAGATTTATCTCATCTACTATTGTTCAAGAAATAGAAATTGCAACCATGCCAACATTTGGTTTCAATTTTGTGGATTTTGGAGATGTAAATGACAACAACCTGAAGTGGAGATCCTTAATAGGTAAATTTAGTACTCTTAGAAGAAGTTATAACTTGAGCATCTATTTCATATTATTACTAACAAAGATATGTATGCAGATGTGATTGGGCAGGTGGAAAAGTACAGTGTTCTCCTTGAAAATAGGATTTTCGATTGTACTACTCTTGAACTACAAGATTTGAAGTAATTTTCTAAACATGTTTACCATTTACAACTTCTTAATACCAATTCAAAATGTCTTTTAAATGTTTTTAAATAACCTTAGGGGAACAGCTTTGCCAGTATGGGGAGAAATTGGAAATGAGCTCAGGTCAATTGCAACTGATGATAGATTCTTAGTACAGAAGCCCATAATTGTACTCCAGTGTCTGCAGAGAGCCCCATACTTAGGTATGATTTATATATTATTCGTGCATATTTGAAACAGACTCTAAAAAACCTAACTACTCATCATGTGTAATAGGAGAGATGAGGGTATCATCAACTGAAGCAACGAAAATACATATCATGCTGGACATACCACAAGTGAATGAATTTATTTCAAGGTCAGCCAAATAACATAAACAGTGGCTAAAATTTTATTTATTTTATTACTAAGAGGTGCTGATGAATGTATTTTAACACAGAAGCGCAGATCAAAGGGTTTTTATAAGGGATATTATGGCTGCAAATTGGAAGATGGTTGATGTGCAGAATGGTGGAGTCAGGAACTTTGGCAGAAAAAGAACAAGGGCAGAATTTACCGATGAGACTACCGATGAAGATGTTGAAGTCCTTGAAATATAATGCATGTTCATTTTTTAGTTAATTGATGCTTCGAAAGACTAATTTTTTCCCGTTCTTATGTTTTTTTTGTTTGACCTGTGTGGTGAACTAATTTTAATTATTTAATGTTGCTTAAAGTTTGGTTATTTTTTCTTTTGGAAGCGACACATTATGCTGGAAAGTGTGTGTTTATATATATATATATATATATATATAGAGGTGGGATCAGGTGAGTCCACTTATATATTTTGAGTCCGTGAGTCCTCATCTTAGCCTTTGATTTAATTACAGATTAATGGTCAAGATTCGTTTTGTCAATTAAGGAAATAACTAACAAAATCTTTGTAAATATTTCATTTTTTCTCTCTCCTCTCTAATTATATACTCAAATCTTCTCTCCTATTAATTCTTTTTTTCACTGATCTTCTTTCTCTCACCCAACACATTTATTCAAAATTAATTTTTTTCAATTCACAAATCCTCCCGCATAACTTACTCTCCGTTTTGACGCTGTTTATTTTAACTTATAGATTGTGTTACTTTGACTCATACAATGTGTTACTGTAATTCATGAACTGTGTTACTCTAACTCGTAAAATCTGTTTCGTTGCATAATAGTCTCTTGCATACACATGAGTCGTTCCAATTAACCAAAAGAATAATGTTTGTTTTTATTAAGGATATTCCAAAACAAAAATTGATACAAGAGTTCCAACTGAATCAACTTCATTACAATTCCAATGTTTCACATCTATTACTCATAATTTGTGTTATTGTAACGCATTAAGTATGTTACTCTAACGAATAATGTATGTTACTCTAACAATATACTGTCCTACTTAGAATTCTGCTTCTTCATCCTCCTTGTCCTCTTCTTTATCATCATCGTCAGAAGTTTTGATTTAATCTAACCACCGCGTCATCTTTTTGTTGTGGACCTCCTCACATCAAATCCACAAGCCAATGCGTAGATTTTATAGAAGTTTACTGACTCATCAACGTCCTTGAAGATCTGCCCTATGTATGGAGGAAACTCTCACTCGCATCCCTACATCATTCATGTGCTTTTGCGTCTACTGAAACACAATAACAGTGCCAATAAACGTGGCGAAAAAGAAACAATCAAAACTTGAAATATGGATTAAAGTAATAGATGACAAGAATTAAAGTAACAGATGAAGTGCATTGAAGTAACACTGGATTCAGTTAACAAAGGATGCTTATACACCAGGTATAAAGTAACAGAGGTCAGACATTAAAGTAACAGATAGTGTGAATTAAAGTAACAGATAATGTTCATTAAAATAACACCAGGTACAAGTTAGTGCAAAAAATTCATATAATGATAAAAAATGAGAGTACGCAGTATCTATCTTTGAATGAGAGCGATACTCTTTGATATTGTTTCCTATTTTGAAGTCAATCATGTCCCATAATTATAGGAAACAATATCTTTCTTTTTTATTTTTATTTTTTTATATGGCGGTATTCTAAATCTTTTTTGTCACTTCAATGCATTACAGTAACAGATGAAAAGAACTAAAGTAACAGATGAAGTGCGTTAAAGTAACATTAGATTCAATTAACATTATGTCCATTAAAATAACACGGGTTAGCCATTAAAATAACAGATTGTGTATATTAAAGTAACACAGTATGTGCATTACAATAACTCCATATATTTGTTCGTGCGTAAAATTCATATAATGATTAGACCTTCAATAATATGCAGTTTCCATACTGTAAACTTTAAAATCTAATAATATGGAGCATCCTAATGACGCGTTTTCAGTATAAATTAGAAACCAAATACTCACCGTTTGTGTATTCGACGATTTGCATATCCGCCATCATATGATGAACGTAGTAATGTGAATGAATGAATAAAGTGATTTACTGTTTCCTAAAATTATGAGAGTTATTTTAGGAAACAGTATCTCTCCTTTTTTTTCTTTTTTCTTTTTTTTAATGCAAATCTTAAGGCAGTTACTCTTTTTATTTGTTTCCTATTTTGTTGGCAATCACGTCCCACCATTATAGGAAACAATATCTTTTTTTATTATTACTTAAATATGGCGGTTTCATATATTCACATGACTCACTACTGCGTTACAATAACAGACGTTAAGAACTAAAGTAACAACTTCGATGAATTAAAGTAACAGACCATAAAAGTAATAGAAGTTTGTCATTAAAATAACAGACACTCTACACTAAAGTAACACAATATGTGAACTAAAATAACCCAATATCTTTATAATTTAATATGCAGTTCAACGTAGAAAAGTAGAAACTAATAATTTAGTATCATCTTAATGACTCAATGTCCTTTCAAGTATAAACTACAATATATATACTCACCGTTTGTTTTTTCCACGATTTGCATATCAGCCATTGAATGAAAAGTAGAAACCGGATTGATCGAACGTATTATGCAGCAGCACGATGAAGACGATTATTGACTGAATGTGTTCTTGATTGTGTGGTTTTGAAATAAATGGCAGCGGCGCGATGAAGATGATGACTGACTGAATGTGATTTTGAAGAATGAATGATTGAATGAGCGAGAGAACGATGAAGAAGAAAGTGATGGAAACAGAATTGATGAATGAGAGAATGAATGATTGAATGAACGAGAATGTTAGGTTAATGAAATATTCACCTTCCTATTTTGTTGGATGCAGTATCTTCTTATTTTTTTTATTTTTTTTTAATTAAAATAGTGATTTATCTCGTCCCTTGATCAATCTCTCATCCAACGGATAAGATGGGGACTTAGAGACTCAATACTTATGAGGGACTCATAAGAACCTATCTATCTATATATATATATATATATATATGTATGTTTGTATGTATGTATGTATATATATATATATATATATATATATATATATATATATATATATTGTATATGCAGAAGCAGAAGAACATGAAAGCATAGGAGAACCTTTGGTTGTAGCAACTTAATGACTGCATTGCAGACAGTCTGCAAAATGAATATGCAGTTGGTAGAGTATATCATATTATAAGTACAGGAAATTTCTGCTGCATTGTTTGTTTGTAGGTAGAATGGTTGTGGTACTTCTTATATAGAAATTGAGCTACTGACGTGTATTAGTAGTGCATAAGCACTGCCAGATTCCCTAATAAGACTACGCACCACAGAGGTTCAGAGCGTACACATAAGACGCTTCAATTAGATAGAAGCACAACATATTAGTCTTTCCAATTCTAAGAGTGAATTACTCCTAAACTAAAAGTTATAGAGTTATCACTACAATTAGGTGGATAAACTATTGTACCTCCTATCCTCCGACACCAACTATTTGTTCATACACAATTCATGTATATAGAACATATAGTTGGTGTGAAGAGAATGGGAGGTAATATATTGTGTCCACTTATTCTAAGAGCATGCTTATGCAATTCAGAATCTCTATGGATATGTAGAGTGTATTATTTACTCGCAGTTTATTTACCGGGGTTTCTTATTGTTGTTGTATTTACTTTGAGCACTACTGCAATCCAATTAGCATGAGTTATGAATCCATCTCTACGCACCACAAAGATTCAGAGCATACACATACAACGCTTCAATTAGATAGATGGACAGCTTATTAGTCTGTCCACTCTAAGAGTGAATTACTCCTAAACTATAAGTTACAGAGTTATCACTACAATTAGGTGGATAAACTATTGCACCTCCCACTCTTGGACCCCAACTATTTGTGCATATACAATTCATGTATAGAGAACATATAGTTGGGGTCAAGAGAACGGGAGGTACTATAGCGTGTCTATTTATTCTAAGAGCATACGTATGCAATCCAGAATCTCCATGGATATGTAGATTGTATTCTTTAGTCGCTGTTGATTTATGGTTGTTGGTTATCATTGCTTTATTTACTTTGAGCACTATTCTCATCCAATGAAGATAATATGTCTTAATATGATTGTGTGAAGATTACTTAATCAGATATTGAGATGTACTTTATTAGTTTATTTATACATTAAATGTCAATTATAAATATTAGTAGAACTAGCTTATTTAAAGTAAGAATGACAGCACTTTATTCTAATTCGAGCCAATGTTATGATGTTCTAAGCAGCTATTTCAATAGCATCCATTTTTTTCATTGCTTAATTCAGCTGTTACTGTTACTGAAAATATACCTAAACAATTTACTAATTACGTTCAGTTTGTACACACTTTTTTTTGTCTGTATTGATAAAGTTTTGTATAAGCATGACAGCTTCAGTAAGTTTACTATACCATATTTGGTAGAATATCACCTGCTATCTTCAATATGCGGATAGAATTCATTTAATGTCCTGTGTTGATTTTTGTTTGTATAGAACTCTAATTGTGGACATGACATAGGTCCACCCCGACGCGGCCACGCGCGGGTTTGGGGAGGCGAATGAATCTCCATATGAGAATGGATCGAATTGAAATTTAAATCAAAGTTGGAGTCGCCACCGAACTTTGTGGGAGTTCGGGCCCGTTCAAACCCACTCTATGTCGTAGTGGGCCGTGTACAAAATACGGCCCAGTTCCGATGTCAGAGTTTATTGGGTTCGTCCCTTAGCATTTGATACCGATACCGACTTGATCGGATATCGTGTATTGAATGACTCTCGTTGCCAATGGTTTCGGACATCCGGAAACCGAGGTTCTGAGTAAGGGGTGAGGGTACGTGTTGGGAAGTTCACAAAGAACGCCCAACCCCGCCCGCACATTAGCGGCCTCTACTAGGATATCGTTTGACTTTTGAATACGCGCGTTAGTTGAACGATGATATGCAAACATTGTTTTCCTAAACATGCGAGGAATTGAATGGGTTGCTAAGTCGGTTTAATGCATGAAAAATTTAACGTCGAAGTTAAATTTAGCATGCGAGGTTCGTTTTAGTATAATAAAACAAACGAAAAAAAAGAGAATGAATTTGCTACAAGATGAACAAACGAGTTAGTATCGATTTGTGAAAAATAATATAGCAAATATGATGAATATGCAAGATCGAGAAAATATTCGTCGAGATCTGAAAAATATTGTTAAAAAGACGCTGTTTTGTATAAAAAATGAAGTTCGAAGAATAATAGAAAAAGAACGAAAGACGAGCCGCGTTTCGGCCGGCCGCGCGGCTCACCCGGGACGCATGCGACTCGCGTCCCGGCCTGTTTTCGAGACCGATTTTTGAAAATTCGATGCTTTTATTAAATCGCGTACGAATATTGCATAATTCGTGCTCGACTTAATATTTTCGATATTCGTTATATTCGATAGTCGATTATGAAATCGATATCAAATACTCGAAATAGTTTTGGAAAAGATACAAATTTTGAGAAATCGTTTTGTAGAATAAATAATAAAAAACGAACGAAAAGCTAAAAAAAAAAAAGGGACTCGAGTTTCAGGCCCGTGCGCGAGTCGCCTGGGATGGGCGCGACTCGCGTGCGGGTCTGTCCCGGTCTCGTTTGTTGTTCGAAAATTGCTAATTTGATAAATCGCGTACAAATACGAACTAATTTATACTCGATTTATGTTTTCGATATTCGTCGTACCCGATATTTGATTATGAAATCGATATCGAATATTCGGAATGAATTTTAAAAAGTTTTGTAAAAGAAATTTGAATGAAAAAAAGATGTTAGTTCTCTCCGCGTCAGAATCGTTGTATTTGTAAAAAAGTAACGATTTTTAGCATCGACGAGATTTGATTTAATTCTTTTTTAATACGATATTCAACTATAGAGTTGATATCATATTTTTTTAAGAATGTTCGATATATGAAAATAGTTTTTTAGTATTATCGATATTAGAAATAATAATAAAACGACAAGGGACCCGTAAAAAGGACGACACACGACCCAAAAAAAACAAGACGGACGAGGACCCTTATAAAAGACGGACGACGAGAAGGAGAAGAGAAGAAGAAGGAGAAATCGGGTTTGGTACACCCTCAACCTACATGCTTCGGTTTACTCGGATCGGGGCTCGTCGGGACGTGGCTTGGGCACAAGAGCGTCGAGTGGAAGTTGGTGAGTTGTGGTGGCTTGATTTTGGACGTGAAAGGCGTCGGGTAGGGGACCGGCTCCTTCGGTTTTTTGTACTATCGGTTTCTCGATGTAAAAGTTGATGTGTATCTATTTGTTGTATGTGATGCTCTGTAAAAAGGTGTTGATGTTTTATAATGAATATATCGTTGTTCTTTTTGTATCGTGCAAGGGGCTATTTATAGGAAATTCCCGACCTTGGCTAGGAGAGGTGCTTTTGAATTAGAAGTACCGCTTAGGATTGGAAATATAGGAAGTCGAAAGGTGTGAGGATTCCGCTTGCTTGTCGAGGAAGCAAGGGAAACCGGCTGATATGTGCTGCTCGGCCGAGTGTTTGCACTTGGTCGGGTGTTTGATTCGGTTTTCGGATAGAATTCCTTCTCGAGATCGAATTCTATCCTTAAATGGATTTGTTTAATATTTTGTGTAGCTGATTTTTGTAGTATTGGAGTCCGAACCAGCCGTGTGAGGTGTCACGGCTGACTCACGTGTCTCGGGTTTATCTTTGACCGGGTTTTGACTCGATCGCTAAAAGACGGTTTTACCTCTGGTGTCGGATTCGACCCAAATTAGTCTTATTTAACTCGAAACGACCCACTGGGCTTGAATTTGAGGTCGGTTTTGTGAAATTTGTACTCCGTAAAAAGCCCAAGCTAAATATCCATGATTTCGAGCCCATTTCCGAGTACGTTAAAGCATGTTTGCGTCCGATCATCATCGGGTGTTTGTCGGAAACTGCTATAGACACCTGTCGGTCAAAATGTGGGTGTCTACACTAATACAAATACAATTCTAATATTCATGGAAAACAAAACATACTCAATAATCAACAACTAAGAAATAATCACACATAATTAGTGTTAGTTGTAGATAGAGGTTTGTATAAGTTCTAGCAGGTACTTAAAATATAGTTAAACATCCAAGCAAAGACTAAATTTAATTTAATTTAAGTGATTAATGATTTGGTTTAACTGACTCAATTTTATCAAAATATCTCCCCACTAACAGCAGTTGAAATGGTGTGTTAAGAGTAAGTTAGCAATATCCTTTTTAAATTCCTCATTAAATCATTGCTCAAGGCAATAACATCACAATCATTCAATGTCTTCAATCTACCAAAATGTCAATTAGTTGATACTAAAAGCCTCTTCAATTAACCAAAAAAACATTCTTATATCGTGCTATTATAAAATCTTTGATGGATAATATAAGTTCAGCAAAAAACAGCAGCAGAAGCACAAGGGATGGTACAAATTGCTGCAGGATAGAACGTATGCCTTGCTCTATTTCATATGATTTTCATCTTATGTCTGTAAAAACATGTTTTATTTTTTCTCTACTGTTTTGTGAGGAATATACACTGTAATATCTAGAGTACATTAGAATTATAATCTGCAAATCTAAGTTATTTGACCCAAAAACATGGAAAAGGTAACTGAGTTATTGTATTCTGTACATGTCTATCATTTGAGTGTTTTAAATAATTTTTACAAGTGATTACTGTTTTGTTTATTTTTAGATCAACAATTACTTAATTTTTACTTTGATTTAGTTGTTTTTGGGTAGATAAAAATACCATTAACATTTCTTGGAGGTTAAATTTCCCAAATCTTCCTAAATAGAATTACTTAGATCGACAGATTGTTTGAACATTATGAGACTTAGCAGTTACCGGTGATAGTTACTTAGGAGAATTATTGCTGCAGGATTTATGTTCTCTTTTCTAATATAATATAAGAGATTAACGTTTACATTAAAAGTAAAGCACAGAGTATACTCTTTATTATATCCTCACATTATTATTTAAAAAAAATATTAGCCAGTCAGTTCATTTTCTCTTTTATTTTAAAATGCAAGCATCAGAAAATTAGTATGCACAATACTTAGCAAAACTATATAGATACACTATAATATGCAAGATCTTATAAACTTTATACACTTAATTGGTTTGAGTTCATAAACTTAGTTGCTTTGAGTGAATAATAAGTTGAGAAGATGTAAATTTCATACAGTTACATTTATGATTAATTTGATTTAAAATTAAACTTTTAAAAAGATTTCTCTTCTGTGAACAAACGTTGTTTTGATTTTAGTTCGGATGCAACAATAGTAAATTAATAATTTTTAAAATCTGACTAAAAAATACTAATGCTTTAACCTTAGTCAATGAATGATTCCGTTGAGAGTTAAAAATATCCCTAAGGTGTAAATTAGCAATACATAATGTGTGAGGGAAAAAATCAGCTAAAAAACATCAAAGTTATTCAAATGTACTAGAGAAATTGATTTTTTTTTGACAAAAATGGGTTACTCAATTATATCAGGTTACATTATAATTTGCAATGATCGGTTGGTAGTATAAAAATCACATTGTTTCTTTTTGCTCTGTTTGAACTCAGATTTCGTAGAAAACATACTATATAGATCTCAGATATGTGAAATATCCAAAATATTAGATATGAACTAAGTCAAATTTGTTAATCATCAAATTTATAGTTGTGAGTTTTGCAGTAACAAATTTTCGTGCCTTTTGTAAGAGTATGACTATGATTCAATTTAAGCAAAATTTCAAATTTACATTACAACCACAGTAAATTAAAAACATAATCTTCAAATCTGCTGGATTTAACACAACATGAAAAAATGTCCCCTATTTGAGTCAAACATGTAAGATTCATATTGAAAAAGACTATATCTAAAATTTATATTGAAAAAGACTATATCTAAAATTTATATTGAAAAAGAGCCTACTATTATAGTGAAACAATACCCATCAGCAGAAAATAATTAGTAATTCATAATTTGTGATGTAAACAATCGACCAAAAATATTGCAGTTATTGAAATGTTGTATACAAGTTGATTTTTCGTTAAGAAAATTGGGTTAGTGAGCTATATCAGCTTACATTACAATTTGTAATAATCAGTTTACATTTTAAAAAAGTATTGTTCTTTTTTTGCTCTGTTTTAACTCAAATTTGGGAATAAACAAATAATTTAGAATTCAAGTGTGTGAAATATACAAACTATTAGAAATTTCATAACCAACTATTTCTTTCTACTCTGCATGCTATTATGAACAATAATGGTTATTAGAATGACAATTTTCACGCCCCTGTGTGCCTAATAATTTTTCATATATATTGATTAGTGTACAGACTTGCTACATAGATCATATTTTGGTGATAAAAATGTATGTCTATATCATGAAAGTTATGGATCTTCAGTATGCAACAGTTCAAATTTCAAGAACTAATAAATTCTTCAAACATGCATGCAATTGGGTACAATAAAACTTCATATCACCTGTTATCGGACTTTTCGAGAAGCATGTTTTGCTCTTGGCTTGATCGGTGACGTCACTGAGTATGTTGATGCAATTACGGAAGCACGCTACTGGCAGTCGGGTACTTATCTTAGGCATCTGTTTGCGTCGTTGTTGTTAACCGATTCTATGTCGATGCCTCATACCGTGTGGGAGGAAACTTGGGAATTGTTATCCGATGACATCCTCTTCAGACAACGGAGGGTTTTGTCGAATCCCGGTAAGTTTAGTTTTTCCTTCTATATTCTTTCTAAATATTATTTAGAATTCATGTTCATTTTGGTTACTTTTTGTCTTAGATTTGGAGTTGACTGAGGAAGAGATTCATAACTTAGCCTTGCTCGATATTGAGGCTTTGCTACAGAGTAATGGCAGTAGTTTGTCTATGTTTGAAGACATGCCCATTCCGGATTCATCGGTTTTCCCTAGCTTTCGTAACACTCTGATTCGAGATGAATTATCGTATGATAGGGATGCTTTGCGTCACGAATTTGAAGTTGCCCTGCCTATGTTAAATACCGAGCAACGGTCTATATACGACAAAATTACTACTGCCGTAACATCGCAACGAAGTGCCGTTTTCTTTGTGTATGGCTTCGGGGGTACAAGAAAGACATTTATATGGCGCACGTTATGTGCTAATTTGCGCAGCAAGGGGCAGATTGTGCTTCCTGTTGCGTCCAGTGGAATTACGGCCACTTTACTTCCCGGAGGTAGGACAACCCATTCCAGATTCGGCATTCCGATTAATGTTGTTGAGACTTCAACTTGCTCCAACATTAAGCCAGGGTCAGATTTAACTTAGCTAATAATGAAGACAAGTCTCATTATTTGGGACGAGGCACCCATGATCCATAGGCATGCCTTTGAAGCTCTTGATCGGAGCTTGAAAGATGTTATGCGTGGTGTGAGCCCACGTAATGCGGACTTGCCTTTTGGGGGTAAAATTGTTGTATTTGGAGGTGATTTCCGACAAATACTTCCAGTTGTTCCCAAAGGAAGTAGGTCTGACATTGTGCATGCAGCTTTATTTTCATCTTACTTATGGTCATCATGCAAGGTATTTTTTCTTCCCTTTTGTATGAATGCTTACGTTGTTTGCCGTCTCATCTACATTTCAGTTTGTCTATATTTTTCTTATATGAATCCTTCCCTTTTTTCGCCCTGTATTTATAAAGGTACTCAGACTCACCCAGAACATGCGTCTTCAAATCGGTGTCTCTCCTTATAATGCACAAGAGGTACGAGAATTCTCAGATTGGATCCTCAGAATTGGTGATGGTTTAGAAGGTGGGCGCAATGATGGCGAGGTTGATGTTAAATTTCCAGATGACATTCTTATCCATAATGTCACTGATCCTATTGCATCAATTGTGTCCAGTACATATCCCAACCTATTGAATCGGTTGTGGACTGCTGGTTATTTGCAGGAAAGAGCGATTTTGGCCCCTACCCATGAATTTGTTGAATTGATTAATGACTATGTACTATCTCTTCTTGACGGTGTAGAGCAGGTCTATTTAAGCTCTGATGAGGTATGTATGGACGAGATAGTTCCGAGCCAGCCTGATCTGCACTCCACTGAGTTCTTGAACAGCATTAAGTGTTCTGGTATTCCTAACCATGAGTTACGATTGAAGGTTGGTGCTATGGTTATGCTTATCCGGAATATTGACCAATTTCGTGGGTTGTGTAAAGGTACGCGCTTAATTGTGACTGACTTGGCGAAACGAGTCATTCGATGCAAGGTACTAACGGGTAGCCATACAAATGATATAGTGTATATTCCGCGTCTGACCCTTTCCCCATCTGACTCAGCCAAGTTCCCTGTTCGGTTTACTCGGCAGCAGTTTCCTGTTTCCATATGCTCTGCCATGACAATCAACAAAAGTCAAGGGCAGTCATTGTCGCACGTTGGTCTATATCTCCCTAAGCCTGTGTTTACACATGGTCAGTTATATGTTGCTTTATCGAGGGTCACAAACAAAAAAGGAATGAAAATCCTTATTTTCAATGGCAATCATCGGACTTCTAACACTACCACTAATGTGGTATATCAAGAAGTTTTCCAATATTTGTAATTAGATTCGTACGCTCGCGTAGAATTGTATAGTTGTATGTTCTTAACATTTTTAGCTTTACATTTTACTGTATATATTAGTTTAACCGAGCATCTATTACTCCTATTTTTAATCTATTTATATGTTAGCTTTACATTTTAATGTATATGTATTCCCTCCTATTTATTAAATTAAGAAATCATGAATCTTATTAAATTCAGAAATCATGAATCTTATATCAAGTGATTTTCATCATAGTATGTATTGTCATCAACTAAATTTTTTTCATTTAAATATAAATATCATTTTTAATACAAACGTGCAATTTTCCACGGGCCAGAACCTAGTGACAAAATAAAATTTAAACTCAAAATTACCATAATTGGATAATTATACTTGTAAATCTTACCATAATATGTTTATTAACATTTGCTCATTGGGCACGCACATTATAGAAAAACCCTTATAGTGAAGTTCAGTCATTTTACTCATTTTGGCCGGTGGATTTTACCTCCATCTTGGAGGGTTTTACCCCGGTATTGACCCTAAATCTCATTTCAACTTATTATTAGCTTATGATTTATTTTACTTTTTCATTACTTATCGATCGATGTTTCCATTGCGCGTTAATTTCCCAACAATTATGAACTGTGGACACCGTCACAATAGAGATCCAACAAAAGATATTCATGCTTCCGCACAACATAAATTACGTACATTGCTTGAAAGACTTGTTAATCCTCTTTACATTTGATTGTACATACTTGGAGAATCATAAAGTACAAGACAAGTAAGGTGATTGGCGTAGCTGTAGATGTAATTAACTTGTAAAACACCCCCTTATCCATTTGCCTTGAAGAGAAGCCGAGCCTTGCACATTTATGTGAGTATGGTATCCAGTTTCAGAAAGTACGTAACACAACTCTCATGTTTGTGGATTATATTCCTTGCACGTTACTCTCCTGACTATTGTTTTCCCCTCCTACAACCTTTATAAACCGGGCTATAAATTTGATTGCGACTCTTGTACAATTTCTAGACAAACATTCATCAATAATTCAGTAGTGTCCACTTATCTTTTAGTTTATCATAGGTGAATTACATGTGCTGTGTTCAATTCATATATCATACATCCATCGAGAAACACGAGTATAAATTATGGGAAATTGCGTCTCAATAACGTATCCATCTTCTTCTACATCAAATAACATAAAAGTTCTACCAATTGATTCGATGTTCCATTTCCCCTCTCCTTTACCAAGTTGGCCGATGGGTATGTTCACTTTCCGCTCTTAATATATCGTCTTAGATTAGAATTAAATGTAATGCGTATAATGTATGCATAACTTGGTAGTTTCATCCATCATACGGAGTACTTACGTTTAACGTAATCCATCCCTCCGCTCGTAATGATGGATACAAGGTTTTAGGAGATTGGGAAATGTGAGGGCAATGTAGGTATTCTATGTATGTTAACACTATTTTATTTATACACGTCTCATTTGAAGACGTACTTTGTAATAACGAACTTGATATTAAAAGTTTAGCGTGACCAAATATGGCATGAAAAGAGAATGGGGTTAGTAAGTAGGAGTAGTAGGTAATGTCAATAAGCTAAATGTAAACGAAAATCGAAGATGGTTAGAATTTTAGGGAGACAAATCATAAATAAAAAACTATGCAGGTTAATTCTACTCTCAATACGAGCATATAGTATGGTGGATAAGAGTCATAAGACGAAAAATTTATAATCAGTATACGATTTTCGAAAATATGTTACTCCGTAAATTGTAATCAAAAATATAATATGTACTCTTATAAATTTGAATGAATATATAGGAGGAGGATTTGCAAAGGGAACCATCGATCTTGGAGGTCTAATAGCATGTGAAGTGACGGCATTCAACAAGGTGTGGACAACATATGAAGGAGGGCCGGATAATAAAGGAGCAACCTTCTTTGAGCCAACCGGACTCCCACCGGGTTTTTTTACATTGGGCTATTATGCTCAGCCCAACAACCGACCCATTTTCGGCCGACTCATTGTAGCCAAGGACATAGATGGTTCAAGTCCAACCTTAAAGAAGCCTGAAGACTATGCCCTTGTTTGGAGTAGCAAAAATATGAATGTTAAAGAGGACAATAATGGTTACATTTGGGCTCCTATTCCCTCCAACGGATACCAAGCTGTGGGCCTTGTGGTTACTACCACAGCTGATAAACCTCCCTTGGACAAGGTCATGTGTGTTCGAACCGATCTCACCGCTTTGTGTGAGCACAACGAGTGGGTTTGGAGCCGGCATGCCACTATTGATTCGGATGGGCTCAACATATTTGAGTCTAGGCCGGTTGAAAGAGGGAAACAAGTATGTTCTTCAATTCATAAGTCGTTATAGCCTATAGGATAAGGCAAAAAACTTTGAGATATTCTTACTTAAACGGTCTCTTAAAAACAACAAAGTCCTAACTTCACCAATTCAGCTAGCGGTCATTTCCCATTATTATCTTACTTCTAACCGTAGACAATGTGTATATATGACAGGCATCGGCGGTAAGCATTGGCTCATTCATAGCTCAAAACAGTGGCGGAACCACCACCGGCACACCCAACATAGTTTGCTTGAAGAACATCCTCAACAATAACAATTCCTACATGCCAAACTTAGACCAACTCAATACACTCATCAACACTTACTCCCCAAGAATCTACAGCCACCCTAATGAACAATACCTCCCTTCCTCAGTCGAATGGTTCTTCTCCAATGGAGCCCTCTTATTCACCAAAGGCCAAGAATCAAACCCCACCCCAATCGACCCAACCGGCTCAAACCTCCCCCAAGGCGGCTCAAACGACGGCCTCTATTGGCTCGACCTTCCTAGGGACAGGGATGCTAGACAAAGGGTGATGAAAGGCGACATAACATCGGCTCATGCTTACTTTCACATCAAGCCTATGCTTGGTGGGACCTACACCGATGTAGCCGTGTGGGTATTCTCCCCTTTCAACGGCCCGTCTACTGCTAAGGTCGGGATAGTGAATGTACCATTAGGAAAAATTGGACAGCATGTGGGAGATTGGGAGCATGTGACCCTGAGAATCAGCAATTTCAATGGATATCTCAGGAAAGTGTTCTTTGCTCAACACTCGGGTGGTGAATGGGTTCATGCCTCAAATCTTGAGTACTTGGATAACAGCAATAATAGATTTGTTGGGTATTCCTCTTTACACGGGCATGCCAGCTATGCGCATCCCGGGGTTGTCCTGCAAGGGACGGAGCTGGCAGGGATTAGGAACGACACAGCGAAGAGCGACAAAATGTTGGAGACTGCAACGGATTACAAGATAATATCAGCAGAATATATAACAGGAGGGATAATAGTAGAGCCATCCTGGTTGAATTATGCAAGGGAATGGGGTCCTGCAATTGATTATAATACTGATGATGAGATTAATAAGGCTGCGCATTTGTTACCTGGTGTAATTAAGAAAACATTTCTCAAGTTTACAAAGAGTTTGCCTTCTGAATTGTTTGGGGAACAAGGTCCTACTGGCCCTAAGATGAAAAGGAGTTGGGATGGGGATGAAACGAATTAATTGACGGACCTTATTTCTTCCTACAATTAACATAAACTGTAAAAATCAATTAATTGTTAAATGCAATGAATACTACTCCTACTTTGCAATTTGCATATTGATATTGGAGTGGAGTACGTACTAGTTTAACAAGCAAGATCATGGTCAAAAGTGTAATTTCTACGATTATTTTTTAATATCATCTCACATTTTCACCTAAGTAATACGAGTAGTCGAACTCTAAAGATATAAAGAAATTTCGGATAATAAGCATAGAGTTTTCGAACAAACAATAATTTTGAGCATAATTATTACGGAATAGTATTTACTAAAACAAAACCAACATTTTAACTCGTTTAAGCACTAAACAGTTCACTTATAATGAATTAAATTTCCTAAGTAAGATAACACTTTCATCTAACTTTGTTCGATTTCATAAATCATACTCGTAATTAATAATTACCCGATCCCATGAAGAAATTCTTGGTATTTCGAGCTTACTTGTAATGAGAAAATTGGGATTTGACAATACTTTCGACGGATATGAATAACAAGTCTACCTTACGAGATACTGAAAGGGTACATCCGTACATGTGGTTTACCATAAAAAAAAAGGAGTGTTACCGCACAGGATTAACAAATTTTAACGGTCAGAACAGAATTTGGCGCTTATATGTACTCCAGTAGATAACATTCACAACAGTTGAGCAACAAAATTGTGAAACCATGAGCTGCAGTACAGCCACCCATTTCATTTCCCCTTTCATCACCCAACCCCTCAAAACCCCTAGAACCCTAACCCTAATTTTCCAACCCAACAAAACCCCCCATTTTCAATTTCACCCAATTTTGATGCAAGCCCAGAAGAAATATAGTCGCAAAAAAGCTTATGGGAGCTCAAGGAAGTCAAGTCTGAAGAAATCGTTCAGTCAGGAGCAGGTTGTTTTTTCGGCCCCAGTTTCGGATGACCCGGAAGTTGGAATAATCGGGGGCGGAATGTCAGGTCTTATTTGTGCTTTGTTCTTGGAGAAGCGTGGTGTTCGGTCCACTGTTTTCGATACGGTTGGTTAGTTTTTGTCTCTTTTCTTACTTATTCTGCTTAATGTCAATTTATCCCCTTCAAAATTAGACCGATTGAGTGATGAATGATGAATTTATGTGGATGACGAGGTCAATTGATTTCTGCACTAGTATTCATGTATTGATGGATGTGTATGGAGTAATGACTCGGCCTTCACCATCCACCATTAACACCAACACCTCCTCCCACACTGTAACCACCACCATCGGAGGCGTCGCCTTTACCTTGCCTTCATTCCTCCTACCTATTTCCAACGACTTGAATCACCTTGCTCCTCATAACATTCCGCTTGTATACATGAAGCTCGAAAAATTCATCTGTGAGCATGAAATATTTCCTACCAGGCTTGAAAAATTGGTAGCTCATAAATTTTTGTATAAAGCTCGGAAAACTTACTCTTAAACTCGAAATATATCTTTAAAAGCTCGAAAAACTTACTCGTAAACTCAAAATATATGCTTTATACACAAAGAGAAGAGAAAGTGGGTTGATTTTAATATTGTTAAAGGATAGTACGTGTGAAAATAGGTTAAAAAAAGAAAAGAAAAGTGTGAATTATTAACCGGGACGGAGGCAATCCCCTTTCCACTAACCAAATAACAATCTCCAAAATTTTCCTGCCTAATGCAAAATGAGCCTATTTTTGGGTTGGACTTACATTATCAACCTAATATCTATACAAGTTCACAATTACTATCCTCAAACCAAATAGAAGACGTGATTGGTTAATATCTATATTTGATTAAGTTATAGTACAATTGCACGTGGTCTATCCTAAAACCAAATACTCCGTATCTATATTTGGTATAATTGCGCAATTACCGAAGAAGTGATTAAAAACTTACCTTACTTAAAAAGATTTTATAACGCACTTGGTAGAATATTGGCCTAATAAGCACTTAAAATTAGACTACGTACATTTTTGTCATAAATTGGGTTATGTCAACATGAGTTTGAAATTATTATCTGTCGTAATCATGTCTTAATCTGTATTATTTTCCATATATTATGTCATATAATCCGTATATATATGTCATACGGAGTAATTATTATATCACGTTATATTTCATCCCATATCAAGTTTCGTGTAATACCGATAATTGAAATCTCATATCAAGTTTCGTGTAATACCGATAATTATATTTCAGAATATCTTTGACAGTATAATTTCTAAAGGGTAATAGTATTAGAGTACCCTTAATAATATAACAATTATACGCATGTGATATATATCATGTGTTACGTGATATATACATGTGTTATTTGAGTCTATACTAGAAGATATTATTATAATTTCTATATATTGTTATGATATGTCATACTATCATGATATCCACAATCTTATTCCATATATTATATACTCCGTACAATCTTATTCTATATATCATGCTAATTGATTGATTGATAAATTGTGCAATTAATTGATTGATGTGATATCCTACCGTTTAATATTGTTGAATCCATTCCACTAACCAAATAACAATCCTACAAAATTTTCCCACCTACTACCATATGGGCCTATTTTTTTGGTCATTTAGTGTATTTGGTTGAGCTTATATTGTCAAATAAATATCTACTAGATATGCTGCATATAATCCTACTCTGTTATTAAGGCTAAATATATACTAAATATAAGTTTTATATATATATATATATATATATATATATATATATATATATATACATATATATATATATATATATATGCTAAATATATCATATCATAATCATAATATCATATATACCGTGCATCATTAAAAATATATGGTAAATATAGCCTCATGACTGATATGACAAGTATATTTTACAATCTCTAAGATTTGTGTCAGTGTATACTAAATATCGAGAATGTATATATAATAGCGGAAATACATTTTATTTTTGTAATAATCTTGACTGATATAAGATTGTAATTAAATATTATAATTGTAATTCCCTATTACCTAAAAGAATAAAAATTCTCAAAACTTTTCTCGCCTAAATTTTAACCTCTCAATTTGGACAAAATCAATATAACAAATAAGGAAATATCAACACTCAATTATCAATCATATCATACAAAGAATACTTACGGGTTAAATATTTAAAAACTAATAATGGGTGTATTGATGAAAACAAGTTGTAGAAATATAGTTGCTTAAATTTCTAACAACAATTATGAACTATTTGTATGAACAAATGATATATACTAAAATTATAAAGAATAACTACATCTAAACATCAAGAGTATAGAATTATACTCTATTTGAAAATAAATTTAAAGTGAATATACATTTCACAATTTACACATATTAATCTTATATTAAAAAATATATTTAAAAGAGAAATGATTATCTCGAGAAATATGAATGACAAATAAAACACAGAGGTAGTAATTGTTTGGACTACATATTTCATTATATTAGTTGAGGTCGTCATTTGATTAATTAGGTAATTTCAAATTATTTTTTTATATCCAAATAAAATAATAAAAATCATGAAAAATTATCAAGTTTCTAATTAAAATTTATTTTGTATAAATAATTAACTAAAATAAATAAATTTCTACAAATACCGTGCATACATGCACAGGGTCTATACTAGTATTAGACAATTCGCTAGTATACCTCGGGAGGGATAATCCTATTTTCCATCCAACCATATTAGCAAAAATACTCTCCGATCTGCATTAATTGTCACATTTGAGTCGGCCCACTTTGTTGTAGTGGACGTGCTTGGACACGGTAAGTGGCCCATTATAGAGGGTACGAGCTACAAAATATGACTGACGAGATACATTTTTCATCGTTAGACCTAACCCATGTCCTGCCCAAACCCACTCAGGATTATCCCAACCGCCCTGGCTCTACATGTGGAGATATAAAGAAATAGTCTCTCATTAACTTATTGAGATACATCTGTCCATAGTTTTTGTTTTCTTAAATTGAGTCAAGATAACGATTATAACATTGACGTGGAAACCCTAATTTTGGATTATGGCTGCATTTTGCTTATCCTCTATAATCGTATATACTCGTAAAAGGGTGAGTGAGGGAAAACCAAAAGTGAGAACCTGAAACCGTAATATTTTTTTATCACAAAAACTTGTATGAGACCGTCTCACGGTAATTTATCGTGAGACGTCTCATATAAGAGGTGGTTACTAAATTTGTAACCACCTCCTATGTGAGAGGTCTCACGATAAAATTACCGTGAGACGGTCTCATAGGAGAGTTACTGTTTTTTTATAAATATTTTATCTTTCGTCCTCCTTCTCCACCTCTTCTCCCACCCCAATAAACGTAGCCTAACATCGAAACTTGGAAGAAGTAGAATCGCAAATGGAAAAGCAAGACAGATTAAGCAGCCTACCAGATGAAGTCCTGCTTCGAATCCTGTCATTCATACCCACTAAACAAGTGATATCTTCAACACCATTGCTCTCAAAACGATGGCGATACCTCTGGTTCTCTCTATCTTCCTTACTTTTCCATTACAATGGAAGCCCCGACAAATCCCACTATTTCATAGACTTCATCGCAACCACTTTGATGTTCAACAACTCCAAGACCCTTAACGTTTTCGCCATCAAATTTGACTACTGGTACCATCGTTCTAATAGGGTCACAACCGTCAATAGCTGGATTCGTTGTGCAACAATGAAGTCCGTCAAACACCTCTGTCTCCATCTTACCTCAACTTCCTATAGGTACAGCCTGCCGTTGTCGATTTTCGACAACAATGTCGTGGAGGTTTTGAGTTTCAAAGGATGTCATTTTAATCCGCTTCCTGAAACTGTGTCCTGGGGTTCTCTTCGGTTCATGGATGTTACTGATTGTGGCGCCATTACTAGGAAGGCAATTCGGGTTATCGTAAATGGCAGTCCTAAGATTGTGTGCTTGGATTTAATTGATTGTTATGATGCTGATCGTCGTCGCAATGTGGATTATCATTACGAGTTTATCCGCTGTTGAACTCTGGAGTTCTGCTTCTAATCCATATGATTATGATGATTGATGAGGGTAGTAGTAATTAGTTTTGTTAGTGAATGTAATCAGCATCTTTTCATCATGTTTAAATTTGATCAAGTCATGGACTCATGGTTTCTAAATTCAAAGTGGTTGCCTGTTTCGTATTCTGAGTAGGGACATGTTTTACCGATTGCAATTCAAGGATTCTATAGCTGGAAATTCCTCCATCTCAATTACTCCCTATTTCTTTACGTTTTTCTGGATCCGAGTGCCTAATTATTTAGGTACATTTCGGTTGCCATCAAAATGGATGCTTGATAGGAGTATAATTTATAATATGGAGTTACATGATCGTAGTAAATCAAGGTTTACACTGTAAGACCGTGGTTATGGGCTGAATACATCGGGTTTTCAAAGAAACAAAGTGAAAGTACTCAAATCACAAAACACCAAGTCAGGATCAAACCAAAGCTTTGGCCATAAACCGAAAATATTCTTATTAGGGTACTTTGGTAGGAAAGAAATTCATGTATATTTGGGCCTGTTGTCTATTGAGGTGAACTACTAATGAAATAAGGTTAATTAGAGAGGAAAAAAACCCGATTTTTTAAATAATTTTCCCCCAAAAAATGTGTTGCTTTGGCCTGGGTGTCCCTAGTTCCACCACTGTTTATAAAGGTAATTCGCTATTGCTTCTGTAATTCTTAGGTGCTACTGGTGTAGTTTAATGTTTGAATGTAGTATGTGTATGTGAAACAGCCATTTCAACTAAAAGTTTATGTTGACGACGATTGTAATTAATATCTGCACTGCTATAGGGGTTGCGTGGTTTGGGAGGGAGGATGGGAACGAGGTTTATTGAGCCAAAGAACTTTGTTTTTGACCATGCGGCTCAATTCTTCACCGTAACTGATCCAAGTTTTGCGGAGTTGGTCAATGGATGGATTGAAAAAGGTCTAGTACGGCAGTGGCATGGTGCCGTTGGAGAACTTGAAGCTGGTGGTCAATTTGCTGAACTACCTGCTTCGCCACCACGATATATAGCTGTCTGTGGAATGCGTGTACTGGCCGACTCAATTTTATCAGAGGTGATAGTTTTTGCTTTGATAAAATTATTATTTATTTACCATGTCTAATTCAGAATATTTCACACACACACACACCATAATTCATGAATATCCTTCTGAGCACTTGCCTTTGGCTCTGGATGTCATACTTCTCTGCTTTGATCTGATGTCACAAGCGTTATTGTGTGTATTAAGGCTCTCTGAAACCACTGAGTAGTGATCTTTGATACTATGCAGACAAACAAAGTTAAGGTTGTCAGGCCATGCTGGATCAGCACGCTAGAGCCCTATAATGGGATGTGGCATTTAAGTGAAAACGGAAAGCCTCAAGGACAATTTGACACCATAGTTATTGCACACAATGGTGAGGTGGTGACTTTGTAACTTTTGTATTTGATATCCATGGAACTTCAATACTTGCTGGTATATGATTTTGTTTTTATCCAAATATACTACAGTAAGGCTTCCCATCCAATTTCAATGTGAATTGGAAGCTGATGTACGTATGTGGTATTCTCTGATTGCAATTTGATCATGTGTTTTCTTATTACAAAACTGCCGTACTTCCTTAAAACACTCACCTGTGGTGGAGTAAGAGTGTTAAATGTACAGGACTTACTCCTCTGACATCTACAGGTTTCTGCATGATCCATTAAGCATATTCAGTCGAGAAGTGCATTGACAACCTTTCTTAACACAAGAAGCAGATACAACATTGTGAACCATCTCTATTGTATATTTTTTTTGATCTGTTGGGAGGAGTTGTCTTAATAACATTAGAAATTTGGGCTTTACGTAGAAGTTAAGAAGTATTCGAACATGAATTCTTTTCGTGAGCTGAATAGAAGCACTGATTACCATTACTTATAAAGATGTTCTAGAAGGATGATAAAACATTCCCGGCCAAGTTCAGTATACAGCTCCATGATGGTTAGAGTCGTTCTCTTTGTTGCCTTTTGTCACAGGTATTGTGGTTTTTGGCTGACATGATGCTCCTTAATTCAGCTGCTCTTCTATCAAATTTTCCACAAAAGGTTATTTTATTAGACGTTGTCTATGTGAATATGAATAGACGCGTCCAACATGATTTATTTGTTGTAAGGAGGAACTTGATAATCATGAGTCATACAAAATACAGTAATGTTCTTCTGGCTTCTTACAGGATTGAGGATTGTCTTGGCTAACATTTTGTATCCCTAGATCATGTTTTTTTCCTTCTAAGTCAAATGATTGTATATTGACTATAAATTGACACCAAGATTCTACTCTGTCCTCAGGAAAATGTGCAAATCGCTTACTCGCTTCTTCAGGCTTGCCACTAATTGCTAAACAGATGAAGGTGTGTGGTGAACTGGTTATTATTCATTGTCCCGTGCGGAGTCAAATATGTGTGATTCTGTCAAAGCCCTTTCCAATTTATCTCCGAGAATTTATGCAATAATATAATTTGCTACCTTATTACTCGATGGAATAATACCTTCAGCTCCCTGAAGACAAGTTATATGTTCTCTGCAGGCATTGGAGTTAAGTTCTATTTGGGCCCTTCTTGCATCATTTGATGATTCTCTTCCCATGAAGTATCCCTTTGAAGGAGCATTTGTAAAAGGAATGGACGCTTTGTCGTGGATGGGAAACAATTCTGCAAAACTGTCATCTATAGAAAGTGCACCCCATTGCTGGACCTTCTTTAGTACAGCTGCATTTGGGAAAAAGAACAAAGTTCCACAGGTTGGTAAAAAGTTGGACTGCAAGACATGAATTTGGTTGTGATAATCTGGATCATTCAGCGACGTGGTGTAACCTTTACTGAATCGTGACTATAATATCCCTCAGGAAAATATTCCAACTGTCACGGCTGAGAAAGTCACTACGCTTATGCTTGCTGCCGTTGAGAGTGCACTAGGGCTATCAGAAGGATCACTGCAAAAACCTATATACAGTAGGGTACAACTATGGTGAGGAACTTGTTTTTTTCATACATATATGGATCCCGTTCATCAGAAATTGTATTACAAGGTTAACAGGATCTTCTGTCTATTGCATCTTTCTAATTCCCTCTGAACGACCCCACAAGTAGTAGTGTAGAACTGTGATAAAGATATTGTGTATGGAAAACGACCAAATCAGTTTCTCTCAGGTTTGGTTGATATGCAAGGAAATAATGAAAATAGCATCCTTTACATTGTATCGTAAAAGTTGTTTTCATGTATGTTACTAATCATTAGCCATGGTCCGAGTCATTAAGTTCTAAGACTGGGGGTGAAGCTGCTGGTTTCTTAATGGGTAAAGCTAGTCCGGGGTCTTAAAAGTTGACTCTTTTGATGGGATTGTGGGAGGTACTGGTTGAAGATTTTAATGTCCTCGATTAATATGTTCAGGGGAGCGGCTCTTCCAACAAATACTCCAGCTGTTCCTTGCATCTTTGATCCTCAGGGAAGAGCTGGTATATGTGGGGATTGGCTTTTGGGATCAAGTTTGGAAGCAGCTGCCCTCAGTGGCATTGCGATGGCTAATCAGGTAAGCTTCGATTATCTAATTGTCCATCATGTGTAGTACGTGTCTGTTTCATGATGCTAGTAACTTGCGTCTTTGATGTTGACCTTTTTAGTCCACTTGTACCTGAAATTGAGTTAGGGTACACACCGTAAATGCCAATGAAGTTAACATTTGAGTCGGAAACCATGCCTGCTGCAGATAGCAGATTTTCTTCAAAGTGGGGGGACACGTCCAGAGGAATTTGCCGTTGGCCTGCAGAACGAATTCCAGCAAATACAAGGCCATGACATTGGACAGTTCCCTGGCCTAGAACCTCAAAAGCAAGTGAGCCATGTCACTACATAGTTACCATGCTTAGATTCAGAAGAAAATCACTATATAATTGCCGCATAGAAGCGGTTATCACACCATCAAAAACAGAAAGTAGAGGCGTAAGGCTGATGCGGGATTCCTTGTGCATCAACAATATCTGTTGGATTAGATAGAACTACAGAAGGGTCGCCAACAATGTTTACATATTGTATTGTTATTTATCATTAAAACTGAACACTAGTGACATTCCTTACTCCTAAAGTAGGCAAGTTAGTTACCATGTTCGGATCCTGCGTTTAACTCCCTAGTGATCTTGCGAGTTTTGTCAGAGGATGCAAACATCAGGTAAAGCTTCCTCTTATTGTTTGAACCGGAATTAAGAGGTAAATAGATTTTCAAGCATGCCTACCTTGCTCATCAGTCTTTACTTTCATTGCGCCGTATTATTAAGGGTAAATTCTTGTTTGTGACGGAACTATCTGTCATAAATGTGGATGGGTCAAATAGGGTCAAATTTGGGTAGATAAAGACAAAATCATGTGCTACCCACTAGCTTTGTCTTTTCTAACCAAATGGTATTTTTTGACCCGTCATCGATTTGTGATGATCCATCACAAGGAAAACTTACTGGTTATTAAGAAACCGTGGACTTGGCCTTGTCCTTTTGTAGCTCCTTTTTGAGCTCGTTTGAGTTATGTTGAGTAAAGTCCACTTCTCTTCAAATGTCTTATTCCTTAGGCTTATTTTGTCTCAATTACTTCAACTCAATTCACTACACTTTAACTAAGTTCAACCACCCTAGCAAAAAAGAGTAGGCCTTACATAGTACGAATACTCAAGATTATGTTGGATGTCCTAACTCTAACCCAAAACAATAGATTTAAAAACACGAGTCAAAATGATTAAGTTGAAGGCATATTCAAACTTTTCTACACAAAAATTCATGGATTAGTTACTCAAAGTAACCTGGCCGAGATTCGGTTAACATGACTTATATTGACATTGACACCTTTACCTAGCCGGGCAAGTCGACTTGAAATCTGAAATTGTGCAACCTAAATATGACTCCAAACTCAAATCAACGTGACACAATCCAAATGAATCACACTATCGTACATTCGTACCCAAAAAGTGTCGTTCCAAGTCCAACCTGTTTGTGCCGCCAGATCTAATCTCACCAGTCACGATACATTCTACATTGTGTTTCCCACAGGCATAGACGCATAATGCGTAGTGCGTACACACAAGAGTCTGGCCACAATAATTGACTACCAGATCTCTCCCCCACACTAGCAAGTACTACCTCCCATTCACTGGAAATCTACCAAAGATTGAATATATGTGAGGTATATTTTAATCAAATGGTAGGATTCTAGTAAATGGGAGGGAGTACTATATTAGCCACTAGTAGGATCAACGAAGTAACCAAGTAATCATGATTTATATATTATCTCAAAATGATTTAATGATCTCGATATTAAGTTATAGATAGATGAACATAATACAATCCATTTTAAAATAAATGTATTAAACATAATGGATCATCAATTATTTTTGAGGTAATGAATATGATCTTAACCCGTAGAAGTGCCTCTTTCTTCGGACACCAATTCTTATTTTTGATATTGATTATTTTTTTCTATTTTTTTGATGGATGAGGCAACCCGCAGCCGCTACCTTTTTTGGTGCGTTCTGGGTAACCCTCGGGCGTACGCATAGCCTGCAAACCACCGTGGCTGACAGGTTTGGGCCGATGACCACAAGTTTTAACCACATCCTTATGGGCGATATTGATTATTATATGTAACTCTAAGTGATAATTTTATTTTGTACCTATTTATATAACAAATGTATCCTTTTATATGTGTATGCTCTTTTATGGTAAACGTACCTATTTTTATTAACTTTGATAACATTGTTAGTAATGATCTCTCACTAACAATAGACCTACTCACTTTACCCACCGATACACTCACAAGTGTTACGAAGTATTTAATTATCGTAAGCTTGTGATGAATATACCCGATTGCCTATCACGCGGGACTTAACTCTTCCTCAAAACGCGGTAGTTCATATATAGCCCCCACCCCACCTACCAGTCTACCACACTCATTCTCTTCTTCCTTTCTCTATCTCTCCCACCATTGTTAACACTTCTCCAACTCCGAAATCCCACCAAACCCCATTTCAAATCTCCCAAAACCCACCTCAAACCAACCATCTTTTCTCAATTCCGATGAGAATTCAACATTCCCCTGTTTCTCCATCTTCTTCTTCATCTTCCCCCTGTTCTTCTTCTTCCTCCTCTTCAATCCACTCCACTATCTCCACCCAATCCACAACCACGTCTCCGTGCCGCCGATGCCAAGGCCTCGATCTCCTCGTCAAGGCTGTCTACCATGTTGCCGGTTCAGTCATCGGAGTTCCCTACATTCAGCGCCGTGTTATTCGCCGCCGTAAACCCGCTCTTCGGTTCAAGAAGAAGATCACTCCCATTGATCATGTTCAAGAAGAAAATGACTATAGTGGGGGTGACGGTGGATTGATTGTCATTCAGAAAATAAAGAAACAATCTTTGAAGGTCAAGGATCGTCGGAGAAGAAGATCGATCAAGTAAGAGTTAGTCGTTGTCATTTTTTTTGCGATTTTTGGGAGTGAGTTTACTATCGAATTAGTGATATTGAATCAATTTTTTTGGCTTAGATTGAACAATTAAAGGGTGTATGACACATATATATTTGTAGGAAAGTTGTGTTTAGTTAAAACTTTATTCTTTGGTGAAATCAGTAGATGTATGAAGATGTGCAGAAACTAAGAATGTTGTAAGCTTGTTTGTAGTAGGACAATATTATTGTCATTCCAATGATTCGATTCTTGTTTGATTTGCAGAAATTAAACGAATGAATGAATGGGATTCAATTGTATCCATATTCATATTCACTTGAATCCTATGATGTTGTTTGTTTGATGTTAATGATGATTGAGGTTTTTTTGGAATTTACAAAGGAAAGTAAACTGATTTGGTAAGATGAACCCAATAAGAAACATTTGTAGATTTGTTTACAACTTGTTTTATGATCTTGAGTTTTATCAAAAAAAAGTTTCAACTTTTGTTGTAAACTTTCTGAGGTTTGGTGTAAAGTTGTCGAGTTAAATCATATAAATGTTTAAGCTCAAAAACTTATAACTTAGCTACTTGTATAAGTTCAGTAAATATATATACAGAAGTTCAACAATTTTATTTTGACATGAGACAATCTTATGTGAAGTCGTAGATCTGTGTTATGTTAACGTCTAGTGAGACGGTTTCTCGAAAGAGACCTTGTGATAACTTAATTGTGGGTGATTATTGTAGTCTAAGTTTCTGGTATCACTCAAACTTAGCTTTGTATCCGGAGGCTAGATTGGCTACATGTTCTAGACTCTAAAGGGCAACACCGGTTCTCCTTATCAACCATATTGGAGTATGTGTAAGAGCTACTACTACGAGTACAATGTTACCAAGGAGCTTATGCAACCTCTACATATTGACAACCAAAAGGAGCTACTCTATAATGTTACCGAGCTACAACCTCAGCGGCAATGTTTTCATGGACATCTTCCAAATTGATGCGCGCAAGAAGGGAAAGGTTGTCGGGGACATTACGGTGATGGTTTAATTTTAATGTTGTACTAATGATTTTTGGGAATTTGACAAAAAAAACTCGTGTCACTTAAATTAGTACGGAGTACTCTTTATGTGCTAATCACTTCTTTAGCTTTGATTAAAAAAGTGTAAATCAAATTATGAATAGTACCCCGTATGACATCATGATTTATATAAAAGGCTACTCGATGAAATAAATCGGGACACAGATTTGGACCTAGTACCGTAAGAAAAAATAAATCCGAGGCGTATGGATTCTAAAAAATTGTTACGACGACAATGAGAAAGACGTTAAAATAAGAATGCAAAAGATAGAATACACGTATGTACGTAGTTCACTAATGTTGTGGTAGCTACACACACTCACATGTACAACGAAATGAGAGTTTAGTGAAAGATGAGATATTCAGATTTCAGATTATAATAAAAACAAGGCCTATAGAGTTCATGTAATACTCTCGCTCTCTAAGGGCAATACCAATTTTTTAATTTTCTTCAATGGTAGAAGTTCTTTATTTTTTATGTGGTCCCCTCTTTCCTACTTGTAACCGATTTCATATAAGAAGCTCCTTATTCATATGAAACTTCTTACTACCTCCCATTCACTGGAAACCTACCAAAAATTTGAATATATGTGAGGTATATTTTAATCAAATGGTAGGATTCCAGTAAATGGGAGGGAATATTATACACCATTATTATTGCCCTGAGAACCTAACAAACCCGTAATAGGGGAACTCGAGCATTACCCCCGAACCATCATCACAGTCATCGGAGTTCTAAACCCCAACTCCCTAACCAATCAACGACCCGTAATTGCGGTTAATCTAACACCACCTACACAACACAAGTAGTCGTATAAATTTGATACTAACATTAACATAACATCACCCATCAAAAACAACAGAAAAATGTGGAGCACACCTAGAGTTGAAACACCCCGTCCCCAATGGTGTATGTGTACACAACTCCTCCCTATCACCTCCTCCTCCCATACTTTCCTCACTTCCTTTCACCCTTCTTCTTCTTCCTCTTCCTCTTTTCCAACCCCTCTTTCCTCCTCCCCCTCCTCCTCTCATTCTCTCACACTTGCCTCCAAATTCCTTTCCATGGCTTCCAAAAAGGAACTAATTAACTTCAAAGACGAAGACTTTGCTTCAAGTACTATTTCTCTCTTCAATCTCAATATATTCATCTCTCTTTCTTCTATTATTGCCCGTTTCTTGCTTCTGAGATTGCCGTTTTCCCGGTTATTTTTGGGTATCAATGATTATTGTATGTTTGATAACAATGGGTGGTTGTTTGAAAGGTGGTGATTTGCAATTTGAACCACCCTTGAAGGTGGTGGAATACCCAGACCCGAGACTTAGAGCCAAGAATAAAAGGATTAATACCTTTGATGATAACTTGAAGAAATTGGTTGCTGAAATGTTTGATGTTATGTACAGGTCAGTCAACTTTTTCCATCATAAACACATTTTGTGTTGCACTAATTATTTTTTCGACGATTCTATAGCTGCTTCTGTAATTTGCTTCATAGGGTAGTGAGGATTGAATTACTACCTACAATTTGTGATTATAAGATTATTATTACTTGATTGATGACTGATGAGATAATTTGCATATTTTCCTGCCTCCAATCGAGTATTCAAGTGTTCAAATATTGGGTATTTCTATCAGTTTCTTGTGCTTTCAAGGGAGGGGGTGTTGAGCCACTTGCGACGTTCCTTTACGCGCTTAGCCAAAGTGGATATCGAGTAAATGAGGACTCTATGCATTTGTGACTACATGACAAACTAGTTGGCGTTACCTGCGTTCAGATGTCTGGTTTATATACCAAAGGTTGAGTTGTGTAAGGATTTTCTTTTTTGAAAAAAATGGACAGTAATGGACAGTAACTCACGTATTAGGAATAATTTAAGTATAAAGGCTATGAACAAGGCTTGTATCTGTATGTGATGATGGGTGCTAATTAAAATGATTGAGAAAAGTGAAAGGTCCGCGAAGTTACCTTCATTCAATTTGAGAATTGTTCCACCAAGATTAATCACAAAATCTGTTACCCATCCTCCTATAGTCCTATACTCCTATTATTGTCGCACCATCCGAATCAAGCCTTAACAGAAGTATAGCAAATGATGAATGGTAGTAATATTTTAGTCTCTATTTCCGTTTAAGAAAAAAGTCACTTTTTTCAAACCCCATTGTCCACCTCTGAATTGAGCCCTTATAAAATTGGTACATCTATTTTTCCTTTTTATAGACAGATTAATGCCTAACTGGCACCCAGAGTAATGCATTTCTTGTTTTAATTTTGATCATCGTCACCACCACCACCACCACCACCACCTAGCCTAGGGGTGAAGGTGATTGTGAATAAAGTTAGTCTAGCTATTATAACGTTTTCGGAACTTTTGTGACATTTGGTTCAACCACGGTAATATTTAAAATGCTCGGATATGTTGTATTTATTTAATTATTTGCAGGGTTGTGAAGAATTCTTTTCGACTTTCTTTTTCACAGAACTGATGGGATTGGGCTTTCCGCTCCCCAAGTAGGTGTTAATGTCCAGCTCATGGTATTTAATCCTGTTGGTGAACGTGGAGAGGGTGAAGAAATTGTTCTGATAAATCCAAGAGTAACCAAGTACTCGGAAAAGCTTACAATTTTCGATGAAGGATGCCTATCATTTCCTGGATTATATGGTGATGTCAAGGTACTATTTTCGTCATATTTTTCTGGATGGGTAGATTTCAAATGGCTGATGAATTTAATCATTCTATTTGGCACTATTACTGGCGGAGTTTGTATTGCTGCACTGAAGGAGCTGCAATCAAAGAAATAAGTTATTACAGAGTAATATACAAGCCTTGAAGTTACTCGGTGTATCATAGACTTCCTCACAATGAAACAGAAGTTAAATGAAACGATACGCAAAAGAGGGTAAGGACTAAGGATATGTGATTCAGTGGTCTGACCCGATATGAAGAAAATAAGTATATGTAAAGGAAATTAATGGAAAAACAGCTATGAGGGTTTTATATGTGTAAACTGATCAACATGTTCTTATATTTGTGGGAAATTTAGTCTGCGAGGCTGATTGAAAAACCATGGTGGATGGTCCAATGATTATTGATTTGTTTCAGATTAATTTGGCAGTCAGTATTACTTTACTAATCTGACATTTGTTTAGTGTCGTAGTGAGTTGTGACTGATATGATTTTTGCATTCTACAACACTAGTGAAAGTTGTCATACACTCTTATCTGGATACATGCTTTTGTTGTGTATACATAACATTGGAATTTATCCTAGCAAAATACTCTGCACGTAGTGTCAAATGAATATTCCTCCGATTCATTGAATAGTAGTTATTTATTTTATTTTTTGGGCATATCAGTCAATAGTTATCCATTTCCATTTTTGGTAAGTTTTTGTGAATCTTTCTTACGTGTATGTGAGGTAATTAGATTTTGTGTGGTTTGTTTCCTTGGTTTCGATCCAAACGTAATACTCGCAGATAACTATTGAATAAATTGGAGGGAGTATATTGTAACTAGTAGCACATCGAAGATAGCTTTAACCGATGTTTCATCTGAATCTTGATTGATGTTTGGTCCTTCGAAGATAATTCTAGCTCCAATACTCATTCTTTGTACTGTGTATCTTTATCATACTACTGCTTGGTATTCCATTGGCTTTACATGGTTATTTATGGGATTATAGTTTTCGATAATATCATCTACTGAAATCACCCTTGTGGTTCTCTCTGTAACATTTTGTTTTACTGGAATCACCTGGCAAACCAGCCTACAAGTGAGCAAGAAATGAAGATCATCTGTCCATACTAATAATTGGCTTTGGTCAATTTGGACAGATGGTCTCTCGTGATCACACTTTTTTAGCTACAGTGTAGGTTAAAGTTAGTTTTTGTAGTCTTCATGTATTTGAGTCGAATCTTTCCAATGCTTGTTTACAGAGACCAGAATCCGTCAAAATTGATGCGAAGGATCTTAGTGGGTCAAAGTTTTCGGTTACATTGTCAGGCCTTCCTGCTCGTGTATTCCAGCATGAGTTTGATCATTTAAAGGTAGTTTTTTTTTGTCAAGTTTTCTATCCTTTTAAAGGTAGTTTTTTTGTTAAGGTTGCTGCGCATGCCAATAGAATCACAATTATGAGTTTATGACACATTGTAGCTGTGCTTCTCAAATTACCATGTAACTTTTGTAGCTAGAACTAATTGTAAAGCATTGATTGGTATTGGTAAGATGCTGATAATTTCACCTCCTGTTATGGCTAACATGGTGCTGATAATCTGCAGGGCACCCTTTTCTTTGAGAGAATGACCACAGGAGTTCTTGACACTATACGTGAAGGTTTGCAGGTAATAAGATCGTTTAATGTCGGATATTTTGTCCTCATTCGGTTGCTCTTCTCTATTGACTAATAATAGTTCAACATAGTTTCACCATACAAAATACAAATGCTTCTCATTTAATCCAGTTATCATAAAGCTATGTTAACCTTAAAATAATGTGGAGTACTCCGTCGTTTGAAAGAAGTTTAAATCATTAAAGAAACCTGAAGAAAAGGGATCAACATATCTGATAACTTGTTGGGAATTACAAGAAACAATAATGAAATGAAGAATAATTATTAGGGTACTTGGATAATGATCGAACCACGTTTTAGAAACGTTTTTTGTAGAAAGTATTTCAACCCTTAAATTTGCAGCGGATTACACGAAATCTTTCAGAGGATAAGACAATCACAAACCCTCTTGTTCTCGCCAAATAGATACGGTGTACTATGGATACCAACTACCAAGGCACTTTGAGTGCGTATTATTTTGTAAATCCGAAGTCCATTGTAAAAGCCTTTCGTATCTCAAGTTCTTGTTAGTATATTTTATACACACGCTTTCATATATGAAGATACATGCAACATTCCCTTTCGTGAAAAAGGAGATATGAAAATAAATAACAAAACAGCATAAAACTGATGAAAACCCGTGAAAAACTACCAGGGCCGCACTGTTTTGTTTACTCTGTGCTGGCTTCGCTACACCACGCGGCCACCCAATAACTTGAGAACCCTTATCCTTTTCACTCATAAACTCATAGTACATTTATATGGGCACGATCTTCGAGTTAATTGTAACAACCTGAGATTACTTCCGACTTTGGTTGAATCCCGATTACACTTCAATTTAACCAATGCCTATACAAAGCACCAACATAACAATATTAAAATAAAAATCTTGTTTTTTTAATGGTAGTGTATAAGTGCTTGCATTTTGTCAAAAGGTTGGAGTAATAGAGATGTGACATCGTATGTGGTATGCAACTTAAGTGTGAAAGTAACCTAGTCGGAGAGAGAGAGAGAGAGGGAGACCTGGGAATAATGTTGTTGAATAATGTTGTTATTTTTCTGTGGACAGGCTTTGGAAGTAAAGTATGAAAAACATACAGGTTTGCCGAGCCCTGAGAAGATTGAAATTCGACAAAGAAGGAAAACCGGTGTGGGGTTTGGGAAATTTTGACTTTGGATAGCTTTTCAAGTTGGGCCAATTTAAGTTCATTCCAATTTCCAAAGGTGTATCACGTATGTGTATTTCGTATCTAACTTGTCAATTGTCTAGTAATATTACCATCTCTACTTTTCCTGCAAATTCCCCTGCCCTCTTCACAGAGCTGCCTCTGGTATGTATTGATTCTAATCTGGGTAATAATTGATGGTGCTACATCTCACAATAGCGGCTTTCTTATGACTTTTTCTATTGTTTATCGTGCTCAGGTCCATGGTTTGGAATTCAGATCGAGCTTCTGTGTCTTCCGGCACAGGCGATTGGAATCTCCAGGAATAGTAGGGAAGCATACTAAATGATGTAATATCATGTTACATTACCCTGATTAGGTAATTGCTCAATTAAAGGACGTCTATGTATATCCACCATACAACAAATGAGTTCTATAATCGCCCTTGTTATTTCCTTTACATACTAACAAATGTTATAAATCACCAGTCAAGCCCCCCATCTCTTCAACTTGTGTGAAAATAGACATTCTGAAACGAACGAACGTGTTTTTTTTTTCAAATCCCAAAATATAGTTCGGTTGTACCAGAGCTGATCATTGGTTGCTTACTCTCTTTAACTTTATGAAGACGATTGTGATAATCACATGTTGAGCATCTCTAAATACTTGTAACATTTATACATCTAAGCTAAAAAAGTCGATACAAATTTATTAGGTCCATGACCAGAAAAAAATTTGAGACAAACTGGAACGAGCTCTTTACCCTAAATCAATATATATATATATATATATAGAGAGAGAGAGAGAGATAGATGGGATCAGATGAGTCCACTTATATATATTGAGTCCGTGAGTCCCCATCTTATCCCTTGATTCAATGTTAGATTAATGGACAAGATTTGATCTCATAATTAAGGAAATAACTATAATATCTATCAAAATATATTTTCTTTCTCTCTCTTAATTATCTCGGTACAAATTCTCTCTTTCCTATCAAATTTTTAATTGCCTCTTTCTCTCACACAATAAGTTTATATAAAATTAAGTTTTTTTTCATCTTCAGCAAAAAAATCATCCGTTCCCTACTGCCATTGTACGTATGTTACCCTGTTACTGCCATAATCCGTAAACTATGTTACTGTAACTCATACGTTGTGTTACTCTAATTCATGAACTGTGTTACTTTAACTCATAAAATCTGTTACGTTGCATAGTCTCTTGCAAAAACTGTTACTCTAACTCATACAATGTGTTACTTTAATTCATGAATTGTGTTACTTTAACTCATAAAATCAGTTACGTTGCATAGTAGTCTCTTGCAAAAACAGTAGTTCCAATTAACAAAAAGAACAATGTTTGTTTTTATTAAGATACTCCAAAACAAAAAGTGGTACAATATTCCAACTAAATCAACTCCATTACAATTCCAATGTTTCACACTTGTTACTCATAATGTCCTACTTATAATTCTGCTTCTTCTTCATCCTTCTCGTTTTCTCCGTCTTCTTCTTTTTTATCTTCTTCATCACCATCTCAGAAGCTTTGATTTAATCTCAATGGAGGAAACTCTCACCCACATCCCTACATCATTCATATGGATTAAAGTAACAGATAACAAGAGTTAAAGTAACAGATGAAGTGCATTGAAGTAACAATTAATTAAATTAACAGAGTATGCTTATACACCAGGTATAAAGTAACAGATGTCAGATATTAAAGTAACAGATAGTATGAATTAAAGTAACAGATAATGTTCATTAAAATAACACCAGATATAAGTTAGTGTAAAAAATTCATATAATGATAAAAAATGATAGTATGACGCAGTATCTTATTCTTTGATATTGTTTCCTATTTTGAAGTCATCACGTCCCATAATTATAGGAAGTAGTATTTTTTTTCTTTTTTTTATATGACATTACTCTTTGATATTATTTCCTATTTTGGTGGCAATCACGTCCCATTATTATAGGAAACAATATCTTTTTTTTTATTATTTTTTAAATATGGCAGTTTCCTAAATTCTTAGGACACTACAATACACTACAATAACAGATGAAAAACACTAAAGTAACAACTGGGGTGTATTAAAGTAACACGACATATAAAGTAACAGATGGTAGACATTAAAGTAATAGATGCTCTACACTAAAGTAACAACTGGAGTGTATTAAAGTAACACGACATATAAAGTAACAGATGGTAGACATTAAAGTAACAGATGCTCTACACTAAAATAACGCAATATATGAACCACAATAACTCAATATATTGTAAACGTAAAAGCTAATAATTGAGTAGCATCTTAATGACTTCCATGGCGATTCCAGTATAAATTACAAAACATATATACTCACCGTTTGTGTGTTCTACGATTTGCATATGAATCTATGATGAATAACACGACCATGAAAACAATATCAACATGAAAATTGACGCAAAACATGAATGACACGACCATGAAAACAATATCAACATGAAATACGCAAAACATGAACACAAATTGAAGCAAATTAATCAAGATAATGAATAAAAATTGACACAAAACATGAAAGCAATATCGAAACTCACCATTGTTATACTCGATGAATTGCTTATCAACCGTTAATGAAGATGTCACGATCATTGAATTCATAGTAACAGAATTTCGAGCACAGATTTGATTGAATGAATGAACGTGATGATCGATGGGAGCATTTTTTTTAAGGTTTTGATGAACCTGTGAATGAACGTGAATGAATGAATGAATGAGGAATGATTGTGATTATGGGAGTTATTGTTTCCTAAAATCATGGGAGTTATTTTAGGATACTAAATCTTTTTTTTTATACAAAATATTAGGATGCATCTTATCCATCTATCCTCATCTCATCCAACGGATGAGATGAGAACTTAAGGACTCAACATATATAAGGGGACTCATTAGAACCCATCTCTCTCTCTCTCTCTCTCTCTATATATATATATATAGTAAGGCTCTTATGAGTCCTTTACTCTATATGAGTCTCTAAGTCCTCATCTCATCCATTGGATGAGATGAGAAGGGATGGACGAGATGCTTCCAATTATTTGCATTAAAAAAAAAAGATTACGTTCCTAAAATAGCTCCCATGATTTTAGGAAACAATAACCCCATGATTACGTTCATTCATCATTCAGTCATTCACTTTGCAAAATTCATCAAAACCTAAAAAAAAAAAAAAAACTTCCATCATCATGTTCCGTCATTCATTCAATCAAATCTGGGTTCAAAATCCCGTTACTATGGATTCAATGAGCGCGACATCATCATCAACTGTTGAAAAGCAATTGATCGAGTATAACAATGGTGAGTTTTGATATTTCTTTCACGTTTTGCTTCAATTATAATTCGGCGATCGACTAACAAAAATTAAATTTCTTTCACGTCGCTTTGGCTTCGTTTTTTATGTCAATTTTCATGTTAATATTGTTTTCATTGTCATCTCATTCATCATAGATTCATATTGATGGTTAATTGATATTCATGTCGATTTGGCTTCCCTTTTTACATCAATTTTTATGTTGATATTGTTTTTTCATTCATCATAGATTCATAGTGATGGTTAATTGATATTGATTCCATAGTTTTATGTTTGTTATTTGGGTTTTCAATGAGGTCCACTGATAATATTGTTTTGTTTTCTATGAACGCAGTCACGATGTTGAAGTAACATACGCTCTACATTACAGTAACACTCCATTGCAATTACAGTAACACACTGAACGTTACGAAACAGTTTTTGATGATGAGGTTAGAGTAACGTACTTTACCAGTTAGAGTAACACAATGTAAGAGCTGAAGTAACACATTGGCTGCATGGGCGTAACGCAAATGTATTAACGTTACAGTAACACTTAATTGCAATTACAGTAACACACTGAACGTTGAGAAACAGTTTTTGATGATGATGTTAGAGTAACGTACTTTACCAGTTAGAGTAACACAACGTAAGAGTTGAAGTAACACATTGGCTGCATGGGAGTAACACGTTGTTTAATTTTGTGCAGGTGATATTGGAAGTGATGCGAATGCACAAGACAACACTGATAAAGGTGGATGAGGATGAGGAGGATGAAGTGGATGACGACGACGAAAATGAGGAAACTGAGGAAGACACTGAAGAAAATAAGGAGGAACATGTGTTTTGAGAATACTTGTGTTTTTTGTCATGATAAAAATATTTTTCTTTTTTTGTTTACAAGAATAACTGATTTTGTACACATTTTTTACAAGTAGCGTTGTGCTACGTAGCAATTAACTCTATATTTTATTTAATACATGTGCATTTGGTTAGAGTAACATCTTTGTTCTATTGGAGTAACACCTTTCGTCAGTTAGAGTAACAGACATAATGCATTAAAGTAACTGAGGACAGCAGCGTTTAAACAAATGATTACCAAAGTAATTGATGATAACTTGGATTGGAACCATTCATTACCAAATTAACGATTGTCGTTCTTTAAAGAACTATATATAATGCGTCAGAGTAATTAATGATAATAACATTGTTTAACCATGAGACAAAGAATAACACCATTAATTATTTGGAGTAACATCATTTGTTCATTAAAGTAACACTTATAATACGTCAATGTAACACGGGTGTGTAGCCTTGCTTGAGTTGAAGATGAAAGAATGAGCGGGTGTGTGTTTTGAAAGAAATTAGAAGTCGAGAGATTGAGTTTGGGATGATGAAGATGAAGAGTTTTAGTTAGGCGGGTGAGTTTGAATGAAAAAATTGAATGTGATGAAACATAATCAAGTAAGTTAGGTGGTTGGAGATAATTAAGGGAGGAGAGAAGATTTTATTATATTTTTTTCCAAAATATATTATATATTACCTTAATTACTAGACTCAATCACCACCATCCATCTCATCTAAATCAATGGCTCTAAATAGGACTTATGGACTCAAAAAGAAAAAAAGAACTCACTTGATCTTTACTCTCTCTCTCTCTCTCTCTCTATATATATATATATATATATATATATATAGGAAGGATCAAGTGAGTCCCTTTTTCTCTTTTGAGTCCATGAGTCATATTCTTAGCCATTGATCTAAACAAGATGAATGATTGAGATTGCATATGCTAATTAAGGTAGTAACTACCAAATTTTGGAAAAAAAATAAAAAAATCCTCTTCCTCCCTAGATTAGCGTCAACTGCAACCTTCTTTCTCATCTCATTTATTTTTTTTGCATTCAAACGCCCGCTTAAGAAAACCCTTCATCTTCATCTCTTCTCTCATCTCGCTCAATTTTTTGGCTCAACTCAATCACAGCCTTACACTCAAACGCTCAACTCAAACTCAATCGCTCAACTTCAACTTTTGCGCTCAACTCAGGCATACCCGAGCACTCAATCCTTCAACTCGCACTCAATCCTTCAACTCAACTCAATCGCTCGCTCAACTCTAGGATTCTCGAGCACTCGCTCAACTGAACTATGTCGCTCAACTCAATTCAATCGCTGTCCTCAACTCGAGCAAGGTTATTATTTTACTGAAGATCTAGGTTTTGTTTACATCTGTGTTATATTTCATTACCTCTTTCGCTAATTATTGATTCATTAATTTTCCTGCGTCTGTGCCATATAATTAATTTTTTTTCACTGTTTCGTGTAATTGAATTCAACTACAGACGAACATATATCGAATGTTACTTTAATGCACATACGCTGTTACTGTAATAAACTTGATGTGTTACTGTAAGGGGTGCTTCGTTACTGTGTTTGATGTACGGTGTTATTTCAAAGACAACCATGTGTTACTGTAATGCATAAGAGGTGTTACTTTAACTCTCATCTTCGTGATACTTTGAATCCTTGTAAACCTCAATTGTGTACATTTGTTACTCTAATCTGCTTCTTATGTTACTCCACACTTCTATTGGCAGACAGGAACACTGTGCGATCGCAATTGTTGGAAAACGTAGCCAAGTATGAGAACACTAGACAAAAAATCATCGACGGTCCCAAGAGCAAGCCAACAAAGGGCCGAAAAAAATAGCGTGTTTACTGAATCATGTCATCTCTTTTGTAACTACGATTTAATGGTCTCTATTCTTTAGTTACCTGTCTAATTACATTGGTATTTTGACTATCACCAGTACATTGAAGCTGTGAAACTCTGTTACAATGACCAGCTGCACCTGTTACTCTAATTCACTGTTGGTGTTACTATGGGGATTATTGAAATTAACACAATTTTCTTTGGTCTCACAATCTGTGTGTTACACTGAAGCACTGTGTGTGTTACTTTAATGAACAAATTATGTTACTTTAAGTGATTAATGCCGTTAGTACAATGATATTGCAATCACCAATATTGGTACTCTTTCAATGAATGAACAACACTGCTGTCCTCAGTTACTACAATGCATTTTTTCTGTTACTGTAACAAATTAATAGTGTTACTTCAACGCACATGAGATGTTACTCTAACCAAAAACACATTTATTAAATAAATATAGTGTTAATTGCACAAATGTGTACAACATTAGTTTTTCGTGTAAACCAGGAAAAAAGAAAAAATTCTTGTAATGTCAAAGAACACGAGTATTATCAAAACACTTGTTCATCCTCGTCTTCCTCTGTGTCTTCTTCAGTACGGAGTGAAAATCTCACCCACATCTCTGCACCATTCTTGTGCATTCGGCTCTTTACCAATGCTTCCTGCCAAAAATTAAGAAAAGTCAGGTCCATGGGCATAAATGTTACTGTAACTCCTAGGTTGCGTTACTTTAACTCTAAAAAGATGTTACTCCAACGTCAGCGCCAAAAACCCTTTTTTAGTGTTACATTTTTGTGTTACTCTAATTAAAATTAGGTATTACTGTAATTCATTACTTGTGTTACTTCAATGTCATGCATGCTTCAACATAAACCAAAACAATAATATCGGTGAAACAATAATATCAATGAACCATAATATTAATCCATAATTAATCAAACGAATTAAATTCCACATTTTCCAGTGTTGTCTTGTGCGTTCGCATCTCTGGCGCAACTACCTGCACAAAATCAAACAGCGTTACATCAATGTAAATAATGTGTTACTGTAATTCATAAGTGGTGTTACCTTAACGTGTACAATACGTTACTCTAGCATATCATAAAAACCCTTTTCCTGAACGTTCATTTGTGTTACTGTAATTGCAATTAAGTGTTACTTTAACTCAGAAGGCATGTTACTTCAACGACGAATCTGCGTTAACTGAAATAAAAAAAATAGAATCAATGGATATCAGGGAAAATCTTAATAAAAAGCATAAAGACCTGTAATCTATAGAGATCAAGATATCAAAATACCATTGATACGAAACTGTGATATCAAAACGCAATGACATCAAAAAAACGCAAATTGATACGAAACTGTGATACGAAATGACAATGAAAGCACTATAAACATGAAGATCGACGTAAAAAAACGCAATTCGACGCGATAAAACATTGATATGAAAACGCAAATTGAAAGCAATATGACTATTGAAATCCATGAAGAAAAAACGAATAAAAACGTGAATGAAACACTGAACCTCACCATTGTTATACTCGATTAGTTGCTTATCAACCGTTGAAGACGATGATGCGGTCATTGAATCCATTGTAGCAGAATTTCGAGTTCAAAATCGATGAATGAGCGTGAATGAATCATAGTTTTTTTTAGGTGTGAATGAACGTGGAATGAAAATTGAATGTGATAATGAACGTGAATGATAGGAAGTTATTGTTTCCTAAATTCTTGTGAGTTATTTTAGGAACGTAAATCTTCCTTTTTTTTTAATGGATGCATCTTTTCCATCCATTCTCATCCCATCCAATGGATGGGATGAGGACTTAGGGACTCACAAAGAGTAAAGGACTCATAAGAGCCTTACTCTCTCTCTCTATATATATAAAGGAGGAAGTTTTCGAGCGATATGATTGGTCCGTTACATTATCAAAGCTCAATTTAGGAAAGTATCATTAATAATAATAAAAAATCAAGTAGAGAATCTTTTAATTATTATAATAATATATTTAATTTATCATATTAATGTGATGTTTTATAATTTTCATCTTAAAACCTTTAAATTTTGTTTAATAAAAAGTTATCGTAAATAAAATTATAAAAATGAATTAATTAGATTCGTGGTAGAAAATATTTTCATTAGGGTATAAATTTCATATTATTTGTTTCATATTATTTGCTTGAAAAAGTGATAAATTTATTACGTATAAAGATATTAAAGTTATCCCACAACGACAATCAATATATATATATATATATATATATATATATATATATATTAATAAAGCAGGAACTTTTCGAGGGATGTGATTGGTCGGAGTTTTTTTAAATTATTTAATAAAAAGTTTTAATATATTTATCAATTTAAATAAGAATATAGGAATTTGTATAAGATTCTACTCCACCTCAGATTTAAGCGATATTAGATTCGTACAGGAAAAAACAATCCTACTACACCTAAGATTAAAAAAATTACTACTATATAAACCGTCAATTATCACCTCAAAATACTACAAAAATTTAACAGAAACCGCATGGAACGTGTAGTGAGTTCTATTTGACGAATTTTAAATATTTACGAGTATTTATTTATTCACCCTATAATCAATATTAGAAACTCTAAAAATACAAAATTACGATTATTTTGTTGTTTATATATATATATATACATATAAAATGGTAAAAATTATCCCACATTGAAAAATTATAATAACGAGACGTGATTATAATAAATAAGTGGCATCATTGGTCATTAGGTAAATTTTTTAAAAAATTGAGTCTCATAAGTATTGTATTTTTTGCTCGAAAAAATGTCAGAGTAAGTTTTAAGGTGTTTTGTCGAGACGCGTTTTGCACCATCAATATCAAATATACATTAGCAAAAAATATAAAAGTTTGATATTTATAATATATACTCATAAGTCATAACGACTAAACACACAAGATCTCACGTGAGTACGTGACTATATTCCCTCTTATAGATTGTCAAGAATATTGAAGATTTTCTTTATTTGTGAATAATGTCAAAAACAAGAGTGCGACTAAAATTATCTCACATCGATAAACTATAATGAGGTGATAAAAATTTATTATATAAATAAAAGTAATAATTCGTCTTTAGATATCAACAAAAAAAATTTGAGTCCTAAAAAGAGTTATTAAGATTACAAATTTAAGTAAAATTATCCACATCGAAAAATTATAATACTCTGTAATAAATTGATGAAATTCTATTATATAAAATAAAAGTAATCATTTGTATTTAGATATTCAGGAAAAAAAATTTAGTTCTAAAAAGCGTTCTTTAGGTTATAAACTTAAGTAAATTTATCCGGCATCGAAAAATTATGATGAGGTGATGCAATTCTACATCATAAATAAGAGAAATCATTCGAGTTGAGATATTAACCAAAAATCTTTGAGTCCGAAAAAGAGTTTTTGAAACTATAAACTTAAGTAGAATTATCTCACTTTGAAAAATTATGATGAGGTGATAAATTCTACTTATTATATCATTCATTCTTATAAATCAACCAAAAATCTTTTGAGTCCTAAAAAAGTTCTTTAACACAATAAATTTAAGTAGAAATATCACACATAGAAAAATTATAATAAGTTGATGGAGTTCTATTATGGAGTATATAATTAAGAGTAACCATTCGTCTTTAGTTATGAACCTGAAATATTTTGGATCTTAGAAATAGAGTAGTTTTTAAGTTGTAAGACTATAAATTTAAGTAAAATTATCTCACACATAAAAAAATTATGATGAAGCGATGAGATTTTATTTCATACATAAGATAAATCATTCATTTTTAGATATTAACCAAAAAACCTTTTGAGCTCATAACAGCTCTTAAGACTATAAATTTAAATAGAAATATCACACATCAAAAAATAATACAAAGTAATAAGTTGATGGAATTCTATTTCTCCGTATATAATTAAGAGTTTTCATTTGTTTTAGATTTCAACCTGAAATCTTTTTATTGAGTTCTAAAAAGAGTTTTGAAGGGTACTACGGAGTATAACTCTAAGTTGAATTATCCAAAATTGAAAAACTATGATGAGGTTCGAATCCCCCCTCCCCCTATATTGTAATGCGACTAAGTGCGCTCTTCGTTGAACCAAAAAATTTCTCTTACTTTCATTCTAACTACAATGCACCATATATAATGCCTGTAATTTAATTTGACGTTTACCGCATATATTATCTCTGATCCCTTGAAACACATTCACGTATGTGGATAATATTCATTTACTATTAGGCATATCCTTACGTTTGACTGACTCTCTGCTGTAGTGCAGTCTCACCAATTTATTCAATCATCAAACTTAGTATCCTTATGAATGTCACTAACATGCGGCCCGTGCATCGCACGGGCTTTCCAAATAGTTTATAATAAGGCGATGAAATTCTATATTATAAATAATAGTAATCACACATCGACAAATTATAATAGGTGATGAAATTCTATATATTATAAATAATGATAATCATTCGTTCTTAGATATCTACCAAAAATCTTTTGAGTCATAAATAACTTTTAAGATTATAACCTTAAGTAATTATCCCACATCGAAAATTATGATGAGGTTATGGAATTCTATAATATAAATAAAAAACTTTCGAGTCTTAAAAAAATTCTTAATAAGACTACAAACTTAAAATTGTCCCACATCGAAACAATTAAAATAAGATGATATTCTATATTATAAATAAGAGTAATCACGTGTTCTTTTGGATATCAAAAGGAGTTCTTAAGACAGTAAATTATCCCACATCAAAAAAATTATGATAATGAAATTCTATATTATAAATAAGACTAATCATTCGTTCTTAAATATCAATAAAAAAACTTTTTGAATCTTAGAAAATATCTTAATAAGACTGCAAACTGAAGTAACATAATCTCACATTGATAAGTATAACCAGGTAATGAAACTCTATAAATAGGAAATAAGAGTAATCAATTCTACAATATATAAGACGATAAAATTCTATTATACAAATAAAAGTAATCATCCCTCCAAATTATGATGAGGTGATTGAAATTCTATATTGTAAATAAGTGTAATCTTTCGTCCTTAAATATGATTAATCATTCGTAATTAGATATCTTCCAAAACTCAATTGAGTCTTAAAACCTCTTTAAGACTATAAACTAAAGCAATGACGAAGGACAAGAGTTCTTAAGACTATATCTAAACTTAAGTCAAAATTATTCCTTCTATATCGAAAAATTATGAGGTGATGGAATTTGTAAGATTAATCATTCGTTCTTAGATATATAAAAAAAAGTTTTTTTAGACTTACAATACTTGAGAATATAAACTTAGTTAAGATTATCTCACACCGAAAAATTATAATAAGGTGATCGAATTTTATTATGTAAATTAGAGTAATCGCTCATTTTTAAGTTAGATATAAAACCAAACTCTTATTATTATAATTATCCTACACATCGAAAAATTATGATGAGCTGATGAAATTATATATATATTATAAATAATAATCCTTTGTCCTTTAGCTAGAAAAAATTTGAGTCTTAAAATGTTCTTAGGGTCGTAAGCTGATGGAAAAGAAAAATCATTCGTGTTTAGATATTAACCAAAAATCTGAGTTCTAAAAATAGTTTTTAAGACTATAAATCTAAGTAAAATTATCGTATATCGAAAAATTATGATGAGGTAATGAAATTCTATATCACAAACAAGAGACATCATTCGTTTTTAGATATTAACCAAAAAAATTGTCTTATAAATTATAATAAGGTGATGAAATTCTACTATATAAATACGGAGTAAAAACAATCATTCGTCTTTAGATATCAACGAGAAATCTTTTTGAGTTCTAAAGAACTTTTTAAGACTATACACTTATCCCGCATCGAAAAATTATGATGAGGTGATGAAATTTTACCTCATCAATAAGATAAATTATTCGTTTTTAGATATTAATCAAAAATCTTTTGAATCTTATAATACTTCTCTTAAGAAAGTAAAAATTATCCCACATCGAAATATTACAAAAAAGTGATGAAATTTTATTATACAAAAAAAAGTAATCATCGTTTTTAGATATCAATCAGAAATGTTTTAAGTCCTAAAAAGAGTTCTTAAAACTATGAATTTAAGTAGAATTATCATATATCAAAAAATTATGATTAGATATCATAAATAAGAGAAATAATTCGTTTTAAATAATCATTTGTCCAAAAGTATACTTCGTGATAAGATGATCGAATTCTATTATATAAACCAGAGTAATCGTTCGTCCTTAATAACTTAGATGAAGAAACAAAACTTTTGTATCTTAAAAAAAAATTCTTAAGACCATAAACTTAATTAAGTAAAATTATCCCACACTTTTGAGTCATAAAAAAACTCTTAAGACTATAAACTTGAGTAAAATTTCTCACATCGAAAAATTATTACAAAGTCATGAATTTTATAGATATAATCAAACGTCTTTTGAGTTTTAGAAAAACTCTTAGGACTATAATAAACTTAAGTAAAAGTTTCTCTTTTGAGTCTTAAAAAGCTCTTTAAGACTATAAACGTGTGTGAAATTCTACATCATCAGTAAGAGAAATTTTCTTCTTTAGATAATAATAAAAAATCTTTTGAGTCTTATAATAGCTCTTAAGGCTATAGATTGAATTAAAATTATCCCACATCGAAAAATTCTATTATATAAATAAAAGTAATCATCGTTTTAAATATCAATCAAAAATCTTTTAAGTCCTAAAAAGAGTTCTTAAAATCATAAATTTAAGTAAAATTATCACAGATCGAAAAATTATGATGAGCTGACGAAATTTTATACTATATCATAAATAAGAGAAATAATTCGTTTTGGATATTAACCATAAAAATCTTTTGAGTTTTATAACAATTCAATTATACCACATCGAAAAATTGCATTAAGGTGATGAAATTCTATTATATAAATAAAAGTCCGTCAATCAGTAGTTTCACAAATTTATGTAATCCTTTAACTTGGTATCTGTTCCGGTCACGGAAACAATTAACCCGACTTGGATTCGGGTTCACTGAACTTGACACTGCTTTGATGGTGATTGTTATGCTTCCCGAGTCTCTCCCTCCTCTTACTCCTTGATCGAACCTTCCCGGCGGGGACGGCCTGCTCCCTGCAGAAAGAACGCACAGGGCCTCGGAGGTGTCCAAGGGAATCCTCTCCGATGCCTAAGTCAGTTCGTGAAATGCCTTGACGAACCTTACTCGTGAGGAGTAAGGTGGCGGTTTTAGAGTAAGATTCTAGAGAGGGAAAGTCCAACCTCTTTCTTGTGGGAAATACCGAAGTATTTATAGGTTTCCCCAAGAGAGAGGAGAAGAGAGAGAAAGAGAGGAAAAATGAGAGGACAAGGAGGTGACACGTGGGCTCTCCATGTCCACCCGCTTTTCCTTACCTTAGGTGTGGATGGAGGGGCTTTCAACATCTGCCCTCTGCGCCTGGGGGGGGGGGGGGGGAGGGGGCGCTCTCATCCTGCTTAGCCACAGCAGGCAGAGGGCTTCATTTCATTTGAACCAATGTTAATCTCGTGCAAATATATAGGCTTAACTTTTGGTAACAATGTATTCTGTGGTAGGAGTAAATTTTAAAGTCTAAAGTAAAATTATCAAGGGTAAAACATAAGTAATATTTCATTCAATCATGTTTATCTTTGAATCTGTTTGCTCCGTGGGCGTTTCATTCAATCATGTTTATCTTTAAATCGAAGATTAGAATTCATCTTCTTTTTTAAAAAAATATAGTGCCATATGGCGGTCGTGATTTTCTGTATCACCTAGTAGTGTCATATAGTTTTGATTCATACAAAATGGAGGAATAATGAAAATGATATCTGGTCCTTAATTTGATCTTGTTGTGAACAAATAAATGCATTCTTATTGTTTTCTTGACGATCGACCATTATCATCAATTCAACTCAATGAGCTAGTAGCAGCAAAGCATACAATAACACACGTTATTTTGTGAGTGAAATGAGAGCACTAGATCACTGAGTCTGGTCGAGGAGGCTTGATGATGACTCAGATGGAAGGATCGATGTTTGAGGTTGATGGAGGTTACAATTGGAGAGCAGCAAGTTGGCTGATGTCCATGGGATAAACATCAGTGGGATCTTTCTTCTTATAAGCACGAGCAGCTAATACTATGTTAGCAGCTTCTGTTGGATGTGCGTTATCCCAGTATGCATGGTCGTTCCTTGTTGCACATGGTATGCTTAGTGGTACGCATGACGATCCCATTGTCGCGCAACATGGCTCCAGTCGTACGCTCAGCCCTACATATACATACATATATACACTTACTTCAGTCAGTAAAAAAAAAAACAAGGTCGGTCGGTCTGTCTATTCTAACAGAATGAGAGTTAATAGGCAGGACTGACGTACGTACCTAGGCCTTTGAGATCGGGGGTGATGATTTTGATTGAGTTGATCCAAATGAAACGAGCATCTGTGTACTTGGCATTGAATTGCTTAACCATAGTCTTGAGCTTGTTATTCCAAACCTCAAGGATACCATTGGCGAAAGATGAGCACACTCCAGCTGGACTCATTGTCGGAAGACACCCTAGAGGTCCTAGCCCAAATAGTATGAACTTCCTTGCTCCCATTTCGTATATACTCTACACATACATATATACATACGTCCATTCATGAAAAAGGAAGGAAACGAGAATATATATATATATACCCCGTCCTAGTCAATAGTCAGAGTACATACCGTGATTTGTCTGGTTAGATCTTTGATGAGGCTATTACCGAAAGTGTCAGGATTGAGTTCATATGCAGCACTGCCACCGGTAAAGAAGTTGAGCATCCAGTCGTTGCTCCCGATATAAACTGAATACAGACACTTCTTCAAGTATGCATTTGCATCGCTTCCCATATCTCTATTTATTTTCCCAACTATTTCCTTATGATGATCCAATTGAACATCCATCGCTACTCGTTGCCCCTACATTTTATATTTTACTCGATGTATAAAATCAAATGGAATGAAGAAGTAACAATAATTACTAAAACGAGATAATTGTTTGGCCTTATCGTTTTGCTTGGTTGGTGACAAAAGTTTATTTTTACATTATTAATAATTAGATAGTATTATATCTAACTAATTGTACGTAAGTATTTCCTATACCGTTTTATTCATGTGAAAATTAAAACACTTAACGACTTATATCATGGAGCGAAGTGAGTAATAAATAAATATGGAGTAAGTAAAAATAGGGTGTGATGAGCCTGAGACATGTATTAAGTAAATCCACGCATGCATGCACGCATATATTGATATTTACTCCGCAACAAACAACGAACGAACATAATTAATTAATTACCACTACTAATCCAGTATTTCTCTTAATTCCAGCTGAACCAGATGCGTAGTTTACCCCTTCCTTGTATTCGCTATGTGACTTATTCGCAAAGGGTTGGATATAATGCGGTAAACCAAGGTAATCACCTATACATATATATAATAATAGAAACATTAGCATTAACATTAACGCAAATGTACTCTCTATAGATCGACCGAGGTACATACTTTAAATCAAATAATTCCAACATTTAAATTTCTATGAAATATAGGAGTAAATGTGAAACGTTAAAATGTGTGTATTGAATTGATTTGCATAGATTAAAATGATACCCATAGTTCACAACGTGTAGAAGGGTTCATATATAGTCGTGACTTAGGACATCCTGTTAGATCGAGGACCATCATAACACTCATAATAAAGATTGAAGTAAAAGATGAAATAGTAAGTTTTCTATAGAACATGTCGACCCTAATTAAAAGGTGAAGTTATATATACCAACAATATCGATGGTAGTTCTGCCATTAGTAAATCTGCCAGTGGCGCCATAAGGGAAGTCAATTCCGTAAGGTAAATAGTTGGCTTTGGCCATTGACGCAAGTGGATTGTTATTTCCACTGTCTGACAACGAATCTCCAAATATGAACAAGCAAGGCACTTGAGGGACTCCAATAACAACCCCCCTTAACTCGAAACTTACCATCATTAGTACAATTGTTATACATTTAGTAAGTAGTTTTTGAGATATAATAGTCGTCACCATTTTTTTTCGTAACAAGCAATACTTATTGTTTCTCAGGAAATTCGACTCAACAAACTAATTAACATGCAAATATAAGTTAAATGATCAATATTGGCAAAAATGTAGAAAATGATGTACTCGAAGTTTGAATACGAGAAAAAGAGAAGAAAATGAAGGGAATTGCAAAGTAAAAGAAGTGAATGATGAGAAATGATCGAGTAGTTGCTTTGATTAGTGCATGCACTTATATAATAGGTACAATGGTTAATCTATTTGTTAACTTAAAAGTATATGATTTGGAGGAGCTAGAAAAAAAGGTAAGCCATATATTTTCTTACATGATTGTGAAATATAGAAACAAAAATGGAACAAATAATCGTGAATTAAGGAATGATAATTACTCTCCACTAGAGTACGAGTCCACTACTTATTCAAGTCGTTTGACTCGGCCGTACAAGTTAAGACATGTGTTTTGTGTACAGTGATAGTATTAGTTGATTATACCGATTTTAAAGAAAATATCGTTGATTGTAAGACAATTACATGCTATAATAATATTACGAAATATGTAATATATTTTCCCTATCATTATGATAATATTTATTCCCTATAATTGTGGTCGATTGGAACATCTGTAATTGTTCTATAGAGAATATATAAGTTGCGCACAAATGTTAAATCATTTAATTTAAATGGACGATCGTATAAGTATCTTGACTAATTAGTCATTAAAGAGAGTCATGGCGTACACCACGTCAATTTGCAACATGTGTTTTGATCTCTTAGATATCATATCATTCTTGGAGAAAAGGATCGCAGCTTCATTATCACATTAAAGAGTAATTGGTTTAGAGATAAACTCAAAAGTCCAAACTCAGAGATAAAATTACGCAACTATGCTTCTTTTATTAAAGCCTCAGAATCAAGCCACATATTCAGCTTCCATGGTGGAGATACAACGCAAATGTGACTACAGTGCCTTGTTTCATTGCATCCCCAAAATCTTAATCAGAATAACCAGTCACCTGCGGGTGATCTAATTTTCTATATGTGTTCATGATTAATGTCAGGTTTTGTACAAACTTGAGGATACACTAATAAGAGATGCGTAAGGATATTATTTAGCCATTTGAAGAGAAAAATCTTGTCCATGTAATAAACCAAGATCGCTGTTGACTAATAAATATCATAAACATATAAAATCAAAAATATGAACTTACTCCCACTGATCTTGAGATTTATCCAAGGATCAATGATATTTTCTTTGAAATCAAAATCTTTAATGATTTCATCGAACTTTAAGTGTCATGATGCTTGTTTAAGTTCATGTGATTATCACAATCATCGTCTTCATAAAATCAAAGATAGTAAGCAACCAATGACCAGCTCCGGTCCAACCGAACTATATTTTGGGATTTGAAAAAAAACACGGTTGTTCATTTCAGAATGTCTATTTTCACACAAGCTGAAGAGATGGGGGCGTGAAGTCATTAGAGAACTTGTGATTTATAACATTTGTTAGTATGTAAAGGAAATCACGAGGGCGATTATAGAACCTCATTTGTTGTATAGTGGATATACATAGACGTCCTTTGATTGAGAAATTACATAATCAGGATAATGTAACATGATATTACATCATTTAGTATGCTTTCCTACTATTCCAGGAGATTCTAGTCCTCTGTTCCGAAAGACACATACAAAACCTCGATCTGATGTCCAAACCATGGACCCGAGCACGATAAATAATAGAAAATGTCATAAGAAAGCCGCTACTGTGAGATGTAACACAAAAATTACTACCCAAGTTAAAAAGAATACACACCAAGAGGCAACTCTGTGAAGAGGGCGCGGAGAATTTGCAGGAAAGGTAGAGATGGTAATTTTACTGGACAATTGACAAGTTAGAGACGAGATACACATACGTGATACACCTTTGGAGATTGGAATGAACTTGAATTGACCCAACTTGAAAAGCGATTCAAAAGTAAAATTTCCAAAAGGCCACACCGACTTTCCTTCTTTGTCGAATTTCAATCTTCTCAGGGCTCGGCAAACGTGTACGTTTTTCATGCTTTGCTTCCAAAGCCTGTCCACAGAAAAATAACAACTTTATCCTAGCTCTATCTTTACACTCCTCCCCTGTCTCTCTAAAATTAGGTTACTTTCACACTTAAGTTGCATACCACATGCGATACCACATCTCTGTTACTCCAATCTATTGACCAAATGGAAGCACTTGTGCACTACCATTTTAAAAAAAAGATTTTTATTTTAATACTGTTATGTTGGTGGTTTGTGTAGGTACTGATTAAATCGAAGTGTAATCGGGATTCTACAATTGTAGGTGGAATAGTGAGTTTTATTTTGTCGGATTATGTTTTGATGGTGAGTTGGTATGGTAATTTCGTACTAGCTTGTAGTCTCGTACGTCTTTCCGGAAACCTGATCAGCTCCAAAAGTTATTTTGGATGGAAAATGAAGGGTGTGTGGGTAATAAGCCATCTTTATTTGAAGATCGTCCTAGGAGTACATGGAGAGAACACCATGTTGAAGGGCATCGTCGTCATCGAGATAAGGGTATAATATTAATGATTTGCTGCGTTTATCATTCATTCATCATCATTCATCAACATACGTTATACATATAATTGTTGTAAAATTTGGCATGATTATAGATGAAATATTTACTTTTAATACATGATTTATTTCACTAAATAGAGAGGTAAATATGCTAATTGTTGGCATGATTTTTTCCTTTCATTGGTTACGAGTAATTGTTTGCTTACCAATAGCTAGTAGAAGTAGAATAATCAATGGCCTCCCAGTTCATAAACTCCAGAGGTATACCGCTACGGGCCACAGCGGCATTCCTTGGTTTGTTTCTGGATCTGTTTCGGCTCGTACTCCTTTTCGCTTTAGTATGATCCAAGTTTATACCGATGTCCTCCATAACAGTATGTTCAAAAAAATATAAACTGATAGACGTGGAACCATTGGGCGTAAATAGTTTGAAACCGACACTGTTTTTTAAATAATTTGGCATTAAGCACCGAAACGATAAAGGGTTCGTCAACTGACTCATAGAGACTTTTGCAGTGACATCATCTCAGTGATGTTGTGAGTGACATCATCTTTTTAGGGATATCGACTCATTTTCTATAATAATGTCCAGGTCAGGTTCGGATCAAGCTGGGTCAATTCGGGTTACGGGCCAAATTTTGGTCTTCTGTTCGGGTTACCGAAGAGAGAGCTTCATTTCATTTGAACCAATGTTAATCTCGTGCAAATATATAGGCTTAACTTTTGGTAACAATGTATTCTGTGGTAGGAGTACATTTTAAAGTCTAAAGTAAAATTATCAAGGGCAAAATATAAGTAATATTTCATTCAATCATGTTTATCTTTGAATCTGTTTGCTCCGTGTGCGTTTCATTCAATCATGTTTATCTTTAAATCGAAGATTTGAATTCATCTTCTTTTTTTTAAAAATATGGTGCCATATGGCGGTCGTGATTTTCAGTATCACCAAGTAGTGTCATATCGTTTTGATTCATACAAAATGGGGGGATAATGAAAAGGATATTGGGTCCTTAATTGGATCTTGTGAACAAATAAATGCATTCTTATTGTTTTCATGACGATCGACCATTATCATCAATTCAACTCAATGAGCTAGTAGCAGTAAAGCATACAATAACACACGTTATTTTGTGTGTGAAATGAGAGCACTAGATCACTGAGTCTGGTCTAGGAGGCTTGATGATGACTCAGATGAAAGGATCGATGTTTGAGGTTGATGGAGGTTACAATTGGAGAGCAGCAAGTTGGCTGATGTCCATGGGATAAACATCAGTGGGATCTTTCTTCTTATAAGCACGAGCAGCTAATACTATGTTAGCAGCTTCTGTTGGATGTGCGTTATCCCAGTATGCATGGTCGTTCCTTGTTGCACATGGTATGCTTAGTGGTACGCATGACGATCCCATTGTCGCGCAACATGGCTCCGGTCGTACGCTCAGCCCTACATATACATACATATATACACTCACTTCAGTCAGTAAAAAAAAACAAGTAAGGTCTGTCTGTCTATTCTAACTAAATGAGAGTTAATAGGCAGGACTGACGTATGTACCTAGGCCTTTGAGATCGGGGGTGATGATTTTGATTGAGTTGATCCAAATGAAACGAGCATCTGTGTACTTGGCATTGAATTGCTTAACCATAGTCTTGAGCTTGTTATTCCAAACCTCAAGGATACCATTGGCGAAAGATGAGCACACTCCAGCTGGACTCATTGTCGGAAGGCACCCTAGAGGTCCTAGCCCAAATACTATGAACTTCCTTGCTCCCATTTCGTATATACTCTACACATACATATATACATACGTCCATTCATGAAAAAGGAAGGAAACGAGAATATATATATATATATATATATATATATATATATATATATATATATATATAGAGTGGAGTTCTAATAAGGTCATGACTAATTTTAAGTGCATAAGTCCCATTGTTGGTCATTGGATAAGAAATGATGTATGGTTGAGATTAGATCTAAAAATACAAATTTTCATCCTAATTCACACTCCCTATGCATTTACTACTACCCCTAATCCTTTCTCTCTCCTTCCACCACACTAATTAACTCCTAATTAACTCTTCTACCAATAACCAATAACTCCTACACACTAATTAACTATTCTACCAATAATATCTTCTCTCTTCTTCAATTCCATACAATCATAATTTAAAAACAAAATCAGATTTTTTTTAATTACTCTAATTTATTCTCTTCTTGTTTTGTTTTGCTTTTATCTTCATCACCATTCATTTTGTTGATTAGTAGGAGTTTTTTTACATGATTTCAAGTGAATGATATACGAACATGATTGGAGTTACAATATATGATCTGAAGTTGCAAAATATATGAACTGAAGTTACATGATATATAAACTGAAGTTATAAAAATATATAAAATGATTAGAATTGAAGTTACAAAAAATGGATTTGAGTTGCAATATATGATCTGAAGTTACAAAACATATGAACTGAAGTTACAAAACATATGAGCTGAAGTTACAAAATATGTAAAGTGAAATTACAAAAATATATGAACTGATTAGAATTGAAGTTACAATATACGATCTGAAGTTACAAATTATGTGAACTGAAGTTACAAAATATGTGAACTGAAGTTACAAATATATGGACTGAAATTACAATCTACGATCTGAAGTTATAAAATATGTGAACTGAAGTTACAAAATATGTGAACTGAAGTTACAAATATATAAAAAAAAGCAAGTCATTTACAAAGCTTGTCCGGTCTTCATCTCCATTTTTAATTCTTCTTCTTCGTCTTCATCTCCATTTTTAATTCTTCATCTTCATCAGAAATCTGCAATTATTAATTGAAAAACATATACTATATTAATTGAAAAACATTTAATTAAAAAATTAAGACAGAAACAATTTCAATGACAAAAAAAAGAAAACGAGTAAACAGACAATAAAAATCAAAAACATAATGAAAAAAATATCAATTAACATATAATATTGAAAACAAATGAAAAAGGTGGAAATATGAAACGAAATCAGCCTAATACACACAAAGATTGAATATGAAATAAAACCCACAACAATATACACAAAACCCCTAATTTTTTTTAATATTAAACGAAATCAGCCTAACAGTATTTTAATCTGATTTTAAACGAACTTCGATTCTAAATCTAAAAAACCCCTGATTTTTTTGATTTATAAGGAATTTCAATTCTAAACCTAAAAACCTCTAAATTTTTTGATTTTAAACTAACTTCAATTGCAAACATAAAAAACCCCAACTTTTTTTGATTGTAAACATAAAAAACCATAATCTCAGTCCGAAATTAACAGTAAGATTTCAAATTAGGGTTACTCGAATTTTAGATTAGCGATTACTGGTCTCAATATGCGAAATTAACAGTAAGATTTACCTGAAATGAAGAAGTGTAATGAAGATGAAGAGCTGGAGGTGCTTCGACGGAGATTAAAGGGAAAACAAAGGGTGGAGATTGAAGAGCAGTAGTAATGAAGATTGAGATTGAAGAGGAGGAGTTTGGTGGAGTAGTAATGGAATCATGAATGATGGGTTGGAGAGAGAGCAAAGTAATCAATTGTGAGGGAAAAAAAGAGGTATGGAAAAGGTAAACATTGGTTTTATTTTCTTTTAAATAATTATATATATCAACAAATCTAAGCCATCCATCTCTATTTAATCTGATGGCTGAGATTGGAACTTAGGACCTTAAATATATAGGTGGAGCTTATATGATCTCTCCTCTATATATATATATATATATATATATATATATATATATATATACCCCGTCCTAGTCAATAGTCAGAGTACATACCGTGATTTGTCTGGTTAGATCTTTGATGAGGCTATTACCGAAAGTGTCAGGATTGAGTTCATATGCAGCACTGCCACCGGTAAAGAAGTTGAGCATCCAGTCGTTGCTCCCGATATAAACTGAATACAGACACTTCTTCAAGTATGCATTTGCATCGCTTCCCATATCTCTATTTATTTTCCCAACTATTTCCTTATGATGACCCAATTGAACATCCATCGCTACTCGTTGCCCCTACATTTTATATTTTACTCGATGTATAAAATCAAATGGAATGAAGAAGTAACAATAATTACTAAAACGAGATAATTGTCTGGCCTTATCGTTTTGCTTGGTTGGTGACAAAAGTTTATTTTTACATTATTAATAATTAGATAGTATTATATCTAACTAATTGTACGTAAGTATTTCCTATACCGTTTTATTCTTGTGAAAATTAAAACACTTAACGACTTATATCATGGAGCGAAGTGAGTAATAAATAAATATGGAGTAAGTAAAAATAGGGTGTGATGAGCCTGAGACATGCATTAAGTAAATCCACGCATGCATGCACGCATATATTGATATTTACTCCGCAACAAACAACGAACGAACACAATTAATTAATTACCACTACTAATCCAGTATTTCTCTTAATTCCAGCTGAACCAGATGCGTAGTTTACCCCTTCCTTGTATTCGCTATGTGACTTATTCGCAAAGGGTTGGATATAATGCGGTAAACCAAGGTAATCACCTATACATATATATAATAATAGAAACATTAGCATTAACATTAACGCAAATGTACTCTCTATAGATCGACCGAGGTACATACTTTAAATCAAATAATTCCAACATTTAAATTTCTATGAAATATAGGAGTAAATGTGAAACGTTAAAATGTGTGTGTATTGAATTGATTTGCATAGATTAAAATGATACCCATAGTTCACAACGTGTAGAAGGGTTCATATATAGTCGTGACTTAGGACATCCTGTTAGAACGAGGACCATCATAACACTCATAATAAAGATTGAAGTAAAAGATGAAATAGTAAGTTTTCTATAGAACATGTCAACCCCACTTAAAAGGTGAAGTTATATATACCAACAATATCGATGGTAGTTCTGCCATTAGTAAATCTGCCAGTGGCGCCATAAGGGAAGTCAATTCCGTAAGGTAAATAGTTGGCTTTGGCCATTGACGCAAGTGGATTGTTATTTCCACTGTCTGACAACGAATCTCCAAATATGAACAAGCAAGGCACTTGAGGGACTCCAATAACAACTCCCCTTAATTCAAAACTTACCATCAATAGTACAATTGTTATACATTTAGTAAGTAGTTTTTGAGATATAATAGTCGTCACCATTTTTTTTCGTAACAAGCAATACTTATTGTTTCTCAGGAAATTCGACTCAACAAACTAATTAACATGCAAATATAAGTTAAATGATCAATATTGGTAAAAATGTAGAAAATGATGTACTCGAAGTTTGAATACGAGAAAAAGAGAAGAAAATGAAGGGAATTGCAAAGTAAAAGAAGTGAACGATGAGAAATGATCGAGTAGTTGCTTTGATTAGTGCATGCACTTATATAATACGTACAATGGTTAATCTATTTGTTAACTTAAAAGTATATGATTTGGAGGAGCTAGAAAAAAAGGTAAGCCATATATTTTCTTACATGATTGTGAAATATAGAAACAAAAATGGAACAAATAATCGTGAATTAAGGAATGATAATTACTCTCCACTAGAGTACGAGTCCACTACTTATTCAAGTCGTTTGACTCGGCCGTACAAGTTAAGACATGTGTTTTGTGTACAGTGATAGTATTAGTTGATTATACCGATTTTAAAGAAAATATCGTTGATTGTAAGACAATTACATGCTATAATAATATTACGAAATATGTAATATATTTTCCCTATCATTATGGTAATATTTATTCCCTATAATTGTGGTCGATTGGAACATCTGTAATTGTTCTATAGAGAATATATAAGTTGCGCACAAATGTTAAATCATTTAATTTAAATGGACGATCGTATAAGTATCTTGACTAATTAGTCATTAAAGAGAGTCATGGCGTACACCACGTCAATTTGCAACATGTGTTTTGATCTCTTAGATATCATATCATTCTTGGAGAAAAGGATCGCAGCTTCATTATCACATTAAAGAGTAATTGGTTTAGAGATAAACTCAAAAGTCCAAACTCAGAGATAAAATTACGCAACTATGCTTCTTTTATTAAAGCCTCAGAATCAAGCCACATATTCAGCTTCCATGGTGGAGATACAACGCAAATGTGACTACAGTGCCTTGTTTCATAGCATCCCCAAAATCTTAATCAGAATAACCAGTCACCTGCGGGTGATCTAATTTTCTATATGTGTTCATGATTAATGTCAGGTTTTGTACAAACTTGAGGATACACTAATAAGAGATGCGTAAGGATATTATTTAGCCATTTGAAGAGAAAAATCTTGTCCATGTAATAAACCAAGATCGCTGTTGACTAATAAGTATCATAAACATATAAAATCAAAAATATGAACTTACTCCCACTGATCTTGAGATTTATCCAAGGATCAATGATATTTTCTTTGAAATCAAAATCTTTAATGATTTCATCGAACTTTAAGTGTCATGATGCTTGTTTAAGTTCATGTGATTATCACAATCATCGTCTTCATAAAATCAAAGATAGTAAGCAACCAATGACCAGCTCCGGTCCAACCGAACTATATTTTGGGATTTGAAAAAAAACACGGTTGTTCATTTCAGAATGTCTATTTTCACACAAGCTGAAGAGATGGGGGCGTGAAGTCATTAGAGAACTTGTGATTTATAACATTTGTTAGTATGTAAAGAAAATCACGAGGGCGATTATAGAACCTCATTTGTTGTATAGTGGATATACATAGACGTCCTTTGATTGAGAAATTACATAATCAGGATAATGTAACATGATATTACATCATTTAGTATGCTTTCCTACTATTCTTGGAGATTCTAGTCCTCTGTTCCGAAAGACACATACAAAACCTCGATCTGATGTCCAAACCATGGACCCGAGCACGATAAATAATAGAAAATGTCATAAGAAAGCCGCTACTGTGAGATGTAACACAAAAATTACTACCCAAGTTAAAAAGAATACACACCAAGAGGCAGCTCTGTGAAGAGGGCGCGGAGAATTTGCAGGAAAGGTAGAGATGGTAATTTTACTGGACAATTGACAAGTTAGAGACGAGATACACATACGTGATACACCTTTGGAGATTGGAATGAACTTGAATTGACCCAACTTGAAAAGCGATTCAAAAGTAAAATTTCCAAAAGGCCACACCGACTTTCCTTCTTTGTCGAATTTCAATCTTCTCAGGGCTCGGCAAACGTGTACGTTTTTCATGCTTTGCTTCCAAAGCCTGTCCACAGAAAAATAACAACTTTATCCTAGCTCTCTCTCTACACTCCTCCCCTCTCTCTCTAAAATTAGGTTACTTTCACACTTAAGTTGCATACCATATGCGATACCACATCTCTGTTACTCCAATCTATTGACCAAATGGAAGCACTTGTGCACTACCATTTTAAAAAAAGTTTTTTTATTTTAATACTGTTATGTTGGTGGTTTGTATAGGCACTGATTAAATCGAAGTGTAATCGGGATTCTACAATTGTAGGTGGAATAGTGAGTTTGATTTTGTCGGATTATGTTTTGATGGTGAGTTGGTATGGTAATTTCGTACTAGCTTGTAGTCTCGTACGTCTTTCCGGAAACCTGATCAGCTCCAAAAGTTATTTTGGATGGAAAATGAAGTGTGTGTGGGTAATAAGCCATCTTTAGTTGAAGTACGTCCTAGGAGTTCATGGAGAGAACACCATGTTGAAGGGCATCGTCGTCATCGAGAGAAGGGTATAATATTAATGATTTGCTGCGTTTATCATTCATTCATCATCATTCATCAACATACGTTATACATATAATTGTTGTAAAATTTGGCATGATTATAGATGAAATATTTACTTTTAATACATGATTTATTTCACTAAATAGAGAGGTAAATATGCTAATTGTTGGCATGATTTTTTCCTTTCTTTGGTTACGAGTAATTGTTTGCTTACCAATAGCTAGTAGAAGTAGAATAATCAATGGCCTCCCAGTTCATAAACTCCAGAGGTATACCGCTACGGGCCACAGCGGCATTCCTTGGTTTGTTTCTGGATCTGTTTCGGCTCGTACTCCTTTTCGCTTTAGTATGATCCAAGTTTATACCGATGTCCTCCATAACAGTATGTTCAAAAAAAATATAAACTGATAGACGTGGAACCATTGGGCGTAAAAAGTTTGAAACCGACACTGTTTTTTTAAATAATTTGGCATTAAGCACCGAAACGATAAAGGGTTCGTCAACTGACTCATAGAGACTTTTGTAGTGACATCATCTCAGTGATGTTGTGAGTGACATCATCTTTTTAGAGATATCGACTCGTTTTCTATAATAATGTCCAGGTCAGGTTCGGATCAAGCTGGGTCAATTCGGGTTACGGGTCAAATTTTGTTCTTCTGTTCGGGTTACCGAAGAGAGAGCTTCATTTCATTTGAACCAATGTTAATCTCTTGCAAATATATAGGCTTAACTTTTGGTAAGAATGTATTCTGTGGTAGGAGTACATTTTAAAGTCTAAAGTAAAATTATCAAGGGCAAAATATAAGTAATATTTCATTCAATCATGTTTATCTTTGAATCTGTTTGCTCCGTGGGCTTTTCATTCAATCATGTTTATCTTTAAATCGAAGATTAGAATTCATCTTCTTTTTTTAAAAAATATGGTGCCATATGGCGGTCGTGATTTTCAGTATCACCAAGTAGTGTCATATTGTTTTGATTCATACAAAATGGGGGGATAATGAAAAGGATATTTGGTCCTTAATTGGATCTTGTGAACAAATAAATCTTATTGTTTTCATGACGATCGACCATTATCATCAATTCAACTCAATGAGCTAGTAGCAGTAAAGCATACAATAACACACGTTATTTTGTGTGTGAAATGAGAGCACTAGATCACTGAGTCTGGTCGAGGAGGCTTGATGACGACTCAGATGAAAGGATCGATGTTTGAGGTTGATGGAGGTTACAATTGGAGAGCAGCAAGTTGGCTAATGTCCATGGGATAAACATCAGTGGGATCTTTCTTCTTATAAGCACGAGCAGCTAATACTATGTTAGCAGCTTCTGTTGGATGTGCGTTATCCCAGTATGCATGGTCGTTCCTTGTTGCACATGGTATGCTTAGTGGTACGCATGACGATCCCATTGTCGCGCAACATGGCTCCGGTCGTACGCTCAGCCCTACATATACATACATATATACACTCACTTCAGTCAGTAAAAAAAAACAAGTAAGGTCGGTCTGTCTATTCTAACTAAATGAGAGTTAATAGGCAGGACTGACGTATGTACCTAGGCCTTTGAGATCGGGGGTGATGATTTTGATTGAGTTGATCCAAATGAAACGAGCATCTGTGTACTTGGCATTGAATTGCTTAACCATAGTCTTGAGCTTGTTATTCCAAACCTCAAGGATACCATTGGCGAAAGATGAGCACACTCCAGCTGGACTCATTGTCGGAAGGCACCCTAGAGGTCCTAGCCCAAATACTATGAACTTCCTTGCTCCCATTTCGTATATACTCTACACATACATATATACATACGTCCATTCATGAAAAAGGAAGGAAACGAGAATATATATATATATATATATATATATATATATATATATATATATATATATATATATATATATATATATACCCCGTCCTAGTCAATAGTCAGAGTACATACCGTGATTTGCCTGGTTAGATCTTTGATGAGGCTATTACCGAAAGTATCAGGATTGAGTTCATATGCAGCACTGCCACCGGTAAAGAAGTTGAGCATCCAGTCGTTGCTTCCGATATAAACTGAATACAGACACTTCTTCAAGTATGCATTTGCATCGCTTCCCATATCTCTATTTATTTTCCCAACTATTTCTTTATGATGATCCAATTGAACATCCATCGCTACTCGTTGCCCCTACATTTTATATTTTACTCGATGTATAAAATCAAATGGAATGAAGAAGTAACAATAATTACTAAAACGAGATAATTGTCTGGCCTTATTGTTTTGCTTGGTTGGTGATAAAAGTTTATTTTTACATTATTAATAATTAGATAGTATTATATCTAACTAATTGTACGTAAGTATTTCTATACTTTTTTATTCATGTGAAAATTAAAACACTTAACGACTTATATCATGGAGCGAAGTGAGTAATAAATAAATATGGAGTAAGTAAAAATAGGGTGTGATGAGCCTGAGACATGCATTAAGTAAATTCACGCATGCATGCACGCATATATTGATATTTACTCCGTAACAAACAACGAACGAACACAATTAATTAATTACCACTACTAATCCAGTATTTCTCATAATTCCAGCTGAACCAGATGCGTAGTTTACCCCTTCCTTGTATTCGCTATGTGACTTATTCGCAAAGGGTTGGATATAATGCGGTAAACCAAGGTAATCACCTATACATATATATAATAATAGAAACATTAGCATTAACATTAACGCAAATATACTCTCTATAGATCGACTGAGGTACATACTTTAAATCAAATAATTCCAACATTTAAATTTCTATTGAATATAGGAGTAAATGTGAAACGTTAAAATGTGTGTATTGAATTGATTTGCATAGATTAAAATGATACCCATAGTTCACAATGTGTAGAAGGGTTCATATATAGTCGTGAATTAGGACATCCTGTTAGATCGAGGACCATCATAACACTCATAATAAAGATTGAAGTAAAAGATGAAATAGTAAGTTTTCTATAGAACATGTCAACCCTACTTAAAAGGTGAAGATATATATACCAACAATATCGATGGTAGTTCTGCCATTAGTAAATCTGCCAGTGGCGCCATAAGGGAAGTCAATTCCGTAAGGTAAATAGTTGGCTTTGGCCATTGACGCAAGTGGATTGTTATTTCCACTGTCTGACAACGAATCTCCAAATATGAACAAGCAAGGCACTTGAGGGACTCCAATAACAACTCCCCTTAATTCAAAACTTACCATCATTAGTACAATTGTTATACATTTAGTAAGTAGTTTTTGAGATATAATAGTCGTCACCATTTTTTTTCGTAACAAGCAATACTTATTGTTTCTCAGGAAATTCGACTCAACAAACTAATTAACATGCAAATATAAGTTAAATGATCAATATTGGCAAAAATGTAGAAAATGATGTACTCGAAGTTTGAATACGAGAAAAAGAGAAGAAAATGAAGGGAATTGCAAAGAAAAAGAAGTGAACGATGAGAAATGATCGAGTAGTTGCTTTGATTAGTGCATGCACTTATATAATACGTACAATGGTTAATCTATTTGTTAACTAAAAAGTATATGATTTGGAGGAGCTAGAAAAAAAGGTAAGCCATATATTTTCTTACATGATTGTGAAATATAGAAACAAAAATGGAACAAATAATCGTGAATTAAAGAATGATAATTACTCTCCACTAGAGTACGAGTCCACTACTTATTCAAGTCGTTTGACTCGGCCGTACAAGTTAAGACATGTGTTTTGTGTACAATGATAGTATTAATTGATTATACCGATTTTAAAGAAAATATCGTTGATTGTAAGACAATTACATGCTATAATAATATTACGAAATATGTAATATATTTTCCCTGTCATTATGGTAATATTTATTCCCTATAATTGTGGTCGATTGGAACATCTGTAATTGTTCTATAGAGAATATATAAGTTGCGCATAAATGTTAAATCATTTAATTTAAATGGACGATCGTATAAGTATCTTGACTAATTAGTCATTAAAGAGAGTCATGGCGTACACCACGTCAATTTGCAACATGTGTTTTGATCTCTTAGATATCATATCATTCTTGGAGAAAAGGATCGCAACTTCATTATCACATTAAAGAGTAATTGGTTTAGAGATAAACTCAAAAGTCCAAACTCGGAGATAAAATTACACAACTATGCTTCTTTTATTAAAGCCTCAGAATCAAGCCACATATTCAGCTTCCATGGTGGATATACAACACAAATGTGACTACAATGCCTTGTTTCATTGCATCCCCAAAATCTTAATCAGAATAACCAGTCACCTGCGGGTGATCTAATTTTCTATATGTGTTCATGATTAATGTCAGGTTTTGTACAAACTTGAGGATACACTAATAAGAGATGCGTAAGGATATTATTTAGCCATTTGAAGAGAAAAATCTTGGCTCCATGTAATAAACCAAGATCGCTGTTGACTAATAAATATCATAAACATATAAAATCAAAAATATGAACTTACTCCCACTGATCTTGAGATTTATCCAAGGATCAATGATATTTTCTTTGAAATCAAAATCTTTAATGATTTCATCGAACTTTAAGTGTCATGATGCTTGTTTAAGTTCATGTGATTATCACAATCATCGTCTTCATAAAATCAAAGATAGTAAGCAACCAATGACCAGCTCCGGTCCAACCGAACTATATTTTGGGATTTGAAAAAAAACACGGTTGTTCATTTCAGAATGTCTATTTTCACACAAGCTGAAGAGATGGGGGCGTGAAGTCATTAGAGAACTTGTGATTTATAACATTTGTTAGTATGTAAAGGAAATCACGAGGGCGATTATAGAACCTCATTTGTTGTATAGTGGATATACATAGACGTCCTTTGATTGAGAAATTACATAATCAGGATAATGTAACATGATATTACATCATTTAGTATGCTTTCCTACTATTCCTGGAGATTCTAGTCCTCTGTTCCGAAAGACACATACAAAACCTCGATCTGATGTCCAAACCATGGACCCGAGCACGATAAATAATTGAAAATGTCATAAGAAAGCCGCTACTGTGAGATGTAACACAAAAATTACTACCCAAGTTAGAAAGAATACACACCAAGAGGCAGCTCTGTGAAGAGGGCGCGGAGAATTTGCAGAAAAGGTAGAGATGGTAATTTTACTGGACAATTGACAAGTTAGAGACGAGATACACATACGTGATACACCTTTGGAGATTGGAATGAACTTGAATTGACCCAACTTGAAAAGCGATTCAAAAGTAAAATTTCCAAAAGGCCACACCGACTTTCCTTCTTTGTCGAATTTCAATCTTCTCAGGGCTCGGCAAACGTGTACGTTTTTCATGCTTTGCTTCCAAAGCCTGTCCACAGAAAAATAACTACTTTATCCTAGCTCTCTCTCTACACTCCTCCCCTCTCTTTCTAAAATTAGGTTACTTTCACACTTAAGTTGCATACCACATGCGATACCACATCTCTGTTACTCCAATCTATTGACCAAATGGAAGCACTTGTGCACTACCATTTTAAAAAAAGATTTTTATTTTAATACTTTTATGTTGGTGGTTTGTATAGGCACTGATTAAATCGAAGTGTAATCGGGATTCTACAATTGTAGGTGGAATAGTGAGTTTGATTTTGTCGGATTATGTTTTGATGGTGAGTTTGGTATGGTAATTTGGTACTAGCTTGTAGTCTCGTTGTAACACCCGCTATTTTTCCTAGCATATTTATTCTTTCCGTTAGGACTCCGTCTTAACCCTGTCACTTTTCGGCCTCATATTTCATCATTTTACTAAGCTCTATTTTAATGTTTGAGTTTAATGATATTTATTTATATTTTAAAGATTTTTATTCTATTAAATCCATTTATTTAGTTTTCTTCGTAAACTAATTAATTTTCCGCGAAGAATTCTATTTCTCTTCGAATTGACGTTTTTAAGCTCGGATTTAAGTCATTCCTTTTCCTAAAAATGTTTAAATACATTTATCTAATATTTTCAACTAGTAAATATTTTTATTTACAAAAATTTAGTCGTTAATGATTTTATTACAAAGCTTCGCGATTAATTATTTTCTTACGCGAGGTTTACTCGAATTACTTTGAAATGATTTTAACTATTTTACGATTATAGTTTTATCAACTTATAAATAATTTGAGGCCATTTTCTCTCTTTTTGGACCGACTAAGCCTCTGGTCAGGAATTTTATTACGTTTTATTAATACGTTTCATTTTATCACGTTAAACCGTAAACGTATGATTATTTTTCTTCCATTTATTCCTTGCATTATTGTCAAACTTTTCATCCTCCCTTGCTTGTTCATTTTGGCTGGCCATATGTGGTAGAGTAGCATTGTTTTCATCAAATTTTAATAGCATTCAAGCTTAGGGAAAAAAAAACCATCCATTTCCTAACATTCATTCTTACAATTAAACATCAAAAAAATCCTTTCTTTCTTCTCATTTGGCCATGACTCCAGGAGCCTCTCAAGGCTAATTCTTGCTTCAAATCGAGTCATAATCGTCTCGTTTTCATCGTCAAATTAATCGTTATTCCGATCCTTCCGTTAAGGTAATAAGCGATGTGGTTTTCGATCGTTATTCACCTTGATTTTCTTAGTTTTTCTCATGGTATTTTTACGCCATGATTTTCATGTATGGTAGGATTTGTGGACGATCCCGAGGCCGACGAGTATATTATCGTTTCCGATTTGGACTAGAGGTAACGTCGATGTTACTCGGTATTTCATGATTTTAATTGTGTATTTGCATGTATAATTTTTATATTTCATTTTTGACAATATATGTATGTCATATAATCTGGAATTTTTTTTAAAAGTTGAAGATTTGCATGTTTCGATATTTTTATCGCTTTTACGAGATTAACGATTAAATTGTCATATTAATTTGTAAAATCATAATATTCGGCCTAAACATGTAATATATGTTTATATTCTGTAAAATTTATATTTTTGATGATTTATAATAATTTAGGATTTTTCTGATATTTTAAATATCGATTATTGAATTATTACCGTTTTCGGACAAAAACGATTAAAAGCCGATTTTTAGTTCTAGTACCTAAACATTTTATTTTAATCTGATTTTTGACGTGGTGAAACTTTCTGGTGAAATAGAACTTTCTGAATTTTTTCATAATTTTTCGGAATTTTTAAGTGGATGAATTTATTAATCACTTTAAATCATCGTTTATCGTTAAAACCGTGTTTGTTGTTTAAATTCTCGATTTCTGGTCTTTGGTTTAAATCTGGAAAAAAAATTATGATTTTGATGATTTCATATTAAAATGTATTTTTATGATTTTTAGTGCCTTAATAAAATGTTAGGAACGATAGGTTTATTAATGAAATCGTTAATTGCGAAAACGGGTTTAAATGACGGTTTTGTTGAAATTTGTTGAATCTGGAGTTTTGGAAAAATCTGGAAAAATTTATATTCTGGAAAATCAGGATTTTAAAGTGTAATAATAATTTTTGGATATTAATACTTAAATCGTTTTGTAAATTACTATTTTTATTAATCGTTATTGTCGAGATTAGACGATTAACGGGAAAACGCTTTAAAAACCGAGTTTTAGGATTCTGGAAAATTTTATTTTCTGGACAGAATGTCCATAAATATATTTTAAATATTTCACGTAATTTTTGTACTATCTATTAAAGTCTTTAATTAATAAGTATTGATTTTCGGACAAATTGTGATTTATCGTTAAAATGCTTCATCTTACCTAAAAGAATTATTTTTTTTCAGCAATTTTGAAAGTATTTAAATCTGATAATTTAAGAGTTAAATCATCCCTTAAGATTTTCTAAATATATTCAATGGTTTAATTAAATAAAAGACGTTAAAAGATTTAATTTGACATTTGCCGTAAAATCCTATTTGTAATCGTATTGTCGTAACTAATAATAATTAGGGAATTTTAGCTTTGTAAATTTTGAAAACACTCTGATTAGTATTATTAAAATGTTTAAGACATTTTTAATCATTTTATACACTTGTACGATATTTCAATAATTTCATAAACTCAAATGTTCTTACTTTAATAATTAATATCGTTAAAGCCGAAAGTATTAGTTTTATAAATCTATATCGTTTACTAAAAATATGGTATTAGTATGAACTAATATTTTCACTATTTTGATATAATGCTATTTTTAGTAAAGTTCTAAAAATAGAAAGTTTACTCTTTTAGAATATAAATGTTTACTTCTTTTATCCTCATATTATTTATATTGATTATATCTTTCTTGTATCCTCATATTATTTATATTGATTATATCTTTTGAATATCGATAATGGCTTTGTTTTGGAGTTATGGAATAAGAACAAGTGTGAGGTTAGAGTAATATATTCTAGGGTTTACGGTTTTGCCATCAACTATAAGGCTAGTGTATCAGGAATCGGTACATTGGTTGTTGAACCGGGTGACAGGTATCCCGGGAGTTGTGTACATTTTGACCTTAAGCTTAGGCCTCCTAGTAAGTCGCCGTCATAAGTTGAACTGGGTGACAGGTAATCCCAGGAGGGATGTACATTATCTTAAACTAGGGCCACGCATTTATAAGTCGCCGCTCTATTATGGTTGAGTAGCCTAGTTAGAGACCGAAGTTTGATTTGTTTGAACTAAGTTCTCGAAGCTAGTTTTTAGTATTCTCCTAGTGAAAGTCTAGCCGTCTACACTACTCCTATCCATAACGCCATTTTGAATATTTTTATTATTATCGATATAATTTGGTTGCAGGTTGGCAAATGTTTTATGTTTCTTCGGAAAACTCATTTTTATTATATTGGTTTGATACGTGAAGTTTTTCACTGAAATTTTATTTTTATTATAATGTGTTTTGCTGTTTTCCATTTTAACTATTTTTCTATAATAGTAATTACAGTTTTAAAATCCTGTTATACGGCTGGGAGAACGTTGACGTTGCTCCCCACTGATTGTGGCTGTTATGTTTTTAAGATGGCAGGTATATGTTTTCCTTCGGGTGGGCTAGCGAGCAGTTATGGATCCTGCTTGTTTTAATCAGATCACTGTATTATAGATTGTTAAAACCCTTTTTATGGATTTTAATTTTAATTTTTTTTGTAGCCATTTTTTTATTTTATGGCTTATGTATTGACTTACCATTTTTATTTAATCAAGACATAGCTACAGTGTGTTATAATCCCACTTCTACAGTGTTTCCGCCACTGTATTGCGTTAGAATTTCTAGGGGATTACACTCGTACGTCTTTCTGGAAACCTGATCAGCTCTAAAAGTTATTTTGGATGGAAAATGAAGTGTGTGTGGGTAATAAGCCATCTTTAGTTGAAGATCGTCCTAGGAGTTCATGGAGAGAACACCATGTTGAAGGGCATCGTCGTCATCGAGAGAAGGGTATAATATTAATGATTTGCCGCGTTTATCATTCATTCATCATCATTCATCAACATACGTTATACATATAATTGTTGTAAAATTTGGCATGATTATAGATGAAATATTTACTTTTAATACATGATTTATTTCACTAAATAGAGAGGTAAATATGCTAATTTTGGCATGATTTTTTCCTTTCTTTGGTTACGAGTAATTGTTTGCTTACCAATAGCTAGTAGAAGTAGAATAATCAATGGCCTCCAGTTCATAAACTCCAGAGGTATACCGCTACGGGCCACAGCGGCATTCCTTGGTTTGTTTCTGGATCGGTTTCAGCTCGTACTCCTTTTCGCTTTAGTATGATCCAAGTTTATACCGATGTCCTCCATAACAGTATGTTCAAAAAAAATATAAACTGATAGACGTGGAACCATTGGGCGTAAATAGTTTGAAACCGACACTGTTTTTTTAAATAATTTGGCATTAAGCACCGAAACGATAAAGGGTTCGTCAACTGACTCATAGAGACTTTTACAGTGACATCATCTCAGTGATGTTGTGAGTGACATCATCTTTTTAGGGATATCGACTCGTTTTCTATAATAATGTCCAGGTCAGGTTCGGATCAAGCTGGGTCAATTCGGGTTACGGGTCAAATTTTGGTCTTCTGTTCGGGTTACCGAAGAGAGAGCTTCATTTCATTTGAACCAATGTTAATCTCGTGCAAATATATAGGCTTAACTTTTGGTAACAATGTATTCTGTGGTAGGAGTAGATTTTAAAGTCTAAAGTAAAATTATCAAGGGCAAAATATAAGTAATATTTCATTCAATCATGTTTATCTTTGAATCTGTTTGCTCCGTGGGCGTTTCATTCAATCATGTTTATCTTTAAATCGAAGATTAGAATTCATCTTCTTTTTTTTAAAAATATGGTGCCATATGGCGGTCGTGATTTTCAGTATCACCAAGTAGTGTCATATCGTTTTGATTCATACAAAATGGGGGGATAATGAAAAGGATATTTGGTCCTTAATTGGATCTTGTGAACAAATAAATGCATTCTTATTGTTTTCATGACGATCGACCATTATCATCAATTCAACTCAATGAGCTAGTAGCAGTAAAGCATACAATAACACACGTTATTTTGTGTGTGAAATGAGAGCACTAGATCACTAAGTCTGGTCGAGGAGGCTTGATGATGACTCAGATGAAAGGATCGATGTTGGAGGTTGATGGAGGTTACAATTGGAGAGAAGCAAGTTGGCTGATGTCCATGGGATAAACATCAGTGGGATCTTTCTTCTTATAAGCACGAGCAGCTAATACTATGTTAGCAGCTTCTGTTGGATGTGCGTTATCCCAGTATGCATGGTCGTTCCTTGTTGCACATGGTATGCTTAGTGGTACGCATGACGATCCCATTGTCGCGCAACATGGCTCCAGTCGTACGCTCAGCCCTACATATACATACATATATACACTCACTTCAGTCAGTAAAAAAACAAGTAAGGTCGGTCTGTCTATTCTAACTAAATGAGAGTTAATAGGCAGAACTGGCGTATGTACCTAGGCCTTTTAGATCGGGGGTGATGATTTTGATTGAGTTGATCCAAATGAAACGAGCATCTGTGTACTTGGCATTGAATTGCTTAACCATAGTCTTGAGCTTGTTATTCCAAACCTCAAGGATACCATTGGCGAAAGATGAGCACACTCCAGCTGGACTCATTGTCGGAAGGCACCCTAGAGGTCCTAGCCCAAATACTATGAACTTCCTTGCTCCCATTTCGTATATACTCTACCCATACATATATACATAAGTCCATTAATGAAAAAGGAAGGAAACGAGAATATAAATATATACCCCGTTCTAGTCAATAGTCAGAGTACAAACCGTGATTTGTCTGGTTAGATCTTTGATGAGGCTATTACCGAAAGTGTCAGGATTGAGTTCATATGCAGCACTGCCACCGGTAAAGAAGTTGAGCATCCAGTCGTTGCTCCCGATATAAACTGAATACAGACACTTCTTCAAGTATGCATTTGCATCACTTCCCATATCTCTATTTATTTTCCCAACTATTTCTTTATGATGATCCAATTGAACATCCATCGCTACTCGTTGCCCCTACATTTTATATTTTACTCGATGTATAAAATCAAATGGAATGAAAAAGTAACAATAATTACTAAAACGAGATAATTGTCTGGCCTTATCGTTTTGCTTGGTTGGTGATAAAAGTTTATTTTTACATTATTAATAATTAGATAGTATTATATCTAACTAATTGTACGTAAGTATTTCCTATACTTTTTTATTCATGTGAAAATTAAAACACTTAACGACTTATATCATGGAGCGAAGTGAGTAATAAATAAATATGGAGTAAGTAAAAATAGGGTGTGATGAGCCTGAGACATGCATTAAGTAAATCCATGCATGCATGCACGCATATATTGATATTTACTCCGCAACAAACAACGAACGAACACAATTAATTAATTACCACTACTAATCCAGTATTTCTCTTAATTCCAGCTGAACCAGATGCGTAGTTTACCCCTTCCTTGTATTCGCTATGTGACTTATTCGCAAAGGGTTGGATATAATGCGGTAAACCAAGGTAATCACCTATACATATATATAATAATAGAAACATTAGAATTAACATTAACACAAATGTACTCTCTATAGATCGACCGAGGTACATACTTTAAATCAAATAATTCCAACATTTAAATTTCTATGAAATATAGGAGTAAATGTGAAACGTTAAAATGTGTGTGTATTGAATTGATTTGCATAGATTAAAATGATACCCATAGTTCACAATGTGTAGAAGGGTTCATATATAGTCGTGACTTAGGACATCCTGTTAGATCGAGGACCATCATAGCACTCATAATAAAGATTGAAGTAAAAGATGAAATAGTAAGTTTTCTATAGAACATGTCAACCCTACTTAAAAGGTGAAGTTATATATACCAACAATATCGATGGTAGTTCTGCCATTAGTAAATCTGCCAGTGGCGCCATAAGGGAAGTCAATTCCGTAAGGTAAATAGTTGGCTTTGGCCATTGACGCAAGTGGATTGTTATTTCCACTGTCTGACAACGAATCTCCAAATATGAACAAGCAAGGCACTTGAGGGACTCCAATAACAACTCCCCTTAATTCAAAACTTACCATCATTAGTACAATTGTTATACATTTAGTAAGTAGTTTTTGAGATATAATAGTCGTCACCATTTTTTTTCGTAACAAGCAATACTTATTGTTTCTCAGGAAATTCGACTCAACAAACTAATTAACATGCAAATATAAGTTAAATGATCAATATTGGCAAAAATGTAGAAAATGATGTACTCGAAGTTTGAATACGAGAAAAAGAGAAGAAAATGAAGGGAAATGCAAAGTAAAAGAAGTGAACGATGAGAAATGATCGAGTAGTTGCTTTGATTAGTGCATGCACTTATATAATACGTACAATGGTTAATCAATTTGTTAACTAAAAAGTATATGATTTGGAGGAGCTAGAAAAAAAGGTAAGCCATATATTTTCTTACATGATTGTGAAATATAGAAACAAAAATGGAACAAATAATCGTGAATTAAGGAATGATAATTACTCTCCACTAGAGTACGAGTCCACTACTTATTCAAGTCGTTTGACTCGGCCGTACAAGTTAAGACATGTGTTTTGTGTACAATGATAGTATTAGTTGATCATACCGATTTTAAAGAAAATATCGTTGATTGTAAGACAATTACATGCTATAATAATATTACGAAATATGTAATATATTTTCCCTATCATTATGGTAATATTTATTCCCTATAATTGTGGTCGATTGGAACATCTGTAATTGTTCTATAGAGAATATATAAGTTGCGCATAAATGTTAAATCATTTAATTTAAATGGACGATCGTATAAGTATCTTGACTAATTAGTCATTAAAGAGAGTCATGGCGTACACCACGTCAATTTGCAACATGTGTTTTGATCTCTTAGATATCATATCATTCTTGGAGAAAAGGATCGCAACTTCATCATCACATTAAAGAGTAATTGGTTTAGAGATAAACTCAAAAGTCCAAACTCGGAGATAAAATTACACAACTATGCTTCTTTTATTAAAGCCTCAGAATCAAGCCACATATTCAGCTTCCATGGTGGAGATACAACGCAAATGTGACTACAGTGCCTTGTTTCATAGCATCCCCAAAATCTTAATCAGAATAACCAGTCACCTGCAGGTGATCTAATTTTCTATATGTGTTCATGATTAATGTCAGGTTTTGTACAAACTTGAGGATACACTAATAAGAGATGCGTAAGGATATTATTTAGCCATTTGAAGAGAAAAATCTTGGCTCCATGTAATTAACCAAGATCGCTCTTGACTAATAAATATCATAAACTTATAAAATCAAAAATATGAACTTACTCCCACTGATCTTGAGATTTATCCAAGGATCAATGATATTTTCTTTGAAATCAAAATCTTTAATGACTTCATCAAACTTTAAGTGTCATGATGCTTGTTTAAGTTCATGTGATTATCACAATCATCGTCTTCATAAAATCAAAGATAGTAAGCAACCAATGACCAGCTCCGGTCCAACCGAACTATATTTTGGGATTTGAAAAAAAACACGGTTGTTCATTTCAGAATGTCTATTTTCACACAAGCTGAAGAGATGGGGGCGTGGAGTTATTAGAGAACTTGTGATTTATAACATTTGTTAGTATGTAAAGGAAATCACGAGGGCGATTATAGAACCTCATTTGTTGTATAGTGGATATACATAGACGTCATTTGATTGAGAAATTACATAATCAGGATAATGTAACATGATATTACATCATTTAGTATGCTTTCCTACTATTCCTGGAGATTCTAGTCCTCTGTTCCGAAAGACACATACAAAACCTCGATCTGATGTCCAAACCATGGACCCGAGCACGAAAAATAATAGAAAATGTCATAAGAAAGCCGCTACTGTGAGATGTAACACAACAAATTACTACCCAAGTTAGAAAGAATACACACCAAGAGGCAGCTCTGTGAAGAGGGCGCGGAGAATTTGCAGGAAAGGTAGAGATGGTAATTTTACTGGACAATTGACAAGTTAGAGACGAGATACACATACGTGATACACCTTTGGAGATTGAAATGAACTTGAATTGACCCAACTTGAAAAGCGATTCAAAAGTAAAATTTCCAAAAGGCCACACCGACTTTCCTTCTTTGTCGAATTTCAATCTTCTCAGGGCTCGGCAAACGTGTACGTTTTTCATGCTTTGCTTCCAAAGCCTGTCCACAGAAAAATAACAACTTTATCCTAGCTCTCTCTCTACACTCCTCCCCTCTCTCTCTAAAATTAGGTTACTTTGACACTTAAGTTGCATACCACATGCGATACCACATCTCTGTTACTCCAATCTATTGACCAAATGGAAGCACTTGTGCACTACCATTTTAAAAAAAGATTTTTATTTTAATACTGTTATGTTGGTGGTTTGTGTAGGCACTGATTAAATCGAAGTGTAATCGGGATTCTACAATTGTAGGTGGAATAGTGAGTTTGATTTTGTCGGATTATGTTTTGATGGTGAGTTGGTATGGTAATTTCGTACTAGCTTGTAGTCTCGTACGTCTTTCCGGAAACCTGATCAGCTCCAAAAGTTATTTTGGATGGAAAATGAAGTGTGTGTGGGTAATAAGCCATCTTTAGTTGAATATCGTCCTAGGAGTTCATGGAGAGAACACCATGTTGAAGGGCATCGTCGTCATCGAGAGAAGGGTATAATATTAATGATTTGATGCGTTTATCATTCATTCATCATCATTCATCAACATACGTTATACATATAATTGTTGTAAAATTTGGCATGATTATAGATGAAATATTTACTTTTAATACATGATTTATTTCACTAAATAGAGAGGTAAATATGCTAATTGTTGGCATGATTTTTTCCTTTCTTTGGTTACGAGTAATTGTTTGCTTACCAATAGCTAGTAGAAGTAGAATAATCAATGGCCTCCCAGTTCATAAACTCCAGAGGTATACCGCTACGGGCCACAGCGGCATACCTTAGTTTGTTTCTGGATTTGTTTCGGCTCGTACTCCCTTTCGCTTTAGTATGATCCAAGTTTATACCGATGTCCTCCATAACAGTATGTTCAAAAAAAATATAAACTGATAGACGTGGAACCATTGGGCGTAAATAGTTTGAAACTGACATTGTTTTTTTAAATAATTTGGCATTAAGCACCGAAACGATAAAGGGTTCGTCAACTGACTCATAGAGACTTTTGCATTGACGTCATCTCAGTGATGTTGTGAGTGACATCATCTTTTTAGGGATATCGACTCGTTTTCTATAATAATGTCCAGGTCAGGTTCGGATCAAGCTGGGTCAATTCGGGTTACGGGTCAAATTTTGGTCTTCTGTTCGGGTTACCGAAGAGAGAGCTTCATTTCATTTGAACCAATGTTAATCTCGTGCAAATATATAGGCTTAACTTTTGGTAACAATGTATTCTGTGGTAGGAGTACATTTTAAAGTCTAAAGTAAAATTATCAAGGGCAAAATATAAGTAATATTTCATTCAATCATGTTTATCTTTGAATCTGTTTGCTCCGTGGGCGTTTCATTCAATCATGTTTATCTTTAAATCGAAGATTAGAATTCATCTTCTTTTTTTAAAAAATATGGTATCATATGGCGGGCGTGATTTTCTGTATCACCTAGTAGTGTCATATCGTTTTGATTCATACAAAATGGGGGGATAATGAAAAGGATATTTGGTCCTTAATTGGATCTTGTGAACAAATAAATGCATTCTTATTGTTTTCATGACGATCGACCATTATCATCGATGTTTGAGGTTGATGGAGGTTACAATTGGAGAGCAGCAAGTTGGCTGATGTCCATGGGATAAACATCAGTGGGATCTTTCTTCTTATAAGCACGAGCAGCTAATACTATGTTAGCAGCTTCTGTTGGATGTGCGTTATCCCAGTATGCATGGTCGTTCCTTGTTGCACATGGTATGCTTAGTGGTACGCATGACGATCCCATTGTCACGCAACATGGCTCCAGTCGTACGCTCAGCCCTACATATACATACATATATACACTCACTTCAGTCAGTAAAAAAAACAAGTAAGGTCGGTCTGTCTATTCTAACTAAATGAGAGTTAATAGGCAGGACAGACGTATGTACCTAGGCCTTTGAGATCGGGGGTGATGATTTTGATTGAGTTGATCCAAATGAAACGAGCATCTGTGTACTTGGCATTGAATTGCTTAACCATAGTCTTGAGCTTGTTATTCCAAACCTCAAGGATACCATTGGCGAAAGATGAGCACACTCCAGCTGGACTCATTGTCGGAAGGCACCCTAGAGGTCCTAGCCCAAATACTATGAACTTCCTTGCTCCCATTTCGTATATACTCTACACATACATATATACATACGTCCATTCATGACAAAAGGAAGGAAACGAGAATATATATATATATATATATACCCCGTCCTAGTCAATAGTCAGAGTACATACCGTGATTTGTCTGGTTAGATCTTTGATGAGGCTATTACCGAAAGTGTCAGGATTGAGTTCATATGCAGCACTGCCACCGGTAAAGAAGTTGAGCATCCAGTCGTTGCTCCCGATATAAACTGAATACAGACACTTCTTCAAGTATGCATTTGCATCGCTTCCCATATCTCTATTTATTTTCCCAACTATTTCCTTATGATGATCCAATTGAACATCCATCGCTACTCGTTGCCCCTACATTTTATATTTTACTCGATGTATAAAATCAAATGGAATGAAGAAGTAACAATAATTACTAAAACGAGATAATTGTTTGGCCTTATCGTTTTGCTTGGTTGGTGACAAAAGTTTATTTTTACATTATTAATAATTAGATAGTATTATATCTAACTAATTGTACGTAAGTATTTCATATACCGTTTTATTCATGTGAAAATTAAAACACTTAACGACTTATATCATGGAGCGAAGTGAGTAATAAATAAATATGGAGTAAGTAAAAATAGGGTGTGATGAGCCTGAGACATGCATTAAGTAAATCCACGCATGCATGCACGCATATATTGATATTTACTCCGTAACAAACAACGAACGAACACAATTAATTAATTACCACTACTAATCCAGTATTTCTCTTAATTCCAGCTGAACCAGATGCGTAGTTTACCCCTTCCTTGTATTCGCTATGTGACTTATTCGCAAAGGGTTGGATATAATGCGGTAAACCAAGGTAATCACCTATACATATATATAATAATAGAAACATTAGCATTAACATTAACGCAAATATACTCTCTATAGATCGACCGAGGTACATACTTTAAATCAAATAATTCCAACATTTAAATTTCTATGAAATATAGGAGTAAATGTGAAACGTTAAAATGTGTGTGTATTGAATTGATTTGCATAGATTAAAATGATACCCATAGTTCACAATGTGTAGAAGGGTTCATATATAGTCGTGACTTGGGACATCCTGTTAGATCGAGGACCATCATAACACTCATAATAAAGATTGAAGTAAAAGATGAAATAGTAAGTTTTCTATAGAACATGTCAACCCTACTTAAAAGGTGAAGTTATATATACCAACAATATCGATGGTAGTTCTGCCATTAGTAAATCTGCCAGTGGCGCCATAAGGGAAGTCAATTCCGTAAGGTAAATAGTTGGCTTTGGCCATTGACGCAAGTGGATTGTTATTTCCACTGTCTGACAACGAATCTCCAAATATGAACAAGCAAGGCACTTGAGGGACTCCAATAACAACTCCCCTTAATTCAAAACTTACCATCATTAGTACAATTGTTATACATTTAGTAAGTAGTTTTTGAGATATAATAGTCGTCACCATTTTTTTTTGTAACAAGCAATACTTATTGTTTCTCAGAAAATTTGACTCAACAAACTAATTAACAAGCAAATATAAGTTAAATTCTCAATATTGGCAAAAATGTAGAAAATGATGTACTCGAAGTTTGAATACGAGAAAAAGAGAAGAAAATGAAGGGAATTGCAAAGTAAAAGAAGTGAACGATGAGAAATGATCGAGTAGTTGCTTTGATTAGTGCATGCACTTATATAATACGTACAATGGTTAATCTATTTGTTAACTAAAAAGTATATGATTTGGAGGAGCTAGAAAAAAAGGTAAGCCGTATATTTTCTTACATGATTGTGAAATATAGAAACAAAAATGGAACAAATAATCGTGAATTAAGGAATGATAATTACTCTCCACTAGAGTACGAGTCCACTACTTATTCAAGTCGTTTGACTCGGCCGTACAAGTTAAGACATGTGTTTTGTGTACAATGATAGTATTAGTTGATTATACCGATTTTAAAGAAAATATCGTTGATTGTAAGACAATTACATGCTATAATAATATTACGAAATATGTAATATATTTTCCCTGTCATTATGGTAATATTTATTCCCTATAATTGTGGTCGATTGGAACATCTGTAATTGTTCTATAGAGAATATATAAGTTGCGCATAAATGTTAAATCATTTAATTTAAATGGACGATCGTATAAGTATCTTGACTAATTAGTCATTAAAGAGAGTCATGGCGTACACCACGTCAATTTGCAACATGTTTTTTGATCTCTTAGATATCATATCATTCTTGGAGAAAAGGATCGCAACTTCATTATCACATTAAAGAGTAATTGGTTTAGAGATAAACTCAAAAGTCCAAACTCGGAGATAAAATTACACAACTATGCTTCTTTTATTAAAGCCTCAGAATCAAGCCACATATTCAGCTTCCATGGTGGATATACAACGCAAATGTGACTACAGTGCCTTGTTTCATAGCATCCCCAAAATCTTAATCAGAATAACGCAGTCACCTGCGGGTGATCTAATTTTCTATATGTGTTCATGATTAATGTCAGGTTTTATACAAACTTGAGGATACACTAATAAGAGATGCGTAAGGATATTATTTAGCCATTTGAAGAGAAAAATCTTGGCTCCATGTAATAAACCAAGATCGCTGTTGACTAATAATTATCATAAACATATAAAATCAAAAATTTGAACTTACTCCCACTGATCTTGAGATTTATCCTAGGATCAATGATATTTTCTTTGAAATCAAAATCTTTAATGATTTCATCGAACTTTAAGTGTCATGATGCTTGTTTAAGTTCATGTGATTATCACAATCATCGTCTTCATAAAATCAAAGATAGTAAGCAACCAATGACCAGCTCCGGTCCAACCGAACTATATTTTGGGATTTGAAAAAAAACACGGTTGTTCATTTCAGAATGTCTATTTTCACACAAGCTGAAGAGATGGGGGCGTGAAGTCATTAGAGAACTTGTGATTTATAACATTTGTTAGTATGTAAAGGAAATCACGAGGGCGATTATAGAACCTCATTTGTTGTATAGTGGATATACATAGACGTCCTTTGATTGAGAAATTACATAATCAGGATAATGTAACATGATATTACATCATTTAGTATGCTTTCCTACTATTCCTGGAGATTCTAGTCCTCTGTTTCGAAAGACACATACAAAACCTCGATCTGATGTCCAAACCATGGACCCGAGCACGATAAATAATTGAAAATGTCATAAGAAAGCCGCTACTGTGAGATGTAACACAAAAATTCCTACCCAAGTTAGAAAGAATACACACCAAGAGGCAGCTCTGTGAAAAGGGCGCGGAGAATTTGCAGAAAAGGTAGAGATGGTAATTTTACTGGACAATTGACAAGTTAGAGACGAGATACACATACGTGATACACCTTTGGAGATTGGAATGAACTTGAATTGACCCAACTTGAAAAGGGATTCAAAAGTAAAATTTCCAAAAGGCCACACCGACTTTCCTTCTTTGTCGAATTTCAATCTTCTCAGGGCTCGGCAAATGTGTACGTTTTTCATGCTTTGCTTCCAAAGCCTGTCCACAGAAAAATAACTACTTTATCCTAGCTCTCTCTCTACACTCCCCCCCTCTCTCTAAAATTAGGTTACTTTCACACTTAAGTTGCATACCACATGCGATACCACATCTCTGTTACTCCAATCTATTGACCAAATGGAAGCACTTGTGCACTACCATTTTAAAAAAAGATTTTTATTTTAATACTTTTATGTTGGTGGTTTGTATAGGCACTGATTAAATCGAAGTGTAATCGGGATTCTACAATTGTAGGTGGAATAGTGAGTTTGATTTTGTCGGATTATGTTTTGATGGTGAGTTTGGTATGGTAATTTGGTGCTAGCTTGTAGTCTCGTTGTAACACCCGCTATTTTTCCTAGCATATTTATTCTTTCCGTTAGGACTCCGTCTTAACCCTGTCACTTTTCGGCCTCATATTTCATCATTTTACTAAGCTCTATTTTAATGTTTGAGTTTAATGATATTTATTTATATTTTAAAGATTTTTATTCTATTAAATCCATTTATTTAGTTTTCTTCGTAAACTAATTAATTTTCCGCGAAGAATTCTATTTCTCTTCGAATTGACGTTTTTAAGCTCGGATTTAAGTCATTCCTTTTCCTAAAAATGTTTAAATACATTTATCTAATATTTTCAACTAGTAAATATTTTTATTTACAAAAATTTAGTCGTTAATGATTTTATTACAAAGCTTCGCGATTAATTATTTTCTTACGCGAGGTTTACTCGAATTACTTTGAAATGATTTTAACTATTTTACGATTATAGTTTTATCAACTTATAAATAATTTGAGGCCATTTTCTCACTTTTTGGACCGACTAAGCCTCTGGTCAGGAATTTTATTACGTTTTATTAATACGTTTCATTTTATCACGTTAAACCGTAAACGTATGATTATTTTTCTTCCATTTATTCCTTGCATTATTGTCAAACTTTTCATCCTCCCTTGCTTGTTCATTTTGGCTGGCCATATGTGCTAGAGTAGCATTGTTTTCATCAAATTTTAATAGCATTCAAGCTTAGGAAAAAAAAACCATCCATTTCCTAACATTCATTCTTACAATTAAACATCAAAAAAATCCTTTCTTTCTTCTCATTTGTCCATGACTCCAGCAGCCTCTCAAGGCTAATTCTTGCTTCAAATCGAGTCATAATCGTCTCGTTTTCATCGTCAAATTAATCGTTATTCCGATCCTTCCGTTAAGGTAATAAGCGATGTGGTTTTCGATCGTTATTCACCTTGATTTTCTTAGTTTTTCTCATGGTATTTTTCTGCCATGATTTTCATGTATGGTAGGATTTGTGGACGATCCCGAGGCCGACGAGTATATTATCGTTTCCGATTTGGACTAGAGGTAACGTCGATGTTACTCGGTATTTCATGATTTTAATTGTGTATTTGCATGTATAATTTTTATATTTCATTTTTGACAATATATGTATGTCATATAATCTGGAATTTTTTTTTAAAAGTTGAAGATTTGCATGTTTCGATATTTTTATCGCTTTTACGAGATTAACGATTAAATTGTCATATTAATTTGTGAAATCATAATATTCGGCCTAAACATGTAATATATGTTTATATTCTGTAAAATTTATATTTTTGATGATTTATAATAATTTAGGATTTTTCTGATATTTTAAATATCGATTATTGAATTATTACCGTTTTCGGACAAAAATGATTAAAAGCCGATTTTTAGTTCTAGTACCTAAACATTTTATTTTCATCTGATTTTTGACGTGGTGAAACTTTCTGGTGAAATAGAAATTTCTGAATTTTTTCATAATTTTTCGGAATTGTTAAGTGGATGAATTTATTAATTACTTTAAATCATCGTTTATCGTTAAAACCGTGTTTGTTGTTTAAATTCTCGATTTCTGGTCTTTGGTTTAAATCTGGAAAAAAATTATGATTCTGATGATTTCATATTAAAATATATTTTTATGATTTTTAGTGCCTTAATAAAATGTTAGGAACGATAGGTTTATTAATGAAATCGTTAATTGCGAAAACGGGTTTAAATGACGGTTTTGTTGAAATTTGTTGAATCTGGAGTTTTGGAAAAATCTGGAAAAATTTATATTCTGGAAAATCAGGATTTTAAAGTGTAATAATAATTTTTTGATATTAATACTTAAATCGTTTTGTAAATTACTATTTTTATTAATCGTTATTGTCGAGATTAGACGATTAACGGGAAAACGCTTTAAAAACCGAGTTATAGGATTCTGGAAAATTTTATTTTCTGGACAGAATGTCCATAAATATATTTTAACTATTTCACGTAATTTTTGTACTATCTATTAAAGTCTTTAATTAATAAGTATTGATTTTCGGACAAATTGTGATTTATCGTTAAAATGCTTCATCTTACCTAAAAGAATTATTTTTTTTCAGCAATTTTGAAAGTATTTAAATCAGATAATTTAAGAGTTAAATCATCCCTTAAGATTTTCTAAATATATTCAATGGTTTAATTAAATAAAAAGACGTTAAAAGATTTAATTTGACATTTGCCGTAAAATCCTATTTGTAATCGTATTGTCGTAACTAATAATACTTAGGGAATTTTAGCTTTGTAAATTTTGAAAACACTTTGATTAGTATTATTAAAATGTTTAAGACATTTTTAATCATTTTATACACTTGTACGATATTTCAATAATTTCATAAACTCAAATGTTCTTACTTTAATAATTAATATCGTTAAAGCCGAAAGTATTAGTTTTATAAATCAATATCGTTTACTAAAAATATGGTATTAGTATGAACTAATATTTTCACTATTTTGATATAATGCTATTTTTAGTAAAGTTCTAAAAATAGAAAGTTTACTCTTTTAGAATATAAATGTTTACTTCTTTTATCCTCATATTATTTATATTGATTATATCTTTTGAATATCGATAATGGCTTTGTTTTGGAGTTATGGAATAAGGACAAGTGTGAGGTTAGAGTAATATATTCTAGGGTTTACGGTTTCCCCATCAACTATAAAGCTAGTGTATCAGGAATCGGTACATTGGTTGTTGAACCGGGTGACAGGTATCCCGGAAGTTGTGTACATTTTGACCTTAAGCTTAGGCCTCGCAGTAAGTCGCCGTCATAAGTTGAACTGGGTGACAGGTAATCCCAGGAGGGATGTGCATTATCTTAAACTAGGGCCACACATTTATAAGTCGCCGCTCTATTATGGTTGAGTAGCCTAGTTAGAGACCGAAGTTTGATTTGTTTGAACTAAGTTCTCGAAGCTAGTTTTTAGTATTCTCCTAGTGAAAGTCTAGCCGTCTACACTACTCCTATCCATAACGCCATTTTGAATATTTTTATTATTATCGATATAATTTGGTTGCAGGTTGGCAAATGTTTTATGTTTTCTTCGGAAAACTCATTTTTATTATATTGGTTTGATACGTGAAGTTTTTCACTGAAATTTTATTTTTATTATAATGTGTTTTGCTGTTTTCCATTTCTATAATAGTAATTACAGTTTTAAAATCCTGTTATACGGTTGGGAGAACGTTGACGTTGCTCCCCACTGATTGTGGCTGTTATGTTTTTAACATGGCAGGTATATGTTTTCCTTCGGGTGGGCTAGCGAGCAGTTATGGATCCTGCTTGTTTTAATCAGATCACTGTATTATGGATTGTTAAAACCCTTTTTATGGATTTTAATTTTAATTTTTTTTAGCCATTTTTTTTATTTTATGGCTTATGTATTGACTTACCATTTTTATTTAATCAAGACATAGCTACAGTGTATGATAATCCCACTTCTACAGTGTTTCCGCCACTGTATTGCGTTAGAATTTCTAGGGGATTACACTCGTACGTCTTTCTAGAAACCTGATCAGCTCCAAAAGTTATTTTGGATGGAAAATGAAGTGTGTGTGGGTAATAAGCCATCTTTAGTTGAAGATCGTCCTAGGAGTTCATGGAGAGAACACCATGTTGAAGGGCATCGTCGTCATCGAGAGAAGGGTATAATATTAATGATTTGCCGCGTTTATCATTCATTCATCATCATTCATCAACATACGTTATACATATAATTGTTGTAAAATTTGGCATGATTATAGATGAAATATTTACTTTTAATACATGATTTATTTAACTAAATAGAGAGGTAAATATGCTAATTGTTGGCATGATTTTTTCCTTTCTTTGGTTACGAGTAATTGTTTGCTTACCAATAGCTAGTAGAAGTAGAATAATCAATGGCCTCCCAATTCATAAACTCCAGAGGTATACCGCTACGGGCCACAGCGGCATAGCTTGGTTTGTTTCTGGATCTGTTTCCGCTCGTACTCCCTTTCGCTTTAGTATGATCCAAGTTTATACCGATGAACTCCATAACAGTATGTTCAAAAAAAATATAAACTGATAGACATGGAACCATTGGGCGTAAATAGTTTGAAACCGACACTGTTTTTTTAAATAATTTGGCATTAAGCACCGAAACGATAAAGGGTTCGTCAACTGACTCATAGAGACTTTTGCAGTGACATCATCTCAGTGATGTTGTGAGAGACATCATCTTTTTAGGGATATCGACTCGTTTTCTATAATAATGTCCAGGTCAGGTTCGGATCAAGCTGGGTCAATTCGGGTTACGGGTCAAATTTTGGTCTTCTGTTCGGGTTACCGAAGAGAGAGCTTCATTTCATTTGAACCAATGTTAATCTCGTGCAAATATATAGGCTTAACTTTTGGTAACAATGTATTCTGTGGTAGGAGTACATTTTAAAGTCTAAAGTAAAATTATCAAGGGCAAAATAAAAGTAATATTTCATTCAATCATGTTTATCTTTGAATCTGTTTGCTCCGTGGGCGTTTCATTCAATCATGTTTATCTTTAAATCGAAGATTAGAATTCATCTTCTTTTTTTAAAAAATATGGTGCCATATGGCGGGAGTGATTTTCTGTATCACCTAGTAGTGTCATATCGTTTTGATTCATACAAAATGGGGGGATAATGAAAAGGATATTTGGTCCTTAATTGGATCTTGTGAACAAATAAATGCATTCTTATTGTTTTCATGACGGTCGACCATTATCATCAATTCAACTCAATGACCTAATAGCAGTAAAGCATACAATAACACACGTTATTTTGTTTGTGAAATGAGAGCACTAGATCACTGAGTCTGGTCGAGGAGGCTTGATGATGACTCAGATGGAAGGATCGATGTTTGAGGTTGATGGAGGTTACAATTGGAGAGCAGCAAGTTGGCTGATGTCCATGGGATAAACATCAGTGGGATCTTTATTCTTATAAGCACGAGCAGCTAATACTATGTTAGCAGCTTCTGTTGGATGTGCGTTATCCCAGTATGCATGGTCGTTCCTTGTTGCACATGGTATGCTTAGTGGTACGCATGACGATCCTATCGTCGTGCAACATGGCTCCAGCCGTACGCTCAGCCCTACATATACATACATATATACACTCACTTCAGTCAGTCCAAAAAAACAAGTAAGGTCGGTCTGTCTATTCTAACTAAATGAGAGTTAATAGGCAGGACTGACGTGTGTACTTAGGCCTTTGAGATCGGGGGTGATGATTTTGATTGAGTTGATCCAAATGAAATGAGCATCTGTGTACTTGGCATTGAATTGCTTAACCATAGTCTTGAGATAGTTATTCCAAACCTCAAGGATACCATTGGCGAAAGATGAGCACACTCCAGCTGGACTCATTGTCGGAAGGCACCCAAGAGGTCCTAGCCCAAATACTATGAACTTCCTTGCTCCCATTTCGTATATACTCTACACATACATATATACATATGTCCATGCTTGAAAAAGGAAGGAAACGAGAATATATATATATATATATATATATATATAGTTGAGATCGGGTGAGAACCTATCTCTCAATGAGAACTGTGAGAACTATTTAGAACCATTAGATCTTATTCACATCTAATGTTTGACATTATTTTTAAAAACATCCACTCTTCCTTTAACAAAATAAACCAAATCCGTTTCTTTCTCTCTCTCTTCCATATCTTTCTTTCTCTCTTCCTTCTCATTCCCTTCATCAAAATTAGGGTTCCGGTGTTCATAAAATTGGGGAATTATATACAATTGAGGATTTCTTTAAATTAGGGTTTATATTTTCGTTAAAACCATTAAATATGTCCACTTGATTAGAGATTTTTGTGTAATTAGGATTCTTGTATATCAAATTAAAAGTTCTTGTTTTCTCTGAACACCTATCGTGAAATTATTCAATGCTTCATTCCCCTTTAATTATACTTCTATTAATCATCTTATTTGTTACACTACTTTTACGGTAGTAGTTGTAGCCACATTACAATTTAAAAAGGGTACATTAAAAGTGAAAAAAGGTACGCTAAAATTTAAAAAGGGTACGCTAAAATTGAAATTAAAAAAAAGGTACGCTAAAATTGAAATTGAAAAATGGTAAGCTAAAATTGAAAAAAGGGTATGCTAAAAGTGAAAAATGGTACGCTAAAATTTAAAAAGTATACGCTAAAATTTAAAAATGATACACTAAAATTGAAATTGAAAAAGGGTACGCTAAAAGTGAAAAAGGGTACGGTAAAATTGAAATTGAAAAATGGTACGTTAAAATAGAAAAAAAGGGTACACTAAGTAAAAAAGGGTACGCTAAAATTTAAAAAGGGTACACTAAAATTAAAATTAAAATTGAAAAAAAGTACGCTAAAATAGAAAAAAGGGTACGCTAATAGTGAGAAAGGGTACGCTAATAGTGAGAAAGAGTACGCTAAAATTGAAATAGGGTACACCACAATTTAAAAAGAAAATTAAATCGAGTAGGGTTAGAAAAAGAAGGGTCTGTATTTCATATAAAATCCGTACAAAAGGAAATTAAAGGACAATATTTTAGATGAACTCTTAAATCAATCAGGAAATTTGAAAAAAAAAAAACGATAACACACCGTTGTTGAGATTAGTGCAATGATTGCAATTATATTAGCCGACGATAATATTGTTACTATTGTAATGAATTAATGAATTTAATTGAATAAGTTAATCATAAAATGATTAATTAAAAAAAAAACAAAAAAAACTAAGGTTATTGGGGTTCAATACCCAATTGTGATGAATTAATGGATTGAAGAAAATCCGATTGAAAAATTGATGGATTAAAGAATCGGATTCAATGGTCGATTGAAGAATTTATCGATTAAAGGATTATGGGTCGAAGAATTTTGTAGAAAGAGAAGAAGTTACGAGTTGAAGGTTGAAGCAATTGTGATGAATTAATTTGATTGAAATTTTTTGAAGAATCCAACGAATGAGATTGAACACTATGATCCAATGGCTCATATTATAGTTCTCACAGTTCTCATTGAAGGGGTGGTTCTCACATGAACCTTAATATATATATATATATATATATATATGTATATATGTATATATGTATATATATGTATATATGTATATATATGTATATATGTATATATATGTATATATGTGTATATATGTATATATGTATATATATGTATATATGTATATATGTGTATATATGTATATATATGTATATATGTATATATGTATATATGTATATATGTATATATATATATATATATATATATATATATATATATATATATATATATATATATATATATATATATATATATATATATATATATACCCCGTCCTAGTCAATAGTCAGAGTACATACCGTTATTTGTCTGGTTAGATCTTTGATGAGGCTATTACCGAAAGTGTCAGGATTGAATTCATATGCAGCACTGCCACCGGTAAAGAAGTTGAGCATCCAGTCGTTGCTCCCGATATAAACTGAATACAGACACTTCTTCAAGTATGCATTTGCATCGCTTCCAATATCTCTATTTATTTTCCCAACTATTTCCTTATGATGATCCAATTGAACATCCATCGCTACTCGTTGCCCCTACATTTTATATTTTACTTGATGTATAAAATCAAATGGAATGAAGAAGTAACAATAATTACTAAAACGAGATAATTGTTTGGGCTTATCGTTTTGCTTGGTTGGTGATAAAAGTTTATTTTTACATTATTAATAATTAGATAGTATTATATCTAACTAATTGTACGTAAGTATTTCCTATACTTTTTTGTTCATGTGCAAATTAAAACACTTAACGACTTATATCATGGAGCGAAGTGAGTAATAAATAAATATGGAGTAAGTAAAAATAGGGTGTGATGAGCCTGAGACATGCATTAAGTAAATCCATGCATGCATGCACGCATATATTGATATTTACTCCGTAACAAACAACGAACGAACACAATTAATTAATTACCACTACTAATCCAGTATTTCTCTTAATTCCAGCTGAACCAGATGCGTAGTTTACCCCTTCCTTGTATTCGTTATGTGACTTATTCGCAAAGGGTTGGATATAATGCGGTAAACCAAGGTAATCACCTATACATATTTATAATAATAGAAACATTAGCATTAACATTAACGCAAATGTACTCTCTATAGACCGACCGAGGTGCATACTTTAAATCAAATAATTCCAACATTTAAATTTCTATGAAATATAGGAGTAAATGTGAAACGTTAAAATGTGTGTATTGAATTGATTTGCATAGATTAAAATGATACCCATAGTTCACAATGTGTAGAAGGGTTCATATATAGTCGTGACTTAGGACATCCTGTTAGATCGAGGACCATCATAACACGGGCCTGTTTGAGGGCCCACTCGGTCGAGTGGGCTGACACTCGATCGAGTGGGTCAGCTGGAGCGCGGGGGTCCGGGCTTTGGACCTTGAGTTGGGTATTTTTGTGGATCTTGTATTCGAGTTGGACTTTTGATATTTGTATGGCTGTTTTTTGTGACTCGGAAGCGGCTTTGACCGGGGTTTAACCCAGTCGCTAAAAGACAGTTTTATTTCCGGTGTCGGTTTTGACCCAAATTAGCCTTATTTGATTGGAAACAATCCACTGAGTCAGAATTTGAGCTTCGTTTTGTGAGATTTGTACTCCGTAAAAAGCCCAAGCCAAAAACTAATGGTTTTGAGCCCATATTCGAGCGCGTAGAAACACGTTTGCGTCCGATCATCATCGGGTACTTTTTGGAAACTGCTATAGACACCTAGCAGCCGAATGTCGGTGTCTACAATATAAAATCAAAAATATGAACTTACTCCCACTGATCTTGAGATTTATGCAGGGATCAATGATATTTTCTTTGAAATCAAAATCTTTAATGATTTCATCGAACTTTAAATGTCATGATGCTTGTTTCGGCTCGTGTGATTATCACAATCATCGTCTTCACAAAATCAAAGATAGTAAGCAACCAATGACCAGCTCCGGTCCAATCGATCTATATTTTGGGATTTGAAAAAAAAAACACGGTTTTTCATTTCAGAATATCTATTTTCACACAAGCTGAAGAGATGGGCGCGTGAAGCCATTAGAGAACTTGTGATTTATAACATTTGTTAGTATGTAAAGGAAATCACGAGGGCGATTATAGAACCTCATTTGTTGTATAGTGGATATACATAGACGTCCTTTGATTGAGAAATTACCTAATCAGGATAATGTAACATGATATTATATCATTTAGTATGCTTCCCTACTATTCCTGGAGATTCTAGTCGTTACTGTGAGATGTAGCACAATAAATTACTACCCAAGTTAGAAACAATACACACCAAGAGGCAGCTCTGTGAAGAGGGCACAGGGAATTTGCAGGAAAGGTAGAGATGGTAATTTTACTAGACAATTGACAAGTAGAGGCGAGATACACATACGTGATGAAAGGCCACACCGACTTTCCTTCTTTGTCGAATTTCAATCTTCATAGGGCTCGGCAAATGTGTACGTTTTCCATGCTTTGCTTCCAAAGCCTGTCCACAGAAAAATAACAAATTTATCCTAACTCTCTCTCTCTCTCTCTACACTCCCTCATCTCTCTCTCTCTCTCTCTCTAAAATTAGGTTACTTTCACACTTAAGTTGCATACCACATGCGATGCCACATCTCTGTTACTCCAATCTATTGACCAAATGGAAGCACTTGTGCACTACAACTTAAAAAATAGATTTTTATTTTAATACTGTTATGTTGGTGGTTTGTGTAGGCACTAATTAAATCGAAGGGTAATCGGGATTCTACAATTGTAGGTGGAATAGTGAGTTTGATTTTATCGGATTATGATTTGATGGTGAGTTTGGTATGGTAATTTGGTACTAGCTCGTAGTCTCGTACGTCTTCCCGAAAACTTGATCAGCTCCAAAAGTTATTTTGGATGGAAAATGAAGTGTGTGTGGGTAATAAGCCATCTTTAGTTGAAGATCGTCCTAGGAGTTCATGGAGAGAACACCATGTTGAAGGGCATCGTTGTCATCGAGAGAAGGGTATAATATTAATGATTTGCTGAGTTTATCATTCATTCATCATCATTCATCAAGATACATTATACATATAATTGTTGTAAAATTTGACATGATTTATAGATGAAATATTTACTTTTAATACATGATTTATTTCACTAAATAAAGAGGTAAATATGCTAATTGTTGGCATGATTTTTTCCTTTCTTTGGTTACGAGTAACTGTTTGCTTACCAATAGCTAGTAGAAGTAGAATAATCAATGGCCTCCCAGTTCATAAACTCCAGAGGTATGCCGCTACGGTACACAGTGGCATACCTTGGTCTGTTTTTGGATCTGTTTCGGCTCGTACTCCCTTTCGCTTTAATATGATCCAAGTTTATACCGATGTCCTCCACAACTGTATGTTAAAAAAAATATAAAATAATAGACGTGGAACCATTGGGCGTAAATAGCTTGAAATCGACACTATTTTTTTAAATATTTGGACATTAAGCACCGAAACGATAAAGGGTTCGTCAACTGACTCATAGAGACTTTTGCAGTGACATCATCTCAGTGATGTTGTGAGTGACATCATCTTTTTAGGGATATCGACTCATTTTCTATAATAATGTTCAGGTCAGGTTCGGAGCAAGCTGGGTCAATTCGGGTTACGGGTCAAATTTTGGTTTTCTGTTCGGGTTACCGAAGAGAGGGCTTCATTTCATTTGAACCAATGTTAATCTCGTGCAAATATATAGGCTTAACTTTTGGTAACAATGTATTCTGTGGTAGGAGTACATTTTAAAGTCTAAAGTAAAATTATCAAGGGCAAAATATAAGTAATATTTCATTCAATCATGTTTATCTTTGAATATGTTTGCTCCGTGGGCGTTTCATTCAATCATGTTTATGTTTAAATCGAAGATTAGAATTTATCTTCTTTTTAAAAAAAATATGGTACCATATGGCGGTCGTGATTTTCTATAACACCTAGTAGTGTCATATCGTTTTGATTCATACAAAATGGAGGAATAATGAAAAGGATATTTGGTCCTTAATTGGATCTTGTTGTGAACAAATAAATGCATTCTTATTGTTTTCATGACGATCGACCATTATCATCAATTCAACTCAATGAGCTAGTAGCAGCAAAGCATACAATAACACACGTTATTTTGTGTGTGAAATGCGAGCACTAGATCACTAAGTCTGGTCGAGGAGGCTTGATGATGACTCAGATGGAAGGATCGATGTTTGAGGTTGATGGAGGTTACAATTGGAGAGCAGCAAGTTGGCTGATGTCCATGGGATAAACATCAGTGGGATATTTCTTCTTATAAGCACGAGCAGCTAATACTATGTTAGCAGCTTCTGTTGGATGTGCGTTATCCCAGTATGCATGGTCGTTCCTTGTTGCACATGGTATGCTTAGTGGTACGCATGACGATCCCATCGTCGTGGAACATGGCTCCAGCCGTACGCTCAGCCCTACATATACATACATATATACACTCACTTCAGTCAGTCCAAAAAAACAAGTAAGGTCGGTCTGTCTATTCTAACTAAATGATAGTTAATAGGCAGGACTGACGTGTGTACTTAGGCCTTTGAGATCGGGGGTGATGATTTTGATTGAGTTGATCCAAATGAAACGAGCATCTGTGTACCTGGGATTGAATTGCTTAACCATAGTCTTGAGATAGTTATTCCAAACCTCAAGGATACCATTGGCGAAAGATGAGCACACTCCAGCTGGACTCATTGTCGGAAGGCACCCTAGAGGTCCTAGCCCAAATACTATGAACTTCCTTGCTCCCATTTCGTATATACTCTACACATACATATATACATATGCCCATGCATGAAAAAGGAAGGAAACGAGAATATATATATATATATACCCCGTGCTAGTCAATAGTCAGAGTACATACCGTTATTTGTCTGGTTAGATCTTTGATGAGGCTATTACCGAAAGTGTCAGGATTGAGTTCATATGCAGCACTGCCACCGGTAAAGAAGTTGAGCATCCAGTCGTTGCTCCCGATATAAACTGAATACAGACACTTCTTCAAGTATGCATTTGCATCGCTTCCAATATCTCTATTTATTTTCCCAACTATTTCCTTATGATGATCCAATTGAACATCCATCGCTACTCGTTGCCCCTACATTTTATATTTTACTTGATGTATAAAATCAAATGGAATGAAGAAGTAACAATAATTACTAAAACGAGATAATTGTCTGGGCTTATCGTTTTGCTTGGTTGGTGATAAAAGTTTTTTTTTACATTATTAATAATTAGATAGTATTATATCTAACTAATTGTACGTAAGTATTTCCTATACTTTTTTGTTCATGTGCAAATTAAAACACTTAACGACTTATATCATGGAGCGAAGTGAGTAATAAATAAATATGGAGTAAGTAAAAATAGGGTGTGATGAGCCTGAGACATGCATTAAGTAAATCTATGCATGCATGCACGCATATATTGATATTTACTCCGCAACAAACAACGAACAAACATAATTAATTAATTACCACTACTAATCCAGTATTTCTCTTAATTCTAGCTGAACCAGATGCGTAGTTTACCCCTTCCTTGTATTCGTTATGTGACTTATTCGCAAAGGGTTGGATATAATGCGGTAAACCAAGGTAATCACCTATACATATTTATAATAATAGAAACATTAGCATTAACATTAACGCAAATGTACTCTCTATAGACCGACTGAGGTGCATACTTTAAATCAAATAATTCCAACATTTAAATTTCTATGAAATATAGGAGTAAATGTGAAACGTTAAAATGTGTGTATTGAATAGATTTGCATAGATTAAAATGATGCCCATAGTTCACAATGTGTAGAAGGGTTCATATATAGTCGTGACTTAGGACATCCTGTTAGATCGAGGACCATCATAACACTCATAATGAAGATTGAAGTAAAAGATGAAAGAGTATGATTTCTATAGAACAGGTCAACCCTACTTAAAAGGTGAAGTTATATATACCAACAATATCGATGGTAGTTCTGCCATCAGTAAATCTGCCAGTGGCGCCATAAGGGAAGTCAATTTCGTAAGGTAAATAGTTGGCTTTGGCAATTGACGCAAGTGGATTGTTATTTCCACTGTCTGACAACGAATCTCCAAATTATGAACAAGCAAGGCACTTGAGGGACTCCAATAACAACTCCCCTTAATTCGAAACTTACCATCATTAGTACAATTGTTATACATTTAGTAAGTAGTTTCTGAGATATAATAGTCGTCACCATTTTTTTCCGTAACAAGCAATACTTATTGTTTCTCAGGAAATTCGACTCAACAAACTAATTAACATGCATATATAAGTTAAATGATCAATATTGGTAAAAATGTAGAAAATGATGTACTCGAAATTTGAATCGAGAAAAAGAGAAGAAAATGAAGGGAATTGCAAAGTAAAAGAAGTGAACGATGAGAAATGATCGAGTAGTTGTTTTGATTAGTGCATGCACTTATATAATACGTACAATGGTTAATCTTGTTGTTAACTTAAAAGTATATGATTTGGAGGAGCTAGAAAAAAAGGTAAGCCATATATTTTCTTACATGATTGTGAAATACAGAAATAAAAATGGAACAACTAATCGTGAATTAAGGAATGATAATTACCCTCCACTAGAGTACGAGTCCACTACTTATTCAAGTCGTTTGACTCGACCGTACAAGTTAAGACATGTGTTTTGTGTACAATGATAGTATTAGTTGATTATACCGATTTTAAAGAAAATATCGTTGACTGTAAGACAATTACATGCTATAATAATATTACGAAATATGTAATATATCTTACCTATCATTATGGTAATATTTATTCCCTATAATTGTGGCCGATTGGAACATCTGTAATTGTTCTATAGAGAATATATAAGTTGCGCATAAATGTTAAAGCATTTAATTTAAATGGACGATCATATAAGTATCTTGACTAATTAGTCATTAAAGAGAGTCATGGCGTACACCATGTCAATTTGCAACATGTGTTTTGATCTCTTAAATATCATATCATTCTTGGAGAAAAGGATCGCAGATTCATTATCACATTAAAGAGTAATTGGTTTAGAGATAAACTCAAAAGTCCAAACTCGAAGATAAAACTACGCAACTATGCTTATTTTATTAAAGTCTCGGAATCAAGCCACATATTCAGCTTCCATGGTGAAGATATAAGGCAAATGTGACTACAGTGCCTTGTTTCATAGCATCCCCAAAATCTGAATCAGAATAACCAGTCACCTGCGGGTGATCTAATTTTCTATATGTGTTCCTGATTAATGTCAGGTTTTGTACAAACTTGAGGATACACTAATAAGAGATGCATAAGGATATTATTTAGCCATTTGAAGAGATAAATCTTGGCTCCATGTAATAAACCAAGATCGCTGTTGACTAATAAATATCATAAACATATAAAATCAAAAATATGAACTTACTCCCACTGATCTTGAGATTTATGCAATGATCAATGATATTTTCTTTGAAATCAAAATCTTTAATGATTTCATCGAACTTTAAGTGTCATGATGCTTGTTTCAGTTCATACAATAATTTCTTAAGTCTTAAAGTTGGTACGAGTTATCCAACGCAAAACTAAAATTCATAATCTGTCACATCTCTCCCAAGATTCATGGAAACATATTTGAGCAGTACTTTCAGAAGTTAAGTCAGTCGGCTTGTCTTTGGAAAGAGAAGTATCCAGTTTCATCAACCTCAAGGTGATCTGAATTCACTCTTTCCATTCAGAGTAGTTTGTTCGTTCCATTAAGCTCAACAACAGGGTTATATCACAAGATTTCACTTGATTAGGTAAATTTTAGTTGTGATAAAATAAGACAACATAAATAATAAGACTTCAATATGTGAAACAACACATCTTTAATTAATAGTGTTCCTACGGATAGTCACTAAAATATTTAAATATTTAAATATATTCTACCTGCGATTAAATATATATTTTTATATGTGTGAACGATATAATGACTATAGCTAGTAAGTCAAAATCAAACTTAAGTTGTAAATTCATTGCGGTGAAATTTAACCATAAGAAATTCATATTATCATTATCTAAAACTGGAATATATGAAATTATAGTTTAATAAATCATTATTTACCAAACAAATAATTATATCAAATTGATAACTCGTGATTTTACCTATTTTTGTCCCACGTTTTTACTCTTATTTAGTCGGTTTTATAACACGTTTTGTCATTATTGAGTCGTTTTACGTTTAATTAGGTTATTAGTCGAGTCTTGTATAATTATTGTCAAATCGTAATATTTCTCGGGATTTTGGTACTGTGCCTCGATACTTGATTTTGCAGGTACCGACCCGGAAGAATCGAGACGATCAAAACGGGTCAAACCCGACATTGACCAAGACCTTCATTTCTCCCTCACCTCTCCTGCTCTCCTTCGCTCACCATCATCATCAATCATCCACCTCCATTCCTAATCTTAATCTTCACCATCAAACTCAACCTTGACCCAGACCACCTCCAACAATCAAACACAATCAGTCATCTCCAATCAATTAGCTTCACCTTTTAATCACTTTCATTCCACCATTGATGCCTAGCCGCCGCTCCTCAATCGACCACCGGCGACGACCACTACAACCACCATAGCTCCGCCCCTCACACCATTCGTATCCACCGAGCACCAGCAGGCGCAGGACAACCCTCGCACACCCCTGCTCCGCTGTCAGCCGCCAACTCCTCTGATCTACGGCGATCCGTCGTGGAGCCAGCTCCGGCGACGCACCACCACCTCCGGCGACCCGAGCCCAGAAATCCGTCATGCTCAATCGATTGAATCGGTTTTGGTTGATGAATTGGGTGTTCTAATTTTGAAGGCAAAAGACGATTTGATCCTTTCTTTTACTCCTCTTTATTTCATTTAAATGAAGGGTACTTTGGTCTTTGTATTTATTTTATGGGATATATATATTGTTAAACCCTCATTTTGTTTAAAGCAGGCTGTTAAGTTTAGAAATGTTAAGAAACAGAGGGTTTAGGAGTAGTAGTAGAACACCACGCAGCAGCCCCCTTCCATTTCCCTTTTTTAATTTAATTAGTTTTAATTAATTAATGTAATTCTTCTTTCTTCAACATTCAAAAACATCTTATTTAGTAATTCCTTTTTGGTATAATTCTCTTATCTCTTCTCCTTTATTGTTTTATTATCTTTAGTTTTATGTTTAGATTATATTTAGTTAGTAATTAGTTTAAAGTTATAATCTTTATTGTTAATTGTGTGTTGTAATGTTATTTTATAATTGTCTTGTTTGTTTATGTATGTATAACTTATGTTAGTATTAATTAAAGTTTTCTTCTTTATTATTTCATTATGTTAGATGTTATGTGTAGTTTAGTCATTAGTGTATTTTGTGTTAGTTTAATTATGATTAGTGAGTAGTGTCTTTTCTAGGGGACGATTTGACCCCGACATGTCTATATTGTGTGTTTGAGTCCCGTATTTGGTTTGTTTGGGATATACGTAGGAGGATAGTTTGGGAATCGGGAATCGACTCGTCTTTTGGATTGTGTTTGAACCCTTGACCCTTGTCCACCGACGGGAGTCGGTTAGGTTTAGGTAGTAAAACTCGTCCCTTGACTTGCCTTGCCCCGCCTAGTTGAACACGGGAGTGAGAATTAGGTAGGGTACCCTAACTATCGGTCTAGACTCTTCACCTTGGGAGAGGGGAGAGAAAGGAACGGGATTAGACGCGTACTTAGTGACCTAGGACCTTGGATTGGGTACCACGGGAGTGGGTCCACTCGATTGACCTAGGAATCCGACTCACGAGCCCGGGAGGGAGGTGATCGGGTTTTACTTAGTCGGACTACGAACCCGGGAGGGAGGTAGTCGACCCTTAGAGGCGTTCCACTCATCCTAATATCCCTAGCAACCCATTATCGGTGTTCTTTGCTCATAATTATGATATATCGGTGGTTAAGTCGGACCCTAGGCCTTAAATTATTATTAGATCACCATTCTTATTACTTGTTTGATTATTAGTTAGCTTATACTTTTATTAGTTATCTTAGTTAGTATAAGTTCACCCTTGATAATTGATTCGCGTAGCTAATTTGTAATCCGAGACCGAACTAGTACTCATTCCCGACCTCTCTGAGGATTCGACCCGACTTGCCCTTGCTATTCTAGTTTAGGTTAGTTGGTTTGTTTGATGGTAGGATTGACGACAAATCTCGGCTATCACAAATGTTCATAATAATACCGTCAAAATGTATTTCAGTAAATCACATAATCATACGAAGTATATCATAATCATATTCTCATGGAATCACTCCTCAAGTAATAAAATTTTAGGTCATAATATTATGCTCATAAAAGTTTTCGTACATCATAACAACAACAATAATAATGACAAAGGTAACCGTAAATTGACAACGATTCATCACTATCATGCTCGTTAACTGACTCCAAATTATTATTAGTACGAAAAACTCAAACTTTTATCCAATATGTAATTAGTGCATAGAAAATAATTAGGCAACATAATTTGTGAGACGAATCTGGTTTATGCAAATGCCTCCACTAAATTGCAAAATTATGCATGCATCCACATGATGCAACATTTCAATTGACTCATGTAAGCATACGTAAAAGCCTTGAGCAACATAATGAATCAATTAATATTATATGGCAACGGATCAATTAAAATATATAAGCCAAATTATCCAATCCAGGCAACATATATAGTGTTTGGCAACCTTGACCGAATTATACGTAAGTACATATCAAGTCAATTATGAACAATCTTATTGATGGTCAGGTACTGAATTCTATAATGCATAAACACACAACATTCCAAAACGTAATGCGACTATATAAAAATAAGAATTATAATTCATAGACAAATTCGTTTATAATACAGAGTGATGTGATGTATAATAATAATAATAATAATAATAATAATAATAATAATAATAATCTTAATCAATGGATAATCATGAATTCAATAACCTAAACTCCGATACCACATGAAAGTATGCATATTATTAACATGACATAAATACATAAATTCCAAAATCTTCGAAAAGCATGAAATTAAAGTCACAAAAGATTGATTAACACGAGATTAATACGAGATTAAGGAATAAGGCGAAATCTAATACGAATGGTATTAGATCTCTATAAGCGCACTTCACAAATAAAAAGACGACTTCGAATAATAATGAGATGTCTTCAAATAATCTTCAAACAATAATATTAATAATAATAGTGTAGACACCCACATTTTGACCGTCAGGTGTCTATAGTAGTTCCCGCCAAACACCTGATGATGATTGGACGTAAACGTGCTTTGATAGACTCGGATATGGGCTTGTAATCATGGACATTTGGTTTAGACTTATCACGGAGTACAAATCTTACAAAATCTACCTCAAATCCAGGCCCAGTGGGTCGTTTCGAGTCAAATAAGACTAATTTGGGTCGAAACCGACACCAGGGGTAAAACCGTCTTTTAGCGACCGAGTCAAAACCGGTCAAGGACATTTTTCCGAAACCCACGAGCCAACCGTGACACTACACGTCCGGTTTGGACTCAAATACTACAAAATATCAGCTTCAATAAGCATTAAACAATTCTGTTAAAGGTAGAATTCGACCTCAAATAGGAATTCTATCCGGAAACCGAATCAGACACCAACCGAGCTCCAAATACTCGGTCAAGACACCCAAAGCAGCCGAAATACTCCCCCACCAGCCGAGATATTTGGCTTCTCCACCAAGAAACGAGACTTTGGTTTCCTCTCGAACTCTCATATTTCCTATCCAAACCGGTATTTCTTGTCACACAAGCAAGACTACCTCGATTCCTATAAATAGGACCTCCCATCCAACACACGAAAACAACGGTGGAACAAGATATAACACGGTTTTTACACAGCCATTATACACATCATAGATCTATTATTCCTACATCACACATTCATCATCAATCATCGAAAGTCAGAAAATATACAACCTCGTAACGCCAAACAATTCCCGAGTAATCTCAACCCGACGAATCCGACCCCCAGCCGGCCGAAACCCGTCCCATTACACGTCCAAAATAACACCCTAACTCATCCTCATCATCTCGACGCTCCCAAGTTTAAACCACTTTCCGACAAGCCTTATCCCGAGAAAACAAAGCATGTAGGTTGAGGGTGTAAATCAAACCCGATTTTTCTCTTTCTTCTCTTCTTTTCTCACGTCTTTTTCTTCTTTTTTGTCATATCGTCGGTCGTATTTTAAATATGGGTCGTTCGTCGCATATTTTTTTTATTTCTAATATCGATACTACAAAAACTATTTTTTATAACGTTCTTAAAATACGATATCGATTCTCTAATCGAATATCGTATCTAACAAGAACAAAATTAATCAATTCTTGTTGATGCTAAATAAAATCGTTACATCTTTTTTTAAACAAAATTCGATGATTTTATACGCGGAGAGAATTAACATCTTTTTCGTTCAAAACTCTTTTTTTTTTTACTTTTCGTTCAAAACAAACTTTTTTCAGAACCTTTTCTAAAACCATTCCGACTATTCGATATCGATTTCATAATCGATTATCGAATACGACGAATATCGAAAATATGAATCGGGTATAAATTAATCCATATTTGTACGCGATTTATAAAAATTGACGGTTTTTGACAAATAATGAAAAACGGACAGACCGCCACGCGAGTCGCGCGCCTGTCAGGCGACTCGGGCGGTGGCCTGGTTGGCCGAGTCTTCCTTTTTTTGTTTCTTCGCTTTTCTATTTTTTTATTCTTTTCGAGTCTTACATAAAAAGCGACTTTCGCGACATATTTCGACAAATACTTTTTCTTTGACCTCGGTCAACGCGTGCTAATCCATCACGTGACATAAGTCTTTTCAAAATCATGCATATTATTTATTTACATCGTTATTCGAATTATTTATTGTTACTAACTCGTTTTCTCGTGTTTGTAGCAATTTATTTTCATATTTTGTTTTTATCGTTTTATTAGACTAAAACGAATTTCACATGCTAAAATAACTTTGACGTTATTAGTTTAATATGCATTAAACGACTTAGCAACCCATTTATTTATTTTTCTCACATGCCTTAGGAAAATAATCTCTGCATATCATTCAATCGTCGAACTAACACGTGTACGTGAAAACGAACGATATCTTAGTAAAGGCCGCTAAGTGCGGGCGGGGTTGGGTGTTCTCAATGAACTTCCCAACACGTACCCTCACCCCTTACTCAGAACCATGGTTTCCGGATGTCTGAATCCATTGGCAACGAGAGTCATTCAATACACGATATCCGATAATGTCGGTATCGGTATCAAATGCTAAGGGACGAACCCGATAAGCTCTGACATCGGAAATGGGCCATGTTTTAAATATGGCCCACTACGACATAGAGTGGGTTCGAATGGTTCCGAATAACCACAAAATTCGGTGGCGACTCCTACTTCGATTTAAAATTCAATTCGACCATCTCATATGGAGATTCATTCGCCTCCCCAAACCCGCGCGTGGCCGCGTCGGGGTGGACCTATGTCATGTCCACAATTTGGCGACTCTGCTGGGGATTAACTGATGTGTCACTTACCATCGGCATCCTCAGGGTGAGACTCGAAAAGAAATCGTTCGATTAGTAATGTACACGTTTTAGTTCAATGGTTCATGCATAACCCCGTTCTTTCCCGGGCCGGTTACTTGTGACCGACGTCCCACTATACCGCGGTGCATTCCCACTTGGGTGCACTAAAGACTTCGATGGCGGAACTCGCATGGGTTTTACGGTAGATTCTAAGACCAACTCGGCTTAGGAGGTCCGTCCTGATTTGCGAGAATGCGATCGTTGTTGGTATAGACTCTATTCGACCGACCGAGACTTAGACTAAGAGCATACATGGCGTCGTTATACTGTTTCCGTGACTACATGCTACTTGATCTTCTTTGGTCTTTTTTCAAAAACCGTCATTTTCAAAAATTTGCATCTTTTCAAACCCATCTACTTTTTCAAAACCCGGAAAGCTACCGAATTTAGGACTTATGATTTTGACTCAAAATAGCCTATTTTTAGCCGGTATGCTGTCCAAACCTTTTCAAAAGCCAGAAACCTCGGCCCGATAACCCTTTTCTCGGTTTTCAAAAAAAATCGGGCCTTCTTACCCGACTTTGCTCGGTTTTCAAATCCAAACCTCTTTTCAAAATCCTCTTCTTCTTAGGACTTCCCGTATTTAGCAGTGTTGGGTCTTGTCATAGGTTGTAAGAGTCTATAGCGTCAAAACTCCGTCGATCTTACATCGCGAGTTTCTACCCCATCCCAGTCCGCCTTATTTGTCAAGGCACGACCCACCTTCGTAGGACAAACTCCTGCAAAGGGAATCCCGTTTACACACTCGAGTCCAAAGTCTGGGGATTTCACACATGGACCTTCCTTCGAACGGGACTAGGCCCACTTTGCCGAATCCTAAGGAAGGCCCACCGTCCACGGGTCATCCGTCTAGAAGTCAGTTTCCGGTCTTTTTCTAGTCTAGTCTTTTCCTTGCTCGGGATGTACTCTTTGATTCTAAGATCTCGGTTAGTTACTGATTACGCGGTGCCCTTACAGACAGGCCACCCCACACCCGAGCCATGACGCAACAAGCCATAGACGATTTGAGGGCCTCTTTGACCAAGCTGGAAAACATGATCACGTCAATGAGAGGGGACCAGATCGCCATCCTTACCCGGGTAAGTGCCGTAGAACAGGGAACTCCTAGCGGCAGTGTCGACACTACTGGGCCTTTAGCTGAATTGGCCAGCGCAGTCCACAAACTGCAGGAACAGGTCCATCTGTCGACCCAAAACTCCATCCACACGGAGAATGCTCGGACCTACACCCCACTGACCGATGAACTACCCGTCAATCTCAATCTGACTGGTCTGCCAATGTTCGAGGGTACTGAAGACCCGGTTCACCATATCCGGGCTTTCAAGGAGTTCATGGCCCTTAAGGGGGTTAAGTCCAACATGTTCAAACACCTGTTCGCTTCTTCCCTCGAGAAGCACCCAAGAGCCTGGTACTACCGGCTCGATTCCAAGAAATACAAAATTTGGGATGACGTGCCAACGGAATTCGCTCGGAACTACGCCGACAACACGGAAATCCAGACCACTATGCGCACCCTGGAAGTAATGGCCTAGGAACCTAAGGAAGGATTTACGAAATATCTCCAACGCTGGAGGGCTGAAAGCGTCAAACTGGTCGATAAGCCCAGTGAAAAGGTGCTGGTTGAAGCCTTTGTCAAGAACCTCCTTCCAGCTTACCGGGTCCATCTCCAGTACGCCATCATACCTAGCTTCGCGTTCCTAACTGAAATGGGAACAAGAATCGAAGATGATTTAAGGTTGGAAAGCCTCACTAAGGCCTCCACCAAGGGATACCAAGGGGCCAGCTCATCAACAAGCAAGCCCACAACTACTGCTGCCACTCGAAGCATTTTCGACGAGGTAAACGCACTTGATACCTCGTGCCAGAAGAATACCACCCCCCCAGGTATTCACTGACATAGGCACCACCTATGAAAATGCCCTACAGAGGCTATCATCAAAAGGCCTGATCACCCTCATAGGCTTAACACCTGATCTCCCGGTCGAACGTCGCGCTCCAAGCCCTACAACCTCCAGGCCTACTGTCAGTACCATCGTGGTAAAGGACACGATACCGAGAAATGCTGGAAGCTAAAGCACCTTATCCAAGATCTCATCGAAAGCGGGAAGATCCCTTTGCCCGGGGGCAAACCCAACAACAAGGATAACCCGTTGGCAACTCACGCCATCTTCTCCGGGGAAATAATGGATTGCTCACACCTCATTTCTCCATTTGTCCCGCAAATAAACGGGATCTGGTGCGACGACGAAGACGACGTCTACCTCACCAAAGGGGAAGCTATCCCCATCACACCCGAGGAGATCCAGAAGGTTAAGTCCAAGGTCTTAGCCACTAGCCAAGCCCTCATCATTGCCGAGCCATTTAGGGTGGAGCCCACCCCAGAAGAGCCGACTGCAGAAAAGGCTCTTGTAAAACAGCTAAACAGGACTCGAGTTGACCTTTCTATATGGCAACTCCTAGTTAGCTCCCAGGAACATCTAGAGGCACTCACTAAGGCCCTCGATCTAGTCAAAATCGACTCTATGGCCACTCCAGCTGAAATGGTAGCCACGGTTCTACCCCACCTAAAGGGGAGATCCATAGAGGAAGGCCCACTAATTACCTTCTCTAACGCTGATCTACCACCATTTGGGCCAGCCCACAACATAGCCCTCTACATCACGGTCATCTGCCGTGGAAAGTACCTACCCATGACCCTAATTGACGACGTGTCAGCAGTCAATGTCCTCCCCTTGAGGACCGCCAAAGCCCTCGGCATCACCGAGGCCGACTACATTCCCACAGCTCAAACCATTCAGGCTTTTGACGGAAGCCCAAAGTCAGTAGCCGGAGCCACAAAACTGACTATCATAACAGGCCCGATAGAAAAAGAGCTGGAATTTCAAGTGATCGACGTCACTTCCTCCTTCAACCTTCTTTTGGGAAGACCTTGGATCCACGCGACCAGGGCTGTATCCTCCACCTTGCATTGGAAAATCAAGCTACCTTTGCACGACACCGTCATCACTATAGAAGCCACACCTATGACTGTGGCTAACTGTAACACCTCGGGCCGCACCGATCTCTGGGGGTTCGATTTCGTAGGGGCCATCGAAGAAGATCATCTCTTCCGTCATTACTTCGCGGTTCGCCTTGACCGAATGTTGCAAAATCTGGGCTTTCTACCAGGGGTCACATCAAGGCCCGATCTCCCTGCAGGAAAAATCCTTGAAGTTCTGGACAATGGGAGGACTCAAACAGGCCTGGGCTACTCCCTAACCCCGGAAAACATGGGCCAAATTAAACCGGAGCAGACAAGATTGTCTTTGTCACTCCAGTGTTCGAGACTGTCCAAACAGGCCTATATCGGCCCATCACCACGCGCCCTGGGACCTACTTGACCCAGGACTGCAACTACATACCAGATGATATCTTCGCTCTCATCCAGTCCGAAGATGCTAAGAATGCTGAGCCCGCGCTAGGGCTACTTTTCGGAGAGGAAATCACGATCCCAACACCAAAAGAAGAGTTGGTCAGCCTCATTCTCCGTAGCCGCACCTTCGATCCATCTAAGCTGATCTCAGAGGTCGGATCCGGGACCGGAAGCAGAGCTTGGAGGAAGACTATCAAATGGACTGACAGTCAAGGAAGGACTTACAAGCTGATCACAGGGGAAGGAGAGATGCCAGAATCTGAGTCTGAGTCTGAGTCGGAGTCCGAGTCAGAGTCTAAGATTAAGTCTAGTGAGTCCGGTGCTAGGGTCAGTCCTGTAACTCCCCCTCTCCCTTTAGCTACTCCTGGTGCCTCGGGGTCTGTTCCGGGTACCCTACCTATCCCGCCACTGACTAGTGATCAGATGGCAGCTCTCTTCGAGCTATTTTCCCAATTCATGATCAATAATAACAACCGTTCTGCTTACGACTTGTCTCATTTTCAAAACTTTCTCAATTCCAAAAATATTACGTGCAATGACATTGAGAAACCCGACGAACAGGTATCCTTGCCTCCACATCTGATCGAACAACTAGAGCAAAGGGAATCCCGCAATCCGGTAATCGAAGAAACCGAATCCATCAACGTGGGAACAACCTTAGAACCTCAGATGCTTAAGATAGGATTATCTTTAGATCCCGAGGAGAAACAACAATTCATAGTTCTCCTTCAAGAATTCAAAGACGTCTTCGCATGGTCCTACAAGGACATGCCGGGGATTGATCGCGAAATAGCCGAACATCATATACCGATCAAGGAAGGGTTCAAGCCGGTTAAACAAAAACTCCGACGCATGAGGCCCGAATGGTCCCTCAAAGTCAAAGAGGAAGTCGACAAACAATTCAAGGCTGGGTTCATACGAGTCTCCGAGTATCCAGATTGGGTTGCAAACATTGTACCAGTCCCTAAAAAGGATGGTAAGGTACGTGTCTGTGTGGATTTTCGGGATCTTAACAAGGCGAGCCCGAAAGATGATTTCCCGTTACCACACATCGATATACTGGTGGACAACACAGCAGATCATGCCCTTCTATCATTTATGGACGGGTATGCAGGGTATAACCAGATAAAAATGGCAGAAGAAGATATGGATAAGACCACCTTCATTACACCTTGGGGTACTTATTGCTATAGTATTATGCCGTTTGGTCTCATCAACACCGGGGCTACATATCAACGAACCGCCACAACTTTATTACATGACATGATGCATAAAGAAGTGGAAGTTTACGTGGACGACATGATCGTCAAATCCAAAGACAGGGACGGTCACATCACCGCCCTGAGAAAGTTCTTCACCCGATTACGCAAATACAACATGAGGCTAAACCCTCAGAAATGTAGTTTCGGGGTAACATCTGGCAAATTACTGGGTCATATCGTTAGCCAACGAGGTATCGAAGTCGATCCAGCCAAAATCAAGGCCATCACCGAGATGCAACCCCCCAAAACCGAAAAGGAGATAGGAGGGTTTCTCGAAAAAGTCCAATACATTAGCAGGTTCATTTCAAAGCTGACCATGGTGTGTGAACCGATCTTCAAGAAGCTGGAAATAGGGGAACGGTTACTATGGGACGAAAAATGTCAAGCAGCCTTTGATAAAATCAAAGAAATTTTGTCTTCACCACCGGTTCTCATGCCACCTCAGCACGGTTTGCCTTTGTCACTATACATAACCACGACAAAGACAGCCATGGGGGCTATGCTAGCTCAGACGATCAATTCCGAAGAACGAGCCATATACTACATCAGCAAGAAGTTTTTAGAGTACGAGTGTAAATACACCATGCTTGAAAAGACGTGTTTAGCTCTGGTCTGGGCCACTAAGAAGCTCCGACATTACATGCTCAGTTACGAGGTACAGGTATTATCCAGGATGGATCCCATTAAGTACCTTTTCGAAAAGCCCATTCTCAATGGCAGGATATCAAGATGGACCCTGATGTTGGCAGAATTCGATCTAAAGTTCGTACCATTGAAAGCCATCAAAGGACAAATAGTAGCCGAATTTCTCGCTGACAGTCCCATAACCGAAGAAGGACACACCGACACTTGGTCCTTCCCGGATGAAGACATTTTCCACACTGACACCGAAGCGTGGGACTTATACTTTGACGGGGCATCCAATTTTCGAGGATTTGGAGTCGGGATTCTCCTAATCTCGTCAAGAGGGGAACATACTCCCGTATCCATTAAATTAGACTTCGACGTCACCAACAACGCCGCTGAGTATGAAGCATGTATCCACGGGCTACAAGCCGCCGCCGACTTAGGGGTCACAAACCTCCGAGTACACGGTGATTCATCTCTGGTCATTAATCAAGCACTCCAAAAATGGAAGACTCGAAATGCTAATCTCGTGGCCTACCAGGCACGAGTAAGGGATCTCGAGAAACAGTTCCAGAAGGTAGAATATATATACCTACCTCGGGAAGAGAATCAATTCGCAGATGCACTCTCAAAAATGGCATCTTTGCTAAATATTCCCGATCATATGACCAGTATGCCAATCTGTGTCGAAAGACGATCCGAGCCAGCATATATCCACGACATCGAAGAAATCGAGATACCTGATCCCGAGCCATGGTATCAAGCTGTGTTGACATACCTAGCAACCGGGGAATATCCACCTGGGGCTGACAACCGAGCCAAAAAGGCCCTGTGAAGACTGGCAACCCAGTTCATCCGCACCAACGATGGGCAACTTTACAAAAAGACAGCACATGGGGCTCTCCTTCGATGTGTTGATAAAATCAACGCCGAAAAAGTTATGGTTAAGGTACATGATGGCGAATGTGGCCCACACATGAATGCCCAGATGCTAGTCCGAAAAATCATGAGGCTCAGATACTACTGGAATAGCATGGAAAACGACTGCCAGCTATACGTTAGACATTGCCATAATTGCCAAATTTTTGCCAATGTACAACATATGCTACCATCCTTGCTATACACCATGACGTCACCCTGGCCATTTTCAACATGGGGTATCGACATAATTGGGAAGATAAACCCCTCGGGAACCGGAGGACACTGCTTCATTTTGGTAGCAATAGACTATTTCACCAAAATGGGTCGAAGCTGAATCCTATCGCATTCTCAACGCCAGCCATGTTGCCAAATTCATTCAAAATAAGATAATATGCCGGTATGGGATCCCTCACGAATTCATCAGTGACCACGGGACCCACTTTCAAGCTGAAACAGCAGCCTTGCTCACCAAGTACAAAATTCAAAGGCATACATCATCACCCTACCGACCTCAAACCAACGGAGCGGTAGAAGCGGCTAATAAAACAATTGTCACCATACTCAAAAAGATGGCTGATAATTACCGAGACTGGCCCGAAAAAATACCATTTGCACTTTGGGGATATCGGACCTCGATTCGTACTGCGACCGGGGCGACACCGTATTACCTTACATACGGAATGGAAGCTGTCCAACCTGTTGAGTTAGAGGTACCATCACTCAGAATCCTACTTGAGAGTCAAGTACCCGAAACCGATTGGGTTCGTGCACGATATGACTCGCTAGTCCTTTTAGACGAACGACGATCTCGTGCCCTCAATAATATACAAATCTATCAGAAGAGAATCCAGCGGGCTTTCAACAAAAGGGTAAGGCCCAGAAACATCAAAGAAGGAGACTTGGTTCTCAAATCTGTTCGAGCTTTATTACCAGTAGACCCAAGGGGAAAATTCAAACCTAACTGGGCTGGGCCGTATCTGGTAAAGAAGATTCTATCAGGTGGAGCAGTAATGCTAACGGACCTGGATGGAAATGAGTTTGTCAACCCAACTAACCTCGACCAGCTAAAGCGCTACTATCCTTAACCCACCTCTCTCAATGTCATTTGCAAAAGTTTATTAAAAACATCTTTTTTTCAAACTTTTTAAGACAGGTCAAAAGCTAGAATCATTTATTCTACTGTTACAAACATCTTGAACCAATAGTCTTGATGTATTTCGAAATTGCAAATTATGTCTGAACTACGTTTGGTTTGATTCCATTTATTATGGATACGTAGGCAACCCCTCAAAAGGGCACAACCACTGCAATCGAGAAAAGAAAACGGGAACGGTTCTTTAATAAGTTTCTTTTATTAATAAAAAAAATCCGAAAAATTCGGAAAAATTACAAAAAATCGAAATAAATAAATAATACTAATACTTAAATAATAAAAAAACTAAGGCATTTTTCCTTTTCCCTTGTCCTTAGGTTCCTTTTCCACCCACCGGCGTCGACGTGGAGGTGAACGCTCCCTAATCACCGAGGGAATCTCCTTCACCCGGGCCCGTTTCTTCAAACTTGATTCCCCGGTCACGTCGCACGGACCTAGCCTATCTCGGACCGCTAGTTTCGGTCCAAGCCTCCTCTCCAAGTCACTAGCACCGGTCTCATTAGCCCGAGTCTTAGTTTTTGACTTAGAACCTGACCCCGGGTCAGCAAAGGTAGTTGGAGTCTCCTCTTTATCAAAGAACCGCCTATTGTCTTTTGCCGATTCTCGACGGGCCAAGTCAAAAGCCTCTTCAGTCTTCAAAGTTTTACGGGTCTTCTGGGATTCTTCAGAGGTCCATTTTCGATATGATTCAGAAACCCAAGTGGTTTGACAAGGGCGAGGTATAGTCCACATGACACGGGTAAACCAGCGCTGTAGCCACGTGTCACACATAGCGTCCGTCAATTGGAGCGAAACGCTAATGATTGCTTCAGTCTCGGGGATCTGCTGAAACAAACCAAACTGTCTCAGAATACGATCCGGATAGATATGGACGGTCCAGTCCAAGGACAAGATCACCAGATAACGGGCCTTGTCCCTCCTAGCTAACCCCGTCAGCCTTGAAAGGAACCACCAGATGACGTTCCATCTAATCAAAGGCCCACCATGGAATTTTAGCTCTTCATCCCAATATTTTCGATTTATATGATGACTTGAGCTTATTCGTCGGGACCTTGAGCCAATCTGACAGCTGCGATATCTGGATATGTTCACTGGGGGCTCTATGATTGACAGACGCTCGGATAACCAGATCTGCAAAATTCTTGAAAAGTCAAAAACTTTCGAAAAATCAAAAAAAAAAAAAAAAATCGAATTTTCGAAAAATTCAAATTTTTTTTCGAAAAAAATCAAAATTTTCGAAAATTGGAAATTCCGGAAAATTCGAAATTGCGGAAAAAATTGGAAAATCGGGCAATTTTTTCGAAAAAAAGGAAAAACGGTTAAATACCTGCAAAAGACGGATGCCTTCTGTCAATGGTCGATCCGGGTCAAGTCTTCTAGCGTCGAGATCCATAATAATCTCCCCAGTTATCAGCCAAGCCGGGCTGTGACCTGTCTCTATTTGGTAAACTATGCTAATTAGTCTGATCTCACCCAAGCACGAGTCAGCATCCATCCGACCTTCGAAGGCATATCGATGCAGCATACAAAAGGCGAAGGCCCTACGCCTATGGGTAGAAGTAATTCTTGCGCCAACGGGGTTCATGAATTTGTCAGCCAGGTCAAATAGGGAAACTGAATCTCCCTTTACCATACGGGCTGTCTCAGCATGCGACAGACCTAGAAAATCCCTTAACCACCTCCTTGGGTCAGGATAAAATGGGGGAATTGCAGGACGAGCTTTAGGGCACCAACCGCCTATAGCCGCAATTTCTTCAAGAAGGGGACATATTTCTCCTCGAGAAAATGCAAAAACATGGTGGGTGGTATCCCAAAAGGATAAGCAATCATCAAGAAAATGCGAATCTACCCTAAGTCGCTGGAGTGGGAATAAAGCCACAATTCCCATTTGAGTTAGCTGTACTTTATCCTCGTCTCGAAAATCCTGAGCCCACGCCTGAAGCATCGCAGTCAAATGATCAATACACATTGCGAGAATAGTTTCTTTTATTTATCCTAAAAGTCTAAGGGATTTTAAGATAGAAGAAAAGATTTGAGTGGGAATATGAAAAATAAAAGCTAGAACCCTTTATTTATAATAGAAAATATCCCTTTTTCCTAGTCATCACAGGAATAGGACTTTATATCACATCCCTGCTGCATCTAGGCATACAGGCCTAACCAGGAAGTTTCAGGAATCCGTGTCAGAATCCGATTAGGAATCAAAGTCATCCCAGGCATCCTTATTTCCCAACTTTTCAAAAAAATTCAGCATCTTTCTTTTCCAAAATTTTCAAAAATCATCATTTCTTCCCCAGCATGAGTCGGTGTTTCACCTAAATGTTACATACAAATTATGTCAGCATACAGGTACACCCAAGACTCCCGAGAAATTCTAAGAAAAGTTCCCCGGTGGAAAGCTCAGGTAACATTTTCTACCGAAGGATGAGGATATATCTGTAAACAGATGTGCCCATCGCTTCCAAGGCAAGCTCCCACACAATTCTAAGACAGGATGTATCTGCAAACAGGTATACCCATAGCTTCCAAGATAGCTCCCGCGACATTATCAGCATCAACCCAGGTATGATTTCTATCCTATGGCTGGCGAGCCCTTCACGCAGGTCTAATGGACTCTAAACGACCCGATCGGAAGTCTGCCAGGTTTTAATCCTTGATTGACCTGGTAGCTACTCTGACTTTTGCCTTGTCCAAGTCTCATTCAGAGTGGGGGCTCTGTAGACACCCACATTTTGACCACCAGGTGTCTATAGTAGTTCCCGCCAAACACCCGATGATGATTGGACGTAAACGTGCTTTGATAGACTCGGATATGGGCTTGTAATCATGGACATTTGGTTTAGACTTATCACGGAGTACAAATCTTACAAAACCAACCTCAAATCCAGGCCCAGTGGATCATTTCGAGTCAAATAAGACTAATTTGGGTCGAAACCGACACCAGGGGTAAAACCGTCTTTTAGAGACCGAGTCAAAACCCGGTCAAGGACATTTTTCCGAAACCCACGAGCCAACCGTGACACTACACGTCCGGTTTGGACTCAAATACTACAAAATATCAGCTTCAATAAGCATTAAACAATTCTGTTAAAGGTAGAATTCGACCTCAAGTAGGAATTCTATCCGGAAACCGAATCATACACCAACCGAGCTCCAAATACTCGGTCAAGACACCCAAAGCAGCCGAAATAATCCCCCACAAGCCGAGATATTTGGCTTCTCCACCAAGAAACGAGACTTTGGTTTCCTCTCGAACTCTCGTATTTCCTATCCAAACCGGTATTTCTTGTCACACAAGCAAGACTACCTCGATTCCTATAAATAGGACCTCCCATCCAACACACGAAAACAACGGTGGAACAAGATATAACACGGTTTTTACACAGCCATTATACACATCATAGATCTATTATTCCTACATCACACATTCATCATCAATCATCGAAAGTCAGAAAATATACAACCTCGTAACGCCATACAATTCCCGAGTAATCTCGACCCGACGAATCCGACCCCCAGCCGGCCGAAACCCGTCCCATTACACGTCCAAAATAACACCCTAACTCATCCTCATCATCTCGACGCTCCCAAGTTTAAACCACTTTCCGACGAGCCTTATCCCGAGAAAACAAAGCATGTAGGTTGAGGGTGTAAATCAAACCCGATTTTTCTCTTTCTTCTCTTCCTTTCTCACGTCTTTTTCTTCTTTTTCGTCATATCGTCGATCGTATTTTAAATATGGGTCGTTCGTCGCATATTTTTTTATTTCTAATATCGATACTACAAAAACTATTTTTTATAACGTTCTTAAAATACGATATCGATTCTCTTATCGAATATCGTATCTAACAAGAACAAAATTAATCAATTCTCGTTGATGCTAAATAAAATCGTTACATCTTTTTTTAAACAAAATTCGACGATTTTATACGCGGAGAGAATTAACATCTTTTTCGTTCAAAACTCTTTTTTTTACTTTTCGTTCAAAACAAACTTTTTTCAAAACCTTTTTTAAAACCATTCCGACTATTCGATATCGATTTCATAATCGATTATCGAATACGATGAATATCGAAAATATGAATTGGGTATAAATTAATCCATATTTGTACGCGATTTATAAAAATTGACGGTTTTTGACAAATAATGAAAAACGGACAGACCGCCACGCGAGTCGCGCGCCTGTCAGGCGACTCGCGCGGTGGCCTGGTTGGCCGAGTCTTCCTTTTTTTGTTTCTTCGCTTTTCTATTTTTTTATTCTTTTCGAGTCTTACATAAAAAGCGACTTTCGCGACATATTTCGACAAATACTTTTTCTTTGACCTCGGTCAACGCGTGCTAATCCATCACGTGACATAAGTCTTTTCAAAATCATGCATATTATTTATTTACATCGTTATTCGATTTATTTATTGTTACTAACTCGTTTTCTCGTGTTTGTAGCAATTTATTTTCATATTTTGTTTTTATCGTTTTATTAGACTAAAACGAATTTCACATGCTAAAATAACTTTGACGTTATTAGTTTAATATGCATTAAACGACTTAGCAACCCATTTATTTATTTTTCTCACATGCCTTAGGAAAATAATCTCTGCATATCATTCAATCGTCGAACTAACGCGTGTACGTGGAAACGAACGATATCTTAGTAAAGGCCGCTAAGTGCGGGCGGGGTTGGGTGTTCTCAATGAACTTCCCAACACGTACCCTCACCCCTTACTCAGAACCATGGTTTCCGGATGTCCGAATCCATTGGCAACGAGAGTCATTCAATACACGATATCCGATAATGTCGGTATCGGTATCAAATGCTAAGGGACGAACCCGATAAGCTCTGACATCGGAAATGGGTCATGTTTTAAATATGGCCCACTACGACATAGAGTGGGTTCGAATGGTTCCGAATAACCACAAAATTCGGTGGCGACTCCTACTTTGATTTAAAATTCAATTCGACCATCTCATATGGAGATTCATTCGCCTCCCCAAATCCGCGCGTGGCCGCGTCGGGGTGGACCTATGTCATGTCCACAAATAGTTATATTTCTCTCTCTTGTCCCATAACGTAATAAGTGTTGTTATCGTCATTCAAGGTTGAATAAATATGAAAAGACCTCTCATTTAATCTGATATTATAAGACTACAATTATAGGGAAGATATATTACATATCCCGTAATATTATTATAGCATATACTTTTCTTACACTACGTGGACGCTTGTTGTCGGTGATCCTACAAGATGAACTACGACTCCAAGGGATGCCTCGGGGGGGAAGCTCCGCCGTGCTCAAGTCAGTTAATACTATTCCCTCCATTTTTAATGTTTCTTCATGTATTATTTTTAGGGTCGTTTTTTTGTTTTTTGTTTTTTTAAATGTTTTTTTTTCTTGTTTTCACTCTTTACTTTTTTTGTTCATCCCCTTTATCTTATTGTTTTCATTGGACTAATCTTATTGGATACAAATCATTTCATAATGCCCACCATTTAATAATTTACAATTTTTTAACCACTTTCTTATTCCATGTGCAAAAAGTAATAGAAAGAAACATAAAAAAATGGAAGGAGTATAACATATGAGTGTATTAAAAAAATGGAAGAAACATAAGATATGTGAAAGATAAAGAAAGAGGAGTAGAGTATATATGAATAATGGACCCATTTTCCCTTACCCGGCTATGTACATGGGAAAAGTAGGAGTAGATTTGACAAAACTGACCTGACCTGAATAAACGAATTCGAACCCAACCCGACACCCGAACAGAAGATCAAAATTTGACTTGTAACCCGAATTGACCCAGCTTGATCCGAACCTGACCTGGACATTATTATAGAAAACGAGTCGATATCCCAAAAAAGATGATGTCACTCACAACATCACTGAGATGATGTCACTTCAGAAGTCTCTATGAGTCAGTTGACGAACCCTTTATTGTTTCGGTGCTTAATGCCAAAATATTTAAAAAAAAATAGTGTCGGTTTCAAACTATTTACGCCCAATGGTTCCACGTCTATCAGTTTATATTTTTTTGAACATACCGTTGTGGAGGACATCGGTATAAACTTGGATCATACTAAAACGAAAGGGAATACGGGCCGAAACAAATCAAGAAACAGACCAAGGTATGCCACTGTGGCCCGTAGCAGTATACCTCTGGAGTTTCTGAACTGGGGAGGTCATTGCTTATTCTACTTCTACTAGCTATTGGTAAGCAAACAATTACTCGTAACCAAAAAAAGAAATAATCATGCCAACAATTAGCATATTTACCTCTCTATTTAGTGAAATAAATCATGTATTAAAAGTAAATATTTCATCTATAAATCATGCCAAATTTTACAACAATTATATGTATAATATATGTTGATGAGGAATGAATGATAAACTCAGCAAATCATTAATCTTATACCCTTCTCTCGATGACGACGATGCCCTTCAACATGGTATTCTTTCCATGAACTCCTAGGACGATCTTCAACTAAAGGTGGCTTACTACCCACACCCTACATTTTCCATCCAAAATAACTTTTGGAGCTGATCAAATTTTCGGGAAGACGTACGAGACTACGAGCTAGTACCAAATAACCATACCAAACTCACCATCAAAACATAATCCAACAAAATCTAATTCATTATTCCACCTACAATTGTAGAATCCTGATTACCCTTCAATTTAATCAATGCATGTACAAAGCACCAACATAACAATAATAAAATAAAATTCTTGTTTTTTTTAAATGGTATTTTACAGGTGCTTGCATTTTCTGAAAAGGTTAGAGTAACAGAGATGTGGCATCGAATGTGGTATGCAACTTAAGTGTGAAAGTAACCTAGTCGGAGAGAGAGTGAGAGACCTGGGATAATGTTGTTATATTTCTGTGAACAGGCTTTGGACGTGATGAAGTATGAAAAGCGTACAGGTTTGTCGAGCCCTGAGAAGATTGAAATTCGACAAAGAAGAAAAGTCGGTGTGGCCTTTTGGAAATTTTACCTTTGAATAGCTTTTCAAGTTGGGTCAATTCAAGTTCATTCCAATCTCCAAAGGTGTATCACGTATGTGTATCTCGTATCTAACTTGTCAATTGTCCAGTAATATTACCATCTCTACGTTTCCCTGCAAATTCCCCCGCCCTCTTCACAGAGCTGCCTCTGGTATGTATTGATCCTAACTTGGGTAATAATTGATGGTGCTACATCTCACAATAGCGACTTTCTTATGACATTTTAATTCTATTGTTTATCGTGCTCAGGTCCATGGTTTGGAAATCAGATTGAGGTTCTGTGTCTTCCGGCCGATTGGAATCTCTAGGAATAGAAGGGAAGCATACTAAATGATGTAATATCATGTTACATTACCCTGATTAGGTAATTGCTCAATCAAAGGACGTCTATGTATATCCACCATACAACAAATGGATTCTATAATCGCCCTCGTGATTTCCTCTACATACTAACAAATGTTATAAATCACAAGTTCTCTAATGGCTTCACGCCCCCATCTCTTCAGCTTGTGTGAAAATAGACATTCTGAAATGAACAAACGTGTTTTTTTTCAAATCCCAAAATATAGTTCGGTAGGACAGGAGATGGTCATTGGTTGCTTACTATCTTTGATTTTATGAAGACGATGATTGTGATAATCACATGTTGAGCATCTCTAAATACTCAGTAACATTTATACATCTAAGCTAAAAAAGTCGATACAAATTTATTAGGTCCATGACCGGAAAAAATTGAGACAAAGTGGAACGACCTCTGTGTTCTAAATAGTTTGGATTCGTGACCAGATCGAAATTTTTCATTCGTTCCAATCCCGGCATTGCAGTCATAGTCGAAATCGCGCATAAACAATCCAAGCTGAACACGAGCATTGTTCCAAACTTACTCCGTACGACCGAAGAGAGGGCTTCATTTCTTTTGAATCAATGTTAATCTCGTGCAAAGAAATAGGTTTAACTTTTGGTAACAATGTATTCTATGGTAGGATTACATTTTAAAGTCTAAAGTAAAATTATCAAGGATAAATATAAGTAATATTTCATTCGATCATGTTTATCTTTGAATCTGTTTGCTCTGTGGGCGTTTCATTCAATCATGTTTATCTTTAAATCGAAAATTAGAATTTATCTTCTTTTTTTAAAAATATGGTGCCATATGGCGGTCGTGATTTTTTGTATCACCTAATAGTGTCACATCGTTTTGATTCATAAAAAATGGAGGGATAATGAAAAGGATATTTGGTCCTTAATTGGATCTTGTTGTCAACAAATAAATCATTCTTATTGTTTTCATGACGATGGACCATTATCATCAATTCAACTCGATGAGCTAGGACCAGCAAAGCATAAAATAACACACGTTATTTTTTGTGTGAAACGAGAGCACTAGATCACTAAGTCTAATCGAGGAGGCTTGATGATGACTCACATGGAAGGATCGATGTTTGAGGGTGATGAAGGTTACAATTGGAGAGCAGCAAGTTGGCTGATGTCCATGGGATAAACATCAGTGGGATCTTTCTTCCTATAAGCACGAGCAGCTAATACTCTGTTAGCAGCTTCTGTTGGATGTGAGTTATCCCAGTATGCATGGTCCTTCCTTGTTGCACATGGTATGCTTAGTGGTACGCATGACGACCCCATCGTCATGCAACATGGCTTCAGTCGTACCCTCAGCCCTACATATACATACATAAATACACTCACTTCAGTCAGTCTAAAAAAACAAGTAAGGTCAGTCTGTCTATTCTAACTAAATGAGCGTTAATACGTAGTATTGACGTATGTACCTAGGCCTCTGAGATCGGGGGTGATGATTTTGATTGAGTTGATCCAAATGAAACGAGCATCTGTGTACTTGGCATTGAATTGCTTAACCATAGTCTTAAGTTTGTTGTTCCAAACCTCAAGGATACCATTAGCAAAAGGTGAGCACACTCCAGTTGGACTCATTGTCGGAAGGCACCCTAGAGGTCCTAGCCCAAATACTATGAACTTCCTTGCTCCCATTCCGTATATACTCTACACATACATATATACATACGTCCATGCATGACCAACAAATAAAACAAGAATAATATATATGGAGTGAAGTTCTCATAAGGTCACTAACTATTTTAAGTTCATAAGTTTCAGTGTTAAAGTTACACAAAAAGTGCTTAAAGTTACACGGGATGTGGTCTAAAGTTACACTTTATCACTTGAAGTGATAAATGTGTTGAATGTTATAGTTACATATCAACTTTGAACAAATGCAACTTTATCGTATGTCATCTGTAACTTTAATATAGACTTACTAACATATGGTGAAGTTACTTGATCTCTACTATACACACACACTCCATCCGTCCAAGTCAATAGTTAGAGTATGTACCGTGATTTGTCTGGTTAGATCGTTGATGAGGCTATTACCGAAAGTGTTAGGATTGAGTTGATATGCAACACTGCCACCGGTAAAGAAGTTGAGCATCCAGTCATTACTCCCTATATAAACTGAATACAGGCACTTCTTCAAGTATGCATTTGAACCGCTTCCCATATCTCTATTTATTTTCCACACTATTTGCTTATGATGATCCAATTGAACATCCATCGCTACTCGTTGCCCCTACATTTTATAATTAACTCGATGTATAAAATCAAATGGAATGAAAGAGTAATAACAATTACTAAATCGAGATAATTGTCTTGCCTTATTGTTTTGCTTGGTTGTTGATAAAAGTTTATTTTTACATTATTAATAATTAAATAGTATTATACGTAAGTATAATACTATTTAATTAAAACTAATTGTACGTAAGTATTTCCGATACTTCTTTGATTCATGTGCAAATTAAAACACTTAACGACTTATATCATGGAACAAAGTGAGTAATAAATAAATATGGAGTAAGTAAAAATAGGATGTGCTGACCCTGAGACATGCATTAAGTAAATCCATGCATGCATGCACGCATATATTGATATTTACTCCGTAACAAACAACGAACGAACATAATTAATTAATTAATTGATTACCACTGCTACTCCAGTATTTCTCTTAATTCCAGCTGAACCAGATGCATAGTTTACCCCTTCCTTGTATGCTCTATGTGACCTATTCGCAAACGGTTGGATATAATGCGGTAAACCAAGGTAATCACCTATACATATATATAATAATAGAACCATTAACATTAACGCAAAAGTACTCTCTATAGACCGACCAAGGTACACACTTTAGATCAAACTATTCCTACATTTAAATTTCTATGATATAGAGGAGTAAATGTGAAACGTTAAAATGTGTGTGTATTGAATTGATTTGCATAGATTAAAATGATACTCGTAGTTCACAATGTGTAGAAGAATTCATATATAGTCGTGACTTAGGACATCCTGTTAAGTTGAGGACCATCATAATACTCATAATAAAGATTGAATTAAAAGTCGAAAGAGTGAGTTTTCTATAGAACAGGTCAACCAAATTAAAAGGTAAAGTTATATATACCAACAATATCGATGGTAGTTCTGCCATTAGTAAATCTGCCAGTGGCGCCATGAGGGAAGTCAATTCCGTAGGGTAAATAGTTAGCTTTGGCCATTGACGCCAATGGATTGTTATTTCCACTGTCTGACAACGAATCTCCAAATATGAACAAGCAAGGCACTTGAGGGACTCCAATAACAACTCCCCTTAATTCCAAACTTACCATCATTAGTACAATTGTTATACATTTAATAAGTAGTTGCTGAGATATAATAGTTGTTACCATTTTTTTCGTAACAAGCAATACTTATTGTTTCTTACGGAATTCGATTGAACAAACTAATTAAAAAGCAAATATAAGTTAAATGATCTATATTGGCAAAATTGTAGAAAAGATATACTCAAAGTTTGAATACGAGATGAAGAGAAGAAAATGAAGGGAATTGCAAAATAAAAGAAGTAACAGTGAGAAATGATCGAGTAGTTGCTTTGATTAGTGCATGCACTTATATAATACGTACAATGGTTAATCTATTTGTTAACTTAAAAGTATATGATTTAGAGGAGCAAGAAAAAAGGTAAGCCATATATTTTCTTACATGATTGTGAAATATAAAAACAAAAATAGAACAAATAATCGTGAATTAAGGAATGATAATTACCCACCACTAGAGTACTACTCCAGTAATTGTTCAAGTGGTTTTATTAGGTCATACAAGCTAAGACATTTGTTTTGTGTACAATGATAGTATTAGTTGATTATACTCATTTTAAAGAAAATATCATTGACTGTAAGAAAATTATATGCTATAATAATATTACGGAATATGTGATATATCTTCTCTATTATTATGAAAATATTTCTTCCCTATAATTGTGGTCGATTGGAACCTCTGTAATTGTTCTTTAGACAATATATAGATTGCGCATAAATACTAAAACATTTAATTTAAATCGGCGATCATAAGTGTCTTGACTAATTCAGTCATTAAAGAGAGTCATGACGTCCACATATCAGTTTGCGACATGTTTACTTCAATGTACCACTACATTAACGATTGGAACAGTTAGGTCATAAGTGGAGTTTTACGTAATGGTCCACATAATGTCTTAAAAAGAGTATATATACCTGTTATTATTCACCCAGTAATAATTGTGTAGACAATGGAAAACAGAAATAATATTAATATAGCAACTATAGAATTGTTAAAGAGATCTCAATAATTTTTGTGATCTAACATCTTACTTCAGTAAAAGATATTTAAGGTTCATGTGTTTTGATCCCTTAGATATCATATCATTCTTGGAGAAAACAATTGCAGCTTCATTATTACAGTAAAGAGTAATTAGTTTAGAGATAAACTCAAAACTCAAAACTCTGAGATAAAATTACGCAATCATGCTTCTTTTATTAAAGCCTCATAATCAAGCAAGATATTCAGCTTCTATGATAGAGGTATAAAGCAAATGTGACTACAATGCCTTGTGTCATAACATCCCTAAAATCTGAATCAGAATAAGCAGTCACCTGCGGGTGATCTAATTTTCTATATGTGTTCGTGATTAATGTCAACTTTTGTACAAACTTGAGCATACATTAATCAGAGATGCATCCCCTATCAACTAAAAGAATAACTCCCTATGAAAATTTTCCCTCCAAATGCTCAATCCTATTTATGGAAACAATTAATAATAGTAATTCCTATAAAATTATTTACAAATCAAATGCAAATGATTCAGAAATTACAGTATTAATATTTTACAATTATACGATGTTGTAACAACTACGTAGTATAAGTATTATTAGCTGTTAAGTGTTATTTTTAGCATTACTTGTGAGTATATATCGTCATATTTGTAGTGTTGAGAGTTAATTTGGGGCGATATAGTGACATTTGAAGTATTTTCGATGATCTTGCACTAATTGAGTGGATATGTGATTTTTGATGACGGTTTTAGCTATTTTGAAGAGCCGAGAAATTCTTGTGTTATGGCCGGATTATATTGGTGTTATACTTGTAAAATGCCAGGTTATATCGAAGATTGCATGAATAAAAGAAGAAAATAAAAGCAAAGAAGAAAGGATTGGGAGTTTTTAAGTGTCACTAGTAGTGGATGACGAAGAGTAAAACTGCCGCTAGTAGAGGCATAATCAGAATTTTTATGAATTTGTGAAGCTTCCAGAGTGCCGCTAGTAGCGAAATGTGCCGCTACTAGCGAACAGCTACCCGCGTGTGACTTTTGATCTCCTTCTATTTTATCCTACTTATATTGGATTAGTATTTTTATTAGAACAAGCTTATCATTCCTAGACTAGATACACAATACATATGCTATTTTTATTAAATTTATGCAAATTAGTTTTATTATTCCAAGACATTGAAGAAAACTTTCGTTCATCATTTTGTTCATCAATCAAGAATAAGTTTCCCTAATTCTCTACTCTTTATTTTATTTGTTGATTGGCATTTTGATTATGAGTAGTGAGTAGTTCTTTTATCTAGGGCTCGGTGAGCCGATAATATGGGTTATTGATGCTTTGATTTTAATCGCGCTTTGTTGAATTATTGAATTGGGTTTGTTCCGGTGGTGCTTAATAATTGATTGATTAGTTTGAATTGCTAGGTTTGAGTCTAGATTATCATTACAACGAGAGTTGGATGATTTCATATGAATCATACCTAAAAGTTTGCATCTTTGTCGATTAATTTCTACTCAATTTTAATTACGACGAGAGTCGGATTTTAATTTAGAGAACCGAAACAAGATTTGAATTTTCACATGAGAATAGTGAATTGGAATAATTGGGACATGTTAGTATCGATTCTTAGTGCATCTAGTTTTGTTATTCGTGCCATGAGAATAGGATTTGTAACATGCTAGGTAGGCTTTTTATGTCTCGAGAGAGAATTTAAAGTATTGATTAAAATTGGAATGCTAGTCTCACCCAAGACGGTAATTTGACAAAGTTGTGTCACATTTTGATTGCATCGATAATCCATGTTAATGGTGAACCATTGCCCTAGGTCTTTCTATTATTGATTTCATCTCGATTTATTACCTTTCGTATTAGGTTGTTAAAAAATTAGTATACAATCAAAATCTCCTTTATTCGACGTGGATAACTTGTAGTCAGAAATTAGCTAGTACTTAATCATTCACCTCCCTGATCTGAGATCGACCCGTATGCTACGATACCCGTACGCTTGCGGAGCTTCGTAACGATAAAATCATTAAGATTTATAAACTTATACTTCTCCGTTCAAGTCCAAGCTAGCCATATTCGTTTTTCGGAAGTTCAAGTTCAGGCTTACCATTTCCATTTTACTCATTATTTTGATATCAAACAAATACTTTAAACCTTACATATTATATTTAAAAAATGTCATTATTTACACTACATTTAATAATAAACAAATAATTAACCTTTACACATTTGTATCTTTAATAATAAACAATCGATTTCTTAAAACTTGTGCTAAAAGCAAATGGGTAACTTCGACTTGAACGGAGGGAGTATTACTATTAGCTTCATGATCATGAAAAAATAACAAAAATATACGTACATTTCATTACATTTCTAATTTCTCTCAATTGGTTTCAAGTTTCAATTTTATTTCTCAAATTAAAAGTTAGGACAGAAATGTTAAAGTAAGTACGGGTATTACGTAATACATAAAAAAAAATACATCAACAATTGAAATATATCGTGCAAGTATGCATGAGACTATACTAGTAAGGATATTATTTAGCCATATCAGGAGATAAGTCTTGGTTCCATGTAATAAACCAAGATCGTTACTGGCTAATAAATATCATAAACATATAAAATCAAAATTACGAACTTAATCCCACTGATCTTGAGATTTATGCAAGGATCAACAATATTTTCTTTGAAATCAAAATATTTGATGATTTCAACAAACTTTAAGTGAAAACATTAAATTTATAAACACTACTAATTCTACGGTAGATAGGGTAAGTAGAGGTCGATCCAACGGAGACTGACGTTATTATCTCAAAAAAATTATTATTTAATAGTATATATATATATATAGAGAGAGAGAGAGAGAGAGGTGGGTTCCTATGAGTCCATTATATATATTGAGTCCCTAAGTCCTCTTCCCATCCGTCGGATGGGAGATGGATTAAGGGACGAGATAAATCACTAGATTAATAAAAAAAAAAAAAAAGATACTGCTCCAACAAAATAGGAAGGGGAATATTATAGTAACGTATCATTCACACACATTCAATCATTCATTCTCTCGTTTCCATCGCTTCCTCTTCATCTCTCTCTCGCTCACTCAAATAATTCTTTCTGTTGTTCGTCGTTCTTTCTTCAAAATAACACAATCAAGACTTCATTCATTCAGTCACCGTCCTCATATAGCGAAGGTAGAGTTTATTTCAAAACCACAATCGCGAAGACGTTCAAAAATAGAATCGGGAAGACATTCAATCAATAGTCGCCTTCTACTTTTCATTCAATGGCTGATATGCAGATGATAGGAAAAACAAGCGGTTAGTATATACATTGTAGTTTCTAAATTTTCAGTTTCTGTTTAAAATGATAGCAAATTACCAGATTCTGTTTAAAAATGAACTGCGTATTCATGAAACGATATCTGCGCACACAATTTTTTTTTTGTTATTTTAGTTCACATGCAGTGTTACTTTGGTGTAGAGTGTATGTTACTTTAATTCTTCTAAGTTGTTACTTTAATTCTTTATGCCTATAATTGTAATACATTAGAGTCATTGCGATATATGAAATCGCCGTATTAATATAATAAACAAAAAAGATAATGTTTCCTAAATTGGAGGGAGTCATTAAGATGATACTGATTTTTTAGTTTCTACTTTTATATGTTATAAATATGTTGGGTTATTTTAGTTCACATACTGTGTTACTTTGGTTTAGAGAGTCTGTTATTTTAATGCCAAAATTGTATTACTTTAATGGTCCGTTACTTTAATTTATACTGGTTGTTACTTTAATTCTTACCATCTGTTATTGTAGCGCATTAGAGAGTAATTGGGATATATGAAACAGCCGTATTAAAATAATGATTTAAAAAGATATTGTTTCCTATAATGGTGGGACGTGATTCCCAACAAAATAGGAAACAAATAAAAATATTAACTGCCCATTCAGAGAAACATGCTGCGTTACTATAGTCAACAACATCCAATAAGAATAACCTACAATCAAAATACCCAAGTTCAGTAAACGAATTATAATAGACGTCAAGTCATTCATCTTCCACCTTGTGCCGCTGCAGAAACCTCCCTCTATGGCTGATATTCAACCGGTCAAACAAATAAACCGTAATTTTTTTGTCTTTGATTTATACTGTAGACACCATGAAGGCAATACTCCTTATTATCAGATTCTACGCTCATTGTATGAGCACTGTATTACCACATAATTTTTAAAAAATGTGAATGAAATCTGAATAGCATTATTTTAGTGCACAATAGCCGTTACTTTAATGCACACCACCCGTTACTTTAGCGACCTTCATCAGTTACTGTGTGTCTATTTTATACGCATCTTCTAGTAATTTGATTAACTCAATGCAGTGGTTTGCTTTCCAGATGACGCAGCAGCACACGAATGGTGCAGGGATGTAGGTGAGAGTTTCACGCCATACGTAGGGCAGATATTCAAAGACCAGGAAGAGGCGGTAAACTTTTATAAAATCTACGCATTGGCCTGCGGGTTCGATGTGAGGAGGTACACAACGAAAAGATGGCGGGGTGGTGAGATTAAATCAAAGCTGCTGGTATGTAACAGGCAGGGATTTAACAAGAAAAAGAAAGTCAGCGAAGATGCGGCGTCCAAGGAGGCGACATCGAAGGGGGAAGAGGTCAAGGAGACGGCAGAGGGAGTCACTGTGAAGGAACCAAAAAGGAAAACTAAGGTCCGTCGTATTGGCTGTATGGCAAGAATTAAGTTGTTCAGCAATGGCGGACCTATGAAAATTGTTGTTTTTCACAGTGGGCACAACCACGAGCTAATTTCACCAAAAGACAGGGAATTTCATAAGTTATCAAGAAACCTCACGAAGTACCACAAGCAAATGATTCTGAACAATTCGCGGGTACGTATTGAGTAGCTTCTTGCAGGTTTAATTATATAAGTTCAGGTCACTATGTGTTTAGTACACCGCGCCATGGGTAATATTTTGTTACTGTAATGCACATGTTGTCTTACCGTGGTTCATAGCATCCGTTACTTTAATGAATGCCGTCTGTAAATTAAAAAAATGTCTGGCTCAGTTAATCAACGGGTTACTTTAATGCCGTCTTATTGTTACTTCAACTGCTGTCATACGTTACTTTAATAAAAGAATTGTTTCAGCTGAAGATCGGTACCACACAGACGTACAAGATGTGTAAGGAACAGGTTGAAGGGTTCGCAAACGTAGGTGCCAGCTTGGTCGACTTCAAAAACTTTGGCAGAGATATAAAGTGCTTCGTCCATGAGAGAGATGGTCAGCTATGTAACACCCCGTTATTTTTTCGAGTCAATTATAAGGTGTTACTGGTCTATTTTATTTAAATCGGGTTATTAAGTCGGGAAAAGTATTTTCGTTGTCTTTATAAAATTAAAGTATTTTTGGGTCGTCTTATAATAACCAGTTTTGATTTTCTTAAAATGGAACGTTATTTTATAAACCGACTTTGTATCGGGTTGAAAATTTGGGTCAAATACAAAAAAAAAAAAAAGACTAAACCTATTTAAAAACCCCACTGTAACTCTCATTCATCCTACAATCTCACAATATACCCTGTTGACTTAATTCCTCCTCTCTGCCGCACAAGTCCCGTTTTCCCCCGATTTTCGATTTCCGATCAATTATTCGGAGCTGTAATTTGGTCGTGATCCTTGTCTCGCCACCGGTATTTTTCCGTTTCGACTCAGCACACTACCCTTCTCCTCCCTCTTTTGCCTTATCTCAATTGCAAGTTTCTACCTCCTTAATTTTAATCTCTCCCATATTTGGTGTTAATTCAGTTTCAGTTCTGTTCAATTTTAGAACCAAATTTTAAAATATTATGAGGATTATTGAATAGGATCTTGTAGATTTCATGGGTACGTATTATTAATGTTGAATTCCGGGTTCGGTGTCTCGTTTAAGAGTGGATTAGGGCGTTGGTCCTGTGTGATTGTGAGGAAGAAACGGTTGGGTAATTGGATAATATGAGTGTGGGTGATTAGCTTGGAGTATTGGATTTGTGTGGGTGGGATTTGTGGTGCCGTTAACAAGTGGATTAGGGAGGCAGGAAGGAGCAATTGAATTCCTAATTTTGATGGTTTGGATTTATTATTTTATAGTACTCTAATTTAATATCTTACGTATAAGGGCAATTGCGGGTGAGGTTTAATTTGGAATGATACTAAACAACAGATATAGGTTGAGAGAATCTTTCTTATTATTAGAGTGAGGGTGTGAGACAGTAAGTATATAGATACATTGGATCAATTATTGAATCATATATATTATTTGTAGCTTGTGGGTTCGAGGAGAAAGAATTCTTGGAGTAATTCTAGCTGAGTTGTGACCGTCTTGAGAGGTAAGGACGTTTTACCCTTTTCACTTTTAAGTAAAGAGCATGTTCGGATTAAAATATAATTTTATAACGGTTTCGTAAATTATTTTGTCGATCGTAAATATTTTTATAATACTCGAAATGTTTGAATATTGAACCTTGTGACACTACTTACATATTGGTACTATTTTGGAAATTTTGAGTAACTTATAACAGACTCTGGGAGTTCGGTTGGTCTAGACGGTTTTAAGGTGCGTCTAAGACGTTCCTGGGACTTTGTCCCGAAACTATTTTTGAGTGAGGATTGTCCGGCCCTCACTCGCTAGGGAGTTAGACTTTCTCCTTTGGCAGTTTCATCCTACTGACTGTCCAAATGTGAGAGGTGCGCACTATTATGAGTCTAGCTAAGCACAGGTGGTTACCTCTAGACCGTGCAAGGGTAGGACCTTGACACACAGGTTGCGAAAAATATATATTTTGGATGGTTTGATTTCAACTATGATTTTTATGGTATTCTGTTATTTAAACGATGGTTTTAATTCTGATTTCAATTTATTATTATTATTATTATTGTTATTATTATTATTGTTATTATTATTGCACGATTTATTATATTATTATATTTTTACTCAGCTTTGCTGACGTCCTTTTGTTTTGGGTCGTTCCCCCGCTGGAACTTGTACCTATTTGTGTTTTGGGTACAGCTGATAGGTACACGTGATTGCTGCATGGGTGCATTCTGGTATCGGGTTGTGCTGAGCGAGGAATGACTTTTTTGTTATTTACCAAACTATTTACATTATTATTGGATTTATTGGTTACTATTGTTTTAAACCGTTTTGGATTTTGTAAGACTTAAAGACTTCCGCTGCAACGTTTCTATTTTTATTAGCTATCAAATTTCTATTTTTATTCATTTATTATTTATCCTTTTCCTTGCACTTGGCGCGGTAAGCTAAGTGTGGAGTAACAGTTTTGAGTTTTTGGTTTTTGGTTTATTATTTTGGTTGCGAAAATTTAGGGCTGTTACAGTTGGTATCAGAGCAATAGGTTTTCCAAAATGTCTTTCAAAATTTGGAATAGTTTAAAAAAAATTGTTTATTTCTGTCTTTCAAAAAAAAAACAGAGTGTTGGGTGGTTTGGGTGCATTGCATACGCATGATTTATATATTCATACTTGTATATACATGATAATATTTAATGCTATTACCTTTACCCTTACCTGTGAATGTTACTTAGGTTATAAATTGTGATATTATTTGTGATAGAATGCTCTTATGCTTGCACTTAATAGAACTTTGTTTATATCTATAGTAACCATGCCTCCACGAAGGGAAAATGAAAACAACAATATTGATATGGCTGCTATGGTGACGCAACTTATAGCTCAAAACACAGTTCTTGTCGAAGCCGTGCAACAAATGACTACGGTTGCGCGGAATATGAATGAGAGGGTTGAGAATGAAAACGATCCTACACCTACTGTTGTTGGGATGTCTGAAGCGGTACAGAAGAAGAGGCCGCCGTCTTTTACTGGGAAAGGGGATCCTACTGAGCTAGATAACTGGATTAGGGAGATAGAGAAAATATTCTTGGTTGTTGGGTGCCCACATGAATTCCAGGCTAGGATCGCTGTCTTTTATTTGAAGGAGGAAGCAGATATCTGGTGGCAGACTGTGAAAGATGATTTCATGAAACCTAAGAGGGTGAGAAATGCTAATGGTACCGTTATACTTCAGGATAAGGATTGGGATGACCTTAAAGATTTACTTGAGGAAGAATTTTTCCCCGACCATGTGAAGAACCAGAAACTAGCTGAATTTAGGGATCTAAAGCAGACAGATGAGATGAGTGTGAAGGATTTTTATAACAAATTCATTGAACTTAGCAGATTCGCTACGGAGTTGGTGCCGACTGAGCGAATTAAAGCGGCAAGGTTTGAGGATAAGTTAAATTGGAAGATTAAGGGTAGGTTTGCTGGGGAGACCTTCACTTCATTGAGGGATATTTATGCTAGAGCTGTGAACATTGAGAGGAGTAATCAGAAAATGGAGGCTGAGTTGGGATCTAGTGTGATTAGAAAGAGGGAGTATCAGGGGAGTCAATCTGACACCGCAGCTAAGAGAGGAAATTTCCATAATAACAACAACCCTCAGAATAAGTCTCGATCTTTTGGCGGGAATGTGAAAGAAGAAGGGAATAACTGGAATGGTAAGAGTCAGGGGACAGGCCAAGGCTTTACCAGACACTATTACTGCAAGATATGCAAGGGAGATCACCCAGGAGTTGACTGTCAGGGGAATAGGGTGACATGCCACTAGTGTGGAAAATTGGGACACCGTGAGTTTGAGTGTACTAATAAGAAGGCGGGAAGACCCCGTAGTGCATCATCCGCTAGTGTGAGTGTGAATCAGGGTAACCGATTTCAGGGTCAGGGAAGAACACAGAGTTATGGTGGGTCTGCATCTAATAACACTTATAAGAACCTGGCTCCGACTCAGGGCAACACTACCGCAGCTAGTAAGCCCGCAGGACAAGTGAATGGGGCACAGAGTAAGAAGCCCACTGGGAAGCTCTATGTCATGAATAGAGAAGAGGCGGAAAATACAGACATCGTTTCGGGTAACTTTCTTGTGAACTCTATTTCAGCTCATGTTCTGTTTGATTCTGGTGCATCTCACTCTTTTATTTCAACTAAGTTTGTGGATAAAATGAATGTTGAATCTAGTGAAATTGTGGATTATGATTTTGCCATGCCATCTGGGGACTTAGTGAACTGTAAAAGAATTTTTAAGGATGTGTCTGTGTTTATTGGTGATCATGATTTTAAGGCAAACCTGATAGAATTTTCGTTACCTCACTTTGATGTGATCTTGGGGATGGATTGGCTCGGGTCTCACCGGGCTAATATTGATTGTGCACAGAGTAAAGTTTCCTTGAGGGGGCCTAAAAATGTGAGGGTATCCTATAGGGGTCATGTAAAGGGTCCTAGAGTGAAACTTATTTCTGCTATGAAAGTGAAAAAGCATTTATCTAGGGGAGCTGAGTTGATTTTGTGTCATGTAAAAGATTTGAGGGTGGAATATCCTGACTTGAGTGAAGTTCCAGTAGTGAGTGAGTTTGTTGATGTGTTTCCTGAGGAAATACCTGGAATGCCTCCTGCTAGAGAAGTTGAGTTTAAAATCGACCTAGTGCCAGGAACAGGTCCAATTGCTAAATCACCTTACCGAATGGCACCGTTAGAAATGCAAGAACTTAAGAAACAATTAGATGAATTGATGGAGAAAGGGTATATTAGACCTAGTGTGTCGCCTTGGGGTGCCCCTGTTTTATTTGTGAAGAAGAAGGATGGAACTTTGAGGCTGTGTATTGATTATCGGGAATTGAACCAAGTTACTATCAAGAATAGGTATCCTTTACCTAGGATTGATGATTTGTTTGACCAGTTGAAGGGAGCTTCCGTTTTCTCTAAAATAGACTTGCGATCTGGGTACCATCAATTGAAGATAGCACCTGAGGATGTCCCTAAGACTGCATTTTCCACTAGATATGGCCATTATGAGTTTACTGTGATGCCTTTTGGGTTGACTAATGCACCTGCTGTGTTTATGGACTTGATGAACCGAACTTTTAGGACTTACCTGGATAAATTTGTTGTGGTGTTCATTGATGACATACTGATTTATTCGAGGAGTGATGATGAGCATGAGGAACATTTACGCATTGTTCTGGGTATTTTGAGAGAAAAACAGTTGTATGCCAAATTTTCGAAATGTGAGTTCTGGTTGGATCAAGTAGCTTTTCTGGGGCATATTATATCTAAGGATGGGGTATCGGTAGATCCTGCTAAGATTAAAGCTGTTAAGGAGTGGCCTAGACCGAAATCTGTGACTGAAATTCGTAGCTTTTTGGGTTTAGCTGGTTACTATAGGAGATTTGTGAAGGATTTTTCTAAAATAGCTAGACCAATGACCACACTGATGAGGAAAGCAACAAAATTTCATTGGGATGAGGGATGTGAGGAGTCGTTTCAGATTTTGAAGGAGAAGTTGACCACTGCTCCGGTGTTAGCTTTACCGGATGGGAATGAAGCTTATGAAGTCTATACTGATGCATCTAAGAATGGGTTAGGTTGTGTTCTTATGCAGAATAGGAGAGTGATTGCCTATGCTTCTAGGCAGTTGAAACCTTATGAAGAAAATTATCCCACTCATGATTTAGAATTAGCAGCCGTAGTCTTTGCCTGGAAGATTTGGAGACATTATTTATTTGGTGTACCCTTTAAGGTTTTCTCTGATCACAAAAGCTTAAAATATATATTCACTCAAAAGGAGCTTAACATGAGACAGAGGAGGTGGTTAGAGTTGATTAAGGACTACGAGGTCGAGATCCAGTATCATGAAGGAAAGGCTAATGTGGTGGCCGATGCCTTAAGTAGGAAATCTCTCCATACGGTACAGTTAGTGATGAACCGTGATAAGTTGAGGGAAGAGTTTGTGAACTTTGCGATCCAAATGGCGAAGCCAGGAACCCCATCTAATGTGTTATCTGTTGAGAGCGAATTGATAGGGGAGATTAGAGAATTGCAGGTTGGTGATAAGTATTTGCAGGATAAGTTAGTGAATGAGCCTACTTTGTTCAGACGCGATGAGAGTGGATTGATTAAGGTTCATGATAGGGTTTGTGTTCCTAACAACTGGGAGATAAAGGAAAGAATCATGACTGAAGCACATGCAACACCGTATTCTGTTCACCCCGGAGGTGATAAAATGTATGCGGACTTGAAGTTAGCATTTTGGTGGTCCGGTATGAAGAAACATATTGCAGATTTTGTGTCTCGATGCTTGATATGTCAGAAGGTTAAGAGTGAACACAGGAGACCTCAAGGGAAGTTGCAACCTTTAGAAGTTCCCGAGTGGAAGTGGAGTTCAATCTCCATGGATTTTGTAGCTGGTTTGCCAAGGTCACAGAAAGGTAATAATATGATTTGGGTGATAATTGATAGGCTGACTAAGTGTGCACATTTTATTCCGATGAAAGATACCTGGAAGAAGAAGCAGCTTGCTGATGCTTATGTACATCATGTGGTAAGACTTCATGGAGTTCCTAAGGATATTGTGTCAGATAGGGATGCCAGATTTGTTTCAATATTTTGGGAGAAACTTCAGACAGCTTTGGGAACCAAACTTAATATGAGCACAGCATTTCACCCAGCTACCGATGGTCAGACTGAAAGAACAAATCAAATACTTGAGGACATGTTACGAGCTTGTATCTTACAATTTCAGGGAGGCTGGGAGGATAAGTTAGATCTGATTGAGTTCTCTTATAATAACAGTTATCAGGCTACAATTCAGATGGCACCATTTGAGGCATTGTACGGACGCAAGTGTAGGAGTCAGATATGTTGGGGTGATATTAGTGAGCATGTGATTATAGGGCCTGAGATGATCACTGAAATGGTTGAGAGTGTCAGGATTATACAGGACAGGATGAAGGCAGCTCAAGACCGTCAGAAGAGCTATGCTGATAAGACTCGTAGACACGTGGAATTTGAGGTTGGTGACAAAGTTCTTTTGCGTGTCTCGCCTACTAAAGGAGTAATGCGGTTCGGTAAGAAGGGCAAATTGAGCCCAAAGTTTATTGGTCCGTATGAAATCTTGGAGCGTATTGGCGAGGTGGCTTATCGACTTGATTTACCAGCTGATCTAGAACGAGTGCATAATGTATTCCATGTTTCCCAGCTAAGGAAATACATCAGTGATCCATCACATGTGTTAGACCCGGAGACTATTGAGCTTGATGAGACTATGACCTACGAGGAGACTCCTGTTCAGATTTTAGATAGTAAGGTGCGTAAAACCCGTAGAACTGAGACAAGAATGGTCAAAGTTTTGTGGAATAATAACAATGTGGAGGAGGCTACTTGGGAAGTTGAGTCAGCCATGAAGGAAAAATACCCTCATCTTTTCGCCTAAGGTAAATTTTCGTGCTTCGTGGACGAAGCTTTATTTTAAGGGGGATAGAAAATATGCATGACTACTTTATTTACTACTTTATTTTTGTGTTGGATTTACCTTGTCGTGTGGTTTCATGTTATTATTGCTTATTGGTTTCAAATGTGAATCTATTGGTTATTGTTGGTTATTGCTTGATATTGGTTTTTCGTTAATTCTTGAAATACTCGTTAAATTTCAAAACCTTGAAAATATTTAATTATTATTTACCCGGCATGCTCTTAGCTTTCTAAGTGACACATTTTGAGGATTTTGAGAACTTTGTGGGTTAGAACTCTAGTATTATTTTGTGGAATTTGTTCTAACCTTGTGGAATTAGGGGTGGTGAAGCAGTTTGGATTTGAGGAATTAGGTGCTTTGGATTTTTGGGATATGGAGACGTGAGTGATCTTAAAGGTTACACGTTGTGTTGGCGGATTTTGGATGTACATAGAGTAAATGGTTTACTTTGGATATATATATATATATGAGGAACTTTGGCGAATTTGGATATATGGAGTGAATAATCATTTTTGGGATACATATGAGGAGTGTGAGACTTTGTTTTGAGGACGAGTTTAAACTTCGAGGACGAAGTTTTGTTTTAAGGAGGGAAGTCTGTAACACCCCGTTATTTTTTCGAGTCAATTATAAGGTGTTACTGGTCTATTTTATTTAAATCGGGTTATTAAGTCGGGAAAAGTATTTTCGTTGTCTTTATAAAATTAAAGTATTTTTGGGTCGTCTTATAATAACCAGTTTTGATTTTCTTAAAATGGAACGTTATTTTATAAACCGACTTTGTATCGGGTTGAAAATTTGGGTCAAATACAAAAAAAAAAAAAAAGACTAAACCTATTTAAAAACCCCACTGTAACTCACATTCATCCTACAATCTCACAATATACCCTGTTGACTTAATTCCTCCTCTCTGCCGCACAAGTCCCGTTTTCCCCCGATTTTCGATTTCCGATCAATTATTCGGAGCTGTAATTTGGTCGTGATCCTTGTCTCGCCACCGGTATTTTTCCGTTTCGACTCAGCACACTACCCTTCTCCTCCCTCTTTTGCCTTATCTCAATTGTAAGTTTCTACCTCCTTAATTTTAATCTCTCCCATATTTGGTGTTAATTCAGTTTCAGTTCTGTTCAATTTTAGAACCAAATTTTAAAATATTATGAGGATTATTGAATAGGATCTTGTAGATTTCATGGGTACGTATTATTAATGTTGAATTCCGGGTTCGGTGTCTCGTTTAAGAGTGGATTAGGGCGTTGGTCCTGTGTGATTGTGAGGAAGAAACGGTTGGGTAATTGGATAATATGAGTGTGGGTGATTAGCTTGGAGTATTGGATTTGTGTGGGTGGGATTTGTGGTGCCGTTAACAAGTGGATTAGGGAGGCAGGAAGGAGCAATTGAATTCCTAATTTTGATGGTTTGGATTTATTATTTTATAGTACTCTAATTTAATATCTTACGTATAAGGGCAATTGCGGGTGAGGTTTAATTTGGAATGATACTAAACAACAGATATAGGTTGAGAGAATCTTTCTTATTATTAGAGTGAGGGTGTGAGACAGTAAGTATATAGATACATTGGATCAATTATTGAATCATATATATTATTTGTAGCTTGTGGGTTCGAGGAGAAAGAATTCTTGGAGTAATTCTAGCTGAGTTGTGACCGTCTTGAGAGGTAAGGACGTTTTACCCTTTTCACTTTTAAGTAAAGAGCATGTTCGGATTAAAATATATTTTTATAACGGTTTCGTAAATTATTTTGTCGATCTTAAATATTTTTATAATACTCGAAATGTTTGAATATTGAACCTTGTGACACTACTTACATATTGGTACTATTTTGGAAATTTTGAGTAACTTATAACAGACTCTGGGAGTTCGGTTGGTCTAGACGGTTTTAAGGTGCGTCTAAGACGTTCCTGGGACTTTGTCCCGAAACTATTTTTGAGTGAGGATTGTCCGGCCCTCACTCGCTAGGGAGTTAGACTTTCTCCTTTGGCAGTTTCATCCTACTGACTGTCCAAATGTGAGAGGTGCGCACTATTATGAGTCTAGCTAAGCACAGGTGGTTACCTCTAGACCGTGCAAGGGTAGGACCTTGACACACAGGTTGCGAAAAATATATATTTTGGATGGTTTGATTTCAACTATGATTTTTATGGTATTCTGTTATTTAAACGATGGTTTTAATTCTGATTTCAATTTATTATTATTATTATTATTGTTATTATTATTATTGTTATTATTATTGCACGATTTATTATATTATTATATTTTTACTCAGCTTTGCAGACGTCCTTTTGTTTTGGGTCGTTCCCCCGCTGGAACCTGTACCTATTTGTGTTTTGGGTACAGCTGATAGGTACACGTGATTGCTGCATGGGTGCATTCTGGTATCGGGTTGTGCTGAGCGAGGAATGACTTTTTGTTATTTACCAAACTATTTACATTATTATTGGATTTATTGGTTACTATTGTTTTAAACCGTTTTGGATTTTGTAAGACTTAAAGACTTCCGCTGCAACGTTTCTATTTTTATTAGCTATCAAATTTCTATTTTTATTCATTTATTATTTATCCTTTTCCTTGCACTTGGCGCGGTAAGCTAAGTGTGGAGTAACAGTTTTGAGTTTTCGGTTTTTGGTTTATTATTTTGATTGCGAAAATTTAGGGCTGTTACAAGCTATTCATTGATCGTTTCAGAGGTATGGCGGACAATCGGGAGGGATTTTTTTTTTATTACGACCTGGATGACGATGGTAGTTTGAGCAGGGTATTTTGGGCTGACGGCGTTGCTAGGAGGAACTACAGGTTGTTTGGTGACGCAGTTTCATTCGACCCGACATACGGGACGAACAAATATAAGATGATATTCACCCCGTTCACTGGTGTCGATCACCACAAACGATCCGTGACTTTTGGTGGCGCTCTCAATGCACACGAGGACTTTGAATCGTTCAACTGGGTGTTCGAACGGTTCTTGAAGGCCATGGGTGGCAAGGAACCTTCATACATCATCACTGACCAGGATCCCGGGATCATAGCATCGTTCGCGAAGATGTTCAAATCAGCATGGCAACGGTTTTGTATGTGGCATATAATGAATAAGGTACCCACTAAATATGGTGCCTCGAGGGCTGACTACCAGGAATTCCTAAAGAAGCTGAATGCAATAGTGTGGGATGAGGACATCGATGCAGCAGCATTCGACGAGCGGTGGATGGAAATAATGGAGGAGCACGACGTGGGCGATGTTCAGTGGTTCACAACTACGTTCTCGATCAGAAAGCAGTGGGTCATGGCACACTGCAGGGATCTGAAGATGGGTGGCTTAATGCGAACGACACAGAGATCGGAGAGCGAAAACAGTTTTTTCAAACGGTTTGAGAACCAGCATGGAACGTTGGTTGAATTCTGGATGCGGTTCGAGAGCGCAATGGATCAGCAGAGGTATAACCAGAAGAAGCTTGACAGCGAGAATCTACAATCTCTGCCGAAGACAATGACCCACCTCCTGATAGAACAGCACGCAACAAGGGTGTACACCCACGTGATTTTTGACGAATTTCAAGAGGAGGTGGCGGGTTCAGTGGGGACGTGCAGTGTGCGAGGATTTGCTGAACGGGATGGGGTTGAAATAACTACAGTGAGGGATGCCACCAGGGGTAAAGAATTCCTGGTCAACTACAAACAAGGTACGCAATGGCCTGCTTGTTGTCATCATTTATACGGGATTTATGAGTTAAAGTAACAGAATGAATAAATCAGAGTAACACACAACATGAATTAAAGTAATGCGATTTGTATTTTGTGGATCCAGCACAGAATGCTTTTGTTGTGCGTGATTTTGTGTATTAAAGTAACAAAAGGTGTGAATTACAGTAACACAAGATATGAGTTAAAGTAACGCGGTTTAAGGGTGTTGGTTCTAATAGCCTAATGTTTTAATAACATCCTGCAGAGACGTCGGACATCAAGTGCACATGTAAATTGTTTGAGACAAGGGGAATACTGTGTCGACACATAATTTGGATATATTCATCTAAGGGACTGACAAGTATACCCGATAACTACGTTGCGAGAAGGTGGTCGAGGGACGCACTGCGCAATTCGCGTGTTGGTGACGACGGTCTGGAAGGCGATGATATTGACATCATAGACGGAAAGCAGATAGAGATGTCTAAACTGTGGTCGGAGGTTCATGAGACGATGGGTATTCTACGGTCTGCTAGTAAAGAAGATGTGGAGAGCATGTGCGCTTTGATCAGCGAATTCAGGATGAAGCTTAAGCCGATTGGGGGTAGCAAGACACTGAATAAAACCCAGGAATTGGAAGAGATGCTGGGATGTACGTCAACAGCAGAGATAACGATACTCCCGCCGAAGATTTCCAAGACAAAAGGTAGCGGCAAAAGGTTGTTATCAAGCAAAGCGAAATCCATTGCACTTGCAAAGAAGCCCAAGCGCATGTGCAACAATTGTAAGCAGATGGCGCATCACGACAAGAGGAATTGCCCCAATCCCTTTGCAAAACGACCGCCGGCGACAGTCGAACCATCCGACGATGAATCAGTATCAGAATCAGAATCAGAAGATGAGGATGATGAGGATGCAGAAGATGAACCAGTATTCTGATTAGGGAACTGTGGTTCTTAGACCAACGTAGCCTAAAATTTACAGTAGCTAATTGAATTAATTACAGTAACACTTTTTAAAGATTTTATTTATATACAGATATTAATTCTTTGGTGAATATTATGACTAGAGTAAGTTTCAGTTAAAGTAACACACATAATTCATTAAAGTAACGTGCTAGATGAATTAGAGTAACACAGAAAACCTAATTCATTTTAAAAGTGTTGACTGTATTACAGATATTCATTCCTTGGATAATATAATATTTTACTAGAGTAAGATTCAGTTAAAATAACATACATTATTCATTAGAGTAACATGCTAAATGAGTTAGAGTAACGCGGAATAATGTTAGTCGAATTACAGATATTACAAAAGTTATTCTTTTTCTATTTGTTTGTGGAGTACTCAATGAATAAGGCATTACAATTTTGTTTAAGTATGATGCTGTGTTGATCCTGCGTTGAATTAAGAGACCATGATGCACGGTGAAATATATTAGAGTTGAAGTAACACATGTCATTAATTGAAGTAACAACCAACACGAGTTAGGGTAACAAAGTTTAAAGGATATAATAACATAGAAATATGACAGAATGAAAGCAACTGTTTTTCTGACAACACAATATGTCAAAACCTTGTACTAAACGACGGTTATGTTTTTTGTTAAACGAAAGTACTAGTTAATCCAACCATTTACGGGCTACTGTTTCCGGCCCTTTCCTCGCTTATAGGTGTTGAGTCCCTTAGCCTTCGATTCTTCAATTAATTTTGGCCTGGCTGCCACAAACTTTTTCACATCAGCAATCAGCCGCTTCCGGGCGCTATTCAGGTCTGCAAGGAGAAGAGTGGCTGCAAGCTGAACCACTAGGTACCTTCTGTTTACCTTCCTGCCGAGGTCCTCATGTACGAATTCACGTCCCTCGTACAATAGCATGTGCATCAGAAGAAATGTGCCTGACTCATCCTTGTTCTTGACTTTGTCTTGCCAACCAAGCTTAATCGTGCGGAACTTGTACGCCACAATTTCCTCCGCACCAGGTACTTTATAGAAGTCAAGGAAGTCACTCATATTCCCCACCTGAATGTCATTGATGATAAAAGTCAAGGAAATCGCTCGTTGGCACACAGAGATTGTGATTAAAAACTGATTAAATGAATAAAAGAGAGGCTCACAATTGTCTTGATGGATGCAAAGAGGTCTGTATCTCTGACTGCCGTATAACGACAGTGGTCGAGGAGATCGACTGTCTTTTTAATTCGGTTGATTACTACGCAGGAGAAGTACCCGTCGACGTTGATGGGCACAAAGAACAATTCAGCGTCCAGTTGCAACGTACCACCACAATTACTCCTGAATATATGCCATTGCTCCATCAAGGCATCTGCATTCTGAGTGGACGGACTGTCCGGATCTTCGGCAATAATCCTCATTACCGCATCCTGTACACAAATGTAATCAAATACAAAAGTAATTGTGGTGAAAATTAACTCAATGCAGTGGTCGGTGTCATTGTGGTTCAGTGATCCTTCTGTTACTTTGCAACTGACGTTACTTTAGCTCACAAAGTGTGTTACTTCAATTCATGAGATCCGTTACTTTAACCTGTATCATCTACATTATTGCTCTTGTGACAAATATGATGTTACTTTAATTGAAATAATTTGTTACTTTAGTCGATATTATCTGTTACTTTAGTGTCCACACTCTTTTTCACTACACATTCTGCCGATTGATTATACATTCCATGCGCGGTTAATTTAATACATACCGTTTGTCGCAGACCAAAATACGCCATCTTCGGAGAATTACCCGACCCACTGCCGTTTGCAGCGAGGCTGTTCATAAGCATTGACCAGCACTCGACAACAGATAACGACATGTCCTCACCCAGAAGCATGGACATCACATCACCCCGAGTCATCACGGCCAACGGTGAATACTCCGCAACCATTTTGCTGTTTTCAGAACAGATCGTTAGGCATCGCGAAACAACAGATAGATGACAGAAATTTAGACAACAATATGTTGACGATATGTGTGGCGTTCGTGCTATTACCTGCCGTTGTAATTGTTGTGCTGAATTAAGCAGTAGTCCACGACATTTTTCCGCATGACGGGGAGATTTCCAAGCAGGGTCCTGTTGTTTGAGAGGAACGGACATGCCATCGGTACACTGGGATCCGCATCACCACAGTCAATGGAGCATCCTAAGCCATCCCCGTCACCCCTAGCCGACTACCAAGGACAGATAATGACCCGGTGGTGTCCGGTGATTGATGGGCAGGTTCTGCAGCGGGTGTTCCTGGAGTGGATGGTGGCCCACGGCTCTTTTTAGAGGGTCTATCATCAGGGATCGCCTCTCCTGACCTCTTTTCAGACTCACTGACGGACGTGGCAACATCTGACATAGTCTTACTGATGGCATGGTTGGCTTTATCAGTTACAAAGGAGGACACCCGCGATATCAACACGTCCCTCTCCTTATTAAAGTCACAGAGACACAGCGTCGCGGCAATTTCTGCCCTATTAGATTGTTCGCCTCGCAGGTCCCCAAAGGACAGTCGAACTCCTCACCGGCGTACAACATCATGTGTATCATGAGGTATACGCCGCAATCATTAGCCGAGAACCCGCTGCCCTGCCATCTGAACGGTACGTTGACGAGAGGGAATGAAGAGACACTGGCCCCCTTGGTGATGCCTCTCTGAACCATATACTTACCCATTTCTTCGGCCTTGATGATATTCAATGAGATAAAATAAAAACATATGAGAATGAAAAAATGACGAAACACCATTCATTTTTATGCCATGTTTATATACGACGATTTATATATAACAAACGGTAAATATATACACCAAAATGACCAGACTTACTGAGAGGCGTGCGATCCCAACGTAAGGAAGACTTTCAAACTCCCCCTCGTCATATGACCTATTATCAAGGTATTCGATGCGCTGTGACAAAAAATTGATACACGCGCAGCTGTAATGGTCATTGTTTTCCGACAGCACCGGAATGAATACCTGTAGGTGGGAGATGGGTATCGCGTTTGTAATTATAATAGAGGTGGGAGCTTACAAAACATAGGATCAAAAATAAAAAATACCAGATCAGAATCTAGATCGAGATTCCCTTCATTTTCTTCGATCCATATGTTCCAGAAGTTGAACAGTGCTTCGCTCATGTCCACAAAGACACCACCCTTTCTATTCCTCCAAATCTGGAGAGCTGTATCCTGCATGACATTTGTTGAAATAACAGGTCGCTATCATTAGAGTAATGCACAAAGTGCCTTACAGTAACAGAACCACAGTAAAACACTTTTTTGTATAAATATTTTATATCAACTGATATGATGACATTATATTAATATTACTAGATTTTGTTGATGATGTTGCACTTATCGTATTGGATGAGAAAGGGAATGAGAGAGCTTACACTGTGGCTGACACCGAAGAAGCAACGTGATGTCCGCCGCGGTGCAGAGTGAGCAGCTGCCAAGCGATTCAGAAGTATGCACCAGCAGTCAATTACAGCATTCGAAAGCGGCTCTCCGGGCGCCAGCGTGGCCAACTCACCACGGGGAATGTTAAAAAAGTCACTGAACCTCACAATCATTTCTCTGCAAATATTCGAACGGACTATGAAAACATTTAACAAAAACGACGATAAAACGCATTAAAAAAAATTAGAAGATGTAGACCACTCACGATGCAATGTATTTTTCATTTTTGTAGAAGATGTAGTCGATTACGTCTTTCCTGACAGACAAAACAGACCTGAAAAGCCTGCTATCCCGACACAGGAAGTCCGACAGCGTAAGCTGGTCAGGATCTGGGACATCACAATCACAAGAGCACCCAAGCCTCTCATCGACGACTTGCATGCATACCAGCTACGTTTCAGAATGAAAAAAGAATGGGTGGAAGACCTTCCTTCCGTCTACCACCACCGACAAACACTCACCGACCTCCACATCTCTAATTCTGTCAATATCCCACAGAGAAAGAACTAACTGGCGGTCACTGTCCAAATTCAGTTCCTCCTGAATAACCTCGTTAATCTCAGCCGTCGAGTACGGCTGAATGTTAAGATAATCCTCCTCACCTTGATTTGTATTTTTGGCCTCAAATACCGGCCCCTGCAACGACAAATCCCTAGCACGACGCAGCGCCTCACAGACTTCATCCACCACCCGGTGTAGCTCTGCTCCTCCCCAGAATGACTGGGATGCTTGTGATGGCACCGGGTCTTCGGGTAATGGATTGCCCGATGTTATCCTCCTGATCTTCGCAGCATGTGAGACCCACCAATCATGGAATACGATAGCATTCCTTCCCATCATCAGATGAATGTGATGGACATCCTGCAAGAAACAATAACTGTGTAGTGAAAAGAGAGTGGACGCTAAAGTATAAACTAAATTAACAAAAATCTTTCAATAAAAGTGTCATCATATATGTTGGAGCAATAACGTGTATGACACAGGTTAAAGTAACGGACTGTAAACATTACAATAACGCATAATGTTCACTAGAGTAACGTCGGTTATATGCTAAAGTAACAGAAGATATGTTAGGGTAACATGCAGATTTACAGACATCCAAGATTTACATCCTTACTGGTGGACACTAAAGTAACAGATAACACTAATTAAAGTAAGAGATGGTATAGATCAAAGTAACACATATATGCTGGATCAGTAATGTAGATGATGGAGGTTAAAGTAACGGATTGTAAGAATTAAAGTAACACATATAGTTCACTAAAGTAACGTCAATAATCTGCTAAAGTAACAGAAGATATGTTAGAGTACCATGCAGATATACAGACATCCCAGATTTAAATCTTTACTGATTCTCCAAGTCAGACACATATAGATTCATTAACGAATTAATGACATGATTACTTACGTCGACAACCTTGGTCCTCAGCTCACTATCATCTTCAAGGCCACGAGGAAGTTTGATGGTGGTGAACTTATCGCCCTCCTGACCAGGCAATGTACCATCATCAGCGTGATGGTCCTGTGTAATCCTCAGCGACGACGGCGCGTCTCCCCCCGTCACCACATGTACACAACGGGGGTACTTAACATCAGATAGGGTAAGCAATCCCAGCCCACCACCAATAAACTCGCCGGCCAACCGTTGAATCATGCGTTGACCATCCCAGTGCTTGATCAAAGGGAGATCGCACGGGCACGGGAGATTGCGGTAGTCAAACCGCTGGAAGTAGGTTATCATTAAAAATGGCACACAGCCAAGTAGATATGATCGGCTATTGAACACAAAATCCTCACACGCCTGCGCCAGTCCTTCCAAGATGAACGTGCACCAGTCAAGGTTTTTAATCCGCTGTACATCTTGCACCGCCTTCAGTAGTCTCAGATCAACACCATGGTTGGACGTCGGGTTGAAAAATATCGACATGCTGTAGAGAACGAACAACCTACAGAACATCTCGCCACCCTCTACATCCTCCTGTAGTTTCCTAAGGACCTTTGACAGAGGGATCGCATCACCGTCATTTGCGACATGAAAATCAGCCCTCCACTTTATCTTCAGCTCCACGACGGACTCAGATTCGGCTGCCTTCGATCGACCCATCGGCAGCAGCTCAACAGGGTCCGGTCCAACTGGAAGGAGGAAGCAGTCATGTACATCGTTCTTGGTTACCAGGAACTGATTTCTCCCGCACCGAAAAATCAGCGAGTCATCACTAAATAAAGACATGAAGTCAGTGGCAAACTTTACAGGGAAACTACTAAGGTGCATTTCAAGTACACCGCCAAAACCGATTGTTTTAAGCGCCTCACGCTGCCTCTGATTTAAATTAGATATCAGATCAACGAGGAGCTTCGGGCTGCATCTGACCGACGCCGAACGGTCGACGTTGGATTCACCAGACTCTTCGGTAGCTATCTTCTTCAACTTCGAAGGCTTGACAGCCGTTTTCATCGCCCGTCGAGCTCGATTCTTGACCTGACCCTCCTTCACACCATCACCGACAATCTTACCTCCTTTTGCCATCTGAAAACGAATTACAGTAACAAAAAATAAGCATTAAAGTAAAAACATACATGAATTAAAGTAACAAGAAACACATACATTACAAAACGCTGCAGGTAATATGGTATCAATAGAAGGGTAGGTTAGTTATATAGGTTATTCTTTAAAATAACGAGTGATACCAGCTAAAGTAACAAACAATGTTCACTAAAGTAACGAAAATAACATGCAGGGGAGCCATGGAAAACAGAAGACGTATATAATCAAAATCGGACATAAAGAACTAATCAACCGTCCATTCTATGTACAAAATGAGAGAAATAAAACAAAAACAACTAAAGGTAATCAGCATACCGAACAAACCCAAAATTTACCCTAAAAGTAATTAAAAACCACAGAAAAATCCCTAATTTACCTTAGGTTTAGAATTCAAATAATAGAAGGGTAAGGTTAGTTATATATGTTATTCTTTAAAATAACAAATGACACTAATTAAAGTAACATACAATTTTCATTAAAGTAACAAAAATAACATGCAGGGGAGCCATGAAAAACAGAAGACGCATATAATCAAAATCGGAAATAAAAAACTAATCAACCGTGCATTCTAGGTAGAAAATGAGAGAAATAAAGAAAAAACAACTAAAGGTAATCAGCATAACGAAAAAAACAAAATTTACTCTAAAAGTAAATAAAAACCACAGAAAAAACCCTAATTTACCTTAGCTTAAGAGTTCAAAAATTGTGTAGCTCAGTCGTTGATGAATGTAGACGGTATGAGCGAAGATGAGCGAGGATGAGAAGATGATGAAGACAGTAAAGAAGGCGGGAGTGTTCCAAAAATCAAAATAAGCTCGCTTGTTGTGAGGAAGCGGTGAAAATTGAGTAAGAAAATTGAGAGACAGTAAATTGAAAATTGAGGAAGCGGTGAAAATGAATGAGACAGTAAATTGAAAATTGAGGAAGCGGTGAAATTGAAAATGAATGAGACAGGGATAGGCGGTGAAAGTGTGAAGTTGAAAGGGTTGACAGAGATAGAGAGATAGGCGGGAGATATTAAGGGAGGAGAGAGAAAAACAAATATATTTTGAAAGGTATTATTGTTATTACCTTAATTATGTGAATAAATCTACACCATTAATCTAACAATGGCTGATATTGGGACTCAAGGACTCAAAACATATTAAGGGACTCACCTGATCCCACTTCTATATATATACATATACATACATATATATATATAAAAGGGGGGTTTTGTTGGTTTTGGAAATAACAATAATAAAGTAAAAACATAACAATAAATAAGTAACTAATCATAACAATATTCGAGACATGCAATATATGATATAGTCGGGTTAATCATCGATTCAATTAATTAGACTCAAATAGATCGATAACTATTTAATCTCTTGTAAGCAAGTAAATTAACAGTTTTATCTTTCTTACTCGTTAAACTCCGTTAACCACGCAAGTTTAATCCTAATTAAATTAGATTGACTCAACCATGTAAGCATGTATCAAGTCAATAAATTTAATCGCGTTAAGAACACCAATCAATTGAATTATATAGAACCAGAAAGCTGCAATTAAATAAAACTCAATTATCATACAAAATTCTACTCGTAGTAGTAAAATTAGACCAGTAAGATGCAACCTAATTTAAAACATTATTAATTTAACAATCGACTCATGTAAACAATTTAGATGATCAGGCTAAATTAATAAACATGAAAACAACAATCAAATCATGAATTTCATACGAATATCAAAGTTCTAATTAAACGTTAAAACAATAACGTAATCTCATAACTCATTGACAATAATCCGTACATTACATGTTCGAATAACTGAAAGATTAAACTAAATAACTAATTAAACGATAAATAAACTAAATAAGATAGATAGATAGATACAACCGTTAGATAAATTAGGAGTTGAATTGATCTGATCGCGTCCCGCATCAAAATTTGATTGCATCCTAACCGACCTTGGCCGTGAAGGCCAAGGCCTTCTGCCCTACTCCTATGTACTATGTGTTTTGCGGCTCCTTCTTCTATCTTTTACATTAAAACCCTAATACCTTCTTTTATAGTGTTAATCTGTTCTTAGTGAATTTATTTTTTCCTTAATTAATTGATCTTGCTCTTACAATTCCACTTCTTCTTCTTTCCTTTTTTTTTGTCTTGAAATTTATTGCTCTTTACTTGTTGTTGTCTTCTGGCTATGTTTCGACTCATTAGATGATGGAATTTGATCTTGCTCTCTGCAACGAAGTTGTTCATCTCAAACTTAGCTTTCCAATGCATTTTGATTCGCATTATTCCGACATCGTATGAGTGAGATATTGTCCTCTTAAGACAGACCTGCAAACATACATACGATTTTAGTAGTCTCTTACATGCATACGGAGTATATATTAAATAATTAAAAGATATATTTAATACCCAATTTAGCACCAAAAATAATATAAGGCCGATAATATATCAAAAGTTACTAAAGTTATAACGTTTAGCTCAAATAATACAAAGACGACAAAGAAAATATAATATTAAAGGGATAAAAATACGCATAAATATCGTCTTATCAGATCGTGTTTTCTCTTTTATCTACTATTGTTGTTAAACAGCTAAAGTAGTACAATATCAATGTAGTACAAATATATGTATATTTAAATCTTATTTTGACTTTATCTACGAGTATATTACACTCCGTATACTGTATATGTATGATTATATCTCATTACGATTTCACAAGTTATGAACTTTACGGTGTCTATCTAACAATTTAAATTATACGGCCATAGGATACTACTCCCTATATTCATATCCAAACTACACATTCCCTATTTGCATAAGTTTTTAGGAGATCAATAGAAAATTATTAAAGTACAATCTAAGAACTTATCATAATGTTCCAGTATTTGTAGTACTTTTTTTTTGTTATTTGTTTTTGCATTATTTATACGTACACTAATTTGTATCACAACATATTTTTCTACCGTAATAAATAATTTCTCTCTACACCTTAAACCAACTTTTCAAGACCACCCGTGCACAGGGTCAAACTAGTTTTTTTTGTTTTAAAGGAAGAAATAAAGGTGAATAGTAGAATAAAATGTAGGGGTATATATCGTGTACTATCAATGACCTCCATTATCCACATTAATTGAGAAAAGTTTATTGACAGTATTTTCATATTAATTTGATTTCAATGCTGATCTCATTGATAAATATTAAATAATGTGTTGATTTCGTAGTTGCGTGAGATAATAATGAGACGAGACAATTCATGAATAGTTTGAACGGTTTGGTCAATGATGGGTCATACAAAGATCAGTTGGGTTCGGCTGGATAACTTATAGGTGAAGCAGCTGAGGCTCAAAAATCTAGTGAAGCTCGAAACAAAGTCAAGTTGATCATGCATATTCATATCGTATTGAAAATTCTACTACGAGTAGTACTTATTTTCTTCCATTTTGAAAAAGTGTAATTCAGAGAATTACTCGTAATCTTTCTTAAATTGAATAATACGGACAGACGAACTAGCAAATAGCAATGCAAATGCAAGCATATCTTGTAATTAACACACCTTATTATAAAGGGCTTTGCACGAGATACGGTCATTCACAATTAATTAAAATATACTTAAATATACAAAGTGGCATGAACACGTTGCCGTTTTTTTCGCACTTATATTAATTTTGTACCCAGAATTTCCCGCGTAATTAAGAAGTTTGTGATTTTGTAATTGATCCTCACCCAAAAATAAAAATAATACCAAAATAAATTCAACTTTTTAACACAAAATAATAATGCTGATGATAATATAATCTGATCAATATTCAGGTATGTATTATTTTTATCTGCACTTTTTTCTTTGGTGTATGTTTGGATTTTATTCCGTTTGCCAACATTATTTTGATTGTGGTATTCTATTCAGCAGCAGAAAGCCGCGAGAAGACGCTGTCTAGTTTACGACATGTATGTCTGATTCTACTGGCGGTGGTTGGTTCTTCAATATCCAGTGCAGCAGCTAGCGCTAACATGTCTAACAACAAGTCTGCGACTGCGACTGGGAGTAGCAAGTTTTCTTTAGTGCTCCCTGGAATTGGTTTACACTTAAATGCTCTGGCTACTATAAGTGGAAAAGATAAAATCGTCGTCAAGACAGAAAATTTGACTCACAGCCCTTGCAATTCTCTCAATCCATCACGTTTCCAAGTTGAAGAGGAGAAAGCCTCTGAAGTGAATGTTAATGCGCGTCAGGAGTCTACCTTTGGTAATGCTATTGGATCCCCTCAGAGTTCTTCGACAAAGAAGAGGTACTTGAATTGTTTATTTTCCTGAAAATATCTGCACTTGAAGTCTTCTCATCAATTCCGTTTTCTAAATCATTTTTTCTGCAGGAAGAAATATGAAGATGTGGGAGAAACCGAGTCTTGCAAACGCTGCAATTGTAGGAGGTCAAGATGCTTGAAGCTGTGAGTTCCCAGACTGCCATATGACTACAAGGCTACAACCTTTATAAGCACTAGTTTTAAGCAATTTTGTTACTTCAGATCCTGCCTGTTTTTTTTTTTTAGCGTAGAAATAAAGTTACATTGGCAATGCATATTTAACAGTGAAGCCGTAGCAACATACCAGGATATATAACTGCCTTCTTTCTCGCTCGTTATTTGATGCAGTTACTGTGAGTGTTTTGCGGCTGGATTATACTGCATGGAGTCCTGTAATTGTCGGGATTGCTTCAATAAGCCAGATCACAGGGATACTGTCCTTGAAACTCGTCAGCATATCCAATCTCGCAACCCACTTGCATTTTCTCCTAAAGTCATCGTGTGTGCCAGCACTTCTAATAGCCAAGTACGATTACTTCACCAGCCCATTTTCCTCTTGTGCTTCCTTTTGGCTCCGGTTGTTACTTTACAAAAATGGTGAATCTTTCTAAAGGGAAAGGAGTACTTGTTACTTCTCATTACAGGTAGTTGAGGTGAACAAAACACCGACATCTGCCAGGCATAAAACAGGATGCAACTGTAAGAAGTCTAGTTGCCTGAAGAAATACTGCGAGTGCTTTCAGGTTCGTAGTTTGTGTTCAATTCCCTGCTCAGTCTCCTCAGCATTTTCTTATGCTCTTAATTTACAAGCTGACCACAACATCCATTTTTCATGTTTCAAGAGTGGTGTTGGATGCTGCCCGAGCTGCAGATGCGAGGGCTGTAAGAATACATTTGGTCGGAAAGAAGGTCAGTTAAATAACTTACGTAGTTCACACGATGAGATTTCAAAAACAGGTTACGAGAATCAATCAACAACACCAGAGTCCTCCAATAATGAAAGGTATATACTACTACTAACACTGTACTACTAATTACGGAGTATTCTGTTAAGAATCCTTTTAGTTTAGCATTAATAAGATTTTGATTTGGGGAACATTAAGGCAGCCATTTCCGCTACCTCCATCTCCACGCCTCCAACTATGTCTTCAAGACGATGCTACACATACTGCAATGCCGGAGAAAAGCAATATAGAACCGGATGATGAGGCCTGGGAGTTTCTAAAGGGTGATAATGACCTGCTGCCTCATGGTGCTGCAAATGCTATCAAGTCTACATCTCCTACTGGCAATAAGAGAATTCCATATGATGATCAGTACGAGTTTGAAACATCTCCTGGTTGGAAGAGCTGTCGGAAATTGATTCTTCGATCAATCCCGTCCATCTCTACTGTCACTAACAACCCACAAAGCTCCGACATCCTGAAATAAACTGTACTGTACTGTTGTGTTTTATCGCTACTTGTTGTATCGGTCTTGTGTTCATGTATCGGTCAACTTTGGTGTTTTCGGCTAGTTTTGGCAATCTGTGTGGCGTGACATAAATGAATTGGTTTCAAGAAATTTTGAGGAAAGCCATGTTGTGTCTTGTAGATTGACAGCAGAAAATCAAGAGAGAGCCCCAGTTAGAACTTATTAGAATGTTTCAACACGTTTTCAGAATCATAAGTTAGGAAGCTTCTTAGATAGAAGGGTTTTCAGAATAGCCCCTATAACTCTATAAGTAACCACAACTGTTAACGGGTGATTAAATTAATTGTATACACAGGATTATACATACAAGTACGTATAAAGCAGATCAAGGGGAACGAATGGATTCGATTATAGTGTTCGTCATCTTCATCTTGGTTTTTTTGGCTGGCATAGTAAGGTACTCCCTCCGTCCCAATGAATGAATTGTTTGCCTATTCCATATTGGGGCGTCTCAATGAATTGTTTGTCTTTCTATTTTAGAAATGTTTTTTATATGTAATTTGATCCTTTGCTCCACATGTCACGTCCTAATTGGATCTCTTTCCCTTAGTGTCAAAACCAAAGGCAAACAATTCATTGGAACGGAGGGAGTACTAAGGTTGTGTACGTGCTCCTTCTGTATTTGATGGGGTTCCTGGTCTCGGTCGTGTCGACACAGATGCAGACGCAGACAACGCCAGCAATCACCATGGCAGCAGAACATCACCATCGTCATCATGCCCACATGGCACCAGCGCACCATCATCATCATCAGGCATCAACAATGTCCACTAGTGGGTTTAGTACAATGTAGATATATGGACAAATACTACTCTAGTATAATACTTGGTGTTCTATACTTCTATGTTAATGTGCTATCTTAACCTAATAACCTCCGTGATCCTCTAGGTGTGTCACAACTTAGAATATCCTCCCTGCCTCCTTATTTCCGTTTCATTGAAATACTTTTCTCATTAAAGGATGAGACAATCGTTAAGCCCAATTCTAATAACTAACGAAGAAATGACAAGAGGTTGATTGAAGTGGGCTGTGAACGGAAACGGGTCACCTTTGGTCGAATGACCACTCTATTTTGTCGATAGGCCACTTTTGACATTGGACGAAGACCGCAAGAAGCTCTCCCAATTAGATGTTTAGGGTTTAATAGAATCTTTGGACTTTTGTTTTAGCTTAGTGTTTAAGAAACTACTCCATCTTACACTAGAATTTTATAACTCTTCAACTTTCTCTACTTTTGATTTTACATTAATTCCTCAATTCTTTTAGATCTAAATTTCAGAATTCTTCTCTACTCTTTCTCAAACCCGGTAATTTAATTCTTCATTCTCCTTAATCGTTTATGCTTAATTATTTTTCTCAATCTTTTTTTCTCATCTTAATTCAGTTATGATATAGTTATTATTAGGGTCGTGGTTTTTCCTAACGAGCGTTTACTCAATCCTAACGACATTTTACCTATTTGTCCCCTACGTTAGGATTGAGTAAAGTTACGTTAGGAAAAAGTAATTTCGTATTATTATTGTCATCGTTCATAGGATTTAGGTGATCCGTGAATTGAATATTTTTTTGAGGTAAAAAAAAAATATTCAATTCACGGATCACCTAAATCCTATGAACGATGACAATAATAATAACTATATCAGTTTATAGATGTAACTAACTATATTGTGTCTAAGTTGTTATTAATTGTAGCAATTAATTGTGATTGATTAAGTCAAATTAATTGAATAATTAATTTGGTAAACTCGAACTAAGATCGAAAGCTTATTAAATCTAATTAAATCTGTATACATTGATTATTTTTTCCCCTGTCATGTTTGTGTCCTATAAAATTTAAAACGTCATGTCACATATCGAATACATATCTTTGTCCGTGTTGGTGCTACTATTAAGTATTAACGTCTAAGTTGAATTAATCATTTGGCCATTTATAATTGTATACACAGGATCATACATACAAGTAATAAAGCATACACAGAAGGGGAATCAGGAATGGATCCGATTATAGTGATGATTGTCATCGTCATAGTTTTGGTGATCATGTTTGCGGCTAGCTGGTTGTGCGCTCCTTCTGAATATGAATATGATAGGGTTCCTGGACTTCCTGCTCCGGTTGTAGTGATCTCCGTCCCCAACACAGACACAGACGCAGGCACGGATGACGATGACCATCATCATGACAGCCATCACCACCACCACGACGGCCATCACCACCACCACCACCATGATCACAAGGCAGCAGCACATCACCACCATCATCATCCTCATCATCATCATGCCCACAATGCAGCAGCGCATCACCATCATCATCACGCCCACGTCGCGCACCATCATCATCATCTTGCAATGTAGATGGACAAATACGTACGGTAGTATAATACTTGGTGCTCCATGAACAGTGGTGGTTGTTGCTCAGAATAAAACAAAGAGTGAAAACACGTCTATCTTGAGCTTCCTTAGTTTTGTGATGCTTATTTTTACCAGTTTACCAATAAGTTTATTTTTAACATACTAAGACCATCTCCAACAATGGTTTACCACTATTCATCATCCTTCCATCTTTCCTATTTCTCACTCCTCTACCTCACAATCAAAAAATCACTCCTCCATCCATAATCATCTCTTCCTCATCATTTTATCTCATCATTTATCTCTCTTACTTTTTAATACCCCACCATTCAATCGAGTACGTATAATTTAATTTGATTGTTGGACTCGGTTTTCATATTTCGTACTCGGCTGTTGTCTCGGAATTTTGTACTCGGTTTTCAAACACAACAATTTATTTAAAAATATAAGTACGAAAGACAATATTACATTAATATTAAAAAGAAATAGGTTTAATTTTGTTTTGTATTAAATGTGATTAACAAAATAAAATAGAGAGAGAAAGAAGTAGTGTGATAATGCTACCCATATATGTTTGTTTTTTTTTGAAAAAAAAAAATTCATAAAAAACCGTAAACAGTTCAAAAAAAATAAGAAATAAATATATTGAATATTGACTTGACAAGTGTCAGTCCCTATTGGATACTAAATAATAAAAAAAAGGCAAAACAACACATTCACGCTCCTCATCCTCTTCCTCACAAAGTTGAGGCTCCTCATGAAGCTCATGGGGATGAATGTCTATTCTCATGCAAAATTATGGTTGGAGGTTCAACACATTGGAAGGATATGAACGAAAGGGGAAGGAGATGTGGGGTAGGTGGAGAATGAAAATGATTCAAATCTTAGTAGATCACGGGAAAGGATAAACGGCGAATATTAGACTATGTTTATCCACAGACCCATCATTTTTCCTCAGACTCGGCCACCTCAACTTTCCACTCACTTTCATACTTCAGACTCAGACTCACTACAAAAGTACACTTTATCCATAGACTCATCTCAGACTTTCTCCCCTCACATAACTTATTTTTTATTATTTTTTATTCATCTCACTTCAACTTTTTATCTACTTTATTTTATTTTTTTATTTACATCATCTCACCTCAACTTTCTACGTAACTTATTTTATTTTTTTATTTACCTCAATATCTACGTTTATTTTATAACTCGATTAATTACTCGAATAATTACAATTAAATAATTAATTGTTAAATAAATCTTGTGACATACGAATAAATTTATTTCTAAGTGGTCATTATTAAAAGTGGCAATCGGGCGGGTGGGTCGAGTTCAGGTTGGGTTGTCGATAAACCTGGCAAACAAATCAACCGGGTCGGGTTTGGTTAAGTGAGTTTCGATTTGACTTTGGGTCGGCCCAGATCATTTCGGGTTTGCTATTTTCATCTTTTTAGGAATATCGACTCGTTTTTTTATAATAATAGTCGAGTCAATTTAGGGTTTACTCGGGTCAATTCAGGTTACGAGTCCACCTAGAATCTTTAGTTTGGATATCAGATCGGGATCGAGTTGGCTTATTAAGGTTGGGTCATTTCAGGTCGAGTCAGTTTTGTCATGCCTAGTTGTCGTCGGGTCTGGGTCGGATCGTTGGTTCGGGTCGGTTTGTTCATGTTCAGGTCGAACTAGGTTTTGTTTGGTTTGGTCGGGAATAACTATCAATTCATTATCCGTTCTTATTACTACGTGCAATATTATTTATCATTTATTATACGAATTTGTTTTTTATCATATATACAACTATATCATCTAATACAAATTATTTTGATCATGTCCTTTTATAATGAAGTGAAATGAGCTAAAGTAAAATAAGTTGAACTGAACTGAACTGAGCTGAGACAAATTGAACTAAAGTAGCCTGAAATACAGAAATAATAATAACAAGTTTACTAGTTACAAAAAAATTATTAATTATTATTGTAACAACAAATAATAATGTTAATTATTGTATCAAAGATATTAATTATTATATTAATTTTAATTTTAATAAAAATATTATTAATAATAATATTTTATAATAATAATAATAATAATATTTATAACAATAACAATAACAATAGTAATAATAGTAATAATATTAATAATATTAATTATTAATAATATTATAATAATACTAATATTAATATTAATAATCAATATTAATATTTAATAGTAATAATATTAATAACAATAAAAACAATATTAATTTTTATTATTATATTAATATTAATTTTTATAAAAATGTCATTAGTTTTAATATTTAACAAATAATAATAATAATAATAATTACTATTATTAATAATAATAATAATAATAATAACTTATTTGAACTGAACTGAACTAAAATGAACGGAACTGAACTGAACTGAATGAACGAGTCTGAGGATGAGTCTTTGAAATCCAAGACTCAACTTCAGACTTATCTGAAACTCAGACCGTCTCAACCACTTTAAGCAGGTATGAGTCTCAGACTCAAACTTTTGTTTAGACTCAACTTCAGACCTTCTTTAATCTTCCATCCGTCTGAGCCTCATACTCGTACCAACCACATTATCCAGGTATGAGTCTCAGACTCAACAAATCTGAGTCTCAGACTTATACTCAGACTCCCTTTAAACTTAGCCTTAGATGTAGAATAAGTTCAAGTGATTGATACCCTTAATGAACTACTCGTAGATGACGAACATTAGATGTAGAATAATGTGTCTCACAATAATTTACCGTGAGAGTGTGAGACGGTCTCATAAAAGAATTGCTCCTTAAAAACGAGTAGCACAACTGCACAAGAGAACTCGTCAATTAGACTTGAAAAAAACAAGACCAAAACAGTAGAAAACAAAAAAGTTTCTCATCAAAATGAACATTCATACAACTAATTTGGTGACAATAAAAAAACGATAACATTCTCAACAAAATCATCTTTCTGACAAGTCTAGCCAATGAACATGAACTGCAAAATTAACAGTTCTCAATAGCTGCTATTACCTCATCCGAAAATTCAAGTGAAGTTGTGTACAACTTATTAAGCTGGGGCAGCACCAACAACTTCGCTTCTTCTGCTCCCTCGGCCATGCATGGTCTCATCAGCCGTTCTCTCAATTTAAGTCATTTCCGTTACCTCCATACCTCCAACCATGTCTTCTAGACGATGCTACACTTACTGCAATGCCGGAGAAAAGCAATACAGAACCAGATGATGAAGCCTCAGAGTTTCCAAAGGGTGATAATCAGGACCTGCTGCTTCATGATGCTACTAATGCTATCAAGTCTACATCTCCTACTGGCAAGAGAAGTTCATCAGATGATCAGTACGAGTTTGAAACATCTCCTGGTTGGAAGAGCTGTCAGATCAGAAATTGATTCTTCGATCAATCCCATCCTTCTCTACTGTCGCTAACAACCCACAAATTAAAGCTCGGACATCCTGAAATAAACTTTTCTTTTATCGTTGCTTGTTGTATCGGTGTTGTGTTCATGTATTGGATTTTTATGGGTCAAACGGCTATTTTTGGTAATCTGTGTGGCGTGACACAAATGAATTGGTTTCAAGATATTTCGGGGAAATTCATGTTGAGTCTTCTAGATTTGACAACAGAGAAGTTGATGCTCACATGGCAGCAGCACATCACCACCATCATCATCATCATGCCGACATGGCAGCAGCGCACCATCATCATCATGATACATCAACAATGTCCACGATGTCCACGAGTGGCTTCAGTGCAATGTAGATGGACGGATACTAAGTATAATACTAGGCGTTCTATGTTAATGTGCTATCTTTATCTTAACCTGTTAGATAAAATAACAGGGTGATACAGTAAACAAGATGTTTACAGAATACTGTAAATTTTGGTGCTTGGATAAATGTAGAGTCGCAAGGACTGCTCTCCTTAGAAAGTATTTCGTCTATTATTAGTCTAGGGTACCACGAAATCGATCCGAGGATAAAACTACACCGACCTTTGTATCTTGGGCAAGAAAACAAAGAAACTTTACTGTTAAATTATACTCCCTCCGTATCAGAATATATGACGTTTTGAATTTTTGAGGTGAGCCTTTGACTTTAATTTTCATGTAAATATATTAGTTAATTTTTTTTTAAAATTACACCATAAAATTCTTTACAAAAAGAGCCTTCAAATGATATACATTTCATGATATTTTTTCTTATATTTTGAGAGATATTAAAGAGAGAAGGAGATGTCTCGAATGGTGAGAACGACTTATAAAAAAAAACAGAGGGAGTATGTGTTTTGTAGAGTAGTAGAATTGTTATTTTTTCTTATGTTTTTCAATCACAGTACATCTATATTTATAGATAGTGAAAAAACATGAATTGGAATGCTTCAATCATGAAAAGTAAGATATCTTTTCACAAAATCATAAATTTGAGAAGAGCTGTAGATAAGCATTGTTTGGCAAAACATCAGTTTTTCTTCTCCTTATTCATCTTGTAAACTCGATATTTGTTTTTATATGAACGTGCACTCCACACTCCCGATTCATATTATAACTTTACGAGTCTACGTATAATCCTACTACGAAATCCAATTATACTTAAACGGCCGATGACACTTAAATCATCAACATTTCTCCCCCATTTAAGTGTAATCCTTGATTCGTTTTAAAGTCTACTAATCACCAATTTTGTGCATAAATGAAAATGTCACGAAGATTGAATTCTCACATAGTAAAATGCACGTTCCATATATTCTAGTAAAAAGGGTGTCTCAAGGATTGAACCCTTAAACTTGTTGAATACATGAAGGCAAAATACACACAAAATCACTTTTAACAATAAAGTAATATACTGATACTTATTACAGGCCTAGTATCCTAATCCTCTCATGAGCGTATAAAAGCTTGAGTCCAAAAAGCTTTTGAAGTCGGCCTTACTTCACGTCTCACATAGGTGAATTCTTTTATCATGCACCTGCAAGTACATTTTTTCAAAAAATTCATTAAGATATCACTTCATCCTTAACTCACAGCAGGTCTAGGTACATACCTTTCGGGATATAATTTTGATGTACTTCAATTTTAAGTAAAGAGCCTTCCACATTGAATTCTGCCTCTAATAGAGTGTTAGAGGGGAATTGGGTATCTCAATACTTAAGATTTAACGGACTTTAGGCCCATCCCTATAACTGCTTTTTCCACTAAATGTTTTGGCAAACCTTTAGTTAAATGACCTGCAAGATTCAATTCAGATCTTACAAAGTCTACCGAAATAATTCCATGAGAAATTAATTCTCGCACAGCACTATGTCTCACTCCGAGATGTCTTGATTTCCCATTATATATTTGACTATAAGCTTTAGCCAAAGTTGCCGCATTATCACAATGGATTGATATTGGAGATATCGGTTTAGGCCATAGTGCAATTTCATACACTAAATTTTTAAGTCATTCGGCCTCTTTTCCGGCTGCTGCCGATGCTACAAATTCCGACTCCATAGTGGATGTCGTGATGCATGTTTGCTTCTTAGAAGCCATGATATGGCACCTCCCCCAAGCAAAAAGACCCATCCACCAGTTGAAGAATGATCTTCGACATTTGCAATCCAACTTGCATCCGAGTAACCTTCTAGTACAAAAGGATTTCCTCTGTAAGTCAATGCAAAATCTTTCGTGTTCTTAAGATATCTTAATACACGCATAACCGCACTCCAATGATGACTACTTGGATTGCTTGTATATCTACTCAATTTTCCAACTGCAAATGCAATGTCCGGTCGAGTACTAGTCATAGCATACATTAAGCATCCTATGACTTGAGAATATTTTAATTGTGAAAATGGTAATCCTGTATTAGGCATCAACTTTATACTTGATTCCATTGGTGAATGAGCTATACCACTGTTCTCGCAATTAAATTTCTTGAGCACTTTCTCAATGTAATGACTTTGTGACAAGGATATTCCAAGATTAGATTTTATAATCTTAATTCCTAAAATCACGTCCGTTATGCCCATATCTTTCATGGCAAAGCTCGATGATAAAAATGCTTTAGTGGAATCTACCTGATTTTGGTTTGTTCCAAATATTAACATATCATCAACATATAAACAAATTATTACACCATTACCGGAGCTATCAAATTTGCTATATACACATTTGTCTGATTGATTAAGCTTATAACCATTAGACAAAACAATTTCATCAAATTTATGATGCCATTGCTTTGGTGCTTGCTTAAGTCCGTACAAGGATTTCACCAACTTGCAAACTTTATGCTCATGTCCGGGCGTAACAAATCCTTCCGGTTGCTTCATATATATTTCTTCTTCTAATTCACCATGTAAAAACGTTGTTTTCACATCCATTTGGTGTATCACCAAATTATGTATAGAAGCAATTGCTATCAATAGTCTTATTGTAGAGATTCTAGCAACTGGTGCATAAGTATCGAAATAGTCTATTCCTTCCTTTTGCCTAAAGCCTTGGATAACTAATCGAGCCTTAAACTTGTCGATGGAGCCATCAACGTGCATCTTTTTCTTAAAGATCCATCTACAACCAAGAGGTTTACATCCCTTTGGTAGATCCGTGAGAACCCAAGTGTTGTTTCCCATTATGGAGTCCATTTCATCATTAATGGCTTCTTTCCAAAATGCAACATCCTGAGAAGTCATTGCTTCTTTAAAAGTCTTAGGATCTTCGTCTATGTTATAACAATAAGCATATTGAAGTCCTACTTCGTTTCTTGATCCTTCCACCAAATAAATTTGAAAGTCAGAACCGAAATCCTTTGATTTTCTGACTCTCTTACTCCTACGAGGCGCAACAAAGGTACCTTCTGTCGATTGACGGGTATTCTCTCTTGATCGACAGATTTCTTCGTCAATTGACGAATTATGTTGCTGATCGTTTATCATATCATTACTATTAATTGGCACTAAATCTTTAGGCCTTTTCATCGACGTAAATCAATTTTCATCAAAGATGGCATTCCTAGATTCAATTACCGTATGAATCCCAATTGAATTATTGGGTTCTATTACATAAAATCTATATGATTTTGAATGCATAGCATAGCCAATAAATATGCAATCTATTCCTTTTTCTCCCAAAGTTTTCCTCTTTGGATCGGGCAATCTTACAACGGCCCGACATCCCCAAACTCTAAGATAGCTTAGATTCGGCTTCTTTTTATACCAAAGTTCATATGGAGTTATATTGTTCCTTTTGTTAGGCACTCTATTCAATAGATAACAAGCGGTTAACATTGTTTCACCCCAAAATCCTTCACTCAAACCCGAGTATGATAGCATGGAATTCATCATCTCTTTGAGAGATCGATTTTTCCTTTCCGCTACACCATTCAATTGTGGTGTATAGGGAGGAGTAACCTCATGCACAATTCCACAATTTTCAAAGTACTTAGGATCATAGTACTCTCCACCTCGATCAGTTCGAAGTCTTTTAATCTTACTAGATTGTTGCAATTCTACTTCATTCTTATAAACAACAAATTTATCAAGAGCCTCATCTTTAGAATGCATCAAAAAAATATAGCAAAAATGAGAATAATCATCAATGAAAGCTCCCATATATTTTTTATTTCCTAAAGACGGAGTAGAATGTAAATCACATAAATCACTATGTATTAAATCCAACATTTGAGATGTGCTTACGATATTCTTGAAAGGTTGTCTTGCAATCTTAGTAAGCATACAAGTATCACATTTACGAGTTTGTAAATCAAATGGTGGAATTAAATCATGTTTAGACATACAAAGTAATCGCTTGTAATGAACATGCCATAAACTAGAAACGGATGTAGGAGTAGATATCATATAAACACAATCATCAATTTTGTTAATATTTAACATAAACATTCCGTTACAATAATATCCGAAACCTATAAACATTCCTGACTTTGATAATACATATTTATCCGATTCTATAACTTGCTTATAACCGGATTTATTTAATAATCCTCCCGATACTAAGTTTTTCCTTATTTCGGGTACATATAATACATCCTTCAATACTAAGAATTTTCCGGAACTAAAAATTAAGGTAATATTTCTGATGCCTTGTATTTCTGCGGTTGATTCGTTGCCCATGTGAAGAATGGATCCGTCTTTTACCGGTACAAAATTTTTGAACCAAGAACGATTTTTGCAAACGTGTCTTGTTGCACCCGAATCAATCCACCAAATGATTTCATTATCCTGCACACAATTTGTTTCATCAAAATATGTAACATAATTCTTATTAGAATTATTTTCAATACAAGTTAGAAATTGACCTTGACTTGTAGAAGCACCATGGTCCTTGGACCCTTGTCCGGTGCTTTTTTCCAAAGCCTTCATCTTTTTCTTTCTCACTCGGCAATCCGCCTTATAGTGACCCGTTTTACCACATATCCAACAAGCCCCTTTCAGTTTCTTGTTTGATCCATCATTAGTATCGTTATTAGGGCGCTTTGTGCCTTTTCCTTGCTTGTTCCCTTTGGAACGTTCACCTTGTTCCACCATGTTAATGGAGGAACCATCTACCTTACCGGTAGTTTTGTCGTCTTCTTCGGCCCTAAGGCCTTCCTCGACTTGGAAACTACGTCCAAGTTGAACCAAAGTCATAGCTTCCTTTTTATGTTTCAATTCATGTTTAAAATCTTTCCATGAAGGAGGTAATTTCTCAATAATACTAGATACCGACATGTTTTCATTCATAGGCATATTATATTGAGAAAAACGATTAATAATGTGAACTAGTTCATTAAATTGTTCTGACACGGAACGAGAGTCTGACATTTTATAAGTCATAAAACGACTCACTAAAAATTTGCTACTTGTGGCATCTTCATCCATATACCGATTTTCCAATTGATCCCATAACAAAGTAGACGATTCAACATGTTGGTACATATCAAAAAGTGCATTCGACATACCATTTAATATATGTCCTCGACATATATAATCATCATTCTCCCATTTAGCTCTCCTACGAATACCATCAATAGCATTTCCTTCTTGGGGTTCCGGAGGACATGGTGTCGTCAATACATATGCTACCTTCAAATGCGACAATTTGAAATGCATCTTCTTTTGCCATCTTCGAAAGTCCACACCTTCGAATTTTTCTAATATCTCAAACTTTCCTTTTCCTTTCATATCATCCATCTTGTAACACTTACTGTATCAATAGAAATACTTTCTAAGAATGTTAGATAAAATAACAGGGTGATACAGTAAACAAGATGTTTACAGAATACTGTAAATTTTGGTGCTTGGATAAATGTAGAGTCGCAAGGACTGCTCTCCTTAGAAAGTATTTCGTCCCTTATTAGCCTAGGGTACCACGAAATCGATCCGAGGATAAAATTACACCGACCTTTGTATCTTGGGCAAGAAAACAAAGAAACTTTACTGTTAAATTATATGTGTTTTGTAGAGTAGTAGAATTGTTATTTTTTCTTATGTTTTTCAATCACAGTACATCTATATTTATAGATAGTGAAAAAACATGAATTGGAATGCTTCAATCATGAAAAGTAAGATACCTTTTCACAAAATCATAAATTTGAGAAGAGCTGTAGATAAGCATTGTTTGGCAAAACATCAGTTTTTCTTCTCCTTATTCATCTTGTAAACTCGATATTTGTTTTTATATGAACGTGCACTCCACACTCCCGATTCATATTATAACTTTACGAGTCTACGTATAATCCTACTACGAAATCCAATTATACTTAAACGACCGATGACACTTAAATCATCAACATAACCTCCATGATTCCTCTAGGTGTGTAAGAATATACAGTACTCGGTAGTAGGTAAATATGTTAATTACGGAGTACGTATAACTTATTGTTGATGAAGCTCCCTTGTAATTAATTAGGCTAGTTTAATTAGTTTTTCCAATGTAGTATAATTGTTTCAACCTAAAACAAAAGCAAGGTAATCATTTTCTCTGTTTAACTGTCCTAGACCTGATAGTCGCGCATGGAGTCTATCTCAGCTCGCATGGCTTCAAGCTATTGCGTGGATTTGGCACTAAAAATAGCCGCTTTATAGGTAGCAGATTCGTCACTTTCTAAAAGTAAGTGAACATACTCAGTTTCATCCTCGATAATACCATCTATGAGTTGCGTGATTAGTTCTACCTAACCTCTTAGGTTCCATGGAAACGGTTTCTTTCAATGCTTCTATTGGAACTATTATTTTCGGATGTTTGGACAGTGCCTAGTTATTCTATTGATTGTTTTAAGTATTACGTAGTACATTGTATTTGTCGATCATTTTACTAAATACACGTGGATTTATCCTCTGTGTACGTCGATTATCGTCATCTTACGTATTATTCTTAAAAAAGGGATGTCCCTCCTCACACGGTATTTGGTTGTCTTTGCCATCCATGGCTATGTCCTCACTCGTCTCACAAGCTTAACGACCACAAATCCACCGCATGCATCTGAAAGTTACTGTAATCCCCTTAATTAGGTGATTGGTATTTTATTCAATATATAGTGTTTACAGAGATTACGAGAATCATACAGATACAGTATATTCACAAAATAAGGAATCTAATCCTAATAAAGGGGTAACAATATAACTATCATATATACAATATACCGTAAACTAGGTAACAATATTAGTACGATATCTTCGATATCTAATATGCCCCCACAGTCGGAGCGGAAGGTGGACGGATGCTCAGGTTGGTCCGGAATCAATCAAAAAGGTAGTGGAGTAGACCTTTCAATTCGTAAAGATATCGGCATATTGATATTCAGACGGAACATGTAGAACACGAACAAGACCAACCCGAACTTTTTCGCGCACACAAAATGAATATCGAGTTCAATGTGTTTGGTGCGCTGGTGTTGAACCGGATTATCAGAGAGATAGACAGCTGAAATATTGTCACAATAAATAAGAGTAGCACGCCACACGGGAAGGTGCAGCTCGAGTAGTAGATTGCGGAGCCAGCTAGTCTCGACAACTGCATTGGCAACACCTCTGTACTCGGACTCAGCAGTGGAGCGAGAGACAGTCGACTGTTGTTTGGACGACCATGAAATAAGGTTGTCCCCAAGGAATACACAATATCCAGATGTCGAGCGGCGGGAATCAGGGCAACCGGCCCAGTCAGCGTCGAAGCAGGCAGTAAGATGAAATGACTTCGAGATGCCTATGTGAAGACTATGATCAAGCGTACCTTTCACGTATCGGAGAACACGTTTATGTGGCTCTCGAGGGTCATGCATGTATAAACATACCTGTTGTACTGCATAAGAAATGTCTGGCCAAGTAAAATTTAAGTATTGTAGGGCATCGGCAAGACTACGATAAAGGGAAGCATCAGTTACAGCGGGGCCAGACGACGGACTTAATTTAGAACCAGGCTCGACAGGAGTAGTAGTCGGGTTACAGTCAGACATAGAAGCATGGGCATAAGGATATCCAAAGCATATTGGCGCTGACATAAAAATAAGCCATTGTTGTTATGGATCACCGTAATGCCAAGGAACTGATGTAACGCTCCAAGATCAGACATAGCAAATTCATGCGAGAGTGTTAATATAATAGACCGGAGAAGGGTCGTAGAGGAGGCCGTGAGAATAATATCATCAACATATAGTAATAAATACGCTAATTGAGATCCCTGCTGATGAATAAATATAGACGGGTCACAAACACTACCTCGAAATCCCTTTGATATAATGTAGGACTTAAATCGCTGATCCCAAGCACGGAGCGCTTGCTTTAAGTCATAAAGCAACTTACGGAGCCGACAAACATACCTTGATTTTTGTGGATCACGAAAGCCCGGAGATTGATGCATATAGACTGTTTCAGCTAAGTCACCATCTAGGAAGGCATTTTTTTAGACAACTCCGCTACTCAAAAAGCTTATCACTGTTTTAACCCCCAAATTTTACACATCTCAACCGTCTTCTCATCCCCCATCATCTTCTCCCTCACCCCATTCCAATTCTGTGCATTCTGCTTCCCAAAATTTTATCCGTGGCATCCAACCCCGGCCCCGGCCATATAACCTACGCACACAGCTCACTAGCACAGATACCATCTGCCACCAACATATTATATTACTTCCTCTAACTTACAGGTGAGTAAGTGTTTTTTGACATAAAAAATGTGCAACTGAAGAACACTCAGCAATTAGACTCGAAAAAAAACAATACCAAAACAGTGGAAAACAAAAAAGTTTCTCATCAAAATGAACATTCTTACAACTAACTTGGTGACAAAAAAGAAAACAAAAACGATAACATTCTCAACAAAATCATCTTTCTTACAACTCTAGCCAACGAACAAGAACTGTAAAATTAACAGTTCTCAATCGCTGCTATTACCACATCCGAAAATTCAAGTGAAGGTGTGTACTAAACACTACAGACAACAACTACTGAAACTTAAGCTGGGGCAGCACCAACAACTTCAGCTGCTTCTGCTCCCTCGACCGGGGTCTCATCAGCCGTTCTCTCCATCTTCACTCCGACATCTTCCGAGTAATCACCGTGAACCTACATTATCAGAAATGTTAATGTCACCGAGTGAATAAAGCATTAGAGAAACAGACACAGGGGCAGGAGTTAATTTTCACGAAATAACAGAAAATAATAATCATACCTCCATCAATTTGCCCAAATCAAACTTGGGAGCCTTCAATATCTTGACCTTCCTAATGTAAACATTTTGAAGTGGGTAGATACCGGTTGTTGCTTTCTCAATTTCCTTTCCAATGGACTCAGGAATAAACTTGGCAACCAACTCCTTGAGGTCACATGAACTGGCCTGGTTCACCATAATCTCACGCATCTTGCGACGGATCTAAGGATAATACAAATGATCGATGCAAAATGTTAGCATGCTCAGAAACTCGTGTATTTCAGGGAGAGCACTCTTAACATAAATAAACAAAAAAAACAGCATCCAATCGAAGGAACAGTGATCAATCCTACGCCAACCTGACGGATCTGGCTGGACTGAGCGTAGGTAGTCCTCTTGACTTGGTTGGGACGTCTCTTAGTAAAGGCAATGCAGAACAATCTCAATGTGTAGTTATCAGTTGTCTTGACATCAACATGAGCCTCAATAAGTGTTTGCCACTTGCGAACAAGTGACCTGAGCTTGTCAGTGGTGAAATCCATACCCTATAATTTGACAAAGAAACCACAAACAAAGTTTAGGTTGCTGCATGTGTTTCAGCCCTTTCAGGTAACAAAGGCACACCCACCTTTACACAAATCTTTTGAAAACCATAGCAACTGAATTTATAAAGACACAGAACATTTGCAGAATGTGCACATTAGACGCACAACTGCACTAGATAAAGAAAGCGGATATAACGATCAAAGCACATACCCAGAAGTTGGTAAGCACATTACGGCCCTGAACATCCTCAGCTCTAAGCCTGATCTTCCTGAAGCATTGATCCTCATCACCTTGAAGATCAGCCAATGAGATCTCAAACACTCTATGCTTCAATCCCTCGGAAGCAATCTGCACATACACGTAAACACAGACCTTAATAAACCAAAATCCAAATACTTAACCTGTAACCAGGTCTTCTTGTGGTACAAAAAGAATCATTCACTATATAACACTTGACCTAGTATAAAGAATAGTAATCCCCATGTTGATAATCAGTGTAATTACGACAGTAGACCGAGGAGTAGCTAGAACTAAAGTTAACGATAAGGTGGCAAAAGTCGATTAAATTTTCAACATCATCCCACAATCAAATGAGAACAATAGAATATGGTAGTTCAAACTATTTTACACTTAACAAAGGGTTGTATACAAGCATGAAAGCCAGTACTAATAATCAAAATTAACCCAAAAGTACATACGATGCGAATAACAAGTAGGACAAACCTTGGTACCCTGAGTGCGAGTAACAAGGGTCTTGCCAACTTGTTTGGTAGAGAAGATGGATGGTGCCTTAATGTCATACCAATCCTTCTTCGTGTATGGATCAACACTACACACCATCACCAAATCATATCATCGATTACATTTCAAATTATACTTGGAAATCCATTTTAAATACTAGAACTGAAAAATGTGTAAGCAAGTTAACTTACGTCTTCTTCTTTCCACCCTTCTTTCCCTTGGAAATCCTCTTATTTTTTCTGAATGAAATTTACCACCAAGATATTAATACAATTAGCATTGACGGTTTAAGTGTCTGATTGATTGAGAGAGATGTTTGAGAGGAGAGACAAGTACCCGACTGCCATTGTTGAAGTTGAAGTTGAACTACTTCTGCTGCTGCTGGGTTGCCCTCAGTTGTTGGCTGCTGCTCTCGTTTGAGTGAATGAAGAAGAAAAAATGGGAAAGGTTGAAACCCTAAAAATAAGTGTTGATTTAGGTTAACTTCTACTGCTCTTTATTCTATTCTTGGGCCTCCATTTTGCTCCTATAGCCTATTCAAACAAGGCTTGCCAACTATTTTGACAACGGTGAACGGGCCTGGCCCTAGGCCTTGTTTGTTTAGACCATTATCGTAAAAAAAATTATAAATCGAAGTTGGAATCGCCACCGAACTTTGTGGGAGTTCGAGCCCATTTGAACGCACTTTATACTTAGGCGTATCACGCACAAAGCACGGGCCGCCTTAATACTAGAGCTTGTGGGGTTCGTCCCTTTGCATAATGATACAGATATCGAATTACCGAATATCGTATATCGAATGACTCTCGCTGTCAATGGTTTCGGGCATCCGAAAACCGAAGCTTCTGGGTAAGGGGTGAAGGTACGTGTTGGGAAGCTCATGAAGGACACCTAACCCCTCCCGCACATAGCGGCCTCTAATAAGATATCGATCGGGGTTTAACTGCGCGCGTTAGTAAGACGATGAAAATGTATGATAACCATTGTTTTAGCCTATACATGTGAAATATGTGTTCACTACGTTGTTTAATGCATCTTTAGAATATGTTGGAGTTGTATTTAGCATGCGATGTTCATTTAAATGCCACGCAACAGAAATAAATGACTTGGAAGTAAATTACAAATTGTGGACATGACATAGGTCCATCCCGACGCGGCCACGCGCGGGTTTGGGCGGCGGTATGTTCTCCTGATGAGATGATTCTCGGGTCGAAATTTAAATCGAAGTTGAAGTCGCAACCGAACTTTATGGGATTTCGAACCCGTTCGAACCCACTCTATACTTAGGCGTATCGTGCACAAAGCACAACCTGCTTTAGTACTAGAGTTTGTGGGGTTCCTCCCTTTGCATAACGATACCGATGCCAAGCTATCGGGTATTGTGTATCAAATGACTCTCGTTCACCAATGGTTTCGGGCATCCGGAAACCAAAGGTTCTGAATAAGGGGTGAGGGTACATGCTAGGAAGCCCACGAAGGACATGGAACCCCGCCTGCACATAGCGGCCTCTACTAAGATATCGATTGGTTATTTTTTAATTCGCGCGCTAGTAATACGATGAAATGTTATGCAAACAGTGTCTTATAATGTACATGTATAATACGTGTTGCTACGTCGTTTAATGCATCTTGGTATATATGTTTAAGTGGAATTTAGCATGCAATGCTCATTTAAAAGTGATAAATGGCAAACATCGAAAATAATAAGCTCGTAAATAAATTACAAATTACACGGGCGAAAATACAACCCGAAATTCACAATACAACAAGTAATGATATAATGATCGGATTAGCAACGGTAAACGTGGACCATAAACGGACTCGTAGATAGATCACATTAATTGAAACCGTAAATCGAACGATTGGACAAACTCCGATCGACTACACATCGATCGGAGGACGAAGGCTTAGATACGCGATGGCGTACAGGGCCGAAAAGCGTGATGCTAGCTTGATCCCGAGGCCTCAAGGACTGATCTCGACTTATCCTAATGAGATATGGTTGCCTCGGCTTATCATACTTCAAACCCGACAAAAAAGTCGTCAACGTAAGATTAATTAGTCACAGGAGGCACTCAATCAAAGTCGTAAGGGGAATATGATAGTAGTAAATTAGAAATAATATGAAATGTGGGTTCTAGGAAAAGAATACGTGATTAATTAGGCACGTATCGACTAATGTCGTAATATAATTCGACGGCAACTTATTATCGTCGATTAGATTCCTTTGGAAGTCTATAATGGGTCACTCGACCGAGTGTTTCAGGTGTACTCGGCGAGTGCCCTTGACGAGGACTCCCTGCCCATTTTTCAGGGGGTCACTCGATCGAGTGAGTCTGACACTCGATCGAGTGCCCTTAGGCCGGGTGACATGCTTGTCCTAAAACAAACCCGTTTTATGATCTCAATCAAATGTACTCGAGTTAGTTATGAATATCGATCCCTTCGTATTACGACATCATTTCCGGGTCACATGGACCGTACGATGATCGTGTTGACGTCATTGGGTTTCATACTAGCTCGATCTTTGATGACTCGTTATGAAAGGTATTAGACTACGGAGTCGATATGGAACATTTTAGAGCGATGTTGATGATATTAAAAGAAAAGAAATGATTATACGAAGGAATATTCCTTGATCGCGTCACGTCAATACGAATATCGATCCCTTTGTTACGAGATGTCACTTATCGGATCTCGAGGATCGCATGACGACCTGATTGACATCATTAGGTTTCGTATTGATTTCGGATTTGATAACTCATGATAATGATGTTCGACTATAGAGTCGACATCAATCATTTAGAGTGATATATGCAAACTCGTCTTTTGACAACTCATAATAAGCAATACTCGACCACGAAGTCGGCATCACACATTTAGAGCAATATTTTGCAAACGACATCGAATGCGCTCGGTAAAAAATTACCGTGATCGCGTTACAATCCGGTGGTTATGCATACTCCATAAGGCGCCCTAACCTTTGAGTTCCTAGGGCGGCGTGCCTCGAAGGGTGCCACCTGCAGTACGACTTGTTAAGGATTTTAACAGAGTTTAGGCGGCATTAGTCTTCGACTGTATTCGATTGAAAATGTAACACCCGCTAATTTTCTAGACGTTGTTATTTATCTAGTTATGACTCCGTCATGACTCTGTGATTTTTTTTTCTGCCTTCAGTATCCTTCATTTTCAAACTTCATAATATTTTCGAGTTAAATATTATTTATTTTCATTAAAATATTTTAAATATTTTATTTTCCTATAATAAATCTATTTATTAAATTTTCGTCGCAAACTATTTATTTAATTCACAAAGAATCTCATTTTTATACGAACTATCATTTTAAGCTTGGTTTTGGGTTATTTATTTTTCTAAAAGGGCCCAAATACGTTTATATAATATTTCTAACTAAGAAAATATTTTTATTTATGAAAATCTATCATTTAATGATTTTATTACGAAGATTCGTAATTAATTGATTTCTTACGCGAGATTTACTCAAATTGCTTTGAAATGCCTTTAATAATTTTACGATCCTTATTTTTATCGACTTACGACTTATTTTGGACTCACCTTGAATCATTTGGACCGTGACCCTTGTCACACACCACCATTACACTTTCTTTTATAAACATTTCATTTTATAAAATGATTAAAGGATTAAAATATTTTCTTCTCATCCATTAAATTTGATGACTCATGCATAGACTTTTCACTCTCTTATTCATCCATTTTGGCCTTGTGTTTTAGTGGTACATCCACCTTGTTTTTATCATTTTTTATAAGTCACATTCATTCATAAACTCTTCATTAGTTTCATTCATTCAACCACTAAATAATATTCAAGGCAAAAACTCTCTCTTTTCCTCTCATTTTCTCATCTTGGCTGATATTTTCCAGCACCCTTTCCAGCCAGATTTAGTCTCTAATCGAGTCTCGATCGTCTCGTTTTCATCTCCTAAATAATCGTCATTCCGATCCCTTCGTTAAGATAATAATCAATGTTGTTTTCGATCGTTATTTGCCTTGATTTTCTTAGTTTTCTCATGGTATTTTTCCACCATGCTTTTCTTGTGTTGAAGGATTTTTGAATGATCCCGAAGCCGACGAATTCATAATCGACTCGAATTTGGGTTAGAGGTAACGTCGATTTTACTCGGTATTTCATGATTTTAATTGTGTATTTGCATGTATAATTTTTATATTTCATTTTTGACAATATATGAATGTCATATAATCTGGAAAAATTTTAAAAATTGAAAATTTGCATGTTTCGATATTTTTATCGATTTTACGAGATTAACGATTAAATCGTCATATTAATTTGTAAAATCGTAATATTCGGCCTAAACTTGTAATATATGATTTTATTCTGTAAAAATGAGATTTTTGATGATTTTTAATAATTTGGTATTTTTCTGATATTTTTGATATCGATTATTGAATTATTACCGTTATCGGACAAAAACGATTAAAAACCGATTTTTAGTTCTAGTACTTAAACATTTTATTTTAATCTGATTTTTGACATGGTGAAAATTTCTGGTAAAATAGAATTTTTTGATTTTTATCATAATTTTTTGGAATTGTTAAGTGGATGAATTAATTAATCACTTTAAACCATCGTTTATAGTTAAAACCGCGTTTGTTGTTTAAATTCTCAATTTTTGGTCTTTTGATTTAATATGGAAAAAATTGTGATTCTGATGATTTCATGATAAAATTTAATTTTATGATTTTTAGTGCTTTAATAAAATGCTAGGAACGATAAATTTTATTAATGAAATCGTTAATTGTGAAAACGGGTTTAAAAGACGGTTTTAACGGGGTTTATTAAATCTCGAATTTTTGGAAACCTGGAAAAATAGTATTTTCTGGAAAATCATGATTTTTAAGTTTAATAATAATGTGGACATGACATATGTCCACCCCGACGCGGCCACGCGCGGGTTTGGGGAGGCGAATGAATCTCCATGTGAGATGGTCAAATTGAAATTTAAATCGAAGTTGGAGTCGCCACCGAATTTTATGGTTATTCGGAACCGTTCGAGCCCACTCTATGTCGTAGTGGGCCGTGTACAAAATACGGCCCATTTCCGATGTGAGAGTTTATTGGGCTCGTCCCTTTGCAGTTCGATACCGATGCCGACTTGAGCGGTTTATCGTATATTGAATGACTCTCGTTGCCAATGGTTTCGGACATCCGAAAACCACGATTCTGAGTAAGGGGTGAGGGTACGTGTTGGGAAGTTCACTAAGAACACCCAACCCCGCCCGCACATTAGCGGCCTCTACTAGGATATCGAATGATTTTTGAATATGCGCGTTAGTTGAACGATGAATGATATGCAAACATTGTTTTCCTAAGCATGTGAGGAATTGAATGGGTTGCTAAGTCATTTAATGCATGAAAAATTAATGTCAAAGTTGAATTTAACATGTGAGATTCGTTTTAGTATAATAAAACAAATGATGAAAAAGAATGAATTCGCTACAAGATAAACAAACGAGTTAGTATCGATTTGTAAAATAATAATATAGCAAATAAATATACGAGATCGAGAAAATAAATATTAATCAAAATCTGAAAAATATTGTTGAAAAGACGTTGTTTTGTATAAAAAACGATGTTCGAAAAATAATAAAAAAAGAACGAGAAAGGCGCGCCAAGGCAGCCGGCCGCGCGGCTCGCCCGGGACGCCGGCGGGTCGCGTGACGGCCTGTTTTCGAAAGCGGTTTTTGGAAAATCGATGTTTTTATTAAATCGCGTACAAATATTGCATAATTCGTACTCCACTTAATATTTTCGATATTCGTTATATTCGATAGTTGACTACGAAATCAATATCAAATACTCGGAATAGTTTTGGAAAAGATGCAAGTTTTAGAAATCGTTCGTAGAATAAATAATAAAACGAATGAAACGCTAAAAAAGATCCCGGGTTTCAGGCCCGTGCGCGAGCCGCCTGGGCGTGGCGCGACTCGCGTACGGGTCTGTCCGGCTTTTTATTTTTTGTTCGAAATTTGATAAATCGCGTACAAAATATGAATTAATTTGTATTCGATTTATGTTTTCGATATTCGTCATATCCGATATCCGATCATGAGATCGATATCGAATGTTCAGAATGGATTAAAAAAAAAGGTTTTGTAAAATTGTTTCAAAAAAGGGATTTGAACAAAAAAAGATGTAACGATTTTTAATATCGTCGAGATCTTAATATAATTCTTTTCGATACAATATACAATTATTGAAAATCGATATCATATTTTTAAGAATGTTTGTTATGAAAATAGTTTTTTGTTAATATCGATATTAGAAATAAAATAAAAAAAACGACGCTTGACCCGTAAAAAAGAAAACGAACGATGAGGAGGAGGAAGAGAAAGGAGAGAAACGGGTTTGAATTTGCACCCTCAACCTACATGCTTTGTGTACTCGGATCGGGGCTCGTCGGAATGTGGTTAGGCACGGGAGCGTCGAGTTTAATGTCGGTGAGTTATGGTGGTTTGGTGGGACGTATAAAGTGTCGGGTAGGAGGCCGGTTTCGTCGGGCTAGAGCGGCGGGATCTCCGGTTCTACTATCGGTTTTTCGATGCTAAGTGTATGAATCGTAGATGTGTAAAAAAGTTGATGACTTTTCTGAATCTTAGATGTTTGTTGTATCGTGTGTCAGGGATTATGTGTGTGTAAATTGTGTTGTGCAAGGGGCTATTTATAGGAAATTCCAGACCTTGGCTAGGAGAGGTACACTTGAATTAGAATTACCGCTTGGGTAAGAAGCTGAGAAGAACGAGAATTTCGTTTTCTTGTGAAGGAAGAAAAGGAAACCCGGCTGGTTTATGCTGCTCGGCCGAGTGTTTGCACTCGGTCGGGTGTTTGAATCGGTTTTCGGATAGGATTCCTGCTTGAGATCGAATTCCATCCTTAAACGAAATTGTTTATTATTTTGTGAAGCTGATTTTTTGTAGAGTTTGAGTAAGAGTCAGCCGTGTGAGGTGTCACGGCTGACTCACGTGTCTCGGGAAAATCTTTGACCGGGTTTTGACTCGGTCGCTAAAAGACAGTTTTACCCCTGGTGTCGGATTCGACCCAAATTAGTGTTATTTGACTCGAAACGACCCGTTGGGCCTGAATTTGAGGTTGGTTTTGTGAAATTTGTACTCCGTAAAAAGCCCAAGCTAAATATCCATGTTTCGAGCCCATTTCCGAGTACGTTAAAGCACGTTTGCGACCGATCATCATCGGGGGTTTGTTGGAAACTGCTATAGACACCTGGCGGTCAAAATGTGGGTGTCTACAGGGCCCCCACTCTGACTGAGGCTTGGACAGGGCGAAAGTCAGAGTAGCTACCAGGCCAATCAAAGATTAAGACCTGGCAGACTTCCGATCGGGTCGTTTAAAGTCCATTAGACCTGCGTAAAGGGCCCGCCGGCCATGGATTAGAAATGTACCTGAGCTGATGATAACTCCGTGGGGAATTGAACTTGTCGTATAAGACTTAGGTGCGCCTATATATTGGCTCATCTTGTTAAATATCGTTGGGGAGTTATGTGAATTGCGCTGTCGTGATTTGTACCTGTATAAGTTACATAAAATTTTGCATGCAACACGTAGGCGAAACAAATATGACTTGCACTGGGGAGTAAAAAATGATTTTTGCTGCGTTTTGAAATCGAAGTCCTGAAAGCAACTCACGTGCTAGGAGACAGGTTTCCAAAATTGAAAGAGGTGGAAAAGAAATTTGTAGTTTAAATAGATTGAAATTTGACCTTGTCGAAAAGATTTTTTTTCAAATGGCTAAGTTTTCGCAAATTTTTAAAATGAGAATTTGAAAAGATAGGCCTACCGGCAGACTCGACTCTGGACGCGACAGGATGAGTTGACAGACACGACTTGGACTCTCTAAGGGTTGGACCGTGACTTGGTAAGGAGGTGGGCCACCTAGGATGACAAGACTCTTAAGTTGCGCTATTACGTAGCCTAGGCGAGTGACAACACGGTCGAATCCTCGGAATAGAAAGGATGCGCTATGGGGGGATTGCAATAGTCTGTAATGAGACTGTTTTGGCATGACAGGACTTTTAGCAGTAGCAATGCCGTAGTCTAGTGCTCTTCTGGATTTTTGATTTTTGGGTACATTTCCAAAGTGGGCATTGCCTCGAGTCCTGATAGATTCTTGTCCTCGAGTGAGCCGAGTACTAGGATACACTATAGAAAGGAGGCTAGATTTTGAATGTATTTGGATTATGTGAGTGGATGGAGAACTTCTGCCTAGGAGAAGCCCCCAGGACGACAAAGCTAGCTGTTGAGAACATGACGGTGTCGTGACCGGAATGATGGTGCTTTTTGAATGTGTGTCAATGTGGGTGGTTGTGCCTCTGTTGAAAGGCTGCCTACGTATTCACATGTGGTGAAATCAAACCAAGCCGTAGTTCGGTGGATTATGGTGTCTAGTTTATTAGGGCTTTGTGTGTAACTAGCCATAGCGATGGTGTAGGCTAGGTGCATTCACAGTGATGTCTTGATCAAAGGGCTAGAATGGTTAGGATATTGATCCTGTGACTGTGAGCGTTCTCCGGGATAGCCCCCAGAGGTGGTGTGCACTATTTGGGCATGTTCTATGCCGACCGCAAGTTGAGTTCCCGTGTTTGGGGTTGGTAACTAGTTTGAATGAGAAGAAATGGGATGGGATTTTAACGAGTTCTGCTCTCGGGGATTTTAACGAGTTCTGTTCTCGGGGATTTTAACGAGTTTTGCTCTCAGGGATTTTAATGAGTTTTGCTCTCGGGGATTTTGACGAGTTTTGCTCTCGGGGGATTTGACGAGTTTTGCTCTCGGAGGATTTGACGAGTTTTGCTCTCGGGGGATTTGACGAGTTTTGCTCTCGGGTCTTTGTATGGTGATTGTGAATTTTGTTATGTAAAGGGGAAGTCGAGTAAAATGGCTCGAACTTTGATCGGGATAAGTTTTGATAATGCGAGATCTGATTTCCATGTCTGGCCCTAATGGTTAGGGGTATCCTATGGAGCTTGAATACTCAAAATTTCGGGCTGTCTCTGGGCTGGGTCTCGGGAAGGTCTTGAGGGTTGTAATGTGGGAAGGCTAAATGTGGTGTTAGCTGACCAGCTTGATTGTCTCTCCCTTATTGGATGGTATGAGTATTGATAATTTTGAATTGATCGTTTTCACTACGGTCATGGTTTTTTGAATATTTTTTGGTTGACCTCTTAGCCCCGGTCATGGGTGCCTTTTTTTTTTTGATAATGGCCTGCTTTTTTGTTTTGGCCTTTTGCTTTTTCTTGTATTGGACTTTTTTTCTTTTTTGTCCAGTTTTTTTTTGTTGGTCAGACTAACACCTAAGGTAGGGATTGGTTGATCTCATTGGATGGGTGTTTATTGTGGGAAATGGGCTTGCCTCCCGTCTTGAACCCAAACTAGGAGACTACCTAGATTTGTCATTGGATTCGATGCCGCTCCTACTAAAGGTAGTTATGTGGCTTTCTATACCAGACATGGAACAGGTAAAGGAAAACACGGGTCTCATTTCCTGCAATCATTATAGATGTGCCTATAATAGTCACGTGCGTGTGCTCACAGTGTATGATGGTGTTCATCATGTTCTCGGAAACACATAAGGAAATTATATATGAGAGATTGAAAAGCTGACTTTATTGAATTTTGAAAAAAGAGGACAGAATACAACTGACTCTGATTCTGACTTTGATTTGGAAATGAGGATGTAGGGTATCCTAGACTCGAACTCAGACTTAGACTCGAATCAAATCCGGACTCGGACGCTCGGTTGGTTGTTTTTTTTTTGGTAAGGTTTTTGATTGGAGAGAAAGACGGGTGCCACGACTCGCCTAAACTCGGCTTTGCGCAAGTGCAAGAGAGTGAGTCAAACTAGACATGGCCCGGGGTGACGGGTCGACAAAGACTCTTGGACCGGGATACTCGAATGTTGATCTAGACGAGGTAACGACTGCGAATTGGACTCAAGTTGCATAAGGGTGAATCCGAAAATGGGGGCGACTGTGTTTGACCGTATCACGTGCTCGGACCAACCGTGGTGACCTAACCCTAGGTGACTCGAGTATTCGTAGCATAGGTACGATACGAAGAAGGCATCATAAGGACGCCGGTGCAGGATGAACGTAGGGTACTCCTTAAGGTGACCGTGGTTGACTGCTCGGGTGGAGGACAGCCCCCGAGTGAGACTAAAGACTTTGATAGGACTCAAATGGTGCGACATCTAAGTGATTCGAAAGTGGGGTACGTGAGCCAACACGTGTAAGGCATGACCCTTAGAGCAATCGTGATTGATCGCTCTGCTGAAGGGTAACTCCCGACTGGGAATGAAGACTTTGTTAAGACTCGAGTGAGTGACCCTTAGACGTAAGGACCGTGAACCTTTTGTTATAGGGCTATGCCTTGTAAAAGGTTGACTCGGAAAAGACACCTAGACGGGTGACTTGTGAAAGGTGGGCCTTTCTTAGGATTCGGCTATGTGGGCCGAGTCCTGTTCGAAGGAAGGTCCATGTGAGATACTTCTCAGACTTTTAGACTCGATTGTGTAAGTGGGCCAACCTTTGTAGGAGTATGTCCTACGTAGGTGGGCCTTGCCTTAGTAAAATAAGGCGGACTGGGATAGGAGGGAAACTCGTGATGTAAGATCGACGGAGTTTCGACGCTAAAAACCTCGACGACTTATGACACGACCCGACACTGCTAAATACGGGAAGTCTAAGAAGAGGAAGTTTTGAAATATGATTTTTTTTAAAAGCCCGAAAAATTCGGGGAGAACCGGCCCTTTTTTCGAGAAAAACGGAAAAGGTGGGCCGGGTGACGGTTTGAAAATTTCGAAAATAATTTCGAGTTTTAAATTGGGCATAATACCGGCTAAAAAAAAGGCTATTTTGAGTAAAATCATAAGTCCTAAATTCGGTATATGTCCGGGGTTTTGAAATGGGAAATTTTGAAAAGGATGTAAATTTTGAAAAATGACGGTTTTTGAAAAAAAAGACATGGATCAAGTAGCACGTAGTCATGGAAACAGCATAATGACGCCATGTATGCTCTTAAGCTAAGTCTCGGTCAGTCTATAAGGGTCTATACCAGTGTACATAGCCTATCGAGAATCGGGGCGGACTCCCTAACTCGAGTTGAGATTAGGACATGCCGTAAAACCCATACGAATCGGCTAATGGACACCTTTGACATAACCAATTTGGACTATATCAATGGTATAGTGGGACGTCGGTCACTTGTACCGGCCCGGGAAAAATGGGGTTATGCATGAACCGTAAAACTAAAACGCGTATTGTACTAGTCAAACGATTTCTATTCGAGTCTCACCCTGAAGGATACCGAAGGTTATTAACGCATCAGTAAATCCCCAACGGAGTCGCTAAATTGTGGACATGACATAGGTCCACCCCGACGCGGCCACACGCGGGTTTGGGGAGGCGAATGAATCTCCATGTGAGATAGTCAAATTGAAATTTAAATCGAAGTTGGAGTCGCCACCGAATTTTATGGTTATTCGGAACCGTTCGAGCCCACTCTATGTCGTAGTGGGCCGTGTACAAAATACGGCCCATTTCCGATGTGAGAGTTTATTGGGCTCGTCCCTTTGCAGTTCGATACCGATGCCGACTTGAGCGGTTTATCGTATATTGAATGACTCGTTGCCAATGGTTTCGGACATCCGGAAACCACGATTCTGAGTAAGGGGTGAGGGTACGTGTTGGGAAGTTCACTAAGAACACCCAACCCCGCCCGCACATTAGCGGCCTCTACTAGGATATCGAATGATTTTTGAATATGCGCGTTAGTTGAACGATGAATGATATGCAAACATTGTTTTCCTAAGCATGTGAGGAATTGAATGGGTTGCTAAGTCATTTAATGCATGAAAAATTAACGTCAAAGTTGAATTTAACATGTGAGATTCGTTTTAGTATAATAAAACAAATGATGAAAAAGAATGAATTCGCTACAAGATAAACAAACGAGTTAGTATCGATTTGTAAAATAATAATATAGCAAATAAATATACGAGATCGAGAAAATAAATATTAATCAAAATCTGAAAAATATTGTTGAAAAGACGTTGTTTTGTATAAAAAACGATGTTCGAAAAATAATAAAAAAAGAACGAGAAAGGCGCGCCAAGGCAGCCGGCCGCGCGGCTCGCCCGGGTCGCCGGCGGGTCGCGTGACGGCCTGTTTTCGAAAGCGGTTTTTGGAAAATCGATGTTTTTTATTAAATCGCGTACAAATATTGCATAATTCGTACTCGACTTAATATTTTCGATATTCGTTATATTCGATAGTTGACTACGAAATCAATATCAAATACTCGGAATAGTTTTGGAAAAGATGCAAGTTTTAGAAATCGTTCGTAGAATAAATAATAAAACGAACGAAACGCTAAAAAAGATCCCGGGTTTCAGGCCCGTGCGCGAGCCGCCTAGGCGTGGCGCGACTCGCGTACGGGTCTGTCCGGCTTTTTATTTTTTGTTAGAAATTTGATAAATCGCGTACAAAATATGAATTAATTTGTATTCGATTTATGTTTTCGATATTCGTCATATCCGATATCCGATTATGAGATCGATATCGAATGTTCAGAATGGATTAAAAAAAAAGGTTTTGTAAAATTGTTTCAAAAAGGGATTTGAACAAAAAAAGATGTAACGATTTTTAATATCGTCGAGATCTTAATATAATTCTTTTCGATACAATATTCGATTATAGAAAATCGATATCATATTTTTAAGAATGTTTGTTATGAAAATAGTTTTTTGTTAATATCGATATTAGAAATAAAATATAAAAAAACGACGCTTGACCCGTAAAAAAGAAAACGGACGACGAGGAGGAGGAAGAGAAAGGAGAGAAACTGGTTTGAATTTGCACCCTCAACCTACATGCTTTGTGTACTCGGATCGGGGCTCGTCGGAATGTGGCTTAGGCACGGGAGCATCGAGTTTAATGTCGGTGAGTTATGGTGGTTTAGTGGGACGTATAAAGTGTCGGGTAGGAGGCCGGTTTCGTCGGGCTAGAGCGGCGGGATCTCCGGTTCTACTATCGGTTTTTTGATGCTAAGTGTATGAATCGTAGATGTGTAAAAAAGTTGATGACTTTTCTGAATCTTAGATGTTTGTTGTATCGTGTGTCAGGTGTGTGTGTAAATTGTGTTGTGCAAGGGGCTATTTATAGGAAATTCCCGACCTTGGCTAGGAGAGGTGCACTTGAATTAGAATTACCGCTTGGGTAAGAAGCTAAGAAGAACGAGAATTCCGTTTTCTTGTGAAGGAAGAAAAGGAAACCCGGCTGGTTTATGCTGCTCGGCCGAGTGTTTGCACTCGGTCGGGTGTTTGAATCGGTTTTCGGATAGGATTCCTGCTTGAGATCGAATTCCATCCTTAAACGGAATTGTTTATCATTTTGTGAAGCTGATTTTTTGTAGAGTTTGAGTAAGAATCAGCCGTGTGAGGTGTCACGGCTGACTCACGTGTCTCGGGAAAAACTTTGACCTGGTTTTGACTCGGTCGCTAAAAGACGGTTTTACCCCTGGTGTCGGATTCGACCCAAATTAGTGTTATTTGACTCGAAACGACCCACTGGGCCTGAATTTGAGGTTGGTTTTGTGAAATTTGTACTCCGTAAAAAGCCCAAGCTAAATATCCATGTTTCGAGCCCATTTCCGAGTACGTTAAAGCACGTTTGCGTCCGATCATCATCGGGTGTTTGTTGGAAACTGCTATAGACACCTGGCGGTGAAAATGTGGGTGTCTACAAATAATTTTTGGATATTAATACTTAAATCGTTTTGTAATTACTATTTTTATTAATCGTTATTGTCAAGATTAGACGATTAACGAGAAAACGCTTTAAAAACCGAGTTTTAGGATTCTGGAAAATTTTCTTTTCTGGACAGAATGTCCATAAATATATTTTAACTATTTTACGTAGTTTTTGTACTATTTATTAAAGTCTTTAATTAATAAGTATTGATTTTTGGACAAATTACGATTTATCGTTAAAATGCTTCGTCTTACCGAAAAGATTTATTTTTCCAGCTATTTTGAAAATATTTAAATCTGAAACTTTAAGAGTTAAATCATCCGTTAACATATTCTAAATATATTCAATGGTTTAATTAAATAAAAGACGTTAAAAGATTTAATTTGACATTTGCCGTAAAATCCTATTTGTAATCGTATTGTCGTAACTAATAATAATTAGAGAATTTTAGCTTTGTAAATTTTGAAAACACCCTGATTAGTATTATTAAATTGTTTAAGACATTTTTAATCATTTTATACACTTGTACGATATTTCAATAATTTCATAAACTCAAATGTTCTGACTTTAATAATTAATATCGTTAAGGCTGAAAGTATTAGTTTTATAAATCTATATCGTTTACTAAAAATGTGGTATTATTATGAACTAATATTTTCACTATTTTGATATAATGCTATTTTTAGTAAAATTTCTAAAAATAGAAGCTTCCTAAAATAGAAAGTTTCCTCTTTTAGAATATAAATGTTTACTTCTTTTATCCTCATATTATTTATATTGATTATATCTTTTGAATATCGATAATGGCTTTGTTTTGGAGTTATGGAATAAGGACAAGCGTGAGGTTAGAGTAATATATTCTAGGGTTTACGGTTTTGCCATCAACTATAAGGCTAGTGTATCAGGAATCGGTATATTGGTTGTTGAACCGGGTGACAGGTATCCCGGGAGTTGTGTACATTTTGACCTTAAGCTTAGGTCTCGCAGTAAGTCGCCGTCATAAGTTGAACTGGGTGATAGGTAATCCCAAGAGGGGTGTGCATTATCTTAAACTAGGGCCACGTATTTATAAGTCGCCGCTCTATTATGGTTGAGTAGCCTAGTTAAAGACCGAAGTTTAATTTGTTTGAACTAAGTTCTCGAAGCTAGTTTTTAGTATTCTCCTAGTGAAAGTCTAGCCGTCTACACTACTCCTATCATAACGCCATTTTGAATATTTTTATTATTATCGATATAATTTGGTTGCAGGTTGGCAAATGTTTTATGTTTTCTTCGGAAAACTCATTTTTATTATATTGTTTTGATACGTGAAGTTTTTCACTGAAAGTTTATTTTTCTATAATGTGTTTTACTGTTTTCCATTTTTACTATTTTTCTATAATAGTAATTACAGTTTTAAAATCCTGTTATACGGTTGGGAGAACGTTGACGTTGCTCCCCACTGATTGTGGCTGTTATGTTTTTAACATGGCAGGTATATGTGTTTTCCTTCGGGTGGGCTAGCGAGCAGTTATGGATCCTGCTTGTTTTAATCAGTTCACTGTATTATGGATTGTTAAAACCCTTTTTATGGATTTTGTTTATTTATTTATTTTGTAGCCATTTTTTTTATTTTATGGCTTATGTATTGACTTACCATTTTTATTTAATCAAGACATAGCTACAGTGTGTTATAATCCCACTTCTACAGTGTTTCCGCCATTGTATTGCGTTAGAATTTCTAGGGGATTACAGAAAAGTTCGATTCGTCATCACAAGACTTAAGTCCTTTGCATTTCAACGTTGTAATTTGGCTTTTAAAGCCTACGACGATCGATTTAGCATCATTGGACATTGCTCGTATCTGTTTTGAAAGTAGTTTTTGTTATATAATAGTATAAACAGTATCAAATAACAAAATGTAAAAATGCGTTAATAAAAAGTTAGATGTTAGTAGTTAGATTGTTAGGAACGGAAAAGTAAAATTTAGATGCGAAATGTAAAAGTTAGTGGAACGATAAATTAAAGAGTTAGTAATGTTAGTATATACAAAATGAAAAGAAGATTAGAGATTAGAAAATAGGGGTTTTGACATCCTCAACCTACATGTTAATAGTCTTATAAATAGGCTCGTGCAGTGTTGTCGTAGGCACGAGAGCGATTTGAGATATGTAAGTTGAGTTAGAGTGTGATTAGGGAGAGTATGTTGACTCGGTTATTGTGTGAGGATGAAGCACTACAGAGTGGGAGAAAGAGTTTGGAAAATGTTAACCTTTTAAATTGGTGGAAGTGAGGGGGTATTTATAAATTTTACCCCCGTCTAGGGTCACTCGATCGAGTGACCCACTGGAAGGTTCCCTGGTCCATTTTTGGGGGTCACTCGATCGAGTGGCTAAGGACCACTCGATCGATGCTCTCAAACGGGTGAGAGAAATCCGGGTTGTTTATGAAAGGATTTGATTTGATTGATTTTTTTCGACTTGATTTGGATTGTGTATAGGGACGCGTTTGTGGTTATTTTCGTTCTCGGGTTTCGACTTTGTCCGATTTTGGCTCGATCACAAAAAACGGTTTTGCCCCCGGTGACGGTTTTAGTTCCAAATAGCTTTATTTTATTGGGAACGACCCACTGAATCTGAGTTTGAGGTCGGTTATGTGAGATTCACACTCCGCTAAGTGCCCACGACGGATACTATTGATTCTGAGACCGTATTCGAGCGTATTAATGCATGTCATCATCGCGTGTTTAATTAGAGACTACTATAGACACAAGCAGTCAAAATGCGGGTGTCCACACAAATTACATGGGCGGAATACAACCCGGAATTCACAATATGACAAGATATAATATCGAGTTAGAAACGGTAACGTAAACTATAAACGAACTCGTAAATAGAAAACGTAAGCTGAAACCGTAAACCAAATAATTGGACAGACTCTAATCAGCTACGTATTGACCAGAGGACAGAGGCTTGGACGCACGAAAGGGTGATTGTAACACCCCGTTATTTTCCGAGTCAATTATAAAACGTTACTTTTCTAAATTATTTAAAACGGGTTGTTAAGTTGGGAAAAATATTTTCGAGGTCTTTATAAAATTAAACTATTTTGGTCCGTCTTATAATAAATCGGTTTTGATTTTCTTAAAGTGAAACATTCTTTTTATAAACCGTCTTTGTATCGGGTTGAGATTTGGGTCAAATACAATAAGGACAAAAAAAACGGAAACCTAAAACTATTTAAAACCCCACGCCCCTTTTCTTTTCCCAATTCATTCATTCACCTCTGTTTCCTTTGTCTTCTTCCTGCCGCAAGTGCCTCCTCCATCTTCCTCTGTTTTCTAATTCCTGTTCACAACCGTCCCTTCACCGACGTAAATCGGGTCTTAATTCTTTGCTTGCACTTGTCCGTCTTGACTCCCTTTTTCAACAAATATTGTAAGTACTCCACTTTTACTATTTTTGGCTTATTAAATCTTGTTTTGTACAATGTTATATAAATCGATTTTAGTTTTATAAGATCATGGGTCGGAGTTAAGGGATATTGTGTCAATCACGTTGCTTATAGGCGTTGGTATCGTGTTATCTCGGATGTATTATTCTTCCTCGTGTATTAGTAATTGGGGAATAAGTAGGACGATTGATTCGTATAAATAGACCAATTGGATGAGAGTCAGACTTAGGTTGATGAAGAAGAAGACGCGTTGAGTGAGGCATAGAATGAGGCAAGGTTTTGCAGGTGTTTTGTTTGTTTGTGTGTGATGATAGGGTGGTGATGCAGGGATGATGCAGTACATGAACTAATCGCTGAAATGCAATATTATGAATTAATCGCAGTATAATAAAACGTAATATATTGGGGATGTGTTTTGTTAATCTTGTAGACTTGACTTTTGGTTGATTTTTCCGCCACTTGGGGTCTAATTTATTTAATGAGGTATCCGATTTTTAGTCAAGTAATTTGGATCGAGTTATATTTTACATTAGCTTCGGGGGTTGTCGTCTTTTGACATTATCGAGTAAGTGTCTTGAGGTTGAGTGGTTTCGGTTTCGGTACTATAGATGGGTGTTATATAGGTTAGACCGTTTTAAAGTTAATGAGTTATTGAGTTATATTATATTTATATTATTATTGTAGCTTGTGGGTTCGAGGAGAAAGAGTTTTTGGACTAATAATACTAGCTGAGTTTTGACCGTCTTAAGAGGTAAGGACGTTTTACCCTTTTCACTTTTAAGCAAAGAGCATGTTCGGATCAAAATATATTTTTATAACGGTTTTGTAAATTATTTCGTCGATCGTTAATATTTTTATAATACTCCTAATGTTTGGATATTGAACTTTGTGACACAACTCACATATTGGTACTATTTTGGTAAAATTTTTAGTAACTTATAACGGACTCTGGGAGTTCTGTTGGTCTAGACGGTTTTAAGGTGCGTCTAAGACGTTCCTGGGACTATTTTTGAGTGAGGATTGTCCGGCCCTCACTCGCTAGGGAGTTAGACTTTCTCCTTTGGCAGTTTCATCCTACTGGCTGTCCAAATATGAGAGGTGCGCACTATTATGAGTCTAGCTAAGCACAGGTGGTTACCTTTAGACCGTGCAAGGGTAGGACCGTGCCAATTGTCACACAGGTTGCGAAAAATATATATATTTTGGTAGGTTTGGTTTTGACTACTCTTTTATGGTATTTTGGTATTTAAATGGTGATTTTAACTCCGATTTCAGTTTACTATAAATTATTATTATTATTATTATTATTATTTCACGATTTATTTTATTATTATATTTTTACTCAGCTTTGCTGACGTCCTTTTGTTTTGGGTCGTTCCCCCGCTGGAACCTGTACCTATTTGTGTTTTTGGGTACAGCTGATAGGTACACTTGATTGCTGCATGGGTGCATTCTGGTATCGGGTTATGCTGAGCGAGGAAGGGCTTTTATAATTTAACTTTGACTACAAACTATTTACATTATTTTTGGATTTATTGGTTTGCTATTGTTTTGAACCGTTTTGGATTTTGTAAGACTTAAGACTTCCGCTGCAACGTTTCCATTTAATTAGCTATCAAATTTCTATTTTTATTTATTTATTATTTATCCTTTTCCTTGCATTTGGCTCGGTAAGCTAAGTGTGGAGTAACAGCTTTGAGTTTTCCGTTTTTGGTTTATTATTTTGGTTGCGAAAATTTAGGGCTGTTACAGTGATGACTGGAACTCAGGCGCCTTAGGTAAGGCGGCCTGATGTTCAGGCGCCTGAGGTGGGGCGACCAGATGTTCAGGCGCCTGAGGTGGGGCGGCCTGATGTTCAGGCGCCTGAGGTGGGGCGGCCAGATGTTCAGGCGCCTGAGGTGGGGCGGCCTGATGTTCAGGCGCTGGACCCTGGGCTCCCGAACAGGCAACGCTCGGACCAAAGCGTGATGCTAGCTTGATCCCTAAGCTTCGATATCTCCTCCCGACTCGTCCTAACGAAAACTGACCGTCTCGATCCGTCATATACCGAGTTCGACTAAGAAGTCATCGATTTAAGACTTTACGTAATAAGACGTTCGCTCAAAGTCGTAAAAGAGTAAAAATGAGTATGAAATATGGATTTGAAAAGGCGACGCGCGATAGATTAACGAGCGTCGACTAACGTCGCAAGTATTATTCCCTAGGCGAAATTTGCATCGTTGTGGACTATATTCGACGTCTACGATATCTCATTTCAGCCATAATGGGGTACTTGTCCTTAAACGTCTCGATTTAATACGAATAATACGAATATCGGAGCCCTTTGTATCGTGACATCGTTATCGGGTCGTGTAGACCGTACGACTCTTGGATTGACGTCATAGGGTTTCATACCACTTCGATTATCGATAGCTCTTTAATTATGCGCGATATTCGATTACAGAATCGACATCAGGCATTTAGAGCGATATTTGAAAATGATATTGAAAACGCTCGACAAAGAACTACTACAATCGTGTTATTACCCGACGGGTCAGGAGCATGCCATAAGGCGCCCTGACCCTCAGGCGCCTGGGACGGCGCTCCTCAATATTGAGGCGCCACCTCTGGTGCAGCCTATTCGGGGGTTATAAAGACTTTAGGCAGCGTTAATTGTCGAATGTGTTCGATCGGAAAGTTCGATTTGTCGTCGGAAACATTAGGCCCTTTGCATTTCGGCGTCGTTGTTTGGCCTTTAAGGCCTACGACGCTCGATTTAGCGTCATCGGACATTTGCTAGAATCAATTTTGAAAATAGTTTCTGTAGTAGTATATGCGGTATTAGTATAACGGTAAGTGAAAGTTAGTATGCAAAAATATAAAGTTAGTAATGTTAGGAACGAGAAATAAAAATGTTAGATGCGAAAATGTAAAGTTAGTAATGTTAGAAGTGTTAGTAATGCGATAAATAAACGAGTTTAAAGGATTAGAAAGAGAGGTTTGAACACCCTCAACCTACATGTCAATGTTTCGAAATACAGGCTCGCGGAATATCGTTGTAGACACGTGGAGCGGTTTGGTATATGTAGGTGAGTTGAGGTGTGTAAAGGGGATGAAAATGCTCTCGATTTTCTGAAATAAGGTTTTGAGAAATGATATGGTGACCCTTGAAACGTCGGACGTAAGGGTGTATCTATAGAGTTTTGCGAAATGCTCCAACCCGGAATTCGGGCGCCCGGAGGTTATCAACTCGGTATTGGGGCGCTCCAGTGGCGGCGGCTCAGTTCTGGGGAGCCCCAGTGGAGGCGACTCTGTTCTGGGGCGTCTGGATGCAAGCGACTGGAATCGCACGTATCAAAAGTTGCGCAAGATACGGATTGATATCCTTGTTATTCGAGGTATGTTTTGATTTCGTTTTGACCTGATTCATTTTGTATTTGGATGCCATTGTGGCTCTTTTTAATTTCGGGTTTCGACTTTGACCGGTTTTGCCTCGGTCGACAAAAGATGGTTTTGCCTCCGATGGCGTTTTTGGCTCAAAGTAGCTTTATTTTATTGGAAACGACCCACTGAGTCTGAATTTGAGGTCGGTTTTGAGAGGTTTGTACTCCGCTAAGTGCCCACGTTGGATACTATTGATTCCGAGTCTGTATTCGAGCGTATTGATGCATGTTAACGTCCGATCATCATCGGGTGTTTTGTTGGAGACTGTTATAGAAACAAGTAGGCAAAATGCGGGTGTCTACAATAATACTCGAACTAGAATGCAAGTATCCAGCTAGTTTTGAAAAACATTCACATTAAGACACACTTAAACCACATAAGTTATCGTCTCTCTTGACATATTACGATACCCGTACCATCACCAGATATCAACCCCATTTCCACTATGTGAGACAAATCCAGTATATTATTTATCTAAGATAAAGACAGTAACACCAAAACGACTAATTAAAACACGTTCACTGCTTACGACCAACTACGTACAAACCGTTAGGCGTTGTATCCAACGTTACTACCACCCTGACTATGACCGTCTCTCACTCAAGGATGATCAACACTTACCTTGACCTTACGAACTATATAACATATAACTCATATGACCTCGTACTAATTACTATACCATGCTAACATCGTAACTACGTACTAGACATCGATCATCTTATGCAACATTGTAGACACCCACATTTGGCCATTAGGTGTCTATAGTAGTTTCTGACAAACACCCGATGATGATCGGACGCAAACATGCTTTAACGTACTCGAAAATGGGCTCGGAATCACGGATATTTGGCTTGGGCTTTTTATGGAGTACAAATCTTACAAAATCAACCTCAAAATCGGGCCCAGTGGGTCATTTCGAGTCAAATAAGACTAATTTGGGTCGAATCCGACACCAGGGGCAAAACCGTCTTTTAGCGACCGAGTCAAAACCCGGTCAAAGATATTTTTTGAGATACGGACCAGCCGTGTCACTTCACGAGTCCGGCCTAGACTCAAATGCTACAAAAAATCAGCTACACGAGTATTAAACAATTCCATTAAGGGTAGAATTCGATCTCCAGTAGGAATCCTATTCGAACACCCGATCAAACACTCGACCGAGCATCAAATACTCGGCCGAGTAGCCTGTTTTCCAGCCAGATTTCGTGGCTTCTTTGCCAAGAAAAGAGAATTCTCGTTCCTCTCGACTTCTTACATTTCCTATCCAAACCGGTGTTTCTTGTTGTTCAAGCAAGATACCTCTTCTAACCTTATTTCCTATAAATAGGACCCTCCCATCAAAGACAAAAACACAGTTTAAAAGACACAATTCATAACACATCTACAACAATCAACATCCTAGGCGATATATACAATCCCGTACAATTCATTCCCGAAATTCTAGGCAATTTTAGAAAGACCGATAATACAAACCCGAGACCCGAAGAATCCGACCACCTTACCCGCCACCCTACACGTCCAAAAACCACCATAACTCACCGACATTAACTCGACGCTCCCGTGCCTAAGCCACATTCCCACGAGCCCCGTTTCGAGTATACAAAGCATGTAGGTTGAGGGTGTAAATCAAAATCCCATCTTCTCCTTTCTCTCTCCCTTCCTCTCGTCTTTTTTCTTCTTTTGGGTTGTTGGTCCGTCTTTATTATGGGTCATCGTCACATCTTCTATTTTCAATAATATCAATATTACGAACTATTTTTATACAAAACAACGTTCTTAAAATACGATATCGATTCTCTAGTCGAATATTGTATCAAAAAAGAACTAAATCAATCTCGTTGATGCTAAAAAATCGTCCTTTGATTTTAAATATAATATGACGGTTTTGACGCGGAGAGAATCAACATCTTTTTTGTTCGATTTGTTTTCAAAATGATTTTCTAAAAGTCGTTTTCTTTTCTAAAAAAAAACTATTCCGAATATTCGATATCGATTTCATAATCGTATATCGAATATAACGAATGTCGCTAAATTATGTTGAGTATAAATCATGCGATATTTGTACGCGATTTAGTAAAGCTATAAAATTTCCGAAAAACAACTTCGAAAACAGACTGGGACGCGACTCGCGTGCATCCCGGGCGAGTCGCGCCCTTCCCGGGTGAGGCGCGTAGCTTCCTGAAAACGCGACATAATAAAAAGCAATTTTCTAATTTTTCGAACATTGTTTCTTTAACAAAACAGCGGGTTTTCTCGGCATGTTTTATTGACCTTGGTCAACGTGTGTTTAATCCATCACACGAATAAACTTTTCAAAATCATGCATGTTATCGTATTCACATTCCTTATTTGATTTACAAACCGTTACTAACTTGTTTGTTCGTGTTTGTAGCAATCTCTTTTTTTTCGTTTGTTTTATTAGACTAAAACAAATCTCACATGCTAAAATACAACTTTGACGTTAACTTTAGTTGCATTAAATCGACCTAGCATCCCATTCAATTTTCGCATGTTTAGGGAAAACAATGTTTGCATATCATTCATCGTATCACTAACGCGCGTATTAAAAAATCAAACAATATCTTAGTAGAGGCCGCTAATGTGCGAGCGGGGTTGGGTGTTCTTTGTGAACTTCCCAATACGTACCCTCACCCCTTACTCAGAACCTCGGTTTCCGGATGTCCGAAACCATTGGCAACGAGAGTCATTCAATACACGGTATCCGATAACGTCGGTATCGGTATCAAATGCAAAGGGACGAACCCAATAAACTCCGACATCGGAAATGGGCCGTATTTTGTACACGGCCCACTACGACATAGAGTGGGTTCGAACGGGCCCGAACTCCCACAAATTTCGGTGCCGACTCCAAATTCGATTTAAATTTCAATTCGACCCATCTCATATGGAGATTCATTTGCCTCCCAAACCCGCGCGTGGCCGCGTCGGGGTGGACCTATGTCATGTCCACAATTTGGCGACTCCGCTGGGGATTAACTGATGTGTGACTTACCATCGGCATCCTCAGGGAGAGACTCGAATATAAATTGTTTGACTAGTACAATACGCGTTTTAGTTTTACGGTTCATGCATAACCCCATATTTTCCTGGGCCGGTACTGGTGACCGACGTCCCACTATACCATTGATGTAGTCTAAATTGGATATGTCAAAAGGTGTTCATAGCAGATTCATATGGGTTTTACGGCATGTTCTAAGCTCAACTCGGCTTAGGAAGTCCGCCCCGATTCTCGGATAGGCTATGTACACTGGTATAGACCCTTTATAGACTGACCGAGACTTAGTTTAAGAGCATACATGGTGTCATTATACTGTTTCCATGACTACGTGCTACTTGATCTACATCCTTTTCAAAAACCGTCATTTTCAAAAATTGCATCCTTTTCAAAATATCCAATTTCAAAACCCCGGGTATATACCGAATTTAGGACCTACGATTTTACTCAAAATAGCCATTTTTCTAGCCGGTATTATGCCCAATTTAAAACTCAAAATTATTTTCGAACTAGCAAAACCGTCACCCGGTTCAATTTTCGTTTTTTTCTTCTTCGAAAAAAGAACCGGGCCATTCCCCAAATTTTTTCGGGCTTTCAAAAATCCATTTCAAAACCTCCTTTTCTTAAGACTTCCCGTATTTAGCAGTGTGGGGTCGTGTCATAAGTCATCGAGGTCTTTAGCGTCGAAACTCTGTCGATCTTATATCACGTGTTTCCTCCCTATCCCAGTCCGCCTTCTTAGACTAAGGCAAGGCCCACCTACGTAGGACATACTCCTACAAAGGAGGGCCCATTTACACAATCGAGTCCAAAGTCTGGGGACGTCCCACCTGAAACCTCCTTTCAAACAGGGCCAAGCCTACACCGCTGGATCCTAAGGGAGGCCCACTTTCCACGAGTCACCCGTCTAGGCGTCTTTTCTGAGTCATTTCCTTCCTAGTTTACTTTTCCCTTCCTCGGGATGTACTTTTGCTCTAGGAATTGGGTTAGTTTCTGACTGCGCGGTATTCTTACAGACAGGCCGCCCTTCACTCGAACCATGACGCAACAAGCCATAGATGAGCTCAGAGCCTCGTTGACCAAGTTGGAAACTATGATCACAATGATGAGGGGGGATCAGATCGCCATCCTCACCCGGGTAAGCGCCGTGGAACAAGGAACCCTTAGTGGGAGCGTTGACACCGATGGGCCGTTAGCTGAATTGGCCAGCGAGGTCCACAAACTGCAGGAACAGGTCCATTTGTCGACCCAAAACTCAATCCTCACGGAGAATGCTCGAACCTATACATCTCTGACAAATGAGCTGCCTGCCAATCTCAACCTGACAGGCCTGCCAATGTTCGAGGGTACTGAAGACCCGGTCCACCATATCCGGGCTTTCAAGGAATTCATGGCCCTTAAGGGGGTTAAATCAAACATGTTCAAGCATCTATTTGCTTCTTCCCTCGAGAAGCACCCAAGGGCCTGGTACTACAGGCTCGATTCCAAGAAGTACAAGACTTGGGATGATGTAGTAACGGAGTTCGTCCGAAACTATGCGGACAATACTGAAATCCAGACTACCATGCGTACTCTGGAGGTCATGGCCCAAGAGCCCAAAGAGGGCCGAAAGCGTTAAGCTGGTTGACAAGCCCAGCGAAAAGGGGCTAGTGGAGGCCTTTGTCAAGAACATTCTTCTTTCTTACCGGGTTCATCTCCGGTATGCCGTCATACCCAATTTCGCTACTTTAACCGAAATGGGTACCAGAATTGAAGATGACTTAAAGCTAGAGAACCTTACTAAAGCCTCTGCCAAAGGGTATCAAGGGGCCAGCTCGTCGACCAGCAAGCCCGCAACTCCAGCTGCAACCCGCAGCAGTTTTGACGAGGTCAACTCACTAGACACCTCATCCAAAAGGAATACTCCAACTCGGGTATTCACTGATATAGGTACAACCTATGCTAATGCCTTAAAAAGACTGTCTTCAAAAGGCCTAATCCAACCGATAGGCCCAACTCCGGAGGTTCCGGTCAACAAAATATCCAAAAGCTACAACATTCAGGCCTACTGCCAATATCACCAAGGCAACGGGCACGACACTGAGAAATGTTGGAAATTAAAGCATCTCATTCAAGATCTAATCGAAAATGGGAAGATACCACTACCCAGTGATAAGCCGAGTAACAAAAATAACCCACTTGCTACTCACGCCATTTTTACTGGAGGAGTAGTTGACTGTTCTTGTCTCATTTCCCCTTTCATTCCCCAAATCAACGGGATATGGAACGACGATGAAGATGACGTTTACCTGGCTAAGGGGGAAGCTGTCCCCATCACCGTCGAAGAAATTCGGAAGGCTAAAACCAAGGCCCTGGCCGGCACACACGTCATCACGACCGGTCTCTCTACCCCGAAAACCGTCACTGAACCTTCCAGGACGGAACCTACTCTCGAGGAACCGAACACTGACACGGACCTAGTCAAACAACTAAAGAGGGTCCGAACTGATCTTACTATATGGCAGCTTTTGGTTAGTTCTCAGGAGCATCGGGCAGCACTTACTAGGGCTCTCGATGAAATCAAGGTTGACTCATTGGTTACCCCCACCGAAATGGTAGCCACTATTTTGCCTCACCTCAAAGGCAAGTCCAAAGGAGAAGGCCCACTTATCACTTTCTCCGAGTCCGACCTTCCACCGTTTGGGGCCACCCATAACTTGGCCTTATACATCACGGTGATCTGCCAGGGAAAATATCTCCCCATGACCCCAATTGATGACGGGTCCGCAGTAAATGTCTTTCCCTTAAGGACTGCTAAAGCCCTCGGCATCACCGAGGCCGATTACCTTCCAACCGCACAAACTATCCAGGCTTTTGACGGAAGCCCGAAATCAGTTGCTGGGGCTGTCAAACTAACAATCATAACCGCCCCGGTAGAGAAAGAGCTAGAATTCCAAGTGATTGATGTCACTTCATCTTTCAATCTGCTGCTCGGGAGACCGTGGATTCACGCGGTCAAAGCCGTATCTTCTACCCTTCACAGAAAGGTCAAAATGCCTCTACAAGATGAGATCATCACTCTCGAGGCTACCCCCATAGCCGTGTCGAGCTGCAACATGGAAGGTCAGGCTGACCCGCGAGGTTTCAATTTCGTGGGGATGATTGAAGAGGAGTACCTCTTCAAGCCCTATTTCACCACTAGCATCGACACGATGCTACAGAACTTGGGCTATCTGCCGGGGGCTACTTCAAGGCCCTATCTTCCAGCTGGGCTTCACAGAAAGGTCAAAATGCCTCTACAAGATGAGATCATCACTCTCGAGGCTACCCCCATAGCCGTGTCGAGCTGCAACACGGCAGGCCAGGCTGACCCGCGAGGTTTCAATTTCGTGGGGATGATTGAAGAGGAGTACCTCTTCAAGCCCTATTTCACCACTAGCATCGACACGATGCTACAGAACTTGGGCTATCTGCTGGGGGCTACTTCAAGGCCCTATCTTCCAGCTGGGAAGATTATCGAGGTCCTGAACGACGAGCAATCTCGCCTCGGTCTGGGTTACATTATGACGCCAGGACGCATGGACCAAACAGAGGCAGTCACGTTCGTCACTCCAGTGTTCGGCGCTGTTCAAATGGGCCTCTATCAGCCCACCATCTCATATCCCGAGACCAAATTGGCTCGGGAATGCAATTTCATCCCGGATGACATCTTTGCCCTTATCCAGGCCGAATCGAAGGAAGGTGCAAATAATGAGCCCGTTTTGGGGCTCCTATTTGGGGAAGATAAGGTCGTCTCAACCCCCAAATAGAAGTTAGTGAACCTGATCCTCCGCAGCAACAGGTTCGATCCAACCAAGTTGATCTCCGAAGTTGGTGCTAACACTAGGAAGAGAGCTTGGAGGAAGACAACTAAGTGGACCGACAGCCAGGATCGAGTCTACAAGCTAACAACTGGTGAAGGAGATAATGCAAGACACTGAGTCTGAGTCCGGGTCCGAGTCAGAGTCAGAGTCGGAGTCTGGGTCCAAGTCTAGAGGGTCCAGTACTAGGATCGAGTCTGTAACCCCTCTTCCTTTAGTCACACCTTTGGGAGTCTCGGAGTCTGTCCCTATCCCGCCACTGACCAACGATCAGATGGCAGCTCTCTTCGAGCTCTTTTCAAAATTCACTATCAATAATAACGATAACCGTTCTTCTTACGACTTGTCTTATTTTCAAAACATTTTCAAAAATTTTATTTGCAATGACATTGAGAAACCCGACGAACAGGTACCACTGCCTCCGCATCTAATCGAGAAACTCGAACAGAGGGAGTCCCGAGATCCGGTAATCGAAGAAACCGATTCCATCAATGTAGGAACCTCTTTAGAGCCTCAGATGCTTAAGTTAGGTTTATCCTTAGATCCCGAGGAGAAACAACAATTCACGGATCTCCTCAAGGAATTCAAAGACGTTTTTGCATGGTCCTACAAGGACATGCCGGGAATAGATCGAGAGATAGCTGAACATCGAATACCCATCAAAGACGGGTATAAGCCGGTAAAACAGAAACTCCGAAGAATGAGGCCCGAATGGTCTCTCAAGGTCAAAGAAGAAGTCGACAAGCAATTCAAAGCGGGCTTTATCCAAGTGTCTGAATATCCAGACTGGGTTGCAAACATCGTACCGGTACCCAAGAAAGACGGTAAAGTACGGGTATGTGTAGACTTCCGGGATCTTAATAAGGCCAGCCCAAAAGACGATTTTCCGTTACCACACATCGATATACTGGTGGATAACACAGCCGATCATGCTCTTTTATCGTTCATGGACGGGTATGCCGGCCACAATCAAATCAAAATGGCAGAGGAAGACATGAGTAAGACCACCTTCATCACACCTTGGGGTACTTACTGTGACACCGTTATGCCATTTGGGCTCATCAACGCCGGGGCCACTTATCAACGAACCGCCACCAACCTATTACATGACATGATGCATAAGGAAGTGAAGGTTTATGTGGACGATATGATTGTGAAGTCCAAAGACCGAAACAGGCACATTGCAGCCCTGAGAAAATTCTTTACCCGATTACGCAAATACAATATGAGGCTAAACCCTCAAAAATGCAGTTTCGGGGTAACATCGGGCAAGCTACAGGTCCATATCGTCAGCCAGCGAGGCATTGAGGTTGACCCAGACAAAATCAAGGCCATTACTGAGATGCAACCACCCAAAATCGAAAAAGAAATAAGGGGGTTTCTCGGGAAAGTCCAATACATCAGCCGGTTTATTTTAAAGCTAACCATGGTCTGTGAGCCCATTTTCAAGAAATTGAAGATAGGAGAACGAACACTGTGGGACGATAAATGTCAAAAGGCTTTCGATAAGATCAATGAGATTCTATCCTCTCCACCGGTGTTAATGTCGCCTCAACCAGGCTTGCCTTTGTCGTTATACCTAACAACGACCGAGACAGCCATGGGGGCTATGCTGGCCCAAACAGTCGATTCTGAAGAACGGGCTGTCTATTACATCAGCAAAAAGTTTCTAGAGTACGAGTGCAAGTATACGATGCTCGAAAAGACGTGCTTAGCTTTAGTTTGGGCCACTAAAAAGCTCTGACACTATATGCTCAATCACGAAGTACATGTGCTATCCAAAATGGATCCTATCAAGTACTTATTCGAAAAGCTCATCCTTAACGGCCGGATATCTAGATGGACTTTGATGCTAGCTGAGTTCGATCTCAAGTTCGTACCATTAAAGGCAATCAAGGGCCGAGTAGTAGCGGAATTCTTAGCCGATAGCCCGATATCCGAGGAAGGACACACCGATACTTGGGCCTTCCCAGATGAAGATATATTCCATACTGACACCGAAACATGGGATTTATATTTTGACGGGGCGTCCAACTTCCGAGGATTTAGGGTCGGAATTTTGCTAATCTCACCACAAGGGGAACACACCCTGTTATCCATCAAGCTAGATTTCGATGTGACTAACAACGCAGCCGAATATGAAGCATGCATTCACGGGTTGCAAGCCGCCGCTGATTTAAGAGTAACAAACCTCCTGGTCCACGGTGACTCATCTCTAGTCATTAATCAAGCCCTACAAAAATGGAAGACTCGGAACGCAAATCTCGTGGCTTACCAAGCACGAGTAAGGGTTCTCGAAAAACAATTCCAAAAGGTGGAATACATCTATCTACCTCGGGAAGAAAACCAGTTTGCAGATGCTCTTTCAAAATTAGCATCTTTACTGAATATCCCAGCGCATCTAACCAGCATGCCCATTTGCGTCAAAAGGCGATCTGAGCCGGCATATATCCACACTATTCAGGATATCGAAATAACTGATCCAGAACCTTGGTATGAATGAATATCCTCCGGGAGCTGAAAGCCGGGCCAAGAAAGCCCTGCGAAGGTGGGCCACCCAGTTCATTCGCACGGACGATGGGCAGTTGTATAAGAAGACGGCGCAAAGGGCTCTACTCCTATGCATCGACAAAACGCTAGCCAAAAAGGTCATGGCCGAGGTACACGATGGTGAAAATGGTCCGCATATGAACGCCCATATGCTAGCCCGAAAAATCACGAGACTCGGGTATTATTGGAACACCATGGAAACGGACTGTCAAATATACGTTAAACACTGCCATAATTGTCAGATCTTTGCTAATGTACAGCATATGCCGTCATCCCTATTATATATCATGACATCACCATGGCCATTCTCGACATGGGGTATTGATATAATTGACAAGGTGAACCCTTCCGGGACAGGGGGTCACTGCTTTATTTTAGTGGCTATTGACTATTTCACCAAATGGGTTGAAGCCGAGTCTTACCGGATTTTGAATGCCAAGCATGTGGCCAAGTTTATCCGAAATAAGATTATATGTCGATACGGGATTCCGCACGAGTTCATCAGTGACCATGGGACCTACTTCCAAACTGAAACCGCTACTTTACTGGAAAAATACATAATTCAAAGGCATACATCTTCGCCTTACCGTCTCCAAACAAATGGAGCGGTAGAGGCAGCCAATAAAACAATTGTCACCATACTTAAAAAGATGGCTGAGAATTACCGTGATTGGCCCGACAAAATTTCTTTCGCCTTATAGGGGTACCGGACATCAATTCGCACCGCAACAGGAGCAACTCCATATTATCTGACATATGGAATGGAAGCGGTCCAGCCAGTTGAGCTAGAAGTGCCATCCCTCAGGATTTTACTCGAGAGTCAGGTACCTGAAGCAGATTGGGTCCAAGCCCGATATGACTCGCTACTTCTCTTGGACGAACGGCGATCTCGGGCCCTCAACAATATCCAGATATATCAAAAGAGGATCCAACGGGCTTTTAACAAAAGAGTTAGGCCCAGGAATATCAAAGAGGGCGATCTAGTCCTAAAGTCTGTCCAGGCTTTACTACAGTTGATCCGGCCAAGAGGAAAATTCAAACCCAATTGGGCTGGGCCATACTTAGTAAAGAAAATCCTTTCGGGAGGAGCAGTGATGCTGACAGACTTGGACGGGAACGAATTCGTCAACCCGACCAACTTGGACCAATTGAAGCGTTACTACCCTTAGGCCTTATCTCAATGTCATTTGCAAAATTTATAAAAATTTGTCTTTTTATAAGTTTTCAAAATTTTAAGCAAGTCAATAAGTTAGGATCAGTTATCCTACCGTCGCACATCTCGAATTAATAATCTTGATGTATTTCGAAAATTGCAAAAATAACTCTTGAACTACGTTTGGTTTGATTCCGCTAATTGTGGATACGTAGGCAACCCCTCAAAAGGGTACAACCACTGCAATAACGAAAAAGACGGGAATGGTATTCACTAATATGTCTTTTATTAAAAAAACCAATAAATTCGGGAATTTCAAAAATACATCACAAAAAAAAAAAAAAAAACAAAAATCACACCACAAAAATAATAGTAGTACTTAAATAATAAATTTAGGAGACTATTCGTGCATTTTTCCTTTCCCCTTGTCTTTTGGGTCGCGCGGAGCCCGAGGTCGACGGGGCGGGGGCGAACGTTCCCTAATCACAAGGGGAACTTGTTTTGCTCGAACCCGTTTCTTCGACAACGGGTCTTCTGCCATTGTCACTGGTCCAAGCCGAGCCCGTACGTGCTCGGGAAGTCTGTCTCGAGGACCAAGTCGGTCCTGAACCCTTAATTTTGGGCCGAGTCTCCTTTCCAAATCTATCTGGGGGCTCACTTTCCCCCGTGCACCCTTAGTACTGGACCCTTCAGATTGAGTCCTAGTCTTTCCCTTCTGGCCTGACATCAGCTGAACTAAGGTAGCTGGAGTATCACCATCAGCAAAGAAATCCCGGTTATCTTTAGCTTGTTCTCGACGCAATAGGTCGAAAGCCTCATCAGTCTTCAGAGTAGTTCGGGCTTTAGCAGAATCCGCCTTGGTCCATCTCACATAAGAATCGGATACCCAAATTGAATGAGGAGTCTTGGGAACGGACCAAGTGGCTCGGGTATACCACCTTTGCATCCAAGTGTCACACATTACATTCATCAGCTGAGTAGATTCACTCACGACCGCCTCGATTTCCGGAATTCTTTGGGCCCGACCACATTGCCTAAGTATGCGATCGGGGAAGAGGTGGATTGTTTGTCTAAAAGATAGGATCACCTGATATCGTGCCCTATCTCGAGATTCTAAACCGGTCCGGACGTAAATGGGCCACCATGGTACGGTCCACCGGATCAATGGGCCTCCGTGGAAAGACAGCACTTCGTCCCAATATTTCTGAGTATTATGACGGGAAAAGTCAATGGCCCGTCTCCTCGTTATCACTTGGTTGGGGCGATATCGGCTTACATCAAGGGGAGGATCCACGATTGACAGCCTCTCGAATAGCCAAAGCTGAAGAATCGCGAAAAAAAATCAAAAACCGCGAAAAATTGAAAAACCGCTTAAAAAAAAACGCGAGAAAATCGAAAAAACCGAGAAAACCGTGAAAGCCACGAAAACCGCAAAAAATCGAGAAAACCGGAAAAATTGAAAAAACCGGAAAATTGCAAAAAAATCGAAAAATCTATATACCTGTAAAAGACGGGTACTCCCAGTCAACCGGGTCGACGGGTCCCTTTTACGATTATCCAAACCCTGGATAATCTCTCCTGTGATCAGCCAAGCCGGGCTATGCTCCGTTTCCATCAGGTCAACCACGGTGAAAAGTCGGACATGGCCCATGCAAGATAATAAATCCATATGACCTTTGAAGGCATAAACGTGAAGCATACAAAAAGCAAAGGCCCTACGGCTATGAACCGACCTGACCCGGACATCGTGTGGGTTCATGAATTTTTCAGCTAAATCGATCAAGGAAACGGTATCTCCTTCTAGCATACGAGATACCTCCATATGAGAAAGCCCTAAAAATTCTCGTAGTTTCCTCCTTGGATCGTGAACTGAAAACGGAATGGCAGGGCGAAGTATGGGATTCCATCCTCCTACGGCAGCAATCTCCTCAGGAATAGGACAGATTTCGCCTCGAGGGAAGCCAAAGACATGATAAGTATCGTCCCAATAGGACAAGCAAGCATCTAAGAAATGACGGTCCACTTGCATTTGACGAATTGTGAATAATTGGGTTATACCATTCTGATTCAGAATGACTTTATCAGTGTCTCTGAAAAATTGGGACCAATCTTGCAGCATTCCGATTAATCGGTCGATCCCCATAATTGGAATTTCTAAAAAAGAGAAGAAGAATAAATTTCTCAAGACTTGTTTCTCTTTGAGAAGGAGGGAAATTGTGAGAATTGTGAAGAAATCAAAAGCAGGAAAAAGGTATTTATAGCATTAAACCCAGACCTTCCTCCCCATTTTGGGATTCCTAATCCCAGAGGGTTTAGCATACAGGCCCCATCTCAGAGTCTAGCTAAGATATCCTGAGCATTCCTACTCCCTTTCAGAGTCATATAATACTCTAATTTTCAAAATTTCCTCAAATTCAAAATTTCAAAACCTTTCTCAAATTATTTTTATTCCCCAGCGTGAGTCATTTCTCCTAAAAATGTTACATGCAAAACTTTGCAACTTTGCATAATTATATACAGGAACGACTCAAGTCGGGACCATACGACTAAACTCCCCAGCGGCATTTTCTACGGGATGGACCCACATATAGGTACACCCAAGACTTACACGACAAGTTCAAAATCCCCACAGAGTTATCATCATCAGCTCAGGTACATTTCTGATCCGTGGCCGGCGGGCCCTTACGCAGAGTCTAACGAACTTTAAACGACCCGATCGGAAGTCTGCTAGGTCTTCATTTGACCTGGTAGCTACTCTGACTTTCGCCCTGTCCAAGCCTCAGTCAGAGTGGGGGCTCTGTAGACACCCACATTTGGCCATTAGGTGTCTATAGTAGTTTCCGACAAACACCCGATGATGATCGGACGCAAACATGCTTTAACGTACTTGAAAATGGGCTCGAAATCATGGATATTTGGCTTGGGCTTTTTACGGAGAACGAATCTTACAAAATCAACCTCAAAATCAGGCCCAGTGGGTCATTTCGAGTCAAATAAGACTAATTTGGGTCGAATCCGACACCAGAGGCAAAACCGTCTTTTAGCGACCGAGTCAAAACCCGGTCAAAGATATTTTTCGAGACACGGACCAGCCGTGTCACTTCACGAGTCCGGCCTAGACTCAAATGCTACAAAAAATCAGCTACGACGAGTATTAAACAATTCCGTTAAGGATAGAATTCGATCTCCAGTAGGAATCCTATTCGAACACCCGATCAAACACTCGACCGAGCATCAAATACTCGGCCGAGTACCCTGTTTTCCAGCCAGATTTCGTGGCTTCTTTGCCAAGAAAAGATAATTCTTGTTCCTCTCGACTTCTTACATTTCCTATCCAAACCGGTGTTTCTTGTTGTTCAAGCAAGATACCTCTTCTAACCTCCTTTCCTATAAATAGGAACCTCCCATCAAAGACAAAAACACAGTTTAAAAGATACAATTCATAACACATCTACAACAATCAACATCCTAGGCGATATATACAATCCCGTACAATTCATCCCCAAAATTCTAGGCAATTTTAGGAAGACCGATAATACAAACCCGAGACCCGAAGAATCCGGCCACCTTACCCGCCACCCTACACGTCCAAAAACCACAATAACTCACCGACATTAGCTCGATGCTCCCGTGCCTAAGCCACATTCCGACGAGCCCCGTTCCGAGTATACAAAGCATGTAGGTTGAGGGTGTAAATCAAAATCCCATCTTCTCCTTTCTCTCTCCCTTCCTCTCGTCTTTTTTCTTCTTTTTGGTCGTTGGTCCATCTTTATTATGGGTCATCGTCACATCTTCTATTTTCAATAATATCGATATTACGAACTATTTTTATACAAAACAGCGTTCTTAAAATACGGTATTGATTCTCTAGTCGAATATTGTATCAAAAAAGAACTAAATCAATCTCGTTGATGCTAAAAAATCGTCCTTTGATTTTAAATATAATATGACGGTTTTGACGCGGAGAGAATCAACATCTTTTTTGTTCGATTTGTTTTCAAAACGATTTTCTAAAAGACGTTTTCTTTTCTAAAAAAAAACTATTCCGAATATTCGATATCGATTTCATAATCGAATATCGAATATAACGAATGTCGCTAAATTAAGTCGAGTATAAATCATGCGATATTTGTACGCGATTTAGTAAAGCTATAAAATTTCCGAAAAACAACTTCGAAAATAGACCGGGACGCGACTCGCGTGCATCCCGGACGAGTCGCCTTCTCGGGCGAGTCGCGCCCTTCCCGGGTGAGGCGCGTAGCTTCCTGAAAACGCGACATAAAAAGCAATTTTCTAATTTTTCGAACATCGTTTCTTTAACAAAACAGCGGGTTTTCTCGGCATATTTTATTGACCTTGGTCAACGTGTGTTTAATCCATCACACAAATAAACTTTTCAAAATCATGCATGTTATCGTATTCACATTCCTTATTTGATTTACAAACCGTTACTAACTTGTTTGTTCGTGTTTGTAGCAATCTCTTTTCTTTTCGTTTGTTTTATTAGACTAAAACAAATCTCACATGCTAAAATACAACTTTGACGTTAACTTTAGTTGCATTAAATCGACCTAGCAACCCATTCAATTTTCGCATGTTTAGGGAAAACAATGTTTGCATATCATTCATCGTATCACTAACGCGCGTATTAAAAAATCAAACGATATCTTAGTAGAGGCCGCTAATGTGCGGGCGGGGTTGGGTGTTCTTTGTGAACTTCCCAATACGTACCCTCACCCCTTACTCAGAACCTCGGTTTCCGGATGTCCGAAACCATTGGCAACGAGAGTCATTCAATACACGGTATCCGATAACGTCGGTATCGGTATCAAATGCAATGGGACGAACCCAATAAACTCTGACATCGGAAATGGGCCGTATTTTGTACACGGACCACTACGACATAGAGTGGGTTCAAACGGGTCCGAACTCCCACAAAGTTCGGTGCCGACTCCAACTTCGATTTAAATTTCAATTCGACCCATCTCATATGGAGATTCATTCGTCTCCCCAAACCCGCGCGTGGCCGCGTCGGGGTGGACCTATGTCATGTCCACAAACATACTACAATACACGTATCAAACAGTGGAATCAGTTATCATAGACAATCATCACAAGACATTCATTGCATCACAACGTATCCCTTCCTATTATATACCCATGTCATTCTCACACGCTGTTACCGGGTCATGACCAGGAGGGCCGAGGTTGGTATAAGGATGTCTCCTCAACCGAACTTTAGGGGGCTCCTGATGATCCATCATCGGGGTTCATTTTATTTTCCTAGGTTCATTTAGTTTATGCTCCATGATCGTTCGCTCTGATACCACTTTGTAACACCCTCATTTACCCAGGAGCCTTATCAAGACATTCTCGAATAAATAAAGGTGTTACCATCTCGGTTTCCAGAGGTAGTAGCTCATTACAATACAACATGGAATGTCAAACCGACCATATGATTTAAACATTACAACTCATTAACTATTACAACTCTTGTACACAGCGGAAGCTATACAATCTATATAAACAGGAATGCCTACGCATTAACCCGTGCTATGACCAGGATCATTATCGCGTTCACCCCAATCCCGTACAAGCATCCCAACATCCAAACACATCACGATATACATAACCTGTATTATAGACTGCTCCCCAATTGATCAGAAATATCAATTGGATCATCTCATGCCCCCAATAAAATAGGGTGACAATTTAGACAGAGAAAATGGTTAGAACTTGATAACATTATAACATAAGTACAAAATATAAAACATCCAGTCTCAACTATCTCAGTACCATCATCAGTACCAATCAACAATATTATCTCCACAATCTGGGTACCATCACGGTACCAATCAATAATCTCATCTCAACATTCAGTACCATCACGGTACCATATCAATAATCTCGTCTCAACTTTTCTGGCGGATCCTTTCATTCCGAGTGTTCACACCTCCCGTAGGTGCAACAACCCGTGAGGAGAAATCAGGGAGGGGACTATGATCAAAGGCCTCGGCTAGGTCTAAAGCTAGCCTCACCAACTCCAATATATCAATATTCATCAATCATTCCACCATCATGATTCAACATTATTCTCATTAGCACGATATCACATCATACTCGTAACTCATACATGCATCATTATATTAACGTATTCTAAGTAAGCAAAACCTTACCTTGTCATCAAGTCACCACCGCATCAGTAGTACAAATCACCGTAGAATTTCTATGAAGTCTAATCCTAGTAAAATATTGTATACTTAAACTAATATCAAACCTAACGTAATTAAATTATAAAACGAAACTGACACCAACCTATCTAAATTAGAAAATGAAACCGACCCGACCTAATTAAGTTATCAAGTGAGACCAACCCAACTTAACTAAATTATAAAATGAGATCGAACTGCTATTATAATGGCCGCGAGTCTTGCCCTGGACCGACCTGACAGTTATAACTCAGATGAACCCGACATCACGTAACACCAACAAGCATCAGGAACAATAACAACAACAACAATAACAACAACAACAACAACAATAATAATAATAATACGTTAACAGTACCCATACCAAAACATCAACCCAACATTCCGACTACGACAACACCGTCACGACAACGCATCCAAGCATCCTCACGACAATAGTGGGAATACACCGACAACAAGAACAACCTCACGACCATACTACCACCACACGATAGTAAAAACCCGACACGATAACAAATATGATGCTCAAATAGAACAGACAATGCAAGATACCTATAATTATGTGGGTGTGATCGATGACTCGGGTTCCTTCTTCCCTCCTCTTGCTTGTGCGGCCGATTGGGTGAGGATACTTGCGAATTATGTGTGTATTGCATGAAGTCTGCTAGGTTAGAAGGGGGTCTAAACAGGAAGAGTGTGGTGTGCGACATGACGAGTTGTGTGTGTTTACATGGGAGATGGAAAATGCAAAAGAGATGAGCATGACACCAACCAATACAAACCCTACGTGCATTGTTACTAGTTGCTTTGGCCCACATGACTTATGAAGGTAATTGGGCTCGGGAATGTGTTTAAAACTCGGTTTGACCCATCTAATTATGCAAACCACTATTTATTTAAATTCGGTCTCAACTTAATTATATACTAAAGGCGGGTATAAAAGATTAGGTTATACGCAACACGTACAGGTATTAGGAATATGTTAAACAAACTAAAACAGGTTATACATTATACGAGTTAAACTAAATAGGTTGACGAATTATATTACTACTACCCATAACAATAACCCATATTAAATAAGAAATACTCGTAATACATGGCAGGTATTACAATAGTGTTGACTCTGAACTTGTTGTAGGGTGGTTATGACTTTGTTGGCAAAAAAAAGTGTTGCAATAGCTTCTCAATATATGCGTTGCATGACCGAAGATGTCTTAGCGTATGGGTAATAGCTTCTCAATATAGCTTCTGGGATAGTAGGTCTCAGGTTCGAATCCCCTCCCCCTGTATTTTAAAAAATATTGCATTTGATTAGAAAATGTTGCGCACAAAAAGTTACATTAGCCTATTACAAGGGAGCTTTAAGAAGCACATATAAAAATGTTGCATTAACCATAATAAAGCAACATTTTAGAGGTCATATGTAACATTTTTGATGCATTGCAATTGACTTGTATTATTGTAGTAGTAGGGAGAGGATTATGCTACTTCGAATGTCACAAGTTTTATTTAATGATTATTTATTTAACTTTAATTATTCAAAAGCTGTTTTACACGTGTAATACACTAATGGTTTTTAAATTGTATCACATGTGAAAAATACATATAACAAACATATGTGTAATATATATATATATATATATATATATATATATATATATATATATATATATGTGTGCAATTTCTACTCTGTATTAACTTTTAAAGTTTCGAGATTAAATAAATTTATCTCAATTTAGTACTCATATAAATTATCACATGATGACTCAAGTGATTACGGAGTTGTTTGTTCAAACGAAGAGCAAGGTAGATTACAATGGTCGAAAGGGCTTCATTACGGCGAGGGACAGAAAAATTTGGGTGAGTTTCTAACATAAGGCTTCTTTACATTGTTCTTTATATTGTAACTTTGTGGACGAAAGATCAACACCTCATCAAATCATTTTTTTAGGAAACATATAAGGAGGCCACATCTACCGATGAAGCTGAAGGTAAAGACCCAAATCAGATATGGTACGAGGTTGTCAATGGGTACCGCAAGAGAGAGGTGTATGGTATAGGGAACGCTCACCCACTGCACTTCACCCCACCAAATGCTCGAGGAGGGTATTCGACCCCAAGCGAGTACGTACCCTCTGCCATGGTTCAAATGAGGATAGAGATTAAGGATGGAAACGAACCGGATCCGCATGAATCCAGATCCAGATCCGTATCTCTGTCAATGGATCCGGATCCGATCCAGATCCGACGGATCCCAAAAGTGCAGAACTAGATCCGTTGGATCCGGACCAAATCTGGATAATTCGCGGATCCAATTTTTAACTTAACTAAAAGCCATCCAATTTGGAATTAGTGCCCAATTTTTTACTTAATTAAATAGTTGTCTCTAACACAAATCATATGAAAAAATTCAACAATCCGCCGTACATTCTCCCTCAAATTATAAACACTAACCTAAACAACTCATGCAAAAACCCTCGCCTCAGATATTGATATATTACTCTAACAACCTTGTAATTGTCAAGAACATGATCAAACCCGAATCCGAAGTTGACGGTATGAGTCCGACATCGGTAAGGACGAAATTTCCTTAGTATCCAGTAGAGGGACTGACGATGCAAAACGGAAGGCCGCCGAGACCAGAGTCCATTATTTTGGGAAAATGTGAGTGGGGATTATTTCCGTGGGTATTTCTGCCATTGAATTTTATTTGGGGATTGTTTTTTTTTAATTTCTCAAGTTCTTGTGGAGTAGATTGGATCTTGCTGTGTTAATTATGTGTGACTTAATGCACGATTTAATCCATTTTTGAATCGATTTCGAGTCTATGTACAACTTACTGCACTATGAATCTTTTACCACTTCTGCGAATCTGGGTACGGAATTTCGCGATTGAGAGTATGAGATGGAGTGAGGAGAGTGATAAACTGGTGATTGATGATGATGAAGATAATCAGGAGTTGAGAGTGTGAGACATTACCAGATGGTGATTTGGGTGAGAAATTGGTAATTTAAGATTAAAGCCGGCTGGGGTTAGATTTTGGAGAGAGTATGTCACTCAGTATGATGTTGTTTGTATGACTGTATGAGACTATGAGTGGGTTATTCAGTTTGTTTTACCGGCCCATTAGTTAACATCAACTTTAGCAAATCAGTACTCATCTTTAAAAAAAGAAAAAAGGGTTTGCGGATCGGATCCGGATCTACTTAATAAGTTTCAGATCCAGATTCGTTTAAAGATAGCGGATCCGGATCCGATCCATATCCAATGGATCTTAAATTTTAGAATCCATATCCGATTCGTGCGGACCAGATCTTGCGGATCTGGACCGGATCCCGGATCCGTTGCCATCCCTAACAGAGATTGATGAAGGAAGGGCAGAACGTGCGGCGCTTGCTTAATAAATAAAGCAACAAGCCGAGACAAATCGACAAATACTCGAAGATCTCGCCCGCCTAAGGAGCCTTCAGCATCATAACTGCAACTCTAGCCCCATTTCCCGGCCCTAAGAACCTAGAGACCCCTTCAATGGAGGTTGTAGTGGTACTTCTGCTAGTTTCCCTATTAGTTGAGTAGATATTGTCGGTAGTTGTAGTTTAAAAAACCTCGTAGTTTCCGAATGGTGATTCAGAAAAATTTGTAACATGATTCTGAATTTAGTTTATTCACGACATTTAGTAACCTTGGTTGGCAATTGATGAAGTGTGAAGCTGGCGTTATGTGGCCGATATGGCATGGTGTTTGGAATGTGTTTGGAACATATTGTCATTGTTGGGTCGTTTTTTGTGTGCAGATTTTGGCTAGAAAATAATTAAATCGAATCGGCCAATTATAGGCCTAGTAGCGACCGATAACGGTCGCTAAAGGAAAATAATAGCGACTGATAACGGTGGCTAACTAAGTCGCCCAAGGTCCCCTAGGTTGTCAGGAAACTCGTAGGCCGACTGATAACGGTCGCTAAACTTTTCCCTTTAGCGACCGATATCGGCCTCTTACCTGATCATATAGCGACTGATATCAGCCGCTACGCTTAACGACTAATATCGGTCGTCCGTGTTTCTTCGCGACCGATATCGGTCACCCGCCTTTTTTTTAAGCGACTGCCTCTTAGTGACTGTTATATGTCGCCTGTCTTTTTTAGCGACTAAAGACGGTCGCTGAGGTCGGTCTGCTGTTCCGTATTTTCTAGTAGTGGTGATACATGAAAGGAATCATGTCGCTTAATAAATGAGGTGTGACCGCCATGATCCAATCAGTTATAATTCGATTAAGGATATGAAAGTTAATGAACTTAATAACAAAGTGCACATTATATTCAAGTGGGAGAATGTTAGAATATTTAATAATATTCGTGTGGCCTCAGTGTTTCGGGTTTAAATATAAATTAAGTTCGTATTAAATATTATGAGACCTTAATATAAAAGACGACATCGTGATGGATAGGTTTCGGTTAATGTACTTAAAGTTGGGAATTACTATTATCTCTGACCTTACGTCTTTACCCAATATTTCGTAAAGGTTGTTTTTCGCGAAAGGATGTGAGTGGTTTGACTTGAGATCAAATACGTACCTCTTGAACTTGTATATATTCATATACATATCACATCAAGAAAGAAAGTACGTTATTATCTTTTTCTCTTAACAAAAGGAACAACACTCATACAGAAAGAAAAGTGAAAGGCATTGTTGTTCTTTTCTCCATCAAATTGAGGAACATTAAGGAAAGGGTTAAGGGGGATAATCGTCTTTATACTTCTTATTATTATTGAGTGCGTCTATAAGACATTGACGGTTAGTCCTTTATTCCGTTCATTGATTGTTAGGGTTCAATTAACATGTACTATCTATAATCGATTGTGGGACAGATTTTGTTGAAATGTTAATCTAGAAAAATCCAGACAAGTGTTGAACGAAGTCTAGAAATAATAATAAGAAGAAGAATGTAGAAGAAGAATGGTGGAGTAGAAGATGAATGACGAAGAAGAAATTGTGTAGGAGAAATCTAGAGTTATCCATGAAGGAAATTTCTAGATATTGTGTAGGAGATATCTAGAGTTATCCATGAAAGAAATTTCTAGACATTTGTAACTACTATAAATAGGTTATATGTATGCTTGCAAAGTGTGTGGCCTCAAGCTCCGAGCTATGAAGGTCTCACCCTCCCCCCAAATATTTTAAGGTTATTTAATGACAATAATACCAACTATATGGCATCTTCCCAAAATAATACCAATTTCAATAAATCTGATAATAATACGTATTATTGGAACAGTTAAACAAGAGTAGTATAAGTCACTTTATAACCTGCTACATCATGTCACCTAATTAATATTTAACCTACTACTTATCCTCCATCCTACTCCTTAGATCTGGATAACGGGTGATGTCGGGTCAGTTTCGGGTCGGGCCACTTTCGGGTTATAATAATTGGGTTGACTTTGGGTCGGGTCGGATAATTTTGGGTTCAGGTCATTCTCGGGTTTGCTGTTTTAAACTTTTTTAGGGATATCGATTCATTTTCTATAGTAATAGTCGGGTCAGTTTCGGGTTAGTTCAGGTCAATTCGAATTACAGGACAAAATCAGGTCTTCAATTCGGGTGTCGGGTCGCGTTCGATTTGGCTTATTCGGTCGGGTCAGTTTTGTCAGGTCTACTCCTCCTTACTTCTCTCCTTCATCCTCTCTATCCATTACCCAAGGAAGAGGAAGACGGAGGACATTAATGATGTTTAGTGCCCCGTACACTAAGTAAGTGAAAAAGAGTAAAGTAATATGAAATAAATTAAACTTGAAAGAGGAAGGTCTACCGCTAACTGGTCATCTATACTACTCTGATTTAACTACTCCAAAAATACGTATTATTTTTTGATTTATTAAAATTTGAATTATTTTCGGAAGACGCTCTATAGTTGGTATTATTGCCGTTAAATAAAATTAAAAGTGAAAAAGGAAGGTGGAAGGGTTGTATAGGTAACCGGTCACCGATACTATTCTAGTTTAACTACTCCAATAATACGTATTATTCTCAGATTTATTAAAATTTATATTATTTTGGGAAGACGCCCTATCGTTGGTATTATTGTTGTTAAATAACCCAATATTTTAAAATCACACAAATATCAAATCATAATAAAAGATCATCGATATTCATGTATATTGGGCTCAAATTCTTCCGTTGCCAAAATTCCAACATGGTATCAGAGCCAATGGTTCAAACCGGGATATGAACTTTACATTGAAGCACCAAATCACCATATATCTCTTTCGCTCCATCATAAAAAAATCGGTAAGCAAAAACAATTTGTTTCCAATAATGTTTTATGTTTAAAAAAATTGTTACCCTCCCAAATATGTACCACAATATTTCACCCAAAACAATAGGGTAGCACAGTAAAAATGCTAACCCGAAATCCGGGCAGTAAAAAAAATAAGCTGACCCGATGAGAGTAACCAAAAAAGGTTAACTCGAAATCCGAATAGCGAAAAGAGCTAATTCGATGAGGGTAGTAAAAAAAACTAACCCGAATTCAACAAGGGTGACAAAAAGAATGTCAACCCAATTCCATCAAGGAGTACAGTATCTCAAAGAGACTCCGAACACAAGGCGGGCATCGAACCCGACCAATCAAACAAATGGGGCATCGACCCTACAAGTAATAAAATCGGACAAGTTCCGACCTTCAGGCAAGACAAACAAGTCATGGGAAGAAAACAAATAAGTCATGGGAAGAGTACAATAACAAATCAAGTTATACAAAAATCAAGAAGAAAAATGCATCACAACAAGATTCAACAAATGAAGACGACATACAAGACAAGACTATCCAAGGAGCGATGGAAGCAAACGGAGGAGACGCACAAAAGAAGGTGCAAGATTACGATGCGACAAAAATAAGACAACGAAAATTCAAGATTCAAGGAGAGCAATTACAAGTAATATTTCAAATTGAAAGAAACAAGATTTTTCAAGATTAAGGAGGAGTGTTGAAATGTTAATCTAGAAAAATCTAGACAAGTGTTGAACAAAATCTAGAAATAATAAGAAGAATGGTGGAGTAGAAGATGAATGATGCAAAAGAAATTGTGTAGGAGAAATCTAGAGTTATCCACGAAGGAAATTTCTAGATATTTGTAACTACTACTCCCTCCATTCATATCCAAACTACACATATTTCTTTTTAGTCCATTCAAATTCACTTGTCACATTTCCTTTTTGGTCAATTATTATGACACTTTTACCTTTACTTTATGGTCTATTTACAAAAAATGTTCTTATAACCCACCTTATATTCTTCTTAATGACACAATAAAATAGATGATGAGTCCTTACATTGTACTTTAATAATTTTCTATTGATCTCCCAAAAACTTGTGCAAATAGGAAATGTGTAGTTTGGATATGAATGGTGTTAGAATATGTGACTTGAAGTTGATATTTCCTAGTTTGGTGGTTGTCCCACATCTAAGGAAATAGGAAAGTGTGGTTCATGTACAACCTATATATTGTATTTTTGTCCCACATCGGAAGATTAGGAAAGGTGAGGGAGTTCTATTCATATAAATAGGAGTCTCCCCTCCACCTTAGAATCCATCCAAAATATTTGAGTCTCTTAAGTCATTACTTAGAGAGAGCTCATATGAGTCTGTAATTTGCATTCTCGACATATTAAAAGTTTTTCCCTTCGCCTGTGGACGTAGCTAACAAGTTGTTAGTGAACCACGTTAAATCTTGGTCTCTTTCTTTTAATTATTGTCGTGTTTGTTAGCTTCCGCACAACAAACTGGTATCAGAGCTCAAGGTATCTCGGGTATTTGTGATCTCGGTAAATGGCGGCGATGAGTATGAAGATTGATAAGTTCACGGGGAGGAATAGCTTCGGGCTATGGCAAATTAAGATGAAGACCTTGCTAAGCAACAAGGTATTTGGAAACCCTTGACGAAGGGTATTAAGGCTACAGTGTCAGCTGAGGGAGCAGCACCTACAAAGGGGAGCATCACAACTGCCGAATTGGAGGAGATGGAGGAGAAAGCTCACTCCACATTTTGCTATGTTTGGCGGATGACGTCATCACCGAAGTTGCTGACGAAGATACTGCCTTGGGGCTTTGGTCAAAGTTGGAGTCTTTGTTTATGGCGAAGTCACTCACCAACAAGTTGCTTTTGAAGCAACGCTTGTTTAGCCTCCGAATGCAAGATGGTATGTCCCTTAGAGATCATCTCGATAGTTTAAATATTATATTGCTTGATTTACGTAATATAGATGTTAAGGTCGAGGATAAGGATGCTGCCTTAATATTGCTTGTTTCTTTGCCTAACTCGTATGAAAATTTTGTTGAGTCATTTGTTGTTGGGAAAGAAACCTTGACCCTAGAAGAGGTGAAGTCGGCCCTTCACATTAGGGAGTTGCGTAAAAGGCGACAATTGATGTGGGTGAAAGTCATACTGTCGGGTTAGTAGTTAATACATCCAAGGGGAAGGGTCAAGGAGGTAAGAAAAAGAATAAGTCTAAATCTAAACCTAAAGGACCAAGCCCAAATGACCTTTGCCACATTTGTAAGGAACCAGGACATTGGAAGGCTAATTGTCCAAAGAAAAAGCCTTCAGCTGCAGCCGTTGTCCAGGGTCAAAAGTATGATTCGAAGGATGATATAGCCTTAACTGTCAATAAAGTTCAACATCCTTCCGACAAATGGGTTTTAGACTCAGGTTGTTCATATCATATGTGTCCACATCGTGATTGGTTTTCCACTTATGAGAGCTTTAATGGTGGTAATGTTATTATGGGAAATGATGTTGTCTGCAAAGTTTATGGGAAAGGGTCAATCAAGATTAAAACATGTAATGGTATGATTCGTACTTTAACTGACGTAAGACATGTTCCTTTGTTGAAGAAAAATTTGATCTCTCTTGGTGTTCTAGATGAAAGGGGTTTCACTTTTTCGGGTTCAGATGGGACATTGAACGTTATGCAGGCTTCCAAGGTGATACTTACGGGTATCAAGAGAAATACCTTGTATTTATTGCAAGGTATGACGTTGACTGGTTCTGCAGCTGTAGCGTCAAAGGATCGTCATACAGATGAGACTAAGTTATGGCATATGCGACTTGGTCACATGGGTGAACGAGGGATGCAGATATTATCCAAGAGGGATCTTCTGGGTAGGTATAATATGAAGAATCTTAGTTTCTGCGAGCATTGTGTGTTCGGGAAGAAGCATCGTGCTAAGTTCGGCAAAAGGGTGCACACTACCAAGGGAACGCTTGATTATATCCATTCAGATTGTTGGGGTCCTGCTCGTGTAGAAGGTATTGGAGGTTTTCACTATTTTGTCACATTTATAGATGATTTCTCCAGGTACACGTGGCTTTATTTGTTGAAGCACAAGAGTGAGGTCCTTAAAACCTTCATTCAGTGGAAGGCGTTGGTGGAAATTCAAACGGGAAAGAAGATCAAAAGGCTATGAACGGATAATGGTCTGGAATTTTGTTTGTCTGAGTTCAATGAGCTTTTCAAGGATAATGGGATTGCTAGGCATCACACCATTAGGGGAACACCGCAGCAAGACGGTGTTGCAGACCGCATGAATCAGACGTTGCTTGAGAGAGTTTGGTGCATGCTCTCCAATGTAGGGTTTACTAGGAAGTTTTGGGGTGAAGCTGTGAAGACGGCCTGTTTTTTGATAAATCGTGCACCTCATATGGGGATTGACTGCAAGAGGCCTTATGAGGTATGGTCTGGTAAGTATGCTGATTATTCATGTCTGAAGGTTTTTGGTTGTTTGGCCTATTATCATGTAAATAAGGGAAAGCTAGAGCCGCGAGCCAAAAAGGGTTGCTTTATGGGATATGGAGATGGAGTAAAGAGATACCGCATTTGGTCTCCGTCAGAGAATCGCGTCATCCTTAGCAGGGATGTCACTTTCGACGAAAGCTCTATGTTTGTGTCTTTAGATAATTCAACAAGTCAAGACAAGAATGATAGTCTCGAGAAACAGGTGGAGCCAGATGTAGCGCCAGCCGTGTTGTTACCAGGAACATCGATCCAGGTTACAGAAGAAGCTCCAGAGACTAATCCGGTTGAGGAGGAAAGTCAACCAGAAGGGTCCAATGTTGATGAACTAGAGGCTTCTGATGGACGCCCTAAACGGACAATAAGAGAGCCTAGTAGGTTGATCAAAGAGATAGAGGGGCGAAGAATTCATTCCCAGAACTGCTATGCTGAAGAGATGGTGGGATATGCACTACAAGTAGCCCACGAAATTGAGTCATCTGAGCCACTATCTTATAGAGAAGCAGTTTCTAGTGGTGATTCGGCGCAATGGATCACTGCTATGAGTGAGGAGATAGAGTCTCTTCACAAGAACAAGACATGGGAGCTAGTTAAGGTGCCACAAGGCAGGAAGGTGGTTGGTTGCAAGTGGGTATTCAAACGGAAAGAAGGAACAATAGAGCGTGAAAGCATCAGATACAAGGCACGTCTAGTCGCGAAAGGTTTTAGTCAGAAAAAAGGGGTTGACTACAATGAGTTCTTTTCTCCTGCAGTGCGACACACTTCTATTCGAGTTCTCTTAGCGATGGTCGCTCATTATGATCTAGAACTAGAACAACTGGATGTGAAAAGAGCTTTCCTTCACGGAGAACTAGAGGAAGATATCTTGATGAGTCAGCCAGAGGGGTTTGAAATTCCGAGAAAAGAGGCCTATGCTTGTAAGTTAAAGAAGTCTTTATACGGGCTCAAACAATCACAGAGACAGTGGTACAAGAAGTTTGATAGCTTTATGGTAGAGCATGGCTACAATAGAAGTCCTTATGATTGTTGTGTTTATCATAACAAAATAGAGGATGGCTCGTATTTATACTTGGTTCTATACGTAGATGATATGCTCATAGCTGCGAAGAAGATGTCTTATGTTCAAAAGCTCAAGGTACTTCTCAGTTTCGAGTTTGATATGAAAGATTTGGGAGCAGCTAGGAAAATTCTCGGCATGGATATTTATAGAGATCGGGTTCAAAAGAAGCTTTTCTTGTCACAGAAAAGTTATATTTTAAAGGTTTTATCTAGGTTTGGGATGAGTACCGCGAAACCTATAAACACTCCATCGGCTGCGAATGTTCGGTTATCTAATTCTTTTGCACCTCAAACTGAAACTGAGAAGACATACATGTCAGGTGTTCCGTATGCTAGTGCAGTTGGTAGCTTGATGTACGCTATGGTTTGCACAAGGCCTGATATTGCGCATGCTGTTAGTGTTGTAAGCAGGTTTATGGCTCAACCTGGCTGCGAACACTGGCAACAAGTTAAGCGGATATTCCGCTATTTGAAGGGAACGACAGATGTCGGTCTCATATATGGGTGTGATACAACGTGTTTGGTGACGGGTTATTCTGATTCTGATTATGCAGCAGATGTAGACGGTAGAAGATCGATGACTGGCTACGTATACACTCTTGGTGGATCTGTTGTTAGCTGGAAGGCTACTCTACAGTCGTCTTTTACTTTGTCAACAACAGAGGCTGAGCACATGGCTTTAACTGAAGCGGCCAATTCAAGGTGGGTATTTGGTTAAAAGGGTTAGTTAGCGATCTTGGGTTACATCATGATCAAGCTATTGTGTACTGTGATAGCTTAAGTGCTATATGTCTTGCTAAGGATCAGGTGCATCATGAAAGAACCAAACACATTGATGTAAGGTATCATTTCCTACGCAGTGAGAAGCGCATCGTGGTGAAAAGGGTTGGGAGTTGGGACAACTGATAATCCAGCTGACATGTTCACTAAGCCGGTTCCGCCTAGCAAATTCAAACATTGTTTAGATTTGCTAAATGTTGACAGTTATATGTAAGCCCTTCGGAGCTGTACAGCTCCACGGAGGGTATTAAGTCCTAGGTGGAGTAAGCCCGTGCCTTGGGTGAAAAAGGCAAAGCCCGTGCCTTGGGTGAAAAAGGCAAGACCCGTGCTTTGGGTGAAAAGGGCAAACCCGTGTCTTGGGTGAAAAAGGCAAGACCCGTGTCTTGGGTGAAAAAGACAACCGAGGGAAGGGAGAAAACGTCTATTGATTGAAGACCGTTGAAAAATGCGATCGTTCAAGTCAAGGTGGAGAATTGTTAGAATATGTGACTTGAAGTTGATATTTCCTAGTTTGGTGGTTGTCCCACATCTAAGGAAATAGGAAAGTGTGGTTCATGTACAACCTATATATTGTATTTTTGTCCCACATCGGAAGATTAGGAAAGGTGAGGGAGTTCTATTCATATAAATAGGAGTCTCCCCTCCACCTTAGAATCCATCCAAAATATTTGAGTCTCTTAAGTCATTACTTAGAGAGAGCTCATACGAGTATGTAATTTGCATTCTCGACATATTAAAAGTTTTTCCCTTCGCCTATGGACGTAGCTAACAAGTTGTTAGTGAACCACGTTAAATCTTGGTCTCTTTCTTTTAATTATTGCCGTGTTTGTTAGCTTCCGCACAACAAATGGAGGGAGTATAAATAAGTCATATGTATGCTTGCAAAATGTGGGTGGCCTCAAGCTCCCAAGCTATGAAGGTTTCACCCTCCTCCAAATATTGTAAAATCACACAAATATCAAATCATAATAAAAGATCATCAATATTCATGTATATCAGGCTCAAATTCTTCCGCTGCCAAAATTCCAACAGATTTCATTATCGAATCATAAAGTATATCTTACAAAAATATTTAGTCGAGGCTGTTATGGAGCAGTACACCTACATACTCGAAGTGTGATGAGTTTTCAATGTCACGATGAAACTATATAGAGACATAGCTAGTATGCTGTATTGTTGTATGTCTATGTTTTTGTCTAACATACATCACAATTCTGGGTTCCAATACATATAAGTAAGGCCCTGTTCTTTTCGGCTGAAACAAGGCTGAGCTGAGCTGAGCTGGTCTGATAAGAGCTGAGCTGGTCTGATAGGAGCTGGGCTGAACTAAAAGAAACTGAAACTAATAACTACTTATATAGATTATCTAATAATATTTTAAAAAATGAAAAAAAATAAAGCCAATTAATAATAATAATAATAATAATAATAATTATTATTATTATTATTATTATTATTTTAATAATAATAATAAAAACAACAACAACAACAACAACAACAACAACAACAACATAATACTCTCTCCAATTCATTTGATTTCTACATTTATTTTTTCATACTTGACATACTAAAACTTGTTATGTATATATGTTTGATTACGTAATATACAAACTTTTATATTTTGATATTCTTAAATTTTAATAAAATACAAATAATACTCATATGTTATATTGTATGGTATATAGATATTAGATATTCTATTCACTAAAAAATAGTGTAAAAAAACGTAAATTAATTGTAATGGCATTGAGACAGAGTTGTAAATATTTGAATGTAATATCTATTTCAATACCTAAAAATATTATAGAGTTCATAATAATATTAATTAATAATTGTCATAATAATAATGATAATAAAAAATAGAAAAAACATAATAATAACGATAATAATAACAATGACGATGATAATGACGACAACGACGTTGACGATGATAATAATAATTTGTTATTATTATTAACACTAAGAGCTATGGGTAATAAAAATAACAACAACAATAATATTATCGTTATTATTATTTTTTTATGAAAAGAAACTTGCATTAATATAGAAATGCCATAACAACAACAACAACAACAACAATAATAAGACCTTATTGTAATTTGTTTCGATCTTAATGCAACTTCCGTTTCATATAAATAAATAAATAATAATAATAATATTATTATTATTATTATTATTACTATTACTACTATTATTATTATATTTTATTGTTGTTGTTATTATTATTAATATTATCATCATTATTATTATTATTGGAGTATTATTATTTTAGAAGCTGAAAATATTGGAGTTGGGCTGAAAATATTAGAGCTGAGCTGAGCTAAGCTGATAGGAGCTGGACTGAGCTGATAGGAGCTGGACTGAGCTGATAGAAGCTGAGCTGGTCTGAAACGGGCTGAAAATAAGTTGAAAAGAACAGGGCCTAACGTAGCACTAAAATAATATATATTCCGTAGTAAAGTTTAAATAAACATAAATGAATAAGACGGAGGAAGTAATCATGCTCCGTATTTAATAGATAGAAGAAAAGTGAGAGGGGTATGTAGCAGACTGAACATATTAAAGCCAAAATTGAAAAAACGTGTGTCGTAAATGAATAAGATGCATGTTATTGCTGCCATTCCGACCGCAATACTCCGTATATAGCAAGGTGTCGATTTCCTCAGCAGCTCCATCCAAGATGCAAATTCTATACGCCTGGATTGATATAATACTGTACACCGGTACATTGCAACAGTGACGACGTGCATGAGTAGTTAATGTCGTTGTGTATGTATGTACTCATCGATTCCACCTACTATGCAGCCAGCATCAATTTCAGTCCAGGTATAGTACTTGCCTAGGCCCGGTTCTTTTGGGCTGAAACAGGGCTGAGTTGAGCTGAGTTGGTCTGATATGAGCTGAGCTGAACTAATAGAAGCTGAGCCGAAACAAGCTAAAACTAATAACTACTTATATAAATTATCTAATACTCGTAATATTTTAAAAAATGAAAAAAAAAAATATAACACTAATAATAATAATAATAATAATAATTAATAATAGTAATAATAACAACAACAACAACAACAACACGGTACTCTCTCCAATTCATTTGATTTCTACCTTTGTTTTTTCATACTTGACATAGTAAAATTTGTTAAGTATATATCTTTGATTATGTAATATACAAAATTTTATATTTTGATATTCTTAAATTTTAATACAATACAAATAATACTCATATGCTATATTGTATGGGATACACACACACATATATGTATATATGTATATATATATCAGATATTCTTTTCACTAAAAAATAGTGTAAAAAAAACGTAAATTAATCGTAATGGCATTGAGACAGAGTTTTAAATATTTGAATATAATATCTATTTCAAGACCTAAAAATATTATAGAGTGCATAGTAATATTAATTAATAATTGTTATAATAATGATGATGGTAAAAAAAATAGAAAATAATAATAATAACGATAATAATAACAATGACGATGATGATGACGACAACGACCTTAACGATGATAATAATAATTGTTATTATTATTAACACTAAGAGATATGGGTAATTGTAGACACCCGCATTTTGCCTGCTAGTGTCTATAGCAGTTCCCGACAAACATCCGATGATGATCGGATGCAAACGTGACTTAGTATACTCGGATTTGGACCCGAAATCGGTAATATCTGACATGGACTTTTAGCGGAGTCATAATCTCACAAAACAGACATCAAATTCAGGCCCAGTGGGTCGTTCCGAGCAAAATAAGACTAATTTGGGGCAAAACCGACACCAGAAATAAATCCCGTCTTTTGGCGACCGGGTCAAAACCCGGTCAAAGACGAACCCGTCACAAAAATCAGCCTAAGTGGGACCTTCTAGAAGCTGGCGCCCAAATCCATTTCAAAAAAAGATACCAAATCAACCAAGTCAACCTTTCCTCTTTTATCTCGGATTATCTGATCCACTCGATCGAGTGGATTGACCCACTCGGTCGAGTGGAGCGTCAAAAAACGGATCAGGCCCATTTTCTAGGGCACTCGACCGAGTGCACTAGGGCCACTCGATCGAGTGACCCTAGGTCGTGGGGTAAAGTCTATAAATACCCCTTCAAACCCATTGCATTTTCAGAGATTTTACTAATGCAAAATTACCCTAAGCTTCCACTCTAACCTATCCATACTCTCAACACTACAAGCCTTAGCAACCCTAAGCCCTACACACAAAGAACCGAGTCCCTTGTCCCTCGAAAAACCGACATTTCCCCCTACACACACCATAACTTACATACATCCTCGATACTCCATAAGTCCCGTCACTATTCGCGAGTCCATTTCCGAGGTTCCTACTAAGCATGTATGTTGAGGGTGTCCTAAACCCCATTTCAATCCTTGCCCTCTTTATTTTCGTTTTTGTATTGTTAATATTATACTTATACTAGTATCGTATTTCTAACACTCTAACTCTAACATTCTAACATTTTACTTTTTTTGCATACTAACTTTTACATTTCGCTACTAACATATTACTATCGTACCGTGTATATATATATATAATTAGTATCGAAAATTCGGTTTTGGATGCGTTTGACTACAATTGTCACCTAAAATCCGTTTAATCCCTTTACGAGCAACAACGGAGGTGGAGCCCTTTCGAGGAGCCCCGCCCCAGTGTACTCAAGGGCGTGACGTGATCGCGACTAATCGTAGTTGAACGTATTCGATCCCATTTTAATTAGTACGGAACCCATTGACACGAAAACCGACATCACGTAACCCGAAAAGGTTAGTTTCGATGTCATGACGTAGAGGGAATCCTTCCGTTACTAATTCAAGTTTCTAACGTAAACGTTTCATAAAATCCCGACAACGGTATTATCATCGTATATGTACACGATTATAGTACCGGAGGTCGAGTTAAATTCAAATCATGCGATATTTGTATTTAAACTCGACCGACCGTCGTTTTCGACCCCAAAAACGAAACGAGTTAACACTCGTACAGGGACTACTCGACCGAGTGCATAGGCCACTCGATCGAGTAGTGTCCATAAAACTGGGCAGATTACTTTTCGAGGGCACACTCGACCGAGTCAGACCATGACTCGACCGAGTGGGTCCTGAAACCCGGTAATCCGAGAGCTTAAATGCAACATTTAGGCCTCGTCTTTTTTTTACGACTCTTAGTCGACACGTGTAAAGCCAATCACGTGAACCCATTTTCCAAAACTCACGTTTATCGTGACAACTCCTTTTCCAAAAAATCCGATAACGGTATTATAATCGTATGAGACATGATTATATTACCGGCAAACCGAATTAAATCTAAATTCGTCAATATTTTAATTTAATTCGGCCAACTCTCGATTTAAAACGCATAAAAACACGAGTCATAGCTCGTACAGGTGCCACTCGACCGCATACACCTGCCACTCGACCGAGTAACACCCCAAACCGTGGGCAGAAACTCCTTTTAGGACGCACTCGACCGAGTCAGACTATGACTCGATCGAGTGGGTCCTGTAGCCCAGTAACCGAGGGCCTTGACACATACTTTCAAGCCTCGTCTTTTTTATCGACATTAGTCATCACGTGTAAAGACTATCACGTGACTATCCTATTTTCAAAACCATGCACATCACGGCACGTAGAGCGACTTTGATCGATTTTTCGACGTGATAAGTCGGGACAAGGCATTGAGGCATAGGATCGGGCTAGCATCACGCCTAGGCCCTATGTCTCCGTCCTTCGTTTGATGTACAACATAGTGTATATTTAAGCGAGGTTAGTCCGTTTACACATTTTTCGGTCTAGCTTATATGCGGGGTCGTCCCTAACTTTTATTTATTTATTATACTATTTCCATATCATTTGCAATTTTCGTATTGACCGGGTTGTATTTCCGCCCGTGTAACTTGTACGTTATTTACGTTTGAGCTTCATTTATTTACTTGCTTATTGCTTTATAAATGAACCTCGCATGCTAAACCACTTTGACCATATTTTAGATGCATTAAATGACGTAGTTAACATACTATTCATATGCTTAGCCCGAAAACGCTGTTTGCATATCATTTAATCGTTTTACTAGCGCGCACACACGAACACGAACGATGTCTTAGTAGAGGCCGCCATGTGCGGGCGGGGTTGGGTGTCCTTAGTGGGCTTCCCAACACGTACCCTCACCCCTTACTCAGAACCTTTGGTTTCCGGATGCCCGAAACCCTTGGCGCACGAGAGTCATTCTATATACGAAAGCCGGTTTATACGGTATCGGTATTGCAATGCAAAGGGACGAGCCCAATAAACTCTGAAATCGAAGTGGGCTTACTTTGTGTATAGCCCATGACGACATAGAGTGGGCTCGTATGGTTCCGAATAACCACAAAATTCGGTGGCGACTCCATTTTGACTTAAATTTCGAACCCGAGAACAATCTCACCACGAGATTCATTCGCCTACCCAAACCCGCGCGTGGCCGCGTCGGGGTGGACCTACGTCATGTCCACAATTTGGCGACTCCGCTGGGGATACCTGATGTACCACATGTCATCGGGGTTCCTAGGGTGAGACTCGAAGAGAAATCGTTCGTATATTAGTGTGCGCGCATTAGTTTAATGGTTCATGCATAACCCAAATTTTGCCCGGGCCGGTTACTTGTGACTGACGTCCCACTATACCACGGTGCATTCCTACATGGGTGCGCTAAAGACTTCGATGGCGGAACTCACCGGGGTTTTACGGCAGGTCCTAGTTCCAAATTGGCTAGGAAGTCCGTCCCGTTTCGTGAGAATGCGATCGTTGTTGGTATAGACCCTATTCGACCGACCGAGACTTAGTGTAAAGCATACATAAGCGTCGTTATAATGCTTAATTGACTATGTGCTGCTTGGTTTCCGTGTCATTTTTCAAAAACCGTCATTTCAAAAAATGCATCTTTCCAAAAACACCCAAATTTTGAAAAACCCGAAATGCTGTCCGTTTCGGGACTCGTCTTTTCAAAATATCCAATTTTCAAAACTCGGAATGCCGCCGAAATTTAGGATCAAATGATTTGACTCAAAACATCCTTTTTCTCTAGTCGGCATGCTGCCCGTTTTAATTCATGAATTTCCAACACCATCTCGATTTCCTGAATTTTTCAAAATTCTAATCTTGGTTTTCGAAATTCCGTTTTTTTTTATATTTCCAAACTCTCGGAAATTCATCCACTTAATATTCAAAATTCAAACATCCGACTTTCCTAGTAAACCTTCCTTATTATAGGACCTACCGTCTAGCCGTGTGTCAGGTCTTTGCATAGTATGTCGAAGGTCTATAGCGTCGAAACTCCGCTGATCCTATATCACGAGTTTCCCCCCTTTCCTAAGTCCGCCTTATCAATCAAGGCACGACCGACCCGCGTAGGGCATACCCCTACAAAGGAAAGTCCGTCCATACACTCGAGTCAAAAGTCTGGGGAAAAGTCTCACGTGGACCTTCCTTCGAACGGGATTAAGCCCACAAAGCCAAAATCCTAAGGAAGTTATACCACCCATCGAGTCATCCGTCCAGATGTCCTTCTCGAGTCTTTAGTCTTCTTTCCTAGTGTCGCTCAGGATATACTTTTCCTTTCCTTTTCCAAAGATCTGGGTTCAGTTTCTGATTACGCGGTGTTCTTACAGACAGGCCGCCGACAACTAGACACGCTCGAAGGATGGCTACTTTGAACAGCCTGCAAACCGCTTTGGACGCCATGGTCGCAAAGCAGACCGATATCGAAGCCCAACTGACCGAAATGAGGGCTGGCCAGGTGGCCATTGTTGCTCGCCTAGCTACGGTGGAGCAAGGGACCCCTAATGTCGAGACTACTGGGCCCATAACTGAACTGGTCAGCGCAGTGCGCCGGCTAGAAGAACAAGTCCATTTGACTGGGAGTAACAATATCCACCGGGAGAATAGCCGAGAGTACTCCACGGTGAGTGACAAGCTGCCCGCAAACCTGAACCTCACAGGTTTGCCCATGTTCGAGGGAACTGAAGACCCGTTACTACATGTGCGGGCCTTCAAGGAATTCATGGCCATCAAGGGAGTGGATTCATCCATGTTCAAGAATCTCTTCGCTGCATCCCTTGAGAAGCACCCACGGGCCTGGTACTATAGGCTAGACCCGAAAAAATACCCTACATGGGATGATGTGGCTACCGAGTTCGCTCGGAACTATGCTGACAATACCGAGATCCAAACCACGATGCGATCTCTGGAGGTCATGGCCCAAGAGCCAAAGGAAGGTTTCACTAAGTACCTTCAACGCTGGAGGGCCGAGAGCGTGAAATTGGTCGATAAGCCCAATGAGAAGACTCTGGTGGAGGCTTTTGTCAAGAACCTCCTCCCCTCCTACAGGGTTCACCTCCGGTACGCAGTCATACCCAATTTCACCACCCTTACTGAAATGGGTATGAGGATCGAAGATGACCTGAGACTAGAAAGCCTCACTAAGGCCACTAGCAAAGGATACCAAGGGGCCTCTTCCTCCGCCACTAAGCCCCAGGCCGCGACCCGCAACATTTTTGACACGGTTAATCTACTAGATGCCCCGTCCAAGAAGAACACCCCACCTCGGGTCTTCACCGACATAGGTACTACCTATACTTATGCCTTACAAAGGCTATCCTCCAAAGGCCTAATCCAACCGATAGGCCCAACTCCTGAAGTTCCGGTCGAGCGGCGCTCCAAGAACTACAATGCTCAGGCCTATTGCCAATACCACCGGGGCAATGGGCATGACACCGAAAAGTGTTGGAAGCTGAAGCACCTGATCCAGGACCTGATCGAAAGCGGTAAAATCCCGCTACCCGGAGATAAGCCCAGCAACAAGGAAAACCCTTTCAGCTCCCATGCCATCTTTGCCGGGGAGGTGATTGACTGCTCTCACCTTATCTCCCCCTACACCCCGCAAGTGAACGGGATCTGGTTCGACGACGAGGATGATATCTACCTCGCTAAAGGGGAAACCGTTCCCATCACCCCTGAACAGATTCAAGAGGTCAAAACTCGAGTCCTAGCCAGCAACAACCTTGGTCGTCCCTATTTAGCCACAAGCACTAGGGACACCCCTATCCCGGAAACCGTCACCGATCCACTCGGGATGGAAGTCGCCCCTGAAGAGCCGACCGCCGAAACGGCCGTCGTGAAGCAATTAAAGAGAACCCGAGTTGACCTCACCATATGGCAACTCCTTGTTAGCTCTCAAGAACATCGAGAAGCACTTACAAAGGCTCTCGATCAAGTCAAGATCGACTCTCTGGCTACCCCCGCTGAAATGGTAGCCACGGTCCTACCCCACCTAAAGGGTAAGGCCAAAGTAGGAGGCCCAATGATCACCTTTTCCGAAGCCGATCTGCCGCCGTTCGGGACCTCCCATAACCTGGCCCTTTACATCACGGTGATTTGCCGAGGAAAATACCTCCCGATGACCCTAGTTGATGACGGGTCGGCCGTGAATGTCCTTCCTCTAAGGACCGCCAAAGCCCTCGGCATTACCGAGGCTGACTATATCCCGACTGCTCAAACCATCCAGGCCTTTGATGGGAGCCCAAAGTCGGTAGCTGGGGCCATAAAACTGACCATCATCACGGGCCCGGTAGAAAAGGAGCTTGAATTTCAAGTGATTGATGTCACCTCATCATTCAACATGCTCCTAGGAAGGCCGTGGATTCACGCGGTGAAAGCTGTGTCCTCCACCCTCCACCGTAAGATCAAGATGCCTCTACTCGACGGTATTATTACTCTAGAGGCGACCCCAATGACCGTGGCTAGCTGTAACGCCACGGGCCGCACGGACCTCTGGGGGTTCGACTTTGTGGGGATGATCGAGGAAGAATACCTTTTTAGGCCTTACTTCACCACGAGCATTGACACAATGCTCCAGAACCTAGGGTACCTTCCGGGGGCTACCTCTCGACCCGACCTTCCAGCTGGGAGGATCATCGAGGTCCTTAAGGACGAAGACTCTCACTTCGGCCTTGGCTATGCCCTCACTCCGGACAACGTTGTCCGAGCAGGAATCGAAAAGGCCTGCAACATCATGAAGGGTATCTACTTGAGCCCTTATAGCCCACGGTTGTCTGACTACTTTGTCACACCCGTATTCGGGGCTGTCCAGGTTGGACTATACCAACCTAATGCTACGCACCTCGGGACCCACTTGGCCCGGGATTGCAACTACATCCCGGATGAGATGTTCGCCCTCGTCCAGTCCGACGGAGCGGACGATGCCGAGCCCGCGCTAGGACTACTCTTCGGGGAAGACACCGTAGCCCCGACTCCAAAGGAAGACCTGGTCAACCTGATTCTCCGCAGCAACAGGTTTGACCCGACCAAGCTGATCTCGGATGTTGGCTCCGAGACGGGAAAAAGGGCCTGGAGGAAGACTGTCAAGTGGACTGACAGTCAAGGAAGGATCTACAAGCTGGTCACCGGAGAGGGAGACATACCTGAGTCTGAGTCCGAGTCTGAGTCGGAGTCTGAGTCAGAGTCTGAGGTCGAGTCTAGAGAAGTCGGTGCTAGAGTCACTCCTGTAACCCCCCTCCCTTCTATCATTCCTGCTGCCAGCACTTCGGGGTCTGTCCCGAGTGCTTTACCAATCCCGCCACTGACCAACGATCAGATGGCTGCTCTCTTTGAGCTGTTTTCTAAATTTTCAATCAATAATAACAACCGTTCTGCTTACGACTTGTCTCTTTTAAATCCTGCTTTCAAAAATGATTTATGCTATGACATTGAGAAATCCGACGAACAGGTACCCTTACCTCCACATCTGATCGAGCAACTAGAGCAAAGGGAATCCCGAAATCCGGTAATTGAAGAGACCGAGTCCATAAACGTGGGAACGACCTTAGAGCCTCAGATACTTAAGATAGGGTTATCCTTAAATCCCGAGGAGAAACAACAGTTCATAAACCTCCTCCAAGAGTTCAAAGATGTCTTCGCGTGGTCCTACAAGGACATGCCGGGGATAGACCGGGAAATAGCCGAGCACCACATACCTATCAAAGACGGGTGCAAACCGGTCAAACAAAAGCTTCGTCGAATGAGGCCCGAGTGGTCTCTCAAAGTAAAGGAAGAAGTCGACAAACAGTTCAAAGCCGGCTTCATACAGGTGTCCGAGTATCCGGACTGGGTTGCAAACATCGTGCCGGTTCCTAAAAAGGACGGTAAGGTGCGGGTATGTGTAGATTTTCGGGATCTTAACAAAGCAAGCCCTAAGGATGATTTTCCGTTACCCCACATCGATATACTGGTGGATAACACGGCCGATCATGCCCTTCTATCATTCATGGACGGGTATGCCGGATACAATCAAATCAAGATGGCGGAAGAAGATATGAGTAAGACTACCTTCACTACACCTTGGGGTACTTACTGCTACACTGTCATGCCATTTGGTCTCATTAATGCCGGGGCCACATACCAAAGGACCGCTACCACTTTACTACACGACATGATGCATAAAGAGGTAGAAGTCTATGTAGACGACATGATCGTCAAATCCAAAGAACGGGACGATCACATCACCGCCCTAAGAAAATTCTTCACCCGACTGCGCAAATACAACATGAGGCTAAACCCTCAGAAATGCAGTTTTGGGGTAACGTCAGGCAAATTACTGGGTCATATCGTTAGCCAACGAGGTATCGAAGTCGACCCAGCTAAAATCAAAGCCATTACCGAGATGCAAGCTCCTAACACCGAAAAAGAAATAAGGGGATTTCTCGGGAAAGTCCAGTATATTAGTCGATTCATTTCCAAGCTAACCATGGTGTGTGAACCAATTTTCAAGAAACTGAAAATAGGGGAACGGATACTATGGGATGACAAGTGCCAAGCTGCTTTCGACAAAATCAAGGAAATTCTGTCTGCTCCGCCAGTTTTGATGCCACCTCAACCCGGCTTGCCTCTGTCGTTATACCTAACAACGACCGAGACAGCCATGGGGGCTATGCTGGCTCAGACAGTTGACTCCGAAGAGCGAGCCATCTATTACATCAGCAAGAAGTTTTTAGAGTATGAGTGCAAATATACCATGCTCGAAAAGACGTGTTTGGCTCTAGTCTGGGCCACTAAGAAACTCCGACATTATATGCTCAGCTACGAGGTCCATGTTCTATCCAAGATGGACCCGATCAAGTACCTCTTCGAAAAACCCATCCTCAACGGCCGGATTTCAAGATGGACTCTAATGTTGGCAGAGTTCGACCTAAAATTTGTATCTTTAAAAGCTATTAAGGGGCGGATAGTGGCTGAATTTCTCGCCGACAGCCCGATAACCGAGGAAGGACACACTGACACCTGGTCCTTCCCAGACGAAGATATTTTCCATACCGATGCCGAAACATGGGATTTATACTTCGACGGAGCATCTAATTTTCGAGGGTTCGGAGTCGGGATCCTCCTAATTTCACCAAGAGGGGAGCATACTCCCGTCTCCATCAAGCTGGACTTTGACGTCACCAACAATGCAGCAGAATACGAAGCATGCATTTATGGGCTACAAGCCGCCGCCAACCTAGGGATCACAAATCTCCGGGTACATGGCGACTCATCCTTGGTCATTAACCAAGCGCTTCAAAAATGGAAGACTCGGAATGCTAATCTTGTGGCCTACCAGGCACGAGTAAGGGATCTCGAGAAACAATTCCAAAAGGTAGAGTACATGTACCTGCCTCGGGAAGAAAATCAGTTTGCAGATGCACTCTCAAAATTGGCGTCTCTACTGAACATTCCCGACCACGTGACCAGTATGCCAATTTGTGTCGAAAGACGATCTGAGCCGGCGTACGTCCATGACATCGAAGACATCGAGATCACTGATCCCGAACCTTGGTACCAGGCTGTGTTAACATACCTGACCAGCGGAGAGTATCCTCCCGGGACCGAGGGTCGAGCCAAGAAGGCCTTACGAAGGCTAGCCACCCAGTTCATCCGTACTGATGACGGGCAGCTGTACAAAAAGACGGCACAAGGGGCTCTTCTCCTTTGTGTTGACAAATATAAAGCCGAGAAAGTAATGGCCGAAGTACATGATGGCGAAAACGGTCCACACATGAATGCCCACATGCTGGTTCGAAAAATCATGAGGCTCGGGTATTACTGGAACACCAAGCAACCGTCCACCTAATCAACGGGCCACCGTGGAACACCAATTCCTCGTCCCAGTAAGCTCGATTTATATGGTGATTCGAGCTTATCCGGCGCCCCCTAGAACTGAGCTGGCTGCTACGGTAGTTGGGAACGCTCGGAGGAGGCTCTATGATCGATAAGCGCTCCGACAGCCAGACCTGCAAACATATACACGGAATTTATGAATAACGGAATGGTTCGCTACAGCCCACTCGATCGAGTACACCATCTGACTCGATCGAGTGAGGCCCCCTAAGACAATCAGAAGCTCGTCAGGTATGACACTCGATCGAGTACACCATCTGACTCGATCGAGTAAGCCCTTCACAGACCAACAGAAGCACTTTGCAGACATCACTCGATCGAGTGATAGGTCCACTCGATCGAGTGACCTACGGACCTCAAGAAACCGCGAAACAAAAAAAAGAGAAAAGCAAAATTGAAAAATCAAGAGACATATACCTGCAGAATGAGGGTGCTACCCGTCAATTGCCGGGTTGGGTCAAGTCGCCTAGCATCCAGACCCATGATGAGTTCACCAGTGGCTAGCCAAGCAGGGCTATGACCAGTCTCCATCTGGTCAACCACTCCAATCAGCCTAATTTGACCCACGCATGAGTCAGCATCCATCAACCCCTCGAAAACGTAGCGGTGCAACATGCAGAACGCGAAAGCCCTACGTCTGTGAGAAGGCGTAGCCCTTACATCCTGGCTGTTCATAAACTTGTCAGCCAAGTCAAAGAGGGAGACAGTATCTCCCCGCACCATTCGATCTGTCTCAGCATGGGACAGACCTAGGAAGTCCCTCAGTCTTCTCCTCGGGTCCGGGTAGAACGGAGGGATGGCAGGACGAGCAACAGGGCTCCAACCTCCAATGGCTGCGATCTCCTCGGGAAGAGGGCATATTTCTCCCCGCGGGAACGCAAAGACGTGGTGGGTAGTATCCCAAAGCGCCAAACAAGCATCCAAAAAGTGTGAATCAGGCACCAGACGCCTAAGAGGAAACAGGCTGGTAATCCCCATTTGGGTCAGCTGAATCCTATCCTCGTCCCGAAAGTGCTGGGACCAGGCAAAAAGCATTGAAGTGAGATGCTCAATACCCATGGCAGGAACTTAATTTCTCGTGAAAGACTGAGAGATTTTAAGAGAAGAAGAGTTTTGATTTGAGATGCAGTAAGCTGAAGCAGGGAGACCTGTATTTATAATAGGGAAGCCTGGCAGTAACCCTGACTAACCCTGCCTCCTCAGCAAAATTGGGCCCCAATGTGTGCAGGCCTGACTTCAACCCAGAATAGGAATCTAGTTATCCTGAGCTTTCCTAAAACCTTTCTAAAAATTCCTTAAGTTCAAAAAAAAATCTTTCTCAAAAATTTCAGCGTTTTAATCCGGCACTTTTCCCCAGCACGAGTCGGTGTTTTGCCTATGTGTTACATGCAATTTGTCATGTGTCAGCATACAGGTACACCCCAAGACTTCAGGAGCAAGTCCCCGCGCAACCACTTCACTCCCCAGCGTGAGTCAGCACTTATCCCAGAATGCTACAGTCAAAGCCATGATGTATCAGCATACGGGTACTCTTACACCTTCAAAAGCAAGTTTTACTCCCCAACGGAGCTATCATCGGCAGGACAGGTATGACCCTCCGCTTATGGCTGGCGAGCCCTTTACGCTAGTCTACCGGACTATAAACGACCCGACCGGAAGGCTGCCAGGTCGTAATCTGCGATTGGCCTGGTAGCTACTCTGACTTTCGCCTTGTCCAAGCCTCAGTCAGAGTGGGGGCTCTGTAGACACCCGCATTTTGCCTGCTAGTGTCTATAGCAGTTCCCGACAAACACCCGATGATGATCGGACGCAAACGTGACTTAGTATACTCGGATTTGGACCCGAAATCGGTAATATCTGACATGGACTTTTAGCAGAGTCATAATCTCACAAAACAGACATCAAATTCAGGCCCAGTGGGTCGTTCCGAGCAAAATAAGACTAATTTGGGGCAAAACCGACACCAGAAATAAATCCCGTCTTTTGGCGACCGGGTCAAAACCCGGTCAAAGACGAACCCGTCACAAAAATCAGCCTAAGTGGGACCTTCTAGAAGCTGGCGCCCAAATCCATTTCAAAAAAAGATACCAAATCAACCAAGTCAACCTTTCTTCTTTTATCTCGGATTATCTGATCCACTCGATCGAGTGGATTGACCCACTCGGTCGAGTGGAGCGTCAAAAAACGGATCAGGCCAATTTTCTAGGGCACTCGACCGAGTGCACTAGGGCCACTCGATCGAGTGACCCTAGGTCGTGGGGTAAAGTCTATAAATACCCCTTCAAACCCATTGCATTTTCAGAGATTTTACTAATGCAAAATTACCCTAAGCTTCCACTCTAACCTATCCATACTCTCAACACTACAAGCCTTAGCAACCCTAAGCCCTACACACAAAGAACCGAGTCCCTTGTCCCTCGAAAAACCGGCATTTCCCCCTACACACACCATAACTTACATACATCCTCGATACTCCATAAGTCCCGTCACTATTCGCGAGTCCATTTCCGAGGTTCCTACTAAGCATGTATGTTGAGGGTGTCCTAAACCCCATTTCAATCCTTGCCCTCTTTATTTTCGTTTTTGTATTGTTAATATTATACTTATACTAGTATCGTATTTCTAACACTCTAACTCTAACATTCTAACATTTTACTTTTTTTGCATACTAACTTTTACATTTCGCTACTAACATATTACTATCGTACCGTGTATATATATATATAATTAGTATCGAAAATTCGGTTTTGGATGCGTTTGACTACAATTGTCACCTAAAATCCGTTTAATCCCTTTACGAGCAACAACGGAGGTGGAGCCCTTTCGAGGAGCCCCGCCCCAGTGTACTCAAGGGCGTGACGTGATCGCGACTAATCGTAGTTGAACGTATTCGATCCCATTTTAATTAGTACGGAACCCGTTGACACGAAAACCGACATCACGTAACCCGAAAAGGTTAGTTTCGATGTCATGACGTAGAGGGAATCCTTCCGTTACTAATTCAAGTTTCTAACGTAAACGTTTCATAAAATCCCGACAACGGTATTATAATCGTATATGTACACGATTATAGTACCGGAGGTCGAGTTAAATTCAAATCATGCGATATTTGTATTTAAACTCGACCGACCGTCGTTTTCGACCCGAAAAACGAAACGAGTTAACACTCGTACAGGGACTACTCGACCGAGTGCATAGGCCACTCGATCGAGTAGTGTCCATAAAACTGGGCAGATTACTTTTCGAGGGCACACTCGACCGAGTCAGACCATGACTCGACCGAGTGGGTCCTGAAACCCGGTAATCCGAGAGCTTAAATGCAACATTTAGGCCTCGTCTTTTTTTTACGACTCTTAGTCGACACGTGTAAAGCCAATCACGTGAACCCATTTTCCAAAACTCACGTTTATCGTGACAACTCCTTTTCCAAAAAATCCGATAACGGTATTATAATCGTATGAGACATGATTATATTACCGGCAAACCGAATTAAATCTAAATTCGTCAATATTTTAATTTAATTCGGCCAACTCTCGATTTAAAACGCATAAAAACACGAGTCATAGCTCGTACAGGTGCCACTCGACCGCATACACCTGCCACTCGACCGAGTAACACCCCAAACCGTGGGCAGAAACTCCTTTTAGGACGCACTCGACCGAGTCAGACTATGACTCGACCGAGTGGGTCCTGTAGCCCAGTAACCGAGGGCCTTGACACATACTTTCAAGCCTCGTCTTTTTTATCGACATTAGTCATCACGTGTAAAGACTATCACGTGACTATCCTATTTTCAAAACCATGCACATCACGGCACGTAGAGCGACTTTGATCGATTTTTCGACGTGATAAGTCGGGACAAGGCATCGAGGCATAGGATCGGGCTAGCATCACGCCTAGGCCCTATGTCTCCGTCCTTCGTTTGATGTACAACATAGTGTATATTTAAGCGAGGTTAGTCCGTTTACACATTTTTCGGTCTAGCTTATATGCGGGGTCGTCCCTAACTTTTATTTATTTATTATACTATTTCCATATCATTTGCAATTTTCGTATTGACCTGGTTGTATTTCCGCCCGTGTAACTTGTACGTTATTTACGTTTGAGCTTCATTTATTTACTTGCTTATTGCTTTATAAATGAACCTCGCATGCTAAACCACTTTGACCATATTTTAGATGCATTAAATGACGTAGTTAACATACTATTCATATGCTTAGCCCGAAAACGCTGTTTGCATATCATTTAATCGTTTTACTAGCGCGCGCACACGAACACGAACGATGTCTTAGTAGAGGCCGCCATGTGCGGGCGGGGTTGGGTGTCCTTAGTGGGCTTCCCAACACGTACCCTCACCCCTTACTCAGAACCTTTGGTTTCCGGATGCCCGAAACCCTTGGCGCACGAGAGTCATTCTATATACGAAAGCCGGTTTATACGGTATCGGTATTGCAATGCAAAGAGACGAGCCCAATAAACTCTGAAATCGAAGTGGGCTTACTTTGTGTATAGCCCATGACGACATAGAGTGGGCTCGTATGGCTCCGAATAACCACAAAATTCGGTGGCGACTCCATTTTGACTTAAATTTCGAACCCGAGAACAATCTCACCGCGAGATTCATTCGCCTACCCAAACCCGCGCGTGGCCGCGTCGGGGTGGACCTACGTCATGTCCACAGTAATAAAAATAACAACAACAATAATATTATCATTATTATTATTTTTTATGAAAAGAAACTTGCATTAATATCGAAATGTCATAATAACAACAACAACAACAACAACAATAAGACCTTATTGTAATTTGTTTCGATCTTAATGCAACTCCCGTTTCATAATAATAATAATAATAATAATAATAATAATAATAATAATAATAATAATAATAATAATAATAATAATAATAATAATAATAATAATAATAATAATAATAATAATAATAATAATAATAATAATAATAATAATAATAATAATAATAATAATAATGATAATGATAATAATGATAATAATTTATTATTATTACTATTATTATTATTATGATATTTTAATATTATTATTATTATTATTATTATTGAAGGATTATTTTAGGAGATGAAAATATTGGAGTTGGGCTGAAAATATTAGAGTTGAGCTGAGCTTATAGGAGCTGTGCTGAGCTGATAAGAGTTGGGCTGAGCTTATAGGAGCTGAGCTGATAAGAGTTGGGCTGATAGAAGCTAGTCTGAGCTGATAGAAGCTAAGGTGGTCTAAAATGGGCTGAAAATAAGCTGAAATAGGGCTTAGCTGAGCTGAGCTGGTCTGATAAGAGTTGATCTGATCTGATAGGAGCTGAGCTGGACTGCTAGAAGCTGAGCTGAGCTGAACTGAACTAAAAGAAGCTGAAACTAATAATTACTCTTATAAATTATCTAATAATATTTTGAAAAATGTAAATAAAATAAAATTATAACACCAAATAATAATAATAATAATTAATGAAAAAACAACAACAATAATAATAACAACAAAAACAACATATTACTCCTCCAATTCATTTTGATTTCTACTTTTGTTTTTTTCGTATTTGGCAATAGAAAATTTGTTACTCCCTCCAATTCATTTGATTTCTACTTTTGTTTTTTTCATAGCAATAAAATTTTTTTATGTATATATCTTTGATTACGTAATATACAAAATTTTAAATTTTGATATTCTTAAATCTTAATACAATACAAATAATACTCATATGTTAGGGTATATTGTACGGTGTATATATATATTAGATATTCTATTTCCTCAAAAATAGTGTAAAAACAACGTAAATTAATCGTAATGGCATTGAGACAAAGTTGTAAATATTTTAATGTAATATCTATTTCAAGACCTCAAAATATTATGGAGTGCATAATAATATTCATTAATAATTATTATAATAACAATGACGGTAAAAAAAATAGAAAATAATAATAATGATAATGATAATAATAATAATAATAATAATGACGATGATGATGACGACAACGACGATAATAATAATTTGTTATTATTATTATTATTATTATTAACATCAAGAGATATGAGTAATAAAAATAACAACAACAACAACAATAATATCATTATTATTTTTTTATGAAAAGAAACTTGCATTAATATCGAAATGCAATAATAATAACAACAACAACAACAACAATAATAATGACTTATTGTAATTTGTTTCGATCTTAATGCAACTTCCGTTTCATATAAATAAATAAATAAATAATAATATTATTATTATATTTATTATTATTATTATTATTATTACTATATTTTATTATTATTATTATCAATATTATTATTATTGAAGTATTATTTTAGGAGCTGAAAATATTGAAACTGAGCTGAAAATATTAGAGCTGAGCTGAGCTTATAGGAGCTGGGCTGAGCTGATAAGAACTTAGCTGAGCTGATAAAAGCTGAGCTGATCTGAAACAGGTTGAAAATAAGCAGAAAAGAACCGGACCTTAGTAAAGGATATAATTTTCCCTCATCATTCCAAATATAAGTTACAAGTATTTATACAAATCTAGAGAGACTAATCTAGAACCTAGAGGACTAGATACAAAGAGACTATTAATGCTAATTACAAAGAATTATGCAATACAAAGAACTAGGCAATACAACGAATAATGTTATACATCGAATGTGTCTATTACGCCCCCGTAGTCGAAACGGTAGGGGACCGAACATTGAGGCTGGAGCGGAAGTCTTCAAAGAGAGCTTTAGGGAGGCCCTTGGTGAAGATGTCAGCAAACTGATAACGGGATGGAACGTGCAGAACGCGTAGCTGACCCAGCGCGACTTTCTCTCGAACAAAGTGAATATCAATTTCGATATGCTTGGTGCGTTGATGATTGACCGGATTGTTGGTAAGATAGATTGCACTGACATTATCACAGTAGACAATGGTGGCTTTTGATTGAGGGCATTGAAGCTCGAGAAGAAGGTTACGGAGCCAACAGGTTTCGGCAACGGCGTTGGCTACACCACGGTATTCGGCCTCGGTACTAGAACAAGATACAGTGGATTGACGTTTGGAGGACCATGAGACGATATTGTCGCCGAGATAAACACAGTAGCCAGAAGTGGAACGACGGGCGTCGGAGCAACCGGCCCAATCGGCATCAGAATAGGCAATGACGGAATTGGTGACGGAAGGTCGGATAGTGATGCTGTGAGCCGTGGTACCGCGGAGGTAGCGGAGAATGCGTTTGAGGGCGGCAAGGTGAGGTTCACGAGGGTCGTGCATAAAAAGACAGATTTGTTGAACAACATAAGATATGTCGGGGCGAGTGAAAGTAAGATACTGAAGGGCTCCAGCTAGACTTCGGTATAAGGTGGGGTCAGAAACGGGGGGACCGGTGGCCAGACTGAGTTTGGCTTGAGAATCGACCGGTGTCTGAGATGGCTTGCAGGAGGACATATTAGCACGAGTGAGGATTTCTTCGGCATATTTGGATTGGGAGAGAAAGAGTCCGTCTTTACGACGATCAACGGATACACCAACAAAATAACTGAGTGGACCAAGGTCGGTCATGGAGAATTCTGACTTGAGTTGGTTGATAATAGAGTCTCGGAGTTGGTTGGAGGAGGAGACCAAAATAATATCATCAACGTAAAGATGACGGTGTGAGAAGTGGTGCGGAGGACGAAGAGAGAATGATCAACACGACTGTGGATGAACCCGATGGAGCATACAAAAGTAGCAAAGCGCTAAAACCAAGCTCGGGGCGCCTGTTTTAGGCCATAAAGAGATTTCTTCAAGAGACAGACATGGTTAGGGTGTTGAGGATGACGGAAACTGGGTGGCTGATGCATGTAGACGGTCTCGGACAAGTGACCATGAAGAAAGGCATTTTTCACGTCTAGTTGATGCAAAGACCAATTACGGGAGACGACAATACTGAGGACGGTGCGGATGGTAGCGGGCTTGACAACAGGACTGAATGTTTCTTCACAATCTATACCAACTTGTTGTGACCTGCCATTAACAACGAGGCGGGCTTTGTACCGTTCCAACACACCATTAGATTTGAATTTATGTTTAAACAACCACATACACCGAGTAACATTTGCGTCATGAGGCCTAGGGACTAGGACCCAAGTTCCATTTTTAATAAGAGCATTAAATTCATCGTTCATGGCGTGTTTCCAATTAGGGTCTCGGAGGGCGGAAATGGGGTCACGAGGAATGGGAGAAAGGTCGGTGGTGGCGGTGAGACTTGGGATACTACGGGGTTTGTGTATGCCGTGTTTACTACGGGTTTGCATGGGGTGTGAGGGCATGAGAGTGGCGGAAGTGGGCTGGGAAATGTGTGGCGGGCTATGGGAAGAGGAGTTAGTTTGGTCAGAAGCATTGGGCTGTGAATGGAGTGGGGAGTTGGGCTGATCTGACGAGTTGGGCTGGGAATGGAGTTGGGAGGTGGGCTGATTTAGAGAGTTGGTCTGGGAATTGAGGGGGGAATTCTGATGGGCCGAGTTAGATGAATTGGGCTGGTTTTGTGAGGAGGGAGGGGAGGTGGAGATATGGGATTCTGATGTATGTTTTTGGGCCTTCTGGAGTAGACAAGAAGAGGGGTATTAGAGGATTGGGCCTGACGGTGGGCTAGAGAGAGGGAGGGGTCGGGGCTAAGGAAATCATAGGTTAATGGGTTAAGACAGATTTTCTCCTTAAATGGGAAAATAGTTTCGTGGAACGTGACATGTCGGTTGATAAGGACCTTTCGAGTGGACAAGTCTAGACACAAGTAGCCACGGTGAACGGAAGGGTAACCAAGAAACACACAAGGAGTAGATCGAGGGTCGAGTTTGTTTATGGTGGAGGAGGGGAGATGAGGATAGCAAAGACAACCGAAGACACGGAGATGAGCATAGGAGGAAATTTGTAAGTAAAGACGTTGAGTGGGAGAGACGGAACCGCTTGCTTTACTTGGGGTGAGATTATGGAGGTAAGTAGCCATGGCGAGAGCGTATGGCCATAAGTTAGGTGGAACATGAGAGTGAGAAAGAAGGGTACGGATAATATTATTATCGTTCTAATTTTTCTTTCGGCTTTTCCGTTTTGACTTGATGTATAAGGACACGAGAAACGGAATTGTATTCCGTTTTGGTGAAAGAAGGTGTGGTAGGGGTTGTTATCGAATTCTCGACCGTTATCACATTGAAAATTTTTAACTTTTTGATTAAATTGTGTGAGAATAAGATTATGAAATTGAGTAAAGAGGGAGAAAACTTGAGATTTATTTTTTAAGCGGAAAAGTCCATAAAAAATTAGTAAAATCATCTAAAAATAAAAGATAATAACGACGATGAAGATTACTAAGGACGGGGGATGTCCATAGGTCGCTATAAATAATATCGAAAGGAAGAACGGTGGTATTATTAGACGGAAAGAAAGGAAGACGAGTATGTTTACCGAGTTCACAAGCATGACAAAATTTGGAACGCGGTATATTATTACAAGAAATAGCTTTAGACGAACGTAAATTATTGAGAATAGACGGTCCCAGATGACCGAGACGGGAGTGCCAAAGACTAGAGGTCACGGCGGAGAGAGCAAGAAAAGAGTTGGGAGCTTCGGGTTTGGCGAGTTTGGAGGCGGATAGAGGGTAGAGGTCACCGTTGCTACTACATCGCATAAGACGGGTCCCCGTCTGAAGGTCCTTCATGGTGAAACCAAACGGGTCAAATTCCACAGAAACATTATTGTCAGTAGTAAATTGACGGACGGACACAAGATTTTTAACAATATCCGGGGCATGAAGCACATTATTAAGTTTTAAAGGGGGAAGGGGATGTGATAAAATAGAATTACCGAGACCTCTAATTGGAATACGATGACCATTACCGACGATAATATTACGAGAATTGCTCGAATTAAAATAGGAAATTAGGTTACCTGAGTCATAGGTCATATGAGCAGATGCACCGGTATCCATGTACCATTCATCATTCGGTTCTTGAAGATTGACAGATTGAACAGCAACAGCAAGTTCGGTGGAATAGTAGATCTGGGACGGAGAACAGCCTCCTGTACTAGTGGTAGGAGCGGTAATCGGCAGTGGTGGAGTAGCAGGAGATGCGGTGGGCGTGGCGGCAAGAAAGGCATGACTTGGTCGGTTACCCAAAATTCCGGCACCGGGAGTGGCGGGTGGTGCCCACCCGTGGGTGGGGTAAGGACAAGGTGGTGCGTGCCAGGAGGATGTCGGGGCCGGACCGGGAATCCACGCCCAGTGGCCGGTCGTCGGAGTGCCGGTGGAACGTGGTGGCTGAGAGGAAGGGTTAGCGGCGCGTGATGCTTGTCGGTGGTGGCCACCGCGGCCGCGCCCCCTGTTATTGGGCCCAGATCTGCCGCGTCCACGGTGGTCGGAGGCGGTGGAGCGACCGGATTGTGGTGGGCGGCGGTTCGCCGGTTCTGGGTCGTCGGTGTCGGCAGTGAAGGCGGTCAGTGAGCCGGAGCCGGAGGCTTTATTCTGCCGGAGCTCTTCAATTGCTAACATAGATCTGGCTTTGAAGAAGGAGGGAAGTGGGTCGCTTTGTTGAATAATGGCAGCGATATTCCCGTATGCACCGGAGACATTGCCGACCAAATGAAGTACGAGACGGTCGTCGGACATTGGAGAGCCGACATTCTTCAATTGATCTGCCAATCTCTTGACAGCCTGACAATAAGAAGAAACACTATCATAATTATCCATATGAGTTGAAGAAAATTGTTGTTCAAGCAAAACCGCTCGGGAATGCTTGTTGTCGTTGAAGATGTCGTATAGGCGTTCCCACGTTTGTTTGGCCGTGGATCCGGTTTTGACAATAGTCTCGAGAAGGTTTCCGGAAATACTAGCATATATCCATTGATTGACAATGGCATCGAGTCGGGCCCATAAGGCTTTGTCGTTGGCATCGGTGGCCGGAGGAGCGTCGGCCGGAGGGTCGATGAGGTGGTGGTGAACGTCATAGGCTTTGGCAGTATTTTGGAATAGCTCGACCCAAACGTCGTAGGCTTTGTCGTAGTCAAGGACGATAGGGACATGGTGTTTAATGGTGGTGACGTTCTCAGCGGGGTGAAAGGAGGGAGCCATGACGTCGGGATGGAATGGAGTGTGCCTGGGAGGAGATCAGAGACAACAGTGGGACCTGCAAAACAGAGAAAAACAGAGAAAAACGAGAGGAACTGAAGTAGTACAGTAAGAACTTGAAGCAGCAGAAGAAAAAGTAACTTGAAGCACCAAGGGTAAGATTTCCGTCCTTTTTTTTTTTGATTAGAAATTTATCTATGCTCTGATACCATAAAGGATATAATTTTCCCTCATCATTACAAATATAAGTTACAAGTATTTATACAAAGCTAGAGAGACTAATCTAGAACCTAGAGGACTAGATACAAAGAGACTATTAATGCTAATTACAAAGAATTATGCAATACAAAGAACTAGGCAATACAATGAATAATGCTATACATCGAATGTGTCTATTACTTAGTCTACCTACTGTAATATACACCAATTAAGCACTACGTATTGTCTTACGGGACGACATCATCATCTGTTGCTTCAAACCGACTCTACAAACTACATACATGCTCCGATATGATAACAGTGCATGCTATTGGTTTAAATGGTTTTTAATCCATATAGTATATATATATATATATATATATATATATATATATATATATGGAGATCTCCATATTACTCGTACTACATTTCATTATTCAGGTTAACATAGATTGGTCTTCCAGCTAGCTGGTTGGTTGCATTGCTTGTAATATAATAAGAGTACCTAGCTACGTGTCTATTTCAAAAATAAATTTGACGCTTTATATATACGAGTACTAATAAGAATTTATAAATCATATGTTCAAATATTCCCTAATTTTCAACTTTAGTTTTTTTTTCCTAACATGTACGAAGTTTATAGGATTGTCTTATCTACCACACTAGTGTTACCAACCCGTGCAATTTTAGCAATGATTTTTTTTTCAAATCATGGGCTAATTAGCAGGCCTAGTGGGCTGCCTATGGACAATTTATTGTAGTTCAACACCATCAATTTAATTTAGCGGGCTTAATTTCTTTGCTCGTTGTCCATTTATTTTTTTAAAGATATTTAACAAATCAGTTTACTAAGTAGACCTAATGGGCAAGCCAAACGGGTTGGGCCCCACATGAATCGCTCTAGTTTGTACTAATTGATTTACTTCTTGATCATTATTAAGTATTAACTGATACAAAAAACTTTAAATAGATTCCGTATTTTGATAATGTTAACGAGATATCTCTGCCATGTTAGAAGTACTTGCTAATGATTTTTTAATGATATATAGAGTATTCCACTAATTAGTATAGTAATTTAGTGGGCCAAATTACCAAATTGGTAAATAAAAAGGCACCAATGTGACAACTAGGTAAAAAAAATGTAACTTGTGTCAAATTGGTAAAAAAAATGGCATGCAAGTGACAAATTGGTAAAAAAATATAAATTGTTAAGAATTTTTGTTTTCCACCCGGTTTTTTTTTCCCGGTGTGTATCGGTTTAGTCCGAAAAAATCGGAATTATATATTGTTAATTGATTTTTTATTATTTTAAAAATAAATGTTCGCCTACTTGATCCGGTTTAAGCGGTCCGGTTCGAAGGTGATTTTTTTACCCGAATCTAAAAATGAGAAAATAATGACAAATTTCGGATTTTCATCAATTTTGGTTTCGATCTAGTTTTTTTTACCGATGTACACATTTATCCGACACGACACCCTAAATGACAAATTGGTAAAAAAATTATCGTAATGGCATAATAAAAATAACAAGTTGAAACGAACCGATCGAAAAAATATGAAGTGTGTAAAAAAAGTTTCGGGTGTTGGGTTGGGTTCGGGTTGACTTATTCAGATCGGGTCAGTTTTGCCAAGTCTAATTATTATGGAACGAGTTATGCGAAATTAAAGAGTGTACTATTTACAAGGTTAAACCGGATCAAGTAGGCAAACCATATTTTTGAAAAAAATGAAAACTTAATTAACAATAATTCCAATTTTTTCGTAATAAACCGATACCCCGGGAAAAAAATCGGGTGAAAAATCGAAACTCTATAAATCTAGTATTTGTTTACCAATCTGTCACTTGCATGCTACTTTTTTTACCAATTTGGCACAAGTGACACTTTTTTTTTCCCATTTGTCACATTGGTGCCATTTTTATTTACCAATTTGGTAATTTGGCCTAATTCAATGTGAGACAAATTCTCAACATATGTACTCATTAATCAATTATCGTTGTTTAAACATGACATAATATAATCTAAGTTTACAAATAACAAGTCTTACAAGTACGAAGTATTATAAAGTTAGCAATTTATAAAACTTTTACTCCCTTCGTCTTGTTTATTTGTGTACCTTTGATTAAAATTTACTCACAGTAAATTTAAAAGACAAATAAATAAAGAAGATGGAGGTAAGATAATTTGTATTGAAGCTAGTTATAGAGTATCCTAGAAATGAGAAACGAGAAATTGAAGGCGAGGAAAGCAGCCAAAAAAGATGGGTCGTTCATGTCGGTACTATGTTAAACACGTAACATAAATACAAAGGTCTCATACTCTGCATTTCTTCACGTGCCCTGCTGTATCCCTGCCCTTAATTTCACCACCATTCAATCACTCGTCACTCATCACCAACACCCTTCTTTCTTGGATTCTCACTGTACTGAAAAACAAAATTCGATTATCCGATTAGATCCGCTACAATGGTATCCAATCTGAAACTTTATATAATTACTCCCTCTGTGCGTATTCAAAGAATATGTTTCACTTTTATACAAGGATTGAGAAAATTTTAAAATGCTACTCCCTCTGTTTTTTAATATAAGTCATTTTCACTTTTCGAGACAACTCCTTCTCTCTTCAATATCTCTCACGACATAAGAAAAAATACTATGAAGTGTATACTCATTTGAAAGCTCTTTTCGTAAGGAATTTTATGGTACAATTTTAAAAATTTTGGAATAATATATTTACATAAACCTCGAAAAAACAAAACCTCATATAAAAAAATACGGAGGGAGTATTAAAGTTACAATAATTTGGGACAAATTAATATTTTATCATGCAAAGTGCAATATTACATTGACATAATCTCTCCGTTCAAATCCAAAGGGTACGCTTCCCTTTTAAATACTATTCACAACTCAAGAGAATCATTAATATTATTCCCGGCAATCTATAAGAGAAAATATTGTCATGTGGGATATTGTTTGATTCGTAGATTAAGAATATCGAATTTTTATAATTTTTGTTAATGTAAAATGAAAGTGACGGTGTAAAACGTGTCTTGGCAAGTGTAAAAAAATAAATATACCCTTTGGATTTCACGGAGGGAGTAGTACGTTAGGGATAATTTGGTCCAAAAAATGAACTAAAAAGGAAAGAGGTCAATTGGATTTGAATGATCCAAAAAGGAATACGTACTCTTTGGATATGAACGGAGGGAGTATTTGATTCAAAAATTAAGTTTGTATCAAATATCTATATATAGCTTGTTCCGGTATGGAAACAATCACACCCGAATTGGATTTGGATCTTAGATTAAGTCTTGGTTCTTCTTGGATTTGGCTTGATCCTTACGCCTCACTTTCCTCTCCTCTAGTGGTTGAACTTTCCCGACGGAGGGGTCCTGCAACCTGCACAAGGAGCGCACAGGGCCTCGGAGGTATCCAAGGGAACCCTTTTCGATGCCTAAGTCAGTTCGTGTATGCACTTGATGAACCTTACTCGTGAGGAGTAAGGTGATGTTTTCTAGAGTGAGATTCTAGTTAGAGAAAATTAATTACCCTCTCTAGTGGGAAATGAGGAGGTATTTATAGGTTCCAATAAGAGGGAGTAAAGAGAGAGAGAGAGAAAGAAGGGGGACACGTGGAGACATCCTCCTCCACCTATTCCCCTTTTACCTTAGGCTTGATCAGGAGGGTTTTCCCTACCCAGCCTGGACTCGGCAAGGTAGGGTGCCTTGATGTCTGGAAAGCGGGAGGGGTCCCCCTCCTCCTACGATGATCGTAGGAGTAGCCTGACCTCGGCGGATCGGAGGCTAGGCTCCAGGCTTAGAGCTTGGGAGGGTCCCATAGGCTGCTTGGAAAGGTTTGACAGGTGGTCTGCATAACAGGCTACTTCAGGACCCGGGTCGGGTCCGCCCCCAGGCCTAACTGGTGGGCGACTCGGGGTAGGCAACCGACCTCATCAACTGCCCCTCGGCAGCAGGAGGGAGCAAAGTTCGCGTCAGCTGTCGACCCTCATTCAGACTGGTGGGAGGTTGACATTTGATCTTCCCTTGTATTTAATGCCATGCGTATTCCCTAGGACGAATGTCTTAATTGCCCGGGTATGCAAAGAGTCAAGAGATCATCCTCCCTTATGATTATTCTTCTAGGAAATCCCTCGAGCGTTGTGCTTGGGTGACACTTGGTATCTTCTGTGGGGGTGGTTGGAGCATCATTAAATGCCCAATTTCTTCTCCTTGTGACTATAAATGGTTGAGTTTAACCTAGTTCGTTTCCATGAACTTTTGAGCATCCTTTTTTGTCATTCTTCCTTTCGTCATGCTTAGGGTAAAAGACAAGATCTTCCGGCGAGGAGTTATTGTCACTACTCTCAAGTATACGGGTCTTAAAAGGTTCAAGTATCCCAAGTTGGTGCGGACGATCATCCACCGCTGCAAGATGATCGCCCTCCGGTCCCCTTATGCACCTGGGGCAAATGAACTGCCAAAAGTTATCCAACGCCCTAGGAAGGCGTCGTTCTTTATGAGATCGAAGTCCAACTTTTGCACGCAGGTAGGGGGTTGCTCTTATCGGGGGTGCCGTCACTACTTTCCTTGGCTGCAACCAGAGAATATTGATCCTGACCTCCCTAACTCGGGTCCTTCTTCCCCCGTGCCAAAGAGGCTGAAGAGTGACCTCGGTTATCCTAAGGGCACCAAGCTGGCTGAGTTTGGGGAAGATTGGGACGTCAGTAGTCGCGACTCAGGAGATAGTAAGGGTAGGGGTTACTCGTCAGGTCGTGAGATACTGGGGAGCGATGAGGAAGAGAACGATGACCCCATGAATACCCCAATGGGTTGGGACTGGGGGTCCGATGACAAAGGTTGCAGCAGTCCAAACGGCTGTTCCTTCCCTAGCTCCGACGAAGACTAAAGCTTGCTACGCCCCCTGACTTGTAATATTTTTATTTTGAACTTGCCCTTTGATGTTGTAATTTTGGCCTCTGAGCCCTTTTTCCTTAATGAGGAAGTAATGTGACTTTTGTTTGCTTGTGTTTTTTTTTTTTGAATCACTTCTTGGGTGACGTACTATGATCTTTCCTCTTCCCGCCTTTGTTTCCTCGTTAATTATCTAATCTTTTTGCGCACTGAGCCAAGATGTGGTCGGGTGCCGGCTTTGTAATCTTTGTTCCTTTGCTCCTGAACCTGCTTGCTGTTTATTCTGTAGGCTTTTGCTCTAACTTTATTTTTATTTCACCGACTTCTCTTCGTCATTTCTTGTTGAGTGTTTCCCTTTTTTTATTTTGCTAAGTTGTTTTGCTGACATGCGACCTGTTCCTGACCTTTTTGACGAAGTCAGAGGGCCTGCCCCCTGCCTGCCTGGAGGTAGGTGGGGGACTTAGCATTTTTTTATACAAGGTTGAGTGTTTATCAATCCTTGTTAGTTCGGCCCTTGAGGCCCGGCCTAACCCTGACTTCTGACTGAAGTCATAGGGCCTGCCCCCTGCCTGCCTGGAGGTAGGTGAGGGGAATTAGCATTTTTTATACAAGGTTGAATGTTTATCAATCCTTGTTGGTTCGACTCTTGAGGCCCGGCCTGACCCTGACTTCTGACTGAAGTCAAAGGGCCTCCCCCTGCCTGCCTGGAGGTAGGTAGGGGGACTTAGAGTGTTTTGTTGGGGGGTCTATTTTTTCTGGGTTTTGCAACAGGGGGGCCCTCCCCCTATTGCCCCCTGTTCGTTTGTGTGTGAGGTGCAAAGCTGAACAGACAACGAGTATGAGTAAGAGACAAACTTTCATTCCTTAAGAACTTTTTACACTTCGGACGGAGCCGTCGACATTCAATCTTGAACGTTCTCCGTTAATCTTAGGAAATTTAGATTTAGATTAAACGTAGTATTTCTTTAGGGTATCTGGGTTCCAATGCGACGCCAACTTTTGGCCTTCAACATTGGCGAGCTTGTAGGTTCCTGGTCCTAAGACTTGCGTGACTTGATAGGGGCCTTCCCAGTTGGCACTTAGCTTGCCATGCTCTCTTGCCTTCCCAACCGCCTGGGTTTTACGCAAGACCAGGTTACCCGTCTGGAAACTCCTCATGTTTACCCTTCTGTTGTAGACTCTTCTCATTCTCTGCTAGTAGGCTGCAATGTTGGAGCTAGCCTCTTGTCTACTTCGCCGACCAGGTCAAGGGCCTCGGTCATTGCTGCTTCTTTGCTAGCTCTGTCAAACTGCTGAGATCTGAGAGTAGGGATACGCTCTTCTATGGGTAGTAAAGCTTCAGCTCCGTAGACCAGCTCAAAGGGGGTCTGCCCTGTCGATTCCTTCCTGGTGGTTTTGATTGACCATAGGACACTTGGGAGCTTGTTTGCCCATCTGACTTTAAGGACATCCACCATCTTCTTTAGTCCATTCAAGATCTGCTTATTTGCTGCCTCGGCCTGACCATTGGTCTGGGGGTGGCACACGTTAGAATAAGTGACCGTGATTTCATGGCCTTCTAGCCAGGTCCTGAGAGGGTCATTGTCAAATTGTCTGCCGTGGTCGAACACGAGTACCATTGGCAGGCCATACCTTGTAATCACATTCCTCCATATGACCTTCCGAACCGCTGGCTCTGTGATGTTCAGGACAGCTTCGGCTTCTACCACTTAGTAATGTAGTCTATTGCCACTATGAGGAATTTCCTGCCCCCAGTCGCTACAGCGAATGGACCTAGTATGTCCACCCCCCATTGAGCGAAGAGGATGGGGCACAGGATTGGCCTGAGATCCTGTGCTGGAGCATGTATCACAGGGACAAAGAGTTGGCATTTTTTGCATTTCAGGGTTAGACTCTTAGCATCAGCTAACATAGTTGGCCAATAGTACCCTGCCCTTAGGGCCTTATGTGCCAGTGTCCTTCCACCGACGTGGTGCCCACAGATTCCCGAGTGTATGTCCTCTAACACTTCAGCAGCCTGCTCTGCCCCCAGGCACCTGAGCAAGGGCGCGGAGAATGACTTTCAGTACAGCTTTCCTTCGATCAGTATGTACCACGCGGCTTTCGACGACATTCTCTTTTGCTGGGCAGGATCCTGCGGCAGGGTGTCGTCCCTCTTGAATTGGATGATTGGGGTCATCCAGCTTTCGGCCTCTAATTCTTCTATCATACTAATCAGTTGGCAGGGTGTTGTTGATTTTTCTTGTATTACATCCACCCATACTGACCTTCTGATGTCTTGCAGGCTGGAACCTGCTAACTTGGATAGGGCATCAGCTCAGTTGTTTTGTGATCTAGGGGACCTGCCTGACCTCATATGACTTTAATCCTGATAGCGCTTGCTTGGCCTTCTCTAAGTATGAGACCATGTTCTGGTCTCTGGCTTCGTACTCACCATTGATCTGGTTTGCAATAAGCTAAGAGTCAATAGCCAGGATGACCCTTTCCGCTCTTGGCGCTCTGGCTAGATGGATGCCTGCCAAGACGGCCTCGTACTCTGCCTCATTGTTGGATGCAGGGAAAGTGAACCTGAGAGCATGCTAAAAATCCACCCTCTCGCGGCTGGTTAGTACGACCCTTGCCTCTGCGCCGTTGGCTGCGGACGAGCCATCCGTGTATACCATCCATTTGCCGGTTGGGGGGTCGTCCTCTTCTGAGTGGGAGCACTCGGCTAGGAAATCTGCCAGGACCTGTTCCTTGATGGCGGTCCTGAACTGGTAGGATATTCTTAGCCCGCTCAGCTCTATAGCCCATTTTAACAGTCTTTCGGATTTTTCAAACTTTTCCAGTACTTTTTCCAGGGTTTTATCGGTTAGTATGACGACAGGGTGAGCGTCAAAGTATAGCCTAAGCTTCCGCGCTGCAATGACTACTGCATATGCCGCCTTCTCGACCACTGGATAATTCCTCTCATCTGCCCCCAGGGCATGACTTACAAAGTAGATTAGTTGCTGAGACCCAGCCTCTTCTCTCAGGATGACTGCACTCACGGTCAAATTTGTTAATGCTATGCAGAAAGAGCTTCTCCCCTGTTACTGGCCTAGAAAGGGCCGGCAGCTGCTTCAGATATTCTTTCAATTGCACAAAAGCTTCTTTTTGTTCTGCCTCTCATTTGAACTGTTTATTCCCCTTTAGTATTTTAAAGAAAGGTGTTGACTTGTCAGCAGACCTAGCAATGGACCGTGCCAGGGCAGCCATCCGGCCTGTCAACCGTTGTATGTCCCTAATCGTTCTTGGCTCTGGGAGGTCCATAACGACCTTCACCTTTTCAGGATTAGTGTCAATTCCTCGGGCACTGACGAGGAACCCTAGGAATTTTCGAGACCGCACCCCGAAGGTACATGTCTTGGGGTTTAACTTCATCTGATAGGCTCGCAGAGAGGCGAATGTCTCCTTCAAGTCCTTCAGATGTTTCTGTGTCTCCTTTGCTTTTAACGATGGCATCATCCACGTATGCCTCCAGGTTTCTTCCTTTTCGTTTCTCAAATACCTTGTCTACCAGGCGCTGATAGGTCCCCCCGCGTTTTTAAGGCTGAAGAGCATCATTTTGTACATGTATGTCCTTGCACTTGTAATAAACGCGCATTTCACCTTGTATGGCTGCCACAGGTATACTTGGTGATAACTTGAGAAGGCATCCAGGCAGCTTAACATTGAGTGCCCACTGGTGGCATCGACCAACTGATAAATTCTTGGAAGGGGGTAACAATCCTTCAGACATGCTTTGTTAAGGTTGGTAAAGTCTATGTACCTCCTCCAAGCCCCTGAGGCCTTCTTTTACCATAACCACGTTGGCGAGCCACTCTGGGTAATCGCAGCTCTGGATGAAGTCAGCTTTTAAGAGCTTCTCAATTTCTTCTTTGATGGCTAGGTCTTTCTCTGCTGACGTTCAGCTTATGAACAATATGACTTGGGTCAACCCCCAGCATTTCGTCAGTCGAGTAAGCAACGATGTCTTTATTGTCCTGCAGGACTTTGATCAGCCTTCCTCTGTAAGGTTCCTCCAGCTCAGTGCCGACCAGGACTGGACTTCCTGGCTCTAGCTCCACCAGCATGCTTTCACCCCCAGGTTCTGGGCGATCCGCTGGTTTTTCCATGGTCAAGTGGTCAACCAGAATCTCTCCCTCTCTACTGGGGGAGCTGTCCTCCTTTCTCTTACTTATTCTTTCAGTCTCATGGGTGTGAAGTGCAACCGAATAGCACTGTCTAGCCGACTCTTGGTCTCCGTGGACCTTACCTTCCATGCCAAAGTCAGTGACATAGGCTATGGTCAGTGCCCTGATAGATATGACTGCCTCTACCTCGTCTAGGGTGGCTCTGCCAATGAGAGCATTGTATGTTGACTTTGCGTCCACCACTACAAAGGATGCGCGGATATTCCTGGTCGATGTCCCCTCTCCGAATGTGACAGACAGTTCAATTATCCCCATTGAGAGGATGCCTGCGCCATTAAATTTGTACAGGGACCCTGGGGCAGGCTTCAGATGCCTCTTCTTTAGGTTCATCTTTTCGAAGGCCTCCTTATATAGCAAATTCGTATATGCGCCGGTGTCCACCATACATCTCTTTACTATGTGGTTATTAAAAACCAGCGACAGCACCAGAGGATCACTGTGGGGGTAGATCACTCGGCTCGAATCCTCCGGGGTTATGCTGAGGGTCAGACCGGTAGGGCTCTCTGCTCTTTCTGCGTAGCAGATCTGATTCCGGAGTTCACGGAGTTGTTGTTTTGCCCCTTTGGCTTGTATGGCAGCCAGCATACCGAGATACTACATGAATGACCATGCGATCCTGCACCGAGCCTTCCGGCCTTTCTGTTGTAACTTTCTGGTTTTTGCTTCTGGCGAGATAGTTGCTCAACCAGCCATTTCTAATGAGCTTCTCTATCTCGTCTTTCAGGTGTCAACACTCTTCAGTCGTGTGCCCTATGCTGTCATGGAACGTGCAGAATTTCTTCGGGTCGCCTTTTGGGTTACGTGGTTTTTTTGGGCGATTCCATTTCGCTGCTTCTTTTTCAAGCTCGAATATCTCAGCTCTTGACTTGTTGAGGGCGGTGTAACTGTCGAACTTTGGTTGGTATGTTACGCGCTCCCTTCTTGGGGCGTCCCCTTCTTTTGCTTTCTGCTTCCCCGCTGAATCTCCCCTACTGCACCCACCCTGCGGTCCCCCCGAGGTCTGCTAGACGCCGCAGGGGTATCCGACAGGCTATGGTACTCCTCTTGGAGCATAAAGCCTTCAGCTATCTTTCGCGCTTTAGCCAAAGATTCAGGTTGCGCTCGGATAAGCTGATTCTTCATCTCTCCTGGCAGCAGTGAGTTGGTCAGGGCGTAGGCCGCAGTGGGATCACCAATCTCCCTGACTTGCTAAAAAGCCAGGTCAAACCTCTTAAGGTACTCCCTAATGGACTCGCTCTTCTTTTGCTTCAGGGTCATCAGGTCGAAGCGAGTCAACCTGCGCCTTTTATTCCCAGCATACTGATCTAGGAAGACTTCTGCCAACTCTTCAAAAATGTAGATTGACCCTTATGGCAGGTCGCGGAACCACCCCTGGGCCAACCCCACCAAGGTTGTGGAGAAGATTTTGCACCATGCGGCATCATTGGCGTCATACATGCCCATGTGGCTCTCATAAGCGACCAGGTGATCCTCAGGGTCAGTGGTCCCGTCGAACTTGACCGTGGGCATCTTTTTCTTAGGAATGGGACAAGTTTGAACATCTGAATGGAGCGGTGTTCGGGTAGGCCTTCCCGACACCTTGGACCGGCTCTCTGTAGAGTAATAACCGTAGCCATCCCACTTGTTAGAGGTCGGTTTTTTAGCACTAGGAGAGCAGTGCCTGGGCGTATGCCTACTCGCTGCTTCGTACTCTCTCATGGGAGAGCGATGCCTAGATCGCTTTTCTCGAGGTGGCTGAGGGGGCTCGGGCTCCGGACCCTTGGTCTGACGATGCCTTGGCTCGATTGGTTGGCCTTGGTTGAGCCGTGCCTGCATGCTCTTTGACAGCCCTGGTGCTTTTTGCTGCTCCCCGGCTGGTGTCAGTCTGCTGAACACCCCGGTCTCCCTCGATCCCAGGCGTTTCGAGACGGGCTCTTTTGGCTTCAGCCGCTTCCGCATTCCTTGAGACAAAAATCCCTTTTCTGCTGATGTGTTCGACTCCACGGTGTTGGCAAATCCGTCCTTCTGCTGAGGCGGTTGCTCTTGAGTGGCGGTTACGAGACGTTTCTTTGCCTGGACGTACCCCCTGGCCGCCTTCTTCGCTTTTCTCTGATTATTCCTGGCGGCGGTTCGCTTCGTGCCTCCAGCGCCATCAACGCTTGAGAAATGCAGGTGCCTGGGGGTTGTTGCTATTCCGCCTACCAGGTCCTCTGGCGTAACTTGCTTATCGAGCATCGCCGAAAAGACGGCGGCAGCCTGCTTAGCCTGGGCAGAAGTAAGCCCCAGATTTAGACCCTGCTCTGTCTCCTTCTCAGCTGCGGTTGTTGCCCCTTTACTTGGCGCTCCCTGGAGGGTAGCCTGCCCAACCCCTCGGATTGTGGCGGCAAGGGTTACTTCCCTCGTTGTAATGGGCATGCCGTACCGGGGGACGATCATCTGTCCCGCTGGATCGGCATCCATCTCCACTTCTTCGACTTGATGCATCTTTTGATGGCTTTTTTGTTCTTTGAGGAATCTTAACTCGTCTTCCCCACAGACGGCGCCAAATTGTTCCGGTATGGAAACAATCACACCCGAATTGGATTCGGATCTTAGATTAAGTCTTGGTTCTTCTTGGATTTGGCTTGATCCTTACGCCTCACTTTCCTCTCCTCTAGTGTTTGGACTTTCCCAGCAGAGGAGACCTGCAACCTGCACAATGAGCGCACAGGGCCTCGGAAGTGTCCGAGGGAACCCTCTCCGATGCCTAAGTCAGTCCGTGTATGCACTTGATGAACCTTACTAGTGAGGAGTAAGATGGCGTTTTCTAGAGTGAGATTCTAGTAGAGAAAATTAATTACCCTCTCTTGTGGGAAATGAGGAGGTATTTATAGGTTACCACAAGAGGAAGTAAAAAGAGAGAGAGAGAAAGAAGGGGGACACGTGGAGACGTCCCTCCACATATTCCCCTTTTACCTTAGGCTTGATTAGGAGTGTTTTCTCTACCCAGCCTGGACTCGGCAAGGTAGGGTGCCTTGACGTCTGGAAAGCATGAGGGGTCCCCATCCTCCTACGATGATCGCAGGAGTAGCCTGGCCTCGGCGGACCGGAGGCTAGGCTCCAGGCTTAAAGCTTGGCAGGGTGTTTCAGGGATGCCCCATGGGCTGCTTGGAAAGGTCTGACAGGTGGTCTGCATAGCAGGCTACTCCAGGACCCGGGTCGGGCCCGCCACCAGGCCTAACTGGCAGGCGACTCGGGGTAGGCAACCGACCCCATCATAGCTATTTTTGAACGATTTGGCTATCTGATTCTAAATAATTACGAAGTATTTTGGTGTGTTATTATCTAAATTTATTCTAAAAGTGTATTTAGCGGGTGATACTCATGGGTCATGATATAAGATGATTAGTAAGTTTCCCTTGTGAGTTGTGACAGATATATCCCCATAGTTTAGTGATGACTAACGAGTCAAATATCGATACATGATTAGTCAGAACAAGCCTAGGGAGTAGGAAATTATTTGTTATCTAAATGAATATTATTTGATCTGTCACAAACAAAAATTTGTCCGACATGATTGCTTCATTTTTTTTAGTTTCAAAAAAACTTTAATGTAATTATTCTTCTTTTTAAGAAAAACATTAATTGGGGTTTTCCATGGTATATTCTTGTTTTTAATAAAAGATTTTTGACCGTCCATAACTTTTGAATTTGTGTTCGAAAAGTGGGAATCTTTTTTTTTCAAATTAAAGATCCTTTAAAGACGGTGAATTTGAAAAAAAATTATCGTTTTCCAAATTTCGAGTTGGGAATTATTGTTATTTGAAGACTTTTCGGACAACAAACTTTGACTGAACCTAACTCCCGGTTATGAATTCGGAAATTAGTGTTTTAATGTCGAACTGAAGATCTCATAGAGACGGTCAATTTGGAAAAAGAATTATCGATTTCCGAACTCGTATCCAATAATATGTACCACCAAAGTATTTTAGTAGAAAAATAGGGGTTATTTCATGAGAATAATCTCAACTATGCGTGTATTTTTTAAAACAATTCAAACTATAACTAATCTCATTTTAATATGAACTATGCTTTCATTAATCTCGCTTTGCTATGGATGAAATTATGACTTGCTATTATCGGTAATAGTGACTTGTTGTACGGAGTAACTTTCTAGGGATTTATCGGGTCAATTGCGGTCATGAAAGCCAAAACAACAATAAAAACATTTTTTCCATGATTTCTATAAGAGTAATCGAAAAAAAATGGAAGATGAATTTTGCGAAGTTTTAATTTTTTTTATTTATCAATGTCCGAAAATGAAGACGGAATGTGAAGAACAGTGAGAGGTAGAGTTGAATAAGAGAGGTTCAACAGGTAGCCGATCACCCATAGCAAAACGAGATTAATGAAGGCGTGGTTCATAATAAAATGAGATTAGGTATAATTTGGATTCTTTTAAGAAACACGCGCATAGTTAAGGTTATTCTCATGAAAAAACCCAAAAAATAGGGGTACCACATAGAAAACTCAATTATTGGAGGGTTCCACGTAGAAAACCCTAATTGATTGTGCATATACACTCGGGTTCCTACAAATATGTGATAATCTTTACATTGGGCTAAAGTCAAATATTGCAACTAGTGTCTATAACTCTATATACCATGACTCCATGAGAACCTTAAAATTAGAGGTCCAATTATGTCAAACACCTCGCCCTTCCTATTAGACGACCCTCCATGCTTTCACGAGTTTTATACTCGTACTAGTTAGACTCAAAACAAGTTCAAAATTTGAATGAAATTTGTGAGACCGTGTTTGAACCAGCTCGAACTGATCAGATCCGAATAACAAGTTTGTCCTATGTAGTCTATAGTCTATACCCACAACACAAGCACAAGGCCGCAACTGCGTCCTACCGATGACCACTTTCCCGGTTGAGTGACCCACAACCCCCTACGTACGTTCCATTCCCACATAATAATGTGCTTTTAATTGTCTGTTTGGAGTTATATCACCACATTAAAGATTTCTTACTCATTAGTCATTATACAGCAGCGTGCGTAGCTATAAAAATTGATTGTCAACTACTAATGAACAAAAGATGTTTGATGAAATGCCTGACCAATTCTATCAATTTCTAGCAGCTACTACTTCAACTACTACAAATACTGCTGCTGCTGCTGCTGCTGCTGCTGCATCACTTGCTCACTCTTTTCCTCTTCACCATCCCAATTTCCAACAACAACAACATCATCATCATCATCATCATCCCAGCAGTTTTGATGCTTCTTATTTTCTTCATCACCCACAAATTCCATTATTGCATCAACTTACAAGAATTAATGAAGCCAAGGAAGAAACCACCACTCTTGCATCTTGTTTACTGAAACCACCCGTCACGCCGTGGTCGAATGACGAGGTTCTTGCCTTGCTTAATATCAGATCTGCCATGGATCATCCTTGCTTCCCTGCATCTGAATTCACTTGGGATAATGTCTCAAGGTATATATGTAACTCTCGTATAGTTACGGAAGTTGTAATCCTCAGTCTTTTAATAATAAAAATTCTTGTGTCCGTATTATTTTCTCGCCTTGTTATTTTATTATCGCAGGCCAGGGTTGAATTTTTATGGTATACAAATTGGTAAATGATTGATTTTTGGGTTGGAGCAGGAAGCTAGCAGAGGTTGGATTCGAAAGGAGTGCTGAGAATTGCAAGGATAAGTTTGAGGAGGAGACCAGAAGTTTTAACAGCATTGTTAGCCATAATTGTAGCAGCAACAAGAATAACAACATGCTTTTTGGTGAGCTTGAAGAGCTCTATAGCATTACAACAACTAATACATCATCTCATCGTCATCATGGTAATGATCATAATGAAGAGCAAGATCCTACTCATCATCAGCTACATGATCGGCCAGATGAATGTCAAGATGCAAATAAGGAGAATAATGAGGGTGAAAGGCAAGAAATGATCTTGGAAGAAGAGAACTCGAGAGGAAATAATGGTGAGACGGGTTTACGAGACACTAATGGTAGTATGGATGATGATGATGATGGTGAGAAGATTGAGGAAAGTTGTAAGAAGGGAAGGAAGAGGAAAAGAGAGAAGAAATTTGAGTTGTTCAAAGGGTTTTGTGAGAAGATTGTGAACAAGATGATTGCTAAGCAAGAAGAGTTTCATTGTAAGATACTTGAAGATATGGTGAAGAGATATGAGGATAAGAATCATTCAAAGGAAGAAGCATGGAGGAAGCAAGAGGTTGATAGGATTACTAAAGAGTTGGAAGTTAGGGCACATCAAAAAGCTATAGTTGATGATAGACAAGCCATGCTACTTGCTTTTTTGAAGAAGTTATCATCATCTTCATCTTCCTCACACAGTTTGAGTAGGAATAATCTTATCATCAAGGTACCAAATACTACAACTACTGCTACTACTACTTCATTATTGTCTACTTCATCAATTTTGAGTCAAGATTCTGTTAGTGCAACAACAACCCATGATCATCAAAATTCTAAATCTAACTTGGTGATATTGCAAAAATACAACTTATTATTACCTACTCCACCATCAAAGGATGATACTATATTAACTCCTCAAAGTCTAAATAGCTTGGAGGGTAAGAATTTAGCATTACCCATATCATCCTCCTTGTCCAAAAACCCTAATCCTATCACTTCTATCGAAAATGATTTATCTACTAGATTAACTTCGGTTTCAACTACTACTACCCATGAACGTTTCCCTTCCAATCATACCAGCACTAATGCAGCTGATCAAGTCACTTACTTTATTAAGTCACCGGCCAACCATACCGATGACTCAAATCTTGAAAATGTTAAGGATAATGATATGGGTCGAAGATGGCCGAGAGATGAAGTGTTGGCATTGATCAACATAAGGTGTAGCCTTTTTAACAACAACAATGGTGATCACAATGATAAAGAAAGCATCTCAAAGGGTCCTTTGTGGGAAAGAATATCTCAAAGGATGGATGAGTTAGGTTACAAGAGAAGCTCAAAGAGGTGTAAGGAGAAATGGGAGAACATAAATAAGTACTTTAGGAAAACCAAGGACTTGAACAAGAAGAGGTCTATGGATTCAAGGACATGTCCTTATTTCCACCAACTAAGCCATTTATATAACCATGGTGAGGGGGCCCCACTTCATGGTCAATCGGACCGCCAATCAGACCGGGTCGACTCCCCGGAGACTCAGTCAATGATGTTATCAGGTGCTCAAGGTGGGTCTAGCACTTCAAATGGTGCAACAACTACGTCTGCTGTGCATGGTAATGAGGGTATTAGTGTGGTCCAAGTCTCAGCCCGGCTCGGTTTTGAATTTTAAAAAATACGTATGTAATAGAGTATCAACTTATCAAACCTCGTCTTACGTGGTTGATCACATCCATATTAATTAATCCTATATACATAGGTTTATCTTGAAGTAAAAATTACGGGCTAGGATTTATATATATTATTGTTATTGTTATTAAGTGGTGTATGTGTCAACTTCTGTTTTAAAAGATCCTCCTCAGGTCATGTATTAAGTCGTTATGTTATATACCCACTCGGCTACTTCGTATATTTATGTAAGATGTCGATACATTGTTGAGACAAAAAAATTACGGTAGTTGTTCAGATTTTGATTTATGCAACCCCGTCTTTTGAAAGAATTTATGAAAAGAGGCATGGACATGCTTGTACTAAATGTACATATGTGATATATCATCTCATTGAGAGACCATGAATAGCCGATGAAATATCCAAAGTTCAAAGATTACTCGAATTTGTTGGGTGAATGCTTATGGGCAAATGGATGGATTATTGTTTCAGACTTTCAATTATGAGACTGTTTTATGAAAAAACTGTGAAAAAAATACGTTAAGTATAAGTGCATAGCACAAAGCGTACTTAGCTAGCCTTCAAGGCTTCGATATTTCAAGTGTCGAGGAAATGACATAGACAAATATAAGTATACAATAAAGAGTAGTGAGTACATCTTACACTAGCTGATATATGTGTCCATTAATCTCAAAGTTGTAGCTAGGTTCAAAGTGTATACTATACGGAGTATGATTCAAGTTCAAGTAAGTGGTAGATCGAAACAAGTGGAGTGCAGGAGGCAGTAGCTAGCATACTCAGATCACTTAGGCCAAAATCCAAAAAACGTGTGTCCTTGGCATTATAAAAAGAACAAGATAAAATGGACGTAGCATGTAGTGTGATTTGTAAATAAGTGAAAATGGCAGCAGAGCAGAGCAAGGAAAGCATGCATGCATGTTCATCCTGCCATTGCTGTTTTACTCCGTAAATTACAAGTATATGAAATATAAAGTGTCCATTTCGTCACCTCCAAATTCTTACTTCGTTCTATTGTAATCACATGCACTTGGATCTGTTACTCCATTATGTATTTTGTGCACCTACATTCATGAAATCCTCAAAAGAAGGGTAAACTTGAATGTCGAGAACTCCTTTACCTTGATCGAGAGGTTGGGTATATTCAAAATGATAGATACTCTTTTTAAAAAATACTACTCCATATAAAGGATTGTTTATGTAGTGTGGACACTAAAAATTTATAAAAGTGCATAATAAATAAAATTAATTAATTATTTTAAGTTCATTTCTATTTAGCTTCATTTAGTTTAATTCAATTAAACCAAGTTTAACCACATTTATTTTAGCTTCATTTTATTTAGCTCAATTTAATTAAGTTCAGCATCATTTAGTCTTGTTCCAAAAACTCATTTTAATTCAATTCAATCACTTTGAACAAAAAAAAAAAAAATAGAACAAGACATTAAACTTTTTTATGTGATGAAAAAAGAGTGGTGTCAAGTTTAGGAGGAGGGTCCGGGTCCATAGTTGAGACTGAGAGGAGTAGAAATAGGAGGGAATTGAATGCTGGGAAAAGAAGCGAAATGATGGGTGGCTCATGTCTTGTACTATGTCGAAAAACATCCAACATAAATACAAAGGTCCCATTACTGCCATACTCTGCATATCTTCACGTGCCCTGCTATATCAATTTCACCACCATTCATCACCATCGATCAACCTCTACCTCTTCCCTCGCATTGGATTCTTACATTATTATTATTATTATTATTATTATTATTATTATTAGGATGCCTAATCTAACTTAAAATCCCACACCAACTCCTTCCAACTGTAGGACACCACCCCCACCCCCCACGGCCCCACCCCATCTTTCTTCTCATTTTTTCACATGTATGTGCCCTTCAACCTCATTTAGCTAGCTAGGGCATGTACATGTTTCTTCTGCCCATAAGATCACTCATTTGCACAGTTACTATCTAATGAACGAAAGATGTTTGATGAAATGCCTGACCAATTCTACCAATTTTTAGCAGCTACTTCAAGAACTACAACAACTCCTACTACTCCAAGTACTAGTGCATCATCGCATCCTCACTCTTTTTCTCTTCACCATCCCAATTTTCAACCACAACACCCAAGTTTTGATGCTTCGTATTTTCCTCATCACCCACAAACTCCACTGCATCTCAAGCAAAATGAAGCTAAAGAAACTACTCTTCCACCATCTGGCTTACCAGAACCACCCGTAGCAGTAGCACCCTGGTCCAATGACGAGGTTCTTGCCTTGCTTAATATCAGATCCGCCACCGATAGTCCTTGGTTCCCTCTTGAATTAACTTGGGAAAATGTTTCTAGGTATGAATCAATGTGCTAACAAATTTACATTTTACAATTCATGGTAGGTAATTAACCGAAATTATCATGAAAACAGTGTGACAGATGTATCCGTTTAATGTAATACTAATGAGTAAGTATCGTGGAAACAATAAAAATAAATTGTCTCGAGACTAGTATTTACTCAATGCATTTGGTATGATTACTTTATTTGATCACGAGTTTTTCTAAAATGTGTTTAGTGGGCACATGTTAAGGTGTTTATTAAGGAAACATTAAAGCGTATCCATAATTAGATCATTATGATGCTTAATATTTCGTAATAATCATCTTAACATATGTAATTGGACACATTTTAGAAAAAAACAAAACTTTGATCATTTTTTAAGTTTATGATAGATATCTAATAGTAGACTAATGTAGAATTTACGTTATAAAATTAGGGATTATGAAAGGTGTGGGCTACCACCAATGACTAGGCTACATTTGGTCAAAAAATTTAGGTAGACCTATATATTGGTCTAAGATCATGTAGAATAGTAGGCCAAATCATGTGCCATCACTTTTTAAATTTCTGTCATTTTCTATAGTAGTAATTGATTCACTGCATGCTGACAGAAATGGAATGAACTGAAGAAATGAGATTGTTGATGCATGGTTCCATGTTTTTATTATTGTTTTTCGTTGAAGCAGAAAGCTAGCTGAGGTTGGATTCAAAAGGAGCGCTGAGGATTGCAAAGACAAGTTTGAAGAGGAGACTAGAAGTTTTAACAACATTGTTAGCCATAATTGTAGCAGCAACAAGAATAATAATACTGTCATTAGCCAAAACTACAGGCTTTTTGGTGAGCTTGAGGAGCTTTACTCTAATACAACTAATGGCCATCATAGTAAGATGAATGATCATAATGAAGAGCAAGATCTACATGATACTCAACCTAATAATAATGATCATCCATGTCAAGATGCAAAAGATAATGATGAGAATGAGGGTGAAAGGCAAGAAAGGGTGGTGGGAAATATGGGACAGGAGATCGTAGGAGGAAATGGTGAGACGGGTGTCCGAGATGAAGATGGTATTGATGATGATGATGATGATGATGATAGTGAGAAGGTTGAGGAAAGTACTAAAGAGGGAAGGAAGAGGAAAAGAAAGAAGAAGTTTGAGTTTTTGAAAGGGTTTTGTGAGAAGATTGTGAAGAAATTGATGGCTAAGCAAGAGGAGTTTCATTGCAAGATTCTTGAAGATATGGTGAAGAGAGATGAGGTTAAGAGTTCAAGGGAAGAGACATGGAGGAAGCAAGAGGTTGATAGGATTACTAAAGAGTTGGAGGTTAGAGCACATGAAAAAGCTATAGTTGGTGATAGAGAAGCAGTGCTAGTTGGTTTTTTGAAGAAGTTATCATCTTCACACAGTTTGATGAATAGGAATAATGCTATTATGAAGGTACCAAATACTACCTCATTATTGTCTACTTCTTCAATTTTGAGTCAAGATTCTGTTAGTGCAACAGCAACCCATGATCATCAATACTCTAAATCTAAATTGGTGACACTACAAAAATGCAACTTACCTACTTCATCTTCAAAGGTTAATGTAACTCCTCAAAGTCTAAATACCTTGGAGGATCATCATTTAGCATTACCCATGTCATCCTCCTTGTCCAAAAACCCTAATCCTATCACTTCTATCGAAAATGATTTATCGACTAGACTAACATCAGTTTCAACTACTACCCATGAACGTTTCCCTTCCAATCATATCAGCACTAATGCAGCTGCATCAGCTGATCAAGTCACAGACTTTATTAAGTCATCAGCCAACCATATTGACTCAAATCTTGAGAATGTTAGTAAGGATGATACGGGTCGAAGATGGCCGAGAGATGAAGTATTAGCATTGATAAACATAAGGTGCAGCCTTTTCAACAACAATGACAAGGAAAGCATCTCAAAGGGTCCATTGTGGGAGAGAATATCTCAAAGGATGGATGAGTTAGGTTACAAGAGAAGCTCAAAGAGGTGTAAGGAGAAATGGGAGAACATAAACAAGTACTTCAGGAAAACCAAGGACTTGAACAAGAAGAGGTCTATGGACTCAAGGACATGTCCTTATTTCCACCAACTAAGCCATTTATATAACCATGGTGAGGGGGCCCCACTCCACGGTCAATTGGACCGCCAATCAAACCAGGTCGACTCACCGGAGACTCAGTCAATGCCGTTATCAGGTGCTCGAGGTGGATCTAGTATTTCAAATGGTGCAACAACTACGTCTGCTGTGCATGGTACTGAGGATATAGTGTGGTCCAAGTCTCAGTCCGGCTCGGTTTTGAATTTTAAAATGTAGCTTCACAAGTTAAATGACGATGATGTTGGCTCTTATATAAATCAACTTTCGTGGTTGACATCCATATTTATTAATGCTATATATACATGTCATTACTCATGAGTTTATCTTGAAGTACAAATTATGGGTTAAAATTAGTGTAAAACTGGGTATCCACGTTTGTTTGATTAATTTTTGTTTATAGAGAGTGTGAGTAAAGACATTATGCCTCTTCGTTTAGGGACTCAATTTGTACGGAGTATTACTGTACGAGGTATTATACATCCATTTAGATAAAGATAATTGATCTATATAATCGATTTATTATATACTATTCCCTCCAACTTATAGGATTTGAGCCATTTTTATTTTTTGTCTATTCACGGAATTGCCCAATTTCTACTTTGGTAATGGTTTGTGTGACTATAATTCATTATTGTGTTGGTGAGCCCACCACTCACTCACATTCATTTTCACGTCTTAATATTTGTGCAAAATCAAATGGGTCAAATCCTATGGATTTGAGGGAGTACAATAACATAAAATACAATGTTTTTTTAAATTAATTTATCTCTTTTTATATAAGTAATCTATGCTCTAACATAAAAGTTAGACCTCAAAAATAAAGTTGGTCGAGTCTTGTTCTTCGTGTGGACATGACATAGGTCCACCCCGACGCGGCCACGCGCGGGTTTGGGTAGACGAATGAATCTCGTGTGAGATGGTTCTCGGGTTGAAATTTAAATCGAATTAGGAGTCGCCACCAAGCTTTGTGGGAGTTCGGGCCCATTCGAACCCACTCTATATTTGGTGGACCGTGCACAAAGTACGGCCCACTTCGATACTAGAGCTTGTGGGGTTCGTCCCTTTACATTACGATACCGATGCCGAGTTTTTGGGTATCGTATATCGTATGACTTTCGTGCGCCAACGGTTTCGGACATCCGGAAACCGAGGTTCTGAGTAAGGGGTGAAGGTACGTGTTGGGAAGCCCACAAAGGACACCCAACCCCGCCCGCACTTAGCGGCCTCTACGTACTAAGATATCGTTCGAGTTTTTAATACGCGCGCTAGTGATTCGTTGAATGTTATGCAAACAACGTTTTTTGCCTAAGCATGTGATAATATTCAACTATGTCATTTAATGCATCTTAATTAACGTCGAAGTTATTTTAGCATGTGAGTTTCGTCTTAGTACAATAAAACAAACAACAAAAATAAAAGCGCGAAAGTAGATTACAAATACACGGGCGAAATACAACCCGGAATTACAATACAACAATCGCGAAAATTGAAGCAGTCGAAATAGTAATAGAATAACGATAACAACGACATTAACAACAAAAGGATTAGAAAATGTGATGTATGGTTTTGAAAATATAGGCACGTGATAGTCTTGACACGCGATGACTAAAAGTCGTAAAAAAAAGAATTTGATTAGGCTTACGGTATGTAGGAAGTTCACGATTTAGACGAGATAAAGGTCACTCGATTGAGTCATGAGAGGGACTCGATCGAGTGCCCTACGTAAAAACCTCCTGCCTATTTTTTGGGGTATCACTCGATCGAGTGGGCTATGACACTCGATCGAGTGCCTCCTGTACGGACTGCTGTCGTTTCGAGAAAGCGTTAATTTCAGAATTACTTTTAGTTTTAAATCGATAATAAACTAAGCCGTGTAATTAAAAATATGGTATAATTTATACTTGACTTAGTTTTCGATACTCGCAATATGTATGTTATTATTACGAGACCGGTATCAGGAATTTTGAATAAAGTCGTTTTGAATTGGATTAGGACGAAATAATTCCCTCCGCGCTTCGATATCGTTAATAATCCTTACGGATTATGTGATGTTCGATTTTGCATCAACAGGTATCGCACTAACCCTTAAAAAAATAGGAATCGAATATATTTAACGACGAATATCCGCGATTGCATCACGCCCTTGAGTGTTTTAGGGCGGCGCTCCTCGAAAAGGCGTCACCACTGTTACAACTCGTAAAGGGATTAGAAGGATCTTGAACGGGATTCGTTTTTAAGCATATTCGATTCAAAATTGTTTTATAAATTTGTGTATGCGCGGTTTTATTAATGATGATATGTAAATACTGTAAACAATAAGAAGAATGTTAGAAGCAAAAATAAAAACGGTTAGTAACAAAATACAAATGTTAGTTATTCCGGTCACGGAAACAATTAACCCGGCTCTGGATCCGGGTTGAGTAATCAGATTGTTGGTGAATAACGGATCGCGTGATTTCCTTGAACCTCTCCTTTGTCTCCCTCCCTTGATCGGACCTTCCCGGCGGAGTTGGCCTGCTCCCTGCACAATGAACGCACAGGGCCTCGGAGGTTGTCCGAGGAAACCCTCTCCGATGCCTAAGTTAGTCCGTGAAATGCCTTGATGAACCTAGCTCGTGAGGAACTAGGTGGCGTTTTTAGGAGTGAGAGTCTAGAGAGAGAAAATCCAACCCCTCTCATGTGGGAAATGGAAGAGTATTTATACCTTCCCACAAGAGAGAGGAAAAGAGGAGAGGAGAGAGAGAGAATGAGTGGATGGGAAGTTGACACGTGGTCCTTCCCCATCCACTCGTTCGCTCTTACCTGTAGGCAAGATGGCAGAGGGGGCTTCTGGGGACCTTCTCCCTGCTCAGGGAGAAGGTCGCTCAGGGGCAGGCGAGCAAGGAGTGTCCGCACGCTCCTCGCAGTCAGTTGCCTTACCCTGCCGGGCAGGCGGTTTCCTTGTAGTTTTGCTTCACTGGGGAAATCCTGGTATCTTATTCAATCGGCCTGCTGGGCGGGCTCCTTGGTTCCTTGGACGGAGTCTTCATGGGGCCTGCTGGGCAGGTGGCCCGACGCAGGCTCTTTCGACCCTCATCAATTGGCCCTCACCTGCTGGAGGGGAAGCAGGGTTCCCCTTTGGCAGGTGGACTCTTGATGGAGGGGGGCTGACTTGTGACTCTTGTCAGTGCATTTAATGCGCTCGCGCATTCCCGAGGGAACAAGCTTTAACTTCTCTGGGTATGCAGAGAGTTCAAACGTCTTCTTTCATGATTATCCCTCTTTGCAAAGTGGGTTTTCGAAAAGTGTGCCAGTTTGATGATTGGCTCTCCTCTTTGCAGAAGTGGTTGGAGCACCATTAATGCCCTGTTTCTGCTCTTGTATAAATTGCATTTTTCTTCGTCATTTTTACGACCCATCTCCAACTTTCCTTTCCTTCTTTGTCTTAATTATGGTTTGGATCAAAAAATTCGTGACTCGCCGTGGGGTTCGCCATGTTACTTTCATTTTTAGAGGATTTTGGAGGCTTCGGTACGCTCGAGCTGCTTATCGAGCTGTCCGTCGTAGCCGTCGTTCATGGCTTCATTCTCGTCGGAATGACAAGAAGATTCCTACTAGGTTGAGCAAGCGTCTCAAGATATCCTCACCCCCCGTTGCTCCTAGATTCAGGCGTTGCCCCCAGGGAGGGGGTTGTTTTGACAGGGGATGCCACGAATGCTTCCCGTGGCTGCACCCTGAGCAGTTTGACCCTAACCCCTCTGATACTGACTCCTCCTTGGCGTCAGGCCCCTCCTCGCCTGTGAGGAGGACAGGTTGTCGCACCTGCGACGAATCCCAGGCCGTTCCCTTTGGCAGGGACAGGGAGGATAGCAGCCGAGACTCCGACGATAGCGAGGGTCTTGGCTGCTTGAGTGACAAGGATGGAGATGGAATCCCTGATGATCCTTTCAAAGACTCCCCAGACTGGGACTGGGGCTCGGATTTAGGGGGCCCAGGCAGCCCTGGGGACCCTTCCCCTGACTTGGATGATGATTAGGCCTGCGTAGCAGGGCGTTTGCTTGTTGGGCCGGAGTTTCTAGGCCCTTGTGTACTTTCTTTTCTTGTTTGGCACTGGGTGTAATTTTCCTTTTTAAGGTTTAATGAAATGAAATTCAGGCAATTTGTTTGTGTGTTGTATTTTTAATACTTGTTTATTACTTTTTTGTTTGGATAAAGGGGGAACGTCACAGGGTGGTCAATCCTCTGACCCCCTTTGGTCCTTTCGAGGATATTCTTGGGGAAATACACAGGGCTGACTTCTGAGGGAGTGACGCGTGGACAGTAGTCTTTGGGCGGACTCCTGAGGTTTTGGTGACTCTTTGTATGCCCTTTCTCCTATAAAAGTAGTCAGTTACCCACTCTTCCTCTTTTTCCTTCTTCAATCTTTCTTTCTTCTTGAAATCTTCCTTCTCTTTTTTCTGCAAAACCCTTTTGGTGTTGACGACTCGTGCCTCATTTTGTATTCCCATTTCTTTGGGAGATTTCTTCTTCAGGCCTTTACCGCACCGGCAGACGATCCTAGGTTAGACTTCTGTCTTCCATTTCTTGCTTTATCTTTTCGATTTCTTGTTTTCCGCTTCCATTAGAGTTATAATGTCTAGAACTCGTGAGCGGATCCTACCCTTTACTGACCCATCAAGGAGGGAGGAAGGGGAAAAAGGTAGGGTGAATTTTGCCTCCTCCTCTAGGGAGGTTGGCTTTGAGGAAGAAAATTCGGCGGACAGCGGAGGTGGTAACTCTCCTGACCCTCCCTCGTTCGACGTCATTGATTCGGATGACGAGGCATTGGAAATTGACCCTTCTAGGACCTCTGGCCCCCTCATTCGTCGGGAAAAGGGGAAGGTTTACTATTTAGATAGAGTCAAGTACCGTATTCCCTTGAGTACTTATCCTGACCCGAAAAATCGGGACTTGATCCTTGCAAAAAACGCCGCCGGTGTGATTGAGCGGTTTTACAACTTCGGGGAGGGGTACACAATCGTCGTCCCCGGCGAAAAAGATACCGTATGCAACCCTCCCGATGGGTGTATAGCGGTTTATCACAAATGCCTGGAGTTCGGCCTTCGCTTTCCCCTTCATCCTTCCCTGGAAGAGATTTTCAGGCGTATGAATGTGGCCATCGCCCAGCTGACAGCCACGGCTGTCAGGTCATTGATTTCGTATGTCTGGACTTGCTTGTTCCACCGCACCGAGCCTTCCATTGATGCCTTGAGGTTTATGGTTGGCCTACAAATGGTCTCTTCTGGGAGTGTGGGCTCCCCTGATTGGTCCCTTTTGAGGCAGAAGGGACATTCCCTGGTGTGGCCAGCCATGGATAGTTTGAGAGACTGGAAGAACAACTTCCTTTATGTGCACAGCACCCATGGGTGGAGGATTCCCCGTCATTTCAGGAATCATGTCCACACCAGACTAGAGACCTCAGAGGAGTATCACCCTGGCGTGGGTGGAAAAGCCTTGGAGGTGAAGCTGAGCGAGAATGACAAGGAACTGACAGACTATTTTGCCGCTCACACTGATAAGTATGGGGTATATGGCCCTACATTATGGCTCCCCCATGCGGAGCTCATTGCGACTGATAGATACCTGACCCGGTTGGGCATGAATCCGAGTCTAGATGAAGGTAGTTCAGGAGTGTTGATGATTCTTTCTTATTCTTTTTTTTTTCTTTTAAAGTGTCCTGACTGTTCGTCTGTCTGCCTTGCAGCTCTTGCTACCTTCATTTGGAGAAAAGGGGAGGTTAGGCACCTGGGTCTGACCGAGACTCTTACTGTCGTCCAAAGTCGCCCTTCTCTTCCCCCTGATTTCAAGAAAGGTGAGAAGAACTTGATGAAGCACCTGAAGGGTTTGTCGTTCAGTAGACCAAGGCTCCCTGCCCCTCCCAGAGCAACGCCTGCAAAAACGGCGGTTTCTGAGGCCACCCCTTCTCCAGTTGCGAAGGTGATTGCCTGTGAGGCTACCCCCTCGCCTGTTGGTAGGCAGGGGGGCCTTTCCACAGGGGTTCAGATTCCCTCGGGGCTGCGGGCTCCGAAGATACTGGGGAGAGCACTCCCAGAGGGCTGATTAGAAAGAGGAGCAGGGAGGCTCCAAATGCTGACCATGTGGTGGATCTGGAAACTGCCACGCCTGAACCCAAACGCTTTGCTCAGGGGGTTCCTGCTACCCTCTTTTCCGAAGAGCACACCGAATTCCATTATACCGCCGGCGATAGCCAAGATGTTTCCGCCTTACTTTCCGACTCTGGGGCAGTTTTAGCGGATCATCTTCTTAAGACTGTCCATTCTGCCACCAATCAAGTGACTCAGTACGTCCAGAGTACTGCCAGAATCATCCAGGCTCCTGCAGAGTTGGCGGCTCTTAACCGTCTGAGTGATGAGGAACTGTCTAACTCTGACCGCCTTTCTGCAGTCGAAAGGGACGTCGCTCTCATTGCCAGTCTGAAGGATCAGTTGGCGAAAAGGGAGGTCGAGCTGGAAGAGGCCAAGAATCAGGCGATCCACTGGAAGTCTCAGAATGAGAGGGCTGTCAGGGAGGTGTCCCGCCTGGAAGATGAGTCGAAAAGAGCTCAGCAGGCTTTCGCAAAACTGGAGCAGGCCAGAAAGGTTTTAGCTGAGCTGGATCATGCCAAGAAGAGTGTTGTCGATCTAGGGGAGCGCCTTTCCAAGGCAAATTCAGATCTGCAGGCGGCTCTTAGCGATCTAGCGGCGAAGACTGAGGAGTGGAAGAAAGAGAGGGAAGAAATAATCCAAGAGGTGGAAACGGCCGTGTCGGCGGGTTTTGTGAACGACGCTAACTCTTGTTTGGGGGTAGTCATGGAGGCTGTCAGGGAGATGTTCCCTGGCTTTGACGAAGATGCTTTCCGGGCCCTCTATGCTACCAAGGACGAGGCCCAGATGCGCAGGCTAGCTGAAGGGGCTGCTACTTCTGGCCTGGATGCTCCCCCTGCTTAATATGGAGGGCAGTCTTCCTCAGAGGGCTCTTGTTCGTCCCCCGCTGCGCCTACGCTAATGCTTTAACTTCTTTATTTCTTTGCGCGCCGAGCCCTTTGGTGGCCGGCTGCCGTGTTGTCTGTAATCATTTTCCTTAGCAAACTCTTATCTTGTGTACTTTTGCCACTTTACTCTTTATGCAGATCCTTTTGTTTGTTTGTCTGCTTTCGTTTGCTTTTTCGCATGAGTTTGATGTACAGCCTGCCCCCTGCCTGCCCAGAGGTAAGTAGGGAGGTTTTTGCGTTTTTTATACAAGGTTGGGGGGCCTGCCCCCAGTCCTTGTTGATCCGGCCTGTCCCTGGCTTTTGTTCAAAGTCCAGGGGGCCTGCCTCCTGCCTGCCCAGAGGTAAGCAGGGAGGCCTTTGCGTTTTTTATACAAGGTTGGGGGGCCTGCCCCCAGTCCTTGTTGATCTGGCTTGTCCCTAGCTTTTGTTCAATGTCCAGGGGGCCTGCCCCTTACCTACCCAGAGGTAAGCAGGGAGGCTTTTGCGTTTTTTATACAAGGTTGGGGGGCCTGCCCCCAGTCCTTGTTGATTCGGCCTGTCCCTGGCTTTTGTTCAAAGTCCAGGGGGCCTGCCCCCTGCCTGCCCAGAGGTAAGCAGGGAGGCTTTTGCGTTTTTTATACAAGGTTGGGGGGCCTGACCCCAGTCCTTGTTGATCCGGCCTGTCCCTGGCTTTTGCTCAAAGTCCAGGGGGCCTGCCCCCTGCCTGCCCAGAGGTAAGCAGGGGGTTCGGTTTTTATACAAGGTTGGGGGGCTTGCCCCCAGTCCTAGTTGATCCGGCCTGTCCCTGGCTTTTGTTCAAAGTCCAGGGGGCCTGCCCCCTGCCTACCCAGAGGTAAGCAGGGAGGTCTTTGCGTTTTTTATACAAGGTTGGAGGGCCTGCCCCCAGTCCTTGTTGATCCGGCCTGTCCCTCGCTTTTGTTCAAAGTCCAGGGGGCCTGCCCTCTGCCTGCCCAGAGGTAAGCAGGGAGGCTCGGATTTTTGTTGGGGGGTTCATTTTTACTAACTTTGGCAACAGGGGGGCCTCCCCCTATTGCCCCCTGCTCGTTTGTGTGTGAAAACGCCAGTGTGAACAGGCAACGAGTATAAATCTGAAGCTTTTCTCATTTCTTTTACGAAACTTTTTGACATTAGGGTGGTCGGAGCCGTCGACATTCTTTGACTGTCCTCCGCCGTTTGTTCTTAGCAAAAAATAAAAACTATCTTTAGACCTGGTTTAGACATAATATTTCTTCAGGGTGTCTGCATTCCAGTGAGCATGCAATTCTTGCCCTTCAAGGTTGGCGATTTTATATGTGCCTGGTCCCAGGATTTGAGTCACTTGGTATGGACCTTCCCAGTTGGCACTTAGCTTTCCATGTTCCCTTGATTTTCCAACCGCCTGCGTTTTTCTGAGAACCAGATCACCCATCTGGAAGTTTCTCTGGTGCACTCTGCTGTTGAAGGCTTTCCTCATTCGTTGCTGGTAGGCAACGATGTTGGTACTAGCCTCCTCCCTTATTTCATTGACCAGATCTAAGGTCTCAACCATTGCAGCTTCATTCTCAGTTCGGTCGTATTGCAGGGAGCGTAAAGATGGGATCCTTGCCTCAATAGGTAATAGAGCCTCTGCTCCATATACTAGACCGAACGGGGTTTGGCCTGTAGACTCTTTTCGGGTGGTCCGGATTGACAAGAGTATGCTGGGAAGTTCGTCAGCCCACCTACCCTTGAGGTCATCTACCATTTTCTTCAGACCATTTAAGATTTGCTTGTTGGCTGCCTCTGCCTGTCCATTGGTTTGAGGATGACAGACGGCCGAGTAGGCAACTGCGATGTTGTGGCTCTCTAGCCAGATTCTCAGGGGATCATTGTCAAACTGCCTGCCATGATCAAACACCATCATTTTTGGTAGGCCAAATCTGGTGATAACATTTCGCCAGATCACTTTTCTGACTGCCGGCTCGGTAATGTTGGGCACTGTTTCAGCCTCTATCCATTTGGTGAAGTAGTCTATAGCCACAATTAGGAACTTCCTGCCCCCGGTGGCCACCGTGAAGGGTCCTAGTATGTCCATCCCCCATTGAGCGAAGGGGATGGGGGATAGGATTGGCCTGAGCTCCTGGGCCGGGGCATGGATTGACGGGGCAAAGAGTTGGCACTTTCTGCACTTCTGGGTTAGGCTCATGGCATCTGCCAGCATGGTAGGCCAGTAGTAGCCTGCCCTTAGGGCTTTGTGGGCCAGCGATCTCCCTCTGATGTGATGTCCACAAATTCCTGAGTGGATATCCTCCAATACTTCAGCAGCCTGGTCTGCCCGTAGGCACTTGAGCAGGGGGTAAGTACAAGATTTCTTATAAAGTTCTTCACCAATGATTATGAACCAGGCTGCTTTAGCCTGTACCTTTCTCTTTTGCACTGTGTCCGATGGTAGGATACCATGTCTTTTGAACTGGATGAAAGGAGTCATCCAACTTTCCGGCCCTTCCTCAACGGTGCTAATTGCCTGACAGGCGCTGGTAGATTTTTCATGCAAAACATCAACCCACACCGACCTCCGTATGTCTTGTAAACTGGAGCTGGCCAGCTTTGACAGAGCGTCGGCTCGGTTGTTCTGCGACCGAGGTATTTGCTGGATTTCATAGGATTTCAGACCTGACAACTCCTGTTTTACTTTCTCAAGGTAGGTAGCCATGGTCTGATCTCTGGCCTCATATTCTCCGTTAATTTGATTGGCGATGAGCTGAGAGTCAGTAGCTAGTGTAACTCGCTCTGCCCCTGCTGCCTTAGCCAATTTTATCCCTGTGATTACGGCCTCGTATTCCGCCTCATTGTTCGACGCCGGGAAAGTGAACCTGAGTGCATGCTCGAAATCCACCCCCTCGGGGCTGGTTAATACGACGCCTGCGCCTGCACCGTTGGCTGTTGAGGACCCATCAGTGTGTACGATCCACTCCTCAGCAGGGGGCTCTTCTTCCCCTGAATGGGAGCATTCAGCCAGAAAATCGGCCAAGGCTTGGGCTTTGATGGCTGTTCTTGGCTGGTAAGATATTCCCAGCCCACTTAACTCAATCGCCCATTTCAGCAGTCTCCCTGATTTCTCAAACTTTTCCAACACTTTCTTCAGTGGTTGGTCGGTGAGGACCACGACAGGATGTGCGTCAAAGTAGGGTCTGAGTTTTCTAGCTGCAACGATGACTGCGTAGGCAGCCTTTTCTATCAGGGGGTAATTTCTTTCGGCTGTTCCCAGGGCGTGACTCACAAAGTAAATGGGTTGCTGTGAGTTTGCTTCCTCCCTTAGGATGACAGCACTTACCGTCGTGTTCGTGACAGCGATGTATAGATATAGCTTTTCTCCGGCTACCGGTCTTGCCAGGGTAGGGAGCTTTTTCAGGTGATCCTTCAATTGCTCGAAGGCTTTCTTCTGTTCGTCTTCCCATTTGAACTGTTTGTTGCCTTTTAATATTTTGAAGAAAGGGGTGGACTTGTCTGCTGATCTGGCGATGAACCGAGCCAGGGCGGCCATTCTGCCTGCGAGCCTCTGAATGTCCCTGATGGTTTTAGGCTCTGGGAGGTCCAGGACCGCCTGAATTTTCTCAGGGTTGGCGTCTATCCCCCTGGAGCTGACCAAAAAACCTAGGAACTTCCCGGATCGGACCCCGAATGTGCATTTTTTCGGGTTCAGCTTCATCTTGTATGACCGCAGGGAAGTGAAGGTCTCTTGAAGGTCTATCAGATGTTCCTTGTCCCCCTTACTTTTGACGATCGCATCGTCAACATAGGCCTCTAAGTTCCTTTTTGACTTTCGAAGACTCTGTCTACCAACCGTTGATAGGTGGCGCCTGCATTCTTCAGCCCAAATGGCATCATCTTGTACATGTAGGTGCCATGGCTGGTTATGAAGGCGCACCTCACTCTGTCTGGCTGCCAGAGGTACACTTGGTGGTACCCTGAGAAAGCATCCAGAAAACTCAGCGTGGTGTATCCACTGGTGGCGTCTACTAGCTGATCTATTCTGGGCAGAGGGTACCAGTCCTTAGGGCAGGCCTTGTTGAGATTGGTAAAATCTACGCACATTCTCCATGCGCCTGATGATTTTCTTACCATGACAACGTTTGCCAGCCATTCTGGGTAATCACAGACTTCGATGAAGTCTGCCTTCAAGAGTTTGTCTATTTCCTCCTTTATTGTCGCATCTTTTTCTACGGACATGTTCCTCTTCTTCTGCTTTACAGGGCGAGCCTCCGGACTAATGTTCAGCTTATGAACAATGAATGCTGGGTCGACCCCGGGCATTTCGTCTGCAGAGTAGGCGAATACGTCCCTGTTTTCTCTTAGGACCGCAATTAGTTCCCTTTGGTAGGATTCCTCCAGGCCGGCCCCAATAAGGACCTGCCTCCCTGGCTCTAAATCCACTAGCATGCTCTCCCCTTCAGGCTCCAGGCGGACTGGCTCTTGCTGAGCAGTCAGAATCTCGCCTTCCCTGCTAGGAGAGCACTGGGCTTTTCTCTTCCCTTTTCTTTCTGTCTCATGGGACTGCAGGGCCACGGAATAGCATTGTCTGGCCGACTCCTGATCCCCGTGGACCTTCCCCTCCATGCCAAAGTCTGTTACATAGGCTATGGTGAGGGCCCTAATTGATACGGCAGCTTCTATTTCATCCAGGGTGGCTCGGCCTATCAGGGCGTTGTACGCGGATTTGGCATCCACCACAACAAATGACGCACTGATGTTTCTCGCTGAGGTCCCCTCCCCGAACGTGACAGGCAGATCGATAACTCCCATGGGTAGCATGCCTGCTCCATTGAATCCATACAAAGATCCGGGGGCTGGCTTCAGGTGCCTTCTTTCAAGGTTCATCCTCTCAAAAGCATCTTTGTATAAGAGATTTGTGTAGGCGCCAGTATCCACCATACACCTTTTGACAATATGATTGCTGATTTCCAGGGTTAAGACCAGAGGGTCACTATGTGGGTACACGACTCTTCCTGCATCTTCAGGGGTGATGCTTAGGGTAGTGCCCCGTGGGCTGCCTGCTTTTTCGGCGTAGCAGATTTGGTTCCTTAGTTCGCGGATCTGCCTTTTCTGGCTGCGCCTGCTGGTCCGCCCCTCTGCATCCCCGGAAACTACATGGATGACCATGCGATTTTGGGCTGAGCCCTCAGGTTTGTCTGCTACCTCTTTCTGGGGTTTGTTCCTTGCTGCATAGTTACTCAGCCAGCCGTTTCTTGTTAGTTTTTCAATTTCGTCTTTTAAGTGGCGGCATTCCTCTGTGGTATGACCTATGCAGTCATGGAACGTGCAGAATTTTTTGGGGTCTCCTTTTGGGCTGCGAGGCTTGTTTGGACGAGACCATTTTGCTGTTTCTTTTTCTAACTCGAAGATTTCTGCTCTCGGCCTTTTGAGGGCCGTGTAGCTGTCGAATCTTGGTTGGTATGTGGTACGTTCTTTTTTGGGAGTGTCTCCCTCCTCTCTCTGCTTGCCTGACGCATTTCTGCCACGCCCCCCTGCGGTCCTCCCTGTGGCTTTGTTTGGCCTGCAGGGGTATCCGGCAGGCTGTGGAACTCTTCCTGCAGAATGAACCCTTCAGCAATTTTCCTGGCCATGGCCAAGGTTTCTGGCTGGGCCCTGATCATCTGATTTTTCATTTCTCCTGGAAGCAGGGAGATTGTCAGGGCGTAGGCAGCGGTGGAATCATCGATCCCCCTGACCTGCTAGTAGGATAGGTCAAACCTCCTCAGGTACTCCCTTACACTTTCACCCTTTTTCTGTTTTAGGGTCATAAGATCGAAGTGAGTGAGGCGTCTTCGTTTATTCCCAGCATATTGTTCGAGGAAGATCTCGGCCAACTCTATGAAGAATTTGATTGATCCTTGGCGGAGATCTCTGAACCATCCTTGTGCGAGCCCTACCAGGGTGGTTGGGAAAACTTTGCACCAGATGGCGTCATCCACGTCGTACATGCCCATGTGGCTCTCAAATGCCGCCAGGTGGTCTTCTGGGTCTGTTGTCCCATCAAACTTAATGGTGGGCATCTTAATTTTTGGAATGGGGTATTCTTGTACCTCAGGATGAAGTGGGGTTTTTGTGGGCCTGCCTACCAGTCGTGACCTGCTTTCCCCAGACTGGTTACCGTGAGTATCCCATTGTCTATGGGTCGGTTTCCTCGTACTGGGGGAGCGGTGCCTTGGAGGCGGCCTGCTTGCTGCTTCATCTTCTGTTTCAGGGGAAATCTGCCTGGGTCTCTTCCTCTGAGAGTGGCAGAGGTTCTCACCCTGGTGATACTTAGATTCAAGCGGTTGCCCCCGGTTGAGCCTAGATTGCAGGCTTTGGGATAAACCGGGGGCTGACTGCTCTTTGACTGCCGGTGTTAACCTGGAGAAAACCCCGCCTGGCTTTTCTCCCAGGCGCCTTGACATGGGCTCCCTGGGCCTCATTCTCTCCTGCAATTCCCGGGATAAGCCTCTCTGTTCTCTAGACGCAGATTCTGTTGTATGAATGGAGAATGCCTGCTGTTGAGCAGGTAGTTCTGGGCTGCCTGTTGTGATACGCCTTTGCACTTGCGCGTACACTTGGGCCGTCCTTCTTGCTTTCCTCTGAGCATTTCTGGCGGCGGTCCGCTTCGTGCCCCCAGCTCCATCCCTGCTTATTGAGGGTGGCTGCCTGGGGTCCGATGCGACCCTGCCTACCAGATCCCCAGGAGTAAACTCCTAGTTCAGCATTGCAGAGAAGAAGGCGGTTGTCTGCGCCATCTGAGCTGGGGTCAGATTTAGAGTGTGCCCTGGGTGTGTCCCCAGCTCAGGCACTGCAGCAGCGCTCGGTACGCCTAGGAGACTGGTTCCCCCACCCCCAGGATCGTGGCGGGAGGAATCCTCTCAGGCTGTGGCATACCATACAGGGGGGTCATCGGTGGGACCGTCGGACCCGCCCCTGTACTGGTGTCAATGATTTCTAGCATGATTAATTTGATTGTCTTAGTTTTTTGTGATTAGGAATGGTCGATTTTTGTGGGTAAATTCGTGAGCACAACCGTTTTCTTCCCCACAGACGGCGCCAAATTATTCCGGTCACGGAAACAATTAACCCGGCTCTGGATCCGGGTTGAGTAATCAGATTGTTGGTGAATAACGGATCGCGTGATTTCCTTGAACCTCTCCTTTGTCTCCCTCCCTTGATCGGACCTTCCCGGCGGAGTTGACCTGCTCCCTGCACAATGAACGCACAGGGCCTCGGAGGTTGTCCGAGGAAACCCTCTCCGATGCCTAAGTTAGTCCGTGAAATGCCTTGATGAACCTAGCTCGTGAGGAACTAGGTGGCATTTTTAGGTGTGAGAGTCTAGAGAGAGAAAATCCAACCCCTCTCATGTGGGAAATGGAAGAGTATTTATACCTTCCCACAAGAGAGAGGAAAAGAGGAGAGGAGAGAGAGAGAATGAGTGGATGGGAAGTTAACACGTGGTCCTTCCCCATCCACTCGTTCGCTCTTACCTGTAGGCAAGATGGCAGAGGGGGCTTCTGGGGACCTTCTCCCTGCTCAGGGAGAAGGTCGCTCAGGGGCAGGCGAGCAAGGAGTGTCTGCACGCTCCTCGCAGTCAGTTGCCTTACCCTGCCGGGCAGGCGGTTTCCTTGTAGTTTTGCTTCACTGGGGAAATCCTGGTATCTTATTCAATCGGCCTGCTGGGCGGGCTCCTTGGTTCCTTGAACGGAGTCTTCATGGGGCCTGCTGGGCAGGTGGCCCGACGCAGGCTCTTTCGACCCTCATCATTAGTATCAAAATTAAAGTGTTAGTATCGTTAATATCGATTAATTAGAATATGTATACGTGTGTGTGTGTATATATATATATATAAATAGGATCTGGTGTAAACACACCAATTAGGTGTAAACACCCTAACAATCTGAACTGTTGATCTTAATCTTGATCAACGGCTCAGATTAGATCTCACAACCCAAACAAAACCCTTACTCCTCACTCTTACGTCTCTTTCTCTCTCTTCATTTTCAATTTTCGTCTCTTTCTCTCTCTACTGTGTTCTTCTTTCCGTCTTCTTCAAACAACAAACTTTTCATCTCCACCATCATCGTTGTTCAATTTCTTCAGGTAATTCTACCGCGATTCCTTCTAATCCTCTCATCATCATCATCATCATCATAGTTCCGTCCTAATTTCATCTGTTTCAGTTTGCTGATTTTTCAGGTGCTTTTCGTCAATTTCAGCCCTAATTTCATCCATTTCAGTTGCTTCAAGCTTTACCTCAAAAATTCCTGAGCAGGAGTTCTCGCTGATTCTGGTATAAAACTTCGCACTGCATTTCAGACTTGACGAATGACGAGTTTAATTTCCGACTTCTCGTTTGTGTTTTGTTTGTTCTAAATCACGTTTCATCATTATTTCTGCTTGATTTTTGTGGATTTGTTTCTATTACTGTGTATCTGTTATATTTTGCCTATCTGTTAGGGTTTGATAACAGTCATCATCATCTTCATCATTCCGCCCTAATTTCTTCAATTTCTTCACTCTACTTCAATTTCTTCACTCTGTTTTTGGCCCAATTTCGGTATCTTCAACTAGTTATATCTTTATTTCGTTCTAAATGTACTACATTATGTTTATTTTGCTTCTAATTTTCTAATTTTGTTCTTAATTGTTGTTATTGATGAACGACAAGTTTCATTTAGCTTTCCGAGCTTTGGTAGGTTGAATTTTTGATAACGTGGTTCATTCTGACTTCGATTAATTCAATTTATGCACTTATGATTCTAATTTCGTTGCTGAATCGCTTGTTTCCTTTTTTGTTCGCGATTCAATTTCTGCTTTCCGATTGAGTTTTATGTATGTTAGTTTGAGATGATTCAGCTAATTAATTCACTTTCTGAGCTCTGTTAGGTTAAATTTATGATAATGTGTGTGGACATGACATAGGTCCACCCCGACGCGGCCACGCGCGGGTTTGGGGAGGCGAATGAATCTTCATATGAGATGGTCAAATTGAAATTTAAATCGAAGTAGGAGTCGCCACCGAATTTTGTGGTTATTCGGAACCATTCGAACCCACTCTATGTCGTAGTGGGCCATGTACAAAATACGGCCTATTTTCGATGTCAGAGTTGATTGGGTTCGTCCCTTAGCATTTGATATCGATACCGACATTATCGGATATCGTGTATTGAATGACTCTCGTTGCCAATGGATTCGAACATCCGGAAACCATGGTTCTGAGTAAGGGGTGAGGGTACGTGTTGGGAAGTTCACTAAGAACACCCAACCCCGCCCGCACTTAGCGGCCTTTACTAAGATATCGTTCGTTTTTTATGTACACGCGTTAGTTCGACGGTTGAATGATATGCAAAGATTATTTTCCCTAGACATGTGAGAGAAAAATAAATGGGTTGCTAAGTCGTTTAATGCATATTAAACTAATAACGTCAAAGTTATTTTAGCATGTGAAGTTCGTTTTAGTCTAATAAAACAAAGAAATAAATAAATTGCTACAAACACGAGAAAACGAGTTAGTAACGATGAATAAATTGAATAAAGACGTAAATAAATAATATGCATGATGTTGGAAAAGATTTATGACACGTGATTGATTAGCACGTGTTGACCAAGGTCGAAAAAAGTATTTATCGAAGTATGTCGCGAAAGTCGCTTTTTATGTAAGGTTCGAAAAGAATAAAAAAATAGAAAAGCGAGGAAACGAAAAAAGTGCACCCGGCGGACCAGGCTGTTGCGCGAGTCGCCTGACAGGCGCGCGACTCGCGTGGCAGCTTGTTCGCGTTTTTTTATTTTGTCGAAAATCGTCAATTTTTATAAATCGCGCTTGAATATGGATTAATTTATGCCCGCTTTATATTTTCGATATTCGTCGTATCCGATATTCGATTATAGAATCGATATCGAATAGTCGGAACGATTTTTAGAAAAGTTTTGAAAAAAGTTTGTTTTGAACGAAAAGAAAAAAAAAATTTGAACGAAAAAGATGTTAATTCTCTCCGCGTATAAAATCGTCGAATTTTAAAAAAAGATGTAACGATTTTTTGCATCAACGAGTTTTAATTAATTTAGTTCTTGTTAGATACGATATTCGACTAAAGAATCGATATCGTATTTTAAGAACGTTATAAGAAAAAATAGTTTTTGTAGTATCGATTATTAGAAATATCGAAAAATATGTGGTGAACGACCCGTATTAAAAATACAAAACGACTGACGACACGACTCGAAAAAGAACGAAAAAAACGTGGAGAAATGAAGAGAAGAAGAGAAGAATCGGGTTTGATTTACACCCTCAACCTACATGCTTTGTTTTCTCGGGATAAGGCTCGTCGGAAAGTGGCTTAAACTTGGGAGCGTCGAGATGATGCGGGATGAGTTAAGGTGTTATTTTGGACGTGTAGTTGGACGGGTTTCAGCCGGTTGGAGGGTCAGTTTCGTCGGGTTGGAGTCGTCGGGAATTGCTTGGTATAACGATGTGGTATGTGAGAATAATTTGTGAGAACTTCCGTGTGTCACGATTTTTGTGTCGTGTTGTGTGTGTGAAATTTTCTGTCTTTTGTGTTGAATGGAGGGTCCTATTTATAGGTGAAGAGGTTTAGGAGAGATGTCTTGCTTGGACAACAAGAAACATCGGTTTGGATAGAAAACGTAAGAGGTTGAAAGGAACGAGAACTCGCTTTCTTGGTGAAGAAGGCAAAGAACTCGGCTGGTTTGGCTGATTTCGGCCGAGTGTTTGACACTCGGTCGGTAATTGCTTTAGTTTTTCGGATAGAATTCTACTTGAGATCAAATCCTACCTTCAACGGAATTGTTTAATGTTTTCGAAGCTGATTTTTTTGTAGTATTGGAGTCCAAACCGGACACGTGAGGTGTCACGGTTGGTCCGTGAGTCTCGGGAAATATCTTTGACCGGATTTTGACTCGGTCGCTAAAAGACGGTTTTACCCCTGGTACCGGATTCGACCCAAATTAGTCTTATTTGACTCGAAACGACCCACTAGGCTTGTATTTGAGGTTGGTTTTGTAAGATTTGTACTCCGTAATAAGCCTAAACCAAGTGTCCATGATTTCGAGCCCATATCCGAGTCCGTCAAAGAACGTTTACGTCCAATCATCATCGGGTGTTTGGCGGGAACTACTATAGACACCTGACGGTCAAAATGTGGGTGTCTACAGAGCCCCCACTCTGACTGAGGCTTGGACAAGGCAAAAGTCAGAGTAGCTACCAGGTCAATCAAGGATTAAAACCTGGCAGACTTCCGATTGGGTCGTTTATAGTCCATTAGACCCGCGTGAAAGGCTGGCGGGCTCGCCAGCCATAAGATAGAAATCATACCTGGGTTGATGCTGATAATGTCGTGGGAGCTTGCCTTGGAAGCTATGGGTATACCTGTTTACAGGTCCATCCTGTCTTGGAATTATGCGAGAGCTTACCTTGGAAGCTATGGGTACATCTGTTTACAGATATATCCTGATTCTTCAGTAGAAAATGTCGCCTGAGTTTTCCACTGGGGAACTTTTCTTAGAATTCTTCGGGAGTCTTGGGTGTACCTGTATGCTGACATAATTTGTATGTAACATTTAGGTGAAACACCGACTCACGCTGGGGAAGAAATGATGATTTTTTTTTGAAAATTTTGAAAAGAAAAACGCTGAATTTTTTTCTGAAAAGTTTGGAAATAAGGATGCTTGGGATGACTTTGATTCCTAATCGGATTCTGACACGGATTCCTAAAACTTCCTGGTTAGGCCTGTATGCCTAGACGAAGTAGGGGATGTGATATAAAATCCTATTCCTGTGATGACTAGGAAAAGAGATATTCCCTATTATAAATAGAGGGTTCTGGCTTCTTATTTTTCATATTCCAACCCAAATCTTTTGTCTATCTTAAAATCCCTTAGACTTTTTAGGATAAATAAAAGAAACTATTCTCGCAATGGGTATTGATCATTTGACCGCGATGCTTCAGGCATGGGCTCAAGACTTTCGAGATGAAGATAAAGTTCAGCGAACTCAAATGGGAATTGTGGCCTTATTCCCACTTCAGCAACTTAGGGTAGATTCGCACTTTCTCGATACTTGCTTATCCTTTTGGGATACTACCCACCATGTTTTTGTATTTTCTCGAGGAGAAATATGTCCTCTTCCCGAAGAAATTGCAGTTATAGGCGGTTGGTGTCCCAATGCTCGCCCTGCCATTCCCCCATTTTATCCTGAACCAAGGAGGAGATTAAGGGATTTTCTAGGCCTGTCGCATGCTGAGACAGCCCGTATGGTGAAGGGAGATTCAGTTTCCCTATTTGACCTGACTGACAAATTCATGAACCCAGTTGGCGCAAGAATTACTTCTACCCACAGGCGTAGGGCTTTTGCTTTTTGCATGCTGCATCGATATGCCTTTGAAGGTCGGATGGATGCTGACTCGTGCTTGGGTGAGATCAGGCTGATTAGCATAGTTGACCAAATGGAGACAGATCACAGCCCGGCTTGGCTGATAACTGGGGAGATTATTATGGGACTTGATGCTAGAAGACTTGACCCGGATCGACAATTGACAGGAAGCATCCGTCTTCTGCAGGTATTTAACCGTTTTTTTTCCTTTTTTTTTCGGAAAAATTGCCCGATTTTCCGAAGTTTTTACGAAATGATCAATTTTCGAAATTTTTTGATTTTTTCGAAATTTTGATTTTTCCGGAAAAAAAATTTCGAAAATTTTTCCGAATTTTTTTTTGGAATTTTTCGATTTTTTTTATTTTTCGAAAGTTTTTGACTTTTCGAAAATTCTGCAGATCTGGTTATCCGAGCGTCTGTCAATCATAGAGCCCCCAGTGAACATATCCAGATATCGTAGCTGTCAGATTGGTTCAAGGTCCCGACGAATAAGCTCAAGTCATTATATAAATCGGAAATATTGGGATGAAGAACTAACATTCCATGGTGGGCCTTTGATTAGATGGAACGTCATCTGGTGGTTCCTTTCAAGACTGACGGGGTTAGCTAGGAGGGACAAGGCCCGTTATCTGGTGATCTTGTCTTTGGACTGGACTGTCCATATTTACCCGGATCGTATTCTGAGACAGTTCGGTTCGTTTCAGCAGATCCCCGAGACTGAAGCAATCATTAGCGTTTCGCTCCAATTGATGGACGCTATGTGTGACACGTAGCTACAACGATGGTTTACCCGTGTCATATGGACTATACCTCGCCCTTGTCAAACTACTTGGGTTTCTGAGTCATACCGAAAATGGACTTCTGAAGAATCCCAGGAGACCCGTAAAACTTTGTAGACTGACGAGGCTTTTGACTTGGCCCGTCGAGAATCGGCAAAAGACAATAGGCGGTTCTTTGATAAAGAGGAGACTCCAACTACCTTTGCTGAGCCGGGGTCGGGTTCTAAGTCAAAAACTAAGACTCAAGCTAATGAGACCGGTGCTAGTGACTTGGAGAGAAGGCTCAGACCGAAACTAGCGGTCCGAGATAGGCTAGGTCCGTGTGACCGGCTACCCAAGAGAGTGAGGGCCCGCCTAGGGCCGAGTGAGGTGACCGGGGAATCGAGTTTGAAGAAACGAGCCCGGGTTAAGGAGGTTCCCTTGGTGATTCGGGAGCGTTCACCTCCCCGTCGTCGCCGGTGGACCGAAAAGGAAACTAAGGACAAAGGAAAGGGAAAAATGCCTTAGTTTTTTTTTATTATTTAAGTATTAGTATTATTTATTGTGTGTTTTTTTTTTTTTTTTTTTTTGTAATTTTCCGAGTTTATCGGAGATTTTTCTTGAAATAAATAAGAAAGGTTTATTAAAGAACCGTTCCTATTTTTTTTCGACTGCAGTGGTTGTGCCTTTTTGAGGGGCTGCCTACGTATCCACAATAAATGGAATCAAACCAAACGTAGTAATTATGGCTAGTAAACGGAGAATCACGTGATTGGCTAGTAAACGGCGAATTATGGCTAGTAAACGGAGAATTACTATGTCAAAAAAACAGGGTTTTACATTATCTCAACATTTAATAGCATCCCTTGATTGAGTAAGATCAAATGGCTAGTAATCATGGGTAAATTGTAGCAAAATTGACATGTGTAAAAAAGAAGAAGAGAGACAGGGACGTCGGGATTTGAATTACACCCTTAACCTACATGCTTTAGTCTCGGAATATGGCTCGTTTAGTAGTGGCAAAGGCACGGGAGCGTCGAGATAATATAGGTGAGTTATGGTGTGTATAATTGGGAAGGGGATTTGACGAGTTTTGCTCTCGGTCTTTAACGAGTTTTGATCTTGGGATGGCTATGAATTTGTAGATGGTTAGAATTGTGAAGGGTTGAAATATAGAGGTTTTCGAGGTAGAAGAAGGTTGTCAAAAGTGTTGAGGTAATGGGGTATTTATAGGGAAATACCCGGTTTAGGGCCACTCGATCGAGTGGTGCAAGTGCACTCGATCGAGTGCCCGATTTCAAGGCCGGTTTGGCCGGTTTGTGAGCTTACTCGATCGAGTGGGCCTCAACCACTCGATTGAGTGGGTTAAACTGAGGGAGAGAATCTAGGGATAAAATTCTATCCCAAATTGAAGAGGTCTAGTTACTTGGGATCTCTTCTAAAAGTGCATGTAGCTGATATTTTTGTATCGGATTCGCCTTTGACCGGGTTTTGACCCGGTCGCCAAAAGACGGTTTTATTTTCGGTGTCGATTTTGACTCAAATTAGTCTTATTTGATCGGAAATTGAGGTTGGTTTTGTGAGATTTGTACTCCGTAAAAAGCTCAAGCCAAATACTAATGATTTCGAGCCCATACCCGAGCGCGTTAAAGCACGTTTGCGTCCGATCATCATCGGGTGTTTGTCGGAAGCTGCTATAGACACTAGCAGGTAAAATGCGGGTGTCTACACTTGGTCATGTCATATACAATCGCATTGAGAATTGTTCAACCCAAACTCATTAATTTCGTGATGGCTTTTTGTGGTGTCTACGGAGTATGTTAATATTTGTCATGTTAAATTAATATGGATAAATGAGTTATACATGATGTTAGGTTTGTGTTTATATAAAAAGCTCAACAGATAGTTGCACATGGATCCCAGATAAAATTTTGTTAGGGCCGGCCCAGTGAATTTGGAGGCCCTATTCCAATATTAATATGGAGGCTCTCTCTTTATCCACCACACCACTCCAGTATTTACTATTATAACTGTATGAATAGTATACATATGAGGCCCTTCACATGTTTGGGGCCATATTCAAAGAACCGAATTGTACCCTTTTGGGCCGGCCCTGTAACTCAAAGTATTTTTGTCATAATAACTTAAGGAATTGTGCACGAAGGCCTTTCCGCGTATATATCATGGTAGAGTTTTCCTTTGTGAACCTTATTGATAATTTAGACTAACATTTGATGTTCTTATTGGGATGTTAGACCTTGGTTTTACTCAATGTTATTAGGATCAGGACTTTACTTTGGATCGATGGATTGAGTAGGATCAAATGAATTGTAGGATTGTAAGATTCTACATTTTTACTAAATATAAGTTTTTATTTGTTAAAAATATATATGTAAAGATTACAAGAATTATTTATCAATAAATAAATTTTCAAATGGGCAGAATCGTAAGGTTCTAAAAACATGGATCTGATCGGTCGGGCCTTCTTGAATCGTAAAACCGTTAAAATAGTAAAATCGGATCAAAATGTAGACAACAATGGTCCTAGGTTCTGTTCTTTTGGCCAAAAATAGGCCAAACTGAACTGAACTAAAGTGTTACTAAGACAAAATGATTCTCCTGAACTGAGCCGAAAAGAATTGAAAAAATAGGGTGATATCAAAATATCAAAAACATCCGTCACAAATCGATCACGAGTCAAATAATACCACTCGGTTAAAAAAGATAAGGTTGTAGACACCCGCATTTTGCCTGCTAGTGTCTATAGCAGTTCCCGACAAAACACCAGATGATGATCGGACGCAAAAGTGACTTAGTACACTCGAATATGGGCTCGGAATCAATAATATCCGACGTGGACATTTAGCGGAGTACAAATCTCTCAAAACCAACTTCAAATTCAGGCCAAACGGGTCGTTCTGAGTAAAATGAGACTAATTTGGGCCAAAACCGACACAAAAAATAAAGCCCGTCTTTTGGCGACCGGGTCAAAACCCGGTCAAGGATGAATCCGACACAAAAATCGACCAAGTTCGTTTTTCTAGAAGCTTGCGTCTGAACACAATCCTTAAACAAATCAAAAGGGTCAACCATTTCCTAAAATGGCTCGCCACCCTTATCCACTCAATCGAGTGAATTGACCCACTCGGTTGAGTGGAGCCTCAAATTCCGGAACAGACCCGCTTTCCAAGGCACTCGATCGAGTGCACTAGGGCCACTTGATCGAGTGACCCTAGGTCGAGGGTGAACTCTATAAATACCCCTCAAACCCTTCTCATTTTACAGCTTTTGATGAATGCAATTCTACCCTACATTTCTACCCTAATACTCTACACTACATTACACTACAACCCTTAGCAATACTACTGTTGTGTGCTAAATTTAGACCGATTTCTCCTCATTAAGACCCGTTTTTCCCCCGTTTTGCGAGTCTTGAGTGCGATTATCGCCATATTTTGAGTAAATCTCGCATTAGCGTCCCTCTTGTGCGTTTTACATGTTTTTGGTAGTTTTTCTATCATTTTGATAGGATTTTGCACCAAAATCACGATCGAGCTTCCACGAGCACAAGAGAAGAGAATACCGTCCAAAGAGTGAAGCACACAACTTAAAGTTTAAAGTCATCCAATCAATCAACGAAGAATGAGACAAGAAAGAGACCAAGAAATATGACCGGGCGAAATTTCACCCGGTGAAACACCACCGGGCGAAATTTCACCCGGTGAAACACCACCGGGCGAAATTTCACCCGACGGTGAAAGCGTCTCCCGAAGATTTTCCGAGACCTCCCCACCGGGCGAATCTGATCGGGCGAAATTTCGCCCACCGGGTGAAATTTCGCCCGATGGAGAGGAGCCGGAAAACGCAAAAATGGAAGAAAATCTGACCGGGTGAAATTTCACCCGGTGGGAATTATCGTCAAGTCCGCAGGGCGAAGTTTCACCCTATGAAGATGCTAAGGGAGATTGTCTCACTAATGGAGCATAAAGTTGGATTTGGGCTTTAGGTTAAATACCCATTAAGAGATTACTATATATATGTCTACCCTACTTAGTTGCCTATTATCTCTCCATTATGCTAAGGAGGGAAGACATTACACCACTCCACTATCCTATTACACCATCTTAGTAGTAGTATTCTAGTAGAAAATCCTCCATAATTCTAGTAGTTTACATAGTAATTAGTAGTAGATCTACATAGTTTACATCAACAATTCTATAGATTACAAGTTTGTAGAAGATTATTCAAGTTTTATTTGAAGATTTGTTGGGTTTATTGGAGGATTAGTGACAAGTTCTCCATTTTATTCATCAAAGATTCAATCTTTATTCATGATATCTTCTTATTTCTTGTAAATCTCCATAGTTGGTATACTTCTCTTCCACTCTCTAATCTCTAGTCTAGCTTTAATGTTATTTTCTCATCATTATCTTGTCTAGATCATATTAGTGTTGATAGTTTCATTAGATCTATTTAATATGCATGTTGTAGAGATTTTCCCCTTAGTCAATGTTTTGTTGTTTTTCATAATGATTAGTGAGTAGATTTCTTGTTGGGGAGTTTAGGGATGAGGACTTTGACTATTTGAATTTAGAGGTAATGGTGGGTTGCTTGCATGTTGGTTTATCTTATTTATGGTGTTATGTCATTGTTGTTTTAGTCCGGCCAACTAGACCGACCTTGACTAATTTCTATCAATATGGGGAAACTCGGGGTAGAAATTACCATGACTAGGGACTTACCCTCATTCACCGCGAAAGCGGGTTTTTAGGTGAGTTTATCAATATTGCGACAAAAACTCGATCCCGACCTTCTTAGACTCCGAGTACCGAATCCTGACTTCTCCCTAACACCTTTTCCCTAGATTGACCACCTCTAGCTATCATCGTAGTGATTCCTCTAGTATAGACTCGACCCTTAGAAAACCCCCCTCTAGACATCAAACACGACACTTTAAACTCGTTATTATCACACCGTTCCCTGTGGACCGACCTCAACTTACCACGATTACTTGTTTGTTTTTGTGTACCATTTCGAGTCTTATAAATATTGTTTTTGATCCCCCGTCCTTCGTTAACGACCGATCCGATTGGGTGGCGATCAAAAGTGGCGCCGTTGCCGGGGAACGGCGAGTAGATATTGAGTTTTTAGTTGTTGTGTTTGATTCTTTTCCCTTCTCTCTTTTCCCTAGTACCGTGAGGTGCTAGGAGTCTCATCGTTTAATTGAGTTTTATGCCCAGGAACACGTCATCGCCCTTGTGGTTCGATCCGGAGCCGGAGAAGACTTTTAGAGCATTGCGTTTTCGGGGAAATAACTCAACCACCATCATTCCACATCCTTCATCATCACCTCCTAACCTTAATCCCATCCTACCACATACACCTTCACCTTCTACACCTTCTACATCATATCAATCTCTTCCAAACAAAGATTCCATACCTTCCACTTCACAAAATTCACCACCATCACCGAAAACTCCACCACCAAATCCATCCCCTCCAAATTCTCCAAATTCAAATCCACCATCACCACTAATCCAACAAATGGCGACTTTAGCCTCTCATTCCCAACTCACACATAAAGAAACACCTTCTCCCGTCGATTTCGGAGAGATTCCGGAAAATTATGAATTAAAAGCTTCTTTGACTAATGCGGTCCAACAAGACACTTTTCACGGTTTTTCTCAAGAAGATGCTCAAGAGCACATTGCTTCATTCAAAGAGAAATTAGTGGGAGCCCGTCTCAATGGATTAACCTCATGCCAATTACATCGTTTATTATTTCCAAAGACCTTGAGAGATGGAGCTCGTAGATGGCTTCAAGGCCATCCCGCTAACACTTTCACAACATGGGCTCAACTATCTAATGCCTTCTTGGAGAAATATTTCCCGCCGTCAAAGACTAACCAATATCGCATGGAGATACAAACATTCAAGCAAGATGAATTTGAAAGCCTAAGTGAGGCTTGGGAAAGATTTAGAGATTTGTTGCGCAAATGTCCACATCATAGAATACCCGATTGGCTAACTACCCAAACATTTTATAACACCCTTTCATCTAGAACCAAGGAAAACCTCAATTCGGCCGCCGGAGGAGACTTTTCTTCTCTCACCGATAAGGCATCTAAAAATCTTATTGAGAAGATGGCAAGGAGTGATTCAAGAATGGGTCAATCAAGGGATTCTAGAAAGAAAGTTGAAGTGAACTCTTCTACGAGTTCTAACGAATTGAAATTTCAAACGGAACTTGAAGAATTGAAAAAAGAGAATGGATGCCATGAGTTCAAAGCCTACTCCTAGAGGTATGTACCAAATTCAAGGGAGTGTTCCACCAAGGCAACCATCACCTCCAAAGCAATTAACATGGGAAGTTCAATGTGATCATTGTGGCAATCATGGTCATGATTCTAGCTTTTGCATTCCTAATGAAGAAGTTCCAAATGAAGTTCAAGCTATACAAGCATATGGGCAAAGACCTCAATTTGATCCTTTTTCTAATACTTACAATGCCGGCACAAGATTTAATCCTAATTTCTCTTATGGAAATCAAAATGTTCAAAATCCAATGCCGCGTGCCCAAGGGAGTCAAATGAGGTCATTCAATCAAAGTCAACAAAGGCCCTTTAATCAAGGTCCTCCAAAGATGCCCCCATATATGCCTCCTCATCAAAGGAGCAACTTCAATCAACAAGCTAGCAACTTCCATGTTCCTAACAACTACAACAATTACCAAAATCAACATAGTAATCATTTCAATCATGGATACAATCAAGGGTCCCAAGGAAATTTCCATGGAAACCAAGGTTACAATCAACCACCATTTAATCAACCCTCTCAATCTTATGGCCAACCAAACAATTCTCAAATTGGTCAAGGGGGACCTTCATGGAAGAGCTATAATGATTTGCAAATAACCGTTGGGCAACTATGGAATGAACACCAAGATACCAAGGCAAGGCTAAAAGTTTGGGAATCATAAGAAGCAACAAAAGCCTTAGCCGCACCAATTCATCCACCCCATGGTTTGCCCGGCCAACCCCAAAACCCAAGAGATCCTTCGCACCAAGCAAATGCCGTCATTTTGAGAGGTGGCAAGGAACTTGAGGACCCATACAATAATTTGAACACCAAAAGTACCCCACCCAAAGTCAATCAACCAAGTGCACCACAAGAATCATCTCCCACTTCCCCCAAACAAAACCAGGGAATACAAGCGGAGTTTGATATTCTCCAAAATGCGGAGAAAGAACAAAGAGAACAAAGAAAGAAGAAAGAGCAAATGGAAGCGGAAGAAGCAAAAAAGAAAGAGGCGGAGCGATTAGCCGAAGAAGAAGAAGAAGAATCCAATGTTCCACCGCCTCCCACTTTTGTCCCTCCATTGCCTTTTCCCGAGCGAGCTAAGCCACACAAAGAGAATGCTCAAATTAGCAGTTTCGTGGATATGTAGAAGAAAGTACAGGTATCTTTACCCTTCACCGAGGTAATCTCTCAAATGCCCCTCTACTCTAAATTTTTGAAAGATGTCTTGTCTAAAAAGAGAACAATAGAGGATAAAGAATGTATTCCTCTCACGGGTCATTGTACTGCCATTCTTATGAACGAAATGCCAAAGAAACTAGAGGATCCCGGTAGTTTTTCTATCCCTTGTCGGGTTGGAAACGTTGTTGTTAATCAAGCTTTATTTGACCTTGGGGCTAGTGTTAGTTTGTTACCCTATTCCATTGCTAAGAGACTTAGTGTGGGGGAGATGAGACCCACTAGTATGTCAATTCAACTTGCGGATAGGTCCGTCAAATACCCACTTGGGATACTTGAGGATGTATCCGTTCAAGTTGGTAGGTTCTTCATCTGCTCCGATTTTGTTGTCATGGATATGCCCGAAGACACTATTACCCCCATTATTTTAGGTCGACCTTTTATGGCTACCGTAGGTGCTATAGTTGATGTTAAGAATGGAAAGTTATCATTTAACATAGGGAACGAGTCGGTAGAGTTTTCCCTTTCTCAAGCTCTTAAAACAACCAATGATTGAACAAATGAATTCCATTGAAGTTATTGACAGTTTGGTTGAGTATAGCTTGATAGATGATGATAAGCAAGAAGATGAACCATTCGACTCTCCACCTCTCAAAGAAGAATGCTTGCATGATGAAAAGGTAGAACCACTACCGGTGGGTAAGAGTATGGTATCTTCTCCTCCTAATCTTGAACTTAAACCACTCCCCTCTTCCCTTAAATATGCTTTTCTTGAAGGAACTAATTATCCCGTTATCGTCAATGCTACCCTTGATGGACCTCAATTAGAAAAACTTTTGATTGTTTTGAGAAAACACAAAAAGGCCATCGGGTATAGCATTGCCGACCTCCAAGGCATAAGCCCAAATGTTTGTATGCATAGGATCATCCTTGATGATGACCACCGTCTTTCGGTTGAAGGTTAACGTAGGTTGAATCCCACCATGAAAGAGGTTGTCATGAAGGAAGTCCTCAAGTTGTATGAGGCTAACATTATATACCCAATAAACAGAAGTAAATGGGTTGGCCCCGTACAAGTTGTGCCGAAAAAAGGAGGAATGACGGTTGTCAAGGGAGAAAAGGGTGAGTCAATTTCTACTAGGACTATTACCGGTTGGCGCATGTGTATAGACTATCGAAAATTGAACACGGCCACCATAAAAGACCATTTCCCCCTTCCCTTTATTGATCAAATAATGCTTGAAAGATTGGCGCATCATTCTTATTTTTGTTTCCTTGATGGTCATTCCGGATTTCTTCAAATTCCCATTCATCCCGATGACCAAGAGAAAACCACCTTTACATGTCCTTATGACACCTATGCTTATAGAAGGATGCCATTTGGACTATGCAATGCGTCGGGAACGTTTCAAAGATGTATGATGACTATTTTCTCCGATTTTATTGAAAAATCCATGGAAGTTTTTATGGATGATTTTAGTGTCCATGGTACATCCTTTGATTCTTGTCTTGAAAATCTTGATCAAGTGTTAGCTCGATGTGAAGAGTATAGACTTGTTTTAAATTGGGAAAAGTGTCATTTTATGGTTGAACAAGGTGTTGTCTTAGGTCATATTGTTTCTAATAGAGGAGTCGAAGTCGATAAGGCGAAAGTCTCCGCGATTGAGAACTTGCCACCACCTACAAATGTCAAAGGGGTGAGGAGTTTTCTAGGTCACGCCGATTTTTATAGACGATTTATTAAAGACTTTTCCAAAATTGCTAAGCCTTTGACTTCTTTGCTTATGAAGGATGCACCTTTTGTTTTCTATGACTCGTGTCTTGAGGCCTTTTGCAGGATAAAGACCGCTCTCACTACTACTCCAATTATCAAAGCTCCCTATTGGAATCTTCATTTGAGATCATGTGCGATGCATCCGATTTTGCCGTTGGCGCCGTTCTAGGTCAACGGGTTGATAAGAAGCTACATGTGATAAACTATGCAAGCAAGACCTTAGATGAAGCCCAATCGAGGTACACCACAACCGAGTAAGAGATGCTTGCCGTTGTCTATGCCATGGAGAAATTACAAAATTATGTTACGAGTTCCAAAGTCATAATTCACACCGATCACGCGGCAATTCGATACATCATGTCCAAGAAGGAGACCAAGTCTCGACTCTTTCAGTGGGTACTCCTTTTACAAGAATTTGATATTGAGATTAAAGACAAAGCCGGATCGGAGAACTTGGTAGCGGATCATCTTAGTAGACTAACGGTTAGTAAAGAGAACAATGAAGAAGATGGTATCCCCATCAACGAAGCTATGAGAGATGAGGCCTTGATGGCCATTGATACTATTACACCTTGGTATGCCGATATCGTCAACTTCTTAGTATCTCATTATATTCCGGACGATTATTCCAAGCAAGAGAGGAAGAAACTACGTTATGAAGCCCGACGCTATTATTGGGACGAACCGTATTTGTTTCGCCGTTGTGTAGATGGAATTTACCGGCGATGTGTTACGGCCAAAGAAGGACATAACATTGTGAAGCACCTTCACTTGACATCTTATGGTGGACACATGGGCAACCAAAAGACAATTGCCAAGGTTCTCCAAAGCGGGTTTCGGTGGCCTTCCATGTTTAAGGACATTCGAGCTTTCATTCTCACGTGCGATGCTTGCCAAAGAAGTGGGAATATTACAAGAAGAAATGAGATGCCCCTTCAACCCATCTTGGAGATTGAATTGTTCGATGTTTGGGGCATTGATTTCATGGGTCCGTTCACATCCTCTTTTGGTAACAAGTACATTCTAGTCGCGGTTGATTATGTCTCAAAATGGATCGAGGCCGTAGCTTCCCCCACCAATGACTCCAAGATTGTAATCAAGCTTTTCAAGAATGTAATTTTCCCAAGATTCGGTATGCCTAGAGCCATAATTAGTGATGGAGGCTCTCATTTTAGGAAAGATACCTTTGAGCACCTTCTAAGGAAATATGGTATCACTCACAAGATGTCACTAGCCTACCACCCTCAAGCAAATGGGCAAGCCGAGATCTCCAACCGTCAAATCAAGGGAATTTTAGAGTAAGTTGTAAATACACACCGAAAGGATTGGTCATTGAAGTTGAATGACGCCCTTTGGGCATTGAGAACGGCTTACAAAGCGCTGATTGGAACCACTCCTTATCGTCTTGTGTATGGTAAAGCTTGTCATTTACCGATGGAATTGGAACACAAAGCCGAATGGGCGATCAAAGAGCTAAACTTCGATGAGAGTGTTGTAGGAAACAACCGCCTTCTCCAACTACAAGAATTGGAAGAACTAAGACTAGAAGCCTACGAAAATTCGAAGATATACAAAGAACGAACTCGTAAATGACACGACTCTCGAATACTTCGTAAGGACTTCTCCGTTGGTGATAAGGTATTACTCTTCAACTCTCGCTTTAAGCTCTTCCCCGGTAAGTTGAAATCTAAATGGTCGCGTCTATTCGAAGTGACCAAGGTGCAACCATATGGATCAATAGAGATATCAAGCCCGGAAACCGGGAAATTTATGGTTAATGGCCAACGATTGAAGATCTACCACCCCGGTCACATTCGTGAGACCCTTGCTACCGTGAAGTTTGGTAAGCTCCCGCAGGGGAGCGTTGTTTAACCCCCTCTCGAAGTTGATGTAGGTTTGGTGGTATCCTCAACAACCACTACCTTGTATATACGTATCATATTTTCTTTGAGTTTGTTAGTTTTGCTAGTTTGAGAAGAATGATTGAAATTGGATTTCGCAATGGAGCATAAATTTGGATGAAGATCAAGCTTTTGGAGAAGTTATGGAGCTCAAATGAAGACCACAAGCATGTTTGTGGGAGATATTGTTATATGTAATGTGGGTCGAGTCATATATTTGAATCTTTAGGTGATTATTGAAGAGCCATGAAATGGCAAGGCGGAAAAACGCAGAAAAGAAGACCGTCGGGCGAAACTTCGCCCGGTGAGACTCGACCGGGCAAAACTTCGCCCTACGGAAAGTTCCAGAAATGCCAGGAACGAAGAAAATACCACCGGGCGAAATTTCGCTCGGTGAGATTTTCACCGGATGAAATTTCACCCGGTGGAAAAAAAGTTGGCAAATCGATTTTCACGACGAAAGTTCGTCGGGTGAAATTTCACCCGATGAGACCGGGTGAAATTTCACCCGACGGTGTGACTTGGCCGGATCACCTATACCTTCTATATACTCACTACATTTTCATCTCCCTCCAACAATTTACCTCAACATAACTTTCCCTCCAATAATTTATACACCAAATTTTTACCACTCACTTTAAAACTTTCACTTTCCCTCCTCAAACACCCTTATTTATATCACCTTTTCACCTCACTCATCATTTCACCCTTTCACCCATCATAAAATACTACATTTAAACCTCCATCCATATTTCATCTTCAACTTGGTGAATATTTTTTTTGGGTCCTTGAAGAGGGAAGAAGCTAAAGTTTCAGGATTTTTCTTGCAAATTATTATTATGGAGACAAGAGCCCAACGAGCCGCGCGTAAACAAGGTATGGCTTGGACCTCTAATCCTTCTAAGCATTCATCTTCTAGTAAGTCTACTAGGCCTAAACTTTTACCTTGTCTTAATACACCTCTAGCTCAAACCTTCTCCGAAAAAGTTTTCGAGAGTACAAGGTGGCCTTGTCCATTCACAAAGAAAATTTTAGGAATTAAGGACGATATTAGAGAGTTATCGTCTAGGATTGGTATTAGTAAACTCCTTGATTTTATGCGTATCACAAATAAAGACCTTACATGTGAGTTCTTTGGTACCTTTACCATCGATAACCTGACCACACCAAGAGAGATTAAATTTCGCTTGTTTGGTAGAACTCACTGTTTAAATGTTTCCGAATTCGGTTTAGCTCTAGGTTTACCCTCATCGGGTACCGGACTAAGTAGACCCCTAAGTGATTCGCAAAGTAGTGCGACTAGGAGAGACTTGTGGAGGCGCATAGCGCCGGGTCAACGTGATTTCGAACCCAATTCTAGTTTTACCGCTGAAATCCGTAACCCTGCTATTCGTTATTTTGCTGAAATCCTTTCCCACTGTCTTTTGCCGTCTACCGATAACATTATCAACCTCAATGTGTGTGTCTTACAATTTTTATGTGACTCTTTACTCGGTAACTCTAATCCCCTTGACCTACCCATTGTCGTGGCGTTACACTTTCATCAAATTATCATTGACCAACGCCCCTCTGTCGACTGTGGTGGTCTTGTGACTTTAATAGCTAAAAATTTGGGTTACGGGACCGACCACCTTAAACCACATGACCCCCGTGTCTGGCTTGACGAGGCCTACTTTCCTTCTTGGATTTTTCATGTGCCTGACCACCGCCTCGTCTCTCTTGGCCACGGTCGTGCCTTAATTGTCCCCAACAAAAACCTAACCAATATTTATAACCATCGTAATTGGGACCTACCTCCAGGTCCCTGTGAATTCCGACTGACCAAATCGGGGGAAATAGGAGTTTGGGAGTATGCCGGTGAGGGAACTCCTACGGCTTCTTATGCGTCAAATGAATATTCAACCTAGACACCCCTACAAGAGTCGGTAGATAATTTGGTTTGTGTATGTTGTGGGTATTTATGTGGTTTGTGTCGGTGAGTCTCAATCATTTACAATTGTATGTCCTTGAATTAATATTGTTCCTTGTTCCTTGCACCATCATTATAATCTTTGTGATTGTTTTGTCTCGAACAAAATTTGCAAGCTATCCCACCGTCCCACTGAATGATTTTTGCGGCCGTCGCGGCCTTGGTATTTCTCCCGGTCTCTTGGCGATGTGATTACGCCATTGACCCTTTGAAAAATCCAAATTCAAATCAATCTTTCTCAATTTTTCTTAATCCGGGCTAGGTGATGTGACTACACTTACGCCCATTTTATTTTCTTTGATTTTTATTTTCTTAGCCACTTGGCTAGGGTCTAGGTGATGTGATTGCACCTAGGCCCGCCACTATCTTATCGATTTATTTATTTTATTTTCCTTTTCTTCTTTCAAAGTTTTGAAAAACCCAAAAACATTTGAAAAATCATAAAAATCCAAAAATATTTTTCTTATTTTCCTTTTCGATCTTCCCCTACTTGTCCTTTGAGAACAATGTACAGTTTTAGTGTAGGGGAGGAGTCTAATATCTTTTACTTTCTCAAAAATCTTTTCAAAATCCATAAAAATTTGAAAATTGCGAAAAATCAAAAATATTTTCTTTTTCTTTTTCTTTTCTTTTCTTGTTTCTCGTTATGTTTCGTGTCCCGTGTATGGTCTTGTTCTCTACTCTTACAGGTAACCACCACCTTAATAGCATGAATTGAAGAGATTATGAAAGCACCCGCTAGATAACTTCCTTCCTTCTTTCTTTACTTTCGTAAAGAAGTTAGGTTGTTGCTATTGGAGGCTCTCGAAGTTGAGCATTTTGGTGTTGTGGTTGATTGTGCTTGAAAGATGATGGAGTAAGGAGTTCATGACTTTACTTGTGTTTTCTTTTATTTGCTTTTTCATTTTCGTGTGTTTTCTTTTATTTTGTTTTTGTATAGTGTGTCTAGGATTAAAACTTTTCGAAAACCCGATTACAAACTTATTACAAGAGTCTACATTCCATTGTAGATAACCCATTGTAGATTTTGGACCTTGATCTAGTAGAATGACCTTTAATCAATGAATTTGTTGATACTTTAGCTTGAGTCCACCTTTTCTACTAGAGGTTTACTTCGGGGTTTGCATTTGACCATCTTGACCACCCATGGAGGAGTTAGGCCTTGGTTCCGGCATCCGTTTTCTAGGTGACCTTGCTCGAATGACCACTGCACCTTTAGTCCAAATTCTCTCCGCCTTTTGTGGGTTATCCGGAAATGGTGCGCGTTCTCGATTACCTATTTTTCCTCCACCTATACATCACCACAATAAGTTTACACAAAAAAAAAAATAACCTCCAAGCTTGGTTACAGACCACATTAAAAAGCCAAAAAAAGGGCAAACCAAAGCAAGAAGAAAAGGGCACAAAAACATGAAAAAGAAAAACAAAGGAGAAAGAAAAGGATCTTCAAATGAAAAATCGTATCGTCAAAAACATCTCCTTGAAAAAAAAAAGTCCTTTGATTGATTCATCGCCGTGAAGTGTCAACTAGAGGACCGAGTCCCGAGGTCGGAAGATAGCGGTGATGAGTCGATCCACCCCAATAATTGTAAACACTCCACCTTTTTATTTGGGCTAATTTAAGAAATTCGAGTTTGGAACGACCCCCTTGGCTTAGCCAAAGAGAGCGGGACTGCACCTACCTACAGTGTCGAACGAATCCATGGTTCACTTTTTCCACTCCGTTATACGCCCCTTCGTACCCCTTTAGAAGACTAGGAGGACCTAGACTAAGTTATCAACATCTATATTGCTTAATTGTCATAGTATTAGGCTTTGGTCCTTGTTTGCGTGGGTCATTTATCTTGGAAGCCTATTGTTGTTTTAGGTAAGTAATCGGTGTCTTTCCCGCCGTCTCGATGAGGGATTCGGTGTTTTATTTTTGCTTTGGATGCGTCTATTCTTTCGTGTTATGTGTTTTTGTTGTGTTTAGTCGCATCCACCATTTTGAGCAAGCCTCAACTTGCCTTGCATGGAAGTACTCTACCTCATGAGTATTTCGATGTGAGATGAAGGGACGGAGCGGGCCCGTTAATTGCCCCGTATCGGCATAGCATAGTCTAGCTAGTAGTAGTAGTTTGTAATTTTTTTTTGGTCTTTGCTAGAGGACGAGCAACGGTTTAGTGTGGGGGAATTGTTGTGTGCTAAATTTAGACCGTTTTTCTCCTCATTAAGACCCGTTTTTCCCTCGTTTTGCGAGTCTTGAGTGCGATTATCGCCATATTTTGAGTAAATCTCGCATTAGTGTCCCTCTTGTGCGTTTTACATGTTTTTGGTAGTTTTTCTATCATTTTGATAGGATTTTGCACCAAAATCACGATCGAGCTTCCACGAGCACAAGAGAAGGGAATACCGTCCAAAGAGTGAAGCACACAACTTAAAGTTTAAAGTCATCCAATCAATCAACGAAGAATGAGACAAGAAAGAGACCAAGAAAAATGACCGGGCGAAATTTCACCCGGTGAAACACCACCGGGCGAAATTTCACCCGACGGTGAAAGCGCCTCCCGAAGATTTTCCGAGACCTCCCCACCGGGCGAATCTGACCGGGCGAAATTTCGCCCACCGGGTGAAATTTCGCCCGATGGAGAGAAGAGCCGGAAAACGCAAAAATGGAAGAAAATCTGACCGGGTGAAATTTCACCCGGTGGGAATTATCGTCAAGTCCGCAGGGCGAAGTTTCACCCTATGAAGATGCTAAGGGAGATTGTCTCACTAATGGAGCATAAAGTTGGATTTGGGCTTTAGGTTAAATACCCATTAAGAGATTACTATATATATGTCTACCCTACTTAGTTGCCTATTACCTCTCCATTATGCTAAGGAGGGAAGACATTACACCACTCCACTATCCTATTACACCATCTTAGTAGTAGTATTCTAGTAGAAAATCCTCCATAATTCTAGTAGTTTACATAGTAATTAGTAGTAGATCTACATAGTTTACATCAACAATTCTATAGATTACAAGTTTGTAGAAGATTATTCAAGTTTTATTTGAAGATTTGTTGGGTTTATTGGAGGATTAGTGACAAGTTCTCCATTTTATTCATCAAAGATTCAATCTTTATTCATGATATCTTCTTATTTCTTGTAAATCTCCATAGTTGGTATACTTCTCTTCCACTCTCTAATCTCTAGTCTAGCTTTAATGTTATTTTCTCATCATTATCTTGTCTAGATCATATTAGTGTTGATAGTTTCATTAGATCTATTTAATATGCATGTTGTAGAGATTTTCCCCTTAGTCAATGTTTTGTTGTTTTTCATAATGATTAGTGAGTAGATTTCTTGTTGGGGAGTTTAGGGATGAGGACTTGGACTATTTGAATTTAGGGGTAATGGTGGGTTGCTTGCATGTTGGTTTATCTTATTTATGGTGTTATGTCATTGTTGTTTTAGTCCGACCAACTAGACCGACCTTGACTAATTTCTATCAATATGGGGAAACTCGGGTAGAAATTACCATGACTAGGGACTTACCCTCATTCACAGCGAAAGCGGGTTTTTAGGTGAGTTTATCAATATTGCGACAAAAACTCGATCCCGACCTTCTTAGACTCCGAGTACCGAATCCTGACTTCTCCCTAACACCTTTTCCCTAGATTGACCACCTCTAGCTATCATCGTAGTGATTCCTCTAGTATAGACTCGACCCTTAGAAAACCCCCCTCTAGACATCAAACACGACACTTTAAACCCGTTATTATCACACCGTTCCCTGTGGACCGACCTCGACTTACCACGATTACTTGTTTGTTTTTGTGTGTCATTTCGAGTCTTATAAATATTGTTTTTGATCCCCCGTCCTTCGTTAACGACCGATCCGATTGGGTGGCGATCAACTACGTCAAAAACCCGAGTCATTTGTCCCTCAAAAACCGACAAAGCCACCCATACAAACACACACACCATAACTCGACTACATCCTCGATACTCCCGCGTTCCCGTCGCTATTACGAGTCCATTGCCGAGGCCATTCTAAGCACGTACGTTGAGGGTGTCATAAACCCCATCTCGATCTTTACTATCTCGTCTTTTTATCGTTTTGTAACTATATTATAACTATACTAGTATACTAACATTAACACTAACATTTCAATTATTGTATACTAACTCTTTATTTTTTTTGTTACTAACCTCTAACATTTAATTATCGTCATTAACATTATATACCGCGTATATATATATATATATATATATATATATATATATATATATATATATATATATATATATATATATATATATATATATATATATATATATATATATATATATATATATATATATAGAGAGAGAGAGAGAGAGAGAGAGAGAGAGCGAGGATCCGGTGAGTCCTCCTATTTAAATGAGTCTGTCCCGTAATTCAAGGTCGTCAGATCTATTGACATTAGATGCACTAGATTATGTCACGTCGCCTGTAACTAAACAAAACATCTTAGTTGAGACGACACCTGCTTCTCCATTTGTACATCTCTTTCTCATCTCTTCCTAACACATCCTCGGTCAAAAAAATCCTAAAAATTATATTTAAATCCTATTAGTCTTCCTGGATTTAATCAATCAACCATTCAAAAAATATTTCTAATAAAATTCGGGGTTTTTTGTCTCTTCCTGGATTGTTATGTTTATCAGATTTTTTTTTTCGTTATATGATTGGATATAGTGATCCTAATTAGTATTGGATTTTATATATTTATCATTGATTAGCAATTTGGCCTTTGTATTTTATTTTTGGATTGATTTTTGTTTGATTTTCGATTTAAGTTAGTTGAGTAGTCTGATTAAGAATTAGTTACTTGCATCGTTTTTGTATCACGTCGTACCTGTGTCTCGACATCTTATGATGCATAGACTACACTAAAGGTTGTCATAGTAATCATTTTACTGTAATAATGTCATGTTTACAGTAATAGTATCATAGTAATGTTGTTAGCTAGTGTAACATTGGTACAGAGTACACCATTAGAATTGTTACTCTACTAGGTTCTGGCCCGTGCAAAATTGCACGGTTGTATTATAAATGATATTTATATTTAAATGAAAAAAATTTAGTTGATGCCAATACATACTATGATGAAAATCACTTGAAATAAAATTAATGATTTATGAATTTAATAAATAGGCGGGAGTACATATACATTAAAGTGTAAAGCTAACATATAAATAGATTTAAAAAAGGAGTAATAAATGCTTGGTTAAACTAAGCATATACAGTAAAATGTAAAGCTAAAAATGTTGAACAAACAACTATACAAATCTACGCGAGTATTCAAATCTAATTACAAATATTGGAAAACTTCTTGATATACCACATTAGTGGTAGTGTCAGAAGTCCGCTCATTGCCATCGAAAATAAGGATTTTCAATCCTTTTTTATTTGTGACCCTCGATAACGCAACATATAACTGACCATGCGTAAACACAGGCTTGGGGAGATATATACCAACATGCGACAACGACTGGCCTTGACTCTTGTTGATTGTCATGGCAAAGCATATGGAAACAGGAAACTGTCGCCGAGTAAACCGAACAGGGAACTTGGCTGAGTCAGATGGTGAAAGGGTCAAACGCGGAATATAAACTATATCATTTGCATGACTACCCGTTAGTACCTTGCATCGAATGACTCGTTTCGCCAAGTCAGTCACAATTAAGCGCGTACCATTACACAATCCACGAAATTGATCAATATTCCGGATAAGCATAACCATAGCACCAACCTTCAGTCGTAACTCATGGTTAGGAATCTCGGAGCACTTAATGCTGTTTAAGAACTCAGTGGAGTGCACATCAGGCTGGCCCGGAACTATCTCGTCCATACATACCTCATCAGAGCTTAAATAGACCTGCTCTGCACCGTCAAGAAGAGATAATACATAGTCGTTAATCAATTCAACAAATTCATGGGTAGGGGCCAAAATCGCTCTTTCCTGCAAATAATCAGCAGTCCACAACCGATTCAGTAGGTTGGGATATGTACTGGACACAATTGATGCAATAGGATCGATGACATTATGGATAATAATGTCATCCGGAAATTTAACATCAACCTCGCCATCATTGCGACCACCTTCCAAACCATCACCAATTCTGAGGATCCAATCTGAGAATTCTCGTACCTCTTGTGCATTATAAGGAGAGGCACCAATTTGAAGACGCATGTTCTGGGTGAGTCTAAGTACCTTTATAAATACAGGGCGGAATAAGGAAAGGATTCATATAAGAAAAATATAGACAAACTAAAATGTAGATGAGATGGAAAACACCGAAAGCATTCATACAAAAGGGGAGAAAAAAATTACCTTGCATGATGACCATAAGTAAGATGAAAATAAAGATGCATGCACAATGTCAGACCTACTTCCTTTGGGAACAACTGGAAGTATTTGTCGGAAGTCACCTCCAAAGACAACAATTTTACCCCCAAAAGGTAGATTCGCATTACGTGGGCTCACAGCGCGCATAACATCTTTCAAGCTACGATCAAGAGCTTCAAAGGCATGCCTATGGATCATGGGTGCCTCATCCCAAATAATGAGACTTGCCTCCATTATTAGCTCAGTTAAATCCGACCCTGGCTTAATGTTGGAGCAAGTTGAAGTCTCAACAACATTAATCGGAATGCCAAATCTGGAATGGGCTGTCCTACCTCCGGGAAGTAAAGTGGCCGCAATTCCACTGGACGCAACAGGAAGAACAATTTGCCCCTTGCTGCGCAAATCAGCACATAACGTGCGCCATATAAATGTCTTTCCTGTGCCCCCGAAGCCATACACAAAGAAAACGGCACTTCGTTGCGATGTTACGGCAGTAGTAATTACGTCGTATACAGACCGCTGGTCGGTATTTAACATAGGCAGGGCAACTTCAAATTCCTGACGCAAAGCATCCCTATCATACGATAATTCATCTCGAATCAAAGTGTTACGGAAGTTAGGAAAAACCGATGAATCAGGAATGGGCATGTCCTCAAACATAGACAAACTACTGCCATTACTCTGAAGCAAAGCCTCAATATCGAGCAACGCTAAGTTATGAATCTCTTCCTCAGTCAACTCCAAATCTAAGACAAAAAGTAACGAAAATGAACATGAATTCTAAATAATATTTAGAAAGAATACAGAAGGAACAACTCAACTTACCGGGATTTGACAAAACCCTCCGTTGCCTGAAGAGGATGTCATCGGATAACAATTCCCAAGTTTCCTCCCACACGGTATGAGGCATCGACATAGAACCGGTTAACAGCAACGACGCAAACAGATGCCTAAGATAAGTACCCGACTCCCAGTAGTGTGCTTCCGTAATTGCATCAACATACTCAGTGTCGTCACCGATCAAGCCAAGAGCAAAACATGCTTCTCGAAAAGTCCGATAACAGGTACCGTTCACAGTTCGGATGTCCTCATAACACATTGCTCCCCTAGAATGGTTCAGCATCGTTCTCATGTAGTAGAGTTCACCACATTTTGGGGGAACGTGGTGCAATCTACCAATTGCGAAAAACTTTTGCCTACGCTTCCACTGCTTCTTAGTCCTATCCCATACGTATTTTTGAGGAATCTCAGATAAAAGAAGATCACGTGCATCAGGGTCCCTAGCGTTCAATGCGAACCAATCGACAAATTTTGACATAGCAATGCTTGGGTTCTCAAGAACCTCATCAATTGGGTCATCATCTTCGAAGATAACAGATTGCTCACCCGGGAGATGGAATTGAAGTTTTTCAACACCAGGAGTCCTATAATGGATGTCAAAGGAAAAAATCCTCCAAACAGCTTCACAGGCAGACAAATATCGACAATCGTACAACTTCTGAATCTGGTCGAGGTTATTTTGGTTATTGCGACGACTATGGGACGACTCCATTGTAACACGATCAGGCCCTTTATTAATGTACTTGAACAAATATTTAATCGACCTGGCTTGGTTGCACCACTCCACATTTATATGAGCATGATATTTATTCATAAGGTAGGGATTGTACGGAACAACGTACCGATTATCAATGGGCACACCATTCTTGAGAATTGTGCGACCATTATCCCTTCTCTGGTAAATAGGAAAACCATTCTTGTCAACTGTGGTCCTGGGGTTAAATCGCTTCGGAAACTTCCGAATGCATGCACCATCTAACATGCAAGGTGATTGAGGATTTGCTGTACCGCAAGGACCATGGATCATTAGCTCTGATACTGCGGCGAACAATGTGGGATCCTGACTTTCGTCGGGAATCTCGGCCGAAATAATTCTATCTACGTTTACTACCTCCGGGAACTTGTCATCTCGATGGAGGAAGAGCAGGATGTGTGCATGGGGGAGTCCTCTCTTTTGGAATTCAACTGTGTACACAACTGTAAATGATTTCAATTTAGTAAATAAGTACAAAAGAAAGCAAATGAAATAAACCAAGGACAAATTAAGGTTGGATTGTTAAAAAAAGCATAAATGCATACCTGCTCTAGTCCTCCCAAAGATTTCACGAACTTTCAAGTCTTGAATCAATTCATATAGTTTCACTTGAAAAATTCGCGACAAAATATCTGGACGGTCTTCAGAGCGAAGACCCCTTCTACTTACAAAGCGCGTAATCTCTGGCCATTTAGGATTACAAGTAAAGGTAATGAACAAATCTGGGTATCCACACCACCTACAAATAGCCATAGTGTCCAGATACTTTGACCTCATATAAGCATCGCCAGATGTGTAAGAAGACGGTACAATATAGCGACTACCAGTTGACGATGGATCAACATTACCCCCTTCAACTGCATCAACAACATTCTTGTACTTGTCGACCCTCAGTAAATCCTGGTTGAATCGTAAGAATGACAATCTCTGAGACTCAACCATCATGTATCCGTCAACGCAAATTTGTTGGAATAAGTTGCAAGATTGTGACCACGTAGGGAATTCAATCTCCATTGGCCTATCTTGAAATCGAAAGGCAAAGAACTCACGTAAAGTAAGCTCCTCGTGCGGCTTAAGGCTATTGCTTATACCAAGAGATGCTTCACTATGAGGAATATGTAGGCGGAATCCATCCTCACCATATGGCAGTAAAATAGGATATTGTAGGGCAAGATATGATGGGTGCAGCTCGGAAATGCGTTGCAATTGTCCACATGATTTTTGTACAATGATGTCCCGATGTTCCATGTCGGGACCTATGTCACCTTCAACCACAGCGGCAACTTCTGAAGCAGTTGGACGGTTATAGGTTCTCCCATCAGTACATCTTCGGGCAATCAGACTAATACTGACATCACCTTGTACATCTGATGACAATCTGTCCCTCGCCATCCGGAAGGTCTTTGCAAGAGGGTTGTGCTCGTCGATCATCTCCTTCAATAACGACATAAGTTCCTCATTGAATCTACTACGCCCACCGCCACTGCTTATATTAAAATCAAATGTACAAATTAAGTAAACTTCATGAATGAGTGAATATGAAAAATCAAATACACAAAATAGGCATACGAAAGGTACTTACGCTACGGCAGTTATTCGGTTGTTAACCTCTTCCTCCGTATCATAGATATACAACTGACAAAACTTTGGAATAGATCCATCAGCAGGTAACAAACTGCCAATTCGATGAACATTTTGCCCACCCATCCTAAATGTGTATGGACCTCGACCAACGTTGACTGTTCTATCAATAATGCCACCAGTGGACGACCAAGCATACCCACAATTATAGCCGCGGATATTGCTAATAAATGTAGAACTTAGACGATGTTGTCTTGTCAAAAGTGATTTTAACAATTCAGGTGGTTGGCTTAGATATGGCAAAACTACCTTCCCATCTGAGCAACACAAAGAGAATCTTGGATTTGTCGTGCCTTTTCCTTTACCAATCCTTTCCTCATACCACATTTGGGCTTTGCACATCTGACATTCATATTCTGGGTCACCAATATCCCAATAAATTGAGCCTACAACAAAAGTTCATGAAATAATTATAATAATAAGCGAATATACAACATTTATGTAAACATGAATTAATAATTTTATAGAAACAGGTAGTTCAAGAAAGGGGCAACGCAAACCTGCACCAATGTCTACAAATCCACCTGTGTCATTGTTGGGCAATCCTTCTTCAAATTCGTGTTGTTGGGAATCGTTTTCAATGAACTTACCATCAGAAGGAGGATTAATATGTGGAGTTGATGAAGTACTGGACTCATTGAACTCAGAGCGCATACTTGGTGTTAGATCAGTAGTGAGGGAGTCATTCGAATCGTCACAATCTGTAAGAGATCAACATGTTATGTATATACTTATATTTACAGGGAACTATTCTTTGAAACAGAAAATATAATCTTGGGAATGACAACTAATATACTGCACCATACGAAATGAAAGTGTCGTTGTAGTACAAATTTAAATTCTTTACAAAAAATACATGTAAATCACCTGGATGAGGACAGAGAACCGAGGAAGTAGTCCTTCTCCTTTTTTCTGCATTAAGTTGTTTTCTGCGGCCCCTTTTAAGTTTCGCTGCTTGTTGCACCGGTGAAAGAATGACAGGTTGAAATGAAATAACAGAAGAAGGAGTTGCACCAAAAGAAGCAGAAGTTGAAGGACAATGGGGCGAAGTACGTCGACGACGTGGGGCAAGTCGTTGTGTAGGTTGATGAACTTGACGACCTAATGATAAGTGTAGTTTGTAGTGCCTATTTTCATAGTGTTTTGGTCCCATTTTCCTTGTAGAATCGCTCCTTGGGAGCGGTTTAGGGGCTTCTTATGCTTCCTTTAGTTCGTTTCAGGTTCCCGAGACCGATTTGGAAGAGTTGGAGCGATTCCGACTCTATACATACACATTTTGGAGCCAACGAGATAAAGGAACGACGACTCGATGCCTTGGAATCGACCCCGAGACCTTGGGACCCAATCCCGAGCCTCCGAGACCCGATCCCGAGTCCCGAGAATCGATGAGAAGTCCATGTGAGGCAAGAAGGAACCAAAAAGTTCATATTGGAGGCCTACAAGACCTATCCCGATCGGGAAGGCCTAAAACCCGATCGGGATGAGGTGCACAGAAGACGTAACTGCTGTGAAGAGTTCCCGATCGGGATCACATATTCCCGATCGGGAAAGTGGCAGATTCCCGTTCGGGATTTCCGTTCCCGATCGGGAAAGTCTCAGTTCATGTTCCGCGTCTTTTCTTTCAATTCCTTCCCACTTGTAACCCTATAAATACTTCCCTCTTGTATTGTTTAGGGATCCTACATTAGTTTAGCCTCTCTTAAGCCTCTCTACAACATATAAACCCTAGATTTAGTTCTTCATATTAGTTGGAATCTCTCATTAATCCTTAGTTAATCTTAGTTAATCCTAGTTAATTAGTGCTTGTATTAAGAAGATACTTGAAGACTTCTCCAAGATTGACAACCTTGGGATTATTTGGGTTTCTCTTTTATGCAAGATTTCATCTTTTCCTTCATCTAGTGTTGGTATAATCCTTCTTTTCTCTTGTTTATTGTTATTGAATCAAGTTTGAATCTTTACTTAGTGTTTGTTGTTATTGATTGTTATTGTTCTTGATGATGAATGTTAGGGTTGTGATGTTGTGTTCCCTTCTTATTGTTGTTGGTTTTTCTTTGCCTATGAGTGAGTAGATATCTTGTGGGTTAGTAGGGGGATTAAGGGTAGATTATGGGTGATTAGGGTTTGATTAGGGGTAAAGGATGGTTCTTTATTGCTAGTCACATATTTGGCTCACCATGTGTTTGTTGATATGCTTGTATGAGTCGTAGTGGCCATGCTTCTCATGCTAGTTTTCTTCTACCCATTGTTTGCTTGAGTGTGGATATGTTGAGCATTGTCATCGACATCGGTTTAAGTTGCTATCGCCCGGACCGAACCTAGCAATTAGGAAGCACCTACACCCTTAATCAACCTAATCTTCCCGATCCTAAAAATCAAAAAAAGACCTAGTCCCGCCCAATTCCTTTTATTTCTTCTTTTTATTTCTTCCCCATCCATATCTTTTTCTTGTCTCGGCCCATGGTGACTTGACTACACCCCGGCCGGACACATTCTACTCTTTTCTCCATTTTACTTTTTGTTTTTTTTAGCTTTATTTTCGTAGTTTATTTTCTTTTTCTTTTGTGCTCCATGCACTACGGTCGAGCATGAGGACATGGCTCGACTTAAGTGTGGGGGAGCGATATTCTAGCGTAGTTAGCTTTATTTTCTTAGTTTTTGGAATAAAATCTTTAAAAACCCTAAAAATTTGAAAAAATTTCATAAAAATCAAAAAAAGATTTTCCTTTTGTGTGTTTTCCTTTTGTGTCATTGTGTCGTATATTTGTTTTGTTGTGCGTTTTGCCTCCCCCTTTTTCTTTATAGGTTGCCTAATCGCCATTAGCATTGGAGAGCTTTCAAGACTTCCGGTATCATCTTTATCCATTTTTCTTCTTTACCTCTTGCGGAGTTTGGAGGAGATTGTGATGTTGTGTGCTCGGGTGGAGCTTTGTTGAGTTTGTGGGTGATTTGGCGATTTGTTTGGAAGCTAGGGGTGGTGTTTGTGTTATGTGTGTGTTTGTTTTGTGTTGTTTTTGTTTTGTTGCTTTGGTTTCTTTTTCTTTCGTTCCCGTTGAGTCCTTGTTTTGTGTTTTATTGTGTGTCTTGTGCGTAAACCATTTTCGAAAACCCGGTTTAGAGGCTAGTGTGTGAGCGCTTACTTTCCCTTTCTAGTAGTATAAATCGAGTCTTGGACTTTAGTCTAGTAGAATGACCCTAAATCAATGATTTCGTTGGTCCCTTACCTCGAGTCCACCTAGCTTACTAGGGATTTACTTCGGGATTTGCACTTTTGACCATTTTGACCACCCACGGTGTGAAAAGGCCTTGGTTACCGAGTCCCGTCCCCTAGGTGACCGTGTTTGGGATTGTTTAATTAGTCCAAGTTCTCCACTTTTTGTGGGTTTGAAGGGAAGGGCCCGTCCCGACTCACCCATTCTCCTATCTCCCGCACATATCCACACAATAAGTTGCAATTTGTTGAATTCCCCCTTTCTTGTCATACAAAGAAATGCCAAAAAGCCAAATCTTGCCAAAAAGGGCAAAGAAAAGAAAAAGAAAGGAAATGAAAGAAAGAAAAGAATGAAGAAAAAGAAAAGGCACAAAAGCCAAAAAGAAAATAGAAAAGAAGAAAAAGAATGGCATGGCAAAACAAGGCAAAAAAAAAAAAAAAAAAATGCAAAAGAAAAGAGAAAATGCCAAAAGAAAACCCGATTCACAAAAAGATCTTAACCCCACTAAAATAAGCCTTTTTCCGAATTTTGCCGTGAAGAGCCTACCAAAGGACCGAGTCCCGAGGAAGGATGATAGCGGCATTAGTCGGTCTTCCCCCATTTTGCAATCATTTCCACTTTTTATTTGGACTAGTTAGGCGGTTTTGGACACGGGACGACCCTCTTGGCTCACGCTAAAGGGGGCGGGGTCTCACTTACCTACAGTGTCGACTAACACCGTGATTCTTCACTTCCCACTCCGCCGATCGTCCCGTAGTACGTTCTTAGAAGGTTAGGAGGAACCTAGGTAAGTTACCAACGTTTTTGTTGCTTTATCGTCATACTATTAGGGTTTAGTCCACCGCGGTTTGTATTGCTAGCTTGGGAACGTTGTCACTTGCTTTGAGTCCTAAACCGGTGCTTCATTCACCGCTTGTTTGAGGGAAGCGGTATTTCTTTTCTTTTGGGTGCAACCTTTTGTGTGCTTGTTTGTGTGTTTGTTTGTTTTTGTGTTTTGTGTCCGGTTGCATCCACAGTTTTGTCGCAAGACCCGACTTGCCTTACGGGGTGCACTTTTCCTCTAAGTGCACTCGCGTGAGTTGAAAGGGCGTAGGGTGCGCTAATACCCATTCGGCTAGTATAGTAGTTAGTATGTGCTTACTCGAGGGCGAGTAAGGGTTAAGTGTGGGGGAGTTGATAAGTGTAGTTTGTAGTGCCTATTTTCATAGTGTTTTGGTCCCATTTTCCTTGTAGAATCGCTCCTTGGGAGCGGTTTAGGGGCTTCTTATGCTTCCTTTAGTTCGTTTCAGGTTCCCGAGACCGATTTGGAAGAGTTGGAGCGATTCCGACTCTATACATACACATTTTGGAGCCAACGAGATAAAGGAACGACGACTCGATGCCTTGGAATCGACCCCGAGACCTTGGGACCCAATCCCGAGCCTCCGAGACCCGATCCCGAGTCCCGAGAATCGATGAGAAGTCCATGTGAGGCAAGAAGGAACCAAAAAGTTCATATTGGAGGCCTACAAGACCTATCCCGATCGGGAAGGCCTAAAACCCGATCGGTATGAGGTGCACAGAAGACGTAACTGCTGTGAAGAGTTCCCGATCGGGATCACATATTCCCGATCGGGAAAGTGGCAGATTCCCGTTCGGGATTTCCGTTCCCGATCGGGAAAGTCTCAGTTCATGTTCCGCGTCTTTTCTTTCAATTCCTTCCCACTTGTAACCCTATAAATACTTCCCTCTTGTATTGTTTAGGGATCCTACATTAGTTTAGCCTCTCTTAAGCCTCTCTACAACATATAAACCCTAGATTTAGTTCTTCATATTAGTTGGAATCTCTCATTAATCCTTAGTTAATCTTAGTTAATCCTAGTTAATTAGTGCTTGTATTAAGAAGATACTTGAAGACTTCTCCAAGATTGACAACCTTGGGATTATTTGGGTTTCTCTTTTATGCAAGATTTCATCTTTTCCTTCATCTAGTGTTGGTATAATCCTTCTTTTCTCTTGTTTATTGTTATTGAATCAAGTTTGAATCTTTACTTAGTGTTTGTTGTTATTGATTGTTATTGTTCTTGATGATGAATGTTAGGGTTGTGATGTTGTGTTCCCTTCTTATTGTTGTTGGTTTTTCTTTGCCTATGAGTGAGTAGATATCTTGTGGGTTAGTAGGGGGATTAAGGGTAGATTATGGGTGATTAGGGTTTGATTAGGGGTAAAGGATGGTTCTTTATTGCTAGTCACATATTTGGCTCACCATGTGTTTGTTGATATGCTTGTATGAGTCGTAGTGGCCATGCTTCTCATGCTAGTTTTCTTCTACCCATTGTTTGCTTGAGTGTGGATATGTTGAGCATTGTCATCGACATCGGTTTAAGTTGCTATCGCCCGGACCGAACCTAGCAATTAGGAAGCACCTACACCCTTAATCAACCTAAGTCACCCTACTACACTTATGAACCCGACCTAACCCACTCTCTTCCTTCCATATTTGATACATCTTGTTAGTTAATCATCATTTCCTTTAGTTTGTTAGTTAGTTCGATTATTAGCATTGTTTAGCTCTTCTCTTTAGTTTGCTAGTTGGTTCATGTTTAGTTATCCTAGCTTAACCTTGTTTAGCCTAGTTGATTGTTAGTCTACTTCCTACTTCTCCTCTCATCAAAATTCATCTAGTAGTAGTTCTTTGTGTTTGTTTGGTAGCATAGTCTTGTTTTAGGCCGATTTAGTCTAAACCTTGCAATACCGTCTCCGTGGACACGACCCGACTTACCCTAGCTACCCACTAGGTCTTAGTTGGCTACTTATTTGGTGGCGGTCTCAAGCTTTTGGGAGTTGAAGGATCCGGACTGTAGGAAAACCCGATCGGGATTATCCCTTCCCGTTCGGGTTGGGAGTGTAATTTGGAGCAACTACTGTGAGCTCTTCCCGATCGGGATCCTTTAATCCCGTTCGGGATGTCGGGAAATCCCGATCGGGATTTTCTCTTCCCGTTCGGGTTTTAGGTACACTTTGAACTTGCTGCTGTGAGCCCATCCCGATCGGGATTTTTCCTTCCCGTTCGGGATTGTGGGGAAACCCGATCGGGATTTCCCAACCCGATCGGGACGGCGTTTCCTCGAGCCCAGTTCGCCCGATTGATGCCCAGCCTGACCCGCCTCACTCCTTTCCCTCTTACAACCTTCCTAATATCCCAACCCAACCCATTCCCATATCACTACACATAACTCTACCACTCTTCATCTTCAACCTCACTTCAAAACCCCCATCTTCAAAACCTAACCCCCAAAATCACCATTAATCTTCCATTTCTCCACCAAACTTCACCAAATCACCTCCAAAACTTCACAAAATCGATTTCTATCTCATCCATAAGTATCCTAAACCCATTTTCTACCCTCAAAACTCCCAAAAACTGAAAAAAATCGAGTTTTTGTGCCAATTTTTCTCAAAATCCGAAAATTGGTATTTCATCTAATACTCGATTTGTCTTGATAAACTTCACTTGGGTAGCTTATTTCTTCGATATTAAGCTTCTTTGAGGTATTTTTGGTGGGTTTTAGCTCTTATTTGTGGGAAGGAGTTATTTTTGTTTTTGGTATACTATCCCTCTAAGTCCTCATCATCCACTATGGCACCAAAGAAGAGAGGGGGATCAGTGATTAGCAGAAAAAGAAAGGATGCTTCGAGTTCGAGAGCCCAGCCCGAGCCCATGGTCGAGGTTGAGGAGCAGGAAATTGCTCGTCTCCCGGAGTTTCCCAGTCTGATTTTTGAGTCGGATGAGCAAAAGGAAAAATTTATCAAGCTCCTTGGTAAGCCCCTCGAACCCACTAGATTCATATGCAAAATTATTCTTCGAAAGCTTGGAATTTTGGACCAATGTAGGGAATTCTTTGTCGGGATGGGTATGGAAGTTCTATTCGACATGCATGAGCTCACCTATAGGCAACTCACCTTAGAGTTCCTAAGTACCTTCCGTCTCGAAATTAGATCCCGACCGCACCGAGTTTATTTCCGAATCAATAACACATCCCTTATGTACACCCTCGATGACTTCGGTGAGCTCTTGGGCATTCCGAAGGTTACCGATGGTCGGGTACCCGATGACTTTAATGTGGCCGACGTATGGCATAGTATCACGGGTCTCACGCTTGTGGATTTTAGGCACTTGTCTAGTCGCCTTGTCCACCACCCGGTCATACGCATATGGCAGCGTTTTGTAGCGGGTACTATTTTCGGGAGGTGTGAGACGGGTACCTACACTAGGCAAGAGCTAACCTTAGTCGGGGGGTACTTGAATTTAAAGAGGAAAAAACGATTCACCCCCGACGTTGCACTTGCACTAGCCAAGCATTTCGAGAAGATAGCCAAAGGGGGGAAGCATTTGAGGGAAATTGCTATTGGGGGCCTCGTTACTCATATAGCCAAGAGGGCAATTCCGACATTTAGGGAGGACGGTTTAATCCCCGTACCGGGGGGCACAAGATTAGATGAGGACCGTTTATCTATGTATCATCGATGGATTAATTATGATAATAGGCTTAGAAAGTACCTTTGGAGCACGGGAGGTCGGACGCACTTTCTCCTACCGTGCGATACACTTCCGGCCCTTGCGCCTTTGCAACGGTCCGCCGTGCCGGTTCAAGAACCAAATCTTTTATTGCCTTTTATCGGAAATGATCAAGGTGCCTCCTCCTCCCATGGACCCCGACCACGAGCTCGTCCCCAACTCCCGACTCAACAACAACAACAACAACAACAACAAGCTACACTACCCCAACACTACTATCCCACCCCCCCGTCATTCATAAACGTCCCTCCGTATGCACCTTACACTCCCTTTGTCTACCCTTCGCCCCCGGCCGACCTTTCTATGGCCGCTATGCTTAATGCCCTACATCTTGGGCAATATGAGCATAGGAGGGATGACTATTATGCCCAATACCCCGGATACCACCTCCTAGCTCAGCAAGGGTATATAAACCCGCAAGGGAACCTCCCATCGTGGTATAGACCGGAATACTTTCAAGGCCACGGTAACCCTAGCACTAGTGGCGGTGTGACTAACGATGAGGAGTTCGAAGAGGAGGATGCTTGGGATGTGAACATGGGCGAGGGGGATGACGGTGATGATGATGATGATGATGATGATGATGATGACGATGATGGCGGTGATGACGGTGATAATGATGATGATGACGGTGATTACTAGCCTCGACGATGAAGAGGCGATTGGGTGGCCTTCGGGGCCTTCATGATTGCTCCCGGTGGCTCTTGACGACGTGATTACGTCAAGAGTTACTTCAAAATCCAAAATGACAATTGGTAATTCTTTTCCTTAGTTTTTATTTCTTTTTATTAGGATTAATCGTTAGAAATTAGTGGAAATTGGGCGGAATCCGGGCTAGGTGACTTGATTACACCTAGTCCTCCCCTCCCATTTCCTTTTATTTCTTCTTTTTATTTCTTCCCCATCCATATCTTTTTCTTGTCTCGGCCCATGGTGACTTGACTACACCCCGGCCGGACACATTCTACTCTTTTCTCCATTTTACTTTTTGTTTTTTTTAGCTTTATTTTCGTAGTTTATTTTCTTTTTCTTTTGTGCTCCATGCACTACGGTCGAGCATGAGGACATGGCTCGACTTAAGTGTGGGGGAGCGATATTCTAGCGTAGTTAGCTTTATTTTCTTAGTTTTTGGAATAAAATCTTTAAAAACCCTAAAAATTTGAAAAAATTTCATAAAAATCAAAAAAAGATTTTCCTTTTGTGTGTTTTCCTTTTGTGTCATTGTGTCGTATATTTGTTTTGTTGTGCGTTTTGCCTCCCCCTTTTTCTTTATAGGTTGCCTAATCGCCATTAGCATTGGAGAGCTTTCAAGACTTCCGGTATCATCTTTATCCATTTTTCTTCTTTACCTCTTGCGGAGTTTGGAGGAGATTGTGATGTTGTGTGCTCGGGTGGAGCTTTGTTGAGTTTGTGGGTGATTTGGCGATTTGTTTGGAAGCTAGGGGTGGTGTTTGTGTTATGTGTGTGTTTGTTTTGTGTTGTTTTTGTTTTGTTGCTTTGGTTTCTTTTTCTTTCGTTCCCGTTGAGTCCTTGTTTTGTGTTTTATTGTGTGTCTTGTGCGTAAACCATTTTCGAAAACCCGGTTTAGAGGCTAGTGTGTGAGCGCTTACTTTCCCTTTCTAGTAGTATAAATCGAGTCTTGGACTTTAGTCTAGTAGAATGACCCTAAATCAATGATTTCGTTGGTCCTTTACCTCGAGTCCACCTAGCTTACTAGGGATTTACTTCGGGATTTGCACTTTTGACCATTTTGACCACCCACGGTGTGAAAAGGCCTTGGTTACCGAGTCCCGTCCCCTAGGTGACCGTGTTTGGGATTGTTTAATTAGTCCAAGTTCTCCACTTTTTGTGGGTTTGAAGGGAAGGGCCCGTCCCGACTCACCCATTCTCCTATCTCCCGCACATATCCACACAATAAGTTGCAATTTGTTGAATTCCCCCTTTCTTGTCATACAAAGAAATGCCAAAAAGCCAAATCTTGCCAAAAAGGGCAAAGAAAAGAAAAAGAAAGGAAATGAAAGAAAGAAAAGAATGAAGAAAAAGAAAAGGCACAAAAGCCAAAAAGAAAATAGAAAAGAAGAAAAAGAATGGCATGGCAAAACAAGGCAAAAAAAAAAAAAAAAAAAATGCAAAAGAAAAGAGAAAATGCCAAAAGAAAACCCGATTCACAAAAAGATCTTAACCCCACTAAAATAAGCCTTTTTCCGACTTTTGCCGTGAAGAGCCTACCAAAGGACCGAGTCCCGAGGAAGGATGATAGCGGCATTAGTCGGTCTTCCCCCATTTTGCAATCATTTCCACTTTTTATTTGGACTAGTTAGGCGGTTTTGGACACGGGACGACCCTCTTGGCTCACGCTAAAGGGGGCGGGGTCTCACTTACCTACAGTGTCGACTAACACCGTGATTCTTCACTTCCCACTCCGCCGATCGTCCCGTAGTACGTTCTTAGAAGGTTAGGAGGAACCTAGGTAAGTTACCAACGTTTTTGTTGCTTTATCGTCATACTATTAGGGTTTAGTCCACCGCGGTTTGTATTGCTAGCTTGGGAACGTTGTCACTTGCTTTGAGTCCTAAACCGGTGCTTCATTCACCGCTTGTTTGAGGGAAGCGGTATTTCTTTTCTTTTGGGTGCAACCTTTTGTGTGCTTGTTTGTGTGTTTGTTTGTTTTTGTGTTTTGTGTCCGGTTGCATCCACAGTTTTGTCGCAAGACCCGACTTGCCTTACGGGGTGCACTTTTCCTCTAAGTGCACTCGCGTGAGTTGAAAGGGCGTAGGGTGCGCTAATACCCATTCGGCTAGTATAGTAGTTAGTATGTGCTTACTCGAGGGCGAGTAAGGGTTAAGTGTGGGGGAGTTGATAAGTGTAGTTTGTAGTGCCTATTTTCATAGTGTTTTGGTCCCATTTTCCTTGTAGAATCGCTCCTTGGGAGCGGTTTAGGGGCTTCTTATGCTTCCTTTAGTTCGTTTCAGGTTCCCGAGACCGATTTGGAAGAGTTGGAGCGATTCCGACTCTATACATACACATTTTGGAGCCAACGAGATAAAGGAACGACGACTCGATGCCTTGGAATCGACCCCGAGACCTTGGGACCCAATCCCGAGCCTCCGAGACCCGATCCCGAGTCCCGAGAATCGATGAGAAGTCCATGTGAGGCAAGAAGGAACCAAAAAGTTCATATTGGAGGCCTACAAGACCTATCCCGATCGGGAAGGCCTAAAACCCGATCGGTATGAGGTGCACAGAAGACGTAACTGCTGTGAAGAGTTCCCGATCGGGATCACATATTCCCGATCGGGAAAGTGGCAGATTCCCGTTCGGGATTTCCGTTCCCGATCGGGAAAGTCTCAGTTCATGTTCCGCGTCTTTTCTTTCAATTCCTTCCCACTTGTAACCCTATAAATACTTCCCTCTTGTATTGTTTAGGGATCCTACATTAGTTTAGCCTCTCTTAAGCCTCTCTACAACATATAAACCCTAGATTTAGTTCTTCATATTAGTTGGAATCTCTCATTAATCCTTAGTTAATCTTAGTTAATCCTAGTTAATTAGTGCTTGTATTAAGAAGATACTTGAAGACTTCTCCAAGATTGACAACCTTGGGATTATTTGGGTTTCTCTTTTATGCAAGATTTCATCTTTTCCTTCATCTAGTGTTGGTATAATCCTTCTTTTCTCTTGTTTATTGTTATTGAATCAAGTTTGAATCTTTACTTAGTGTTTGTTGTTATTGATTGTTATTGTTCTTGATGATGAATGTTAGGGTTGTGATGTTGTGTTCCCTTCTTATTGTTGTTGGTTTTTCTTTGCCTATGAGTGAGTAGATATCTTGTGGGTTAGTAGGGGGATTAAGGGTAGATTATGGGTGATTAGGGTTTGATTAGGGGTAAAGGATGGTTCTTTATTGCTAGTCACATATTTGGCTCACCATGTGTTTGTTGATATGCTTGTATGAGTCGTAGTGGCCATGCTTCTCATGCTAGTTTTCTTCTACCCATTGTTTGCTTGAGTGTGGATATGTTGAGCATTGTCATCGACATCGGTTTAAGTTGCTATCGCCCGGACCGAACCTAGCAATTAGGAAGCACCTACACCCTTAATCAACCTAAGTCACCCTACTACACTTATGAACCCGACCTAACCCACTCTCTTCCTTCCATATTTGATACATCTTGTTAGTTAATCATCATTTCCTTTAGTTTGTTAGTTAGTTCGATTATTAGCATTGTTTAGCTCTTCTCTTTAGTTTGCTAGTTGGTTCATGTTTAGTTATCCTAGCTTAACCTTGTTTAGCCTAGTTGATTGTTAGTCTACTTCCTACTTCTCCTCTCATCAAAATTCATCTAGTAGTAGTTCTTTGTGTTTGTTTGGTAGCATAGTCTTGTTTTAGGCCGATTTAGTCTAAACCTTGCAATACCGTCTCCGTGGACACGACCCGACTTACCCTAGCTACCCACTAGGTCTTAGTTGGCTACTTATTTGGTGGCGGTCTCAAGCTTTTGGGAGTTGAAGGATCCGGACTGTAGGAAAACCCGATCGGGATTATCCCTTCCCGTTCGGGTTGGGAGTGTAATTTGGAGCAACTACTGTGAGCTCTTCCCGATCGGGATCCTTTAATCCCGTTCGGGATGTCGGGAAATCCCGATCGGGATTTTCTCTTCCCGTTCGGGTTTTAGGTACACTTTGAACTTGCTGCTGTGAGCCCATCCCGATCGGGATTTTTCCTTCCCGTTCGGGATTGTGGGGAAACCCGATCGGGATTTCCCAACCCGATCGGGACGGCGTTTCCTCGAGCCCAGTTCGCCCGATTGATGCCCAGCCTGACCCGCCTCACTCCTTTCCCTCTTACAACCTTCCTAATATCCCAACCCAACCCATTCCCATATCACTACACATAACTCTACCACTCTTCATCTTCAACCTCACTTCAAAACCCCCATCTTCAAAACCTAACCCCCAAAATCACCATTAATCTTCCATTTCTCCACCAAACTTCACCAAATCACCTCCAAAACTTCACAAAATCGATTTCTATCTCATCCATAAGTATCCTAAACCCATTTTCTACCCTCAAAACTCCCAAAAACTGAAAAAAATCGAGTTTTTGTGCCAATTTTTCTCAAAATCCGAAAATTGGTATTTCATCTAATACTCGATTTGTCTTGATAAACTTCACTTGGGTAGCTTATTTCTTCGATATTAAGCTTCTTTGAGGTATTTTTGGTGGGTTTTAGCTCTTATTTGTGGGAAGGAGTTATTTTTGTTTTTGGTATACTATCCCTCTAAGTCCTCATCATCCACTATGGCACCAAAGAAGAGAGGGGGATCAGTGATTAGCAGAAAAAGAAAGGATGCTTCGAGTTCGAGAGCCCAGCCCGAGCCCATGGTCGAGGTTGAGGAGCAGGAAATTGCTCGTCTCCCGGAGTTTCCCAGTCTGATTTTTGAGTCGGATGAGCAAAAGGAAAAATTTATCAAGCTCCTTGGTAAGCCCCTCGAACCCACTAGATTCATATGCAAAATTATTCTTCGAAAGCTTGGAATTTTGGACCAATGTAGGGAATTCTTTGTCGGGATGGGTATGGAAGTTCTATTCGACATGCATGAGCTCACCTATAGGCAACTCACCTTAGAGTTCCTAAGTACCTTCCGTCTCGAAATTAGATCCCGACCGCACCGAGTTTATTTCCGAATCAATAACACATCCCTTATGTACACCCTCGATGACTTCGGTGAGCTCTTGGGCATTCCGAAGGTTACCGATGGTCGGGTACCCGATGACTTTAATGTGGCCGACGTATGGCATAGTATCACGGGTCTCACGCTTGTGGATTTTAGGCACTTGTCTAGTCGCCTTGTCCACCACCCGGTCATACGCATATGGCAGCGTTTTGTAGCGGGTACTATTTTCGGGAGGTGTGAGACGGGTACCTACACTAGGCAAGAGCTAACCTTAGTCGGGGGGTACTTGAATTTAAAGAGGAAAAAACGATTCACCCCCGACGTTGCACTTGCACTAGCCAAGCATTTCGAGAAGATAGCCAAAGGGGGGAAGCATTTGAGGGAAATTGCTATTGGGGGCCTCGTTACTCATATAGCCAAGAGGGCAATTCCGACATTTAGGGAGGACGGTTTAATCCCCGTACCGGGGGGCACAAGATTAGATGAGGACCGTTTATCTATGTATCATCGATGGATTAATTATGATAATAGGCTTAGAAAGTACCTTTGGAGCACGGGAGGTCGGACGCACTTTCTCCTACCGTGCGATACACTTCCGGCCCTTGCGCCTTTGCAACGGTCCGCCGTGCCGGTTCAAGAACCAAATCTTTTATTGCCTTTTATCGGAAATGATCAAGGTGCCTCCTCCTCCCATGGACCCCGACCACGAGCTCGTCCCCAACTCCCGACTCAACAACAACAACAACAACAACAACAACAACAAGCTACACTACCCCAACACTACTATCCCACCCCCCCGTCATTCATAAACGTCCCTCCGTATGCACCTTACACTCCCTTTGTCTACCCTTCGCCCCCGGCCGACCTTTCTATGGCCGCTATGCTTAATGCCCTACATCTTGGGCAATATGAGCATAGGAGGGATGACTATTATGCCCAATACCCCGGATACCACCTCCTAGCTCAGCAAGGGTATATAAACCCGCAAGGGAACCTCCCATCGTGGTATAGACCGGAATACTTTCAAGGCCACGGTAACCCTAGCACTAGTGGCGGTGTGACTAACGATGAGGAGTTCGAAGAGGAGGATGCTTGGGATGTGAACATGGGCGAGGGGGATGACGGTGATGATGATGATGATGATGATGATGACGATGATGGCGGTGATGACGGTGATAATGATGATGATGACGGTGATTACTAGCCTCGACGATGAAGAGGCGATTGGGTGGCCTTCGGGGCCTTCATGATTGCCCCCGGTGGCTCTTGACGACGTGATTACGTCAAGAGTTACTTCAAAATCCAAAATGACAATTGGTAATTCTTTTCCTTAGTTTTTATTTCTTTTTATTAGGATTAATCGTTAGAAATTAGTGGAAATTGGGCGGAATCCGGGCTAGGTGACTTGATTACACCTAGTCCTCCCCTCCCATTTCCTTTTATTTCTTCTTTTTATTTCTTCCCCATCCATATCTTTTTCTTGTCTCGGCCCATGGTGACTTGACTACACCCCGGCCGGACACATTCTACTCTTTTCTCCATTTTACTTTTTGTTTTTTTTAGCTTTATTTTCGTAGTTTATTTTCTTTTTCTTTTGTGCTCCATGCACTACGGTCGAGCATGAGGACATGGCTCGACTTAAGTGTGGGGGAGCGATATTCTAGCGTAGTTAGCTTTATTTTCTTAGTTTTTGGAATAAAATCTTTAAAAACCCTAAAAATTTGAAAAAATTTCATAAAAATCAAAAAAAGATTTTCCTTTTGTGTGTTTTCCTTTTGTGTCATTGTGTCGTATATTTGTTTTGTTGTGCGTTTTGCCTCCCCCTTTTTCTTTATAGGTTGCCTAATCGCCATTAGCATTGGAGAGCTTTCAAGACTTCCGGTATCATCTTTATCCATTTTTCTTCTTTACCTCTTGCGGAGTTTGGAGGAGATTGTGATGTTGTGTGCTCGGGTGGAGCTTTGTTGAGTTTGTGGGTGATTTGGCGATTTGTTTGGAAGCTAGGGGTGGTGTTTGTGTTATGTGTGTGTTTGTTTTGTGTTGTTTTTGTTTTGTTGCTTTGGTTTCTTTTTCTTTCGTTCCCGTTGAGTCCTTGTTTTGTGTTTTATTGTGTGTCTTGTGCGTAAACCATTTTCGAAAACCCGGTTTAGAGGCTAGTGTGTGAGCGCTTACTTTCCCTTTCTAGTAGTATAAATCGAGTCTTGGACTTTAGTCTAGTAGAATGACCCTAAATCAATGATTTCGTTGGTCCTTTACCTCGAGTCCACCTAGCTTACTAGGGATTTACTTCGGGATTTGCACTTTTGACCATTTTGACCACCCACGGTGTGAAAAGGCCTTGGTTACCGAGTCCCGTCCCCTAGGTGACCGTGTTTGGGATTGTTTAATTAGTCCAAGTTCTCCACTTTTTGTGGGTTTGAAGGGAAGGGCCCGTCCCGACTCACCCATTCTCCTATCTCCCGCACATATCCACACAATAAGTTGCAATTTGTTGAATTCCCCCTTTCTTGTCATACAAAGAAATGCCAAAAAGCCAAATCTTGCCAAAAAGGGCAAAGAAAAGAAAAAGAAAGGAAATGAAAGAAAGAAAAGAATGAAGAAAAAGAAAAGGCACAAAAGCCAAAAAGAAAATAGAAAAGAAGAAAAAGAATGGCATGGCAAAACAAGGCAAAAAAAAAAAAAAAAAAAAAATGCAAAAGAAAAGAGAAAATGCCAAAAGAAAACCCGATTCACAAAAAGATCTTAACCCCACTAAAATAAGCCTTTTTCCGACTTTTGCCGTGAAGAGCCTACCAAAGGACCGAGTCCCGAGGAAGGATGATAGCGGCATTAGTCGGTCTTCCCCCATTTTGCAATCATTTCCACTTTTTATTTGGACTAGTTAGGCGGTTTTGGACACGGGACGACCCTCTTGGCTCACGCTAAAGGGGGCGGGGTCTCACTTACCTACAGTGTCGACTAACACCGTGATTATTCACTTCCCACTCCGCCGATCGTCCCGTAGTACGTTCTTAGAAGGTTAGGAGGAACCTAGGTAAGTTACCAACGTTTTTGTTGCTTTATCGTCATACTATTAGGGTTTAGTCCACCGCGGTTTGTATTGCTAGCTTGGGAACGTTGTCACTTGCTTTGAGTCCTAAACCGGTGCTTCATTCACCGCTTGTTTGAGGGAAGCGGTATTTCTTTTCTTTTGGGTGCAACCTTTTGTGTGCTTGTTTGTGTGTTTGTTTGTTTTTGTGTTTTGTGTCCGGTTGCATCCACAGTTTTGTCGCAAGACCCGACTTGCCTTACGGGGTGCACTTTTCCTCTAAGTGCACTCGCGTGAGTTGAAAGGGCGTAGGGTGCGCTAATACCCATTCGGCTAGTATAGTAGTTAGTATGTGCTTACTCGAGGGCGAGTAAGGGTTAAGTGTGGGGGAGTTGATAAGTGTAGTTTGTAGTGCCTATTTTCATAGTGTTTTGGTCCCATTTTCCTTGTAGAATCGCTCCTTGGGAGCGGTTTAGGGGCTTCTTATGCTTCCTTTAGTTCGTTTCAGGTTCCCGAGACCGATTTGGAAGAGTTGGAGCGATTCCGACTCTATACATACACATTTTGGAGCCAACGAGATAAAGGAACGACGACTCGATGCCTTGGAATCGACCCCGAGACCTTGGGACCCAATCCCGAGCCTCCGAGACCCGATCCCGAGTCCCGAGAATCGATGAGAAGTCCATGTGAGGCAAGAAGGAACCAAAAAGTTCATATTGGAGGCCTACAAGACCTATCCCGATCGGGAAGGCCTAAAACCCGATCGGTATGAGGTGCACAGAAGACGTAACTGCTGTGAAGAGTTCCCGATCGGGATCACATATTCCCGATCGGGAAAGTGGCAGATTCCCGTTCGGGATTTCCGTTCCCGATCGGGAAAGTCTCAGTTCATGTTCCGCGTCTTTTCTTTCAATTCCTTCCCACTTGTAACCCTATAAATACTTCCCTCTTGTATTGTTTAGGGATCCTACATTAGTTTAGCCTCTCTTAAGCCTCTCTACAACATATAAACCCTAGATTTAGTTCTTCATATTAGTTGGAATCTCTCATTAATCCTTAGTTAATCTTAGTTAATCCTAGTTAATTAGTGCTTGTATTAAGAAGATACTTGAAGACTTCTCCAAGATTGACAACCTTGGGATTATTTGGGTTTCTCTTTTATGCAAGATTTCATCTTTTCCTTCATCTAGTGTTGGTATAATCCTTCTTTTCTCTTGTTTATTGTTATTGAATCAAGTTTGAATCTTTACTTAGTGTTTGTTGTTATTGATTGTTATTGTTCTTGATGATGAATGTTAGGGTTGTGATGTTGTGTTCCCTTCTTATTGTTGTTGGTTTTTCTTTGCCTATGAGTGAGTAGATATCTTGTGGGTTAGTAGGGGGATTAAGGGTAGATTATGGGTGATTAGGGTTTGATTAGGGGTAAAGGATGGTTCTTTATTGCTAGTCACATATTTGGCTCACCATGTGTTTGTTGATATGCTTGTATGAGTCGTAGTGGCCATGCTTCTCATGCTAGTTTTCTTCTACCCATTGTTTGCTTGAGTGTGGATATGTTGAGCATTGTCATCGACATCGGTTTAAGTTGCTATCGCCCGGACCGAACCTAGCAATTAGGAAGCACCTACACCCTTAATCAACCTAAGTCACCCTACTACACTTATGAACCCGACCTAACCCACTCTCTTCCTTCCATATTTGATACATCTTGTTAGTTAATCATCATTTCCTTTAGTTTGTTAGTTAGTTCGATTATTAGCATTGTTTAGCTCTTCTCTTTAGTTTGCTAGTTGGTTCATGTTTAGTTATCCTAGCTTAACCTTGTTTAGCCTAGTTGATTGTTAGTCTACTTCCTACTTCTCCTCTCATCAAAATTCATCTAGTAGTAGTTCTTTGTGTTTGTTTGGTAGCATAGTCTTGTTTTAGGCCGATTTAGTCTAAACCTTGCAATACCGTCTCCGTGGACACGACCCGACTTACCCTAGCTACCCACTAGGTCTTAGTTGGCTACTTATTTGGTGGCGGGATCCACGACAAATCCCACCATCACCTAATAAGCACATGAAATATTAAATTTTCTTAAAAATAATGGATCCAAAAACTGACAACTAAGTGTGTACAGGTGCATACATACTAACATAGGCACATGGAGACACACACATGTAATGTAAGTGTGAGTATGGAAAAAGAAAGGCAAATAAGAGGTACCATTGGTAATATCACTTAGGGGAGTAAAAACGGTTAGGACAGGTTGCTGTATTGAGCCAGTATTTTCATTAACAGAGTTTCTGCTTTCAGCACCTGAATAATAACACCAATTTCATGTTAAGTTTACATGCAGACTTAGGTAGAAATGCACAAACATATATATGTAAGAGGCAAGCAAGAGGTACCGTTGGTAATATCTCTTAAAGGATTATGGATTCCCGTAACATGCTGCTGACCTGGCTCGACATTTTGATCTGCAAATCCGCTACTCTCCCCACCTTAACAATAATATGAGATTCATAAACTGAACATCATTGAGTACGACATATTACGAAACCAAAAAGTATCTATCCAAATATAGTCGGATAAGTGTAAAAAATTTGAGATGAATGTCAAAAATTAATAAATGTACAATGTATGGATATATTTTTCATTATATTTGTATAATAGCAGTAGCACTATGTCGTAGTACTAACAATAACAATAGTAATAGTAATAATAATTCTCATACTATTCTTAACTAATCTAATAGTACTCCGTGATACTTATTATTATTATTACTAACCTCTTATATATAATATAAAGCAAGCTAGAAGAGCGGATTTAAAACCGACCCTATCTAACCCAAATCTAGACACACACAAAAATCTGGCTCAAAAGCTGACCCTATTACATATGGTCCAAGTTTAGGCAGAATAGCAAACTCGATGACAAAATCGAAGTTGGACTTTAATACAACACAACGACCAAACTGAACTTAAAGTCGGAAACAATCGTAAAAACCGGAAGCCACAACCAAACCCGACCCAAAGGACAAACCAAACCCACGAAAAAAAAAAAAGAAACCCAATCATTTTAAGCCCAACTGCCCAACTCCATGCATAACCCAAACCCAAACCTAATAACCCCACCCATTTATATACTCCCTCCCCTCACATACCCCCTAACAAACCCTAATCCCACCCGACTCTCTACCTAACACTAATCCTAACCCTAACCCTAACCCTAAATCGTCTCTCAGTCTCACTCTCCACTCTCACTATCCACTCTCAGTCTCACTCTCACTAATCCTTCGCAAAATCGTCGTCTTTTGTTCCTCAATTCACCTCTAACCGACCCTTTTCTTGATAATTAATTGGCCGAAAAAGGTGAACATTGTTTGTTAATCACATTGCTTAGCTGTTTCCAGATTCGTCGCCATTCTTTTGATTAATTTCATGATTTGTCCAAATTTGTTAATCAAATTCCAGATCTTCTGTGCCTTGAACAACGTATGGTATATTCTACCGTTTGATCATTTTTTTTAAAAATTTGAAGTCCTAATCATGCTACTGTATTTGCTCAATTTTTGGTCAATTTTGCCTTTCATTTTTTTGGTGTCCCTGTATTCTACAACTTTTGAATGCTTTTTCCGACCTGAAGCCGAATCCCAGATCGGCGTTGGTGTACACAAATAGAGGGTGAGTTATTTATTGTTATTTTCTTTTTGAAAACTGCAAATCGATGTTATGTGAGTTTTTCCCCATCACTGATCATTTTCTTGTTTCTGTGCTGCAACTTTCTTGCATGCATGTCCTTTCCTGCATTCTGCAAACCTTGCATGCACATTTCCTGTCCACAGTAGAATCACAGATCTACTTTCCTTCATACTAAAATGGTGAGTTCTCTTTCTTTTTCCCTCTGTTTTGTTCATTTCCAAAATCTTCGCCATGGAATTATTTATCATTGCTAATGCTTTTACTGTTATGTGTTTCACGTTTTCTGCATGCATACATGTGATTGGAGACCGAGTTGCAGATATACTTAGCTTTACACGACTAAATGGTGAGCCTTCCCCCCTTTTTTTCCTCCTTTTTGTCCGTATTATTCTTTACGCTGTTAATCATTTGGTAATGTTCTAATCCTTACTATTTCTTTCCTTTCTTGTGCAGATTATTTTCCCTTAATTCATAGTATATAAACAATACATGGGGGATGCAGAAAGATTTCTGGTTTAGGGAACCGGATCTGCTATTATTATTAATCTGCTTTTTAAAAAAGTATGAAACATGGGCTTATTCTGATTATGAAGGTATAACCTTCACTTTTCACTTCCCTACATGCAGAGCATAACTATTCACTATACAATTATATTTATTTTAATTGCATGCAGAGTAAAAAAGAAAAAAACATTTTCTAATACTGTTGATATTTTCACATATTTTATTGTTATATTGGATGTCTGTTCACAAAGCTGACCTAAAAAAATCGAGTCAATTTTTTGTGTCCTACTATATTTATTGTTACATTTGCCATTTTTTTGTGTAGGTACATCTGTGTCATGATGTTTTAATGAACCCAATTGTATGCATGTTTGTATAATTCTTAGATGTTGTGATTTGAAGTGTTGCATGTCGAAGATTCATACATTTCATGATATACAGCAATTGTTTTAGCAGTAAAAAATGATCTATGTACCAAGTATGCATACTAATCAATATATATACATATAAAATTATTAGGAAAACAGGCATGAAAATCATGATTGTAATACCTATGTTGGTGTATAATTGCCTGCATAGTATAAGAAAGGGTTTCTAAAATTTAAGTTATTCTGGATATTTCACATTGTTGAATTCTGTAGTGTGTGTTTATTACCAAGTCTGTGTTAAGACAGAGCAAAAAGAAACAATGTCATTCTTAAGATCCAAACTGATTATTACAAATTTTAATGTAGGCTGATGTAGTTGAGTAATCCATTTTTTTAAAACGGAAAATCAATTTCTATGTTACTTTTTATTAACTCCCATTTTTGGTGGATTTTTTTGCTCACAAATGATGAATTACTAATTTCACCTAATGGATATTGCTTAACTCTAACAGTAGGCTCTTGTTTTACTATAAAAATCATAGATCTAGTCATTTTAAGTTTTGCACCTTCAAGTTCTGTAAATCTTATGCCATAGAATCACATTTTTTGTATAACAGAATCATTTATTAACTAAGTTTTAAGCCTTAGTATTTTTGTCGTCAGAATTACGGGGAAAATGAAGGTATTGTCGATATACAAATAACGAAACAGTAGAGACTTTTCAAAATTATTTAAAACAGTTTAACGATAGACAATGTAGACTTGAAAATTTTAGATTTGGTGATTATCATTTAAAACAATAAAAGGAAATATGAACTGCCTGGCTAATATTTTTTAAATAATAATGTGAGGGAAAATGTATACTATCACTTATAAATTTAACACTTAGGTTAAATATAAGACAAAAAAATAGATTAATGCATGTATAAGCAGATTCTTTGAAGATAGAAAGAGTATACTCTGTGCTTTATTTTTAATGTGAATGTTAATTTTGTAAATTATATTAGAAAAGAGAACATAATTCATGCAGCAATAATTCTCTTAACTAACAATCACTGGTAATTCTAAGTCTCATAATTCTTACACATACTGTGGATCTAGGTAATTCTATTTAGGAAAATTTGGGAAATTTAACCTCCAGAAAATGTTAATTGTATTCCTATTTACTAAAAAACAACAAAATCACAGAAACAATGAAGTAATTGTTGATACAGAAATAAACAAAACAGTAATGACTTATAAAAAATATTTAAAATACTCAAATGATAGACATGTACAGAATACAAAGACTCAGTTACCTTTTTCATGTTTATGTGTCAAATAATTGAGATTTGCAGATTATCAGTCTCATATACTCTAGATATTACAGCATATTCCTCACAAAACAGTAGAGTCAAAAAATAAATGTTTATACAATCATAAGATGAAGATAATATAAAATAGAGCCAACACATACGTTCTGTCCTGCAGCGATTTGTACCATTCCTTGTGCTTCTGCTGCTGATTCTTGTTGAACTTAGATTATCCATCAAAGATTCTCCAATAGCACGATATAAGAATGTATTCTTTGCTTAATTGAAGAAGCTTTTAGTATCAACTAATTGATATTTTGGTAGATTCAAAATCTTGAATGATTGTGATGTTATTGACTTGAGCAATGATTTGATGAGAAATTTTAAATGAGTGTTGCGAACTTACTCTTACCACAATATTTCAACTGCTGTTAGTGGGGAGATATTTTGATAAATTGAGTCAGTTAAAGTCAAATCATTGAATCAGTTAAATAAAAGTAAACTTATTCTTTACTGGGATGTTTTGCCATATTGTAAGTGTCTGCTACAACTTATACAAAATTCTATCTTGATCTAATACTAATTATGTGTGATTATATTTTAGTTATTGATTGTTGAGTCTGTTTTGTTTTCCATGCATATTACAATTGTATTCGTATTAGAGTTCTCTATAAACAAAAATTGACACAGGACATTAAAAGAATTCTATTCATATATAGAGGATAGTAGGTCATATTCTACCAAATAAGATAAAGGAAACTTGATGAAACTTTCGTTCTAACTTTAAATAAGATATTGAATATTATTTATGATTGACCTTCACGGTATAATTAAACTAACGAAATACATCTGAATATCTGATTATCTAATCTTCACACAATCATACAAAGGCATGTTACCTTGATTGGATCGGAATAGTAGTCAAAGTAAATACAGCAACAATAAGCAACAACCGTAAATCAACAGCGAGTCAAGAATACAGCCTACATATCCATAAAGATTATGTATTGCATAAGCATGCTCTTAGAATAAATAGACACAATATACTACCTCCCATTCTCTTCACCCCAACTATGTGTTCTATATGCATGAATTGTATATGAGCATATAGTTGGGGTAAGAGAATGGGAGGTGCAATAGCTTGCCCACCTAATTGTAGTGATAACTCTACAACTTTTAGTTTAGCAGTATTCACTCTTAGAGTTGGGCGGACTACTTTGTTGTCCATCTATCTAATTGAAGCGTTTTATGTATATATTCTGAATCATTGTGGTGCGTAGGCATGGATTCATAACTCATCCTGCTGGTATCGCAATAGTGGTCAAAGTAAATACAGCAACACTAAGTAACAACCGTAAACCAACAGCGAGTCAATAATACAGCTCACATATCCATAGAGATTCTGGATTGCATAAGCATGCTCTTAAAATAAATAGACAGAATATATTACCGCCCATTCTCTTGACACCAACTATGTCTTCTATATACATGAATTGTATATGAACAGATAGTTGGTGTCCGAGAATGAGTGGTGCAATACTTTGTCCACCTAATTGTAGTGATAACTCTAAGTTTTAGGTCAGAAGTAATTCACTCTTACAATTGGATGTACAAAAAATCAACGAAACACTACAGTAAATTTTTTACTACTTATAATATGAGATACTCCGCCAATTGCATTTTCATTTTGCTGATTTCTCCTGTGCTTTTGGGTTCTTCTGCTCCTGCATATACATTAAATAAAAATATATATACAGACACACACACACTTTTCAACGTAATTTGTCATCTGCAAAATTAAAGAAACCCAATTTTATGCAATGTAAAATAATTCAAATTAGTTCACCAAACAGCTCAAACAAAAAAACATGACGTAGGTTAAAATTTGGTCTTCTCGAACATCAATTAACTTCAAAAATAACATTCACGACATCTTCTGCTTTATATTTCAAGGACTTCAATATCTTCATTGGTGGTCTCATCAATAAATTCTGCCCTTGTCCTTTTTCTGCCAATGTTGCTGACCCCACTATGCTGCACATCAACCATCTTCCAATTTGCAGCCATAATATCTCTAATAAAAACCCCTTGATCTGCGTTTCTGTGTTTAAATAAATTCATCAGCCACTTTTTTGTCATAAAATAAATGAAATCTTAGCTACTGTTTATATTATTTGGCTGACCTTGAAATGAATTCATTCACTTGTGGTATATCTGGCATGATATGTATCTTTGTTGCTTCAGTTGATGATACCCTCATTTCTCCTATTACAAATGATGTGTAATTAGGTTTTTTAAGAGTCTGTTCTAAATATGCATGAAAATTTTAGAAATCATACCTAAGTATGGGGCTCTCTGCAGACACTGGAGTACAATTATGGGCTTCTGTACTAAGAATCTGTCATCAGTTGCAAATGACCTGATCTCATTTCCAATATCTCCCCATATATATACTGGCAAAGCTCTTCCCCTGTGATTAATTTAAAACAGTTCAAATAAATTTTGAATTGTTTTCCCAAAAGTTTAAAATGGTAAACATAAGAAGAAAATTACTTCAAATCTTGTAGTTCAAGAGTAGTACAGTCGAAAATCCTATTTTCAAGTAGAACACTGTACTTTTCCACCTGCCCAATCACATCTGCATACTTGTCTTTGTTAATAATAATATAAAATAGATACTCAATTTATAACTTCTTGTTCTAAAAGCACAAAATGTACCTATCAAGGATCTCCCCTTTAGGTTGTTGTCATTTACATCTTCAAAATCCACAAAATTGAAACCGAATGTCGGCATGGTTGCAATTTCTAGTTCTTCAATAATAGTAGATGAGATAAATCTTATACGCCAATCTCTATTGGTAGCAGCCTCACATGCAAAATTGTTTTCAAAGTGAAATTTACTTATTCTGTATATCTGCCCTTCCTTTACCTTTCCCCCAAATTGTGATTTCAAGTCATGCACTATTCTTGCTTGCATTGTATCACCCTAAATTAACCCATTTTGCATTTTGTTAGCATAATAATATTCAAAAAATAATTGTAAATGAATAAATGATATACAGTGCTTACTTTTATGTCTACCATTAAGACCTCGATTGAGTTGTTAGCTTGATTGAACCTATCAAATAGATCTTCTTCTGCTTTCCAAACACGCACAACTCTAGCCTCAAAGTAAAATTCACTTCCAGATGGGTGCAACTTATCAAAAGTAGAGAACATTGATCTGCTTATTTCTGATTCTCCCATTTTTATGTTAACTATTCTTCAGGTGTGGTAATGTACATAAAGAATATTGTATTTATGATGTATTTATAGTGACAAAGCATTAACAAAAGCCTAGATTATCATCCTAGTTGTGGGTAGTTTCATAGGAGAAGTTATACTTGGTTAAGGAGATAGTGGGTAGTGGTGAAATAAAATATCTAATAACTGTTCTCATAGAGCTGAATTTCTTTATTTTAGTAGAACTCTAGAAGCGGTACATCACTAACCTATCTCGATGCAGATGTGATTTATCATAATAAACTGTTTTGATATACTTGGTTGAGAACAAATCTGTTTGTTTTGATGTGCAATGCTGATAACTGTCGTCCTAAACTGGAAGGTTAAGGAAAACTAAATGAAATGAACAATTACCTCAAAAAAAAAAAAAATTGAAATGAACAATTTTTTGGAACCTTAATTTAAATTAAGTGACATATCAAGGAATTAAACATCTGATCTTCACATAAACATATTGCGGCATATTTTCTTGATCTTAAAGTCAAATGGCATGTAAAAAACTCAATGATGAGCAACTATAACTCAAGTATAAACCATGCATACAGACTATTTACCTACTGAAGTCCTGGATTGCAGATTTACACTCTTAGAATTAATGGGCACAATACACTCCCCCCATTCTTTTAATCCCTACCATATGTTCAATATATGAGAATCATATTTTAATCAAATAGTAGGGCTAACACAATGGGAGTAGCAGTAGTTTGTCGACCTAATTGTAGTGATAACTCCTGAACTTCTACTTTGTGAGTAATTCACTCTTAGGATCTGACAGACTTTGATGATTGGCCCATCTACCTAATTGAAGTGTCTTCTGTATATTCTTGAATCTTAGGGGTGTTTATGAATGGAATAAAGTATCATGCTGAAAATAAGTTGCCTGAGGGGACCACTTGAGTAATGGTGATTGTTTTTACATGCTAATTTGAGAAATTAGATCACATGAACCACAATTATGGTAGATGTCATGGTGTTAATATGTAAACATTTTTTTTAACAGTGACTTATATAATTTTTTTGTGGAGGATACATGGTAACAATTGATAAATCAGTTCAGTAAGCCAACTGTAAATATTACACTGTATAAAATTATTTATGGAGTAAGATGTAGCCAATAATTTTATTCGACAATTGCGGAACTGATATCAGATTACGTCGGCAGGCCTGGACTGTTTAAAACCTGAATATGTCAAATATATGCATGACATTTGAGAAACTCAGTGAATCAGGAAATGCGAACTCTTAAATAAAAAGAAATAACATAACATTGTTCAACTAATTGAAAAACATTAGGAAATTAATTAAAAAAACACTAAGTACTTCAATTTAAATTTAGAACTTAGACAAAAACATCAGCAAAATAATTCTTGCAACCAATCTTCACTTCTTCTGTTTTTTAAACCCTCCCTTGACTGCGGATTCTTCATCCGATGATTCTGATGTTGACACACCTGTTCCAGACATGGACGATGATAGTCTTTTGCGTGGCAGTTTGCTCATGGGTGTGTTCTCGTCAATTTTATCAGGGTTAGAATCAAGCAGGCCGGACAATGTAGTTAATGAACTTGAGTCCTGGTATACATGAAAGACTTAACATTACAACATTTTTAAACACATGTTTTCATTATTCTCATGACCTATTTTCTTATTCTTATACCTGCATTGGCCACAAATAAGCTTTCCTTCTTCGTATGACGTCTGTGTTGGAACATAGATCAATAACCGAGTAGCATCTTGTATCAATCACGACATTAAAGTAGCGACACACTTCCAAATCTATGATAAATTCCTTGCCTAATAGTGTCTTTATTGTGATTGGGATTTCTTTTGAATCAATCTATCATTAAGAATGTGAAACATAAAATATTAAATACAACACATAAGGAAATCATCATAGATGACATGAGTAATTGTAACGAAATTTTTTAGGATAGTTGTACCTGCTGACACATTTCCATGGATTCAGATGCATTGTATCCTGTTTCATCTTCCATTTGTGCATTATTGGTAGTGATATTAATCTTGTCACCGTTCTGATCCTCCACTAAGAAAGTAACATCATATCTGTAACCAAAAAAGATATTAACAAATACTTATTTAAAATTTAATCCTGGAATAATGAAAATTGTCCTTGCTACCGACATTATATCTCGTTCCTCGACACCAATGTCAAGTTTTGGGCAAATGTCATTTATACAATGCCATAAATTATCTTCCTTCATTCCAATTGTATCTGCACAGCTCTTGCATTTGTTGCAGTACCATTTTTTTGTAGTGTCAACGTCCTTGAGTGTTGCTAGAATGGAATACTTTCCAGGCTGAAAAATTAAAATTTCATTGGAAGGAGAAGATAGTATGAAGAAAATAGACTAAAAGATAGGTTCAATGTCTTACCTTGTGAAGTGCAATTAATTCAGAAATGTCATTCAGAATGAAAGGACGTTGAGTAGAAGCACTCAAAGAGTTGTGATCTGTTAGTGAAGACATTGAATTTGTTTCCTTTTCAGATGGGTAGAATGTTTTGTAACTTCTGTTTTGCACTGATTGTTTTCTGATGCTAACATCTCTTATATTTATTTGATGACATGGGGAGTTGCAATGGACATGAGAGGTTTCTGGTTGGCACACGAAGAAAGTGGGGAGTTGAAAATATGATGGGTTGATGCAGTTAAAAGATAAGTAAACTTCTACTCTCTTTAATTTGGTTATAGTTATGTTGCAGTTTCCTGCTTATTGTTGATTTTATGCTCAAAATTGATGTACTTTTGTGCTGTAAAATTGTTCTCCAATATAGATATTCCCATCAACCGCTTCATGAAAACCATTAATTCTTAGATTATTATATAAATTTCGAGATTTGGGTATAACTATGATGTGCTTTTGTTGTTACTGTTGATTTTTGGCTTTATATTGATTAAGTTATGTAATGCAACTGAACTGTAATATAAAAAACATTAGCTTCAAAGGTTACCATTAGCTTAAACAATACCATTATCGTCCCTTCACAGTGTTCTAAAAATTAATGTGTTCTAACTGGCTGTAAATTGATTAGCTTATGTTCTACAATAAATTACGTAAGATACCATTGGAATACGCAACGTAAAATAAGATATCCATATGAATATTTGATAATTGTTATCCGATACTAATAACGAAATTTAAGTAACTGAATCAACAAAGAAGTGTTCAGCAACTTCAACATTAAATAATTGGGTGGAAAAATAAGTGGTCAACAACTTCAACATATTTAAATCCCGGTGATCGTAGACATAACATTAAGTAATGAAACAAAAAGTACAAATGACTGAAATGAAAAACAACAGTAGTCCGGGGAAAAAATAAAGATGAACTAAAATAGAATTAAAAGAAATCTAAAACATAAGTGAACACTCCTAAAACATAAGTGAACACTCTACGAAATCTCTATTGCGCAGTTGTATGTATTCGTTAATCCCATTTTGCATGAATCACTTTCCTTAATCCTCGGGAACGCTGGTAGTCTGCAACTTCAGAGATCATTGGTTGTATATACAATTTAGTTGCTTTCGTGGACTCAAGCCTTACAAAATCTGCACACAAACATAAATACAAATATTAAAAATTCTGTTAAAAAGGAACATTTATAACATTAAGTGAACCCTAGCTTTTCTTACCTTGGCACTTGACCTTTAAACATTGTAAAACAACTAACGGTTTTTCTGAAATATAAGTCTCAGCTGTAGAAAGTGCTGAAAGGTGACACCCAATATCTTCCCATATGTGCACCGTAATCTTGTGGCCACTATAAAGTTTACTCAAAGAAAAAGTCAGCACATATTTTGACAAAATCAAATGAAGTTACAGAAATCAACACATACTTGTTGTCCACCAATTGCAAGCGTATGCATTGCAACACAGTGCCCGGATAGAGAACCTTGTACTCGTCTACCTCGGCAATTAAATCTGAACAGAATAAAGAATCAATTAGAAGAGAACGAATTGTTGCAGAATATGAAAATTCTGTAATACATTGAAAAATTCACCTATAAGAGTCCTATCTCCATTAATCAATTGTGGTATTTCAGCAATTGGTACAAAGTTGAAACCATATAACGGTATCGGCACTAACAGTTGACGGTTGACAATAGTTGCTGAAGTGAACACTATTCTTATTGGGTGAGGTGTTGCAACATCCCACCCCTTGTTCAACCCACAGTCAAATTGGTTTATCTTACATGTGATGCCCTCCATTAACAAACCTTCAAACTTTGCCATAAATGGACGTGGGATCGAACATTGGATAACCAATCCCTATACAAACCAAGGGAAGTCAGAAACTGAAAAGTAAGTAGTAAGAAACTGATTTGTGGGGTGCATTGGTGTATATAATATAACAAAAGCCAAAGAAATACCGTTTCGTTGACCAATAACATCTCTAGAGAAAGTGTCTCTTGCACCTGTGGGCGGAAAAGTGGTGCCTTGCCATGCCAAACTATTAAAATACGTCCTTCTATGTGCTTGTTTTTGGAGATACTGTTGAGAATCTGATTTTGCTCCATTAAAAAATCTATTGTAGAATTTGGAAGCAGTATAGAAATTCAGTGTTGTTTGATGGTGTTAGCAAAAAGAGTTGGTGTATATAAATAGTAAACAGTAGTGGGAAGTTATTATGAAGGGGTGAGAATGAAGTGGGTAGAGTGGTGTTTTACTTGCTACATGAAACATGCCTGTAAAAGTCCCTAGTAAATAGTAGGACATGACCTAATTTATGATTCTCCATCAAAATACCGTATCAGTACCTAACAACACAGATTAACACCACAGATTCATTCAGTAGTGGTTCATTGTTCATTATGTGTTTCCTCTGAGTTGCCATTTTCATGCACTTTATTCCGAACACTTTGGAGTGGTTCAATACCTCATATATAGACCATAGAGTACGTAACCTCTGCTTATGTAACTCATACTCATGTTTACATTTGGGTATGCAGGTTTGACTCTGCTGGTTGTTTGGGATAATGGTATGAAAATGCATATCAGATTATGCGCGAGTTTGTTAGAGAGACCCATGATCATAGTGCAAACCCAGCTAAGTAGCTGGTGGGAATACCTCGCAGCACTGGTTGCTTACTGTCTTGGGTTGCCAATTAGTTTTGTTTTAGTTCTCTCCTGTTTTGTTTTCGTTGCCAATTACGTGTACACCTACTGCGTCTCGAATCACTAATAGGGCAGACTAAATATACACAGCTTGTCAACTGAAACGCGGTGAAAATGATGGAGTGCAACGGTGATGTGAAATCTCAGTGATGAGCAGTAATTGTTTAAAAATTGTGACATTATGAGTGCGGCCCATTTGCTCCACAAAAGTTGCTGTTTAAGAGGAAGATGCTCTTAGATATGAGAAGAAAACAATAGTCTACCCTTCTGGTTGAAGTGTTAACTCTATCACTAAATCCGAGTGATGAGTAATATGCTCCTAGAGCGAATGGGTAGACTACTATACCTTCTTGGTCTAATTGAAGCGACACCTCTGTCAGTAAACTGTAGTGGAGCTTCTGAGCAAGCATTCAGATGTCACGTCCAAAACAATTGCTTGAGAGATTAGCCGATTGCCATTAGGTCTCTATGATGCGCAGTAATAGTTAAATCAACTGTGACGTCATGAATGTGGCATATTTCTCTTCTAATGTTCCTGACTAAGAGGAAGACGCTCTTAGGTATATGAGAAGTTGAACAAAAGTCTGTCCATTTTGTTACGCTATTTACTCTATCTCTAAGTATTAGTGAATGAGTAATATATGCCTAAAGTAAATGGGTAGCCTGCAGTCATTTCTCAATCTAATTGAAGCGGCACCTCTGGCAGTGAACTATAGTGGAGTTATTGTGCAGGAATTCAGGCGTGATGTTGAAATATTTGCCTGAGAGATTAGCTGTTTGTGTGTCAACAACAAATAACACACCAAATAGTAAGCAAAAACTTTCCATGTACAATTTGAAGGTAACACAACAGCAAAATAAAATACTTTATGCTGAAAGAAATCCAGTGAATAAGTGTCTAAAATCCTTGAACAGGGAAAATAAGCAAATAATCTAAAGATAGAATAGGCAGCTCTCAGTTTGTAGTGAGAACAACCGTTTGAGAGAAAGTTTGGTTGCATGATCGTAAAAAGGAAAACACCTAGTCTCTGCTAAAAAAATTCCAATTAAAACCCAAAGTAAACCGCACTAAAAACGAAATATAATCCTCCAAGCAAACCAAAACATAAAATAGTATGTTATATGAGGTAATACTTAGTTCCCATGAGAACGCTTCCTTAACCGTGATGCTGGGTTGATGGTCTCCAGTGGCTCCTCAGCCATCGAACTATCACTTGAAAGTACCTGCTTTTAGTAGCATTGTAGAATGCGTCAGTTGTTACCCAATAGGAATTAATTGAAAGTGCAAATCATGGGTATCTCAATGCTAAGGGTTCCTACTGAGTACACACGCAGAATATCTACCTAAGTAGAGAATGTGATTACACAATGTAAAGGCATATCTGTTTGGCAGTAGATGAAAGATAGGGTGAACTGATTTTCTAAACTCGTACCTTCATGCTGGTAGTACTCTGCTGAACACTACTTGCTGCTGCCTCTTTAGCATCCTGCATAAAGTAGTTTGTAGGTATGTAGTTAGGTAGTAGTCTATATGAAATATTAGTGACTGTTGGGGAGCAGGAAATTGGTATTCCATACCTCGAGTGGCAACTGAACCTGACTCGTTCCTGAACCCGGGTCAATGGTGACCGTGTTTGTTTGCATGTCTCTAACAACCGTAGAACTTGATGGAGCCTAAGACATTGCCGATTAGAGCACGTCCAATTAGGCACTTATAAACCATGTTGATAGTAAAAACCAATTGAATCATAAATAGTTCATACCTCACTTAACTTCATAACATTTTTCCATTCCTTGATCTCGGCCTCGTTGTCCGACAGACCTGTCACGGTGTAGCATTGTGAGTTCTTCTGAATGTTAAACGCTTGTGTTACTCGCAGTTTGAAAAGGTACTCTTTGTCTATGAGGGCTCTGAAATTTGGTGGTGGGGGACCTCCTGGCCTAGCATCCTACAAATAATAGCGCAACATTAGTCATGTCCAACAATTCTTATGATTTCAAATAATAGGCCAACTAAACACATAAAGTGAGAAAATAAAAAGCAATCACCTCCTGCTCTTCCAAAATGTCTGCTGCTGACTTTGACAGTAGCTTTCTCATATCTTCATCCCATATTATGATTTCAGCAAACTCGCATTCATCATCCATAATCAAAAACTTTGCCTGGAATCTGTACACAATGGACCATACTGTTAGTGTACTGTATTCGTTTGAACTGAGGAGGAATCATGAATGGTTAGGGGTGACCTGATTTTTGGCTGTCGCTTAGCGGCGTTGTATTGTTTGCACATTTCTTTTTTGCAGTACCACATATTGTTGTCACTTGCCAGTATCTTGGATCTGCATTCTTCACATGAATTGTAGCACCACTCCTTCGACGTGTCCATTTCGTAAAATATTGCCAAGGTTACAAAGACTCCGGCCTTATAATTGAACGAATTAATGGTAGTGCAATTAGTTTGTTGTTTACAGTGGTGGACAGTAATGAAGATAGGAATGATAATGATAGCAAAGGCCAATCAATCTGTGGTAATATGTTTTAGGGCTGAAATAGGTAATTGTACCTTCTTGCTGCTCTTAATCTCTTTCAAAGAAAGACATTTACTTCCGTTAAATATACTGGCTGATTCCGGAGTTAGGGTCGGTGGGTAGCGTAACTTCCACCGATCAGGGCTCTTGCTAGAAGTGTACCTAATAAAGCATCATTGTAGTGTCATTAATTTTGGAGTTAGGGTATGTTGTTTCACGTGGAATAATGCGTACTGAACCTACATGCTATTGAAACGCTCTACCTCTTCCATTTCTGGATTAACAATAATCAATGTTGCGTCCCTTGTTACAATGCTGATTTTGTCTTTGTAAATGAGAAAGCAGTAGTTCGTGTTAGTGTAGAAGGAAAACAGTGTCAATGTGATGCTAAAAAAGGGTTACACATACCTCTCCATTCATTTCTCTTGACGTGCCGCAACACTAACACCGGTCTAGCCTTGTCAATGTAGCTGTTAACAATGTGTACAATGTCTGATATAAATTCACCAAATATGGAACACGATAGCTGCTCTTTCCTGTATGAATGTGTAGAAAAGACTAAGAAATATACTCTAACATATGGTTGCAGATTATTAGAAGATAAAAGTTGAGTTCTTACTGAGCATTTTCGAGTGTAATAGTTGTCCAGTGAAAGCCTTTTGCAGATTTCTGAATTGCTTGATACTCAACGAACTTCCCTATAACATCTGTAAGTTACAAAAAGAACTGTAAATTTTTGGTCACGCGGATGTTATCTTTTATTATTGTTGGATCTACCATACATGTACTTACCAAAATATACATTAGCGTCAACATTGCCGTGTATTATATCTTGCTAATCGACAAAGTTGTACACGCATAAAGGAATGCTCGGGTCAGGATGCATCTTCATCACTTTCGTGCTATATTCGAACCAAATACGACACTTGTGAGGGGTTGCTTTTTCTTCCGCAACATTTGACGAAGTTGAAAATTTAGAAATTGTATAGATTTCACCCTCTATGAAACCCGAATTGTAGAACTTCACCAATTTTTGTCTGACTGTCCCTTAAATAGTTGCTCCCTGAACATCAAAAAAACCGAAATTAAAAACAATGTTCAAATATGATGTAAAAATTACGATGCTTATTTCAATGATATTCTCACCGAGCTATCGACAAAAATAAGCTCGATGCCAAATATGATATCATTAGACTTAGCATTCTGGATGACGTTTTGTGGCTGTTTCTTCACTCGGATCCACTTTCGCATAACCCTAACCGTAATGGAAACTGCATTCATGCGTTCGGTAATCTCGCCGACAGATTTTGGTTGGAATTGGAAAGCCAAATTCAATATTGAAACGGTGAGAAAGAGATATATTGAATTGAATTTATTTGTGAATTTGTTGAAATCAGTAAACAGAGAAAATAAACAATTACATAAACCTGTAATTGTTATATAATGTGTTATGGAGGAGTTAAATCAATTGGGAGGTTAATTAGATGTGGGAAGTTAACATGAAGTGGGAAGTTGCATTTGAATGGAGAGGTAACTGCTGTCGGTTTGCAATCAATTAACCTTTTTTTTTCAAAAACGAAAAGCCACGTCGGATTATGCGTGGCGCCAAGTAGGACGATGACTTGGCAGATGACGTGGGTGAATGTGGTGCAAGGATTTTCTTCAGCATTAATATATAAGAGATTATGGATGTGTTGTTGTAATATTACTGTGACAATATTACCGTAACTGAATATATTAATTATAAAAAATTGCTCTAACATTTCATAGTAACTATGTTCATGTAAACTTTTTAGTTACAGTAATATTGTCACTGTAATATTTTTACATTAATAGTGTTACTGTAACATCGACGGAACAGTAATATTGTTATTCAATTCTAGATGTGGTATTTAATGTTGTAATATTATTGTTTGAACATTACTGTAATTATATAGTATTAATTATTAAAAAAAAGTCCAAAGAAAATTTAAGTAAGAAAGGTATGAGTAATATTTTTAACGGAAGTAGGAATACGGCGCACCAATGATAAATGAACAGTGCTACTGTTAATCTCATGTTGATGTTACTACTTTGTAGTGTCAATTGATAAATGAATTTGACATTATTACTGTAATTTCTTATTACTGTGACAGTGTCACAGTAAGATATTTATAACTATTTAATTTCATATTACTGTGACATTATTACTGTGACATTATTATTGTAATTCCTTATTACTGTGACAGTGTCACAGTAAGATATTTGTGTTACTGTAATAGTGTTCTGTTACTGTAACAGTATTACTGTGACATTATTATTGTAATTCCTTATTACTGTGACAGTGTCACAGTAAGATATTTGTGTTACTGTAATAGTGTTCTGTTACTGTAACAGTATTACTGTGACATTATTATTGTAATTCCTTATTACTGTGACAGTGTCACAGTAAGATATTTGTGTTACTGTAATAGTGTTCTGTTACTGTAACAGTAAGATTATATACGATGAAGATGACGCTGAGATTGAATCTCAGCCATTCATGTGATTTGATCATGTGGCTGTGATATGCGGGACAGACTCATTTAAAGAAGACCGACTCACCGGATGCAATTTCTATATATATATATATATATATTAGTATTAAAGTCCGGATCATGACACATTTGACTATGACGATCATCCAAAGTCCGTTTAACCCCTTTACGAGCAACGACGGAGGGGACACCCTTTCGAGGAGCGCCGCCCCAATGTACTCAATGGCGTAACGTGATCGTGGTCGATCATAATTGAACGTGTTTGACTCCATTTCTAAGATTAGTACGAAATTCGTTGATGTGAAAACCGACATCACATAATCCGATAGGATTAGTATCGATGTCGTGACGCGGAGGACTACAATTTCGTCACTAGTCAAATTTTTCAATCCCATAATAACACATTTTTCACAAAATTCCGATAACGATATTATGATTGTATAGTACACGATTATAATACCGGAAGCCGTGTTAAATTTAAATCGTACGATATTTCTATTTAACTCGGCCAACTATCGATTTAAAAGTAAATAAAACGAAATTGCCAACTTTTTCAAAGCGAGTTATGCCTCGTACAGGTGCCACTCGACCGAGTGCCATAGGCCACTCGATCGAGTAGCACCCCAAAAACTGGGCAGTAGCCACTTCAAAAGTGCACTCGATCGAGTCCGTGCCATGACTCGATCGAGTGGGTCCTGTAGCCCAGAAAACCGAGAGCTTTAATGCATCATTCGAGCCTCGTCTTTTTTTACGATTTAGTCGTCGCGTGTAAAGTCAATCACGTGATTAATTTTTCAAAACTCATGCATATCATTTCACTTAAACGACTTTGATCGATTGTCTTTCACTATTAATCTTGTGTCGACGACTCTTTAGTCGTATCCGGTACATGATTAATCTAGACGCTAATTTCTCGATGTGATAAGTCGGGACAAGGCATCGAGATTTGGGATCGGGCTAGCACCACGTCTAGGTTCCATATCTCCGTCCTTCGTTTAATACACAATATAATGTGTATCTAATCAAGGTTCGTCCATTTACACAACTTACGGTCTAGTTTGTATTTATATATACGGGTCTGTTTCAAGTTAGTTATCATCGCTCTTTATATTACGTCTATCTCGTTATTCATTTACTGTTCGTTATTTTGTATTGGCCGGGTTGTATTTCTGCCCGTGTATTTTGTACATATTTACGAGCTCTATTTATTTTGATGTTTATTGCTTTATAAATGAACCTCGCATACTAAAACAATTTGACTTGGATTTAGATGCATTAAATGACGTAGCTAACCAATAATTCACATGCTTAGCCAAAAACGCTGTTTGCATATCATTTAGTCGTTTTACTAGCGCGCGTACACGAACACGAACGATGTCTTAGTAGAGGCCGCTAAGTGCGGGCGGGGTTGGGTGTCCTTAGTGGGCTTCCCAACACGTACCCTCACCCCTTACTCAGAACCTCGGTTTCCGGATGCCCGAAACCGTTGGCGCACGAAAGTCATTCTATACACGAAAGCCGGTGCAAACGGTATCGGTATTGTAATGCAAAGGGACGAGCCCCATAAACTCTGAAATCGAAATGGGCCGTACTTTGTGTATAGCCCATGACGACATAGAGTGGGCTCGAACGGTTCCGAATAACCACAAAATTCGGTGGCGACTCCAACTTTGACTTAAATTTCGATCCCGAGAACAATCTTACCACGAGATTCATTCGCCTACCCAAACCCGCGCGTGGCCGCGTCGGGGTGGACATACGTCATGTCCACAAAGGTTTAGAAATAACACATGAATTTATCTTTACTAACCAAATGAGGGGCCGTTTGGTTCAACGCTTAGGTAAGAAATGTGATGGATTCAGAACCCATAGAGGTATGAGATTCTAAATCCATATATTTTGAAACTTGTTTAGTTCACTTTATTTTTAAGCATGAAGAAGTGGAGTTGCAATCCAATGAGGAAAGTGGGGATGAGATTCAAGGGTTTGTGATGGAATTAGAATTTACGACTTACGAGTATGGTATTCAACTCCATTCTAAAACCCTCCAACCATACATTGCAAATTAACCAATCAAACGTCCCCTGAACATTATTTGACCAACACATTTGTACATTTGTGACGATATTCCCCGTAATGAACAACAATTTGCATCAAAAACACATATCGCCTCCACAGAAGGCACCGCAGTACCGCATCACTCCACTCCACTCCACTCATAATTTAGGGTTTTTTCCTCAATAAACGCTCACTCTTCGAGTTCCATCAATGGCAGCTTATACTTCACAGCTTCATCAAACATCAATACCCACTTACCCAAGACCACCTTCAAACCCCCAACTATCAATCTCTCAAACTCACAAAACTCCTCAATTTTACAAGAAAACGTCCCTTAAACCACTAAGATGTGCCTTATCTAGCCCTACAATGAGCAGCGTGGAGAAGGGTAAAGAGGCCAAACTGTGGGGAGGAAGGTTCGAAGAGAGTGTCACTGAAGTTGTTGAGAAATTCACTGAGTCAATCTCCTTCGATAAAGCCCTTTACAAGCATGATATCATGGGTAGCCGTGCTCATGCTTCCATGCTTGCTCACAAGGTTCCACACTACCTTTTATTCAACTTTCAATACTTCTCATTATTCTTTATTACTGAAACTTGTGTATATGATGATGGGTATTTCCTACATTTACACTTTTTGTAGAGTATGACGGTTAGATTGGTACTTCATTGGTGCTCTGTCTCACCAGAAAATTGTGGATTCGGATGTACGCAGCCTTTATCCTGTGTTAATGCCACAAACAAGTAGTTTTCGGATGACCCAAATGATAATTGAGTCCAGAATCGCATCGAAAGCATGATATGAATACATTTGGTGGCTAATTTTTGGTAGATATACCAAAGTTTAATCTTTCATATGTATAAGAGTCTAAGACCCATCTCTCAGTTGAATCATAAGTGTGGAAGCTAGCCAACTTACAGTGTGCTTACCTATGAGCATTCCATTTGGTGATTATCTAAGTCGAGTTTGGATCAATGATGTTTAGTTTTTTTTGCAATAGATGCTTTTACTTTGTAACTGAGATAAGTGAGAAGCGCTTGTTTTAATTGAGTTTCAAGCTAGTCGAGAAATGTAATTGATGGGAAATGTTGTCTTGTAGGAACTGATTAGTATAGAAGATAGAGATACTATACTTGGAGGCCTTGCTGAGATAGAGAATCAAATAGAGGCGGGGAAGTTTGTGTGGAGGAGTGATAGAGAAGATGTTCATATGAACATTGAAGCGGCACTTACGGATCTCATTGGTGAGCCCGCAAAGAAACTTCACACAGCACGAAGCCGAAATGATCAAGTTTGTACAGATTTTCGTCTGTGGTGTCGAGATGCTATTGATACCATTGTCAGCAAAATCAAAAGGCTCCAGGTTTTCTCCCCGTCCTCTGTTTTTTTTAACTATTTCAAGTTGTGTGTTACTTTGGATGCGTGTCGTTTGTTTACCATGACATGGCATGACTTTTGGACACTTCATTCGGGCAAGAACATGGAACTTCTAAACAATACATATGTGCTGACACTCTTGACTCCGAGTCCTATTAACCTCTATCTAGACTTAGTAGCATTGTTTCGATTGAATGCCGTCGTTTTTTCTTTATCTGCAGTGTTAGCCCTTTACATATTACTTGGCTCCACTTGTAATTCTGTAGCTGCGTAAATGAATCAGCCTTTGGAATGAAAAGTTTACTTGCATATACAGTGAAATTCCCATAGCACTCGTGTCATCATTTTGACGTATATTTAAGGGTTTTTCTACGCTGGACCCTCCTGTTTTTCCGTTTTCTATCACGTATCCCTCCTATTTTCTAACCCGCATTTATACCTCTGTAGTTGATAATTTCATTAAATGTGACCTAATCACAATTATTTTACTCAAAAACTCTAACTAATCTCCAACTCCGTCTCCTACGCTCTCTCCAATTCTAATATTCCAGGCATAAGTTATGACTTCTTCTTCATTTTATCATAATTCTTTCACTTTTCTTCTTTACTTATCTTTAAACTTCATGATCATGCAACATCAATGCTTTGTTTGTTAATGTGATTGAATTAATTCTTTAGAAATCAATAAAATATCATTATTTTAAGCAAAAGAATAAGCTGAAGAGAAGGTGGAGAGAAATCAATAAGATAAAAAAGAAAAAGTAGATGATGTATAAAAGTGGAAAAATGGAGGAAATTAATGAAATGGAGGGAAAACCAGTCAAGGTCATCAAAACTAGTCATGTCACGGCCTAATCATTGTCATGTCATCTAATTAACGGAGCATTGGACGGATAATTGTGATTTGGTCAGGTTTCATGAAGTTAATAATCTGCAGGGGTATTAGTGGGGCTTAGAAAATAGGAGGAGTACATGGTAGAAAATAGAAAAACAGAAGGGTGCAATATAGAAAAACCCTATATTTAACTTGCATATTGATAAATCTAATTGTTATCGAAATATTGACTACTCATATCATATACTCCGTAATACTTGCATAGAACTTTTTTAATGTCCAAATATCCATTTGCCACCGTTTTCAACATTATTGAAATTTTATGCTATGTAACCTTCAGGTTTCACTGGTGAGTTTGGCCTTGAAGAATGAAGACTTAATAGTTCCTGGCTACACGCATTTGCAAAGAGCGCAACCTGTTTTGTTGGCACATCTACTTCTAGCATATGTTGAACAGGTCAACATTGACTTTTTTTACTTAACGTTTATTCAATGAAATTTTGCAGGGTTGGTATTTGAACAATTTCTCTTAAGGACAATTTGATAGAAAATATTAGGACAATCCATATTGATTATCAATTTGATCTTATTATAAGACAAGACTAGCCACTGTATAGGTTTCTTGTGTGCTTTCTTGTTTTTCGAAAAAATAAAAATAGAATTTTGATGAAAATTTACTGGTGTTTTATCTATAGCTTGAACGTGATGCTGGTCGATTGATAGACTGCAGAGCTCGATTGAATTACTGCCCTCTTGGTGCATGTGCGTTGGCTGGTACTGGCCTTCCGATCGATAGGTTCATGACATCTGATGCCTTAGGTTTCACTGGCCCACTAAGAAACAGGTATTTTTGAGATTTTGATACAAATATACAATTTTTGAGAACTGGATTTTGGCTGGAAATTATGTTTTGTGGCACACATTAGTTAGATTAGTTAAATCTATAGTTATTGAAATGGCTATCATCATTTACTAACACTTAAATAGTTCCAGAAGAACTCATTGTTCAAATATACTTTTGTCAGACTTGTAGCCTATCATGGTATTAAATCTGGGCTGTGTCAATGTATGGGGATTGAGTTATAGAAAATTTGAAAAGGTATGACTAAATTTTAAGGCCGTGGAAGCGGTATTGGACTATTTGGTGCATTGATGTCACCAAAGACTTAATATAGCCACAATGACTTAATTTGAGAATTGCGATCAAGTCCCAGACCAAGATTAAATACGAAGACGCTGTTAGCCAACAATAATCTTTAAAAGCTGCTGTAAACCATTAATCTGTTCTGTTTTGCAGTGTCTTTCCTCAGTCCTTATTTACATCTCTCTCCTTACAGATTAGAAAGCTGTTCTCAGTGCATCACCATTTTCTCTTTTTTCTCATCTTGCACTGTTCTCTCACAATAATGTCTCTCCTTGCTTATGAGATTAATCATATGTTCTGATTCAGTAAATTTCTATATGGAGTTATTATGTTAGAATACTTTTCCGTCAGTTTAGACTTTAGAGACATAAAAGATATGACTGCTGAAACTTGTTATATGGTTTTTATTGATAGAGTGAGAGCAATCAAAATATTGTTGGTGTCCAATTGTCCATGCTTGCCGAGTTATATGAGTGTTAAGGCTACCAATAGCTACTCCAAAAATAGTGTAATCCAGGGGGTGCATCTGATCAAAAAACTGTCTTTGTACCTGCTGTTTTTGCTCAACCAGGCTAATAATGAGGATAATGATTGCAGCGCCTTTTTGTGGGGTGTGGTGAAGGGTTAAACAAAGGCAGCTTGTTTCTAACAGATTACAAACCGGGCCATGACTCACGTACCGCTACCCAATGACTAGACCAGCTAGCTAGTGGACTCATTATATTACCAGTGTGAATTAGGACTCGAATGAATTATAATTGCTTGAGTGCTTAAATATACATGTTCTGCCATCTATGGTGACTGATTTCATGTGTTTATATAAAAAAAAAAGCATTGATGCAGTTTCAGATCGAGACTTCGTTTTGGAGTTGCTGTCTGCTAATTCAATCACAGCCATTCATCTTTCTCGACTTGGTGAGGAATGGGTTTTGTGGGCAAGTGAGGAATTTGGTTTTATGACCCCTAGTGATTCAGTTTCTACTGGAAGTAGTATCATGCCGCAGAAGAAAAACCCAGATCCCATGGAACTTGTCCGTGGAAAATCTGGAAGAGTTGTAGGAGACCTGGTTACTCTCCTTGTCATATGCAAGGGACTTCCGCAGGCTTATAACCGCGACCTACAGGTACAAACTGATCACCCTATTTATCTTATCAAGGGCTATCATATCGTCATATGCAAGGAACTTCCTCATTGTTTTACTCGTCTTGCGCTCGCTGTTTTCCCAATGAACACGTTTTATTCATCACTCTGAACAGGAAGATAAGGAGCCTGTATTTGACAGTGTGAAGGCTGTTATAGGGATGCTCGAAGTGACCTCCGAGTTTGCACAAAATGTTACCTTTAATAAACACAAAATACAGAAATCTTTACCAGCTGGTCATCTTGATGCAACAACAGTTGCAGATTATCTTGTCAAGAAGGTGACACTTCACCATTCTATAAATCATTTCTAGGCATCATGCTGTATCTTGTTTTGTATTTACTTTTTCTTACACTTCATTAGAGGTTTGCCTGCAAAACTAGATTTTGAGTTATGCGAAGCTCTAATATACTTGGCGCATTCATACAGGGAGTACCTTTCAGAACGGGTCATGACATTGTGGGACGAGCAGTTGCATTGTGCGTCTCAAAGAGTTGCACGCTTCAAGACCTAACGCTTGACGAGCTCAAGGGAATTAGTCCCGTATTTGATGAAGACGTGTATGATTATCTCGGGGTTGAGAATTCCGTCAAACATTTCTGCTCATACGGATCGACAGGCTCAGAATGTGTGGCCAGTCAACTTGAATCCTGGGCTGATAAACTCGATATAGATAGGGACATATTTTGATCAATGGCACACTTGAGGATAGTTGGTTTAACTGCACACCACCAAATAGTTGATTAATCATCTCCAACCTGTGATCTATCATCACATACTGATGTACTTAGTGATGGTTGTTTGTAACCGCGCACAGAATAGTTGCAGTATGTTGCTGCCCATTTTTTTTCCGTAAATTTTCCGAGCGCCATTAGAGTTCCTTTGTTGCAAATGATTGCTTCACACTTCTTGGGTGCTTGTTATGACAATTTATTTCTTTGCATGGAAACTGTTGGGATTTTTGTTTTCCTTTTTTTTTTGCCAACATAGCCGAGAGATTTATGAGCACAGGGCCATAGCTGCAAGCACACCTGTCAAAAGTTACCTGACCCGAAACTGCCTGAAAAAAAAAACCCGCCTGAAAATGATCGAGACCCGAAAGTGATCCGATCCGATAATAACCTGATATATTGGGTCAAAATCCGCCTGAACCTGTTACCCGCTCGAAAATAAATAAATAAAAATAATATTGCTATTATACACTAAAGTTTCTCAAAAATACTAAGAAATCAGCTCAAAAAGAAAAGTGGGACAATAATAGGAAAAAAGTGGGACAATAATAGGAATTCGGAGGGAGTATTTTTTTTTTCTCAAAAATTTAAGAAATAATATTTATATATGAAGTATATCTTTAAAATCATATTAAAATATCAATGTATATTAAAATATATATTAAATAAAACATGTTTATTCCACTAATATCATATAGTAAATGAGATGATTAAGAAAATTAAAAATAAAATTGTATTTATGATAAAAAAAAAGTAAAGAAAATTAATGTTTTCAAAGTGCGTTAATAATCCGTATTTGACCTGAAACCCGACCGGTATAAAACCTGTATTTTTCAAACCCAAAATATGTCCGACCCGTATTTTACCCAAACCCGAAATGACCGAACTCGAAACCCAACCGCCCGACCCGTTCGACAGGTCTAGCTGCAAGGCTATGAGCCGGTGTGTTCATTTCCCTAGGTAGTAAACAGAAAGAAAAACAATGAAATAAAGGACAAAGCAAGTCATTATTCCCTAAAATAGTACTCCCTCTTTCGGATACAAAGAGTAGATTTATTTTTTCAGATTTGCATAAACATGTTTTACACCGTCAATATCATTCGTTTTACATTAGCAAAATTATAAAAAATCAATATTCTTAAACTACTCATAAAGAAAATAAGATTGTCGGGAATATTAACGATTCTCTTGAAGTGTGAATAGTATCCAAAAGGAAAGTGTACCCTTTGGATTCGAATGGATGGAGTACTCCGTAGTAAATAGTTGGGGCATCCGGTGACTGTCCTGGTTAAGATGAGAGAGCAGCTTCAGACAGTGAGTAATGATCATAAGATGTCGTATTCCGTGCTCATGCGCCCATCGTAAGGCACATAAGACTGGAGCAGTGACTCGGCTAGGATTTTAGACGACATTGTGCCCAAGACTTCATTTGAAGGAAGATAAGAGTACAAGACACCCAACCAACAGATCGGAGTTGAGAACTAATCCAGGAGGCATCCACCATAATTCGAGTGTACAGACAATGAGAGGTGTTTCCAATACAGCGAATGAAACGATCCTGGTGTGTTCCCCAAGTAGAAACATTATGCCTAGATCTGGAGTCTAGAGTGATGAGTCTGTTCCTTCACCTGAAGCGCATTATAAGCTAGCTCCACATCAAAATCAGCGCAAGAGAGGATGGAGGATTCCAAGAGAGGAGCAGCCTTGAAAACCTTATTATTTCTTCCTTTCCATATATTCCATAGAATTGAGACAAACAGAAGGTCGAGCCTTGACCCCCGATACTCACCAGCATAATCACCCATTCCTTGCAGTCTGCCACACCCTGTTGAGAAAGAAAAGATTGGAGCTTGTTTTCCTTTTTAAATGTATTTTGTTACATGAATGACTTTTAACTAATCTATAAATTAGCCAGTTTCCGGTTACCTTGTATTGATGACAACGGAGACTAGTAAGTTTCAGGCTGACTACAGATTAGAGTATGCATTTCCGGTGTGTGGCCATAACTTGGATCATGTTTTAAGAGTATTCTGTTGGGTCAAAAATCAAGTTTGCTTTTGCTATTTCTACTCAATAAACAGTCCAGGCTTGTATCTGTTCATCAGCAGCACTTCCGAAGCCAGCTAACATCACCATGTATAAAAAGTCTAATACAAGCGAAACCATATTATGCAAATCTTATTGTAAGAAATCCTGCATCAGTTGTGTTGTATGAGAGAATAGAGATTAATTAATGGTCCTACAATAAGAACTTGCATCATTGCATCATTGCATGTCACACAGACTGATTACATTGAAGTAGCACAAATAAGGCAACCTTAAACTTTCAAATCTAGGCTGCTTCTGAATTCTGATGAAGAGAATGCATATCGGCCCCTATGAATTTAGGGCTTTGTTACCATTTGGTGGTGTATTTGCAAACTTCCAGGTTGCATTGATCATGCTTTCGTAAGTCCTGTCACCCGCAATCTCAGAGATGGGCACCGCATCACAGATTTCTTTCAAGTCCTCCTGAGTAAGTTTCACTTTCAAGGCACCTAGGTTAGCTTCCAAATTCTTCTTCTGGGTTGTCCCTGCATTTCACCATGGTTGGAGCTAAATTATTAGAGTCTACAAGTGAGATTATATGATCGATGAACATGTATTTGCATTTGGTATGTTCACTTCTTCAAGCGGTTTTCAATATCGAGAACAGGCTCTACATGCTAGACTCTTGTTTTCTAAACAGGACAAAAGTGTATACATAATATCCTCGAGCTTAGCATTCACCCCCAGACAAGGTACTTCTTCGGACTTCATTTTATGCAGCAAAAGTTCTACAATTATATTCATGGCTTTGGGTTAAACATGGTTTGTAAAATTGTTTTATACGACACACTTGTTCCATCAAGTACCAAATAACTGTCCTATTTACTGCAAGGTTTTGCTCAAAAGAGTCCAACTTGGTGAATATTGTTGAGTAATGGGTCGAACATGATTGATCATGTGTTGTTATGGACTGCCTTTACTCAAACTGTAGCCAACAACTGGGAAGATGAGATTGAGGACTTTTTAGATCTTACTAACCATAAAGTTAAGCAATCCCATTCTTTATCGGGTCAAAATTAGAGCAAAGGGCCACAAAATATCGCAAGATAAGAGGACTCACCAGGAATGGGCACAACATCATCACCTTGATGCAGAATCCATGACAGAGCCAACTGAACCGGAGTGCATCCATGCTTCTCTGACAGTTTCTCCAACCTACCATACATTATCTTGTTCTTCTCCAAATTCTCACCTCTAAACCGAGGGTGTGATGCCTAAAAGAAGGAAACAATACAAGTCCAATTGAATTACTTTGGATATATAATTCCGAATTCCCCATCCCCCATGTCTTTCCACCTCTTGCCTCCCTCAGTAACCTTAAAACCATTGGTTGAATGAAATGTTTCCTTTTTACATACCAAAAAACTGGTTTCAGGCAATGCCCCCATAACACCTTTGCCTCCAAAAAATCCACGACCAAGAGGGCTGTATGTAACTATACTGATGCCCAGCTCTCTGTAGAACATAGGAGAAAGAAGCAAATTAACCAACAGACATTTGGCTGCTGATCCACATTAAAGTGAGTTATTTGCTTTATTCGTCAATTTTCAAATCCGGAAAGTAAGTGATACTTTGATTCCATTGGAGCTGGAGAAAATAATTGGGCAGACCTAGAAAGTAGAATACAGAAACTAAACTTTGACACGTTTGCACATGGAGCAAACAACTCAGTTAATATAAGTACAAATTGAGTGATCTCACGACCACCATGAGAAAAGAAGCAATAAATAACACCTTAAAATTTCACAGGAAGGATAAATATGTAATCTGAAAATACCTGCAGAGTGGGACTATCTCTTCTTCAATATCACGAGTCCAGAGAGACCACTCCATTTGCACAGCAGTGAGAGGATGAACTGCATGCGCCCTTCTTATGGTGTCAGGGCTAGCTTCTGATAATCCGACGTATTTGATTTTTCCTTCCTCCACCAGTTTCTTGAGTTCTCCCATCTGTTCAATAATGCGCATTTCAGTATACTCAAGAAGAAGACACTACAGAATTTTTAAAAAAAGACACTACAGAAGTGTACGAAAACAAAAGGCTTCAGAACTTGTAAGAAATCAAGGTTGTACAGATAATTTAAAACTAAAAGACCCAAGTGTAGGAGGCGATGGCATACTGTTTCCTCTATGGGTATTGAAGTATCAATTCGGTGTTGGTAATACAAATCAATGTAGTCAACACCAAGACGACTCAAACTGGCTTCACAGCATGAGCGCACGTAGTCTGGAGTGCCTTTCACATCCATGTTACCAGATCCTAAGCTTGCGATACCACATTTTGTTGCTAGTTGAATTTTGTCTCTTGGTAACTCTTTCAGCGCCTGTGAAAGGGAATTCATTTAAGTGTCGACTAGGTTTTCAGCCAAGAAAAGCATGTTAAAAAACCTTCTGGATAATCAGTGCTACAAGTCACAACTACTAAGGCAACCATGTCTCGGGGTAAACTCAGAGCCAGCATGCTAAATTCTTATCCAAATTAATCCAGCATAGAGAGTCGTAATGTGGGATGATTATGAGACATTTTGATCTAGTGTGTCGTATCCCAAAACCAAAAGAATATTACTTTTATCTATTTGAATCCATCGGAAATGGATGAGCATGTGGCTATTTAAGATTCTGTGATGAACATGATGATATCAATAGCAAGAAGTAATGCAGCATCATGTACCTTACCGACTATAACTTCATTCATTTTTGCCCCATATACATCAGCGGTATCAAAAAAGGTTACCCCTTTATTAAATGCAAATGTAATAATAGATATTGCTTCAGCTTCCGAAAGAGGAGCATTGTAGACTCCAGACAAGCTCATGCATCCAAACCCCAACTTCGAAACCTGAAAGTATGCCACACTACAACTTCAATAATAACTCAATGAGCGGTTATCAACTCCTATGAAAACTTCTGATTACACATGTTGTATCATCATAAGAAACAAGGTGCCGCTACAGTCTTGTCTGCTCGTCTTAAATGCATCTTCGAAGATGAAGATTCCATTCACGAAAAGTATGTCATATATAGTCTAAGGTGGCGTGGAAACGTGATGTGACAGATCGAGTTTAAGACTAATGTGAGTCTGAACAATAATTCTACCCTAATCGAGCTCCACCACCAAACATCTAGTTTTCGTGCATTCGTTAGCGTCCTTACAAGTAAATGGCATCCATTTTGATTGTGTTCCAAGAAAGAATTCATCTTTTCGTCTCAGTAATTTGTTTACTTTTACATTATAGGTGAGTATATAGAAGCCTAAAAGTACACAAATGTAACCTCTCATAATATCATCTGATTGTACTGTAAGATGGAATAAATGAAGCAAAAGCAGAGCATTTTAGGAAATCTAATATCAAAAGATGTGAACTTGTTGAAATAATGAGACTTTTTCATAATGTCAAACCATTGTCTCTTCATAAGTAAAGCATCATGTCACTTCATAATTAAATCATTGTATCCTATTTGTGAAACATTACAATGTTTCATAAATATGTAACTGTATGCTTAGTATAAATATGTGTAGATGCATGTTGTAAATGTAATGAAATATATAATCAATAATACTTATATCAATCTATTACTAAACACAATAAATCATAAAATCTTTTCTAACATTGGTATCAGAGCGAAAAGGTTCTTGAGGGGCCTAAATATTTCCACCACTAATTCAATCAATCTCTTGAAGCATGGCTTCAAGTTCACATGTCTCCCTTCCTGCAGTCCCAAATTTTGCAGGAGAAAACTTCGATTATTGGAGTGTTAAAATGAAATTATTTCTAAAATCTTGTGATTTATGGGAAATTTTGGAGAAGGGTTTTAAACCAAGAGAAGAAGATAAAGAATATTCCGCTGCACAACTACAACAACTAAAGAATGATGAAATGAGAGATGCAAGGGCTCTTTCATATATTCATAGTGCTGTATCAGACAGCATAACATCAAAAATCATATCGGCTTCATCAGCAAAAGAAGCTTGGAACATTCTTTCCGAGGAATTTCATGGGTCAGAAAAAGTGAAGCTTGTAAGGCTAAATAAATTAAGAAGAGATTACGCAAATATAAGGATGAAAGACGAAGAAAACATTAAAGAATACTCGAGCAGATTCATGGACCTTGTGAATCAGATGAAAATATATGGAGAAACTATTTCTGATGAAACAATTATTCCCAAAGTGCTGGTAACTCTCAATAGTAAGTTCAATACCATTGCATCCATGATTGAAGAATTTAAAGATTTGAGCACACTCAGCACTACGGAGTTGTTTGGTTCCTTGCTTGCACATGAAGAAAAATTCATCAAATGTGAAGAGAGCCCAACGGAGGGTGCTTTTCAAATCAAACACAAATTAAAACCACCATATTTAAAATATGGTAAAGACAATAATACAGAGGGTAACACTATTTCAAATGAAGAATACCCTTCATGTGGTACCTGTGGCAGAAACAATCATTTGGAGGAAAATTGTTGGTTCAAGGGAAAGCCGAAACCACAATGCAGATTTTGTAAAAGGTTTGGCCATATCGAGAGAAATTGCAGAAACAAGGCCACACAAAACTCCGATGATCAGTCAACACATCAAGCAAAATATGTCGAAGATCATCTATTTCAAATTAGTGAAAGCAGGAATTTTAGTAACAAGCAAAGATGGCTCATCGATAGTGGTTGTACAAGTCATATGACTCACGACAATAAGCTCTTCACTCAGCTTGATACTTCACACAAGACTCATGTTCGAATCGGAAACGGGAACGTCTTGGAGACACAAGGAAAAGGCACTATTATTGTCCATACAAAGAAGGGTACTAAATTTATTAATGATGTTCTCTTGGTGCCTGATCTAAATGAAAATTTGTTAAGTATACCTCAAATGATGCTCCATGGCTACTCGGTCATATTTAAGGATGAACATTGCATTATTTAATTTATGATTAAAAAAATAGAGAAATTGCTACAATAAAAATGCAAAACAATGCATTTTCTCTGTTTTGGGATACAACCTTGGAGCATGCTAACAAAGCTCATTGCGATGAAACTTGGCTTTGGCATAAGAGGTTCGGACATTTCAATATCGGTGCGCTTAATTTTCTTCACCACAAGAACATGGTTCATGACCTACCCTCCTTGCGTGAAATTAAGAACTTGTGCGAGGCATGTCAACTAGGAAAACAACATCGCAAGCCATTTCCGCAAACAAGCAATTGGAGAGCAAAGGAAAAATTGGAACTTGTTCATACCGATGTTTGTGGCCCGCATAGAACTCCTTCTCTAAGTGAGAATAGGTACTTTATTTTATTCATCGATGACTATAGTCGTATGACATGGGTGTATTTTATGCGTAAGAAATCAGATGTGTTTCAAGTATTCAAAAAATTCAAGGCTCTTGTGGAGACTCAAATTGATTACAAAATAAAGAGAATACGATCTGATAGAGGGAAGGAATATACGTCGTCCCAGTTTGATAGGTTTTGTGAAGATGAAGGCGTTGAGCATCAACTCACTGTTGGTTACTCCCCTCAACAAAATGGCGTTTCCGAAAGAAAAAATAGAACCGTCATGGAGATGGCGCGGTGCATGCTCGCTGAGAAAGGTTTACCAAAAAAATTTTGGGCAGAGGCCGTATATACGTCAGTCTATTTACTGAACAGACTGCCTACTAAAGCTGTCCAAGGAGTCACTCCTATTAAAGCTAGGAGTGGGATTAAACCAACAGCAAAACATCTTCGTGTATTTGGGTCAGTTTGTTATGTTCATATCCCCAGGCAAAAGAGGAGCAAGTTGGATGACAAGGCTGAAAAAGGCATCTTTCTTGGATATAGCACACAATCTAAAGGCTACCGAATTTTTAACATGGATACTGGAAAAATTATTATCAGTAGAGATGTGGAGTTCGATGAAAATTCTATGTGGAATTGGGACGAGCGGAAAATCGAACGGAAAAGTGTGATGTTTGAATGTTTTGAGGATATTGATTCATCTGAGCAAGAACAAATAGAGTTCACACCAAGAACTCCTCAAACTAATGCCGCTGAACCGTCTCCATCTACATCGGAGGATTCCGTTCCTGAGTCACAATCTTCTGATTCAGATAATGATAATGATACAGGACCACGTGGAAAAAAATCTTTATCTGAGATATATCAAGATTGTCCTATTGTTCACTTGGAACCAGAATTATGTGAATCATGTTATGCCGTAACCAGTGAACCAAGAAATTACGAGGAAGCTTCTAAAAATCAAGAATGGGTGGAAGCAATGAAAAATGAGATGGAGATGATCATTAAAAATGACACTTGGAAGCTTATTAATCCACCTCAAAACAGGAAAGTTATCGGTGTCAAGTGGGTTTATAAGACTAAATTAAATCCTGATGCTACTATCAACAAATACAAAGCTAGGTTGGTTGTCAAAGGATACGCACAAGAAGCAGGAATTGATTATGGTGATACTTTTGCGCCAGTTGCAAGACTTGATACCGTCAAAGCACTTATTGCCCTCGCTGCACAAAAGAATTGGAAAATATACCAGTTAGACGTAAAATCAGCCTTCCTCAATGGCGAACTCGAGGAGGAAATATTTTTTCAACAACCGGAAGGCTTTGTGGTAAAAGGAAAGGAAGAGTGCGTGTACCGGTTAAAAAGGCTCTTTATGGCTTGAAACAAGCACCTAGAGCATGGTACACCAAAATTGACTCTTACTTCATAGAGCAAGGCTTTACGAGAAGCAAAAACGAGCACACACTATATGTGAAGAAGGGACACAATAATGATTTTTTATTAGTCTCTCTTTACGTTGATGATCTCCTTGTTACGGGTAACAACAATCACATGATCATTGCATTTAAGGAGGAGATGAAGAAAAAGTTCGAGATGACTGATTTAGGGCTTATGAAATATTTTCTTGGAATGGAGGTTCACCAATCTGAAGAAGGGATTTTTATCTCTCAAGAAAAATATGCTCACGATATTCTAAAGAAGTTCAAAATGGACCGCTGCAAGCCAGTAGCAACGCCACTAGCTGCAAATGACCATATTTCCCAATCTGATGGGGACAAACAAGCAGATGCAAGGGTGTATAGAAGCATTGTGGGTAGTTTACTTTACTTAACAACAACTAGACCAGACTTGATGTTCGCTGCCAATCTACTCTCCAGATTTATGAGTGAACCAAGTGACATTCACATGGGAATAGCAAAGAGAGTTATGAGATATCTACAAGGTACTTCAAATTTTGGAGTAATGTTTGGATCAAGTGTGGAACCTAAATTGACTGCCTATTCTGATAGTGATTGGGCTGGTTCAATTGACGACATGAAAAGCACCTCTGGCTATGTCTTCACACTTGGTTCCGGGATGTTCTCATGGATGTCAAAAAGGCAAGGAGTTGTGGCTCAATCTACGGCTGAAGCCGAGTACGTGGCTGCAAGTGCTGCCATTAATCAAACAATTTGGTTAAGGAAGATACTTGCAGATATGGGTCACACACAAGACAACCCAACAGAAGTTCTAGTCGACAGCAAGTCGGTAATCGCTATCGCTAAAAATCCAGTTTGTCATAGCAAAACAAAGCACATGAAAATCAAATTTCATGCCATTCGAGAAGCAGAGCAAGAGAAGGAAGTTAAGCTTGTCTATTGTCCTACCGAGCATCAACTAGCAGACATTTTTACTAAAGCTCTACAAAGGGACAAATTCGAGTTTCTAAGACTCAAGCTAGGAGTCGTAGCCAAAAGTCTCAAGGAGGAGTGTTGAAATAATGAGACTTTTTCATAATGTCAAACCAGGGCCGGTCCTGACATTTTGGCGGCCTAGTGCGAAAGTTGAAACGGGGGCCCTTTCACGCTTCACCTCGTATTTCATGCACTTTAAGCTAACACCACAATTGGCAAAAAATTCAAATATTATATAAATATATACAATTTTTTATACCTTTAATAAGATACAATGTACAGAATATATACTGGTACTAAGAAATTTGAATAAGCGACACGTGTCTCGGTCCTTGTCTTTATAAAACATCCTAACAAAAATTAATTAAATTATTTTCGCTATTAAGCAAAAGGTTACGACATTTTATTCAGTAGTGATCTATGATGCATATTATCATACATAAACTTATCATTTATGAAATATTACAAATTTCGTGTAAATTTCCAATAGCTAAATTTGTTAATATCGTCCACCTAATTCACGAACATTGAACATTGGACATTTTATTATTTGATTTAACGATATATTTCAAAATTCAATTTGATCAAAACAAAATGTGAGTTTATTTAAAAAAATAGATGTGACGGATCATGGAAATAAATGTACGATTGTATTCCCTAAACTATGTTACAATAAAATTTGCTTTAATATACAAAATGCTATAGTGGGGAATTGAACCCATGACCTAAAAAATAAAATAAACTTTTAAGGTCACACCAACCACCACTCCACCATACTATATTTGTTTATATTTTTCATTCAAATTAAATAAACAAACTTAATTATAATAGCAATTTTGGGCCCTAAAAACCTTGGGCCCAGTGCGGCCGCGCGGGCTGCACTACCCCAGGGCCGGCCCTGTGTCAAACCATTGTCTCTTCATAAGTAAAGCATCATGTCACTTCATAATTAAATCATTGTATCCTATTTGTGAAACATTACAATGTTTCATAAATATGTAACTGTATGCTTAGTATAAATATGTGTAGATGCATGTTGTAAATGTAATGAAATATATAATCAATAATACTTATATCAATCTATTACTAAACACAATAAATCATAAAATCTTTTCTAACAGAACTTGAAGAGGAATGAATGGAAACAGGAAACCAGGATCATAGTTTTGAAAAAAACCCAGGATCAGAATCATAGATACAGTAATATACTCTTATAAGAGAAGGATGAATAAAGAAGAATGCAGATTGAATAAAAAAAATGGATTACATTACATACCTCAAGACCTTGGGTACCCAATTTGACTGTGGGCATCACTAATCCTCCCATTATCTTTTCCAATGTCCTTGGTTTTAGAGAGAGAGAGATGTGTTGGGGTTGACTGTTTACTACTGGAGTATAACGTTTAAAGGGCGGGATGGGATCACCATTCACCAACCAACCAACCCCCCACGTTTTGACTCTATTCCTATATTTTCATCAACCTCAACCGTAAGTCTTACGTTCGATCCCCTCCTCATCATTTTTTTTTCAACTTATCGTATTTTCGCTGGGTTTACTTCCTTGTCTTGGTCTCCTGTTTTTTTGAAACCAATGGAGTCTACAAGTACAACGTCTACAGTCTAGACCGGAAGCAGTCAACTTGATGCTACAGCCACCTTGATTGTGACATTGAGAATACCAGATTTCCGTCTTGAGCGCAACGATACATGCATAGCATGAGACCCATCATCAAACTTATTCAATTCAATATACAATATGAGACGAATGGGATTATGACAAAGACAATAATTCAATACACATTACCCTGATAGTTCGAGTCACTTAAATTATACACTGATTACACTGAATTATGTACTGAAGTAGCACAAGGAAGGACTACTGCAAGTAGTAGAGATATTGATGATATTTTATTCGAATCCTGCTGGCTTCTTCTGGTGAGTCCTATGAATGCAGGGCTTTGCTGCCCTTGGGTGGTGTATCTGCAAACTTCCAGGTTCCATTGATCAAGTTTTCGTAAAACCTGTCGCCTGTAATTTCAGAGCTGGGCACCGCTTCACTGATTTCTTCCAACTCCTCCCGGCTAAGCTTCACTTTCAAGGCACCTAGGTTGGCCTCCAAATTCTTCTTCTTGGTTGTCCCTGCATATATACGTACATATTGAACTACGGTTTCAGTATTTTGGAGCTAATTATATTGCTCGAGTCTGCAAGTACAACTACATATACAGATATATACTCTGTATATGATTCATGAATTGTATATGCAGTTGGTAAATCCACTTCTTGAAGCGATTTTCATCATCCGGAACATGCTCAATGTGCAAAACTCTGTGTTCTTAAACGACATGGATAAGCCTAGTTAATAACCGTGAGCTGACAAAGTTCACCAGTAACCAGGGACCGGACAATCTTCGGTGAAGCTATGTCGCTATAACTCTAAAACAAACAATTTTCTTAAGTTGAGATGATGAGCAGAAATGAAGTGATGAAGATGACAGGATGCTGGACTCACCAGGAATTGGTACAACATCATCCCCTTGATGCAGAACCCATGAGAGAGCCAACTGAACCGGGGTGCATCCATGCTTCTCTGACAGTTTCTCCAACCTACCATATATTATCTTGTTCTTCTCCAAATTCTCACCTCTAAATCGAGGGTGGAATGCCTACAAAAATAAACGATATTGTTGTCAAAGTAGGTACTAAGAATACTGATAGTAATAAAAATTTAAAAAATGCCGGAAGTACCAACAAACTGGATTCAGGCAATGCCTCCACAACACCTTTGCCTCCAAAAAATCCACTACCAAGAGGACTGTATGTGACTACACTGATTCCCAGCTCTCTGCAAGACAGACTACATTAACAAGGGGCCGGGTTGGATGCATGTCAGAGCCTTATCCCTACAATATAAAATGGTTAAACCGGCCGAATTGTATGTATGTATGTATGTACCTGCAGAGTGGGACTATCTCTTGTTCAATATCACGAGTCCAGAGTGACCACTCCATTTGCACAGCAGTGAGAGGATGAACGGCATGCGCCCTTCTTATGGTGTCAGGGCTAGCTTCCGATAATCCCACATATCTGATTTTTCCTTCCTCCACTAGTTTCTTCAGCTCTCCCATCTGTACAACAACAATCCAGAAGAATTTGGAGTCGATGAGAATTGATCTGACATAAGTATACACGTACAGTGTCCTCTATGGGTATTGAAGTGTCAATTCGGTGGAGGTAATACAAATCAATATAGTCGACACCAAGACGAGTCAAACTGGCTTGACAGCATGAGCGCACGTATTCTGGACTGCCTTTGGCACCTATCTTTCCGGATCCTAAGATTACGATACCACATTTAGTTGCTACTTGGATTTTGTCTCTTCCCAACTCTTTCAACGCCTGTAAATTAATTATAAGGGAATACTCCCTCCATCCCAAAGAGATGTTCCCACTTGATTATTATATTCCTCACATCGGAATAAAAGTGGGAACATCAGAGTGGGATGGAGGGAGTACTTAGTTACTTATATCCTCAGGCTCAGCCAAACACCGTGTCGTAGCTGTTCAGTAAACTTAGCTTGTCGATAATCAGTGATAATACAAGTCACTGTTATACTACTCCGTATTATTTACTCTATATAGCAGGAGTGACTAGCTAGCTAGTGAGAAAGACATCGTCTGATCATCTCATCGAGGAAGTAGTACTAGTAATAGTAAGCAAAAATTACACATTACAGGTTTATAAAAATCATTTTTTTCAATTACAGACTTATAAAAAAAATTCAACAATTGCTACCTAATAAAACACTTTTCAGTTGTGTTTGCTACCTTGAGTGGACTCTGTTGATTAGTAAGCTAATTTTCGTCCAAAATTAGATTACGCCTAATCTTGTGACCATTTTGCCCTTGAGTCTATATACTCTTTCCCCAACCTTTATAACTCTTACAAGTCTTAGTGCTCTTCAATTCAAATTTTTCACCTTTCAATTTGTTCACCCTTCTCTCTAATATTTCTCCCTCTTCATTATTTTAGCCACCATTAGTGACTACAGTGTATTGAACTCTTGATACAAACAAGGTATGTAACCCTAATTCATGCAACATCAGCAGATATTTGGCTAAACAAAATCAATAACAAATTGCAGAAACCTAAAAATTGAAATTATCTAATCGACAATCGCATTTGGCTCTCAACGTGCTAATGAACTGCAATAACACTAAAACTACACTTAATTCATATAAGAAAGACTAAATTTAAATGCAAATCTGGGTGTCGTTTTAAGAATCGATTAAAGACCCTAAATTAACAAAGGATTTGGGGTTACTTACTTGCAGATTTGTCGTTTCCTTCAATTGCGCCAGAATTTGGTTTGGATTTTGGATTCATTTGTCGATTTAATTAGGGTTTAGGGGATGGTTGACGAGGAAGGTACGGAGTGAGTAGATGAAGAAAGAAGTAAAAGGGGTTATTCAAGAGATTAATGAAGTAGAAAGAAGATTTTAACATTGGGGTATTTTCATCCGTTAACAATTTTGGAAACGGAAATCAGCTTACTAATGAACATAGTCCACCTAAGGTAGCAAGCGCAAATGAAAAGTGCTTTATTGAGTAGTAATTGTTGAATTTTTTTTATAAAGTCTGTAATTGAAAAAAAAAATTTTATAAGGCTGTAATGGATAATTTTCGCTAATAGTAATAATAATAATATGTTATAAATATATTATAGAACAATGTCGTAAACCGGAAATCGGAATGAGATTATATTGATGTGTGTTACAATACATGAGTTAGATCGATATTTATAGATATCGAAACAATAAAGGACGCGTCTCTTCGCGGAGAGACGTATTGCTTGGAAGGATAATAACATCCATATTATAACACTCCCCCTTGGATGTCTATTATCCAAAAATATGACATTTTACGATGCGAATGAACCGCTGCCTCATTAAAACCTTACCAGGAAAACCCAGTGGGAAAAAACCATGGTTAAGGAAAAAGAGTACAGCTCGCATTACTCCCCCTCATGATTACATCACTTAATACGTTGAAATGATACATAAATTGGCGAAAACTCTTGATCATCGATGTCGATTCCATTGTAGCTGATGATAAACTTGATATTATCTTCGATTAATAAAACTTCGTGATATACTTGTAGTCATCACGTGTCTTCAAAACTCATAATATTAATGAGTCACCTACCACTCATTTCAAGTATTATATACTGTTTTGTGGTATGTTCGTGACATAACTTGTTCACGAAAATTGTCATGTCAATAACATAAAAGATACACATCTACCTCGTTAAAAACCTTGCTAGGTAAAACCCAGTGGGACAAAACCCTAGTCGAAGGGAAAAAGAGTGTAGAAGTTATCTATCCATTTTGATCTCTTCAGGAGAATCAATTCCGATCATCAAATAAGTTGTCATAATTTTCAATCTTTATGGTACTTCTGAACCACAATTATTTCATATACTTTGCAAGATATTCATTCTTCTATTTCCTCTCATATCTTATACTTCTGTTCAAGATAATATTACAATTATACTTTTGGTTCAAACGATAATGAATTATTCAACTAAACTCTTCAGGATTATTAATATTCCCTTTTAACTCAGGATAATTTCACATCATAATGAAGAAGTTTACAATAATCGATCCATTCATTACTCTCAATTTCATGATCATTCAAACGCAAGCTCCTTCAGGGAGTCATAGATCATGACAACATTTACGAGTATAATTCATTTATCCTGCAATAAAACATTTAATAACAATAATAGTGCGCATGCATGTAATATAATATAAACAATGTTTTAAGCTAATGATAATAATGTATGAAACAAAAAATGAAATTCTATTTACATGCACATGAAGACTAAATGTAAATTACACTGAACTTTTAACGAATATTCATAATTTGATTGACTTCGGGTCAATAGGTGGACTTCAGATCCATGAGCTCATTTTAACCATAGATTGTATGTCGACTTTCTAGATGGACTTTTATATAAGATCCCCACTAGTGTCCATTTTATATCGCGCGCAAATTATATTCGGTTCTAAAAAGTATGTATATCGATATAATTTCTTATATTATCAGTACTGCTTGATATCTGAATTCACATATTTCGTATAGGCCATCTATTTTCTTTCAGATATCTATATCACTTCTGGGACATTTATTTCCAAACTTTAGTACCAACTGCATATACTTGCCATTTTCTTACTTATGATATATGAACCGAATATTATTTTCATACTACACATCAAATGTGATTAATTTATGATTTTGGCAAGCTTTTCTGATCAATTTATATCTTTGTATGATAAGGTGCTGATATATCATCGTCATCATATCCAAATGATGTAAATCATAATTCATACGGAGTTTTCTTGACTCTCGGATTGTTGATATATTAATAAATTAACAAGTCACTGAACTTCGTGTTCAGTTGGGGATCAATTATTACTTGTTTGTTCCTTTTACCAGCTTTTCCTTATCAATCTCCCCCTAAGGTGGTAAAAACTATCTTTACCTGATAGATTTTAAAGGGCAATCATTTCCACCTTAGAAAACATCTCATACTTCATAAAACTTTAAACAATTGTTTAATTTCAATCGGGAGCTAGATATAACGCAGTTGGTTTTCCACATGCTGACTTAAAATTGCCCATTCAGGAGATTATATTGTTCACATAATACTCAAATTGTGAACTTTGATTACCCAAACTACTCGTAAAATTCTTTGTGACTGCAGGTCACATAATTAAACCATACATAAACATATTCATTTCTATCATCCTGACTACGAGTAGTATTCAAATCTCCAACATAATTTTCATCTCAGTGTATTGTCTTGCCTCAAATATTATTTCATTGATACACGAGAGAAGTTCAGCACTTTTCCATTTCTTTCAAGATAAACTACGAATTTATCGAAAACGGGTGTAATAATAAGAACCCGGATGGCCTTTATTGTCACAACTTTATCATTTTCTTGTCGGCTTTGGCTTCATTTCATTGCAATTTTCTTATGCATTTGGTTATATCTCGATAAATCGACTTATCATATGTCGTATTTTCAGTTAACTGAATCTCATCATGCTAAAACTTCTGGATAGCTATATACATCGTATGTGCACAATAATTGTATTTTATCATATGGCCAAAACGAAAATGATAGATGTGACATGACACAACTGGTGTCTCATATAAATAAGCAAGACTCTTCAATATTCTTTCTGGGAATATGACTATATTTTTCTTTTTATAATTAAATTTTATTTGCAATAATTACTCTTATATCATTACCCGACTTCTGCTTTTGGCAGAATCTTTATCGAATGTCACATCCACTTCATCAAGAAATAATCTCGATCGATTGAAAGAGATTTATCGTCCTTAACCAAAATTATACTCCGTACTTATTATTTTGTTCAACTCAAGTGAACAGGAAATTTATTCAGAGTATTTCTAACAACTCTTTTCACGTTATACTGCCTTCAGGACAATATTTTTCCACTCAAGGGTAAGGGAATAAATTTTCTCATCACATAAGTGATATTAACACAGTCCATATACCTTCCGGGAATATGACGTGTATTTTAAAAGTCGTAATTCATTCATTTTACGTGTATACTTAATATATTCTACTTTATTTTTGTCGGTTGATCCATGTACTAATCTTGCAAACTTCAGGTTGCTACTAAATGGCATATATATTATCATCCCTTATAACAATTCCGGAGAACGATCTAACCGAACGCGTTTAACAATACAAGTATGGGTAAACTTCTGATTTACACATCTCAAGTTCTATCTTTTATAAGTCAAAAAATATTTATACCATAGTAGCAAATTTTATTCTTGTAAACAAATGGCATGATAATTAATACTCCGTACTATGATAAAGAATCGTACAATCCAAAATGAAATACTTCGTATAACTTGATTAATTCACTTTCAAATAAAAATGCATAGTAAAATCAATGCATAGATAACAGGAGAAAATGATTTCAATGTATCATCTCATCTCATATTAACAAGGTGAAACAATTTGCACAACACAAAACAAGATGAAAAATACTTCCTATCAACTTACTTGATAAATCATACGGAGTATAGAATACTCAATATTAATCAATTAATAAACACCGATTCACAAACAATAATTAGATGTGTATTTGGAGTATAACATATTGTGCATGGTGGATGAGAAGACAAATGAAGAAAACGGCAAGACTTGTATTTATCATGCATCATCATCATTATTATTACTCGTAATATAATTCTTTGTGGAAAGATGAATATGCCAATACGGCGCGGAGTATAATGCAGTCATGTTCATAATGAATACGAATTAGTCAAAATACGAGGAATTTGATTCTTATTGATTTTGAAATAAGCCGGCAATAAGAACTTATAAGTTTGGTTTTGTAAGGTAAGAATCAAAGTCAGATACATAAATCAAAATCATACACATAAAATGCATTGAACAAATTAAAAACAATTCTGCCCTTTGTTACCTTACAACAATATATTATATGATAAAAAAAAGCAACAAAACTTAGGAAATACATTGTCAAGGAGGCCACAATGATCTATAGAAATATTTTGGTTATGTATACCTCATTAATATCAGAAAAATTAAGAAGTAATCAGGTCAGACATTCATCAACCAAATGATAAAAGACGAATGCGATAAATTAAGAAATAATTAGATCAAACTCATGATAACTGCTATACACATACATACAGTATATAAGACTACAACATATACTACATGATAATTTGAATATAATACTACTGCATGTTCAATCAATGTTACTTATCAAAATTAATAAACATTGTCGTACGTCATAATCGAAACTAAATGTGTGATGCGAATGTCAAAGCAGCAGCATGAAGAAAATTAACAAAACCATGATAACTATCATGCTAACATACATTTGTGATAATAATACAGTTACTATCATACTCACATGCTGACATGCAAGTAAGTGATTTGATAATACAGTTATTAATAAAACAATGTCATGCATACTTCTATTAATGTGTATGTACTCCTTATCATACCATATTAACCAAGCAATTTGCAAAACAAACCCATGGAAAGTTATAAACTCAATTTCACGAACAATATGAGTGTACATATGTAAATATACAGATGCAATGCAGATTCACATCAATGTCTATATATGTTCGAAAAACATAATATTCATTTCCATATGACATTTAGTGATATAAATATATTTGTATGAATATATGAAACAGATGCTTTAAAACAGATTATAAATCAATATGCATAATGAAGCATTTAGCCAAAAGAGATAAGGTTATGATTAAACCAATATTTCATGGTAGAACGTAGAGATTATCAAAACGGAACATAATATAGTCAAATTGTCATACCGTCGATGTACCTCTAAAAAGAATTAAGAATTTCCATGTGATTGATTCCGCAATGATTATCGTCGATGTATATCCGTTAATCAATTGTTAATCTGAAAGACGATCGTGCTGATAACGTGTTATAAATATATTATAGAACAATGTCGTAAACCGGAAATCGGAATGAGATTATATTGATGTGTGTTACAATACATGAGTTAGATCGATATTTATAGATATCGAAACAATAAAGGACGCGTCTCTTCGCGGAGAGACGTATTGCTTGGAAGGATAATAACATCCATATTATAACATAATAATAATAATAATGCAGGTAGCATTATTATTATTACTACGACTACGAGTGTTATTATATTACCTTACCGAGTATAACTTCATTTGTTAGAGGTCCATAGACGTCAGCCGTATCAAAAAATGTTATCCCTTTCGTAAACGCGAATGTAATAATTGAAATTGCTTCAGCTTCAAGAAGAGGATGGTTGTACACCCCAGACAAGCTCATGCATCCAAACCCCAACTTTGACACCTGAATCAATCACATAACAACTTCCAATAATATGTAATTATATATTAAACTACAAGGATCATCTGTAGTAGAATTTGTAAGGGGAAAATGAAAATGAGGGCTAACTTAACGGAAAATGTCTTCCATAAAGATTAAAAAAAAGGTTGGATGGCAAATGTTGATTTGCAGAATAATTGAAGCTTGGCCTGGTGTAGGGAGACTTGCGTGAAGTCTCTAAAGATGCTAACAGGCAAGATACCAAGATTACTGATGCAAATAAAGCCAAGTACTACTTCCTCCGTTTCTTAATGAAAGGGAAGAACATTAAGATACGGAGAGAGGGATCGGAGTACATGATTTAATACGTACCTCAAGATCAGATTAGCAAGATACGGAGTAAAGATTTTGAAAACTCAAGACAAGTTTCAAGCATGTGAAACTTCGAAAAAAAAGGCGGCATGTCGAGAAGTCTCAAATCCGACACATTTTGGATCAAGAGGGTGCGTTGGATTATTTGATCCAAAATATTACTGAAAAATGTTAGCTTCCTATAAACTAGTTAGTGGTCAATACAAAGTACGGAGCAGGATTCTAACGTACAGTTGACTAATATTTTGGATCAAATAATCCAATATTGTCATCAACTCTTTAAGAAAATAACGTCATTAAATAGATGAACGAGGTGGAGGTGGAGAGAGTGGGCAATAGGGTACGTACCTTAAGACCTTGGTTACCCTAGTTGACCGCGGGAATCACAAGTCCTGCTGCCATTTTTTTGAATGTCCTTTGGCAGAGTGAAGATGATGAATGTATCAGGGTTTTAAGTACGCACACGTAAGCTGTAAGCACGAATTAAAGGCAGGTCAGGAGCAATTAGGATAATCTCTCATCTATTTATTCATTTTCTATTCATAGTCAATATTTCATTTCTTAAACAACAATCCACGTTTGATCACATACGGGAAATAAAAATAAATTATATATATAGAGGTAAGAGAAATGCTACCAATATAAAAAAAAATGATGTGAGAGGACTTCCCTTGGGTAGGACTAGTCGTGATAATTAGACGAGATAACTCGCGAGTAAGTTCGGTTCGGATTGAGAATTTAACGAGTCAAGCCGAACAATCATTGACTTGGCTCGGAGAGTTTGCGAGCAGCTCGAATTAATGTGATTATTGCAAGATATAGTTTATGATTCGATAATGAAATTTGTCCCAAAATCGATTATAGCTAGATCCGAATTAATTCTATCCTAATACAATCGGTGAACGGTAAGATGACTAACCTTGGTCCATGTCTTACCGACGCACTCAATAATAATAAGACTCCTTAACCCTTTTCGTGTTCCTTGATGATGAAGATGAAACTGTTGTCTTTCACTTTCGGTAATTGTGTAAGTTTTGTTCTTCTGCAATTGAGAAGATTACGTACACTCTTGTTTTGATATGTATATGTATATGTATATATATATATATATATATATATATATATATATATATATATATATACAAGTCCAAGAGATACGTGTTGGATCTCAAGTCAAACCATTCACACCCTTTCGTAAATAGCAACCTTTACGTAATATTGGGTAAGGTCGGAAGAAATAGTAATTCTCGACTTTAATCACATTTACCGAAACGACCGATCCATCACGGTGTTGCCTTTTATATTTAAGTCTCGTAATATTTAATATGAACTTAATTTATATTTAAACCGAAACACTTAGGCCACACGAATATTATTAAATATTCTAACATTCTCCCACTTGGCATTTGTGTTGACTTAATGGTTTAATAAGTCTAGTGTGCACTTTGATATTAAGTTCATTAACTTTCATATCCTTAATCGAGTTAGAACTGATCGGATCATGGCGGTGACACTTCATTTATTAAGCGACATGATTCCTTCCATGTATCACGAATCACGAATCAATTCCAAATCTAAGTAATCCTTAAGTTGAGAATAACCTTATTTCTCACAATTAGTCACTTATAGTCTAATAACTATAATGTATACATACACTTTAATGACAACATGTTCGTAAATACAGAAACAAACTATTAGTGAATTCTCAATGTCATATTTATAATAAGCATATCATCTTTACAATAACAACGCTTTATCTACAACACTCATACATTCTACATGGCCAAGGAACACCTTGGGTGGTAACCCTTTGGTTAATGGATTTGTCACCATCATATCCGTTCTTATATGCTCAATTGACACTCTTTGCTTCTGCACCTCCTCCTTGATCGATAAAAACTTTAATTCCATGTGCTTAACACCTTGGGAGTACTTATCGTTCTTAGAGAAAAAGACGGCTGCAGCATTATCACAATAAATTCTCAGCGACTTGGCTATACTATCGATAATCCCAAGTCATGAAATAAAGTTCCGTAACCACAATGCATGAACAGTGGCTTCAAAGCATGCCACAAATTCAGCTTTCATAGTAAAAGTAGCAAGGACAGACTGCTTCGTACTCCTCCATGATATTGCCCCATTAGCTAAAAGGAATACGTAGCCAGATGTCGATTTTCGACTATTAACACACATGGCATGATCAGAATCTGAATACCCAATCACCTCAATGACCGGATCTCTTGTACGTAAGCATGAACTACTTGGTGCCTTGCAAGTACCTGAGCACTTTCTTTCCAACTCTCCAGTGGTCCATCCCGGGATCACTTTGATATCAACCCAACATTCCAACAGCAAAGCTGGTGTCTGGTCGAGTACCTGTTTGAACATAGTTCAAGCTCCCAACCATTGATGCACAAGGAATTCTTTCCATTTCTTTTCGTTCTAGCTCATTCTGGGGACATTGCATTTTACTGAACTTATCCCCTTTCTGTATAGGAACGAGTCCGGGCGAGCAACTCTCCATTTTATATCTCTCTAAAATTTTATTGATGTAAGCTTTCTGAGACAGTCCTAACAATCCTTGTGAGCTATCACGGATTATTTCAATCCCAATCACATAGGATGCCTCACTCATATCTTTCATCTCAAAATTTTTAGAGAGGTACTTCTTTACATCATGTAAGATACCCATATTATTCACAGCAAGCAGAACAAAAATTACAAACTTACTCCCACTGATCTTCATATAGATGCATCGAGCAACGATGCCTCTATGAAACCATATGATGTGATAGTATCATTAAACTTTAAGTACCACTGTCAAGAAACTTGTTTTAGTCCATATATTGATTTTCTCAGCCTACAAACCTTGTCCTCATTACCTAGAGTTAAAAAGCCCTCAGGTTGCTTCATATATACTTCCTCCTTAAGTTCACCATTTAGAAAAGCGGTTTTCACATCCATTTGGTGAAGCTCGAGATCATAATGAGCCACCATTGCCAACACAATTCTTAAGGAATCATTCTTAGATACTGGAGAGAAGGTTTCCTTATAGTCAATGCCATCTTTCTGAGTAAAATTTTTGGCAACTAGTCGGGCCTTATACCTTCAATGTTACCTTTAGGGTCCGTTTTGGTCTTATAGACCCATTTTGAGCCAACGGCCTTAGAACCCTCAGGTAACACAACCAAGTCCCATACTTTGTTATCATTCATTGATTTCATCTCCTCTTTCATAGCTGTTAACCACTTTTCAGAATCGTTACTTTTTATGGCTTTCCGGAATGAGATGGGATCCTCACTAATGCTTAAGTCACATTCACTTTCCACATGATAACATACATAATCATCTAAAATAGCAGGTCTTTTTTCTCTTATAGACCACCTTGGTTGTTCATGTGGTGTATCATTTCCTCCTTGAATTGTGACTTATGATTCATTGTTAATGTCATTTTGTGGGTGTATCATTTCCTCCTCGAATTGTGACTTCTGATTCATTGTTAATGTCATTTTGTGGGTGTTGGACATCATTATGTTGCTCCACTGTGTCATTTGACTGTATAGATACAATGAGTACAACTACTTTAGGTGCAACTTCAGAAGAGTGAATTTCTTCTTGAATTTCATGAATATCCACATTTCGTGGTTCATTACTCCCACTAGTTTGACCGATCTCAATGAATCTAGCATTACCAGTCTCAACTACTCTCGTACTGTGGTTAGGACAGTAAAATACACACCCCTTTGACTTTTCAGAATAGCCAATGAAAAAACCACTGACCGTCCTAGAATCTAGCTTCTTTTCATGAGGGTTACATAACCCCACTTCGGTTTGGCAACCCCATACTCTAAGATGTCTTAAGCTCGGTTTCCTTCCCGTCCACAGTTCATAAGAAGTCTTAAGAACTGACTTACTAGGAACCCGATTTAAAACATAGGTTGCGGTTTTTAATGCATAAATCCATAAAGGAGGTAAAGAACAATTACTTAACATGCTCCTAACCATTTCAATTAGAGTACGATTCCGTCTTTCAGTTACACCGTTCTGCTGAGGTGTACCTAGTATAGTATATTGAGCACACATGTCTCTATTTTCAAGAAGCTTTGCAAACGGACCAAGACACTGACCATTTTCGGTGAACCTCTCATAATATTCACCACCTCTATCCGATCTCACAATTTTTCTAGTTATCTTTCCACCTCATTCAAAAATATCTCGAGGACATTCACAGAATGGGCCTTTTCATGTAGTAGATAAGTGTATCCATACCGTGAGTAGTCATCAATAAAGGTGATAAAGTACTTTTCACCACTCAAAGAAGGAGTGTCAAAAGGCCCAAATATCAGTATGTATAATTTCAAGTAGCTGAAAGCTTCTCGTGGCTGGTTTCTTTACTGTATGTTTAGTATGCTTACCTTTAATGCATTCTATACACACATCTAAGTCACTAAAATCTAATTGAGGAAGAATTTCCTTCTTTAGCAACCTCAATAACCTTTCTTTAGATATGTGACCTAGTCTTTGATGCCACAAGTAAGCTGAACTTTCATCTGATGTACTACGTTTAATGCCTCTACTTTCAAGATGATCCAAAGATTCAGAAAAATTAACATCAAGATTGAACTTATAAAGAGAATCGCGTAAAGTATCACTACCATAATAGTAATCATTCTGATACAAAGTAAACATTCCAAGTTCAAACTTAATTTTAAAACCTACATCATCCAATTTACTTAATGATACAAGATTTCAAGCACATTCGGGTACATAAAGACAATTTACAAGATCAGTTTGACAACCAGTGTCTAAGATCAAATGATAGGTCCCAATACTCTCAATTCGTGCCTTCATCCTGTTATGAGCCGGATCGAACTGAATCCCTGTTTAATATGAGAAACGTGAGTAATAGCACCAGAATCTAACCACTAGGTATTATTAGGCATTTCAATAAGGTTTGATTCAAAGCATACAGAACAATAATGCATACATCTCTTTTCGAACCAATCTTTCATTTTAGGACATTCTTTCTTGAAATGTCCCTTTTTCTTACAAAAGTGACACTTCAAATCCTTCTTCACCTTACTGTCGGGACCTTTAATGTAAGATTTGCCCTTGTTATTGCTTTTCCTACCCGGTGTTCTCTTGCTGCTGTTGGCTCCTTCATGATCTACAAGATGGACAACTTGGATTTTTGCCTTCTTTAATCTCTCTTCATCCTGAATGTGCATAGCCTTTAACTCTTGAAGTTTCCATTTAACCGATAATGTGTTATAATTCACTTGGAACTGGCTAAACTCATTAGGTAGGGAGTTAATAACAAATTGCACCAAGAAGAAATCATTTACTTCCATCCCTAGCTTCTTTAACTTTGCTGCCATATTTGACATTTCTGTCACATGAGTGTGCATTGATTCCGAGCCATACAAGTCATATTTCTTAGTAGTCAGTTCATTCATAAGACTACCTGATGCGTGTCGTAACCGCAGTCAAAAATTAATTTTATAATTCACTTACAAGACTCTAACTAACTAGTAGTATGGCAAGTAAGAGTCGAACCCACAGGGACTAATGATACTATCTCAGATTAATTTAGTAATATTTATATAGTTATATAAGTATAAATATAATAAGGGGGTTGTTTAAGTTGTTTTTATACTTGACTAACTAACTAAAATTAAATCAATAAAACTAAAAATACTAATAATAGCAATAAACAAGTAAAAAGTTCTTATAATGAATAAATAAGAAATATGTAATTTTCTATAGATGTCGGGTAAAATCATCGATTCTCTTAATCAATTATATTGGATAGATTAGTTAATCGGTTAATCCTTGAACGCAAGTAAATTACCAATTTTATCTTTCTGACTCGTTAAACCCCGTGAACGCACGCAAGTTTAATCCTAACCAATTTATCAAATTAACCATGAACGCATGAATCAAATTAATAAATTAAGTCGCTTTAAGATCACTAATCAGTTGAATAAAATATAACCAGAACGCTGCAATTATATCTGACTCAACTACTACACAAGATTCTAGCAATTAAGATTAGACCAGAACGCTGCAACCTAACCAAAATTACTATTAATTCAACGACCGATTCATAAATACAATTAAGTTGGCCAAACAAAAGTAATAAACACGAATCAGACAGTCAAATAATGAATCTTATATAAATATCCAACAAAGTAATTAATCAGTCAAAACAATATCATAATCTCATAAACCCTAACATCCAATAGTCAATTACATACTCCAATTGAAAATTACTCTAAACTAAACATGATAATAGTAAAAATAAGATAAAGAATAGAAAAGCTCATAAAAATCGGGAAGAAATTTGATTAGACGGAGTAAATCGAGTTATCTCCGTCGTATCTTTGTGCTGTGTTATTCGCCCTTTTCCTCCTTTTCCTCCTTCTCTATTCTCTCTCTTCAATCTTTTTTTCCTCTTCTGTTCGTGTATGCTCCCTCCTGTCTTCTTATTCATTTTATATTTTTTTATTTCTTCTTTTTCTCTTTCCTATTCTCTTGTTAAATCTTTTATTTCCTTTTTTGTGTTTCCTTGTCTTTTATTTATTTGATGTCAAAATTACTGGTCTGCTGTCTTATAACTCAATTTCGACTTACTATATGACGGAGTTTGATATTTCTCTCTTCTATAAACTTTTAGGTCTCGAACTTAGCTTTCCAACGCATCCTGAATTACTTTATTCCGATATCGTATGAGTGAGATATCGTCGTCTTAAGAGAGACCTACACAATGTATACAAGAATATATGTATTATTTGAGCTTCAAATTAAATGGGTTATTCTAAATAATCTAAAAATAGGTAATAAACTTATTCTAGCATATAAATAATATTAACGTATAAATTAACCCGAAATTCAAAAAAATACGTTATTAGGTCAAATAATATGAAAGAAGACATAAAAATATTAATATTAGAGGGATAAAAATAGGTAAAAATATCGATTTATCAAATTCTCCACACTTAGTCTATTGGCGTCCTCGACAATGATTACTCAAGAGCTAATATAAAATGAAAAAACCTTCAATTGTTTTAAACCGGTCCAACTAGGTACAATTGACGACAAACTAAAAATATTTAAGAAAGCATTTTTTTATAAGTTAGTAAACTTAACAAAATAATTTCGAGTTAGATTAGCAAGTACTATATACATAAAATTTCTCCTCTCTTAAAACTATTCAATTAACTAATTTAACAACATATAACATGTTAAACCGCTTCTAAATTCAAATTATAAATGAACTCATCATCCTTCACAATCGATTTAACTACCTTCGAAAAATATATTTGTATTGACTCAAGAAGACGAGTTTCAGCAATTTAAGGTCTTAGGGGAAGGGGATTTACTTTCATGTACATTCCTATTACCAGTTCAGTACGAGGATCGTTCTCCCGAGCATATAAGTCATACTAGATACCTCGTCTCCCTTTTTCCACACTTATTCTTTTTTTTCTTCTTTCTTTCTTGCTTTTTTTTTTCATTCTAATTTTCTTTTCTTTTTTTCTCTTTTCGTTTTTTTTTTCATTTTTTTTAGTCCGATCAAGTGACCCATGTAGCGAGCTTTCAACCAATGACTCCCGCTCTTCCGGACAAAGCATTAGACATTCTCCCAATCTCGTTAGGACTAGGTTCCCCTCAGATTTACTAACTCGAGTCACAAGAACGACTCACTCACTCTTGAGGTATCTAATCTTTCTTATCACCCTAATTAGGAGTCACCTATGAAAGTAAATTAATTAGACAAGACCGGCTTACCGCTCGTACCTCTAGAGTCAACGAAAAAAAGTAGTTAAGGTAGCTAAAGCAAGTGCTATTCTTTATAATTCACTTATAAATCAAATTTAAAAGAGACTTAAAATATTATCTGCTACCAAATTAATTAACCCAAGTTCGATCGGGAGGAAAAATAATTGCATATATAACTTCAAAACATTTTTTTTGTCCTTAATAGAAATCATTTTTTTTAAATGTTAGATTAGAATTTGTCGTCAACTTTCCAAGTTTAGGTAGTTCAATAAAAACAAAGGTTAAAACTTATAAGCTCAAATTTCTATCAAAAATTCAAAAGATTTCGACAGCACTTCCCCCAAATATTCACATATCCTCGGATTTTAAAATAGCCTGCAAAGCACACATTCAATTTAATGGCCACCCGCCAACTCCACATTCAGCAAAAATTCATCCAATTTTCAATTTACCTCATCCCCACACTTAAATCCGACATTGTCCTCAATGTCAAAAATAGACATCAAAGAGCTGAAAATATACATATAAATATATAAGAGGGATAAAGGTACTTAGCGGGTCTAGCGAAGTAGAACTATATGCATCTTGTCCATGTTGATTTTTGAAAACTTCATCCCATTGACAGCTATCACATGTTCAGCAAAGGATCACTGTTATCTATCCTGCAAAATTCCAACACTGGACAAGACAAGTGAAATAGGGGAAATGAAATATAAACGAAAAATAAAACTAAGTAAAATAATTAGTCACACATACAAAATAAATATACAAACTCGGGTTGCCTCCCGAGAAGCGCCTTATTTTACGTTGTGGCTCGACATGCTATTTCTCAATTTTCATAAGTTGGATCCTCCAAATCAATAATATCCACCCAATTGGCCCCGAATCCATCATAATATGGCTTAAGTTTATGACTATTTACTTTAAGTATCTTTCCTGACTCGCATCCTTTAATTTCTACCGCTCCGTGATCAAACACCTTAAGAACCTCAAAGGGACCGATCCATCTTGATCTCAATTTCACAGGAAATAATCTTAACCTAGAATTGTAAAGGAGGACTTTATCACCCACAGTAAAGATTTTTCTAGATAACATCTTATCATGATAAGCCTTAGTTTTCTCTTTGTAGATCCAAGAATTTTCATATGCATCAGTCCTTATCTCCTCCAATTCTAGAATTTCTAGTTTTCTGTGAGCAACAGACTTTTCATAATTAAAATTACACTTCCTAATTGCCCAAAATGCTCGATGCTCTAATTCAACTGGGAGGTGACAGGTTTTCCCAAATACCAAGCGATAAGGAGACATTCCTATTGGAGTTTTGTATGCAGTTCTATATGCCCATAATGCATCACCTAAACGCCTACTCCAATCTTTCCTATTAGGACTCACAACCTTCTCCAAAATTGATTTTATTTCTCTATTAGAAACCTCGGCTTGTCTATTAGTCTGGGGGTGATAAGCAGTAGAAACCTTATGAGTAACATGATATTTCCTAAATAAAGCCTCAATGATACGATTACAAAAGTGAGTCCCTCTGAACTAATGATAGCTCTAAGAATACCAAACCTATTAAAAATCTGATCCCTAACAAACTCAGCAACCACCTTAGAATCATTTGTTCTAGTAGCCTTGACCTCCACCCATTTAGAAACATAGTCAACTGCCAAAAGAATGTAAGTATTCCCAAAAGGCGATGGAAAAGGTCCCATAAAATCAATACCCCAAACATCAAAGACATCAGCAACAAATATGGAAGTAAGAGGCATTTGATCTCTCCTAGAAATATTACCACTTCTTTGACATTGATCACAAGTTTTCACAAAAGTATAAGCATCTCTATGCAGAGATAGCCAAAAGAATCCACATTCTAGAACTTTATGAGCTGTTCGTTTCGGACCAAAATGACCCCCACACTCAAATGAGTGACAAAATTCAAGAATAGATTTACTTTCCTCTTCAGACAGACATCTTCTTATAACATTATCAGAACAAAATTTAAACAAATAAGGTTCGTCCCAAATATAATACTTAGCATCATGCTTAATTTTATCTTTTTGGGCTTTAGTAAGTTCCTTAGGAAACTTCTTTGATACCAAGTAATTAACAATATCAACATACCAAAGATATTTCACATTTAATGCATACAATTGTTCATCAGGAAACAAATCAGAAGAAAGGGTAGTTATGTCTTGTTCCTTAATGATCCTACTAAGATGGTCAGCAACTAAGTTTTCTGCTCCTTTCTTATCTTTTTATTTCCAAATCAAATTCTTGTAACAATAGCATCCAACGTAATAATCTAGGTTTAGATTCTTTCTTTTTCAACAAATATTTCAAAGCAGAATGACCAGAATATACTACCACGTGAGTACCAAGCAAATATGATCTAAATTTTTCAAGAGCAAAAATAACAGCATACAATTCCTTTTCAGTGACAGTATAGTTGCATTGGGCGGGTCAAGAGTTTTTGACGCATAATATATAACACGAGATTCCTTGCCTACTTTTTGCCCTAATACAGCTCCTACCGCTTTATCACTAGCATCACACATTATTTCAAAAGGTAATGACCAATTAGGAGGTTTAATCACTGGTGCGGAAGTTAATTTATCGTTTAATGTATTAAATGCTTCCTTATACTTATCATCAAACACAAATGGTACATCTTTAGCAAGTAAGTTAGATAAAGGTGATGCAATAGTGGAAAAGTTCTGTATAAATCGCCTATAGAATCCAGCATGTCCTAAAAATGATCTAATTTCACGCACACAGTTAGGATAGGGTAATGAACTAATAATATATATTTTAGCTTGATCAACTTCCAACCCTTTAGCACTAACAACATGGTCTAAGACAACTCCTTTTTCCACCATAAAATGACATTTTTCAAAGTTAAGCACAAGATTAGTCTCGACACATTTTTTAAAAATAAGAGATAAATTATGGAGACATAAATCAAAATCATCACCAAAAACAGTAAAATCATCCATAAAAACCTCCATGGAATTATCAAGCAAATCTGAAAATATGCTCATCATACAATGCTGGAATGTGTCAGGTGCATTACAAAGTCCAAAAGGCATTCTTCTAAAAGCAAAAGTACCAAAAGGGCATGTAAAAGTTGTCTTTTCTTTATCCTCAGGTGCTATAGGAACTTGAATATACCCAGAATAACCGTCTAGAAAACAAAAGTAAGAACGTCCCGCAAGCTTTTCTAACATTTGATCTATGAATGGTAAAGGAAAGTGGTCTTTTCTAGTTACTTGATTTAACTTTCTATAATCTATGCAAACCCTCCATCCATTTGATACTCTAGTGGGAACTAGTTCTCCTTTACTATTTTCAACGACCGTAATCCCGGTCTTTTTAGGTACTACATGAATTGGACTTACCCATTTTGAATCTGAGATAGGAAATATCACACCCGCATCCCCCCACTTAAGAATTTCTTTTTTTTTTCACAACTTCCATCATTGACGGGTTAAATCTACGTTGAGTTTCTCTAACTGGTTTGGCACCATCCTCAAGAAAAATGTTATGCATACACAATGTAGGACTAATACCCTTAATATCAGCAATGGTCCACCCTATCGCCTCTTTATATTCCTTAAGCACATTTAACAATTTAAACTCTTGCGATTCAGAAAGTGAACTAGAAATAATTACAGGTAAGGTATCATATTCACCTAAGAAAGCATACTTTAAGTTATTAGGCAAGGGTTTTAATTCCAATTCAGGCGGATGTTGAATAGACGGAATCACTTTAGGGGAATCTTTAGGCAATTCAAGACTAGAAACACACTCAAAATTAGTGGTTAGATGACTATCATGAATAGAATCAAACTTTTCCTCAAAAGATAATATAGGATCTAAATCTTTAGCATCATTGAGTGTACCAAATTCATTTTTCCTATCAAGTTTCTCTTGTGTAATTATATCTATCACATCAATAGTCTCTATAGAACTCACATCATCAGTAGTATCAAATGGGTGTTCCATAGCATCATAAATATTAAGTTTAATCGTTTCACCATCAAATTCAAAAGAAAGAGTTCCCTCATAGACATCAATTTTAGTTCTAGATGTTTTAAGAAAGGGTCTTCCTAGAAATAATGGCACATCCTTAGCATTGAAAGAATTACCCATATCGAGCACATAAAAATCAACAGGAAATGCTAACTCATCAACTTGAACTAAAACATCTTCTAAAACTTCTATAGGGTAAGCATGTGATCTATCCGCTAACTGAATCACTACATCAGTTTGAGAAAGAGGTCCTAACTTAAGTGATTCATATATGGATTTAGGCATAACACTAATAGATGCTCCTAAGTCAAGCATGCATCTATCTAATTTACTATTTCCTATTTTACAAGGAATACTAAACATTCCTGGGTCTTTACATTTAGGAGGTATTTTCTTTTGAATTATCGCAGATACGTTCTCTCCTATCAACACTTTTTCCCCACTCTTAATCTTTCTTTTATTAGTGCATAACTCTTTTAAAAATTTAGCATATTTTGGCATCTGTTTAATAGCATCTAAGAGGGGTATATTTATTTCAACTTTTCTAAATATTTCTAGAATTTCATTATCTTTCTCTTCTTTCTTAGACTGAGCAAATCTGGAAGGAAACGGAACATTGGTCTTATAAGTAGGTGCATCTGGGGTAGATGTAGCTCAAACCTGCTCCTTTTCTAATTCTGGACCATTTTCTTTAATTTCTGTTTCACTCTCACTAACATGAGGTTCATCTCGGTCATCTTTAGCATTATTTCGTTTTGTAGCTTCTGGTATAACCTCAATTTCTTCCTCAACATCAAATCTATTTTAAAGCTCCTTACCACTCCTTAAGGTTATTGCTTTAGACTCATCCAACAATTTAGGTTCAGGTTGTCTAACAAAATTACTCTCAATGTTGGCAAGGGTGATACAAATCAGTTTCATTTGATTATCCAAGTGACACAAATTATTATCAGTTTGTTCTTGACGACTAAGGCTCTGAGAGTGAACTTGTCCTACTTGAACCACCAATTGTTTTACCATATTTTCTAAAGATTGATGTTGGTTATCCATAACTTTAAGTTGATTATTCACAACATCTCTCAATTCTTTCATCTGCTCAGCTTGTTCTTTTAATTGTTTTTTGCAATTTCAAATACATTCGTTCTTGGTTCTATATTGTTGACTGCTAATGGCCATATTATTAATCAACTTTCTAGCTTCAGTTGGAGTTTTATCCATTAAAGAACCACCACTAGCAGTGTCTATCAACCTCTTTTGATCATCTAGCAAACCATCATACAAACATTCAATTAAGATTTTTTCACTCAATTCATGTTGTGGGCAGGAATTACATAATCGGTTAAATCAATTTCAATAATCATTTAAAGATTCATTGTCATCTTGTTGAATATTCATAATTTGTTTTCTTATTGCCCTTGTAATACCCACAGGTTGATACTTATTAAGAAAAACTTTTCTTAAACAATCCCAAGATGTAATAGATCCACCAGGTAAATTAAACAACCAATCTTTAGCTAATTCATGCAAAGTAAATGGGAAAGCTCGGAATTTAATACAATCATCATCAATACCATCCAAAGATAACGTGGAACAAGCAAGATAAAATTCTTGTATATGTTTTAGAGCATCCTCATTAGATCGACCATAAAAGTTAGGGAGAATTTGGATAAAACCTGGACTTAGCTTAAATGATTTTTCCAAAGTAGGAAAAATAATACTAGTAGGTGTCTCCGTAGAAAATAATTGCTCCCTTAAACTCTTCTCCACTCCAGCAGACATCTCAAATATTGTAAATAAGTACCTGAAATAAAACTAAAGAGTATATAAAATAAAATAAATAAATAACTAGATAAATAAGTAACTAAATTACTAGCTAACTAATATATAATCCAAGATAATAAATAAATCAGTCCCCGGCAACGACGCCAAAATTTGATTAGACGGAGAAAATCGAGTTATCTCCGTCGTATCTTTGTGCTGTGTTATTCGCCCTTTTCCTCCTTCTCTATTCTCTCTCTTCAATCTTTTTTTTCCTCTTCTGCTCGTGTCTGCTCCCTCTTGTCTTCTTATTCTTTTTATATTTTTTTATTTCTTCTTTTTCTCTTTCCTATTCTCTTGTTAAATCTTTTATTTCCTTTTTTGTGTTTCCTTGTCTTTTATTTATTTGATGTCGAAATTACTGGTCTGCTGCCTTATAACTCGATTTCGACCTACTATATGACGGAATTTGATATTTCTCTCTTCTATAAACTAGTAGGTCTCAAACTTAGCTTTCCAACGCATCCTGAATTACTTTATTCCGATATCGTATGAGTGAGATATCGTCGTCTTAAGATAGACCTACACAATGGGTTATTCTAAATAATCTAAAAATAGGTAATAAACTTATTCTAGCATATAAATAATATTAACGTATAAATTAACCCGAAATTCATAAAAATACGTTATTAGCTCAAATAATATGAAAGAAGACATAAAAATAATAATATTAGAGGGATAAAAATAGGTAAAAATATCGATTTATCACTACCCGTTATTGACTTGTCCGCCAGCTCAGATTGGGAGCACTCTTTAATCTTTTTCATGAATTCCTTCGCTTTCTCTGTTTTAGGCATTGGTGGCTTAATACATTCAACCATTGTCAATCTCATGAGGGTTAAACTTAGCCTGTTAGAGCGTTCTCATAACTCATATGATGAAATTTCTTCCTTGGTGTTCTTGTCAGTTATGCATGAGGGTTCCTCATCAGAATTTATAGATAGGTCGAGACCCATGATACCCAGTGTGAACCGGGTTTCTTAAGACCATTCATCTCAATAAAGCCCATTAAACTTAACAACAGAGTTAGTTGATGCATGTATATTAGATGAGACTGCAAAAATTTACACATGTTTAATGTATTAGTGCTTTGAAAACTTAATACAGATTCAGAAACATTACAAACACATTTAAGTAACCTTTGGGCAATTCTAAAATGCATATACTACAATCGATGTTATAAATACTTTAGTAGTCAATTGACAGGCTAAAGTCGTATGCCTCAAATTACAATTTATAATCACTTATAACCAACTAACTAAAACAATAGTATAATGGAATTAAGGGTCGAACCCACAGATAATTGGATTAACTACAACTGCGTACTAATGTAGAACGATAAATAACTAATTAATTAAACAATAAGGAAGGGGGGTTTTGAATAATTATCTAACAACTAAATCTAATAAAGATGAAAACTTTGACTAAATCAAATGATAAAAAAAGGTCTCGGGTCAAGTACAAATCCACAACTTAATCACAATTGATCATCGAAATCCGGTTCAAATTATTATTCTTGATTACTTTATCGTGAATCATAGATTCTAATCCTACGAATAACTAATTAAAAGTATCCCGTTCTTAATTAGATCTAACTGTTAAACAACCTAAACAATCTAGTTCTAGATTTAATTCAACAGCAGCATTAATAAATAGAGAATTCGACAAAGAGATAAATAAACACATACAATCCAATTGTGCTATAAATCTATGATAATTGCTCCTACGTCTTAATAGCAACGAATCTCGTTCAATAATTAAGTCTTAGATGTTACTCAGGTCAAATTAATCAACAAATCCTGTTAAATTAACAAGACTAACAATAGAACGATGAAATAGAAAACTAGTTTATCACTCTAGAAATCAATAACAACATTCATGTAATTAAACTGAGCAATTAATCAATAATCAAGAATAAAGATAAGAACTTTCAAACTCACAACTGATAATTAAGCGCTTCAATGTCTTGAACCGAGATAAGAAATTAGTTACACATGGTTTTCGAGAAAATTAGGGTTGAACGTACAACTTAATAGATGGAATAATAATAATATCTAAACTAATAATAATCTATACTAATAGTGATCTCATAATAATTTAGGTAAGTCTATTACTTACCCAACTCTCATAATAAAATAAAATAAAATAATAATACTAGTAAATAATAAGCTGAGACGGAATCAAACACGATTCAGCATCCGTCTTCAGTTCTCGAGCTTTTTCTTCCGGTTCCTCGTTTTGGGCCCACCTTGTCTTGTTTTCTCTTTTCATTCACGACCCGAACCGAGAATCCTCAAATAGGCTTATAACAATGACATCATAAATATTTCACCAACGGGACATAAACACCGATTTAGTCAATCAATTACACTTAAATTGTCATTTTAACCATGACTAAATACAGCCAATCAAATATCCCCACGCTTGAACATTTACTCGTCCTCGAGTAAAACTCGAAGAATGCACTAACAACAACTTGCACTAGTCCAAATGCGCGGGAAAAACATTACACTCACGGCCCTCGCTTACTTCCTTCAAACTCCCTCATGTGACAACACATGTCACCGACAAAATATCATCAACTCTAGAATTATCATCGCGACAACAGAACATCATAAATCAATAAAAGCTAATACCAAACTCTAACGCCCCTTATCGCTCCAATCCTAACACAGATTCACACGGTTTCAAATAATCACAAAAATACATCAATAATGATCACAACCAATACAACACCAAACCATGTGAATTACCTAATCGCCTCTAATCGCCAAATCAAAACAATTACACCCAATCGCATAAATAAGGTGCAATCACCTCACTCCGCACCGCGATTCTTCTCACCATAGCCAACTAACCTACCCGACCGTCCTTCTACGTCACCCTTCTTATGACGCCAACACCAAGAACGGATTAAATAATTGTGAGTTTTTTTTCCTAATTCTCTCATTTTGCCTAGAGCGTCCGCCCTTGGGGATTTTCACTCTAGCTTTCATTTTTTCCTCACACTACTCTCGTGGCACGCAACTCGATTTTTCTTTTTACCCGGAGCGCCCTTTCGGGTTTTCACCTAGCCGGGTTTATTTTTTATTTTTTTTCTTCATTCAATCTTTTTTTTTTCTTGAATTTTTTTTCTTCCATCATTTTTTCAAATTACAACATAAATGACGGTTACAAGACGAGATAAATATAAATCCCTCCCAACGCTTATTCCGAGCATTGTCCTCAATGTGAGACTAAGGACATAAAAAAACAATAAGCAGGGAAAAGAACTTGAAAATTGATAAACAACAACCCGTCAACCGACTCACAACATCGTAATGTCAGGCCATTCACGAGTAAAAATTCAAACTCGTATTTCAGTCATCCTCACGGGCTCAATGCATTTTCTCCCTCAACTCTCGGAACGGTGAACAATCAGATGATGTCAATACCAATGACGAAACAATGCAACTCAATTCATCACTCTGACACTTTGTTACCCTCGCCCAATGAAACAATGGAACTGACCTTCACATTTCAATAAGCAATCTCCTCACACTCACAATTGCCCATCAAGATTCAAAAATACTACTGGAACCGACCCAACAAAACCCGACATTAACAACTCAGCCAAAAATTCAACTCATACACTGTCAAACTCGGCCAACCCGGGATAGTTCCAACCCGACTCCACGACTAGATCAAACTACCAGCACCAAGCCATCAACAACTAAACAATGCCACTACCCAAACTGAAGCAAATCAGCTCAAATGAAACCGATTACACAAATAACACGACCAACATCACTGCTACCAAATCAAAAATCGAAGCAGGAATAAAATTCAAGCTAAATTAGAGAACAAGGATGAGATGTCTAACTTGCCACTCACGACTGGAGACTCCAAAAACTCCGGCGAAACTCCGACAGAACGCCACCAACACCGGAATCAATTGCAGCAACATTGGCAAACCAACCCGACAACAGCACAACACAACAACTCCTGTCACAGCTCCGATCCCAAATACAACTGACCGTCGACCTTCAGACCGAACGACGACAGACTCACGGCCCGCCGGCGGCAGAGTAGAGGATGAACGGAGGAGAGTAAAAGGGGATTGAGAATTGGAATTCCGATTTGGGGATATTAATGAGGGGATGAATAATGGAGTTGATGAGGTGAGATTTAGAAGTAGAGTGAAAGGGAGATGAATGGTGGATGAAATAATAAGATAGATTGGGTAAATGAATGTGGGAAATTAGAAGAGAAGGAAAGGAGATTAAGGAGAGGAAGAAGAAGAAGAAGGATCCTGTTTGTTTCGTGTTTTTTGATTTTTTTGATTTTTTTTTTAAAGAAAAATAAGAAATCAGACCTGTGCAGTGGAAGGAGTGCGCGACTCGCCTAGGGTCCGCGCGACTCGCGCGGATGCCTGAAAATTCACTCTCTTTTTCTTCAATTATCTTTGATTTTGACGGGTTTCCATGCTAGTCGCCCAAGACCCATGCTAGTCGCCCCATCTCCTGAAAAATCGACGCTTTCTCCTATTAAAACATCAAAAGTTAGTAATAAAAACCAAGTTTAAGAAAAACAAACGATTAAGACAAACAACGAAATTAATACTACGACCTATGACCCGTAAAATAAAATTTTACAATAAAAATCTACAAAGCGGGTTGCCTCCCAGAAGCGCTTTTGTTTAAAGTCGTTCGCTCGACTGAGACGGAGGTTAGGTAGAAAACGTCATGTCCGAGAGCTTGCTTCTCCCGACACCCGATTCAATACTCCTTTCACGAGTCGGCTTAAGCCTTATACCGACTACATCTTTTACTTTTCCATTTTGAAATTGTAAGACCGTTGTTGGACGCTTGCTTGAGCTCTTTCGAACCATCCATTGATCGAACCATGACCTCGTTTTACCTTTGTTCAACTCCGCGTCCTTACGCGACTCCCAAAGAATGACACACTTGGGTCCCTTAGAAGGAGATTCCTGCACATCTTTCAACAAAAATTCCTTGCTAGAAGGGGTAGACGAAATCGGTTTAGGAACTGATTTCACCACTTATTCTTGTGAGTTAGGAGATAAATGATCAAAAATATCAACACGACACAAGGTATTGTCTTTCGGGGAGTGGGGAATAGGTTTATTTATGTCGAATTTAACGACCCTTCCCTCAAATTCCATGCTAAGTGAACCATTAGGGACATCGATTTTTGTTCCCGCGGTCTTTAAGAACGGTCGTCCTAGAATGATAGGAGTTGCACTATAGTCATGTTCCATGTCTAAAACATAAAAATCGGCCGGAAAGACCAACTTATCAACTTTAACTAGGACATTCTCTACAACTCCCTTAGGATAGACACTCGATCGATCCGCTAATTGCACTACTTTCCCGGTTCTCTTCATAGAACCAAGTTTAAGAGATTCATAGATGGTAAGAGGGATGACATTAATCGAGGCTCCCAAATCTAACATAGACTTGTCAAACAAGGTATTTCCTATGGTGCAAGGTATAGTAAACATGCCCGGGTCGCCACATTTAGGGGGTAATTTATTTTGATAAATAGCCGACACATATTCACTAACCTTCCCTTTCTTAGTTCCCTTCAATTTGTTATTCCTTTTAATAGTACATAATTCTTTCAAGAATTTAGCATATTTAGGAATACTCTTTAAAAGATTAAGAAGGGGAATGTTTACCTCGCACTTTTCAAATACCTCGTAGATATCCTTGTCGTGCTCATAACGACGGGTGCGCTTGATTGCCTCGGGAAAAGGAACATCTGGTTCCGCCACCGGTGTAGTAGGAGAAATCAAATCCTTCTCTTGCACAATCGGGGTTTTCTCACCTTCCTCGATCACTAACTCATCCTCATGTACCATAGCTTCTTTGGCCTTCCTCTTTGGCTTGTCGGCCTCCACTAATTGTCTTCCATTCCTTAGAGATACCGCACTTACGTTTTCCTTTGAAAGAATGGTTTGACTAGGTAGTTTCCCCGAATCTCGAGCCTCCAACCTACCAATGGCGGTCGCCATTTGGCCCATTTGAATTTCCAGATTTTGAATGCTAGCTTTGTTCTCCGGGTGATTTTGAAGAATCGTAGCTTGAAGATTGGACATTTGACTCGTAACTGTAGCTTGATTAGCAACTGAGGCACGTATCATGTCCTCGGTGACATTTGACCAATAGGTGGAGGCGGAGTAGGAACCGTGTTAGGAACTTGTTGCTTAGCAAAGAATTGTTGCTTCGGTTGACCAACTTGATTTCCTTGAGTAATTAGTTGGTCTCTTTGACGAGTTCTCCACCTCATGTTGGGATGATCTCTCCATCCCGGATTAAAGGTAGTAGAGTAGGGGTCCCATACTCCATTCACCTCTTCTTGACCTTCTTCATACATGTGTGGGCAACGCTCACTCGGGTGTCCCTCCGTGGAACAAATTTCGCACATCATGACTTGATTCATCTTCCCCGACATCATATTTTGGACAAGGTTTGTCAAGCTATCAACTTTATGTTCAAGATTTGAGGAAGATGAATTACCTAAAGCATGCACTCCCCGTTTGGAATATTTTCGAGAAAAATCCCGAGAGCTTTCAGCTAGCTCCTGGATAACCTCTATGGCAGCATCTGGACTCTTGTTGACGATAGATCCCCCACATGCCGCATTCACAGTGCGGGCATCCTCCACGCAAAGACCTCCACAAAAGTACATCACAAGGTCTTGAGGATTGTAGCCATGATAGGGGCATGTCGCACATAGCTTCTTAAAGCGTTCCCAATATTCGTACATCGTTTCACCATCTCGTTGCTCCGCATTACTAATCTGTTTCTTCAATTGAGAGGCTCGAGATGCCGGAAAGTACTTCTCATGGAATGCCTTCTTCATCTTCACCCATGTATCAATACTTGTCGGTGGCAAGTAATATAACCAATCCCTAGCAGAATCCTTCAACGAGAAGGGAAAGGCCCTTAGCTTAAGCTGCTCATCAGTGACGGACGCCGGTTTCATACTCAAACATACAATATGAAAATGCGACAAATGTTTGTTAGGGTCCTCATCGCTTAAGCCATGGAATGTGGGTAGTTGATGGATCAAACTCGACTTCAATTCGAAAGTGGCATTCGCACCCAATGGTGGGTACGTAATACACAAAGGTTGTTGTGCAAGGTCGGGTGCTGTCAGCTGCTTAATTGTGTTGGCCATGATACACGACTCGTCTTCGGATTCGGAAGAAACTTCAGTATTCACGGGAATAATAGGAATATCGTCGAAAAACTCTAGATCCTCGAATTCCTGTGTTCCGATAACTATTGCTCCCTCTCCGATTCTTCGTGACCTGTGTAAGGTGCGTTCAATCTCTGAGTCGAATGCCTTGAGGTTCAAGTTAGAAGAACAAGTATTATACATAAACTACACAAAATAAAATAAAATAAAATTAAACTAGCTATAATAAAAAAAATTAAAAACTACACTAGAAAACACAAAAATAATTAATACCTATTCCCCGGCAACGGTGCCAAAATTTGACAGACTAAAGTCGTATGCCTCAAATTACAATTTATAATCACTTATAACCAACTAACTAAAACAATAGTATAATGGAAATAAGGGTCGAACCCACAGAGAATTGGATTAACTACAACTGCGTACTAATGTAGAACGATAAATAACTAATTAATTAAACAATAAGGAAGGAGGGTTTTGAATAATTATCTAACAACTAAATCTAATAAAGATGAAAACTTTGACTAAATCGAATGATAAAAAAAGGTCTCGGGTCAAGTACAAATCCACAACTTAATCACAATTGATCATCGAAATCCGGTTCAAATTATTATTCTTGATTACTTTATCGTGAATCATAGATTCTAATCCTCCTTACGAATAACTAATTAAAAAGTATCCCGTTCTTAATTAGATCTAACTGTTAAACAACCTAAACAATTCAGTTCTAGATTTAATTCAACAGCAGCATTAATAAATAGAGAATTCGACAAAGAGATAAATAAACACATACAATCCAGTTGTGCTATAAATCTATGATAATTGCTTCTAAGTCTTAATATCAACGAATCTCGTTCAATAATTAAGTCTTAGATGTTACTCAGGTCAAATTAATCAACAAATCATGTTCAATTAACAAGACTAACAATAGAACGATGAAATAGAATACTAGTTGATCACTCTAGAAATCAATAACAACATTCATGTAATTAAACTGAGCAATTAATCAATAATCAAGAATAAAGATAAGAACTTTCAAACTCACAACTGATAATTAAGCGCTTCAATGTCTTGAACCGAGATAAGAAATTAGTTACACATGGTTTTCGAGAAAATTAGGGTTGAACATACAACTTAATAGATGGAATAATAATAATATCTAAACTAATAATAATCTATACTAATAATGATCTCATAATAATTTAGGTAGGTCTATTACTTACCCAATTCTCATAATAAAATAAAATAAAATAATAATACTAGTAAATAATAAGTTGAGACGGAATCCAACACGATTCAGCATCCGTCTTCAGTTCTCGAGCTTTTTCTTCCGGTTCCTCGTTTTGGGCCCACCTTGTCTTGTTTTCTCTTTTCATTCACGACCCGAACCGAGAATCCTCAAATAGGCTTATAACAATGACATCATAAATATTTCACCAACGGGACAAAAATACCGATTTAGTCAACTCAATTACACTTAAATTGTCATTATAACCATGACTAAATACGGCCCATCATCAATTATCAACATACCAAATTTTAAATGAATGACATCTTTGGACATACATAACATTCAAATTTCGTACAAATAATAATTTAACTCTTTCATATTATTATCTATATTTCATGTTCTTCCTTTGGGTGGTCACATAAACATACATAATAAAATATACTTCGTATGACTTTAATATATAGCATCTCCATAATATGGTCTAAACAACCACTAATACTTTTTAAATGTTTAAGTTTATCATAACAATGTCACTTTAGTGAGTAACATGTCATATAACATGTAAACATATAAAACTTTATTGGATAATAATTATCTATTATAATATCCTATTGAATGAGTGTAGATTAATGATAAAAACATAGTTATATCGTCCGTGAGTCAAAACCTGATGCAATATACATGTGATGCATTTGTACTTTAACTCGTGATCCACACAGTAGCATTGTTGTATTAACCAATCAACATAATTATTCAGCATTCCTTAATAGTTAACACCATGTGCAATAGAAATAACATAATGCATATTTTTGATAGAAAAAGAAATGCACAGAAATACAGAACATATATCTTGCGACTAATACAAAGTATTATTAAAAATATGCAGTGACAAAATCACTTTTAGATCAGACATTCAAACCATTATCAGACACATCAAATTCCATGACATGAAAAACTATGATGGTCAAATGGTCAATATAACATCATATCAAAAAGCAAAAACTTAGGGGGCGTTTAGCTCGCAAACGGGTATGAGTTTAGAATCAGGAATCAAACCAGCTAGGGTGGTATCGGTTTGGAACTTGATTCCTGATACTTGCTATATGGTTCATTTTTTTAGGGGTCGTTTGGTTCGCACAAAGGTATCGGTATGGTATGAGAAATCTAATCAGGGTGGTATAGGTTTGAAACTCCATTCCTGATACCTTGTGTTTGGTTCATTTCTGGTATGAGTAATCTCAAGGAAAAAATGTTTGTAATCTAAAGAAAAAAATGTTTTTAATCAAAAAAATCTATTATTATTGTGATAGAATATTATTTTTTACGCATTTTTACTTGATTGAACAATAATTTTGTTTAAATTTTTTTATGAGTATTATTTTTGAGTAAGAATTATTTTATGCACATTTTCATCATTGAGAACAATAAAAACGTACAAACAAATTCCAATAAATATATTTTGGAAACAAAAAAAACTTTTATTAATTTGATACCTAGGTATCAACTCTCATACCCAAGGGTGGGGGTGGGTATGAGAAACCCATACCTCATGGATTTGAGGTATGAGTATGAAAACAAAAAAAAGAGGCAAACAAACACAAGGTATAAGTTTTGTCATTCCAAACTCATACCTCATACCCGCACATGTTGAACCAAACGGCCCCTTAGATGATTGGGAATCAAATTTGAAAATATAATTTTGTAAAATGATAATTTAATAATCTTAATTTAATTTATACCATAATATTAACTATATTAAATCAAAAAAATTATCTTGAAAGAAAAGTACTTCGTAAAATAAATTTCATCAGAACTCGTTGTCGACGAGTTTAAATATCCTTAGTTACATTAATAAAATTTGAAGATATATATATTTTTTTAAAATTTTAAATTAGTGTTTTCTATAAAATATTTTAGTCATAAGATTTCAACAACAAAAAATTGGAATAATTTGTTTCGGAAAATAAAACAAACTTGAATCCAAGGGTATGAAACTTGAGGGTTTAAGGTATAAGTATGAAGATTAAATTTTTGCTAACCAAACACAAGGTACGGGTTTAGTTCATTCTAAACTCATACCTCATACCTATATTAAATGAACAGACCCCTTATAATGTTCATTCTTTTCAATTGCTCCGTAGTCTGTAGGATTAGGTCATCACAAAAATCGCTTCATACAAGTAATCAACTTACATACAGAGTTGTATCATTAATTATCTCATAAATTTAGATATTACCCGGTATATATATCACAAAAAACTTTTCGTTAAAACAGTTACACGACGGAAAAATACAAGAATAAATTGAAGTTTTACCATTCAACAATCCCTATTTATATAAAGTAATGTCTTTTAGAGCAACCACATTCACTCTCATAAAAAAATGTATACGTGGCAATACCACAAATATTTGGAGAATAAAATAATAACTTCTCATCACATTAACTACCTAAATGAAGTTTGTATAAAAATAATTAACATGGTGAAGTTGAAATTAATTATTATGACTTAACTCACTTAATCATACAGTAGTAAGTTACAATTTTATTTTAGTTAAACTTTTCTTATGCCTTATTAATTTTCACTTTCTACATAAAATATTAATTATGCTTTTATTGCATCTAATTTTTAAATAATATTTTGATAATTATACTTAATTTTATTGTATTTGATTAATTTAAAACATAAAATTTTAAAAAATAAAGCGACCAAAATAAACTAAATAAGCGAAAATAAAAAAATATTAAAAAATATGTAAGTAATAAATAAATATCTTAATCTGAATTGAGTAGATTTTCAACAAAATATTCGAAACAAATGATAGTCGAATCTTACACGGATCTTTCCAAAATTAAGTAAAATGTAAAACTTTTAACGATTAACAGGACAAAAATAAAAAGGAAGGATATTCGATTATCTATCTCTCAAATCTCGAAAAACAGGAAGATAAGACGAAAAGTTTAATATTTACATAAACAACTACTCTGTATAACATAAACATAAAAAACTACCGTATATAACATAAATCCACCCAAAAAAAGATCTATCATCTTCATCTCCACTTCAAATTAGACAAACAACTACTGTATAAAAAAATCTACCATCTCCGCCTCAAAGAAGATCGTAATATTCTACTGATAAGAAACCAAAAAAAAACTTTTAAAAAAATAATACGAGTAATAAATATAGTAGATTCGGATTTTCAAGTTTTTTTAACAAAAAAAATTAGAAAATTGTAGTTCAAATGAAATAATTTACAAAAATAGAAAAGTAGGGACGTAAATCGTATAACATAGAAAATTATAATTAAAATTAGAATAAAATAGATTCGTGCAAATTTTGCACAGGGTAATACTAGTTCTACGAGCATGATCATATATGAGTACATCAATATATGCAATTACTTCATGGGTAAATTAAACAAATCTACAAAAGCTCTGATACCAACTGTTTAAGATAATAGTTTATGATTCAATAATGAATCAGTCCCAAAATCGATTATAGATTCGAATTAATTCAACCCTAATACAATCGGTGAACGGATAAGGTGACTAACCTTGGTCCATGTCTTACAGACGCACCCAATAATAAAAAGAAATAAAGATTGATTCTTCTCCTTAACCCTTTTCCTTGATGTTCCTTAATGATGGAGATAGAACTGTTGTCTTTCACTTTCTGTAATTGTGTAAGTTTTGTTCTTCTGTCAATTGAGAAGATTACGTACACTCTTGTTTTGATATGTATACGTATATATACAAGTCCAAGAGATACGTGTTGGATCTCAAGTCAAACCGTTCACATCCTTTCGTGAATAACAACCTTTACGTAATATTGGGTATGGTCGGAAGGAATAATAGTTCCCGGCTTTAATCACATTAACCGAAACTGATCCATCATGGTGTCGTCTTTTGTATTAAAGCCTCGTAATATTTAATATGAACTTAATTTATATTTAAACCGAAACACTTAGGCCACACGAATATTATTAAATATTCTAACAATTATTTAATATTCTGTTATTACTCAAAAAAATATTAATAATAATTATATACGGTAATTTTTTCACCATATAAAATGTTCTTATTGGTTTGTCTAATACGTTTAGTATATGTTTTCAAATCCCAAGTTATTACTCTCTCTATCTCGATTATTCGTTGTTCTTTGATTAAAATATTCTTCACAATTATTAAGTTTGCGAGCTTAATTTGTTCAAGTTCGGGTAAGCTCGAGATGGCTTGACTTTGAATTTTCCTTAACGAGCACAAGCTAAGCTGCACTCGGCTTGTTAACTCCCGAAGTCCCTAAGTACGTAGGATTAGAGCCGCCTTAGAGCATCTACACTGTGAGAACCTATACCATGATGAGAACTGTGAGAACCCCTTGGAGTGGTCAAATCTTAACAAAAAAATAGAAGCATACAAAAATGTGGATCAACCCACTTCATCTCATGGGTTGAAAAGATACAGTTCCTCAACTTGACAGCTCGCAAGCCCAACCCATCACAACTAACAACCACTCAATACAAAGAACCCAACCCACGTGTATCTCTAGTTATTGACTTAATTATTGCATGCCTTCATTCCTTCAAGTGTAATTAAAATAATTTATTACCCTAAATATCTCTCGTGCGCCAACGGTTTCGGGCATCCGGAAACCGAGGTTCTGAGTAAGGGGTGAGGGTACGTGTTGGGAAGCCCACGAAGGACACCCAACCCCGCCCGCACTAGCGGCCTCTACTAGGATATCGATTGACTCTCTAATACGCGCGTTAGTAATTCGGTGAGAATGCTTATGCAAGGATTGTTTTCCCTAAGCATGTGAATGAAATTGAAAAGGGTTTCTATGTCAATTTAATGCAATTAATTCTAACGTCGAAGTTGAATTTTAGCATGTGGGTTCATTTTAGTAAAATAAAACAAACGATAAATCAACAAGAATAACAAACGGTTAGTAACGGTATAACGAATAATAACGGTTTGCAAATTAACGAATGAAATAGAATGATGTAAAATTGGACGATGCATGGTTTGAAAAGATAGTAGTACACGTGATTAATTAGGCACGTGTTGACCGAAGTCATAAAAAGAATTGACGAGACTCGAATGATGTTGTAGGACTCACGACATTGATCGTGATGATGGGCTACTCGATTGAGTGGGCTAGGCACTCAGTCGAGTGCCCCCTGTACGAATTATAATTCGCTTTGCAATTTATTATTGACTTTCGAAATTGCTTTTTGATTTTTGATAATTCGATGATTCTGCCGAATCGGACATAAATATTGTACAATTTATGCTCGACTGGGATTTTATAAATTATTGATTTTGTTGAATCAGATATAAATATTATGGGATTTATACTCATTGTATCCCATATTCGATTATTGAATCGATATGGAATACTAGAGTGAAAATAAAATAAAATAAAATAAAAATTGATTTAAGTCGTCTTAAATTAACTATCGCGATATGAGTAGATTTCCTCCGCGTTTAATAATGTCGTAATTCTAACGAATTGTATGACAATTATTTTAGCATCAACAAAAAAATCGCATTAGTTAATTTATTTGACTAGATCGTTAGATTCGACATCCAATTATGGAATTGGTATCGAATCCAAAAGATCGACGCTTTGCTTGAATTGAAAGATTTGATTCCCTCGGCTTTTCCGACATCGAAATAAATCCCTAGGGATTGTGATGTCGGATCCGCGTCAACGGGTTTTGACCCTTATTAAATAGAATGCATGTTTTGAAATCGATATAAATATGTGACTTGAATGACGATGCAAACAAAATAAAAAAATATTGTTTAAGTTAACTTATCTCAATAATCAAATAATCGGGGTATTGGAACAAGCGACCGTCAACGCTGTGTGCAGTACACTTGTATATTCGTGTTTCCTTATTCCGATACCCCTCTTATTCGACACAAATCGATAAGTATTTTAGTGTTTTGTATTAGTTATTATCGATATTATGATGCCATAAAGAAAAAAATAAAAAAAATAAAAAAGTAAGAAAAAGCGAAGAAGATGACGAGAGGAAGAGAAGAAAGAGAGAACGGGGTTTTGACACCCTCAACCTACATGTTCTTGTCTCGGATCGAACTCGTAACCGTGGCTTTAACACAAGAGTCTTCGAGGTTTTATGGAGGTTAAGTTATGGTGGCTCGGGATTGATTCCTAAAACTAGGTTTAGGGTTTTTTTGCTAGTGTAGAATTGCTAGGGTTTGATTAGGGTTGCATGTATAAGATTAGGATTCTTTTTGAAGTGGTAAAAGTTGAATTAGGGTTGAATTTGATGTGTAAAAGATGTGTAATTGTGTACTTTGCTTATATAGACCTGATGGCCCGTCTGAAGGTGGACTGTTGGTTTTGCTTCTTGAGTTGGACTTTTTGTATTTGAGTGGCTGCTTTGATGTGTCTCGGAAACGACTTTGACCAGGGTTGACCCAATCGCTAAAAGTCGGTTTTATTTCCGGAGTCGGTTTTGACCCAAATTAGTCTTATTTGATTGGAAACGGCCCACTGGACCTGGATTCGAGGTTGATTTTGTGAGATTTGTACTCTGTAAGTGTGTTAGCCAGCAATTAATGGATTTGAGCCCGTATCCGAGCGCATAGAAACACGTTAGCGTCCGATTATCATCGGGTGTTTTTTGGAAACTGCTATAGACACCTGGCAGCCAAAATGCGGGTGTCTACAGAGCCTCCACTCTGACTGAGGCTTGGACAGGGCGAAAGTCAGAGTAGCCACCAAGCCAATTGAGGATTGAAACCTGGCGGACTTCCGGTCGGGTCGCTTATAGTCCATTAGACTTGCGTGAAGGGCTCGCCAGCCATAAGCTAGAAGTCATACCTGAGTTGATGATGATAACTCTGTGGGGAATCAGACTTGTCGCATAAGTCCTGGGTATTCCTGTGTGTAGGCCCATCCCGTGCTATTCCGGGAAAAATGCCGCCTCGGGCTGTCTGCTTGGGAATTGGACTTGTCGTATAAGTCCCGGGTGCGCCTGTATATGGGCCCATCCCGTGTTGATTCGAGAGAAAATGCCGCCTTGGGCTTCCGCTGGGGAGATTTAGCGGGTTGTATGTCCTGCTTGAGTCGTACCTGTATAAGTCACATAAAGTGCATGCAACACGTAGGTAGTAAAATGACTCGCGCTGGGGAAAAATGATTTTTGAATTTTTGAAAGTTTGGATTTTTGAAATTTTGAAATTTTGAAATTTTGAAATTTTTGACTCCTAAAGAATTTTAGGAAAGAAATTTTCAGTTTAGATAGACCGAAATTTGACCTTGTCGAAAATGATTTTCTCAAATGGCTAAGTTTTGCAAATTTCAAAGTAGAATTTGAAGAGAGAGCTACCGACAGACTCGACTCTGGACGTGACCGGACGAGTTGACAGACACGACTGGACTCTCGAGGGGTTGGACCGTGACTCGGTAGGGGTGTGGGCTGCCTAACAAGACTCTTAAGTTGCGCTATCCTGTAGCCTAGGCGAGTGGCAGCACGGTCGTACATCGAAATGGGATAGATATGCTATAGGGGACTGACAGTAGTCTGTAATGAGATTGTTTTAGTCTGGTGCCCCTCTGGATTTCTGATTTTTGGGTACATTTCTAAAGTGGGTATTGCCTCGAGTCCTGACAGATTCTTGTCTTCGACTGAGCCGAGTACTAGGACACACTACAGAAAGGAGGCTAGATTTTTTGTTGGATTTATTTGGATTTTGTGAGTGGATGGAGAACTTCTGCCTAGGAGAAGCCCCCGGGACAACAAAGCTAGCTGTTGAGAACATGATGGTGTCGTGACCGGAATGATGGCGCTTTTTGAATGTGTGTCAATGTGGGTGGTTGTGCCTCCGTTGAAAGGCTGCCTACGTATTCACGTGTAGTGAAATCAAACCAAGCCGTAGTTCAGTGTCAGAAGATGTATTATGGTGCCTATTCTAATAGGACTTTGTGTGTAACTAGCCATAATGACGGTGTAGGCTAGGTGCATTGCCAGTGATGTCTTGATCAAAGGGCTTGAATGGCTAGGATATTAATCCTGTGACTGTGAGCGCTCTCCGGGGTAGCCCCCAGAGGTGGTGTGAACTATTTGGGCATGTTCTATGCCGACTGCAAGTTGAGTTCCCGTGTTCGGGGTTGGTAACTGGTTTGGATGAGAAGAGTTGGGATGAGATTTTAACGAGTTTTGTTCTCGGGATTTTTAACGAGTTCTGCTCTCGGGGAATTTTAACGAGTTTTGTTCTCGGGACTTTTAACGAGTTCTGCTCTCGGGGAATTTTAACGAGTTTTGTTCTCGGGATTTTTAACGAGTTCTGCTCTCGAGGAATTTTAACGAGTTTTGTTCTCGGGATTTTTAACGAGTTCTGCTCTCGGGAAATTTTAACGAGTTTTGTTCTCGGGATTTGATGTTTTTGGAAATGTGGTGCTAGGAAGTAAGTGGCTTTGATGATTCAAAATCTAGAGCTCAATTTTGTGGAGCTGAGGCTTCGAGGGTAAGGTATTGTAATGTGGTAGGAACGGGAGAAGTCGAGTAAAAATGGCTCGAACTTCGATTGGGCTGGTTTGATAATGCGGGATCTGGTTTCCATGTTTGGCTCTAATGGTTAGAGGTATCCTATGGAGCTTGAATCCTCAAAATTCCGGGCTGTCTCTGGCCTAGGTCTCGAGGAGTTCTTGAGGGTTGTAATGTGGGAAGGCTGAGTGCGGTGTTAGCTGACCAGCTTGATTGTTACTCCCCTATCGGATGGTATTGATAATTTTGAATTTGACGTACCACGGTCAAAGGATTTTCACTTGAGTTGACCGTTGACCACGATCATGGGTATTTGATTTTTTTTTATTGACCTCTTAGCCGCGGTCATGGGTTTTGATAATTTTGACCGTACCCTGGTCGTGGGGCTTTCACTTGAATTGACCGTTGACCATGGTCATGGGTATTCTGAATTTTTTTTGATGATGGCCTGCTTTTTTTTTGGCCTTTTGCTTTTTTTCCTCATGGACTTTCGATTTTTTTTTTGTGTCCAGTTTTCTTTTTTTGATGGTCTTCTTTTTGTTTTGGCCCTTTCTTTTTTTGATGACCTTCTTTTGTTTTTTTTTTTTTACTTTTGATTTTTTTTGTCCGGTGTTTTTTTGTTTTTTTTTTGCCGGTCAGACTAACACCTAAGGTAGGGATTGGTCAGTCTTATTGGAGGGGTATTTTATTGTGGGAAATGGGATTGCCTCCCGTCTTGAACCCAAACTAGGAGATTACCTAGATTTGTCATAGGATTCGATACCGCTCCTGCTACGGGTAGTTATGTGGTTTTTCTATACCAGACACGGAATAGGTAAAAAAGAAAACACGGGCTCGGTTTCCTGCAGTCATTATAGATGTGCCTATAATAGTCACGTGCGTGTGCTCACAGTGTATGATGGTGTTCATCATGTTCTCGGAAACACATAAGGAAAATATATATGAGAAAGAATATTGAAAGCTGATTTTATTGAATTTTGAAAAAGAGGACAGAATACAACTGACTTTGACTCTGACTTTGACCTTGGATTTGGAATAGAACATCCTAGACTCAAACTCAGACTCGGACTTAAATCAAATCCGGACTCTTGGGTGCATGAGAGGTAGATTGGATGCTTCGGTCATCGGCCCCTGTGTAGTGCACGAGGGGCTTTGCAAGTGACAATGTTTCCAAAACGGGAGTCTTTCCGGCATCGAGGAAGTCTTGAATGAGGTGTTTCAGCTTCCAGCATTGTTCTGTATCGTGTCCCCTCCCTCTGTGGAATTCGCAGTAATGCTCGGCGTTCCATGCTTTGGAACGTTTCTCCACAGGTGGGTCGGCCGTTGGGCCTATAGGTAGCACTAGGCCCTTCGGAACCAACCTCTGGAAAGCGACGGTGTAGGACATATCCAAGTGAGTAAATGTCCTTTCCTTTGACTGGTTCTTGATTTTTGGAGAGGTGACTTGAGGGTTACCTCTCTCGCCCTTGCCATCTTGAGGGTATCGGACAGTTTCGTAAGAGTGTTCACCCTTCGAATGGCTCAGTTGGGTGAGTGGCTGCCTTACCCGCTCTAGCTGTGTTAGACGGGATCGGGTTCTTACAAGGTCTTCTTCGATGATGGTTACCCTGGAACTTAGGTTATCTAGGGCAGTATCGATTTTCGAGAAGATGTTGTTAATGGAGCAAGATAGCATAAGCATACTCCCCTGGATATCCCCTTTCTTGACGGCATGGGATTTGTTGTGGTTTGGTAGTGTCTCGTTCATAGGGTCCATGTTCTGAAGAAACGACAGGTGTTAGAACTCGCCTAAACTCGGCTTTGCGCAAGAGAGAGAGTCAAACAAGACACGGCCCGGGGTGACGGGTCGACCAAGACTCTCGGACCGGGATACATGAATGTTGACCTAGACGAGGTAACGACCGCAAATTAGACTCGAGCTGCAGAAGGGTGAGTCCGAAAATGGGGCGACCATGTTTGACTTGGGTTAGACCCTCTTAAGACGAATGTGTAGGGTGCGATTCTCAGAGTGATTGTGATTAATCGCTCCGTCGGAGAATAGCCCCCAAATGAGACTAAGGACTCAGATGGTGTGGCGTCTAAGTGACTCAAAGGTGGGGTACGTGAGACACGTGTAAGACATGACCCTTAGGGCAACAGTGATTGATCGCTCCGCTAAGGGGTAGCCCTCAAGTGGGATTGAAGATTTTGTTAATACTCGAGTGTTGGACGAGTGACCCTTAGACGTAAGGACCACAAACCTTTTGTCATAGGGCTATGCCTTGTAAAAGGTTGACTCAGAAAAGACACCTAGACGGGTGACTTGTGAAAGGTGGGCCTCCCTTAGAATTCGGCATGTGGGCCGAGTCCTGCTCGAAGGAAGGTCCACGTGAAACATCCCCAGACTTTTGGACTCAATTGTGTAGACGGGCCCTCCTTTGTAGGAGTATGTCCTACGTGGGTGGGCCTTGCCTTAGTCTAATAAGGCGGACTGGGATAGGGAAGAAACTCGTGATGTAAGATCGACGGAGTTTCGACGCTAAAGACCTTGACCACTTAAGACATGACCCGACACTGTTAAATATGGGGAGTCCTAAGGAGAAGAAGGTTTTGAAAATTGATTGTTTTGAAAATTCTGAGATAACTCGGTGGAGTGGCCCGATTTTTTTGAGAAAATCGGAAAGTGCATCGGGCCTCGGTTTTGAAAGTTCGAAAGTGTTTTCGAGTTTTGAATTGGCCACCATACCGGCTAGAAAATAGGCTATTTTGAGTAAAATCATAAGTCCTAAATTTGGTATGCGTCCCGAGTTTTGAAATTGAATAGTTTAAAAAAGATGCAATCTTTGAAAAATTGACGGTTTTTGAAAACGACTCGGAAACCAAGTAGCACGTAGTCACACAAGCATTATAACGACGCCATGTATGCTCAATACTAAGTCTCGGTCGGTCTATAAAGGGTCTATACCAGTGTACATAGTCTAGACGTTGATCGGGACGGACTTCCTAAGTCGAGTTGATCTTAGAACATGCCGCGAAACCCACTCGAATCGACAATGGACACCTTTTGACATATCCATATTGGAGTACATCAACGGTATAGTGGGACGTCGGTCGCGAGTACCGGCCCGGGAAAATATGGGTTATGCATGAACCGTAAAACTAAAACGCATCTTGTACTAGTCAAACAATTTCTATTCGAGTCTCACCTTGAGGATGCCGATGGTAAGTCACGCATCAGTTAATCCCCAGCGGAGTCGCCAAATTGTGGACATGACATAGGTCCACCCCGACGCGGCCACGCGCGGGTTTGGGTAGGCGAATGAATCTCCATATGAAACGGATCGAATTGAAATTTAGGTCGAAGTGGAGTCGCCACCGAATTTTGTGGTTATTCGGAATCATTCGAGCCCACTCCATGTCGTAGTGGTCCGTATACAAAATACGGCCCATTTTCGATGTCAGAGTTTATTGGGCTCGTCTCTTTGCATTTGATACCAATACCGACGTTATCGGATATTGTGTATTGAATGACTCTCGTGCGCCAACGGTTTCGGGCATCCGGAAACCGAGGTTCTGAGTAAGGGGTGAGGGTACGTGTTGGGAAGCCCACGAAGGACACCCAACCCCGCCCGCACTAGCGGCCTCTACTAGGATATCGATTGACTCTCTAATACGCGCGTTAGTAATTCGATGAGAATGCTTATGCAAGGATTGTTTTCCCTAAGCATGTGAATGAAATTGAAAAGGGTTTCTATGACAATTTAATGCAATTAATTCTAACGTCGAAGTTGAATTTTATCATGTGGGTTCATTTTAGTAAAATAAAACAAACGATAAATCAACAAGAATAACAAACGGTTAGTAACGGTATAACGAATAATAACGGTTTGCAAATTAACGAATGAAATAGAATGATGTAAAATTGGACTATGCATGGTTTGAAAAGATAGTAGTACACGTGATTAATTAGGCACGTGTTGACCGAAGTCATAAAAAGAATTGACGAGACTCGAATGATGTTGTAGGACTCACGACATTGATCGTGATGATGGGCTACTCGATTGAGTGGGTCCCCTGTACGAATTATAATTCGCTTTGCAATTTATTATTGAATTTCGAAATTGCTTTTTGATTTTTGATAATTCGATGATTCTGCCGAATCGGACATAAATATTGTACAATTTATGCTCGACTCGGATTTTATAAATTATTGATTTTGTTGAATCAGATATAAATATTATGGGATTTATACTCGATTCTAAATTTGAATACTCGTTGTATCCCATATTCGATTATTGAATCGATATGGAATACTAGAGTGAAAATAAAATAAAATAAAATAAAAATTGATTTAAGTCGTCTTAAATTAACTATCGCGATATGAGTAGATTTCCTCCGCGTTTAATAATGTCGTAATTCTAACGAATTGTATGACAATTATTTTAGCATCAACGAAAAAATCGCATTAGTTAATTTATTTGACTGGATCGTTAGATTCGACATCCAATTACGGAATTGGTATCGAATCCAAAAGATCGACGCTTTGCTTGAATTGAAAGACTTGATTCCCTCCGCTTTTCCGACATCGAAATAAATCCCTAGGGATTGTGATGTCGGATCCGCGTCAACGGATTTCGACCCTTATTAAATAGAATGCATGTTTTGAAATCAATATAAATATGTGACTTGAATGACGATGCAAACAAAATAAAAAAATATTGTTTAACTTAACTTATCTCAATAATCAAATAATCGGGGTATTGGAACAAGCGACCGTCAACGCTGTGTGCAGTACACTTGTATATTCGTGTTTCCTTATTCCGATACCCCTCTTATTCGACACAAATCGATAAGTATTTTAATGTTTTGTATTAGTTATTATCGATATTATGATGCAATAAAGAAAAAAATAAAAAAATAAAAAAGTAAGAAAAAGCGAAGAAGATGACGAGAGGAAGAGAAGAAGGAGAGAACGGGGTTTTGACACCCTCAACCTACATGTTCTTGTCTAGGATCGAACTCGTAACCGTGGCTTTAACACAAGAGTCTTCGAGGTTTTATGGAGGTTAAGTTATGGTGGCTCGGGATTGATTCATAAAACTAGGTTTAGGGTTTTTTTGCTAGTGTAGAATTGCTAGGGTTTGATTAGGGTTGCGTGTATAAGTGTAGACACCCACATTTTGACCGCCAGGTGTCTATAGTAGTTCCCGCCAAACACCCGATGATGATTGGACGTAAACGTGCTTTGATAGACTCGGATATGGGCTTGTAATCATGGACATTTGGTTTATACTTTTTAAGGAGTACAAATTTCATAAAACCAACCTCAAATCCAGGCCCAGTGGGTCGTTTCGAGTCAAATAACACTAATTTGGGTCGAAACCGTCACCAGGGGTAAAACCGTCTTTTAGCGACCGAGTCAAAACCCGGTCAAAGATTTTCCCGAGACATGTGAGTCAGCCGTGACACTCACACGGTTGATTCCAACCCAAATTCCTACAAAAATTCAGATTCATTAAAACATTAAACAATTCCGTTAAAGGTAGAATTCGACCTCAAGTAGGAATTCTATCTGGAAACCGATTCAGACATTGACCGAGTACCAAATACTCGGCCAAACACTCCTCAATCAGCCGAGACACCCTTTCTTCTTGACCAAGAAAGCGGAATTCTCATGCCCCTCAAACTCCTACGTTTCCTATCCTAAACGGTATTCAAACTCTCCTAAACCAAGGTCGGAAACTCCCTATAAATAGGACCTCCCGTCCAACACAATGGACATCCATCAAACACATCGAAAGACAACCCCAAACACGTTTTTTCCAGCCAATACACACGGTTTTTATACACCCTCCACACACGGTTTATATACAAACTCGATAGTTAGCAAATCCCGACACTTTTTCCGAAACCTCGAAGCCTTGACCACACGTCAAACCCGGTGTCCCAAACCACCCAAACCGATACACCTTAACTCATCCTCATCATCTCGACGCTCCCAAGTCTAAGCCACTTCCCAACGAGCCTTATCCCGAGAAAACAAAGCATGTAGGTTGAGGGTGTAAATCGAACCCGACTCTTCTCTTCTTCTCTTCCCTTCTCCTCGTTTTTTATTATTATGGGTCTCTCGTCGGTCTTTTTTTTATTTTCTAATATCGATACTACTAAAAACTACTTTTATATATCGAATATTCTTAAAATATGATATCGATTCTATATAATCGAATATCGTATCAAAAAAGAATTATATTAAGTTTTCGACGATATCGTTACATTTTTTTATTCAAAACCCTTTTTTACAACTCTTCGTTCAAAATTCTTTTCTTTTTACTTTTCGTTCAAAATAAACTCTTTTTCAAAACCTTTTTTTTAAAACCATTCCGACTATTCGATATCGATTTCATAATCGAATATTGAATACGACGAATATCGAAAATATAAACCGAGTATAAATTAATCCATATTTGTACGCGATTTATAAAAATCAACGATTTTCGACAAAAAGTAATAAAAAATGGGCCGGCAACCCGGATCGGATTTTTTTAGCTTTTCGTTCGTTTTATTTTTATTATTCTACAAAACGATTTCTAAAATTTATATCTTTTCTAAAACTATTCCAAATATTTGATATTGATTTTTTAGTCAACTATCGAATATAACGAATATCGAGAACATTAAGTCGAGTACGAATTATGCAATATTCATACGCGATTTAATCAAAAGATTTTCCGAAAACCGATCCCGAAATCAGGCCGCCACGCGACCCGCCTACGTCCCGGCCGAGTCGCGCGGCAGACTGCCCAAGCGCGCCCCTTTTCGTTCTTTTTTATTATTTTTCGAACTTCGTTTTTTATACAAAACAGCGTTTCAACAATATTTTTCAGATTTCGATTAATGTTTATTTTCTCGATCTCGTATATTTATTTACTATATTATTCAATCGTTACTAACTCGTTTTCTCGTGTTTGTAGCAATTTATTTTTCTCATATTCTTTTTATCGTTTTATTAGACTAAAACGAACTCACATGCTAAAATAACTTTGACGTTATTAGTTTAACATGCATTAAACGACTTAGCAACCCATTTATTTTTCCTCACATGTCTTAGGAAAATAATCTTTGCATATCATTCAATCGTCGAACTAACGCGTGTACACAAAACCGAACGATATCTTAGTAAAGGCCGCTAAGTGCGGGCGGGGTTGGGTGTTCTCACTGAACTTCCCAACACGTACCCTCACCCCTTACTCAGAACCGTGGTTTTCGGATGTCCGAAACCATTGGCAACGAGAGTCATTCAATATACGATTAACCGCTCAAGTCGGCATCGGTATCGAAATGCTAAGGGACGAACCCGATAAACTCTGACATCGGAAATGGGCCAGGTTTTAAATATGGTCCACTACGACATAGAGTGGGTTCGAATGGTTCCGAATAACCATAAAATTCGGTGGCGACTCCTACTTCGATTTAAAATTCTATTCGATCCATCTCATATGGAAATTCTATCGCCTCCCCAAACCCGCGCTTCGCCGCGTCGGGGTGGACCTATGTCATGTCCACAATTTGGCGACTCCGCTGGGGATTAACTGATGTGTCACTTACCATCGGCATCCTCAGGGTGAGACTCGAAAAGAAATCGTTCAATTACTAATGTACACGTTTTAGTTCAATGGTTCATGCATAACCCCGTTCTATCCCGGGCCGGTTACTTGTGACCGACGTCCCACTATACCACGGTGCATTCCCACTTGGGTGCACTAAAGACTTCGATGGCGGAACTCGCATGGGTTTTACGGCAGATTCTAAGACCAACTCGGCTTAGGAGGTCCGTCCTGATTTGCGAGAATGCGATCGTTGTTGGTATAGACCCTATTCGACCGACCGAGACTTAGACTAAGAGCATACATGGCGTCGTTATACTGTTTCCGTGACTACATGCTACTTGATCTTTTTTGGTCTTTTCAAAAACCGTCTTTTTTCAAAAACTTACATCTTTTCAAACCCATCCTTTTTTCAAAACCCGGAAAGCTGCCGAATTTAGGACTTATGATTTTGACTCAAAATAGCCTATTTTTAGCCGGTATGTTGTCCAAACCTTTTAAAAAAAAAGCCCGAAATCTCGGCCCGATAACCCTTTTTCTCGGTTTTCAAAAAAAATCGGGCCTTCCAATCCGACCTCGTTCGGTTCTCAAATTCAAATTCCCTTTTCAAAACTTTCTTCTTCTTAGGACTTCCCGTATTTAGCAGTGTCGGGTCTTGTCATAAGTTGTTAGAATCTATAGCGTCGAAACTCCGTCGATCTTACATCACGAGTTTCTACCCCATCCCAGTCCGCCTTATTTGTCAAGGCACGGTCCACCTGCGTAGGACAAACTCCTACAAAGAGAAGCTCGTTTACACACTCGAGTCCAAAGTCTGGGGAATTCTCACGTGGATCTTCCTTCAAACGGGACTAGGCCCACTTTGCCAATTCCTAGAGAGAGTCCACCATCCACGAGTCACCCGTCTAGGTGTCCTTTCCGACTCAGTTCCTTTCCGGGATTTTCCCTCACTCGGGGGGCTACCCTTCAGCGGAGCGATCAATCACGGTTGCTCTAAGGGTCTTGTCCTACACGTGTCTCACGTACCCCACTTTCGAGTCACTTAGATGTTGCACCATTTGAGTCCTATCAAAGTCTTTAGTCTCACTCGGGGGCTGTCCTCCACCCGAGCAGTCAACCACGGTCACCTTAAGGGGTACCCTACGTTCATCCTGCACCGGCGTCCTTATGATGCCTTCTTCGTGTCGTACCTATGCTACGAATACTCGAGTCACCTAGGGTTAGGTCACCACGGTTGGTCCGAGCACGTGATATGGTCAAACACGGTCGCCCCCATTTTCGGATTCACCCTTATGCAGCTCGAGTTCAATTCACAGTCGTTACCTCGTCTAGATCAACGTTCGAGTATCCCGGTCCAAGAGTCTTTGTCGACCCGTCACCCCGGGCCGTGTCTAGTTTGACTCCCTCTCTTGCACTTGCGCAAAGCCGAGTTTAGGCGAGTCGTGGCACCCGTCTTTCTCTCCAATCAAAGACCTTACCAAAAAAAAACAACCAACCGAGCGTCCGAGTCCGGATTTGATTCGAGTCTAAGTCTGAGTTCGAGTCTAGGATACCCTACATCCTCATTTCCAAATCAAAGTCAAAGTCAAAGTCAGTTGTATTCTGTCCTCTTTTTTCAAAATTCAATAAAATCAGCTTTTCTATTTCTCATACATACTTTCCTTATGTGTTTCCGAGAACATGATGAACACCATCATACACTGTGAGCACACGCACGTGACTATTATAGGCACATCTATAATGACTGCAGGAAACCGAGCCCGTGTTTTCCTTTTACCTATTCCATGTCTGGTATAGAAAGCCACATAACTACCTGTAGCAGGAGCATATCGAATCCTATGACAAATTTGGGTAGTCTTCTAGTTTGGGTTCAAGACGGGAGGCAAGCCCACTTCCCACAATAAACACCCATCCAATAAGACTAGCCAGTCCCTACCTTTAGTGTTAGTCTGACCGACAAAAAAAAAAGCTGGACAAAAAAATCAAAAGTCCAAGAGAAAAAAAACAAAAGGCCAAAACAAAAAAGCTGGCCATGATCAAAAAAGAATTATCGACATCTCTCGACCAGACACGGTCAACTCAAATGAAGAATCCCATGACCGGGGCTAAGAGGTCAACCCAAAGAATTCAAAAACCCATGACCGTGAAATGGTCAATTCAAAAATTATCAATACCCATACCATCCAATAGGAGAGAGACAGTCAAGATGGTCAGCTAACACCACATCTAGCCTTCCCACATTACAACCCTCAAGACCTTCTCGAGACCTAGGCTAGAGACAACCCAGAATTTTGAGGATTCAAGCTCCATAGGATACACCCTAACCTTTAGGGCCAGACATGGAAATCAGATCCCGCATTATCAAACCTGCCCAATCGAAGCTCGAGCCATTCTACTCGACTTCCCCTTTACACAACAGAATTCACAATCACCATATGCAAATCCGAGAGCAAAACTCGTTAAAATCCCCGAGAGCAAAACTCGTTAAAATCCCCGAGAGCAAAACTCATTAAAATCCCCGAGAGCAAAACTCATTAAAATCCCCGAGAGCAAAACTCATCAAATCCCCGAGAGCAGAACTCGTTAAAAGCCCCGAGAGCAGAACTCGTTAAAATCCCATCCCAATTCTTCTCATTTAAACCAGTTACCAGCCCCAAACGCGGGAACTCAACTTGCAGTCGGCATAGAACATGCCCAAATAAGTTCACACCACCTCTGGGGGCTACCCCGGAGAACGCTCACAGTCACAGGATCAACATCCTAACTATTCCAGCCCTTTGATCAAGACGTCACTGGGAATGCACCTAGCCTACACCATCGTTGTGGCCAGTTACACACAAAGCCCTAGTAAACTAGGCACCATTATATATCTTCCAATCCACTGAACTACGGCTTGGTTTGATTTCACTACACGTGAATACGTAGGCAGCCTTTCAACAAGGGCACAACCACCCACATTGACACACATTCAAAAAGCGCCATCATTCTGGTCACGACACCATCATGTTCTCAACAGCTAGCTTTGTCATCCTGGGGGCTTCTCCTAGGCAGAAGTTCTCCATCCACTCACAAAATCCAGATAAATTCAAAGAATAAAGATCTAGCCTCCTTTCTATAGTGTGTCCTAGTACTCGGCTCAGTCAAAGACGAGAATCTGTCAGGACTCGGAGCAATACCCACTTTGGAAATGTCCCAAAAATCAAAAATTCAAAAGGAGCACTAGACTACAGCATTGTTACTGCTAAAACAGTCTCATTACAGACTACTGCAATTCCCCTATAGCAGATCGTTCCCATTTCGATGTTCGACTGTGGTGTCACTCGCCTAGGCTACGGAATAGCGCAACTTAAGAGTCTTGTCATCTTAGATGGCCTACTCCCTACCGAGTCACGGTCTAACCCTTAGAGAGTCAAAGTCGTGTCTGTCAACTCGTCCTCTCGCGTCCAGAGTCGAGTCTGTCGGTATATCTCTCTCTTCAAATTCTCATTTTTTGCAAAACTTAGCCATTTGGGAAAATCCTTTTCCTAGTCACCACGGGAATAGGAATTTTTATCACACTTCATCTAGGCATACAGGCTTAACCAGGGAATTCCAGGAATCCGTGTCAGAATCCGATTAGGAATCAAAGTCATCCCAAACATCCTTATTTCCAAATTTCCAAAAAAAATTCAGCATTCTTCCTTTCAAAAATTTTCGAAAAAATCATCATTTCTTCCCCAGCATGAGTCAGTGTTTCACCTAAATGTTACATACAAATTATGTCAGCATACAAGTACACCCAAGACTCCCAGAAATTCTAAGTTCCCCAGTGGAAAAGCTCAAGCAACTTCTTTCAGGATATATCTGCAAACAGATATGCCCATTGCTTCCAAGGCAAGCTCCCGCGCAATTCTAAGACAGGATATATCTGCAAACAGGTATACCCATAGCTTCCTAAGCAAGCTCCCGTGACATTATCAATGTCAACCCAGGTATGATTTCTATTCTATGGCTGGCGAGCCCTTCACGCAGGTCTAATGGACCCTAAACGACCCGATCGGAAGTCTGCCAGGTTTTAATCCTCGATTGACCTGGTAGCTACTCTGACTTTTGCCTTGTCCAAGCCTCAGTCAGAGTGAGGGCTCTGTAGACACCCACATTTTGACCGCCAGGTGTCTATAGTAGTTCTCGCCAAACACCCGATGATGATTGGACGTAAACGTGCTTTGATAGACTCGGATATGGGCTTGTAATCATGGACATTTGGTTTAGAATTTTTAAGGAGTACAAATTTCATAAAACCAACCTCAAATCCAGGCCCAGTGGGTCGTTTCGAGTCAAATAACACTAATTTGGGTCGAAACCGTCACCAGGGGTAAAACCGTCTTTTAGCGACCGAGTCAAAACCCGGTCAAAGATTTTCCCGAGACATGTGAGTCAGCCGTGACACTCACACGGTTGATTCCAACCCAAATTCCTACAAAAATTCAGATTCATTAAAACATTAAACAATTCCGTTAAAGGTAGAATTCGACCTCAAGTAGGAATTCTATCTGGAAACCGATTCAGACATTGACCGAGTACCAAATACTCGGCCAAACACTCCTCAATCAGCCGAGACACCCTTTCTTCTTGACCAAGAAAGCGGAATTCTCATGCCCCTCAAACTCCTACGTTTCCTATCCTAAACGGTATTCAAACTCTCCTAAACCAAGGTCGGAAACTCCCTATAAATAGGACCTCCCGTCCAACAGAATGGACATCCATCAAACACATCGAAAGACAACCCCAAACACGTTTTTTCCAGCCAATACACACGGTTTTTATACACCCTCCACACACGGTTTATATACAAACTCGATAGTTAGCAAATCCCGACACTTTTTCCGAAACCTCGAAGCCTTGACCACACGTCAAACCCGGCGTCCCAAACCACCCAAACCGATACACCTTAACTCATCCTCATCATCTCGACGCTCCCAAGTCTAAGCCACTTCCCGACGAGCCTTATCCCGAGAAAACAAAGCATGTAGGTTGAGGGTGTAAATCGAACCCGACTCTTCTCTTCCCTTCTCCTCGTTTTTTATTATTATGGGTCTCTCGTCGGTCTTTTTTTTATTTTCTAATATTGATACTACTAAAAACTACTTTTATATATCGAATATTCTTAAAATATGATATCGATTCTATATAATCGAATATCGTATCAAAAAAGAATTATATTAAGTTTTCGACGATATCGTTACATTTTTTTATTCAAAACCCTTTTTTACAACTCTTCGTTCAAAATTCTTTTCTTTTTACTTTTCGTTCAAAATAAACTCTTTTTCAAAACCTTTTTTTTTAAAACCATTCCGACTATTCGATATCGATTTCATAATCGAATATTGAATACGACGAATATCGAAAATATAAACCGAGTATAAATTAATCCATATTTGTACGCGATTTATAAAAATCAACGATTTTCAACAAAAAGTAATAAAAAACGGGTCGGCAACCCGGATCGGATTTTTTTAGCTTTTCGTTCGTTTTATTTTTATTATTCTAGAAAACGATTTCTAAAATTTATATCTTTTCTAAAACTATTCCAAATATTTGATATTGATTTTATAGTCAACTATCGAATATAACGAATATCGAGAACATTAAGTCAAGTACGAATTATGCAATATTCATACGCGATTTAATCAAAAGATTTTCCGAAAACCGATCCCGAAATCAGGCCGCCACGCGACCCGCCTACGTCCCGGGCGAGTCGCGCGGCAGACTGCCCAAGCGCGCCCCTTTTCGTTCTTTTTTATTATTTTTCGAACTTCGTTTTTTATACAAAACAACGTTTCAACAATATTTTTCAGATTTCGATTAATGTTTATTTTCTCGATCTCGTATATTTATTTACTATATTATTCAATCGTTACTAACTCGTTTTCTCGTGTTTGTAGCAATTTATTTTTCTCATATTCTTTTTATCGTTTTATTAGACTAAAACGAACTCACATGCTAAAATAACTTTGACGTTATTAGTTTAACATGCATTAAACGACTTAGCAACCCATTTATTTTTCCTCACATGTCTTAGGAAAATAATCTTTGCATATCATTCAATCGTCGAACTAACGCGTGTACACAAAACCGAACGATATCTTAGTAAAGGCCGCTAAGTGCGGGCGGGGTTGGGTGTTCTCACTGAACTTCCCAACACGTACCCTCACCCCTTACTCAGAACCGTGGTTTCCGGATGTCCGAAACCATTGGCAACGAGAGTCATTCAATATACGATTAACCGCTCAAGTCGGCATCGGTATCGAAATGCTAAGGGACGAACCCGATAAACTCTGACATCGGAAATGGGCCAGGTTTTTAATATGGTCCACTACGACATAGAGTGGGTTCGAATGGTTCCGAATAACCATAAAATTCGGTGGCGACTCCTACTTCGATTTAAAATTCTATTCGATCCATCTCATATGGAAATTCTATCGCCTCCCCAAACCCGCGCTTCGCCGCGTCGGGGTGGACCTATATCATGTCCACAATAAGATTAGGGTTCTTTTTGAAGTGGTAAAAGTTGAATTAGGGTTGAATTTGATGTGTAAAAGATGTGTAATTGTGTGTGCATGAGGTTGCTTATATAGGCATTGCCCATGTACTTTGGTGTCTAGGGTTTTTGCTCTGACGGACTTGACCTGATGTCCCGTCTGAAGGTGGACTGTGGGTTTTGCTTCTTGAGTTGGATTTTTTGTATTTGAGTGGCTGCTTTGATGTGTCCCGGAAACGACTTTGACCAGGGTTGACCCAATCGCTAAAAGTCGGTTTTATTTCCGGAGTCGGTTTTGACCCAAATTAGTCTTATTTGATTGGAAACGGCCCACTGGACCTGGATTCGAGGTTGATTTTGTGAGATTTGTACTCTGTAAGTGTGTTAGCCAGCAATTAATGGATTTGAGCCCGTATCCGAGCGCATAGAAACACGTTAGCGTCCGATCATCATCGGGTGTTTTTTGGAAACTGCTATAGACACCTGGCAGTCAAAATGCGGGTGTCTACAGGTACACCAAAATTAAAAAATGTACGCTAAAATTCAAAAGTGAGGGTACACTAAAATTGAATTGAAAAAGGTACGCTAAAAGAGAAAAAAGGTACGCTAAAAGTGAGGAAGGGTACACTAAAATTGAAATTGAAAAAAAAGTACGCTAAAAGTGAAAAAGGGTACGCTAAAATTTGAAAATAGTACCCTAAAATTGAAGAAGGGTACACTAAAATTGAAATTGAAAAAGGGTACTCTGAAATTAAAAAAGGGTACGCCAAAATTGAAAAAGGGTACGATAAATTTAAGAAAGGGTACGGTACGCTAAAATTGAAAAAGGAAATTAAATCGAGTAGGGCTTGAAGAATAAGTGTTGTATTCCATATAAAATCCGTACAAAAGGAAATTAAATGACAATATTTTAGATGAACTTCTAAGTTAATGAGAAAATTTGGAAAAAAAAAACGATAGCTGAGATTATTGCAATTATATTTGCCGATGATAATACTATTACTATTGTAATGAAATAATGAATTTAATCGAATAAGTTAACTCATAAAATAATTAATTTAAAATAAAATAAAATTAAAAGTTACTTAGGTTACTGAGGTTCAATACCCAATTGTGATAAATTGATGGATTGAAAAAAAGTCGATTGAAAAATTGATGGATTGAAAATCGGATTCAATGGTCGATTGAAGAATTATGGATTAAAGGATTACGGGTCGAAGAATTTTGTAGAAGAAGGAGTTACGACCTTACGGGTTGAAGACTCAAGCAATTGTGATTAATTGATGGGATTGAAGAATTTTGAAGGATCCAACGAATGAGATTGAACACTATGATCTAATGGCTCATATTATAGTTCTCATGGTTCTCATTGAATGAGTGGTTCTCACATGAACCTAAATCTATCTATATATATATATATATATATATATATATATATATATATATATATATATACAGCCCGTCCAACAACATGTTGAGCCCGTTCTAAGAACAGGGGCCCAACTTGTTGAAGGGCCTCATAAAGTCAAAACAAAGTATAGATATATTATAAGTAATTGTATAGTGTTAAAGGTGATAGAGGTGCAGTGGTACCACCTTCAAGCATAAGGTAACCTGGACGCCTGAGGGAGGAGTTTTGAATCCCCTTGCATGCGGGTTTTTTTATACATGCCTATTGATAAGTACCTACTATTATAAATAGTAGTACTCCGTTAATATTTGTCATTCATGAGACTCAATTATATCAAAAAATTTGAAAACTAACTTCAATTTGTGGGTCTTTTATAATATTACGGAGTAGTATTATTTATCAAAATAACCTAAAGCAATTGGAAACGATGATTGAAGGGCCTCCAAAAAATATTTAGAACAGGGCCACTAAATATTATTTGACGAGCCTATATATATATATATATATATATATATATATATATGATTGACCCTCCTCATAGCTCTCTTTCTTTTAAGAGTACATTCCTTGTATTTTGAGATCAAAATTATACGACATCAGAGAATTAATGTACGACGACTTGTGTATTACCGAAGGAGAGTAAAAAAGGTTAAGACATGTGCACACACATCAGTGGATCCTCTTTACTGTGTGTGCACTGTGCCTCGAGAGCTGCTGCACAGCCAGCGTGGGTAGTGGGTCCATTAAATACAAGACCAACTTTTTTTTCATTGTTTCATCGTTTGGACTACTTCGGAGGTGTCACATATGGGGTCTTTTTTTTGCTTTCGGGCCTTTCCATATGTTCAGGTTTTTTTTATTACGTATCATTATTATAAGCCTTTTTTGTCAGCAAGGAAGAGTCGAGTGTTAAGAACTGAGTGCCTTGTCAGCTAAGCTATGACCAATTCGGTTCTCCTCCCTAGGACATAAGAAATAGAAAGACAGTGGAAAAAAGGAAACAGAGAAGTGAGATTATGTATGAGTCAAATGATAGAAAGTGACGCTCTTTCCATATCCGCGAGCTAAAGAACAAGCTGCAGACAGTCGGTGTGGAGAGCTATATGCAACAGATCATTGTCACGTGCCCAGCTAACCGCATGAAAAAGACAAGGAGCTTCCGCTTGAAGTGGTGAATCGACATTGAATTTAATCATCACATCTTGCCATACAATTATCGCTTGCTGAATAAATAATACACCCACCAGCAGTTTTATCGAAACTTTTCCAAGCAGTATCCACCATCAACGTGAAGGGGGCGCATGAAGATGAAAAAGGACAAACAATGGTGATTGGAGGAGCGTCACAATAAATCTCATAAATCTTTGAACAACATGAAAGTCACAAAAGATTAATTAAGACGACATTAAGACATACCTCATTACGGAATAAGTCAAAATCTAATACAAACGATATTAGATCTCTATTAGACGACCTCACAAATAATAAGACAACTTGAAATAATAATAAGACGGCCTTTGAATAATCTTCAAATAATAATAATAGATCTTCAAATAATAATAATAATAATAATAGGCACGATTTTCTTTCTTGTCCCATAACGTAATAAAGGTTGTTCTCGTCATTCATAATGCATAGAGTTTCTGATGGAGAAAACTTCATTATATAGACAGAGAGAGGATCAGATTCTTATTAAAGGTTTAGATTATCGTAATCTCGATCTTCCATCAATGTTGAGTAAATATGGAAAGACTCCTTATTTAGTCTGATATTATTGTGATAGCATATCTAAAGACTCGATTTCCAATAAAATCACAATTATAGGGAAGAAATATTATCATAATAATAGGGAAGATATATTACATATCTCGTAATATTATTATATCATAAAATATTCTTTACAAGGGACCTTTATTTCTTAAGACCAGTGGGAACAGGAAGGGTCTGGTCAAAGCCCGCCTTTACCTATTTCAAAGCCCAGAGAAGAGTATCCATTTCCGTTCGGATTAGATTCATAAAGAAACTTACAGCAAGACTGCTACCTTGGAATACACATTCGTTCCTGACAAGCCAAATGCTCAAAACATAACGATACTGTGGCTAATGGTGTGTGAATGATGGAGGTCAGGTAAACAATAATCCATGAAGTCAACGATCCATAACTTGACATAAATGAAGGAGTTACTTTCCGTCCGTATTATAACCTTATTGTGAAAGTTAGACCCTATTTTTTCGGTTGAAACGAGATTGAGTTGAGTTTATATAAGATGAGCTGAACTTGTAGGACTTGAGGTGAATTGAACTTATAAGAGCTGAAAATAATAATTTAATTAAAATCGTCATTAATAATTACTCGTATCAATAATAATTATGAGTATAATATAAAATTAATAATAATAATAAATAATATATAAAACTATAAAAGTTGCAGTTATAATAAATAAAAATAATAATTGATTAGACCCCCTGGAAGTCTTACCCAGCCTGTTCGGCCTATGGTCACCTCGGCCCCTGAGACAGACCTCATGGGTCGGCCACCATCTGGGTTCTCTCCACCCTATGAGGGATCGCTAGTGCTGCATCTGCTCGGACGAGCCACTGCCACATCCAGGAAAAATGTAAGGTTCTTTCCTTCCTCTCTCCTTCATGAAAGGGTAATCAATCTTTTACTAATCACTCTCTCTAGAACAAAGTCACCTTTCTTCCCACAAGAAAGGTTTTCTTAAGGCAACAAGCGAGTTACTTAGGCATTGGAGGTCTCACAACTTCACAAGCACATTTGTTATTTATTTTTTAAATTTAAAAACAGCAAGTGGCCCTTTTGGATAACGACTTTTTCCTCGGTGTCGCTTTCTTAGTAAGTACTTTCCTAACCAACATTTTCACCCTTTAACTTAGAGTCATGTTATAACGTTGCTGGCAATAGCAGCTCACTAAGTCAGCGACTTTACATCGAACGTATCTATATGATGACGTGAGCCATTTTTTATACTCCCTCCGTCTCGTTCACTTGTTGTCTTTTATATTATTTTCAAATGACCGAGACGAAAAGAGAAATTCTTTCAAAGAAACACTATTATTAAATTTAAAAAAAACATTATTTTTTAAAACGAACTCAAAATTTAGGGAGTAAAAATTACCCTTACCCTCTTGAGAATTGAATAAAATTTAAAATAAAAAACTTAGGGTTCAAGTCATGGTTTACTATGCTCAGGTCTTGGTGAAGCTCAATCGACCTCCGAGTTGGTTGAGTTCAAACTTCAAACCCAACCAATTTTGAATTTCTAAAAATGTCTTTTCCTTTAAGCCAATATGAGCAAGTTAAGGCGTTTTAGTATGCACTTTATCCTTGTCTTTTCGAGTTATTTTGTATTGTTTTCTTTGTACTTTTTCTATAAGGTATGAATTCCATATACTCCGCATATAGGTATATCATATACGTCTCGCACCATCCATGAACTCATCATGAACGTTAAGTGTATAACATAAGTGTTTTACTTGGACTTCCCAAGTGCCCTCCACATGAATCCTGATAGTTCATGAATGCCTCTAGAGATCCTAAAGCCTTAAGGATCTCTTGGGGTTTAGAGCAATAGCCCCCACATTCACATAGGTAAATTCATCAGGTTTGACTGTCACAAACCATCCGTTAGGACTATGAATTTATTAAGAGCCGAAGCTCAGCCTTGAAAACACAAGACAGTATATCTTAGAATGAAAATAAACATATGTCACATAAACATGTTACAAAGGAAATGGTTGTGACATTATAACTCGAGTTCACTGTGACTTCGTTTGACCGCATTTGACCTTAGCTGGCTAAGTTGGGTATCAATCACAGTTTACTCCTTAATAGGCTTTAATCTCATTTCTTGTGCTGTCTCCAACACAACTCAAACAATGGCCGTTGACGAGAGGATCTTAATATCCTTTCGATTTAACATATTCTCGAGAAATCATGTACTCTTGTGGTATCACACATATTGATGATCACCATTTCACAATGCCTCAACATTTGGCAATTCACTACCTCAACATAGCTTTTGATAATTATGATGGAGTTTATACATATCTCCCTCACAATGAAAAATTTACTGATCGGCACCTTCGCCACACAGCTCATTCACCTGACAATTTAAGCAATTTCAAGCTTAGATTTCACTATACTTTAATATACAAATATGATGTAGCAATCAATAGAAACTCAAACTTGGTACTATTATAACTACACTTTATTAGGGGTGTTCACCGGTCCAAACCCGGACCGGACCGGCTTGACCCGCGGACCGGCAACCCAAAAAATTCAAACCCGCGGACCGGACCGGTTACAAAGAAATCCGGACCGGACCGGACCGAACCCTCTTAAGATCGGACCGGACCGGACCGACAAAATACACTAAATTTGATTATTTTTTTAAGTGTGGACTGGACCGGACCGGACCGTGGACCGGCAACCAAGTTTTTGGAGACCCGCGGAACGGACCGGTATGTAGCCGGTCCGGACCGGACCGGACCGTACGGTCCGAGTCGGTCGGGTTTGCCGGTCCGGGTCACTTTTTGAACACCCCTACACTTTATATTCATTCAATACCAAAATTCCATGCAAACTTTGAACAAATCATGGAATTTCAATCATAAGAGCATAACTACATCTTAATCCAGCTCATGATTCAAGATAATTGTCCACAAGCAAAAACATATTCAGTTAACTTGCTTAAGTAAATTGAAAAACTACATCATCATGATCACGTCTCTCAATTTAACGATAGAGAGAAATTTGTCACAATTAGCTTTCACTTCTTTACCATTAACCACTTACGAATATTATCAACATGCATGTGATATATTTACGAATATGCACAATTATAATGAGTGATTTCATGAAACACTTGTGAAACGCTTTATAAACCATATTCATGAATACCAAAATAAATACAATTCAAATTTTAGTAATCATTTATCATACCACTTCATGAATACTTATATTAATACATTGCAAGTTCAAAACTCAATGTTCCATACATATAACTTTTGTATAACACCCAACTTTCTTATTGACACGAATGACATCGGCAACCTCTTATAGAGCGTTACTCGTTTCAAAATAGTGTATTTAATCCATCACGAAACTCTTGGGAAAGAAACATATCTACACATTCAATGACATTTATCACTTCCCCCACATGTTGGCACATTATACAAAAGTGACAACATAACAACTAAAAGAATAAACTCATAAACTCACTTCAGAAAATGATTACATACTCACATATATATAGTCTTGAAATAGATAAATCTTAGTCAAATTCAACAACATTTGTTTATTCATTCACTCAAACAAAGTTGTCATTTCCCTCCTTTTTTTAAAATAATAATAATAATGTAGCAGCTTAGTAATTAGAAATAAATCTAAACTCAAGCAAACCACTTCCCATAGATACTTTACTTACAGAAGTTCATTAATACTACCCCGCATTAATCTCACAAATATACAATGTCATTATTAATAACATATTTCACACATTTAACATCATGTGAGAATTTAATACCAACAAAAAACTTAAGTAATGAGAGGATTGAATACCTGGAGTTCTGAGTTGTAATGCTCAAATTCCAAATAATCATTATTGAAGTATGATGAATCCGAGAATAGTAAGAAGAAATATCATATCATTATTATGAGTGATAATGCGATCAACCAATTTGTATGTGATGGCTAACCTTCTTGAATCCTTTGTTACAAATCAAGTTTTAGCTTTACTATCAAAGAGTCGGCAACTGAGAATATGTTTGCATTAATCAATGTTCCTGCCAAAAAGAGATGCTCCATTAGTTAACATCTGACACAAGTTTAATTTAAAGGAACAACGGTGCATACTGCCAATTAGTCATGTACATATTTCCATGATCAAAGGTGATTACATAATTCTTAACTTATACTCGGCACTGCTTGATGTGAGTTAAGAAGAACTTTGAACAAGTTATTTGGAGGTTGATAGTACTTTGAGATAAACGAAAAACAAGCAACAAAAACAGATTGTAATAGTTGTTGTAAGGATGATAGAATGTAACCAAGGATAGTGTGCTTAGTGAGATAGACCTATACCTCAACAAAGCGGGTGCTAATTCAAACACTCGATTGAAATAGCGAGTATAGAGCTTGTAACGCGACTAACTCTAGTACTTTGTCTTGTAAACTACAAAGACGAAAAGGAAAAGCACAAGCTTCACTCAGGTTTGTTTTATGCAAGTTGAATGATTTTATTCATCAAATGGATGGCTATATATAGCCTACAAACGTCCCCAACCAGAATGGTCAAGCCCAATAAAGAGGGTGATACAAACAAAGCAAAGGAAAAGAACTTAGACAAAGCATGAATGGGAACACAATCAGCCTACAATCAGCCTACTAAATCCGATGCACAGCCCTTGTTTGCTCGAGTAGTCTTGATTAAACGGACTTGAAAATAGCAGCTCTTCTCCTCGGGAATTTATTGAAAGCTTTAAAGAAAATCGAGGCAAAGAAACAATTCCGTCAAAGAATTAAACAGCAGCGTTTTTCAATGCACAGCTGACTTGTTTGGGGCATAACTTCGTCAATACTTGTTCAATGAACCTTCATGAGTAGTCATTGGAAAGATAAGCTCGAAATCTATCTCCTCCATTTTGAATGACTACGAAATTCCAAGTATAACTCAAGATATGGACTTATCAAAACAATGCTGCAAAATGAACTCGCGTCACTGCTTAATTAATAAAATCATTCAATCAATTAATCCGATTTGACTCCCATATCGTATCACAAATTTTCTACCTTTTTAAAATAAAATAAAATAAAATAAATCAACTTTAGATTGTTAGTAATATGATATGGAGTACTCCCTTCGAGTTCCTATTATTGTCCCATAAGGTTTTTGGGTGAAAAATAAGAACGGAGAAATGAGTGGTTGAAAAAAGAAGGAGGAAGAGAGAGAAATGGGAAAGTAATTGTGAACCACACATTGATGACCTAAAAAGGAAAGTAAGACAAAAATCAAACTCAGCCCAAAAAGGAAAGTGGGACAATAATAGGAACTCGGAGGGAGTATAAGACTAGTACCGAAAAGAGTACGATTACATTAATTGGAGTATAGCAAGATTATTGTATATCGAGTTATAAAGACAAATTAAGATGATAAATAAATAAACACAATTAAGTTAATATAAAATTAAATAGTAATGAGCTAGCTTATCTAGATAAAAGATGGTTGTGGCGCGACAGAACCGTCACTGTTCTAAAGTTGATTTATGCCCCGTCTACTACACACGACCTCAATAGCACTCAACTCCCAGGATTACACAACCGTTGTTACCCTAGTGTAGGTAGGGAAACAGATGATTACCGCCAAGAACGTTGTCAAATTTGTAGAGAGAATGTAGAAGAAGAGAAAGATGATTTTGATTGTTGTTCAAATGATGGTGTGGGAGGTTGATAGTGGTGTGGTAGGTAGTACTAACCACTATATTACCAATCAAAAAAAGGTGGTGTGGTAGGTAGTATCAACCACTTGACTAACCAACCAAAAATAAGGTCACTACCTACCACTCAATTTACTTGGCAAATGCTTCTTTTGAAGTAACTATTCCAACAGTCATGGTTTACTATGCTCAGGTCTTGGTGAAGCTCAATCGAGCTCCGAGTTGGTTGGGTTCAAACTTCAAACCCAACCAATTTTGAATTTCTAAAAATGTCTTTTCCTTTAAGCCGATATGAGCAAGCTAAGGCGTTTTAGTATGCAATTTATCCTTGTCTTTTCGAGTTATTCTGTATTGCTTTCTTTGTACTTTTTCTATAAGGTATGAATTCCATATACTCCGTATATAGGTATATCATATACAAGGAGTCGGATTGGAACGAATTTGGAGGTGTAGTAATTGTACAAGGTATTACCGGTAGCACTAGCGATGAAGGAGTCTTAACAACTTGAGAGATAGGCATGCATATACTCCGTAGCAGGTATGGTGACTTGGTGATAGAGATGCCTACGTTAGAGGTCCTAGACTTGTAGAGTAGGTAGCTAGTTTTGGAGCTTCTGTCTCCACACAAACTCAGATCAGTCACAAGTCACAAGTAGTGCAATACGTACACCATTCCAAAGCCAACCAATTACATACATACATACCTTTGGAATTTAGTGTATCTAGTTTCAACAAAATGGGTAGCTTTTCAAAAAATCCTACCCGATCTATCTATCCTTAAGGTATCTTGTTTCTTGCACGAAGTGGACATGCATGGAATATTCTGCTCTTACGATTCACAACTTTGTAACTTGTACCACTGCCTGTCCCCCATTTTATCGTACATCACTACTTGTGCTACCAACTTTGACCAACACGTACAGCTGCCTCTGCCTGCGCATGGCAATGGCCTTCTTCCTCCCTTCCAAACTTACCAATAATCCCATCCCATAACTGTTCTGTTTTTTTTTTGCTTACTCGTCCTCAGCTCGTATCAAATAGGGTGCTCTGTCCGTCTACTCAAGATCGGTAGCATTAATACTTTAGACAAGTCGTGTCTGATTAAATATATCGCTTTAAACTTCCTTCTTATTGCGCTCCTAAAGAGAGTATCTACCTGAAGTTTGAAGTTGACGACGCAATCTCTTTGAAGATCTAATTAAAACTATAACCAAAGAAACGTTTCTAAGTTATATTTCCTCCGGTCCATTCATTTGTTTGTCTTTGATTAAAATACTCATCACAATGAATATAAAAGCAAATAATTGAATTAAACGGAGGGAGTAACTTATAAAGATACGACGTCATTGGGTGAACGTCTTCACCCAATCTTGGCGTCACCCTCTCGCATGCGGAAAATAGTACGAGTATTATACACCTGGTTGTACACTATCATTATACAACCAAGACAGTTGTTGAACTTTTGTATATATTTACATTATATAAGATTCTGAGCTGAGGCCCGCAAGGGTGTTGCATAGTGGTTTGAACTTGTGGTTACCAATCCAAGGTGGGAGTTATATGACTTGAGACTATGTCTTCTAGGTTTCGAGTATTTCGCTCACGGACGGTTTATCTGGTGTGCGTGATAGCGGTTGCGAGTTCCCTTGTCAAAAAAAAGGAAGATTCTGAGCTGAGTTGTAAGTTTTTGAGCTTAAACATTCTCAAAATCATAAAATCATTTGTACCTAGCTCTATAAGTTATAAAACTAGTTGTATAATCTTCTTATTGCATGCATGCAACCCCTTATAATTACAATACGCCTATTACTATTGGGGTCCCTACTTATTGCATGTGAGAGGTTGACGCCAAGATAAGATCATCGGGTGGCGCTAATCATTTTGGGATTAGGGTTGGGCATACGGTCGCTACGAGTCAAGTTCTTCAGGTCGTGTCATTAGGGTAAAATCAATTAAAATTTTCAAAATTACTTTTTTCCTAACGAGGTTTTACTCAATCCTAACGAATTTCTTATAATTTTTCCAATTTTACCCTTTATGCCTTTTATTCTCTTTTTGTTCATCCCTCCCTAATCAATTTACCTAATTCAATCACTTCCAAATCCAATTATTCAATTATCGATGATGCAATATTGATTTACGTATTCACGTAATTATTTATTGCGCATGAACAATTCAATTAAAAGATTAGTCTCTACTCTCCATGGTAGTACACACTAGTACTTAAGAGAACTGAGTCCTCGTTACCACATTGATAAAGTTTTGAGTTTGGATTAAATTGACATAAAACTAATAAATAAACAGCACTAATAGTAATGATGATTCCAATTGGATGGAGGAAGATGCAACAAATCACGATCGACAATTTTGGGTGAATTTAGGTGTTTAATAACCTTAATTAGATATTAAGTTAGGGTGTTGCGTGGTCAGTTGTGTAGTTGTGCATGGTGGAAAGGGCGGTGGTGTGGTGGTGGCTTTAGGTGATTAGGGTTTTTGGGTGGTGGATGGGTGACTGCCTTTTTGATAGATGGTTAATTTGTGATTTTTTTTAGGAGATAAACTAATCAAACAATTTGGGTGGGTGAAATGACAGGAACAAATTGGTAAAATGTTGTTAGAATGGAGTTGTTAGAATGGAGTAAAACTTCGTTAGAAAAAAACATAACCCTCAATTTTTCCATGTCATGTTATATGCAGCGTGTACTTGCAAAACTTGTAATTAAAACAAAATATGATTATTTAGACTCAAGAGTAATGAATTACATATACTGTATGACATAACCGAAGCTAGATTGCACAAGCATGAAGCATGTGAATGTATAAATATATGCCAGAAAAAGGCATGTTTCTGTCTAAGAACATACCTACGAAGTACTATAAATACGGTACGAAACTAAAAAAATGACTCTTGTTTCAATAAAAGCATTGTAGGTCTACCCCTAAAACAAAGGCCCGCCCACACAAGCTGCCGAATAGCCAAACCACTATAACCCAAAACTTAAATCGCATCATTCCTTTCCGTCAGCAGCGCGTAGGGAACCTAACTGAACCGGAGCTTGGGTGCTCACCACCTTTGACGACCCATAAACTGATAGATCCACACCTCGGGTCTTCTCTTTCTCAATCTGATCCTTGATCCAGAAGTATGTGATCCTTAGTCCATCCTACAAAACACAGAATCAAATGACAGAATTAGCCTTTGCCCAAACTAAAATTTAGCCTAATCACAAGGCTCCCAATTTTTGGAAGGAGAAAATACAGTTAACAGGAAGAGCTTATTACCTTCAATCTCATGGTTGGAGCCCAGCCAAGTTTTTCTTTGATGAGAGTATTGTCAGAGTTACGGCCACGTACTCCTTCGGGGCCAGGTATATGCTGGATAGGAAGCTTCTTCTCATCAAAGCTCAACACAATCTCAGCCATCTCATTCATACTAACCATTTCATCACTTCCAATGTTAACTGGCTCCTTGAAGTCTGACTTCGTCAATCTAGATGCAAATCGAGAGAAAAGGGAAGATTATGACCAAGAACAAAAACAAAGGCATCGGTTAAGCCAAACGTGAACAACCACGACACTGAAATGCTACAAACAAAATCAAGGGAAAGATCCGAGTATTAGGACTATTAAGAGAGTACACACCTGAGCACACCTTCCACACATTCATCAATGAAGGTGAAAGACCGGGTCTGTAGCCCATCACCCCACATCTCAAACTTATCAGTTGATGTTAGAGCCTTTCTGCAGAATGCAGCTGGAGCTTTCTCCCTGCCACCTACAAAATTCAAGACAGAGAGTACTTAGCATAACAGAACAATAAACATGAAATAAAACTTGAAGGGAAACTTATAAAAATAATCATGTCAAAAGTTTCCATCTTGGCTATGAGGAACGCCAATTAGTGAAACAAGTAGAAACCGTTTCCATTATACTACTCTACCAAACTATGACAAGTTTTCAGACACTGAAAATAACGGCAGTTAATTGATATGTTACCTTTCCAGGTTCCGAAAGGACCGTAAATGTTATGGAACCTTCCAATTCGACATTCAATGCCAAAATCTTTTGTGTAATGCTTGCATAACTCCTCGGTAGCAAGCTTTTCCAAGCCGTAAGCATCTTGTGGCTGAAAAAAGGAAACAGAATCAAAATTGACCTCGCAACTATACTAGAAAGTAAAAACTCAAATTACACACAAATAAAAAATCAATACAAGTTTTAGAGGAAACTCTCACCTCTGCGGGCCAAGCATCGGACTCCTTAAGGCTGACATTAGAAGTCTCCAACTGCTTAAATTCAGGGTAAATGCAGGCACTTGAGGCATAAAAGAACCTAGGAACAATGAAACCAAATTCACAATGAGCTGATACGACCAGAGATGAATTCAATCAATCAACTTTCTCCTGGTAATCGACATAAAAAGCTATGATACATTTCATGTGACTTTAATGGTGACAACGTGAAAGAACAACAAACCTTTTAACACCACTAATCCTGGCGGCCTCAAGCATGTTAAAACTGATCATTGTGTTGTTATACATGATAACAGAATGATTAGACTGAATAAATCCCATGCCACCCATATCAGCAGCAAGGTTAAACACGTGATCAACATCCTTTGTAACCTTCAAGCAATTCTCCATCACCCTCAAATCGACAAGGTGGAACTCATCACAGAACATGTCCTCAGTCATATGCTCGTTCTTCTTCCAGTCCGAAGCAATAACATAGTGCCCTTCACTTTTCAGACGCCGAGCAATGTGGGACCCAATGAAACCACCAGCACCGGTGATCGAAATCCTTAACTTTTCCGATGGCCAGTACAGCTCCCTCTCGAGTTTGTCGTAAGTGTAAGCACCATAGTCATGTCCATCATTGCTACCCATTCTATAAATGACAAATTTAACCAAAATACATAATTCAGAAATAACTTTCTCACAAATCTTCACATGAAATGGTCTCAGGACACGAATTCAATTAAGCATTCAGGTTGACAGTCTTCATATGAATGCAGAACAGGAAAAAGAGTTAAACTTTCGGAATGTCGGTGGAGACAGAATAACATAGGCAGATAGATGAAGCAACCATGACAGCATATGTACACATCTATTATATACAAATACTACTACTATTCATTCATTATAATAACCGAAAACCCCACATGATTACGAATTTTGACACATACCAAAGAACCCCATTTCCCAATTTTAAAAAACTATACAGATTAAACTAATTCATAGAAATTAATTACGATATTCCAATTCATAAAAAGGAATCTAGCATTTCCAACCAAAACATAAAGATGTCACCTTTACAACAATGTTCGTGACAATTGTTAGCATACTAATTTCTTAAATTTACGGTTTCAGATCCACCCCCACCACAACCAAAATCAAAATACTATCAAAAACACAATATTATTCCATCAAAAACACAATTTAACAACATTAATAACCCAAAATTGTAACGGGCCCAATTCAAATTCAATAGAAAAATTGGTTAACATATAAAGACAACCCTAAATTTTGAATCTTTGGCGAAAATTGACATGAAATCCCAGAAATCAAATATGAAAAGGCTGAAAATACGTTACCTAATGAGCAGAAAAGGGGGGAAGTATTAATTAGAGGGGTTTGATGAAATAAGAGGGGAGGGAGGGGATAGTAGAGCAATGAATAGAGAATGAAGGGTTTGAATAAGTTTGGGAGTATTTATATGGGAAAAGAGTGGTATGGCGCAGACAGAGCCACAACCACAAGGCCACTTGTTTTCTCTCTCTAATCTTTATTATCGCCTTCCTGGTTTTCTCAAGGCGGGCTTTTGTCAGACTTGTTGTCTTCTTCTCTCACCACTCAAATTTATGTTTATGCTATTTCCAATTCTGATTTATACATTTCCAACCATTTTTAGGTTCCAATCACTTAAAAAATCACTCAATTCAAGTAACTGGGTATTAAGTCAGATTTTTTTCAGTTTAATTTCAATCATTTTCAGTTCAATTCAATTCAATTCAGCTTTTATAAGCTCAGTTCACCTCCCATAAGTGTAATTCAATTCCAATAATCTCAACTCCTAAAATAATACTCCGTACAACAACAACAATAATAATTCCTGTAATTTATTTCGATCTTAATACAAGTTCTTTTTTTTTTAAATGAAGGGAAAAAAATTATTGTTATTGTTATTATCCATTGACAAGTATGAAAAACAAAAGAAAAAAAATCTCATGATAAATTAAAATTTAAACTCATAATTACCATAATTGGAAAATTATACATGTATATCTTACTCTCTCCGTTTAAGCCGAACCTTCCCTTTTGTTTTTTTGCACAAATTCTAAGAAATTGATGGTTTATTATTAAAGGTGCAGATGGATAAAAGATAAGTATTTGTTTAATATTAAAACAATGACTGAAATAGAAATGGGTAGATTGGACTTGAATGTCAGGAAAGATTCGACTTGAATGGAGAGACTGCCATAATATGTTTCCTATCATGTGTCCCTTGATCACATTAGAAACACAAAATATTAGGTTTGATACCATTGCTAATTCTATTTGTACTTAGTCTCTCAGTAAAGTTAATGAGAGATCGTCTGTCAGGAGACCTTCTCTTTTAGAAAACTCATTATTATTACTGTTATTATTAATTATTTTTATTGTTATTATTTTATAATAATAATTATTACTCCGTATTATTATTTAGTTTTGTCATATTTTTTTTCATTTTTTAAATATTATTCCGTACTACATATTAGATAATTTATATAAGTAGTTATTAGTTTCAGCAATTATAGGTTCAGCTCAATTCCTATCCGTTCAGCTCAGCCTCATTTTAGCCGAAAAAAGCAGGACCTTATAAATTTGATTGTTTTATATTCTATGCGTCTTCTTTGTTTAATTGGATACTTCGTCGTGTGCGCGCAATTTTTTTACGTACACTCCCTAAGCTATATCCCTCCATATTTTTCGCTCCATTTATTTGATTAATATTTGTGAGAAGTATTATTATGAATAAGGCAAAAAAACGAGTACAATATAGTCATGTCAAATCTTATTTGTTTCGTCTTTATGAGAATATTAAGAATTTCACTTTTATAAAGATATTGATGATGTAAAACGTACCTCGACAATTGTGGAAAAAAAATGGACAATTGGATATAAATGGAAGGGGTACAGTGTAGAAACTATATCGATTACAATAATTGTATTTAGCTACATTATGAATCTAACAATAAAATATAATATAGGTTTTGTGTAGACTTAAAAGGTAAAAAAGACAAAATAAAACTTGTGTGTACTCCGTGTAAAACTATAAATGCACGGATCACATAGCGAGCTATGTTAATGAGAACTAAATCAAGATTAAAAAGCAAATTATTGTTAGAAACAGTTTCCTCTAGCACTACTAGAAAGTAGGAAACAGTCGACCGATATCAGCGACCATCTTCTGTCGCTATAAAAGACAGGCGACCGATATCAGTCTGTAGACACCCGCATTTTGACTGCCAGGTGTCTATAGCAGTTTCCAAAAAACACCCGATGATGATCGGACGCTAACGTGTTTCTACGCGCTCGGATATGGGCTCAAAATCTTTAGTTGCTGGCTTAGGCATTTACGAAGTAAAAATCTCACAAAACTGACCTCAAATCCAGGCCCAGTAGGTCGTTTCCAGTCAAACAAGCCTAATTTGGGTCAAAACCGACACCGGAAATAAAACCGACTTTTAGCGATTGGGTCAAACCCCGGTCAAAGTCGTTCCGAGACATACAAAACAGCCATTCAAACATCCAAAGTCCAGTCCAAATACAAAACCCACAAAATATCCAAAACCACGGTCCAAAAACTGACCCGTGCGATCCAGCTGACCTACTCGATCGAGTGTCAGCTCCACTCGATCGAGTGGGCCCTTAAACAAGCCCGACTGCAGGCGCACTGGGCCACTCGACCGAGTTGGCCAGTTACTCGGTCGAGTAACCCTAGACGGGGTACATGGGCAATGCCTATATAAACACCCCCATGCACACACTTCAAGACAACTTTTTTCACCCTAAGTCAACCCTAATTTCCAGCTTTACACACATTATTTCAAACCCTAATCACACATTAGGAACCCTAATAAACCCTAGCAATTCACAAACCCTAAACCACCATAACTTAGCTTACACTCGATACTCCCGTGCTAGCCACAACTACGAGTCCCGTCCGAGAACAAGAACATGTAAGTTGAGGGTGCAAAACCCCGTTCTTTCCCCTCTCCTTCTCTCTCGCGTCGCACGTCGTCTATGTCGTCGTCGTTGTCTCGTTTTTTACTTTATTCGCATCCTAATATCGTTAATATCACTAGTATAAAACATTAAAATACTTGTGAATTTGTGTCGAGTGCAAGGGATGTCGGAATAAGGAAACCCGAATATACAAGGGTATTGCACCAAGCGTTGCCGGTCGCTTATCCTGACACCCCTAGCACTTGGTTATTGAAACAAGTCAACCTAAATAATAGTTTTTATTTTCGTTCGCATTGTCATCATTCACCGCATATTTCATCAATTACAAACTATTTTCAAAACAAGTGTTTTTTATAAGGGTCGAAACCCGTTGACGCGGATCCGACATCACATAATCCCTAGGGATTCATTACGATGTCGGAGAGGCCGAGGGAATCAAGTCTTTCAGTTCAAGTAAAGTGTCGATCCGTTAGATTCGATACCAACTCAATAGTTGGATGTCGAATCTCAGCGGTTTAGTCAAATAATTTAACTAATCCGATCTTTCGTTGATGCTAACATAGATGTAATTAATTCGATAAGAATGCGACACTATAAACGTGGAGGAAAATTCATATTGTTTTAGTTAACTTAACGACTTAAAAGCATTTTTTTAAGTTTTCACTCTAGTATTCCATATCCATTCAATAATCGAATACGGGATATGACGAGTATCGTAGTTAAGTATCGATTATAAATTCCACAATATTTATGCCCGATTCAACAAACTCCTCGAATTATCAAAAATCAAAAAGCAATTTCGAAATCGACAATAAATTGCAAAGCGAACCCTAGTTCGTACAGGGGGCACTCGATCGAGTGCCTAGTCCACTCGGTCGAGTGGCACCCCAAAAACGAGACAGAATGCTATTGTGACAACCACTCGATCGCGTCTCGCAATGACTCGGTCGAGTTCCCTCATAACTCGGTCGAGTGACGTCACGAAATCCGGACATAATCCTTTTCAGAGGTCCACTCGGTCGAGTCCCTCAATGACTCGGTTGAGTGGCCCCTTTATCACGTCAAACCGTGAGTTCCATAAGGTCATCTGAGTCTCGTTAATGTTTTTTTATGACTTAGGTCAATACGTGTCAAATCAATCACGTGAAACATCACTTTTCAAAACCTTGCATCATCCCATTTACGTCATTCTATATTATTCTATATTTTCGCAAACCGTTATTATCGTTATACCGTTACTAACAAGTTTGTTTTTTTTCTTGTTGATTTTCATTGTTTATTTTATTGTACTAAAATGAACTCGCATGCTAAATATACTTCGACGTTAGAATTAGTTGCATTAAATCGACATAGAAACCCATTCAATTCTTCGCATGTCTAGGGAATATATTGTTTGCATAACATTTTCCCCGTTCAACTAACGCGCGTATTAGAAAGTCACTCGATATCTTAGTAGAGGCCGCCAATGTGCGGGCGGGGTTGGTTGTCCTTAGTGGGCTTCCCAACACGTACCCTCACCCCTTACTCAGAACCTCGGTTTCCGGATGCCCGAAACCGTTGGCGCACGAGAGTCATTCAATACACGATAACCGGTAGTGACGGTATCGGTATCGCAATGCAAAGGGACGAGCCCAATAAACTCTGACATCGGAAATGGGCCGTATTTTAATTTGTATACGGCCCACTACGACATAGAGTGGGTTCGAACGGGCCCGAACTCCCACAAAGTTCGGTGGCGACTCCACTTCGATTTAAATTTCAATTCGATCCATTCTCATATGGAGATTCATTCGCCTCCCTAAACCCGCGCGTGGCCGCGTCGGGGTGGACCTATGTCATGTCCACAATTTGGCGACTCCGCTGGGGATTAACTGATGCGTGACTTACCATCGGCATCCTCAGGGTAAGACTCGAATATAAATCGTTTGACTAGTACAATACGCATTTTAGTTTTACTGTTCATGCATAACCCCATATTTTCTCGGGCCGGTACTCGCGACCGACGTCCCACTATACCGTGATGTACTCCAATATGGATATGTCAAAGGTGTACATAGTCGATTCGAGTGGGTTTCGCGGCATGTTCTAAGCTCAACTCGACTTAGAAAGTCCGTCTGGATCAACGTCTAGATTATGTGCACTGGTATAGACCCTATCTAGACCGACCGAGACTTAGTGTAGAGCATACATGGTGTCGTTATAATGCTTGCGTGACTATGTGCTACTTGGTTTCCTTGTCGTTTTCAAAAACCGTCACTTTTCAAAAAGTACATCTTTTTCAAGATATCCAATTTCAAAACCCGGGACGTATACCGAACTTAGGACTTATGATTTTACTCAAAATAGCCTATTTCTAGCCGGTATTCTGCCCATTTCAAAACTTGAAAATATTTTTGGACTTTCAAAACCGAGGCCCGATGCCTTTTTCCATTTTTTTCGTAAAAATCGGGCCCCTCCCCCGAGTTCTCTCGGATTTTCCAAAAATAATCCATTTTCAAAGCCTTCCTCTTCTTAGGATTTCTCGTATTTAGCAGTGTCGGGTCGTGTCTTGAGTCGTCGAAGTCTTTAGCGTCGAAACTCTGTCGATCTTACATCATGGGTTTCTTCCCTATCCCAGTCCGCCTTATTAGACTAAGGCAAGGCTCACCTGCGTAGGACATACTCCTACAAAGGAAGGCCCGTTTACACAATCGAGTCCAAAGTCTGGGGATGTCTCACGTGGACCTTCTTTCGAACAGGACTCGTCCCACCCACCGAATCCTAAAGAAGGCCCACCTTTCACAAGTCACCCGTCTAGGTGTCTTTTCCGAGTCATTTCCCTTTTCAGTCTTGTTCGGGATGTACTTTCTATTCCGGGATTTGGGCTAGTTTCTGATTACGCGGTGTTCTTACAGATAGGCCACCCGACACCAGATATCAACGCAAGATGGACGAATTGAAGAACGCACTAGCCAAGATCGAAACCCAATTGAGTGCCATCCAGACTGACCAAACGACACTCGCCACTTGTGTGAGCGCCATGGAGAAAGGGATTCCTCCTGCTGGATCTGAGCCCACTGGGCCCATAGCTGAACTAATCAGCGTAGTTCGCAGGCTGGAAGAACAGGTGCACCTGTCAACGAACAACTCGATCCACACTAAAAATGCTCGTTCCTATTCGCCTTTAAATGACGAGCTACCTGCTAACCTCAACCTCACGGGAATTCCAATGTTTGAGGGTATTGAAGACCCGGTCCACCACATCCGGGCTTTCAAAGATTTTATGGCGGTCAAAGGGGTGAAGTCCACCATGTTTACGCACTTATTCCCTTCCTCCCTTGAAAAGCATCCTAAGGCCTGATTCTACAGGCTCAATTCCAAGAAATATAAGACTTGGGATGATGTGGCAACTGAATTTGCTCGAAATTATGCTGACAATACCGAGATCCAGACTACAATGCGTACTCTGGAAGTGATGGCCCAAGAGCCCAAAGAAGGGTTCACAAAATATCTCCAAAGATGGCGGGCCGAAAGTGTGAAGCTGGTTGATAAGCTCAGCGAGAAAGTGCTAGTGGAGGCTTTTGTCAAGAATCTCCTCCTATCCTACCGGGTCCATCTCCGGTATGCCATCATCCCTAATTTTGCCGCCCTTACTGAAATGAGCACAAGGATCGAAGATGACTTAAGGTTAGAGAGCCTGACTAAGGCCTCTACCAAGGGATATCAGGGGGCCAGCTCATCTGTGAGCAAGCCCACACCGGCAGCTGCAACTCGCAGCATCTTCGATGAGGTAAATCTGCTTGACACCTCATCCAAAAAGAATACACCAACTCGGGTATTCACGGATATAGGGACTACCTATACCTACGCCTTACAAAGGCTATCTTCAAAAGGCCTTATTCAACCAATAGGCCCGACTCCCGAACTTCCAGTAGAGAAAAGACCCAAGAGCTACAATGTCCAAGCCTATTGCCAGTATCACCGTGGTAATGGGCATGACACGGAAAAATGTTGGAAACTGAAACATCTGATCCAAGATCTGATTGAGAATGGGAAAATACCGTTGCCCGGAGACAAACCGAGTAACAAAGAAAACCCGTTCAGTGCCCATGCTATATTCACCAGGGAGGTAATCGACTGCTCTCACCTCATTTCCCCTTATATCCCACAAATTAACGGGATATGGTTCGACGATGAGGACGACGTTTACCTGGCCAAAGGGGAAACTGTCCCCATCACAAGTGAAGAGGTCCGAAAAGCTAAGTCCAAAGCCTTAGCCACTAACCACCTCGCCGCAGTTGGGCGCCCTACTCCCACAACCGTCACTGAACCTGCCAGGACGGATCCTACCCCCGAAGAACCAAGCAGCGACACGGCTTTGGTCCAGCAATTGAAGAGGGTTCGAGCTGACTTAACCATATGGCAACTTCTGGTTAGCTCGCAAGCACATCGAGAAGCACTGACCAAGGCTCTCGATGAAATCAAGGTCGACTCTCAGGTTACCCCCGCTGAAATGGTACCCATTATCATGCCCTATCTCAAGGGCAAATCCAAAGAAGAAGGCCCACTCATAACCTTCTCTGAGTCCGATCTACCACCATTTGGGGTCGCCCATAATTTGGCCCTATACATCGGGGTCATTTACCGGGGAAAGTACCTCCCAATGACCCTAATCGATGACGGATCTGCTGTAAATGTCCTTCCCTTAAGGACCGCTAGGGCCCTCAGCATCACAGATGCCGACTATCTCCCGACGGCACAGACTATCCAGGCTTTCGACGGAAGCCCAAAACCAGTCGCCGGGGCCGTTAAGCTGACAATAATAACGGGCCCAATCGAAAAAGAATTGGAGTTTCAGGTGATCGATGTCACCTCGTCCTTTAACTTACTACTAGGAAGGCCTTGGATCCATGCAGTCAAGGCCGTATCCTCTACCCTCCACAGAAAAGTCAAAATGCCGCTTCAGGACGGTGTCATCACACTGGAGGCGACCCCCATTACCGTAGCAAGCTACAATGCTACGGGCCGGGCCGACCCACAAGGATTTGATTTCGTGGGCATGATCGAGGAGGAATATCACTTCAGGCCTTACTTTACCACAAGCATCGACACGATGCTACAAAACTTGGGCTACTTACCGGGGGCTACCTCGAGGCCGTATCTTCCAGCTGGGAAGATTATCGAGGTCCTAAACGATGGCGAATCACAGTTCGGATTGGGGTATGCTATAACCCCAGAAAACGTGGTCCGGGCCGGTATTCAGAAGGCCACCAACCTCATCAAGGGTATTTACTTAGGCCCCTATAGCCCGAAGTTAACTGACTACTTCGTCACTCCTGTATTCGGAGCTATTCAAGTGGGCCTCTACCAACCCACCATCACATATCCCGAGACCAAAACGGCTCGGGAATGCAATTTCTTCCCTGATGATATATTCACCCTTATCCAGGCCGAGTCCAAAGAAGGTGAAAACAACTCCGAGCCCGTGCTGGGGATCCTATTTGGAGAAGACAAGGCCGTCCCTGCTCCAAAGGATGATTTGGTCAAACTGATCCTCCGCAGCAACCGGTTTGACCCAACAAAGCTAATCTCCGAAGTTGGTATGGATACCGGAAAAAGGGCCTTGAAGAAGACCATCAAGTGGACCGACAACCAGGGTCGGACCTACAAGTTAACCGCCAGCGAGGGGGATATGTCGGGTACAGAGTCCGAGTCCGAGTCTGAGTCAGAGTCAGAGTCGGAGCCTGAGTCCAAGTCTAGAGGGTCTGGTGCTAGAGTCCAATCTGTAACCCCTCTTCCTTTAGCCACTGGAGTCTCGGGGCCTGTCCCGAGAGCACTCCCTATCCCGCTACTGACCAACGATCAGATGGCCGCTCTATTCGAGCTTTTATCAAAATTTACCATTAATAATAATAATAATAACGAAAATCGTTCTGCTAACAACTTGTCTTATTTCCAAAATTCTTTCAATTTCAAAAATTTTATATGCAATGACATTGAGAAACCCGACGAACAGGTACCTCTGCCTCCGCATCTGATCGAGCAACTCGAACAAAGGGAATCCCGAGATCCGGTAATTGAAGAAACCGAGTCCATTAACGTGGGAACCACTTTAGAGCCCCAGATGCTTAAGTTGGGCCTATCCTTAGCTCCTGAGGAGAAGAAGCAATTCACAGACCTCCTCCAAGAATTCAAGGACGTCTTCGCATGGTCCTACAAGGACATGCCGGGGATAGATTGAGAAATAGCTGAACACCATATACCCATCAAAGATGGGAGCAAACCGGTAAAACAGAAACTCCGGAGAATGAGGCCCGAATGGTCTCTCAAAGTCAAAGAGGAAGTAGACAAACAATTCAAAGCAGGCTTTATACAAGTGTCTGAATATCCAGACTGGGTCGCAAACATCGTGCCGGTACCCAAGAAGGACGGCAAGGTACGGGTATGTGTAAACTTCCGGGACCTTAAAAAGTCCAGCCCAAAAGACGATTTCCCGTTACCACACATCGACGTACTGCTGGATAGCACGGCCGATCATGCCCTTCTATCATTCATGGACGGGTTTGTCGGATACAATCAAATTACAATGGCAGAAGAGGATATGAGTAAGACCACCTTCATTACACCTTGGGGTACTTACTGTTACACCGTCATGCCATTTGGGCTTATCAATGCCGGGGCCATTTATCAACGGACCGCCACTACTTTATTACATGATATGATGCATAAAGAAGTGGAGGTCTACGTGGACGACATGATCGTCAAGTCCAAAGATCAAAGCGGGCACATCACGGCCCTAAGAAAGTTCTTTACCAGGCTACGTAAATACAATATGAGACTGAACCCTCAAAAATGCAGTTTCGGGGTAACGTCGGGCAAATTACTGGGCCATATCGTTAGCCAACGCGACATCGAGGTCGACCCAGCTAAAATCAAAGCCATCACCGAGATGCAACCACCCAAGACCGAAAGAGAAATAAGGGGGTTTCTCGGGAAAGTCCAATACATCAGCCGGTTTATTTCAAAGCTAACCATGGTATGTGAGCCCATTTTCAAGAAACTGAAGATATGAGAACGGGTACTGTGGGACGATAAATGTCAAGCGGCTTTTGATAAAATCAAGGAGATTTTGTCTGCACCACCGGTTTTAATGCCACCTTAACCCGATCTGCCTTTGTCCTTATACCTAACAACGACCGAGACAGCCATGGGGGCTATTCTGGCCCAGACAGACGATTCCGAAGAACAGGCTATCTACTACATCAGTAAAAAGTTCCTGGAGTATGAATGCAAATATAAAATGCTCGAAAAGACGTGTCTACCTCTGGTCTGGGCCACTAAAAAGCTCCGACATTACATGCTTAGCCACGAAGTACATGTTTGATCCAAAATGGATCCTATCAAGTACCTGTTCGAGAAGCCCATCCTCAATGGCAGGATGTCCAGATGGACTTTGATGCTCGCAGAGTTTGACCTCAAATTTGTGCCATTAAAAGCCATCAAAGGCCGGGTAGTGGCAGAATTCCTTGCCGACAGTCCGATATCTGAAGAGGGACACACCGATACTTGGGCCTTTCCTTATGAAGACATATTCCATACCGATACCAAAACATGGGATTTGTATTTTGACGGGGCATCCAACTTCCGAGGATTTGGGGTCGGAATTCTGTTAATCTCACCACAAGGGGAGCACACCCTCTTATCCATCAAATTGGACTTTGACGTGACCAACAACGCAGCCGAATATGAAGCATGCATTCACGGGTTGCAAGCCGCCGCTGATCTAGGAGTAACGAACCTCCGGGTCCACGGTGATTCATCATTGGTCATCAATCAAGCGCTCCAAAAATGGAAAACTCGGAATGCCAATCTCGTGGCTTACCAAGCACGAGTAAGGGTTCTGGAGAAAAAATTCCAGAAGGTGGAGTATATCTATCTACCCCGGGAAGAAAATCAATTTGCAGACGCACTTTCCAAATTAGCATCTTTATTGAATATCCCAGAACACCTAACTAGCATGCCGATCTGTGTCGAAAGGCGGTCTGAGCTGGCTTATATCCATGCCATCCAGGATATCGAGATAGCTGACCCCAAACCTTGGTATCAGGCCGTCCTAACCTACTTGGCAACGGGAGAGTATCCCCCGGGAAGTGAAAACCGGGCCAAGAAGGCCTTATGAAGATTGGCGACCCAATTTGTTCGTACGGACGACGGGCAGCTATACAAAAAGACGGCACAGGGGGCTCTCCTCCTATGTATTGACAAAATACAGGCTGAAAAGGTTATGTCCGAGGTACACGATGGTGAAAATGGCCCACATATGAATGCCCATATGTTAGCCCGAAAAATCATGAGGCTCGGATATTATTGGAACACCATGGAAACGGACTGTCAGTCATATGTCAAACACTGCCATAACTGTCAGATCTTTGCCAACGTACAGCACATGCCGTCATCTCTGCTATACACCATGACGTCCCCGTGGCCATTTTCGACATGGGGCATTGATATAATTGGAAAGGTATACCCTTCCGGGACGGGAGGTCATTGCTTCATCTTGGTGGCCATTGACTATTTCACCAAATGGGTCGAAGCCGAGTCATATCGTGTCTTGAACGCCAAGCACGTGGTCAAATTTATCCAGAATAAGATCATATGTCGGTACGGGATCCCACACGAGTTTATCAGTGATCATGGGACCCATTTTCAAGCTGAAACTGCCACGTTGCTAGCAAAATACAAAATTCAGAAGCATACATCTTCACCCTACTGACCCCAAACAAATGGAGCGGTAGAAGCGGCTAATAAAACAATTGTCACCATACTTAAAAAGATGGCTGAGAATTACCGGGACTGGCCCGACAAAATACCTTTTGCCCTATGGGGGTACCGGACGTCAATTCGCACCGCAACCGGAGCAACTCCATATTATCTGACATATGGAATGGAGGCGGTCCAACCGGTCGAGCTAGAAGTACCATCCCTAAGGATTTTACTGGAGAGTCAAGTACCGGAAGCAGATTGGGTACAAGCCCAATACGATTCGCTAGTTCTTTTGGACGAACGGCGGTCCCGGGCCCTCATCAATATCCAAATATATCCAAGGAGGATCCAACGGGCTTTCAACAAAAGAGTTAGGCCCAGAAACATCAAAGAAGGGGATCTAGTCCTAAAATCGGTCCGTGCCCTACTACCGGTTGACCCAAGAGGAAAATTCAAACCTAATTGGGCTGGGCGATACTTAGTCAAGAAGGTCCTATCAGGAGGAGCGGTGATGTTGACAGACCTGGACGGGAATGAATTCGTCAACTCGACCAATTTGGACCAGCTGAAGCGCTACTACCCATAAACCCTATCTCAATGTCATTTGCAAAAGTTTATAAAAATTCGTCTTTTTATAAATTTTCAAAAATTGTAGACAAGTCAATAAGCTAGGATTATTCATCCTACTGTCGCACATCTTGAATAATTGTCTTGGTGAATTTCGAAAATTGCAAAAAAAATCCATATTTGAAATACGTTTGGTTTGATTCCGCTAATTGTGGATACGTAGGCAACCCCTCAAAAGGGTACAACCACTGCAATAACGAAAAGACGGGAACGGTATTCACTAATATGTCTTTTATTAAAATCCCGATAAACTCGGGAATTCCAAAATTACAAAAACTTCCGAAAACAAAAACGCCAAAACCGGCAAGCAAAAAAAATCACACCAAAAAATAATAATAATACTCAAATAATAAAACAAAGGAGACTAATATTCGTGCATCTTGCCCTTCCCTTTGTCCTTTGGGTCGCGCGGAGCCTGAGGTCGCCAGGGCGGGGGCGAGCGTTCCGGAATCACGAGGGGAACCTCTTTAGCTCGAACCCGTTTCTTTGACAGCGGGTCTTCTGCTATTGTTTTTGGTCCAAGTCGAGCCCGCACGTGCTCGGGTAGTCTATCTCGTGGGCCAAGTCGGTCCTGCACTGCTAGTCTTGGGCCCAGTCTCCTTTCCAAGTCAGTCTGGGGGCTCACTTTCCCCCGTGCACCTCTAGCACTAGACCCTTCAGCTTGAGTCTTAGTCTTCTTTCTCTGACCTGACATTAGACGGACCAGAGTAGCTGGAGTGTCACCTTCGTCGAAGAAGCCCCTATTATCTTTAGCTTGCTCCCTCCGCAGCAGATCAAAAGCTTCATCGACCTTCAAAGCAACTCGGGTTTCGGCATCACCTGTTTTAGTCCACTTCACATAGGAGTCTGAAACCCAGATTGAGTGACGAGATGTGGGAATAGGCCAGGTATGTCGGGTGTACCACCTTTGCATCCAGGTATCGCACATTACATCAGTCAGTTGGGTAGGGTCACTCACAACTGCTTCAATCTCTGGGATTCTCTGGGTCCAACCATACTGCCTTAGTATGCGGTCCGGGTAGAGATGAACTGTCTGCCTGAAAGACAATATTACCTGATAGCGAGCTCTGTCCCTCGGATCCAAGCCTGTCCAAACATAGATGGGCCACCACGACACTACCCATCGAATCAACGGACCACCATGGAATGATAGCACCTCGTCCCAATATTTCTGGGTAATCTGGCGAGAAAAATCAATGGCCCGTCTCCTCGTCATCACCTGATTATGACGGTAATTGCTCGCGTCAAGAGGAGGATCTATCACAAATAGCCTCTCGTATAGCCAAATCTGAAAAAGAAGGCAAAAATATGAGTTCCTAAGACGAAACAGGCGTCCGCCTAGGGGCACTTGATCGAGTGCCTGAGGGTTACTCGATCGAGTAGCATCTATAAACACGAACAGGGGGCTTTTTACGAGGGCACTCGATCGAGTGCCAGAGTGACTCGATCGAGTGCCCACTGCAGCAGAAAAATCGCGAAAAAAAATCAAAAATCAAGAAGTTGGAGAAATAATAAAAAAAATCTGACATACTTGCAATAAACGAGTACTCCCGGTCAAGCGGACCGACGAATCCCTCTTACGGTTGTCTAGACCTTGGATAATTTCACCCGTGATCAGCCAAGCCGGGCTGTACTCCGTCTCCATCAAATCAACCATGGTCAGAAGGCGAGCGTTACCCATGCATGACAATTAAGTCCATATGACCTTCAAAAGCATAAACATGGAGCATACAGAAAGAAAAAGCCCTACGGCTGTGAACCGGTCTGACCCGGACATCGTGAGGATTCATAAATTTCTCCGCCAAGTCGATCAGAGAAACATTACCATCCTTCATCATGAGGGATACTTCATTGTGGGAAAGTCCTAAAAATTCCCATAGTTTTCTCCTTGGGTCATAGACCGAATAGGGTATGGCAGGTCGGAGTATCGGGTTCCATCCTCCCACGGCAGCAATCTCCTCAGGTAAAGGACAAACTTCTCCCCGGGGAAAGGCAAAGACATGATATATGTCGTCCCAGTAAGACAAGCAGGCATCAAGGAAATAACGATCGACCTTCATCTGATGGAATGGATACAACTGAGTAATACCCGTCTGATTGAGAGCCACCCTATCCGTGTCCCTAAAGCGTTGGGACCATTCTTGCAACATCACGGTCAATCGATCGATTCCCATGGTTAAAATTCTTGAAAGGAATAAAGAGACTTTCGTTTTGAGAAGGGATGAATTATGAGGAGTTTGTGAAGAAAATCAAAGACAAGGGAGGGCTATATATAGCATCAACCTTACAAACCTCTTTCCATATCACTTTTCCATGAAAAGTTTCCTAATCCTAACATGATCAACATACAAGCCTCGTCTCGAGATTCCCTAATCCTAACCCGGGAATTAGTCATCCCGAATTTCCTTAATTTTCAAAAATTTGAAAATTTCAAAAATTCAAAAAATCAAAAATTTCAAAAGTTTCAAAAATTCCAAAAATTCAAAAGATCATTTTTTTCCCCAGTGCGAGTCATATTTGTTTCACCTACGTGTTGCATGCAAAATTTTATGTAACTTATACAGGTACAATTCAAGACCGCGCAATTCACATATCTCCCCAGCGAAAAGTCCGAGGCGGCATTTTCCCCGGAATGACACGGGATGGGCCCACATATAGGCACACCCAGGACTTATGCGACAAGTCCGATTCCCCACGGAGTTATCATCATCAACTCAGGTATGATTTCTATCTTATGGCTGACGGGCCCTTCACGCGAGTCTAATGGACTATAAACGACCCGATCGGAAGTCTGCCAGGTTTCAATCCGCGATTGGCCTGGTAGCTACTCTGACTTTCGCCTTGTCCAAGCCTCAGTCAGAGCGGGGGCTCTATAGACACCCGCATTTTGACTGCCAGGTGTCTATAGCAGTTTCCAAAAAACAACCGATGATGATCGGACGCTAATGTGTTTCTACGCGCTCGGATATGGGCTCAAAATCTTTAATTGCTGGCTTAGGCATTTACGGAGTAAAAATCTCACAAAACTGACCTCAAATCCAGGCCCAGTGGGTCGTTTCCAGTCAAACAAGACTAATTTGGGTCAAAACCGACACCGGAAATAAAACCAACTTTTAGCGATTGGGTCAAACCCTGGTCAAAGTCGTTCCGAGACATACAAAACAGCCATTCAAACATCCAAAGTCCAGTCCAAATACAAAACCCACAACATATCCAAAACCACGGTCCAAAAACTGACCCGTGCGCTCCAGCTGACCCACTCGATCGAGTGTCAGCTCCACTCGATCGAGTGGGCCCTTAAACAAGCCCGACTGCAGGCGCACTGGGCCATTCAACCGAGTTGGCCAGTTACTCGGTCGAGTAACCCTAGACGGGGTACATGGGCAATGCCTATATAAACACCCCCATGCACACACTTCAAGACAACTTTTTTCACCCTAAGTCAACCCTAATTTCCAGCTTTACACACATTATTTCAAACCCTAATCACACATTAGGAACCCTAATAAACCCAAGCAATTCACAAACCCTAAACCACCATAACTTAGCTTACATCTCGATACTCCCGTGCTAGCCACAACTACGAGTCCCGTCCGAGAACAAGAACATGTAAGTTGAGGGTGCAAAACCCCGTTCTTTCCCCTCTCCTTCTCTCTCGCGTCGCACGTCGTCTATGTCGTCGTCGTTTTCTCGTTCTTTACTTTATTCGCGTCCTAATATCGTTAATATCACTAGTATAAAACATTAAAATACTTGTGAATTTGTGTCGAGTGCAAGGGATGTCGGAATAAGGAAACCCGAATATACAAGGGTATTGCACCCAGCGTTGCCGGTTGCTTATCCCGACACCCCTAGCACTTGGTTATTGAAACAAGTCAACCTAAATAATAGTTTTTGCATTGTCATCATTCACCGCATATTTCATCAATTACAAACTATTTTCAAAACAGTGTTTTTTTATAAGGGTCGAAACCCGTTGACGCGGATCCGACATCACATAATCCCTAGGGATTCATTACGATGTCGGAGAGGCCGAGGGAATCAAGTCTTTCAGTTCAAGTAAAGTGTCGATCCGTTAGATTCGATACCAACTCAATAGTTGGATGTCGAATCTCAGCGGTTTAGTCAAATAATTTAACTAATCCGATCTTTCGTTGATGCTAACATAGATGTAATTAATTCGATAAGAATGCGACACTATAAACGTGGAGGAAAATTCATATAGTTTTAGTTAACTTAACGACTTAAAAGCTTTTTTTTAAGTTTTCACTCTAGTATTCCATATCCATTCAATAATCGAATACGGGATATGACGAGTATCGTAGTTAAGTATCGATTATAAATTCCACAATATTTATGCCCGATTCAACAAACTCCTCGAATTATCAAAAATCAAAAAGCAATTTCGAAATCGACAATAAATTGCAAAGCGAACCCTAGTTCGTACAGGGGGCACTCGATCAAGTGCCTAGTCCACTCGGTCGAGTGGCACCCCAAAAACGAGACAGAATGCTATTGTGACAACCACTCAATCGCGTCTCGCAATGACTCGGTCGAGTGGCCGTGCACTCGGTCGAGTTCCCTCATAACTCGGTCGAGTGACGTCACGAAATCCGGACAGAATCCTTTTCAGAGGTCCACTCGGTCGAGTCCCTCCATGACTCAGTCGAGTGGCTCCTTTATCACGTCAAACGTGAGTCCCATAAGGTCATCCGAGTCTCGTTAACGTTTTTTTATGACTTAGGTCAACACGTGTCAAATCAATCACGTGAAACATCACTTTTCTAAACCATGCATCATCCCATTTACGTCATTCTATATTATTCTATATTTTCGCAAACCGTTATTATCGTTATACCGTTACTAACAAGTTTTTTTTTTTTTTCTTGTTGATTTTCATTTTTTATTTTATTGTACTAAAATGAACTCGCATGCTAAATATAACTTCGACGTTAGAATTAGTTGCATTAAATCGACATAGAAACCCATTTAATTCTTCGCATGTCTAGGGAATATATTGTTTGCACAACATTTTCCCCGTTCAACTAACGCGCGTATTAGAAAGTCACTCGATATCTTAGTAGAGGCCGCCAATGTGCGGGCGGGGTTGGGTGTCCTTAGTGGGATTCCCAACACGTACCCTCACCCCTTACTTAGAACCTCGGTTTCCGGATGCCCGAAACCGTTGGCGCACGAGAGTCATTCAATACACGATAACCGGTAGTGACGGTATCGGTATCGCAATGCAACGGGACGAGCCCAATAAACTCTGACATCGGAAATGGGCCATATTTTGTATACGGCCCACTACGACATAGAGTGGGTTCGAACGGGCCCGAACTCCCACAAAGTTCGGTGGCGACTCCACTTCGATTTAAATTTCAATTCGATCCATTCTCATATGGAGATTCATTCGCTCCCCAAACCCGCGCGTGGCCGCGCCGGGGTAGACCTATGTCATGCCCATAGAGTCGCTAAGAGGCGGTCGACCTTTGTGGTCGCTTAAAAAGGCAGTGGGTGATCCATATCGGTCGCTAAAAAAGACGGGCGACAGACATCGATCGCTAATACTAGCGACTAAAAATGGTCGCTATGAATACTACTTAGCGGCCAATGTCGGTCGCCTTACGCTTCACCTGAAGGTCAGAGAGGACCTGGAATGTCTAAATTAGTGACCAATATTGATCGCTATTTATCCCATATAGTGACCGAAATCGGTCACTACTAGGACTGTAATTGGCTGATTAATTTTGTTTCATTTCTAACCAAAATCTGCACCAAAAAAATCACACAACAATGACAATACGTGCGAACACATTCGAAACACCACGCATATCAGCCACATAACGCCAGCTTCACACGTCCTCAATTGTCAACCAAGATAACTAAATGTCATAAACAAACTAAATTCAGAATCATCTTACAAACTTCCTTAATAAACATTCATAAACTACGAACTTTTTTTAACTACAACTAATAACAAGATCTAATCATCTAACAGGGAAGCTAGTGGTTGCACCACTCCCACCCCCATTGAAGGGGTCTCTAGGGTCTAGAGATCGGGGAATGGGTCCAGAGTTGCAGTTATACTGTTGAAGGCTCCTCAAGCGGGCGAGTTCTTCAAGTATTTGTCGGTTTGTCTCATTGGTTTGCTTGATTTGTTCAGCAATCGCCGCACGTTCCACCTTTTCTTCATCAATCTTTGTCCTCATTTGAGCCATGGCGGAGGGTGCGTACTCGTTTTGGCTCGAGTACCTCCTCGAGCATTTGGTGGGATGCAGTATAGTGTGTGAGCGTTCCCCGTACCATACACCCCTCTCTTGTGCTACCCATTGACAACCTCGAACCATATCTGATTCAGATATTTACTGTCAGCTTCATCGGTAGATGTGGCTTCCTTATATTCTTCCTAAAAAACAATGATTTGATGATTAGGTGATCTTTAATCCACAAAGTTACAATATAAAGAACAATATAGATTTCCTTATGTTAAAAACTCACCCAAATTTTGGCGTCCTTCTTCGTAATGAAGCCTCTTTGACCATTGTAATCTACTTTGCTTTTTGTCTGCACAAACAACTCCGCAGCCTTGGGCAGTTTTCCCGTTTTCATTTGAATCTATTAAGAATATATACATTTCCTGTTAATAATTACAATGAAAACATAAAATAAGATTCCAAAAAAATAAGAGGTTTGAAATACTTATATCCAAAGCGCGCCAGTAGTTGGATTGTGACCCCCTGTAATGTGTCGGCTTAACTTCATTTTCAATGTTTCCCCGCCTCTTGTTTATTTCTACTTGGACGGATCTCTTTTGGAATGCTTTGAAGGACTGGGCCACATTAAATTGATCGAGTGCAGCGGCTACATTTTACATTGAGTGATGAATTAAGAGTAAAAAAAATCCTATTCAAGTACGGAGATTAATTATATTGAGAAGTCAAAACTTGAAGAAATTTCTCCGCCTTGTTCTCGTTGGCAAGCTTCCACATGTTGTCTTTAAATCGGCTTAACAACCGCCATATAGTGATCTCACGCTACAACCTCGAGGCTTGGATCCCACCAGAATTTTAACTATAAGAACCTTTGTTGTTAGTAGTTTATTAATCCGTAAACGATAAATACATGAGGTAAGTTAACTAATAAACAAAAAAACAACGTGCTTTAAAGTTGTTAAACCACTGCTCCTGTTGCCACGCACACACCTGAGTCCAACTGGTACAAAATGCAGTCATGTTGGTCTTAAAACTCTGTGTCACACCAGTGACAACAGGTCGATGCCAAAACCTGCACCATTTACGAAAATGTATGTAACATCTGAAACAAAATATTTAAAAACCTTAACCAATAACAAAGTTGCTTATATAATGTTTCACCATGTGTTGTCAAGACTTAAAATTATACGCCCGTCATCCCGGCCTACGCCTGATCTCATGAGGTGGCAGTGGACCTTGTTGTTGTTGTTGTTTAGCGACCTCCTCGTCTCATCCTGCTGCTCCTGTTGCTGTTCCTGTGCAGCTTGTCTACTCTTGCTGCCGCTCCCAACCCTAAGTCGATGGCCTAACGTCATCTCCGCTGTCAAAGATAGAAAGTTAGAAATCAAAAAAATTAACAATAATATAATCATCTAGTAATCAAAACAATAAAAACAATTAACAATTTAAATAATACAATTTTAAACAATATCCATCTAGTAATCATCGTCACTATCGTTGTCCTCTCCCATCTGGCTACTCGAACCACCTACATCCTCCTCCTCGTCATCAACCTCAAAATCATCGGTGCCTTCCACTTCGCAGTCCTCTGCCTCCTCAACCATATCCCCAACATCCATTGCATCGTCCTCACCAGCTTCATCATCTTGTGAATCCTCCCCCCACCACCACCTCATTATCATCCTCACTTGCGAAAGAAGTTTCATCAATTGGAGACAATCTTGTTCCACTAGAAATAACCTCTTCTTGAAAAACGTTAGTGTCAATTTTCCCCTGTGGCTTAGTTTTAAACACCGGCCACCACTGATTTTGATTTCTATCATTTTTTGTGGTTGGATAAGGAGCAAAATACACTTGGTCTGCTTGATGTGCAAGTGTAAATGGATCATACTTAGAGTATTTTCTGGTGTGATTAACTTCAACTTGTTTGTACCGTGCATGTACTCTTGTACCATGCACTGAGTTGTCCTTCTATTTGCATTTAAATATCACAGCTCTATATGTATGGTCACTTCCAGCATAGCGCAACTCAAAGCTCTCCTCCAATAGACCGTAGTAGTCGTCACCATCAAGAGAAGAAACAGTCACACCAAAATTACATCTAGCCTTACTATTGCCATGGTTAAATGTATGGAAATTATAACCATTAACCGAATACGGTTACAAGTTCTAACTTTCTGCAAATGACCTAATGCTAAACTTCTAACCAAATCATCCTGGATATTTGAAGCAATTACATGATTCTTAAGCCAGTTGGGGAATTGTTCTTCATGCTTATTTCAAACATCATCAGCATTTACATTTGGATTAGCAGCGAGAAATTCCGTTACAAACTGATTCTCATAAGGCTCCAGAACCTCACAATTTGATAATAAGTAAAGGTGAGCACGATTGTGTTCCTTTTCATCTAACATCCTTCATCCCCCAACTGATGTAGATCATTCATCTACCTTACTTTGAAAAAACTCTGGTATGTTGGGATCAATCATCTCAGGTTTTTCTAGGTTAAGATTCTTGGCTTTGATGTTGACTTCTTTCTCAAAATACAGATAACAGAAGTTGACGATCTCCTCCGTTAGATAAGCATTACATATGGAGCCCTCGACCCTGACCTTGTTACCAAATTTTTTTCTTCAAATGGTAAAGAAATCTATGACAATTAAGCAATTATATTAATAAGTAATTATAATATTAAGCATTAGTATTTCATTAAGTATTTTAAAGTAATCACCTCTTAAATGGGTACATCCACCTGTATTGGAGTGGTCCTCCAACTTTAGCTTCGTAGGGCAAGTGGACCACTAGATGCTCCATTGAGTTAAAGGAGGGTGGGAAGATCATCTCAAGTTTACACAACATCTGAGGAATTTGATCCTCCAAACGAGTCATGTCGTCAATTGAAATTGTCAACAAGCACAGATCTCGAAAAAATTGAGATATCTCTGTGATGGGATTCCAAACTCCTTGTGGCAGAAGTTGCTTCAACGACACAGGTAATAACCGCTCCATGAAAAAGTGGTAGTCGTGACTCTTTAAACCTTGCAACTTCAAATTCTTAATATCAACACACCGACTGAAATCAGAGGCGTACCCATCAGGGAACTTCAATTTCCCTAACCACTCTAACACAACCTTTCTCTAAGCCTTATCAAGGCTAAACAAGGCCCTCGGCTTGGACCCATCCCGCTTGATGTGCAATTTCGGACGGTCACAAATTTTCTTCAAATCTTTTTGAAAGCCTGTAGTGTAACATGTCTTACCATCTATATCCATCACGGTGTGAATCAATTGCTCAAAGAAGTTCTTCTCAATATGCATCACATCCAAATTATGTCGGAGTAATAAAGTACTCCAATATGGAAGGTCAAAGAAAATGCTTCTTTTAAACCAACCATTTTTTAACTTCTTTAGATCCTTGAACTCTTGATCGGTGCCATCAATAGTAGATGGAAACTCTGAAATCACCTCCTATATCTCATCTCCCCGGAGACGAATAGGTGCATCATCCAACACCACCTCATCCTTTTCAAAAGCTCTCTTATTCTTCCTATATAGGTGACCCTTAGATAGAAACTGTCTATGATTGTCAAACCAACTAATTTGACTGGAATTTCTTAGATAGAACGCTTTGCTTTCATTCATGCAACAAGAGCATGCTTTTTGGCCCACCGTAGACCAACCAGACAACATACCATATGCACGGAAATCATTTATAGTCTACAAAAGCGATGCTCTAAGCTGAAAATTATGTTTCAAGGACACATCATATGTCTCCACACCTACTTCCCACAAGTGTTTCAACTCCTCTATCACTGGTTGTAAGTAAACATACAAATGATTCTTGGGATTTTTTGGATCGGGAACAAGAAGAGAAAGAAAGATGAACGGTGGTTTCAGACACAACCATCTGAGTAAGTTGTATGATGTGACCATCACAGGCTAACAGGAGTACGACTTACCGAACTGACCGAAAGGGGCAAACCCATTGGTACACAAACCAAGTCGCACATTGCAGGGTTCCTTAGCAACATTAGGGTAAATTCTATCAAAGCGCTTCCACTCCTCGTCGTCACTAGGATGACACATCTTTCCCTCTACACGAGTTTTATGTCACCTCATTTGTTCGGTAATGGTTTTGATTGCATATAATTTTTGAAGTCTAGGGGCGTTGGGAAAATAAGTAAGTCAACTAACTGGTATAAGTTTCTTATCCCTCGCAACACTCTTTCCCTTTTTACCCCTTAAAACAATATTCCCATCAACACTTTTATATCCATCCTCACCACATTTCTTACATTTCTCAAGTAGTGCATCGTCCTTCCAAAAGAGCATGCATCTATCGGGACAAGCATCAATCTTTTGATTTAGAATTTGAAGACCTTTTATCATTTTTAAAATATTTTGAGATGACCTTCTCAACTAAGGCAGCGAAACCGTCTATACACCTAAATGGTAGGTTATACTCACATTTAAGGCTCACTATCATAAATGCGACTTCTAACAATGTCATATCACACCCTCCATATAACGGCTTTTCCGAAGCATTTAACATATAAAAAAATGCTCTTGCCCGTGGGTTTGGCTCTCGTGGGTTTGCTTGGTCATCATAATTAGTATACATGCCCTCATCATTAAACACATTACACTCCACTACTTCAACTATCATTCCTCTCAACCCACCCTCATTTTGTTGGACCTCAGATTCCTCAACAGAAGACGTCTCACCATGACAAATCCAACGATAATAATTTGGAGAAAACTCATTTGAGATAATATGTTCCTTAATCACAATGATCTCCAGAAGTTTGATGTTCTTACATTTAACACAAGGGCATCTAACTCTACCATCCAATGCATACTCGGGTTGTTTAGCAAACTCCAAAAAATTATCAACACCCTTTAAAAATTGTGTAGTGGGACATTTCTCTTATCAAATCTTTCCTCATACATCCATTTTTGTTCAAATATCTTCATTTTTTATCTAAAAAAATTTTGACAACCAAATACACATTATTTCCACTAAATTAATTTACTAATATACACTACTCACATGTTTAGTAAAAATTCACAATTCACCTAAACTTAGTACTATTTATATCTAATCGACCTAATTATATCATTCATATTTCCACTTTCAATTTTCTAACACATTAAAAAAAACCAATTCATTCAACTTTCCAACCCTAAACCCTAACTTTATACTAACAATCTACGTATTCAAAATTAGGCGAACCTATAGACAATTAACATGCTATGTGTATTAAATATTTCAACAACAATAAAACTATAATAAAAAACCAACACTACAAATATTTAACTAAATAACTAACTTATTAAAATCAATAAATACAAAAGTTAAGAAACTATTTAAACTAATTATAAACAAAAAACATACCTTAATCAACAAAAAGGGAAGAAAGAAGGGAGGAAAAGAAGAGGAGAAGGGAGGGTGTGCGGTGTAAGAGGGGAAGAAAGATGTTAGTGAGATAAAGTAGAAATGAGAAATGAAGAGGAGAAGGGGGGCTTGGTTTGAAATCCGCAAAGCTTAGCAACCGACAAGCGGTCGCTCGTGTTTTTTGTCGGTCGCTAAGCATCGATTATTATTTTTTTAATCGCTGGTTAGCGACCAATATTGGTCGCCCGCCTTTTCTATTAGCGACCGCTATTGGTCACTGTATATATTTTAATTATAAATTTAGCGACTGATATCGGTTGCCCGCTTTTTGGTTAGCGACCGATATCGGTCGCTACGTTATATTTATTTTTTAAAAATTTATTTCCACTCGGTCTCTTCGCTTAGCGACCGACATCGGTTGTCCGTGTTTTTATTCGGTCGCTTCATGAGCGACAAAAAATTTTGGTCGCGCGGGTGAGGTCGCCCTTCGGATTTTTTTCTTGTATTGTAGGTTTTTCCTTAGGAGGGTTTCTGTTCTTAAGGTTGGTCTATGGTTTTTCCATGCGATTCTGATTGTTCACTATCATAATCTTTTGTTTACATTTGTTATCTCTCAAATCACATACGAGGATTATAGCAATCCTACGATCGTTTAGATATCAATTTCTCTGACGATAGAGGGAATGATGAGGATACAAAAGAGGAGTCGAACTCGAATAGATAACACACGATAAAAAAAGGGACTCATAGTACCAACTTATCCGTTGTGAGAAATTTTTGGAGGAATCGTCACATCAATCTGAGTGCGGTCATTAAGACCAAGTGTAAGGCATAAAGGACAAAGGGAGGAGTTGAAGGGGAAGTGATTGATAAAAACAGGAAGATGTTCACATTCTTGTTCAGTGATGTGTCAGACAAAGTACGAGTGCTTGTAGAACAACCGTGGAATTTTGATCGACATTTATTTGTGCTAGCGGATCTGCAAGTAGACGTCATTCCGACAGAGGTACCTGTAACAACAAATTTTGTATCACGATATTATAAATATCTGTAATACAAAATCAGAGTCAACAAATTATAATATCAGAAAAGTTCAAGTGTTCGGTTCTCTATTCTTCCTCTGATTCTACTACGTTGCTTTAGGCACACTTCAACGATCTTCGTTCTTCGTTTGACTTTATCTTCTTAGGAGGGTCGCGATGACTTGAGTCTCCTTTCGATGCTTGATGTTGATTTGACTTCCTTGAGTAGGCGGCACGATCTTGTAGTGCTTGTTGCTACTTGGAAGGAATGATCTTCGAGAATTTCAGAGCTTTTGTAGTCCTCTTTCTCTTAACCTTTTGTTGTAAGCTTGTCTTATATATTTTTCTTGTTGTTTTCTAAAATGGTGAGGAAGCTCCCTATTTATAGGATTTCTTCATCCATTCTTGTTGGACTCAGAGTTGGGCTTTTTAAAGTTTGGCTTCTCTTCGGGGCCAATTGACCGTTCCTTGACTTTTAGGTCAAATTTAGTCAATGCTTGACTTTTGGGCCGAGTTTGACATTTCTTGAAATTTGGGCCAGATCGACAAATGCTTGACTTTTGGGCCATATTGACTATGATCTGACTTTTCGGTCCGCTTGTCATTCACTTGACTTTTGGGTCAAATTGACATTTTCTTGACTTTTGGCCCAATGGTACATTTTCTTGACTTTTGGGTCAGGCTTACAACTATTTGACTTTTGGGTCAAACAGTCAAGTTCGGGAATGAAACGAGCCGTCTTTAACTTTTACGGGACAAATATAACTAAACTAAGTCAAAATTTGTTGTTGACTTAGAATAATTATTTTTCTTGTATTTTCAACACTTAAATAAATTTTTCGTGTCTACAAATTGCCCCCTCGGGACCTTGTCGCGTAGACGATTTGACCGTCGGAGGACATGGTCTCGACTTCTTTTCTTTTGACTTGGAAGTCCATAGATACTTTAACTTGTTGTAAAAGTACCGATGCAAAAGTTTGGGACGCCATCCTGCCATTTTACGACTTGTCGGATAATTACGCGACCTTGATTTTCCTTTTGACTTGGAAGTCGATAGATACTCAACTTGTCGTTAAAGAGTACCCACACATATTTGAAGTGTCACCCGATTGTTCTTTTTAACTTTGACGGATCACTCAGGTACGTCATCGATCTTGGTATTTTAATCCTTGTAAAGACGTAAGTTGAACTTGGTCCTTGTCCGTCAATGAGTTTCACTTATGAGAGATCCGTCAAATAGTCAATTTTAGTTGTCCCCGCACTTCAATTTGGATAGTACTTCAATACTCCGTATCAACATAAATGGTCAATACCTCAGTGTAATGTTAGTTGATTTTGGGATTTAAGTGGAATTAAACCCCTTGATTGCACTAGTCGACCTCTTTCTTTGACCATCTGAGTATGTACTTGAGCATACTTTCATCATTATCCATCATTTGCATTCATCCTAATAATACCGTTAAGGCGTTATCCATCATTTTTATTATCTACTGACAGCATGTGATCAAATAACATGGCCATGTTCATTCCTTCAATTTCCATAAACTCTTTCAATGTCAGCTTGCCTTCCGTTATCATACAACGGTCATATCACTAAATGGCAAAATTTATGCCGTTTCTGGATTCACACCAAGCAAGCGAGCACTATATATACACCCTTTAGCACCCCTATTCTTGCTCATTCGAACTCGTCAAAATCACAAAGAAACTAGAGGCACGTCTTGTCTTCCTATATAAATTAAGGTCCCATGATGCAATTTTCTACTACCGATAACCACATATGTATGCTTGCCTGAACTGCTTGTTCATCCATGGAAATGACAGGTATATGCTTCCCTTCCTCTCTGTTTTTTCATTTGTGTTCTTTCTGATCAATGAATGAGTTTAATTTCTAGCACTTGATTGATTTTGGAGCAAATACGTAGATTTTTCCATCTTCATCACCAATTTTAAGCAATTAAGATGGAATTTGACGTCCATAATTGTATATATGAACTTTCCGTAGGCTCTGTTTTCGATAGTTAATAAATCGACTTTGAATATTTTTGACCCGCAGAATTCGAATCGGTTTCCTTCCAACTTTCACTTCTTCATAATGATTTCTCGTTCTTTGCAGGTGGCGCCGGAGAAACTCAAAATCGGAAAGTTATGAGTCAAAAGGTGCATATTTCAGCTCAAAGATGATCGGCTAACCAGTACCGACACTTAGGGCGTGTTTGAAAGGGTTCGTCTCGTGACGCTGCCGGATGGTAGCTAAATCAACTACAAAAATTGCTTGTAACTTCTTGAAGCTTCGATCATGATGAAATCGCAGTTTGATGTTAAAGAAAGAAGGGTGATGACATGCTCACAGGCCGTATCAGTGGCAGAAAAGCATATAGAAGCTTTAGTTTCTTGATCATTTTTCACCCTTTTTTTTATGGCCTATCACCCAACCAGCTGCATGATACGGACATATTATCTTGAACACTATTTCTATTACTTCTCCAATAACCGTTTTGCCGATTTGCATGCTTCTATCCATTTTCTTTCTCGGCTGATCATGCATATATAGTTGTATGCTACCATATTTTGCTTTGCAGCAAGTACATGCATTCATACTGCCATATTTCTCTAAGCTCTATTTCTCCCGGCTGCTTTCTTCACATGCATCATGATCTTTGTCAATACTGTCTTTTAATTGAATAAGCTCGATTCTGCCTCGGTTCTGCGTCGATTCAGTTCGTTTGCCGGGAAACTTTGGTTGGAACTGAATAACACACTTAAGCGAGGAATAATTACTAACCCGTGACTGAATTTCAGCCAATTTCCTACTCACGACCACTCTGCTCGAATTTAGCAAAGGTACTTCCCTTTCTCTATTTCGACTTTTCTTCACTTTCTTTCATTGAATTCGCCTTTTGTTCTGGAATTTTGCTCATGCCCATGCGGATTTTGCAATTTTAATGTCGGATTTTGTTCTAGGAACAACCTTACCTAACTGAGTCAATTGTTGTTGGCTTGATGGCAGAAGAATCTCAAGACCATAAACGAGGAGAGCCCCGGCCCCGAAGGCCGAAACGATCAATGAAATGGCGTCGATGACACACACTGGAACTGCGAAGGATCCGTATAGAGATGCCGGGAGATGGAAAAGCTAAGTGTCAGCTCACCCATCTACTTGTAGCTTTGGGAAAGTTCGATTATAATGAAGTCAGATTTTGATTTCAGGAGCTTCAACTTCTATGTATTTTTTTATCACGGGAGATAGAATGGAAAAGAAGACTAACGAAAATTTCTTTTTTAAATAATCTGTAGCTCTGTCTTTGTATTTTGTATAGCTCACTTGCAGAGGTGTCTTGGAATCTTGAGTAACTAGCATGAATTCAAGCCGTCAACTGGGGTGGATATTCTGAACGAGTTATTTCAATTTCATTTTGAGTTGATATCATGCAACGAATCTACTCGTCAAATCATTGGATAGGAATCAATGAATCTACCCGTCAAATCATTGGATAGGAATCCTGAACGAATCATTTCAATTCTCTATGGAGTTATCATATTATGAAGCTGTCGGTCGATCGTGGGACTGCTTCAAGCTATTCTAGGCTGGATCATTTCGTCCTGCTTGAGTTGTCATGAGGGAAGCCGTTTGGATCATCATGACTTTCTTGTGAGGAACCACGAATTGAATCCATTCGCTGATGGCTCGAATTTTGGAGCTCCGAGGAGGCCATTTTAGTTCTCTTCAAGATACTATGAAATGAACCAATCCGCCGACCGTTGGGATATAAGTCATTACGAGTCAAAACACCATGTTACTCCACAATTCCATCTTGCAATCCATTTTTGAAAGTTCTTCCTCAAGCTATATGAAGATGTTCGATACAGCTACAAGTGCGCTTGAAGACATGGAGCACGACAAATCTTGCATATTGTACAGACAAGAAGCTTGGAGATTATATATTGATGGAAGTACAATGACGATCATGGATCACGGCCTACTCGAAGAATCTTGGAGATTATTCATTGAAGAAAAGATGACGATGATTATCATGGATCGCAATCTACTCACAGAATGGAGCATGATGAATCCTACTTGAAGATGAAGCCTGGAGCACGCTCAATCCTACAAGTGAGAGATGAAGCCTGGAGCTTACCAATGAAGGAAAGACGATGACGATTACAAAACCTACTTAAAGAATGGAGCACGCTCAATCCTACTTGTAGATCATGGAGGAAGAGAGAAGTCTGGACATTATCCGTTGAAGGAAGGACAATGATGATCATGGATCACGGCCTACTCGAGGTTCATGGCAATATTCCTCTAAAGCAACCAAGGCGTTTGGGGAGATGGATGATATGAAGACATCGATTATCTTGAAGCAAACATATCGTAAGGCAACATCCTTGTGGAGACACGAAGTGCAATCAATTTGAAGTCTATTTAGCCGTACACAGTTTAAACTCTTGCGGGCCAGGAGTATTTTTTGAAGAATGATGTTGGTGTGGCTGCACTCAAACAAAGTATTTGCTCGAGCTGCCTACGTACTTGTGAATGCTGACATGAGAGACAACTTACAAGATCAAGCCAACGTAGTTCAAGGGAAATTTTTCTATTTGGAGGTGTGGCTGCACTCAAGCTACATAATCACTCGAGTTGCCTACGTACCTGCAAAGTATCGAAATACTCTACAAGATCAAGCCAACGTAGTTCGCAGAGGGATTTTTTTTATTCGGTGGATTGGATTTTTTTTTTTGTATTTTTTTTTTGTTGTTTTTTTTATGCAGTTTATACTCTTGCTTAGGAGCACTGTCGCAAAGAGATTCAAGAGTAGTAGTGCTTCAAGAATTTTCCATTGATCGGTCCTATGCGCACACCGTCTTCGTCCACAATTTTGTAAGCACCATTGGAGTACACCTCTTGCACGACATAGGGTCCATCCCACTTAGAAGTGAATTTACCTACTGGTTTGTGAGAGGTAATGATTGGCCTTCTTACGGCGAGCACCAAGTCCCCTACTTGAAAAGACCGAGGATTCACCTTTTTATTGAAAGCGCGTGCCATTCTAGCTTGATAACATTGAAGTGTTTGTTGCGCTAACAATCTTCTTTCATCAAGAGCTTCCAATTCTGCCAAGCGCAGCTTATCGTTATCATCACTTGAAAGTTCTTCTTGTATAGCAATACGCAATGATGGAATTTGCAATTCCAGCGGTAGCACAGCCTCAACTCCATATACCAACGCGTACGGGGTCGATTGGGTGGGTGTCTTGTATGTTGTACGATATGCCCACAACGCTTCACCAATTCTTTCGTGCCAATCACGCTTCGACTTAGCCACCACTTTTCTTAACAAGTTGCAGAGTGTCTTGTTAAAGGCTTCAGCCAAACCATTTGCAGGGGCATTGTACATTGACGACTTGTATTGTTTGAACTTAAACTTTTCAGATAACCTCGTCATCAGTTTATTGACGAAAGGCGTTCCATTATCAGTTATTATGCGTTGCGGCACACCATACCGATAGATGATTTGGGTACGGATGAAATCAACAACAGTCTCCTTCTTGACTTCACGCACGGAGGCAACTTCTGCCCACTTGGAGAAATAGTCTGTTGCCGCCAGGATGAATGCATGTCCATTGGAGGCTTTTGGAATGATAGGTCCTACCACATCTAATCCCCAAGCTTCGAAGGGCCAGGACGATACAGTGGGATGTAGAGGTTCAGGTGGTTGATGAATAAAGTTTGCATTGAACTGACAGGCCTCACATTTTTTCGAGAAGTCCATGCAGTCTTGTACCATTGTTGGCCAGTAATATCCCATCCTCTTGACACGATCATGCAATTTAGGCCCAGATTGATGAGCACCACAAATGCCAGAGTGAGCTTCATACATGGCTTGAGCTGCTTCAGTTTCATCAAGGCACCTTACCCATTGCCCCAGAAAGGAACGTCTGTACAATGTACCTTTGTAGTAGATGAATCGTGGAGCACGTCGACGAATTTCAACTTTATGCCTAGGATCATCGGGTAACTTTTGATGTTCTAAGTAGTCGATGATGGGTTGTCACCAATCCTCCTTGTCAACTTGATATGCGGAAATCATGTTGGATGTCCCTTTGATTTCTTCCATTTCTAACAGCGGTATTACCCATCTGTTGCAAATTGGAATGGATGTGACTTCGTCTGCCCCCAGTGCCAAAGTGGCTGCAAGATTAGCGAGCGCGTCAGCCAACTTGTTGGCACTTCTCGGTACGTGACCGATGCGAACACTATCTAACTTATGGAGCAATTGGATTGCATATTGATGATAAGGGACAAGATCATCCTTCTTCACTTCATAATCATCGAGGATTTGATTCACCACCAATTGGGAGTCACCACAAATGTCTATGTCTCTGATCCCCATCTCGATTGCCATTTCAAGTCCTAAGATAAGAGCTTGGTATTCAGCCATGTTGTTTGAGCATAGCTGGGTGAGGACAAATGAATAAGGCAATAGATGATTTTCGGGTGACAAGAACACGACACCAGCACCTGCACCATCTCGTCTTGCAGCTCCATCGAAATACATTTGCCATGGAGGAAGCACATCAACATAGAAGATTTCTTCACCAGGGAGGTCATCTTGTAATTCCTACCCGTCTGGGATTGGATGGTCAGCAAGAAAATCAGCTAAAGCTTGTCCTTTGACTGCCTTTTGAGGCACATGGACCAAGTCATACTGCTTGAGTAACACCGCCCACTTAGCTAAGCGTCCAGACAAGACCGGTCTTGAGAGTATATACTTTATAGGATCATCCTTTGAAACCACATGAACTGTGTGAGCTTGCATATAGTGCCTTAATTTTTGGATTGCAAAGACAAGGGCTAGACATATCTTCTCGATTGGAGAATAGTTCAACTCTGCTCCCACCAAAGTTCGACTCAAGTAGTAGAGCGCCCTTTCTTTACGATCTTCATTTTTCTGAGCACATAATGCCCCTAGAGAACGCTCTTGTGCAGCTATATACAGGATAAGTGGCTTTCCTTGAATTGGTGCCCCCAACACTGGTGCAGAGGACAAGTACTTCTGTATGCTTTCAAAAGCATTGTGACATTTTTCATCCCACTGAAATGCAGTATCCTTCTTCATAAGATGGTTGAACGGTTGACAACGTCCAGCAAGGTTTGAAATGAATCTTCTTATGTAAGCTAAACGTCCTTGCAGTCCGCGTAACTCCTTCAAATTTCTCGGTGCGGGCATTTCTCGGATAGCTTTGATTTTTGACTGATCTATCTCAATTCCCCTATGTCGTACCACAAATCCTAGGAACTTACCAGAGGAGACACCAAATGCACATTTGAGTGGGTTCATCTTTAACTGGCATTTTCTTAGTCTTTCGAAGACAGTTCGAAGGTCACTAAGATGATCCTCTTTTTTCTTGGTCTTGACCACGACATCATCAACATAACATTCAATTGACTTGTGCAACATGTCATCGAAGATTTTCTGCATCGCTCTTTGATATGTTGCTCCAGCATTCTTCAATCCAAATGGCATAACTTTGTAACAGAATATCCCTTTTGGAGTGCGGAAAGCTGGGGCCTCTTGATCTTCAGGTGCCATCATTATTTGATTGTACCCTGCTGTGCAATCCATGAATGACAGAGCTTCATGCCCGGTTGTTGCATCGATCATAAGTTCTGTGGCAGGGAGGGGAAAGTCATCTTTCGGACAAGCATTATTCAGATCCCGAAAGTCCACGCATATACGTAGTTGACCATTCTTCTTTCTCACTGGCACAATGTTGGCTATCCATGTGGGGTATTTGACTTCACGAATAAAGTCAGCTTCTATGAGTTTGTTGACCTCATTCTCGATCTCAGGAATAAGTTCTGGCCTGAAACGACGCTGAGGTTGCTTCTTGGGGCTTACACCCTTTTTGACTGCTAGTCGGTGCACTGCAACTTTTGGACTCAGCCCTGGCATTTCCTTGTAGCTCCAAGCAAAAACATCTTTGTACTCGCTTAAAAGCTTTTGGTACTCATCCACCTCTTTGTTGGTAAGGAGAGCACTAACATATATAGGACGGGGATCTTCAGGTGTTCCCAAATTAAGCTCCTTCAAGTCATCTACTGTTGATTGACCCCCATCTTCTAACAACTCGGGGGCATCATCTGCTTCTACCTCTTCGTTAGGATCGGGGACCTCCTCCACAGTGATATGATATGTTGTCATTATTTCATCATCCAACGCTTTCAAATTTCTTTTAACTCGCGGCTTCAATTTCGTTGGCGAGATTTTAGATTCTTGTTGGTTTGTGAATATGACAACACGTTGCTTGACTCTCAAAGGTTGCTCTTCCACAATGTCAACCTCCTCTATGCGCTTCATGCGAGAAGGGATGATACTTTTGAGATCATCATTAACTTTCACCTTCGTTTTCTCTTTGCTTGTAGAAGCTGCATAGGATTGTTTACAACTCTGAGCTTCTTTTGAATCACCCAAACGATTAAAGACTGATCCTTTCTTTTTCCTCGAATGTGATGATGTAGCTACATGACGAGCGCGATTGTTAACCTCTTGGTTGCCCAACCTTTTGAACACGGAGAAACGATTCCTTAAAGGTATTTGTGGTTCTGAAGGCGATGATCTTCTTAACCGGTGGAACACTGAAGTGTTCTCTCTTGTGGTAGATGGTCGAATTCTATCGAAGACAGAGGATCCTGTTAAGACATTATCAGCTTCAACATTTTCCTCGACCGTGATGTATTGAGAAGACGATGTGTCGGCCTTGTGCCTTGCTGAAATCTTGACTGGCATTGGTGTTTCATAGCCTATACCAATCTTGGTTAAGCTACGGCTTCGAGCTTCACCATTTGTTTTTACCTGTATATGCTTTCCTAATTGACTAGGATTCTCAAAGTCATATCCAGATTTTTCGAGCAACTTGTATGCATTGGTACTGTATACACCTTCTTCTTTCCCATTATATAGCATGGTAGACGATGAAACAAACCCTTTTAGTGGAGGTTTCACCACTTGCTTTTCATTTGACTGAGCTAGGGGAGTAACAAGCTTCACCATCCATTCTTGCTTAACTGAAGGACTGTGCTTTGCTTTTTCATTCTGGACTGCTTTGATATTCTGATACTCTGCAAAAGGGCTTTGTCCTTGCTTGCGCCGTGACTTTGGGATGTATCGGAAGATGGGATGCGAACTCTTTGGCAGTTCTCCTTCCCGAACCTTGGTTTCTGAATCCTGGGTGGTTTTGTCTTTACCCTTGGATTGATTACCCTTGTCCTCCTTTTCTGTGAGAACATCAGGTTTGTTTGGAGAAACTGCCGCTCCCTTAACTTTGCCCCCTTTTCCAGTGGAAGAAATAGTGGTCGGCATGAACTCACTTGAAGTGGCATTTTCCTCGAAGAATTTTGCATCAGCGAAGAATGAGTCTGCCTTAGTGAAGGGTTTAACATCACCATTAATCTTTTGCTCGCCATCACGATAGTACTTCAAACATTGGTGAAGTGTTGAAGCAACTACACCATTTTCGTGCTTCCACGGTCGTCCCAACAAAAGCTTGAACGAGGTCTTTGCATTAATAACATGGAAGAGGGTGTCAGAGGATAAATCTGCCATGCTCAGTTTGACGCGAATGATTCCAATTGCACGCTCACCATTTAGATTGAAGCCATGGATTAGCGTCCGACTACTGGATAATTCATCTACTGTAATGCCTAGCTCCACCATGGTTGCCTTGGGCATGAGATTCACACCGGATCCACCATCGATCAGAATGCGACTTACTTTCTTCCCTCTGATGTACCCTGAGACATACAGTGGCCTATTGTGAAGTTTGGACCCAAGAAGAAGATCTTCATCAGAGAATGTCAAGGCGGTGTTGCAGGATAGACATTTGGTCTCTTGTTCTACAGACTTGCCAACATCTTTTATCTCTTCTTCATACAGCTCAGGGTTTTGAAGCGCTTGGGAAACTTGATGGCGCATATCCTCCGGTAGATGAAAGATTTGCTTCCACTCCATGCGCGCGGGTAGAGAATCGAGCGTAGCTGACACTTTAGTGTCTCTGGGTAGATTCTCATCCTCTTCAGTGGTTACTTTCGAAGTATCACTTTCTTCTTCATCTTCTACATCCTCCACAATTACCTCAGCCGCTACTGTGTAAACAGTGACTTCGTCGAGATAGCCCTCGGGGAAGAATTCCTTTAGGACAATTGGAGATGGGAGACCTTGCTCTAGCAAATCGACAGGCATGACTTGTGACTTGTTCGCTTTCTTTGCTTTCTTCTTATTCTTTGGGCGGCGTGGCCCCTTCTTCTTTGTTTGTTTCCTCTTTCGTTGAACAGGTTGTTGATTTTGAAGTTTCACTGGCTTCCTTGGTTTCTTGCGAGTGACCAATGTCCATCCTTCATCATCATCTTCTTTTGAGCTATCTGTGATTGTCTTTTCATTCCAAGAAGTCGGCTTTGATGACATCGACTTTGGCACTTGCAACATCGTAGGCTCAAGACTTCCAAATTGTATCAAGCATACTTCATGCTCTTCACTTGAAACGTCCATGGGTGTGGCATCAAATTCACCAACTATTGCCGTGGTATGATTTGTCGTCACAACATCATCCACGTCCAAGATGATCTTCCCTTCTCTGGATAGTTGCATGATTCTTTCCTTGAGGGTGATGCACTTCTCCAAAGGATGACTCACCAATCTATGGTAACGACAATAATTTGGATCATTTGTCTTGTTTGCTTGTTCCGGGCGCTTTGACTCAGGTAGTTGGATGATATTCTTCTCAAGTAGATCATCAAGCATGCCTGACAGATCTGAATCAGGGAACGGATACTGTTTGGACTGCAACTCCTTTAGCGTTGGTCTTTCACGCTTGAAGTCACTTGTGTACGTCTCCTTGCCTTTGTTTTGCTTGGGTTTTCCCGAAATTTTGACGGGCTCACTGGTGGTGGTTACATTCACTGTTTCCTTGGAAGAGCTTTTGGAACCCTTGTCATTTTTCTTGAATTCCTTCTTCTCTGATGTTGTATTGGAAGAAGATGATCGAGTCTTTCCACGTGCCTTGATTGTCAGCTCCATATCATGAGCACGAGTCGCCAACTCTTGAAAGCTTCGAGGTTTGATACCGTTCAAGATGTAGAGCAGGTCCCACTTCATGCCATTGATGCACATTTCAACTGCAGAACCCTCGCTCAGGCGATCCTTGCACTCCAGACTTAGAGCGCGCCATCGGTTGATGTATTCTACAACGGGCTCCTCTTCCCACTGAGTAGTATTTGTCAACTCACTCATGCTCACAATGCGCCGTGTGCTGTAGAACCTATTCATGAACTCGGTCTCCAAGCGATCCCAACTGTCGATGGACTCAGAACCTAAGTCCGTGTACCAATCAAAGGCGATGCCTTTGAGGGAACGGACAAACTGTTTCACCAGTAAGTCACCATCAGTCCCTGCGTTGTTGCAAGTCTCGATAAAGTGTGCAATATGTTGTTTGGGGTTGCCTTTCCCGTCGAACTGCTGGAACTTTGGAGGTTGGTAGCCTGAAGGCATGCGCATCTCATCGATCCTTTTTGTATACGGCTTCACATAGCGCAGTTTGTAGGAAGCTCCTTCATCCAACTGATTCTTGATGGTGTTGTTAATCAAGTCACGCAGTTGTTCTTGGCTGAGAGGTTTTTCACCACCTTTTTCGCCACCATCCTTCTCACCGTCACTCCCAACTTCACTTTCGGTTTCTCCATGGTAACTAGAGCCACCCTTGTTACGAAGATCCTCCATTTCTTTTTGAAGATCTTCAATCCTCTTGTTCTTCTCTTCGTTTTCCTTCATCATTTTTTCAAGGATTCTGTTCATATTTGCCACTTGCTCTTCGAGGGTAGAACCACCAATGGTCATCACTGATGCAATAAGAGGGGCTTCAACTTCCTTTTTCTTTGGGGAAGTTTTCTTCTCCTTGCGAGGGGATGCACTGGAAGACTTCAACCCCTTCTGATTTGTCTTTGAAGGTGAAGCAGCGTTGTGAGGGGATCCACTTTTGGGAGATCCACTTATGGGACTCAACATCTTTTGCTCCTTGCTTGGAGATGAAGAGGCCTTGAGCAAAGCAGTAGCAGCAGCAGCAATGGACTGAATGGAGTATCTACGTGGCCTTCTGGGAACATTAGCAGCGCGTAGGCTAGCAGCAGCAGCATTGACAGCAGCCTTCTTCGCCATTGCTCTAGTGGACACACCAGCAGATTGCATGCCTGATTTGAGAGGCTCCTTGAGGATTGATGCATAGGATTGCTTCGGTGTGTTTGGAGTGTTTTCTGGGAGAGACATCTTCTTGTTGAAGTGGCTTGCTTGTGTAGGAGAGATGAGAGGTAGAGGGTTCACGTCGGGTTCACCAAAAATTTGTAACAACAAATTTTGTATCACGATATTATAAATATCTGTAATACAAAATCAGAGTCAACAAATTATAATATCAGAAAAGTTCAAGTGTTTGGTTCTTTATTCTTCCTCTGATTCTACTACGTTGCTTTAGGCACACTTCAACGATCTTCGTTCTTCGTTTGACTTTAGCTTCTTAGGAGGGTCGCGATGACTTGAGTCTCCTTTCGATGCTTGATGTTGATTTGACTTCCTTGAGTAGGCGGCACGATCTTGTAGTGCTTGTTGCTACTTGGAAGGAATGATCTTCGAGAATTTCAGAGCTTTTGTAGTCTTCTTTCTCTTCACCTTTTGTTGTAAGCTTGTCTTGTATATTTTTCTTGTTGTTTTCTAAAATGGTGAGGAAGCTCCCTATTTATAGGATTTCTTCATCCATTCTTGTTGGACTCAGAGTTGGGCTTTTTAAAGTTTGGCTTCTCTTCGGGGCCAATTGACCGTTCCTTGACTTTTAGGTCAAATTTAGTCAATGCTTGACTTTTGGGCCGAGTTTGACATTTCTTGAAATTTGGGCCAGATCGACAAATGCTTGAGTTTTGGGCCATATTGACTATGATCTGACTTTTCGGTCCGCTTGTCATTCACTTGACTTTTGGGTCAAATTGACATTTTCTTGACTTTTGGCCCAATGGTACATTTTCTTGACTTTTGGGTCAGGCTTACAACTATTTGACTTTTGGGTCAAACAGTCAAGTTCGGGAATGAAACGAGCCGTCTTTAACTTTTACGGGACAAATATAACTAAACTAAGTCAAAATTTGTTGTTGACTTAGAATAATTATTTTCTTGTATTTTCAACACTTAAAATAAATTTTTCGTGTCTACAGTACCCCTCGTCTTTACTCCATTATGGGCAAGGGTGTATAGCCTACCAAAAAGGAGAAGACAGAAGACAGAAAACCCAATGAATATTTGGAATGCTTTTGGGACATTTGTGGAGTACGACGATTCATTTAACCTCGTGATAAATAGATCACTACGCAAATTCTCTTCGATGTTAGGAAAGCGTTGATTGATGCCATTACCCTAAAACAAAAAAGAGGAAGCCCACCAATGCCTATCAACCTCGTGATAAATAATCTTTTGTTTACATTTTTTTTCTTCTCCCTCTCTCTCTCTCACCACCAATGCCTATAAATACTTCACCTAATAAACCTAGGTTGAAGAATGATCAATATTCTAATACTCAATCTCTCACTAGAACTAAACGCCACATTTCTCCTCACCAGAAAGGTGTTATCAAGAAAAAAAGAGGCTGACCTAGACATCAAAGAGGGGTCCCTTGGACACCCTCCGATGCCCCGTTTGTTCCTTGCGCAAACGCAGGCCACTCAACCGACTAAGGAAGCCCACAAGTGATAGAGAAGAAAAAGAGTTACAACCGTATCAACTAAGAACCCAGGAAGCAATCAAATTAGATCTAGCACAAGACCTAGATCAAATTGTTTGGTACCCAAACAAGTGCGGCAAACATAAATTGTTTTATTATAAGACCAAAGTAGTTAAAAGGGCAAACAATTAAATTAATAATTCATTTTAATTGATAAGCTATAGGGGTGACCAAAGCCGAATATTCAATCCTGTTTTGAAAATCATATCGGATATTCGGGCCTTTTAAACCTCAGTTTTAGTATCCCTATCCGATGCACTTTTTTTGTATATCCGGAACCGTATATCAGGTATCTGATTTTCATTTTTCACTTATATTTTCACTTTCCATTTTCCAATCCGTAAAAAAACCAAAAAAAATAAACAATTAGAAACGAAAACTTGTATATTGTTATTTTAAAATTAAGTTGAAATAAAATTATGAACAAAAATAACTTAAACTAGATTAAAGTCCGTGCGTTGCACGAGTTAAATTATTTGTTTGTTCTTGATTGATGTTCTAAAGTAATGTACCTATACTTATTCAATTGGAATTCCACTTGCATATACTGAAAACAATATAATTGTAGAAATAATAATATAACTAATCTCTCAACATCGAAATGATAAACTAAAGTACAATCGGTAAATTCCTAAATACTTCCTTGTAGACGATGTTTCTTGTGTCTCTTGTATACTTGTTCACTATTGTCGATAAGGAACCTCAACCCATCTGGAGACATTGTCCTGGATGCAGCTACATACAATTGACCGTAACTGAAAACTGGCTTGGGGAGAAATACGCCTACATGTGTGAGTGACTGTCCTTGGGTCTTGTTGATGGTCATTGCGTAACACACTTTCAATAGATATTGTCTCCTCTTAAGGACGAATGGAATTTTAGTGTCATTGGACGTCATGACTATTCTTGGTATCAACACATGTTTCCCAATTTTCGACCCCGTTATTGTACTTGCCTCAAATATAAACCTCCCTAAACGGGTAATAATTAGTCGAGTACCATTGCAAAGACCAAGTGAAGGGTTAATGTTCCTCAGAAGCATCACTGACATTCCTTCTTTCAATTTCAATTCATGATTTGGCAGATCTTGCAAGGTAAGGGTATTTAAGTTTTCCGTAGGATACGCCGTGAATTGCTCTTTGCACTCCGTGGAAGCGGAACATATTTCATCTGGGATCTTGTACGTTGTACACTACAAGAAATAGTTCATCTAGCTACCAACAACGCGCGACTGAGAAATTCAGTGGCTAATTTAGCGACTGAAAGTTCAACGCGCGACCGATATTAGTCGCTGAACGAGAGACGGATTTTTAAAAAAAAAATTACCCTTAGCGACCGAAATCAGTCGCTAAAACAAGTGAAGCGCGACTGATTTCGGTCGCTAAATTGGTCGTTGAATATCTGGCGTAGCGACTGAAATTGATCGCTAAACAAAGTGGCGTGCGACCGATTTCGGTCGCTAAAAGTGTCAATTTTTTTTAAGTTGCCGAACAACCCCCCTCCCCCGGCTCATTCACTCATTTCACTCCTTCTCTCTAACTTCTCTCTAAACTCGCCCATCCTCCATTCCTCTTCATTCATTCTTCAATTCTCTCATTTTCCTTAAGGTATGTACATCTATCTATATTTAGTTTCAATTATTTGTTAATTTCTGTTTTTATAGATATAAATAAATTAGTTATGTTTTTATAGATATAAATAAATTAGTTATTGGGTTGGATAGTTTTTTAGTTGTCGGAATATTTAGTGTAGTTAGAATGTTAATCGCTCAATAGGTTCCCCAATTTGAAATAAGTAGATTGTTAGTATAAAATTAGGGTTTGTGGTTAAGTTGTTGAATGAATTGAGTTGTTTTGATGTGTTAGGAAATTGGAAGTAAAATACAATTATGCCGATTTAGTGAGGTAAATATGGACGAATTGGGTGGAAATAGTACTATGTTTAGGTGAATTGATAATTTTACAGAATATTTGACTAGTGTATATATATATATTAGAAAATTACTTTGGAGGAAATAATTTGTATGTGGTTATTCTCTCAATTTTTTTAGATAAAAAATTGAAGAGACAGGAACGAAAATGGATGTATGGGGAAAGATTCGATAAGAAACGATGTCCCACAAAGGAATTTTTAGAGGGTGTTAATCGCTTTCTTGAGTTCGCTGAAACCCATCCCGAATACGCGTCAGAGGGTAGATTTAGGTGTCCTTGAGTGAAATGTAAGAACATCAAATTCTTGGATAGTATTTTGATTAAGGAACATATTATCTCAGATGGGTTTAGCCCAAATTACTATTATTGGATTTGTCATGGTGAGAAGTCTGCTTTTGAGGAATCTAAGGTGGATCAGAATGAGGGCGGGGTGAGAGGAATGATTGTTGATGTGGTTGAGTGCAATTTGTTTAATGATGAGAGCATGTACACTAACGACGATGACCAACCAACCCCACAAGAGCCAAACCCCACGAGCGAAAGCTTTTTTTGATATGTTAGAGGCTGCGGAGAAGCCATTATATGGAGGGTGTGATGTGACATTGTTAGAAGTCACGTCTATGGTAGTGACCCTTAAATGTGAGTATAACCTACCTTTTGGGTGCGTAGACGGTATCGCTGCGTTGATTGAGAAACTCATCCCAAAAGACAACATTATGACCAAAACATTCTACAACACCAAAAAAATAGTTAAAGGTCTTGAACTTCCGCATCAAAAGATCGATGCTTGTCCCGATGGATGTATGCTTTTTTGGAAGGACGATGCCATGCTTGAGGAATATAAGATATGTGGGAAGGGTAGATACAAAACTGTAGATGGGAATATTGTTTTGAGGGGTAAGAAGGGAAAGAGTGTTGCGAGGCATAAAAAACCTATACCACTTAGTCGACTTACCTACTTTCCCATCGCCCCTAGACTTCAAAAATTATACGCAACCAAAACCATTGCCGAACAAATGAGGTGGCATCAAGAAGAAACTCGTGTAGAGGGGAAGATGTGTCATCCTAGTGACGGGGAGGAGTGGAAACGGTTTGATAGGATTTACCCTGAATTTGCTGAGGAACCCCGTAACGTGAGACTTGGGTTGTGTACCGATGGGTTCGCCCCTTTCGGTCAGTTCGGTAAGTCATACTCATGCTGGCCTGTCATGGTCACACCGTACAACTTACCCCCATGGCTTTGTCTGAAACCACCGTTCATCTTCCTTTCTCTCATTGTTCCCGGCCCAAAAAATCCCAAAAACCACTTGGATGTTTACTTACAACCAGTGATAGAGGAATTGAAACACTTGTGGGAAGTAGGGGTGGAGACATATGAGGTGTCGTTGAAACAAAATTTCCAGCTTAGAGCATCGCTTTTGTGGACTATAAACGATTTTCCTGCGTATGGTATGTTGAGCGGTTGGTCTACGGCGGGCCAAAAAGCGTGTCCTTGTTGCATGAGTGAAAGTAAAGCATTCTACCTACGTAATTTAAGCAAAATTAGTTGGTTTGACTGTCATAGACAGTTTCTACCCGAGGGTCACATGTACAGGAAGAATAGGAGAGCTTTCAAGAAGGGTGAGGTGGTGCTAGATGAGGCACCGATTCGTCTCCAAGGTGATGAGATTTGGGAGGTGATTTCAGAGTTCCCATCTACTGTTGACGGGACCGATCAAGAGTTCAAAGATCTTAAGAAATTGAAAAATGGTTGGTTTAAAAGAAGCATCTTCTTCGACCTTCCATATTGGAGTACTTTATTACTCCGACATAATCTGGACGTGATGCATATTGAGAAGAATTTCTTTGAGCAACTGATTCACACCGTCATGGATATAGAGGGTAAGACATGTGACACCGTAGGATCCCGAAAAGATATAAAAAAAAATTGTGACCGTCCGAAACTGCATATCAAGCGGGATGGGTCCAAGCCTAGGGCCTTGTTTAGCCTTGATAAGGCTCAGAGAAAGGCCGTGTTAGAGTGGGTAGGGCAACTGAAGTTCCCTGATGGGTATGCATCCGATTTTAGTCGGTGTGTGGACATTAAGAACCTGAAGCTCCAAGGCTTAAAGAGTCACGACTGCCACGTGTTCATGGAGCGGTTACTACCTGTGGCGTTGAAGCACCTGCTGCCGGAAAGTGTTTGGAATCCTATCACTGAGATATCTCAGTTTTTTCGAGATTTGTGTTCGTCGACAGTTACAAATGACGACATGACTCGTTTGGAGGATCAAATTCCTCAGATACTATGCAAATTTGAGATGATCTTCCCACCCTCCTTCTTTAACTCAATGGAGCATCTACCGGTCCACTTGCCCTACGAAGCTAAAGTGGGAGGACCGGTACAGTTTAGATGGATGTACCCATTTGAGAGGTGAGAACTTTCAACTACTTACTTATTTTACCCACTAACTAACGTTAGACACTGTAATTTGATAATAACATAATTGCTTGATGATTGTCATAGATTTCTCAACCATTTGAAGAAAAAAATTGGTAACAAGGCGAGGGTTGAGGGCTCTATATGTGATGCTTACTTAACAGAGGAGATAGCCAACTTCTGTTCTCTGTATTTCGAGAAAGAAGTGAACACCAAAGCCAAGAATCTAAACCTAGAAACACCCGAGATGACGATTGACCCCAACATACCAGACTTTTTTCAAAGTAAGGAAGGTGAGGGATTGTCATCAGCTGGCGGGTTGAGGACATTAGATGAGAAGGAGTACAATCGTGCTCACCTGTACTTGCTATCAAATTGTGAAGTTTTGGAGCCGTACGAGAAGAAATTTGTAACTGAATTTGTAGCTGCTAATCCGCATTTAAATGCTGATGACATTTGGAATAAGCATGAGGAACAGTTTCCTAAATGGCTTAAGGAGCATGTAATTTCAGAGAATATTCATGATGATTTGGTTAGGAGTCTAGCATTAGGTCCTTTATGGAATGTTAGAACTTGGAACCGGTATTCGGTTAATGGTTACAATTTCCATACATTTGCCCATGGTAGCAGTAGGAGTAGATGTAATTATGGTGTGAGTGTGTCGTCACTTGAGGGTGAAGATTACTACGGTCTATTGGAGGACATCTTCGAGCTGTGCTATGTTGGAAATGATCGTGGGTATAGAGCTGTGGTATTTAAATGCGAAAGAAGGACAACTCTGTGCAAGGTACTAGAGTACATGAAAGGTACAAACTAGTTGAAGTTAATCATACCAAAAAATACTCCAAGTACGATCCGTTTATACTTGCACATCAAGCACACCAAGTGTACTTTACGCCTTACCCAACCACAAAGAACGACAGAACTGTAAACCAGTGGTGGGCGGTGTTCAAAACTAAGCCACGGGGGCACTATAACTCTGACCTCTTCCAAGAGGACGTCATTTCTAGTGGTACAACATTGTCTCCAGTTGATGAGAATCTTTTTGCAAATGATGATGATGACAATAATGAGGTGGATGTGGGGGAAGATTTTGAAGACGATGAAGGCAGTGAGGAGGAAGAAGGTGCTTCTAGTGATATGGTCGAGGAGGAGGATGACACCAATGATTTAGAGGTCAATGACGAGGACAAAGATGACGTCGAGGAAGAGGATGTCGTTGGTTCGAGTAGGCAAGTGGAAGATGACAACGACAGTGACGATGATTTTTAGTAGGGTATAGTTTTAGTAAGTTATATTATTTGTACATAGTAATCTGCATTACATATTTTTTTTCGAGATTATTTCAATATTATGATGTTAGTTTCTAACTTTCAACTATTACATGTCTGCAGATATGACGTTGGGCAGCAGGCTGAGGTTTGGTAGTTCGAGCAGCAGCAGGAACAGGGACCAGCAACAGCAGGAAGACCAAGAAGAGAACCGGCGGGAGGACGAACAACAAGTGGAGAACGAGGAGGAGGTGCAGGGCAATGATGAGCAACCAGAACAACCGCAACCACAACAGGATGAAGTGCTTCGATACACAGACGACGGGCGCCTAATAATTGGCCCCGAGTCCACATGATGAGACATTGTATTTCCTTTTTTTTGTGAGACATCATCTTATTTCACTCTTTGGTGTAGGTTTCGTACTCGTGCGACGGTGACTGGTGTCAAGGACAGTTTCATGAATGATTTGACTACTTACTGCACGAGTTGGACCAAGTTGCCTCTGTGGCAACGGGAGAAGTGGTTTGCCAACTTCAAGGTACACCAATTTCTGATTTTTATTAATTATTTGTTACTGTTTACAGCTTACTAATACAATGACAACAAACTATCTTGCAGTACAAACACTTTTACAACGATGGTCTCGAGGTGGCTGTGAGAGACAGATACATGGATGTCGCGAAGGACAGATACAAAGACATGATGTATAAGATGGCGAGCGATGCAAAGTTACAGAAACACCTTAGAGGTTCGATTACTAAATTTGTGTTAGTACCTGAACAGAAAGTTGTATATATATTCAAAACATTTATTGATCTCAAAGTGTATAAATTGTAGGTGACGCCATCCAACAGTTCCAAACAGCGCGCTCCGACCTGAACTTCCTTAAAAGATCCATCCAGGCGAAAAAGAACAAGAGGCGGGGAGGGGACCCCGAGGCGGAGGCGGAGTGCACCCACTACGGTGGGTCGCAGTCGATGCACCAGCGGGCCATGAACGTTAGTATTTCCGTACCTTTGATTTTTATATTGGATTCTTATTTAATGTTTTCATTATAAAAATAAATGAAAAATCTACATGTACTGTCAACAAGTGAAGAAGAAAACCGGAGAATTCCCTCCTCCTGTGAAGCTATTTCTCGAAGCGAAGAGTAAGGGGGACGATGCCACCGGTCGATCATTCGCCACGAAGAAGGATTTGGACACTTGAGTAAGTTTCAAACACAAGACTTCGTTACTTTTTTTTCTTCAAACAATCAACCTAATCATAACTTCAATTTCTTTCAGAGATCGTATTTGGCGGCCACTAGAGCGCCCGAGAATGAAGGTGTGGACCCGAGCACGATTTGGTTCAGAGTCGTGGAGGGATACCGCAAGGGAGCGGTGTACGGTACGGGGAACGCTCATTCCCTGTACTGGACACCACCCAATGTTCGGGGGGGCCATGCGACCACGACGGAGTGTGTACCATCCGAGATGGCTGAGATGAGGGCGGAACTTCGAGAGGAGAGGGCGCAACGGGTAGCTATGGCCGAGCAGATGAAGGAGCAAAATGAGAGGCTGAAGACGCAGGAGTCCATTAACCTGCAAATTCTGGAAGAGATACGGCGTCTTAGGAACACGCAGCAGTATAACTGCAACTCCGGCCCCACTCCCCGATTCCCGGATCCTAGAGACCCCTTCGGTGACGGTGGTAGTGGTGCGTCAGTTAGTTTCCCTGTTGGCTGATGTGATTGAATGAAAACAATTTGTAGTTTCTGAATGCTTGTTGAAAAAACAGTTTGTAACAATACTTTTAATTTAGTGTATTCACGACGTTTGCGTACTTGGTTGCCAATTTTGGAGTGTGAAGCTTGCGTAACGTTTGGAACAACGTTTGGAATGATGTTTGGGATGTATTGTGGTTGTTGGTTTGTTTTATTGTGCAGATTTTGGCTAGAAAATTAATAAATATAACCGACCTATTTCTGACACGGTAGAGACTGATATCAGTAGCTAAATTTTCTATTTAGCGACTGAAATCAGTCGCTGTAGGACGCCACGTCGCACCATTTAGCGACTGAAATCAGTCGCTAACTGACGCTCTTAGCGACTGATTTCAGTCGCTAAAATGAGGCCATAGTGACTGAAATCAGTCGCTAAAATGAGGCCATAGCGACTGATTTCAGTCGCTAAATTTAGCGACTGATTTCAGTAGCGCGTATTTTTAGCGACTGAAATCGGTCGCTAGATGCGACTAACTGTAGCCACTGTCGCTTAGCGACTGTTGACAGTCGCGTGTCTCTTTTAGCGACTGATGTCAGTAGCTAAGATCAGTCGCCACTGACTTTAATTCTTGTAGTGGTATACTCCCCAGGGATAAGCGTCATCATGTAATCATTGACTATATACGGCTTTCAACATTCAAAGAGTCTTTTGATTTTCAGTTACTTCTACTTTTTAGTCTTTTGGTGCACCAAATTTTAAATTTTAAATTTTTATTATTTTGCGAATGAAGTTGTCTTTGTTGTACGGAGTACATGAATGAACTTAATTGATTTGAACTAATTCGTACATATTGAATTGAAAAAAAAAATTGAAGTGAATAGAAACGACTTCAATTGAAGTGATCTATAAATGTGATATGTATAGTGAAAAATGATGATATATTAGATACAGAGTAGCTCACAATGCCAGATACATATATTGAATAGTAAGCTAAGCAAAAGTAAGTAAGTAAGTTCTTCAAAAATAAACTAAGTAGGGAAAATTACGTAGGATAATGATGGTTGTATACATTATTAATACTTTTTGAGAAAATAATTATGGGAACACTTCCATGTACTATTATTACAACTATTACAATTCTATATACTTTCCTATTATTATCCTTATTATTCTTATTGTTGTTGTTGTTGTTGTTGTTGTTATTTTTATTAAGGCAACCCTTCCATGTACTTTTTTTATTGGTATGTTTTCCATATTATTCTTACATATATACGTAATAGTAGTAGTATAATAATAGTATTATAGTAATATTTCAAGACATACTTTTTGCATCAGGCGCTCTTAAATAGTAAAGATTTCCATCAGGCGCTCTTAAATATACTATTACTATTATTACTACTACTACTACTACTACTACTACTACTACTACTACTACTACTACTATTATTATTATAATAGAGTAAATTAAAAATTACTCCCTTTTAAGATATTAATTTTAAAATTTACTCTCTTTTGAAATTTTTGTCAAAAATAACTCCCAAAATCTATCAAAAGTTCAAAAATTGCTCCCAAATTTATTTTTAGAACGAAAATGCCCCTGGCTAGAGGGCGAGGTGGAGTAATATGACATAAAAATGTTAGGGGCATTTTCGTCCAAAAAATATATTTTGGAGCAATTTTTGAACTTTTGATAGATTTTGGGAGTTATTTTTAACAAAAATTTCAAAAGGGAGTAAATTTTAAAATTTGTATTTTAAAAGGGAGTAATTTTTAACGTACTCTTCTTATTATTATTATTATTATTATTATTATTATTACTATTATTATCACTACTACTACTACTACTACTACTACTACTACTTATTATTATTATTATTATTATTATTATTATTATTATTATTATTATTATTTTTATTATAAACAGAACCTGCATTAACACCAGACAAATTACAAGAAGTTAGAGGGGAGCCGAGATACTATCTGGGCCCCCACTTCCTTAGCGATCTCATAACTAATTCTAGTGAAAATATGACCTGCGGCACGCGCTCCAACATCCTGTGACATAGCGAATTTACGAATCCTGTGACATAGCGAATTTACGAATTTACGAATTCGCTCCAGCATCCTGTGACATAGCGAATTTATGATTATTATTATTATTATTATTATTTTATTATTATTATTTTTTTATAAAAACCGAACTTGTATTAAGAACGAAACAAATTACAAGAAGTTAGTGGGTAGCCGAGACTATCTGGGCACCCACTCCCTTAGCAATAGCAAAGCTAAGTCTAGTAAAAATAAAAGCAGCTGCGCGTGGCCCCGCGTCCTGAGAGATAGAAATTTTTTGAATCCGCTTGAGCAACGCAACAGCCTCTGCATCAAGCTCCCCATGTAAAGAGAAGGAGAAAGGCAGGAACCCGTAACCCGTCTTGGTGCACAAATCTCCGTACTTACGCTGAGCAGCATCAACGGCCGCACGATCAGGCAGAAAATCAGCCATCGCAGACTGAGTCAATGGGGACGACCCCTTCAGATCGACACACACATCACGTCCCCTATCCCAAGAATAAAGAAACAAATTCGCCGGGCGTAGGGGCTTGTCGTGCCCATCAATCAAACCGACATCCACCTCCTTACCGCCCGAAATACCAGACCGGAAGCAGATATCCAAAAGGGTGTCGCAAACTAGGTTATGTCTATGCTTAATACCAACGGTACCAGCACACGACACAGCATGATCTCCAAAAATGTCCCCAACAGAAACTCGAGAACAGGCAAAACAAGGCTTAGGTACCAGGAACAAAGGGACACCCAATCGATAGCTAAGGACAGAGCGGTAAGTCCTCCCATTCATGGTCTGTCCCAGCCCGGAGATAGGTACTGCGCGCAACCAGTTAGACGTGTGAGCACCCTGCAGAGACTTCCACAAAGCCACCTGTCGTCGAGTAAAGGAGAAAACCGATTCTACCGAAACAGCAACCTTCGTGAAATATATGTCTGCCAATTTCTTAATGAGTTTGGGGGCAGCGACTTCACTAGGATTACGGGAAAGGTCGGAACCGGTGGTCTCGTTAAACAGAGCCAAGGTCGCATCGAAGGTCTCGTTATTACTACTACTACTACTACTACTACGACGACGACGACGATGACTACTACTACTACTACTACTACTACTACTACTACTACGTATTATATGTTTTCCATATTATTCTTACAAACATAATAGTAGTATAGTAGTCCATATTATTATGCTAGGAACACGTAATAGTATTATATTATTCTTCCGTATTATTATATTATACTAACCACTAATTATATTATTATTCCATATTATTATATTATTATTATGGTATTACATATACGTAATAGTAGTATAGTAGAAGTATTATTATACTATTATTACAATTCTATATACTTTCCTAATACTCTTATTATACTTTTTTTTATGATTATGTTTTCCATATTATTAAACTTAAACAAAAATTAAACGGACTAGTGAGATTGCTCGATGAAATGAACCAATGAGATCGCTCGAAAAAAGTTTCAAATATATATACTCTCTTTGAGACTAAGATATGTTCCCCTAGGGTTTTTTTGGGGGGAAAATAAAGGTGTGAAAATGTATGGCTAAACTACACAACACGCTATGTGTGGTGGAGATAAAACCCTAATGAGAGGCGATTGGCGATTTGCGGCGATTTCTTGAAGAAAACTTCGTGATCGTGTCGAAGCAAATTAGGGACTGATGGCAAGGAATTCAGCGAGTAAGACTAAGAGTAAAGAAAGAACGTCATTGCAGAAGTTGAGGGATATGCATAACAAAGGTATGGCGACCCAAACTCAGAAGGAGAAGGAGAGAAAAGGTCCAGGGGATGAAGACGTTCAACATACTAAATCAATGCATGAACTCAGCATCCCTGGACTGGACTTTGATGATGAGGAGTTAATGGAAAGTAGTATATGGATAACGCAAATGGGGAAAAAGAAGTCATCCATACAGCAGGAGACCAGTCTGAATGAAAATGTGCCCGAAACGAACAATGTTGAAGAGGAATCTATGCTTCAGTTCTCAGACGAGGATGTCTCTGAAGAAATAAACTACTGGAAGAATGCAGTATACTGCTATATCTTGGGGGCTAATCCTCCTTGGGAGGTCATACAAGGGTATGTGAACAGAATCTGGGGAAAATGTGGTGTTGATAATGTATCATTTTTACCTAATGGAATTTTCTTGGTGCGCTTCAAGAATGGTGAGGACAAAGATAAAGTTCTATTGGAAGAGTTTCCCATGTTTGATAGCAAGCCATTAATTGTAAGACCATGGAATTAGGACACGAACATGATGAAAGAGGATGTTCAAGCAGTCCCCACATGGGTTAGAATCCATGAACTTCCCTTTAAATTCTGGGGGAGAGGCCTGCCAGCTGTGGCTGGACTAATTGGAAGATACATCAAGGCTGATCAAGCCACGATAGAGAAGAAGAGGTTAGGATTTGCAAGGGTCCTTGTGGATGGAAATAAAAGTTGGCCAAGATTTACCTGATATGGTAAAGTTCAATGATGAGAAGGGTGCTATCCAACAGGTTAAAGTTGAATATGAGTGGAAGCCGATAAAATGTGATCACTACAAGGGCATGGGACATTCCACGGATAATTGTAGGAGGAAAGTTTAGAGGGTAAAAAAGAACAATCAACCTACAAGCAGGAATGCTAAACATGTACAGGCGTGGAGGCAGATACCCCGTCAGCAACAACCTGTTCCTGAAATGAATGAGATACAATTTCCAGTCCCGGCTAGACAAGCTGGTACGAGTGGGGATAACAGATCTCCATCCGTGCAGCAGGGGGAGTCACAGTCTGAGAGTATGAATGAAATGATGATGGAACCTAATGTGCAAAAAGAGATGAATGTAAGCACTCCTTCCCCTTTTCCTCCCATTATCCAATGATATACAAAATGGGTTTTTGGAATGTGAGGGGGATGAATGATGTTAATAAACAGAAGAGTATTAGTTATTTTGTACAGAATAAAGAGGTGAGTTTATTTTGTCTTGTTGAGACAAAAATAAAAGCTAATAAAATGCAAAGTGCTATTCAAAATGTGTGTGATGGATGGAGTGTGGCTACCAATTGCCACCAACATCCTAGAGGGAGAATTTGGCAAATCTAAAAGCCTGCGCATTATGATGTGTGGGTTCTGCAAACTACAGTACAGTGTATCCAATCTCAAGTTATTGATAAGTATGATAACTCTAGATTTTCTTTGTCTATTGTGTATGCTTATAACAAGAGGGAGGATAGGAAGGAGTTATGGAATCAATTGATCAATAATGCAGCAAACATTCAGGGATCCTGGATTATGATGGGGGACTTCAACACGGTTATGGTTCCTGAAGAAATGTTAGAAGGGGAATCCAAACAAGAGAATATGAATGATTTCAATCATTGTCTAAATATTTGTGATATGGTGGACATAGGGGGAACGGGTGCTTATTACACTTGGAATACAAGCAAGATGTCCATCACAGGATATACAGTCGGCTAGATAGAGCGTTAGTTAATACGAAGTGGATTCAAGCTTTTCCCAACTATCGATCTCACTTCTTCCCGGAAGGTATATTTGACCATTGCCCCTGTGTGATATCGAATGCCAACATCACTAATACCAAGAGAGCAGGGTTTAAATTCTTTGATATGTGGACTACTCATGAAGAGTTTATGCCGTTAGTGGAAGACCATTGGAAAATGCAAATCGAGGGTACTAAGATGTTTAGACTGGTGGAGAAATTGAAGGCTCTTAAGCCTATTCTAAGGAATCTGAACAAAAATGCTTTCTCAGAAATTGAATGCAGGACAATGAAAGCTAGCAAGGAGTTGGAGGTGGTTCAATTACAGCTACAACAGGATTATACCAATGAGCAACTTATTGAGAAAGAGGGTGTGTTGGCTGAGACGTATAGACAGTTAGCTCAAGCACGAAACTCCTATCTAAAACAAAAAGCAAAGACAAACTAGATTAGAGACGGAGATGACAACACAGCCCATTTCCACAGAGCTGTTAAGCAGCGAATTGTACAGAATGTTGTGCATCAGATTACGGGAATGGATGGACAAAGGCATACTGATCAGTTGGGTGTGCAGGGGGCATTTCTTGACTATTATAAAAGCCTACTGGGGAGTACTGCTGCGACTGAAAATGTTCAAAATGATGTTATTAGCAGAGGGAAATGCTGTACAGATGACCATGCTGCAATATTGGAGGCTTCAGTAACTGACAAGGAAATTAGAGACATTTTCTTCTCTATTCCAAACGATAAAACACCTGGTCCCGATGGGTATACAAGTGGATTCTACAAAAAATCGTGGAATATTATAGGGGATGAAGTGTGTGAAGCGGTGAGAGATGCTATGCGTTCGGGTAAGATATTAAATCAAATAAACACGACTACCCTTAGACTTATTCCTAAATGTGAAAGGCCCATGGAGGTGAAGCAATTCCGTCCTATAGCATGATGCAATGTTATATACAAAATAATCTCCAAGGTTATTTGTAACAGACTGTCTAAAGTTCTTCCTGACATCGTTCAAGACACACAAAGAGCATTCATAAAAGGGAGATCTATAATAGATAATATCTTGATTTGTCAAGACATTGCCCATCTCTATTTCAGGAAAGATGTGTCACCGAGGTGCTTGATTAAAATCGACTTGCAAAAAAAAGCATATGATTCAGTTGAATGGAAATTTGTGGAGGAGTTGCTGATGAAACTTAATTTCCCAACCCAATTCCGTAAGTTGCTGATGAACTGCATCTCGACTCCAATGTTCTCTTTAAGCCTAAATGGAAGTATGTTTGGCTATTTTAAGGCTCAGAGAGGGCTGAGACAAGGGGACCCTGTCTCGCCATTGAATTTCAAGCTATGTATTGAGTATCTGAGCAGATTACTTGCTTATGCGACTGAGAAGTGGCCATTTAGATACCACCCTATGTGTAAGTAGCTGAAACTGACCCATCTTATATTTGCCGACGATCTTATACTGTTTTACAAAGGTGAAGTGCAATCAATAATGCTCCTCATGAGAGTCTTGTCATCATTCACCAAGGCTTCTGGTTTAAAACTAAATGCGACAAAAACAACAATCTACTTTAATGGAATGTCGAGAAGCATCAGAGATGAGATTATTTCTGCCACAAGATTTATTGAAGGAGAGATGCCATTCACGTATCTGGGTATTCCTATTAAATCTAGGAAACTCACGAAACACGAATGTTCGATTGTGGCTGAAAAAATGGTCAAGAGAATAAGAAGCCTTGGAGCCAGGAAATTATCCTACGCAGGGAGGATTGTGCTGATTAATTCAATTCTTAATACGCTGCATAATTATTGGTCTAATGTATTTCTTTTCCCAAAGGGATTTATGAAGAGAATTGAAGCAATTTGTAGAAATTACCTTTGGGAAGTAAGCTCTGAATATAATCGGGTTCCATTGGTATCGTGGGATAGAGTAACCAGACCAAAGAAGGAGGGATGTCTCGGAATTAAAAAGGCTGATACGTGGAACTTAGCTGTTGTAGGGAAATTGGTGAATTGGATATATGAGAAAAGCGATAAGTTATGGATCAAATGGATTGATCATAACTATCTGAAAAGGAACGGTTGGCATGACTACAATCCTCTGACGGATGTTCCTTGGACGTGGAGATCAATATGTAGAGTGAAAGATAAGCTGAAAGAAGGGTATAGCTGTAACTCGTGGACTATGTCGCCTAAAGGATACACCATTGCAGATGGGTATCGTTGGTTAAGGGGTAGCGAGACTGAGGTTAGTTGGCATCAGCTCATTTGGGACGACTGGTGTATACCCAAACATGCTATAATTTCTTGGATAATGGTGAATAATGGATTAAACACCAAGATGAAATTAGCAAAAATAGGGTGTTGTACCGACACCCTATGCTGTCTATGCGCAGCGGAAGAGGAAACAGTCCAACATTTTGATGCAAGACTGTGAGTATAGTCAATGGATACGAAGTGAACTGATCTTATGGATTGGGTTCTATCTTCCTCAACACCCGAATTACAAGCTGATGAGCGGTTCTAGAGGAAGAACTCAGGCGATGGTGTTAAATGCATATCATCATATGATATGGCTAAAGAGAAATGGAGCTTGGGCGGAGGGACACCTACAACACCCAGCTAAGGTGATAAAACAAATTCAGGAAGATGTAAGAATCAGGTGGGAAAGTATTCTCCAAAGGCCGTACAACACCAAACACGAGTACCAAATACTGAGTAGACTAATAGGCGTCTAAATCGTTTTGTTTTGTATTTGTCAGTATTTCATACTGTACATGTTATTCTTTGATTGTACATTTTTATGAATGAAATAAAAGCTCACATTTACACCAAAAAAATGAAGGAGAAAGAGAGAGGAATAATGAATGAGTAAATAGAAGCTACATATTCATGACTTAAAAAGGAAAGAAGAAAGAAAGAATAACTCAGTCCAAAAGGGAAAGAGAGAACATAAGTCAGACTCGGAGGGAGTATATATATATACTAGGTTAAAACTCGTGAAAATTGCACGGTGGCATTAAAAAACGCATGACGAAACGAAATAACGAAAAGTTTACATCAATCCTAACTGCAATCGTATCATCGTGATCGAAATAAGTAATTAAAAAAATGACAGATTTTCTTAATTAAGAATGACATGTACACGAAAATGAAAAATTATACTCCCTCCGATTGCCTATTTTCTTTCCATTTTTTTTGGTGGAAAATAAGGAGGGAATATTATATTATTAAAAGTGGAAAGGTGAAATGAAAAAGTAGGAGAGAGAAATATTATATTAATTAAATGAAAGAAAGTTGAATTAGAGGTGACATTTCGGGCGTGCCGTGCCCCTCCCCCCCCCCTCCGTCGAGGCACAGGCCCGGGCTTACCGGGTCCCGTGCCTGATCGCTCCCGTTTCTGTTCGTGCTCCTGCTTCGGTTTTCGTGCTGGTTCTCGAGTTTCGAGTCTTGCCTCAATCTATGTTTTTTTAAATTTTTCCAGAAAATACGACGTACGATTTGTATACGATCCGAATATTTTGTGTTGTAATTCCAATATTAATTATGATTTAGGTGTTTATAACTAATATAATATTTATAAGTTATAGTGTTATAAGTTAAAATTAATACTCGTATAAATTATAGGAACTTTTTATCGTTTTAATGTGTGGACATGACATAGGTTCACCCCGACGTGGCCACGCGCGGGTTTGGGGAGGCGAATGAATCTCCATATGAGAATGGATCGAATTGAAATTTAAATCAAAGTGGAGTCGCCACCGAACTTTGTGGGAGTTCGGGCCCGTTCGAACCCACTCTATGTCGTCGTGGGTCATGCACAAAGTATGGCCCATTTCCGATGTCAGAGTTTATTGGGCTCGTCCCTTTGCATTGCGATACCGATACCGTCACTACCGGTTATCGTGTATTGAATGACTCTCGTGCGCCAACGGTTTCGGGCATCCGGAAACCGAGGTTCTGAGTAAGGGGTGAGGGTACGTGTTGGGAAGTTCACAAAGAACACCCAACCCCGCCCGCACATTGGCGGCCTCTACTAAGATATCGAGTGGCTTTCTAATACGCGCGTTAGTTAAACGATGAAAATGTTATGTAAACATTGTTTTCCCTAAGCATGCGAAGAATTGAATGGGTTTCTATGTCGATTTAATGCAACTAAATAATGTCGAAGTTAAATTTAGCATGCGAGTTCATTTTAGTACAATAAAATAAACAATGAAAATCAACAAGAAAAAAAACACACTTGTTAGTAACGGTATAACGATAACAACAGTTTGCGAATAATATAAAATATTACGGAATGATGTAAATAAGATGATGCGTGGTTTCGAAAGATGATATTTCACGTGATAGATTGGCACGTGTTGACCTAGGTCATAAAAAAGTATTATCGAGACTAGAAAAGCGATGTGGGACTCACGGTATTGTCGTTATAAGGGGCCACTCGATCGAGTCATTGAGGGACTCGACCGAGTGGACTTCTGGAGAGGCTTCTGTCCGGATTTCGAGACGTCATACCGAGTTATGAGGGAACTCGACCGAGTGCACGACCACTCGATCGAGTCATTGCGAGACTCGGCCGAGTGGTTGTCAAAATTGCATTCTGTCTCGTTTTTGGGGTGCCACTCGACCGAGTGGGCGAGGCACTCGATCGAGTGCCCCCTGTACGAACTAGGGTTCGCTTTGCAATTTATTGTCGATTTCGAAATTGCCTTTTGATTTTGATAATTCGATGAGTTTGTTGAATTGGGCATAAATATTATGGGATTTATACTCGATTCTAATTTTGATACTCGTCACATCCCATATTCGATTATTGAATCGATATGGCATGTTAGAGCGATAACTTGAAGAAAATAATATAAGTCGTTTGGATTAACTAAAACGATATGAATTTTCTCCGCGTTTATAGTGTCGTAATTAATTCTAACGAATTAAATGATAACTATTTTAGCATCAACGAAAATCGCATTAGTAAATTTGTTTAACTAAATCGTTTAGATTCGATATCTAATTATTGAATTGGTATCGAATCTAATTGATTGACACTTTCCGATTGAATTCGATTAAAACGGACCCGACTTGATTCCCTCGGCTTCCCCGACATCGTAATAAATCCCTAGGGATTATGTGATGTCGGATCCGCGTCAACGGGTTTTGACCCAAAATAAAAAAAAAATTGATTCGAAATAGTTTTGAAATTGATGAAATATGCGGTGAATGATAACACAAACAAAAGTAAAAAAACTATTGTTTAAGTTGACTTGCTTCAATAATCAAGCGCTAGGGGTGTCGGGATAGGCGACCGGCAACGCTGGGTGCAATACCCTTGTATATTTGGGTTTTCTTATTCTGACATCATTCGCACTCGACACAAATTCACAAGTATTTTAATGTTTTATACTAATAATTATTAACGATATTAGAATGCGATAATGACGATAAAAAAAAAACGGGACGATGAAGACGACTCGAACGACGCACGAGGAAGAAGAGAAAGGAAAAGAAAAGGGGTTGTTGCACCCTCAACCTACATGTTCTTGTCTCGAACGGGACTCGTTAATTGCGGCTTGCACGTGAGTATCGAGATGTAAGTTAAGTTATGGTGATTGGGGTTTGGATTCCTAGATGCTAGGGTTAGGGTTTGAATGTGTAGGATTAGTGTAGATTAGGGTTTGATTTGGGTTGCAAAAAAAGATGTGTAGAGATGTCTGTAAAGTTGTAAGTAGGGTTTGTAAAAGCATCCTCAAGGATGTGTGCATGAGGGTGTATATATAGGCCAAGCTATGCACCCCCGTCTAGGGTTACTCGACCGAGTATGCCTCTGAATCGGTCGAGTGGCCCAAAGCAACACAGTCGGGCTTGAATGAGGGCCCACTCGATCGAGTGGGCTGAGCACTCGATCGAGTGGGTCAGCTGGTACGAGAGGTCCGGGTTGTTTGGACCTCGAGTTGGGTATTTTGTGGGTTTTATATTTGAACTGGATTTATGACATTTGGGTGGCTGTTTTTTATGTCTCGGAACGGCTTTGACCGCGGTTTGACCCAATCGCTAAAAGTCGGTTTTACTTCCGGTGTTGGTTTTGACCCAAATTAGTCTTATTTGATTCGAAACGACCCACTGGGCCTGATTTTGAGGTCGGTTTTGTGAGATTTGTACTCCGTAAATGCCTAAGCCAGCAATTAATGGTTTTGAGACCATATCCGAGCGGGTAGAAACACGTTTGCGTCCGATCATCATCGGGTGTTTTTTGGAAACTGCTATAGACACCTGGCAGTCAAAATGTGGGTGTCTACAGAGCCCCCACTCTGACTAAGGCTTGGACAAGGCGAAACTCAGAGTAGCTACCAGGCCAATCGAGGATTAAGACCTGGCAGACTTCCGATCGGGTCGTTTATAGTCCATTAGACTCGCGCGAACGGCCCCCAGCCATAAGATAGAAATCATACCTCAGTTGATGATGATAACTCCATGGGGAATCGGACTTGTCGCATAAGTCCTGGGTGCGCTTATATGTGGGCCCATCCCGTGCTATTTCGGGGAAAATGCCGCCTCGGATTTTCCGCTGGGGAGATACAGTGGGTTGCATGTCCCTGCTTGAGTCGTACCTGTATAAGTCACATAAAACTTTGCATGCAACACGTAGGTAAAAATATGGCTCGTGCTGGGGGAGGTGAATTTTTTGAATTTTGAAATTGAAATCCTGAAAGCAACTCACGGGCTAGGTTTTCAAAATGGAAAGGGGTAGAAAAGAAATTTGAAGTTTAAATAGACCGAAAATTTGACCTTGTCGAAAAGGATTTTCTCAAATGGCTAAGTTTTGCAAATTTTAAAATGAGAATTTGGAGAGAGACATACCGACAGAGTCGACTCTGGACGCGACAGGACAAGTTGACCGACACGGACTGGACTCTCTAATGGTTGGACCACCTAAGATGACGAGGCTCTTAAGTTGCGCTATTCCGTAGCCTAGGCGAGTGGCAACACGGTCGAACATTGAAATGGGATAGATATGCTATAGGGGACTTGCAGTAGTCTGTAATGGGACAGTTGTAGTCTTGTGCTTTTCTGGATTTTTGATTTTAGGGTACCTTCCCAAAGTGGGTATTGCTTCGAGTCCTGACAGATTCTCGTCTTCGACTGAGCCGAGTATTAGGACACACTGTAGAAAGGAGGCTAATTTTTTGAAAATATTTGGATTATGTGAGTGGACGGAGGTCTTCTGTCTAAGAGAAGCCCTCAGGACGACAAAGCTAGCTGCTGAGAACATGATAGTGTCGTGACCGGAATGATAGTGCTTTTTGAATGTGTGTCAATGTGAGTGGTTATGCCTCTGTTGAAAGGCTGCCTATCTACGTATTCACGTGTGGTGAAATCAAACCAAGCCGTAGTTCAGTGAATTGGAAGATATATTATGGTGCCTAGTCTAATAGGACTTTGCGTGTAACTAGCCATATTGACGGTGTAGGCTAGGTGCATTCCCAATGATGTCTTGATCAAAGGGCTAGGATGGTTAGGATCTTGGTCCTGTGACTGTGAGCATTCTCCGGGGTAGGCCCCAGGGGTGGTGTGAACTATTTGGGCATGTTCTATGCCGACCGCAGGTTGAGCTTCCGTGTTCGCGGTTGGTAACTGGTTTGGATGAGAAGAATTGGGATGGGATTTGACGAGTTTTGCTCTCGGAGATTTGATGAGTTTTGCTCTCGGGGATTTGATGAGTTTGCTCTCGGGGATTTGACGAGTTTTGCTCTCAGGGATTGATGAATTTTGATCTCGGGTCTTTGTATGGTGATTGTGAATTCTGTTATGTCGTGTTGTGTTGTGTTGTAGTTGTTGTGCAAGGGGAAAGTCGAGTAAAAATGGCTCGAACTTCGATCAGGATAGGTTTTGATGATGCGGGATCTGGTTTTCATGTCTGGCCCTAATAGTTAGGGGTATCCTATGGAGCTTGAATCCTCAAAATTCCGGGCTGTCTCTAGCCTAGATCTCGGGAAGGTCTTGAGGGTTGTAATGTGGGAAGGCTGAGTGTGGTGTTAGCTGACCAGCTTAATTGTCACTCCCCTATTGGATGGTATGAGTTTCAATAATTTTGAATTGACCGTTTCACTTGAGTTGACTGTTAACCACGGTCATGGGTTCTGACCGTATCTGGTCGGGGGATGCTGAGAATTCTTTTTGATCATGGGCCAGCTCTTTTATTTTGGCCTTTTACTTTTTTTTTTCTCTTGGACTTTTGATTTTTTTTTTCCAGTTTTTTTTTTCCTTGGACTTTTGATTTTTTTTTCGTCCTATTTTTTCTTGGACTTTTGATTTTTTTCGTCCAGTTTTTTCTTTTTTTTTTCTTGGACTTTTGATTTTTTTTTCGTCCAGTTTTTTCTTTTTTTTCTTGGACTTTTGATTTTTTTCGTCCAGTTTTTTTTGTTGGTTAGACTAACACCTAAGGTAGGGATTGGTCAGTCTTATTGAAGGGGTGTTTTGTTGTGGGAAATGGGCTTGCCTCCCGTGTTGAACCCAAACTAGGAGACTACCTAGATTTATCATAGGATTCGATACCGCTCCTGCTAAGGGTAGTTTTGTGGCTTTCTATGTCAGACATGGAATAGGTAAAGGAAAACACGAGTCTCATTTCCTGCTGTCGTTATAGGTGTGCCTGTAATAGTCACGTGCATGTGCTCACAGTGTATGATGGCGTTCATCATGTTCTCGGAAACACATAAGGAAAATATATATGAGAAAGAATATTGAAAGCTGATTTTATTGAATTTTGAAAAAGAGGACAGAATACAACTGACTCTGACTCTGACTTTGGAAGAAATAGCACATCCTAGACTCGGACTCAGACTCAGACTTAAATCAAATCCGGACTCTCGGATGATGTTGTCATTAGTCGTCGGCTTCTAAGGACTCGAGTTGATGTCCAGTATAGCCTTCACTAGAAGCTTCACCCAGATCTTCATTATGTCGAAGATCGTCTTCAATTCTGATGCCCATTTCGGTAAGCACCGCAAAGTTTGAAATTCCGGCATACCTAAGATGGACGCGGTAGGAAGGTAGGAGGTTGTTGATGAACGCCTCCACTAGTGTCTTCTCGTTGGGCTTGTCTACCAACTTCACACTCTCGGCCCTCCATCTTTGAAGATATTTAGTGAACCCTTCTTTGGGCTTTTGGGCCATGATTTCCAGAGTACGCATCGTAGTCTGGATCTCGGTATTATCAGCGTAATTCCGAGCGAACTCCGTTGCCACGTCATCCCAAGTCAGGTATTTCTTGGAATCGAGCCTGTAGTACCAGGCTTTCGGATGCTTCTTGAGGGAAGAGGCAAACAGGTGCTTAAACATGGTCGATTTTACGCCCTTAACGGCCATGAACTCCTTGAAGGCCCGGATGTGAAGCACTGGGTCTTCGGTCCCATCAAACATTGGCAAGCCCGTAAGGTTGAGGTTGTCGGGCAGTTCATCATTTAGGGGTAAATAGGCACGGGCATTTTCCGTGTGGATAGTGTTGTTAGTTGACAAGTGGACCTGTTCTTCCAGTTTGCGGACTGCGCTGACCAATTCAGCAAAAAGCCCAGTAGTTTCATATCCGGCATTAGGAGTCCCTTTCTCCACGGCACTCAAACGGGTGGCAAGGGTCGTTTGGTCGGTCTGGATGTGTAGACACCCACATTTTGACCGCCAGGTGTCTATAGCAGTTTCCGACAAACACCCGATGATGATCGGACGCAAACGTGCTTTAACGTACTCGGAAATGGGCTCGAAATCATGGATATTTGGCTTGGGCTTTTTACGGAGTACAAATTTCACAAAACCAACCTCAAATTCAGGCCCAGTGGGTCGTTTCGAGTCAAATAAGACTAATTTGGGTTGAATCCAACACCGGGGGTAAAATAACCGTCTTTTAGCGACCGAGTCAAACCCGGTCAAAGATATTTTCTCGAGACGCGTGAGTCAGCCGTGTCACCTCACGTGGCTGATTCGAGCTCAAACTCCACAAAAAATCAGCTACACAAATATTAAACAATTCCGTTAAAGGTAGAATTCGATCTCAAGTAGGAATCCTATCCGAATATCGAATCGAGCATTCGACCGAGCATGGAATACCCGGCCGAGCAGGCTGTTTTCCAGCCAATTTCGTGGCTTCTTTGCCAAGGAAAGAGAATTCTCGTTCCTCTCGACTTCTTACGTTTCCTATCCAAACCGGTATTTCTTGTTGTCTAAGCAAGAGTACTTCTCCTAACCTTTTCTCCTATAAATAGGACCCTCACATACACAATTATACATCAACTTTTTATCAATCAAAGATACATAATTCCTGAAAAACATCAACACCTTTTTTTACAAAGCATCAAACTTAGCATCGAGAAACCGATAGTACATCCAAAACCCGAAGGAAGCCGGTCCCGATACCCGACACCCTTCACACGCCTCACGTCTCATCAAACCACCATAACCCATCGACGTTAAACTCGACGCTCTTGTGCCCAAGCCACGTCCCGACGAGCCCTGATCCGAGTAAACCGAAGCATGTAGGTTGAGGGTGTACCAAACCCGATTTCTCCTTCTTCTTCTCTTCTCCTCCTCGTCCGTCTTTTTTTTATGGGTCGTGTGTCGATTTCTTACGGGTCGTTCATCACTTTTTTTATTTCTAATATCGATATTACTAAAAACTATTTTCGTATAACAAACGTTCTTAAAATATGATATCGATTCTCTAATCGAATATCGTATCTAACAAGAACAAAATTAACTAATTCTCGTTGATGCTAAATAAATCGTCACATCTTTTTCTTAAACAAAATTCGACGATCTTATACGCGGAGAGAATTAACATCTTTTTCGTTCAAAATTCTTTTTTTTTTTTACTTTTCGTTCAAAACAAATTTTTTTACAAAACCTTTTCTAAGTTCATTCTGAATATTCGATATCGATTTCATAATCAAATATCGGATATGACGAATATCGAAAACATAAATCGAGTATAAGTTAGTTCTTACTTGTACGCGATTTATTGAATTAGCGATTTTCGAACAATAAACGCGACCGGGACAGACCCGCACGCGAGTCGCGCCCATCCCATGCGACTCGCGCACGGGCCTGAAACCCGAATCCCTTTTTTTTTTAGCTTTTTCGTTTGTTTTTTTATTTATTCTACGAAACGACTTCTAAAATTTATATCTTTTCAAAAACTATTCCGAGTATTTGATATTGATTTCGTAGTCGACTATCAAATATAACGAATATCGAAAATATTAGATCGAGTGCAAATTATGCGATATTTGTACGCGATTTAATAAAAACATCGAACTTTCAAAAATCGATCTCGAAATAGGCCGGGGCGCGAGTAGCGCGCACCCCGGGCGAGTCGCGGGCAACGCTGGAAACGCGACCCGTTTTCTCCTTTTTCATTATTTTTCGAACATCGTTTTTTATACAAAACAGCGTCTTTTTAACAATATTTTTCAGATTTCGATTAATATTTTCTCGGTCTTGCATATTCATCATATTTGCTATTTTATTTCTTCACAAGTCGATACTAACTCGTTTGTTCATCTTGTAGCAAATTCATTCTTTTTCATCGTTTGTTTTATTATACTAAAACGAACCTCACATGCTAAATTCAACTTCGACGTTAATTTTCATGCATTAAACGACTTAGCAACCCATTCAATTATTCACATGCTTAGGAAAACAATGTTTGCATATCATTCATCGTATTTCTAACGCGCGTATTAAAAAATCATTCGATATCCTAGTAGAGGTCGCTAATGTGCGGGCGGGGTTGGGTGTTCTTAGTGACCTTCCCAACACGTACCCTCACCCCTTACTCAGAACCGTGGTTTCCGGATGTCCGAAACCATTGGCAACGAAAGTCATTCAATATACGATAAACCGCTCAAGTCGACATCGGTATCGAACTGCAAAGGGACGAGCCCAATAAACTCTGACATCGGAAATGGGCCGTACTTTTTATACGGCCCACTACGACATAGAGTGGGCTCGAACGGTTTCGAATAACCATAAAATTCGGTGGCAAATCCAACTTCGATTTAAATTTCAATTTGACCATCTCATATGGAGATTCATTCGCCTCCCCAAACCCACGCGTGGCCGCGTCGGGGTGGACCTATGTCATGTCTACAATTTGGCGACTCCGCTGGGGATTAACTGATGCGTTACTAACCATCGACATCCTCAGGGTGAGACTCGAATAGAAATCGTTTGACTTGTACAATACACGTTTTAGTTTTACGTTTCATGCATAACCCCATTTTTCCCGGGCCGGTACTGGTGACCGACGTCTCACTATACCATTGATGTAGTCCAAATTGGATATGTCAAAAGGTGTGCATAGCAGATTCGTATGGGTTTTACGGCATGTTCTAAGCTCAACTCGACTTAGGAAGTCCGCCCCGATTCTCGAATAGGCTATGTACACTGGTATAGACCCTTATAGACTGGCCGAGACTTAGCTTAAGAGCATACATGGTGTCATTATACTGTTTCCATGACTACGTGCTACTTGATCCACATCTTTTTCAAAAACCGTCATTTTTCAAAAATTTGCATCCTTTTCAAAATATCCAATTTCAAAACCCCGGGCATATACCCAATTTAGGTCTTACGATTTTACTCAAAATAACCCTTTCTCTAGCCGGTACTATGCCCAATTTAAAACTCAAAACTCGAACTTGCAAAACTGTCGCCCGGTTCGATTTCCGTTTTTTTTCTTTCGAAAAAAAAAACTGGGCCATCCCCTGAATTTCTCTTCGGGCTTTCAAAAATCCATTTCAAAAATTCTGACTTTTCAAAAAAAAATTCAAGCCCGATGACATTTTCGCCAATTTTAAAAGTCGGGATCCTGTTTTCGATTTTCAATTTTTTGGAAATTCACCTTCGATATTCAAAATTCCAAAATTCCAAAATGCATTTTTTTCGAAAATATTCAAATTTAAAAAAATCGGAAAGCTGCCGAAATTTAGACTTAAGATTTGACTCAAAACACGCTTATTTTCTAGCCGGCATGCTGCCCACTTCAAAATTTGAATTTTCGACCCACCATTCGATTTTCGAATTTTCAAGATTCAATTTAGATTTTAAAATTTTCAAGATGCCAGTTTCGATTTTCAAAATCTTCGAGATGCCATTTTCAATTTTCAAATCCTCGAGATGTCGTTTTCGATTTTCAAATCTTCGGGATCTCATCTTCAATTTTCAAATTGTCGGAAATTCATTTCGATACTCAAATTTCAAAATTCCAAATATTCAACTTTTCAAAACCCCGGAATGCTACCGAAATTAGGATTTACGATTTGACTCAAAGTAGCCTATTTTCCAGCCGGTAATCTGCCCATTTCAAAACTCGATTTTTTTTTTCGAACTTTCAAAATTGTGGCCCGATGCACTTTTCCGTTTTTTCGAAAAAATTGGGCCATCCACCGAGACTTCTCGGATTTTCCAAAAAAAAAAGATCTATTTTTCAAAACCTTCATCTTCTTAGGACTTCCCGTATTTAGCAGTATCGGGTCGTGTCATAAGTCGTCAAAGTCTTTAGCGTCGAAACTCCGTCGATCTTATATCACGAGTTTCCTCCCTATCCCAGTCCGCCTTATTTGACTAAGCCAATGCCCACCTACGTAGGACATACCCCTACAAAGGTTGGCCCGTCTACACAATCGAGTCCAAAGTCTGGGGAATGTCTCACGTAAACCTCCTTTCAAACAGGGCCCACCCACACAGTTGGATCCTAAAGGAGACTCACCTTTCACGAGTCACCCGTCTAGGTGTCCTTTTCGAGTCATTTCCTTTTCAGGCTTTTCCCCACTCGGGGGCTACCCTTCAGCAGAGGGATCAATCACGGTTGCTCTAAGGGTCATGTCTTGCACGTGTTGTCTCACGTATATCACTTTCAAGTCACTTAGATGTCACACCATCTGAGTCTCTAGCCTTACTTAGGAGGCTGTCCTCCACCCGAGCAGTCAACCACGGTTTCCCTAGAGAGTACCCTACGTTCATCCTACACCGGCGTCCTTATGATGCCTTCTTCGAGTCGTACCCACGCTACGAATACTCGGGTCACTTAGGGTTAGGTCACCACGGTTGGTCCAAGCACACGGCACGGTCAAATACGGTCGCCCCATTTTCGGACTTATCCTTGTACAACTCGAGTCTCGTGGTCGAGTCTAGGTCACAGTCGATATTTTGTCTGGATTAACGTTTAAGTAGCCCGGTCATAGAATCTTAGTCATTTCCGCCCCCGGGCCGTACCTAGTTTGACTCTCTCTCTCTCTCTCTCTTGCATTTGCGCAAAACCGAGCTTAGGCGAGTTCTAACACCTGTCGTTTCTTCCTATCAGGGACCCTATGAACGAGACACTACCAAACCACAACAAATCTCGCACCGTCGAGAATGGGGATATCCAAGGGAGTATGCTTATGCTGTCTTGCTCCATTAACAATATCTTCTCAAAAATCAATACTGCCATAGATAACCTAAGTTCCAGGGTAACCATCATCGAAGAGGATCTTGTAAGAACCCGATCCCGTCTAGCACAACTAGAGCGGGTAAGGCAGCCAATCGCCCAACAGAGCCATTTGAAAGGTGAACACTCTTACGAAACTGTCCGATACCCTCAAGATGGCAAGACCGAGAGAGGTAACCCTCAAGTCACCTCTCCAAAAATCAAGAACCAGTCAAAGGAAAGGACATTTACCCACTTGGTTATGTCCTACACCGTCGCTTTCCAGAGGTTGGTTCCGAAGGGCCTAATACTACCTATAGGCCCAACAGCCGACCCACCTTTGGAAAAACGCTCCAAAGCATGGAACGACGAGCATTACTGCAAATTCCACAGAGGGAGGGGACACGATACAGAACAGTGCTGGAAACTGAAACACCTCATTCAAGACTTCCTCGATGCCGGGAAGACTCCCGTTTTGGAAACATTGTCACTTGCAAAGCCCCTCATGGACTATACAGGGCCCGATGACCAAAGCATCCAATCTACCTCTTATGCATCCAAGAGTCCGGATTTGATTTAAGTCCAAGTCTGAGTCCGAGTCTAGGATATACTATTTATTTCAACTTCAAAGTCAGAGTCAGAGTCAGTTGTATTCTATCTTCTTTTTTTTCCAAATTAAATAAAATCAGCTTTCAATATTCTTTCTCATATATGTTTTCCTTATCTGTTTCCGAGAACATGATGAACACCGTCATACACTGTGAGCACACGCACGTGACTATTATAGGCACATCTATAATGATTGCAGGAAATGAGACCCGTGTTTTCCTTTACCTGTTCCATGTCTGGTATAGAAAGCCACATAACTACCCTTAGCAGGAGCGGTATCGAATCCTATGACAAATCTAGGTAATCTCCTAGTTTGGGTTAAAGACGGGAGGCAAGCCCATTTCCAACAATAAAACACCCATCCAATAAGACTAACCGATCCCTACCTTAGGTGTTAGTCTGACCGAAAAAAAGTCAAAAGGCCAAAATAAAAGAGCTGGCCATGATAAAAAAAACTGGACAAAAAAAAACAAAAGTCCAAAAGGAAAAAGCAAAAGGCCCAAAACAAAAGAGCTGCCCATGATAAAAAAAAGAATCCTCAAAAACCCATGACCGTAGTTAACGGTCAACTCAATTGAAACGGTCAATTCAAGTAAAAGCCCCATGACAAGGGTACGGTCAAAATTCATGCCATCAAATAAGGAAGAGATAATCGAGCTGGTCAACTAACACCACATTTAGCCTTCCCACATTACAACCCTCAAAGACCTTCCCGAGACCCAGGCCAGAGACAGCCCGGAATTTTGAGGATTCAAGCTCCATAGGATACCCCTAACCATTAGCGCCAGACATGGAAATCAGATCTCGCATTATCAAAACTTATCCCGATCAAAGTTCGAGCCATTTTACTCGACTTCCCCTTTACATAACAGAATTCACAATCACCATACGCAAACTCGAGAGCAAAACTCGTCAAATCCTCGAGAGCAAAACTCGTCAAATCCCTCGAGAGCAAAACTCGTCAAATCCTCGAGAGCAAAACTCGTCAAATCCCCCGAGAGCAAAACTCGTCAAATCCCCCCGAGAGCAAAACTCGTCAAATCCCTTGAGAGCAAAACTCGTTAAAATCCCCGAGAGCAAAACTCATCAAATCCCCGAGAGCAAAACTCGTTAAAATCCCCGAGAGCAAAACTCGTTAAAATCCCCGAGAGCAAAGCTCATCAAATCCCCGAAAACAGAACTCGTTAAAATCCCCGAGAGCAGAACTCGTTAAAATCCCATCCCAATTCTCTTCATTCAAACCAGTTACCAACCCCAAACACGGGAACTCAACTTGCAGTCGGCATAGAACATGCCCAAATTAGTTCACACCACCTCTGGGGGCTACCCCGGAGAATGCTCACAGTCACAGGACTAACATCCTAACTAGTCTATCTCTTTGATCAAGACATCACTGGGAATGCACCTAGCCTACACCATCACTATGGCTAGTTACACACAAAGCCCTAATAAACTAGGCACCATAATCCACTGAACTACGGCTTGGTTTGATTTCACCACATGTGAATATGTAGGCAGCCTTTCAACAGAGGCACAACCACCCACATTGACACACATTCAAAAAGCACCATCATTCCGGTCACGACACTGTCATGTTCTCGACAGTTAGCTTTGTCGTCCTGGGGGCTTCTCCTAGGCAGAAGTTCTCCATCCACTCACATAATCCAAATACTTTCAAAATCTAGCCTCCTTTCTATAGTGTGTCCTAGTACTCGGCTCAGTCGAAGACAAGAATCTGTCAGGACTCGAGGCAATACCCACTTTGGAAATGTACCCTAAAATCAAAAATCCAAGAGAGCACTAGACTACAACAGTCTCATTACAGACTACTGCAACCCCGTATAGCATATCTATCCCATTTCGACCGTGTTGCCACTCGCCTAGGCTACGGAATAGCGCAACTTAAGAGTCTTGTCATCTTAGGTGGCCCACCTCCTTACCAAGTCACGGTCCAACCCTTAGAGAGTCCAAGTCGTGTCTGTCAACTCGTCTTGTCGCGTCCAGAGTCGAGTCTGCTTGTAGGCCTCTCTTTTTAAATTCTCATTTTAAAATTTGCAAAAACTTAGCCATTTGAAAAAAATCCTTTTCGACAAGGTCAAATTTCAGTCTATTTAAACGGAAAATTTCTTTTCCACCTCTTTCAATTTTGGAAACCTATCTCCTAGCACGTGAGTTGCTTTCAGGACTTCGATTTCAAAATGCAGCAAAAATCATTTTTATTCCCCAGCGCGAGTCATATTTGTTTCGCCTACGTGCTGCATGCAAAATTTTATGTAACTTATACAGGTACAAATCACGACAACACAATTCACATAACTCCCCAGCGGCATTTAACAGGATGAGCCCATATATAGGCGCACCTAAGTCTTATACGACAAGTCCAATTCCCCACGGAGTTATCATCATCAGTTCAGGTACATTTCTAATCCATGGCCGGCGGGCCCTTCACGCAGGTCTAATGGACTTTAAACGACCCGACCGGAAGTCTGCCAGGTCTTAATCTTTGATTGGCCTGGTAGCTACTCTGACTTTCGCCCTGTCCAAGCCTCAGTAAGAGTGGGGGCTCTGTAGACACCCACATTTTGACCGCCAGATGTCTATAACAGTTTCCGACAAACACCCGATGATGATCGGACGCAAACGTGCTTTAACGTACTCGAAAATGGGCTCGAAATCATGGATATTTGGCTTGGGCTTTTTACGGAGTACAAATTTCACAAAACCAACCTCAAATTCAGGCCCAGTGGGCCGTTTCGAGTCAAATAAGACTAATTTGGGTCGAATCCAACACCAGGGGTAAAACCGTCTTTTAGCGACCGAGTCAAACCCGGTCAAAGATATATTCTCGAGACGCGTGAGTTAGCCGTGTCACCTCACGTGGCTGATTCGAGCTCAAACTCCACAAAAAATCAGCTACACAAATATTAAACAATTCCGTTAAAGGTAGAATTCGATCTCAAGTAGGAATCCTATCCGAATACCGAATCGAGCATTCGACCGAGCATGGAATACCCGGCCGAGCAGGCTGTTTTCCAGCCAAATTCGTGGCTTCTTTGCCAAGGAAAGAGAATTCTCGTTCCTATCGACTTCTTACGTTTCTTATCCAAACCGGTATTTCTTGTTGTCTAAGCAAGAGTACTTCTCCTAACCTTTTCTCCTATAAATAGGACCCTCACATACACAATTATACATCAACTTTCTATCAATCAAAGACACATAATTCCTGAAAAACATCAACACCTTTTTTTACAAAGCATCAAACTTAGCATCGAGAATTCGATAGTACATCCAAAACCCGAAGGAAGCCGGTCCCGATACCCGACACCCTTCACACGCCTCACGTCTCACCAAACCACCATAACCCATCGACGTTAAACTCGACGCTCTTGTGCCCAAGCCACGTCCCGACGAGCCCCGATCCGAGTAAACCGAAGCATGTAGGTTGAGGGTGTACCAAAACCCGATTTCTCCTTCAACTTCTCTTCTCCTCCTCGTCCGTCTTTTTTTTATGGGTCGTGAGTCGATTTCTTACGGGTCGTTCATCACTTTTTTTATTTCTAATATCGATATTACTAAAAACTATTTTCGTATAACAAACGTTCTTAAAATAGGATATCGATTTTCTAATCGAATATCGTATCTAACAAGAACAAAATTAACTAATTCTCGTTGATGCTAAATAAATCGTCACATCTTTTTCTTAAACAAAATTCAACATCTTATACGCGGAGAGAATTAATATCTTTTTCGTTCAAAATTCTTTTTTTTTTACTTTTCGTTCAAAACAAATTTTTTTACAAAACCTTTTCTAAGTTCATTCCGAATATTCGATATCGATTTCATAATCGAATATCGGATATGACGAATATCGAAAACATAAATCGAGTATAAGTTAGTTCGTACTTGTACGCAATTTATTGAATTAGCGATTTTCGAACAATAAACGCGACCGGGACAGACCCGCACGCGAGTCGCGCCCATCCCAGGCGACTCGCGCACGGGCCTGAAACCCGAATCCTTTTTTTTTAGCTTTTTCTTTTGTTTTTTTATTTATTCTACGAAACGACTTCTAAAATTTATATCTTTTCTAAAACTATTCCGAGTATTTGATATTGATTTCGTAGTCGACTATCAAATATAACGAATATCGAAAATATTAGATCGAGTGCAAATTATGCGATATTTGTACGCGATTTAATAAAAACATCAAACTTTCAAAAATCGATCTCGAAACAGGCCGGGGCGCGAGTCGCGCGCACCCCGGGCGAGTCACGGGCAACGCTGGAAACGTGACCCGTTTTCTCCTTTTTCATTATTTTTCGAACATCGTTTTTTTAATACAAAACCACGTCTTTTTAACTATATTTTTCAGATTTCGATTAATATTTTCTCGGTCTTGCATATTCATCATATTTGCTATATTATTTCTTCACAAGTCGATACTAACTCGTTTGTTCATCTTGTAGCAAACTCATTCTTTTTCATCGTTTGTTTTATTATACTAAAACGAACCTCACATGCTAAATTCAACTTTGACGTTAATTTTCATGCCTTAAACGACTTAGCAACCCATTCAATTATTCACATGCTTAGGAAAACAATGTTTGCATATCATTCATCGTATTACTAATGCGCGTATTAAAAAATCATGCGATATCCTAGTAGAGGCCGCTAATGTGCGGGCGGGGTTGGGTGTTCTTAGTGAACTTCCCAACACGTACCCTCACCCCTTACTCAGAACCGTGGTTTCCGGATGTCCGAAACCATTGGCAACGAGAGTCATTCAATATACGATAAACCGCTCAAGTCGGCATCGGTATCGAACTGCAAAGGGACGAGCCCAATAAACTCTGACATCGTAAATGGGCCGTACTTTGTATACGGCCCACTACGACATAGAGTGGGCTCGAACGGTTCCGAATAACCATAAAATTCGGTGGCGACTCCAACTTCGATTTAAATTTCAGTTTGACCATCTCATATGGAGATTCATTCGCCTCCCCAAACCCGCGCGTGGCCGCGTCGGGGTGGACCTATGTCATGTCCACAGGATGGAAGTTAATTGGGCCTCCATCTTAGCCAGTGAGGCTTTCAGTTCGTCCAAGGTTTCTTGCATCTTGCGTTGGCTTCTAGTTACGGGTGGCCTGTCTGTAATAATACCGCGTAATCAGAAAAGTTGCATCGGAACTCAAATACGCCAAGGCATAGGAAATAGCGCGGGAGGAGGGACGACTCCAGTTTAACTCAAGTTAGACTCTCCTAAGACAAATGTGTAGGGTACGATTCTCGGAGTGACTGTGATTAATCACTCCGTCGGAGAATAGTCTCCAAGTGAGACTAAGGACTCAGATGGTGTGGCATCTTAAGTGACTCGAAAGTGGGGTACATGAGACACGTGTAAGACATGACCCTTAGAGCAACCGTGATTGATCGCCCTGCTAAAGGGTAGCCCCCGAGTGGGATTGAAGATTTTGTTAAGACTCGATTGTTGGAAGAGTGACCCTTAGACGTCAGGACCACGAACCTTTTGTTATAGGGCTATGCCTTGTAAAAGGTTGACTCGGCTTTAAGGAAACACAGACGGGCGAAATTCCCTTAGGAAAGGTCGTGTGGACCGTCCTGCTAGAGGGAAGATTCGCGTGGGACTTTCTAATTTAGACTCGAGTGTGTAAGCGGGCTTTCCTTAGTAAAGGTATGCCCTATGTTGGTTAGCCTTGCCTTAGTCAAATAAAGCGGACTGGGATAGGGAGGAAACTCGTGATGTAGGATCGACGGAGTTTCGATGCTAAAGACCTTCGACGACTTATGACACGACCCGACACATGCTAAATACAGGAAGTGTTAAGAAGAGGAAGGTTTTCAAAACTTCGAGAAAATCGGTGGATGGCCCGATTTTTTTGAAAATCGGAAAAGTGTATCGGACCGCTTTTTTGAAAGTTCGAAAAAAAAAATTTGGGTTTTGAAATGGGCAGAATACCGGCTAGAAATAGGTTATTTTGAGTAAAATCATAAGTCCTAAATTCGGTATACGTCCCAGGTTTTGAAATGAGTAGAATACCGGCTAGAAATAGGCTACTTTGAGTCAAATCCTAAGTCCTAATTTCGGTAGCACTCCGGTTTTTTGAAAATTTGAATATTTTTGGAAAGATGCACTTTTTGAAATGACGGTTTTTGAAAACGACACGGAAACCAAGTAGCACATAGTCACGTAAGCATTATGACGACAGCATGTATGCTTTACACTAAGTCTCGGTCGGTCTAAAAAGGGTCTATACCAGTGCACGTAGTCTAGACGTTGATCGGGACGAACTTTCTAAGTCGAGTTAGCTTAGAACATGCCGCGAAACCCACTCGAATTGACTATGGACACCTTTGACATATCCATATTGGAGTACATCACGGTATAGTGGGATGTCGGTCGCGAGTACCGGCCCGGGAAAATATAGGGTTATGCATGAACCGTAAAACTAAAACGCGTATTGTACTAGTCAAACGATTTCTATTCGAGTCTCACCCTGAGGATGCCGATGGTTAGTCACGTATCAGTTAATCCCCAACGGAGTCGCCAAATTGTGGACATGACATAGGTCCACCCCGATGCGGCCACGCGCGGGTTTGTGGAGGCGAATGAATCTCCATATGAGAATGGATCGAATTGAAATTTAAATCAAAGTGGAGTCGCCACCGAACTTTGTGGGAGTTCGGGCCCGTTCGAACCCACTCTATGTCGTAGTGGGCCATGCACAAAGTATGGCCCATTTCCGATGTCAGAGTTTATTGGGCTCGTCCCTTTACATTGCGATACCGATACCGTCACGACCGGTTATCGTGTATTGAATGACTCTCGTGCGCCAATGGTTTCGGGCATCCGGAAACCGAGGTTCTGAGTAAGGGGTGAGGGTACGTGTTGGGAAGTTCACAAAGAACACCCAACCCTGCCCGCACATTGGCGGCCTCTGATCTACTAAGATATCGAGTGACTTTCTAATACGCGCGTTAGTTAAACGATGAAAATGTTATGCAAACATTATTTTCCCTAAGCATGCGAAGAATTGAATGGGTTTCTATGTCGATTTAATGCAACTAAAACTAACGTCGAAGTTAAATTTAGCATGTGAGTTCATTTTAGTACAATAAAATAAACAATGAAAATCAACAAGAAAAAAAAACAAACTTGTTAGTAACGGTATAACGATAATAACGGTTTGCGAATAATATAAAATATTATGGAATGATGTAAATAAGATGATGCGTGGTTTCGAAAGATGATATTGCACATGATAGATTGACACGTGTTGACCTAGGTCATAAAAAAGTATTATCGAGACTAGAAAAGCGATGTGGGACTCACGGTATTGTCGTTATAAGGGGCCACAAAATCGAGTCATTGAGGGACTCGACCGAGTGGACTTCTGGAGAGGCTTCTGTCCGGATTTCTAGACGTCACTCGACCGAGTTATGAGGGAACTCGACCGAGTGTACGGCCACTCGATCGAGTCATTGCGAGACTCGGCCGAGAGGTTGTCAAAATTGCATTCTGTCTCGTTTTTGGGGTGCCACTCGACCGAGTGCGCTAGGCTCTCGATCGAGTACCCCCTGTACGAACTAGGGTTTGCTTTGCAATTTATTTTCGATTTCGAAATTGCCTTTTGATTTTGATAATTCGATGAGTTTGTTGAATCGGGCATAAATATTATGGGATTTATACTCGATTCTAATTTTGATACTCGTCACATCCCATATTCGATTATTGAATCGATATGGCATGTTAGAGCGATAACTTGAAGAAAATAATATAAGTCGTCTGGATTAACTAAAACGATATGAATTTTCTCTGCGTTTATAGTGTCGTAATTAATTCTAACGAATTAAATGACAACTATTTTAGCATCAACGAAAATCGCATTAGTTAATTTGTTTGACTAAATCGTTTAGATTCTATATCTAATTATTGAATTGGTATCGAATCTAATTGACTGACACTTTGCGATTGAATTCGATTAAAACGGACCCGACTTGATTCCCTCGGCTTCCCCGACATCGTAGAAAATCCCTAGGGATTATGTGATGTCGGATCCGCGTCAACGGGTTTCGACCCTAAATAAAAAAATATTTGATTCGAAAATAGTTTTGAAATTGATGAAATATGCGGTGAATGATAACACAAACAAAAGTAAAAAAAAAACTATTGTTTAAGTTGACTTGCTTCAATAATCAAGCGCTAGGGGTGTCGGGATAAGCGACCGGCAACGCTGGGTGCAATACCCTTGTATATTCGGGTTTTCTTATCCCGACATCATTCACACTCGACACAAATTCACAAGTATTTTAATGTTTTATACTAATTATTATTAACGATATTAGAATGCGATAATGACGATAAAAAAAATAAAAAAAATGGGACGATGAAGACGACTCGGACGACGCACGAAGAAGAAGAGAAAGGAAAAGAAAAGGGATTTTTGCACCCTCAACCTACATGTTCTTGTCTCGGACGGGACTTGTTAATTGCGGCTTGCACGTGAGTATCGAGATGTAAGTTAAGTTATGGTGATTGGGGTTCAGATTCCTAGATGCTAGGGTTAGGGTTTGAATGTGTAGGATTAGTGTAGATTAGGGTTTGATTTGGGTTGCAAAAAAGATGTGTAGAGATGTGTGTAAAGTTGTAAGTAGGGTTTGTAAAAGCATCCTCAAGGATGTGTGCATGGGGGTGTATATATAGGCCAAGCTATGCACCCCCGTCTAGGGTTACTCGACCGAGTATGCCTCTGACTCGGTCGAGTGGCCCAAAGCAACGCAGTCGGGCTTGAATGAGGGCCCACTCGATCGAGTGGGCTGAGCACTCGATCGAGTGGGTCAGCTGGTACGAGAGGTCCGGGTTGTTTGGACCTCGAGTTGGGTATTTGGTTGGTTTTGTATTTGAACTGGATTTATGACATTTGAGTGGCTGTTTTTTTGTCTCGGAACGGCTTTGACCGGGGTTTGACCCAATCGCTAAAAGTCGGTTTTACTTCCAGTGTCGGTTTTGACCCAAATTAGTCTTATTTGATTGGAAACGACCCACTGGGCCTGATTTTGAGGTCGGTTTTGGGAGATTTGTACTCCGTAAATGCCTAAGCTAGCAATTAATGGTTTTGAGCCCATATCCGAGCGCGTAGAAACACGTTTGCGTCCGATCATCATCGGGTGTTTTTTGGAAACTGCTATAGACACCTGGCAGTCAAAATGTGGTTGTCTACATAATTTTTCTTATTAAATTATTTATTGTTTTATTATTCTTTTGAAACTATTTATGCTCAATGGGTCCACGTCACCATTTTCTTTTTTTATTTCATTTTGAAAACCGAGCCGCTAGTTGAACTAGCGGCTGGCTGCTTACTGCAATGGCAACAAAATAGAGCAAATTCATTTCACCATCATCATCCTCATATTACACCCACCTCAATCCCTTACGTAGGCAACGTCCTAATAACAATGGTGGTTGGAAGGGCGGTGAAAGGAGCAGCAGGGTCACGGCCGCAGCGGCCAGAAAAAGAGCATTGGTTGGATCTCGAAGCATTACCAGATCGACCACCGCCACTGCCGGGTTTTCGAAACTGGGAATCGTTCTTTTCCGACCTTAATTGATTGGGGACATTTACTCCCCAACAACAATTAAATTTAATCAATTTAATTGTTCTTCTTCTTCCTCTTGTTAACTTAACCTATTTTAATTGTTCTTCTTCTTCCTCTTGTTAACTTAACCTAATTTAATCAATCAACAATCAATAGAGTAGTAAATTGGGGGAGAGAATTAGGGTTATTGGAAGTAAATTGGAATAAAAATGTAAGATGAAAAGGAATAGGGTTTTAGAAAAGGGTGAGAGGAGTACAGGAACCAGGAATTGCAGGAAGAGGGTGGTGGGATTGATGAGATGCAGATGATGATGGTAAATTGCTCTGTTTTTTTTTGCCAAGCATTAAGCAGCCAGCCGCTAGTTCAACTAGCGGCTTGGTTTCCAAAATGAAATAAAAAAAGAAAATAATGACGTGGAACCATTGAGAACAAATAGTTTCAAAGGAACACTAAAATATTAAATAGTTTAATAAAAAGCATTAAAACGATAAAAAAAATTCAAGTTATAGTGTTATAAGTTAATAATATAATATTTAAATATAATTATAAGTTAATATTTAAATATAATAAGAAGTTATATAACAATTATAAAAGTTAAAATTGATTATAATAACAATTAAATAATATAACAACTAAGAAGTAAGAAACGTAAATAGGAGGAAAGAAATATTATTTTTAATGAATAATAATTATACAAACTAAAAGTTACAAATACAATCTTTCGAGTATGCATAAGAAACTAAAAGATAATTAAAGTGGACTTGTAAAATTGTAAGTGAAAAAATAATTACTTCTATGATTCGGTACTGGTATAGGTATCGTCGGTGTCAATGTCACCATCTCTTGTTTCTTGTCCTTGTTTTCGGTCTCTTGCATCCATCCAATCTTTGTAGCATACACACATGCGGAGGGTCTCGGAAGACAAAGACGTACGTTTAACATCCAACACCCTTTTAGAGGCACTGAAACAGCGTTCGGGCGCTACAAATGAAACTTGAATGGCGAGGAAGTCCCTCGTCATTACAGACATACCAGAAGACCTACTGCTTTTTCCCACGACCAGTATAGAAGATCAACGTCTATTCTATCTTGTTCCTCAACATTGCGGAAATAATCATATTTCAGGTACATATGATATTCCGCAAGATCGGATGTCGGTGTATCTTGAGAAGATGACATCATTCGAGACATTTGGGACAAGGCCTTGCCCAATGTTGTAGCAATCGTCGATCGGCTATTGCTAGCACCTGCAACTGATCGAGAAGTAGTACGACTGGTGTTAGGGTTACCATAAATCCGCTCGTATTCGTCAAATAGTATACCAAAGTTGTTTCTAATCGAGGTTTTATATTCCTCACGGTTGAAATCTATGTTCATTATTTTTTTATAAAATTCAATAAAGTTCATCGCACCGTCAAATTTCCACCTAGGGTCTAAAATCACTGAAAATACAAAGACGAGAGGAATATCGTCCCAATATTTTAGCCATTTGGTCTCCATGGCGGGTATAAACCCTTCGTAATCAGGTAAGCCTCGATATTTTTGGAAAATAAAGGCGATATTGATAATGTTAGCCAGGAAAAAAGGGGGTCGTAGGCGTATATACATGAGAAAATGGCTTTGTTGCCTCCTCGAAAGCGCACAACAAGTCAATATACATGTCTATTTTGTTCCAATCATCCTCAAATAATGATTGATTGGGAAAACAAGAGTTCCAAAAATTAGTTAGCGGATCCTTATAATCTAAACAAGTCTTCAACATTGTATACATTGAATTCCACCTTGTGTTGTTTTCTGCGGAAAATTTTCTGTATTTAATTTCATTTAATTTACAAAAGTCACGCCAATCTTGGCGCCTTAAGTGACACGTGTTCAAGTGCATAACTACTGCTTTAAACTTGGCGTGATAGTGTCGTAGACCCACTACACCGTGCTTAACACATAAGTTTAAAATGCGACAAACACATCGAACATGTAACATTTTACCATCTAAAAAACATTATGTAAACTAGTCTTCAACAAGTTAGCGCAAGAACTCATAGACGTTGCATTATCAAAAGTACGTAACAGTCAAAATTTTATCTCTAATTTAATAATCGCATATCGCTCTCACAATAATGTCGTGGATATTATGAGCGTTATGCGGACTTTCTAATCTAGCAAAGTCAATTATTCTTTTTTGTAAACCCAATCCTCATCTAGCCAATGGGCGATTAAACATAGGTAAGAGTAATCGTAACCAGAGTCCCAGCCATTAGACGTTAATGATATTCTAGATTTCGTTCTTTTCAAGATTTCTACAAGCTCCATTTTAGCCTCCATATATTGTTTTATTGCTTTAGATTTAACACTACAACGACTCGTTTCTTTATGAGCCGGTTGGTTTGCTCTTAAGTATCTGTAACGTTGGGTGTTCAACTAAAGCAAAAGTTTTTTCCGTTTGAATTATCATTCTGGATAATTCGTCATCACATCTGTTATAACCATAGTTACAGTCTTGTTGCAAGGGGGATCAGGTCACTAATAGGTCAATGGATGTTTGACCGACGTCTTTGGGATCACATTTTTAGCGTGTCCTTCTAAGTGACCGGTACCTGATGCACTTTTACCACTTAACACAGTCATACAGTTATTACACATAGCCCATTTTTTATCTACACTCTAAGTGAAACTTTGCCATACTTTACTTGTGCTACCCTTTGCATTTAATTCAGCTATTTTTTGTCGTGTGCAGACTCTGTATACGATTGTGGACCTTGTGGTATAAATTGTGTAAACGGTGTTTGACCCATTTGACCGAATTGACTCGTTTGTGTAAAAGGAAATGGTAGTAAAGGTGGTCTCCCCGACATTATGGATGTATCAAAATTAAATTGGTTGGGCATCATGTTAAAAGGTTGTTGGGACCCTTGCCTCGTTTGTGCCCAGGTTAAATCGTAATGGTAAAGGGTTGACCCGCTCGGGATGCCAAAGTTCATGAATGAAGGCGTGATACCAGACCATTGGTTAAATTATGGGGTCGTAAATTGACCCCGTGCCTCCGATTGTGGTGTTTGTGAACCAGAGGGTTCTACACTACCTTGACGTTGTTGTGATCGACTCCTTTTTGATGCTGACTCGGTGTTGTGTGATTCCGACATGATTTTAATATTTTAATGGGTTAACAATTTAATTATCAAATTACCAAATTAATCAACAATTTAAATAACAAATTTAATAACAAATACCAATTTAGTTAAATTGACAAATTAATATGTAACAAATTATTTACGAGGTAACTTAATTATAATAAGTGAATAAGTGAAGAGTGAAGACTATAATTAAGTAATAAACAACAATAATTAACAAAATTAAAGTAAAGGAGATTAAGTTAGAAAATGCAAACAAAGCTTGTAGAAATCCGGAGAAGCGGTCGAATATCGAGATACGATATATTATAATAAAAAAACCCGATGTGATCAATTCTTCAATATATAGTAAATTAGCACCAAAAATGCAACCGAAACCTTCAATTCTTCAAACTTCAAGATAAGTACTTATTATATTAAATTAATATCTTTTGTATATATCTTTTTTATAAGATTAGTAATAATTTTTATAACTAGTTTTTTTAATATATATAGTTTTCATAATATTAGTAATAATTTTTTTTAACTCATATTATAAGATTAGAATATTACAAATTTAGAATAGTAGAAATGTAGAGTATTGACATTTGAGAGGATTAGTAAGAATGATTAGAAGATTAGATGAAGATTAGAATGATTTGTGTGAAATGAAGTTTGATGAAATGGTAATTTATAGGATTTTTTTTTTGGAAAAATAAAATAAAAAAAGAACCGTTGAAGAAGAGCAACAACCATATGTAACGGCTACTCCCCCGTGCTTTTCCCGGGCTCGTGCCATGCCCGGGCCGGGCCGTACCCGGTCGTGCCCGTGCCAGACACGTGCTTCCCAACCAACTCAACACCGCGACTCGACCTGAGGCACGATCGGTCGTGCCTGTGAAAGGCACGATTTCCACATCGGGTCAGGCCGGTCGTGCCCAAAAACCGTGCTGGACCGGGCCAGTGGCGCTGGCCCGGCCCAGTTTGCCTCCTTTAAGTTGAATGAAAAAGTATTAAAGAGAAATATTATATTAATAAAAGATGGTAAAATGAGAGAAATTTTTTTCCTTAAATGGAAAGAGGGAAGAAAATCAAACTCAACCCAATAAGAAAATAGAAAAGATAATAGGCAATCAGAGGGAGTAGTAGGTAAGAAATGACAAAAGAAAGTATTTACACGAATATACAAATTTGAAATTACAAAACTTCTTGATACACCAAGTTAGTAGTAGTGTCGGAAGTGCGTTTATTGCTATCATAAATATGAATTTTTAATTCACTCTTATTGGCGATCCTTGAATCCTTGATAAAGTAGGGTATAGTTGACCATAGATGAAAATGGGATTTGGGAGATAAAGAACAACGTGAAACAACGATTGATTTTGACTTTTGTTAATTGTCATGGCAAAGCATATAGAAAATGGGGAACTGTCGCCGAGTAAACCGAACATGGAATTTGCTTGAGTCAGATGGCGAAAGGGAAAAACACGGGATGTAAACTTTATCACCTTTATGGCTATCCGTTAGCACCGTACACCGAATGACTCATTTCCCTAGGTTTGTCACAATTAAGCACGTTCCATTACACAACCCATGAAATTGATTAATATTCCGGAAAAGCATGACCATAACACCCACTTTCAAGCGTAACTAATGGTTTGTCCCCTCTATGATCAGCAAATTGCGTGACTGTTCCTTCAAAAAATGTACAAATTCTCATGTATTATGAAACGAAATTTAGCAAATTATAAACAATTGTGTTGAATATTCGTGTTCTGAGTTACATGATATTACAACCTATATATACTTGTATTAGTTCGAGTTATTTACGGGATGGAATAACGGAATGGAATAATGTAACAACTATAAAGTATACAAATATGGTAAATGGAGATTTGGGAGCCATGATTGGTAGAGAGCAACGGCTAGTTGATAGTAGGAAGATATGACATAGCTAATATCTTGTGAGACGATAATTGTGAGATCGTCTCGCATGAGACATTTTCTAATTCTATAAAGTAAAAAAAAAAAACTACATATATTAATATTTTTAACGAATTTTGAGGAAATCTGATACGGAAAAAAAAATTTTGAACTTAAAATTCATTTTAATAATCTTATATCCAAACATTATTAAAATAAATAGCAACTGATTAATGATTGATATTTCAAATAATTTATAAAGTTCTAAATACCCAGATCGAAGTTCGAGTCATTTTTACTCGACTTCCCCCTTTCCTACCACATTGCAATACCTTACCCTCAAAGCCTTAGCTCCACAAAATCGAGCTCCAGATTTCGAATCATCAAAGCCATTTGCGACCTAGCTCCACATTTCCAAAAACATCTGAACCAGTTACCAGCCCCAAACACGGGAATTCAACCTGCGGTCGGCATTGAACATGCCCAAATAGTTCACATCACCTCTGGGGGCTACCCCAGAAAACGCTAACAGTCACAGGATCAACATCCTAACTGTTCGAACCCTCTGATCAAGACATACATCATTGGGAATGCACCTAGCCTACACCATCACTATGGCTAGTTACACACAAAGCCCTAATAAACTAGGCACCATTACGTATCTTCCAATCCACTGAACTACGATTTGGTTTGATTTCACTACACGTGAATACGTAGGGAGCTAGCCTTTCAACAAAGACACAACCACACACATTGACACAAGTTCAAAAAGCACTATCATTCCTATCACGACACTGTCATGTTCTCAATAGCTAGCTTTGTCATCCTGGGGGCTTCTCTTAGGCAGAAGACTCCCATCCACTCACATAATCCAAAAGATTTTCAAAAATAGCCTCCTTCTATAATGTGTCCTAGTACTCAGCTTGGTCGACGACGAGAATCTGTCAGGGACTCGAAGCAACACCCACTCTGGTACTGTACTCCAAAATCAAAAATTCAAAAGAGCATTGGACTACAACATTGCCACTGCTAAGTTCTGCAGAAACAGTCTCATTACAGACTACTGCAAATCCCCGTATAATAGATTTGTCCCATTTTAAAGTTTGACCATGTTGCCACTCGCCTAGGTTATGGAATAGCGCAACTTAAGAGTCTTGTCATCATAAGTCGCCCACCCCCCCTACCGAGTCACGGTCCAACTCCTCGAGAGTCCAGTCGTGTCTGTCAAGTCGTCCTGTTACGTCCAGAGTCGAGTCTGTCGATATACCTCTCCCTTAAATAATTCCTACTTTGAGATTTGCAAAAACTTAGCCATTTGAGAAAATCCTTTTCGACAAGGTCAAATTTCGGTCTATTTAAACTACAAATTTCTTTTCTACCCCTTCCAATTTCGAAAACCTATCTCCTAGCACGTGAGTTGCTTTCAGGACTTCGATTTCAAATTGAAGCAAAAGTCATTTTCCCCAGCGCAAACCCGTCTATAGATGCTAACTGCATTTCCTATGTGTTATCTTGCCATCTGCTATGCCTGCTATTTCTGCCTACGTATCTAACATTTTAGGTGCCAGCTATTGCTTCCCAACGGAACAACAAAGGCGGTGTTTCTTCTGGAATGCTACATCCAAGATGTGATGTGTCGGCATAGGGGTACACCCAAGACTTCAGAAGCAAGTCCCCGCGCAGCTACTTTACTCCCCAGCGTGAGTCGGTGTTTCACCTAAATATTACGTACAAATACAGGCACACCTAGGACTTCAAAGGCAAGTTCGACTCCCCATGGAGCTATCATCATCAGAACAGGTATGACCCTTTTCTTATGGCTGGCGAGCCCTTCACGCGAGTCTAATGGACTATAAACGACCCGACCGGAAGGCTGTCAGTTCGTAATCCTCGATTGGCCTGGTAGCTACTCTGACTTTCGCCTTGTCCAAGCCTCAGTCAGAGTGGGGGCTCTGTAGACACCCGCATTTTGCCTTCTAGTGTCTATAGCAGCTTCTAACAAAACACCAAATGATGATCGGACGTAAACGTGACTTAGTACGCTCGAATACGGACTCAGAATTAATAGTATCCGACGTGGGCATTTAGCGGAGTGCAAATATCTCAAAACCTACCTCAAATCCAGGTCCAGTGGGTCGTTTCCAATAAAATGAGACTAATTTGAGCCAAAACCGACACCGGAACTAAAACCGTCTTTTCATGACCCAAAACCCGGTCCAAATCAAAAATCGACCTCACAAAAGATTCTAGAAACATGAGCCCAACCAACATATTCAAAATTCAAAAAAAGTCAAAGCTTCCCTAAAATGGCTCTCTCACCTAACCCACTCGATCGAGTGGCTTGACCTCACTCAATCGAGTGCACTCTTCAAAACCGAGCAGACCCTTCTTTTCAGGGCACTCGATCGAGTGACCCTAGGTCGAGGGGTATTTCCTATAAATACACCCCTCATGCTCTTCATAAATCAAGTCTTTCCAACCCTAATCACCACAACATTCACAACTTTATCATCAACTTTTACCCATCATTCAATATCATTTTCACAACACATACAAACCCTTTGAACTAGGCTTCAAACTCACAACATTCATATCCTCTCTACACACACACATACACACCCTCGAGATAAAAAATCGTCAAACACCGAGAGCATCCTCTCCCTAACCATATACACCTTAACTCACCCTACATATCTCGACACTCTCGCGCACACGCCGCTACTACGAGTCCGTTTCTGAGACCAATTAAGCATGTAGGTTGAGGGTGTCATCAAACCCCGTTTCTCCTTCTCTAATCTTTTTCTCCCTTCTCTTTTTTGATTTTATATATATATATATATATATATATATATATATATATATATATATATATATATATATATATATATATATATATATATATATATATATATATATATATATATATATATATATATATATATATATATATATATATATATATATATATATATATATATATATATATATATATATATGAAAAGGGATCAAGGGAGTTTGGTGAAAAGTGGGAAGTTGGGAAGTTGTGTTGTTGGCCCTTGATTTGGTTTGGATGGATGGCTTAGATGGATGGTGTGTTGTATTTTAAAAAAAAAAAACAAGTTCAATCACTCATAGCCTGACAACAGCAGTAGCAGCGTAGCAGTGGCAGCAGCAACTTTGCCTCTCTCACACTATCAATCACACCCACCTCTCTCTCAACCCAATTCAAATTAATTCATTTCTATCACCAATTTTTTTCTACTCATCAAACCACTCACTCTATACATGCTTCATAGTTTCTATATTTTGTCTTCATAAATTTTAACCCCAAAATTTTTCAACTTTCATTCATCTTCGTCTTCATCTTCGTCTTCATCTTCATCTTCAACATCTTCATCTTCAAGCTTTATTCATCCCACAAAAAAAACTTCATCTTCAAGCTTCATTCATCCAACAAAAAAGAAGAATTTCTTTATCTTCAAGGTTCGTTAATCCAAAAAAAAGAGAACAACTTCATCTTCAAACTTCATCTTAAAGATGAAGTTGTTCTTTTTTTTGGATAATGAAGATGAATAATTTTATAAATACCAAAAAAAAGTATGAAAAATAAAAAGAAGCTTGAAGAAGACGAAGATGATCGAAGATGAAGATGAAGATGAAGATGAAGCTAAAAAAAAATGAAGAGAACAACTTCATCTTTAAGATGAAGTTTGAAGATGAAGTTGTTCATTTTTTGTGGGATGAATGGAGCTTGAAGATGAAGATGAAGATGAACAATTCATTTCGTGCGTAATGTTCTTGCAGAATTGCAAAGTCACACTCATTATGCTGTATAGTCACACTCTTTATGTTGTAGAATCACGCAGTTGTACATTCATTGTGTCACATATTCAGTTGTATAGTCATACTCATTATGCCGTATAGTCACACTCGCTATGTTGTAGAATCACGCAGCTGTAGAATATCTTGTGATTAGGGTATCATTCGTTGAATCATCTTCATCTTCATGCTTGTTTTATTTTTCATACCTTTTTTTTTATTTGTAGAATTATTCATCTTCATTATCCAAAACAAAATGAAGGTTGAATATGGATAAATGGACGACTGTGACTTTCCTCATTAACGACATTCTAAAAAAATGAAAGTATTAATCACATACAAAATTAAATAAACATTCATTAAATATTCAACCTCCATTCATGTTGGTTTCTTTTATAGTTGATTTCATGTTTGTAAGACCCATTTAAAAATTCGAAAAATTACTGAAACGTTCTACTCATTAAAAACATTCTACTCATTGTAAAAATTGACTATAAAAACATTTTAATTTAAAAAAATAACAACTCATTTTGTGCGTAATGTTCTTGCAAAATTGCAAGGTCACACACTTTCAGTTGTATAGTCACACTCTTTATGCTGTATAGTCACACTCATTATGTTGACGTTCGACATTACGCACAAAATGAGTGTGATTCTACAACATAATGAGTGTGATTTTACAACATAATGAGTGTGATTTTACAACATAATGAGTGTGATCCTACTGCATGGCAAGTGTGACTATACAAAATAAAAAACCAAAATCTTTCTCGGTTATACAATATTATGAGTGTGACTATACAACTTTGCTAGTGTATGTATATATATATATATATATCTATATATATATATGTATATATATATATGTGTGTTTGTGTGTATATATATATATGTGTGTGTGTGTGTGTGTGTGTATATATACACACACACACACACACACACACACACACACACACACACACACACACACACATATATGTTCCGGTATTGGAATCAATTAACCCGACGTGGAATTCGGGTTCGTATCGTTCAATGTTGCTTTGAATGTCAATCGATCAACCTTGACTGGCTCTCCTTCCTCCTACTCCTTCAGTCAGACCTTCCCGGCGGAATGGGCTGGCTCCCTGCACACAGAACGCACAGGGCCTCGGAGGTTGTCCGAGGAAACCCTCTCCGATGCCTAAGTCAGTCCGTTAATGCCTTATGAAACCTACCTCGTGAGGAACTAGGTGGCAATTTAAGAGTAAGAGTTCTAGAGAGACAAAATCCAACCCCTTTCTTGTGGGAAATGGGAGGGTAGTTATACCTTCCCACAAGAGAGGGAAATAGAAGGAGGATGGGTGGATAAGGAGGTGACAAGTGGCGTCTTCTCATCCACCCACTCTCAATTACCTTAGGCAAAATGACGAGGAGGCCCCTGGTGATCCCGGCCCTGCCTGCAGAGATTCCCCAGGGGGCAGACGGGTATGAGTTGTGAGGGCTAGGCTCCAGCAGGCTGCGTGACCCTGCTGGCCCGGCGGTCAGCTGAAATCCTTAGTAAGTCTTCCTACTTCAATACTTTCGCTTTGACTATTCGCCGGGTCGGTTTCTGGGCTTTCTTGGCAATCCTTTGGGAGTCTGCCTAGCAGGCTGTCAGTATCAGGCTGCCGACCCCGATCAATTGGCCCTCGCAAGGTGGGGAGGGAGCAAGGCTTCCCTCCGGCTGGCGACTTTTGCTTAGATGGAGGGAGGTTGACTTATTTCCACCTTTGCTGCCGCATTTAATGCTTTGTACTTTCCCGAGGAATGAAGCTCAATTGTGTCAGGTATGCAAAGAGTTGAGGGGTTTCTTGCAATGATTACCCTTTTTGCTCGATGGATTTTCGGGAAATGTGAAGACTTCATGATTGGTGGCTTTCCCTTCCAGGGTGGTTGGGATGCCAATTAATGCTGCGTTTCACTTGTATAAATTCCAGCTTTTCTTGTCATTTTCGTTTATCTCATCCTCAATCCTTCCACTTCTCTTTGTTGAATTATGGTTTGGATCAAAAAATCAATTACTCGCCATGGAGTTCGTACTGTCACCTTTCTTTTTAAAGGTTTTTGGAGACTAAGATACACTCGAGCGGCATTCTGGGCTCTTCGACGCAGTCGCCGTCCACGACCACATCCTCGTCGGAGCGTTCAGAAGGCTACCGTTAGGGTGGGCAAGCGTCCCAGAAGATCCCTGCCTCCTGCTGCCCCCAGGTTCCAGCGCTGTCCTCAGGGAGGAGGATGTTTTGACCGGTGTTGCCATGAGTGCTTCCCATGGTTGCATCCTGAACAGTTCGACCCCGACTGTTCCGACGTAGACTTCTCTCTGGGGTCTGGCCACTCCTCTCCGGTGAAGAGGACGGGTTGTCGCACTTGTGATGAATCCCAAGTTGCTCCCTATGGCAGGGACTAGGATGTCAGCAGTCGGGACTCCGAAGACAGTGAGGGTCAGGGCGGCTTGAGCGACAGGGATAAGGATGGACTCCCTGATGACCCCTTCAAGGATTCCCCAGACTGGGATTGGGGATCAGATTCGGGGGGACAAGGTAGCCCTGGAGACTATTCTCCAGACTTAGGTGATGATTAGGCCTGCTTAGCAGGGCATAGGTGTGTCGAGCCGGAAATTTAGGCTCCTTATGTACTTTTCTTATTTGCCAGGCATGACATGTAACCCGTCCATTTTCCATTAAGGCTTAATGAAAGAAATCCGAGTGACTTTGTTGCTTCTTATATGCTTTTTTTTTTTTGCGGGGATGACGTTACCAGCTGACTGTCCCTCTGACACTTTTTGCCTTTTCGAGGCCCTTCTTGGGAAGGGGTGAACGGCTTATGTTCAACGCGTGACACGTGGGGTAGATTGCTGGGAACGCTTTGTCAGAGAGGTGGCTCTTTTGGCTTCCTGAGCTTTATATAAGCCCCTTCTCCTCTTCCATTTCTTTCTTTTACTCTTTTTGAAATTCGAAACTTCTCTCATATTCTCAAACCGTCTTCGTTGCTGAGAACTTTGTGAGATCAAGAAGCGTTTACTGTCACATTTTCCGGCGACGACCGACTTTCTAGGTTAGAATCTTTCTTTGAATCTTCGTCTTCTTTCCCTTACATCGGTTCTTTTCTTCATTCCCAGTATGTCTCGAGTCCGCGCTTTTTCTTTTGGTTCTTTACTTGAGAGGAATGAAGGTGGAGACGGGGATAGGCGCGATTTAGCCTCCTCTTCTGGGGTTGTACCCAGGGAAGAGGATGATCTTGACAGGGGGGAGGGTGCTGAATCACCCGAACCCACTCCCTTTGACGTTGTTGACTCTGACAATGAGGCCCTGGAAGTAGACCCTTCCAGGATTACCGGCCCCCTCATCCGTAGGGAGAGGGGGAAAACTTACTATTTGGATAAGAAGAAATACTTGGTTCCCTTAAGACCTACCCCGAGGCCAAGAATAGGGACTTGATCTTAGAAAGCAATGCTGCCGAGGAAATTGAGAAGTTCTATAATTTTGGGGAGGGGTACACTGTCGTAGTCCCAGGGGAAAAGGACACGGTATGCTGCCCCCCGGAGGGTTGTGTGGTTGTTTATCACAAGGCTTTAGAATTCGGCCTGCGATTCCCTCTTCATCCCTTCCTGGAGGAGACCTTCCGGAGGATGAATGTTGCTATAGCTCAGCTGACTGCCTCAGCTATTAGGTCCTTGATAGCTTACACTTGGACCTGTCTTTTCCATGGTGAGGGGCCTTACATTGATGCCCTTCGTTTCATGGTGGGTCTTCAAATGGTATCTTCGTCAGGGTGAGACGGCTCCCCTGAGTATTGGTCCTTGCAGAGACAGAAGAAGTACGCTCTGGTCTGGCCGGCGTTGAGCGGCCTAAAGGACTGGAAGAATAATTTCTTGTACGTACATAGTGCGTCAGGGTGGAGGATTCCTAGGCATTTTAGGAATCATGTCCATACCCGTATGGAAACTCGCGAAGAGTACCACCCAGGTGTCGGGGGGAAGGCCCTGGAGGTAAAGCTGAGTGCCAGAGAGGAGATTTTAGTCAAGAAGTTTGAAATAGTTGCGGATAAGTCCGGTGTCTTTGGCCCTGCTTTCTGGCTCCCCCACGCTGAGCTCATAGCCACAGATGAGTACTTGCTCCCATTGGGCCTAATCACTAGCCGTGAAGGTAGTTCTGGGGGGCTTTTGCTGGCGCGATTTTTCTGAGATTTTTATTCCTTTGCTTTTTAACTGACTGCCCTTTTTTCTCTTGCAGACTTCGCTTCTCGTTGTTGGACAAGGAGGCAAGTTAAGAGGTTAGGTTTGAGTGAGGAGTTTGTCGTCCTTTCCAAGCGTCCCTCCCTCCCTTCAAATTTCAAGAAAGGGGAGAAAAGCTTGATGAAGCTTGTAAAGGATTTCGCTGCTGGTCGGAGGCTGCCTCTCCCTCCCCGACTGCCGTCAGGAAAGCCGGCGACCCCTTCCCCCAGTATCCATGAAGGGGAGGCTGAGGTCACCTCAGGGGCCACCTCTTCCCTTGGTCAGAAGCAAGGCGCCTCTCCAGCCGGGCCTCGAGCTTCCCAGGGATCGCACCCTGTGAATTCAGAGGGGACTGGGGAGAGTGCCCCCTTGGAGTCGAGAAGGAAGAGGGGTAGGGAGCCCTTAGGAGCTGACGTGGTGGATTTGGAGGCGGATGTTGCTACCCCTGAAGCAAAGCGCCCTGCTCGTGAACTTCCGAGCATTCCTTTTCCCAAGGAAAACACGGAGTTTCATTATACTGCTGGTGATAGTGTAGACGTATCGGGCCTGCTTTCCGACTCTGGCGTTGTCTTGCCTGATCGCCTTACCAAGTCTGTGACTTCAACCTCTCACCAGGTGCTCCAATATATCCAGCGTACCTCCAAGGTTTTGCTGGCATCTGCCGAGCTGGCGGCTCTAAGCCGTCTGAGTGATGAAGAATTGACCGTCACACCAGGGGCTCCTCCTCCTGACCGCCTGGCCATGGCGGAAAGGGACATAATTTTGATAAGTAATCTGAAGGACAAACTGGCGAGGCAAGAGAGTGAGCTAGAGGAGGCAAAGAGTCAGGCTGGCCAGTGGAAGCTACAAGGAGAGAAAGCTGTGAAGGAAACAACCAAGCTTGAAGCTGAGCTGAAGGAGAGCCGTGTAGCGATGGAGCAGGCTACCCTTTCTCTGGCTGAGATGGGGCACCTAAAAAGAAAAGTAGCTGATTTGGAGGAGCAACTGTACAGAGTTGACTTGGCCTTTGAGCAGGCGAAGGGAGAGTGGAAGAAAGAAAAAGAAGCCCTTGCGGAGGAGACCGAGGCTGCGGTGGATGCAAGCTTCGTGAGTGGTGCCAACTCTTCCCTGGAGTTGGTGATGGAGGTGATTGGGGAAATGTTTCCTGCGTTTGATGAAGAGGCTTTCCGGAGTCTCCACTCTGCTAAGAATGAGGCTCGGGCGGCCAGACCACCTGAGGCAGCTGCCAGCCCAAGCCAGGATGCTCCATGATGCTCATCCTTTCTTGTAATAGCCTTACTCTCTGCGCTGAGCCTTTGTTATGGCCAGCTGTCTGTAATATCTATTCTTCCAGATCTTTGCCTTAGTCGTTTTGTAAAAACTTTCTACTCTTCATGGGTTTTGTTATGGAATGCCTTTCCTTTGTTTTAGTCTGCTTCTTTTACGTTTTTTATACAAGGTTGGGGGAATTGCCCCCAGCCCTTGTTAGCTGTGCGCAGCCTGGCCTGTCCCTGGCCTCTGCTCGGAGTCCAGGGGGCCTGCCCCCTGCCTGCCCAGAGGTAGGCAGGGAAGGCTTTTGCGTTTTTTATACAAGGTTGGGGGGAATTGCCCCCAGTCCTTGTTAGCTGTGCGTAGCCTAGCCTGTCCCTGGCCTCTGCTTGGAGTCCAGGGGGCCTGCCCTCTGCCTGCCCAGAGGTAGGCAGGGAAGGCTTTTGCGTTTTTTATACAAGGTTGGGAGTAATTGCCCCTAGTCCTTGTAAGCGGTGCGTAGCCTGGCCCTGTCCCTGGCCTCTGCTTGGAGTCCAGGGGGCCTGCCCCCTGTCTGCCCAGAGGTAAGCAGGGAGGGCTTTTGCGTTTTTTATACAAGGTTGGAGGAATTGCCCCCAGTCCTTGTTAGCGGTGCGTAGCCTGACCTGTCCTTGGCCTCTGCTTGGAGTCCAGGGGGCCTGCCCCCTGCCTGCTCAGAGGTAGGCAGGGAGGGCTTTTGCGTTTTTTATACAAGGTTGGGGGAATTGCCCCCAGTCCTTGTTAGCTGTGCGTAGCCTGGTCTGTCCCTGGCCTCTGCTTGGAGTCCAGGGGGCCTGCCTTCTGCCTGCCTAGAGATAGGCAGGGAGGGCTTTTGCATTTTTTGCTGGGGGGTCCATTTTCCTCGGTTTTAGCAACAGGGGGCCTCCCCCTATTGCCCCCTGCTCGTTTGTGTGTGAGAGTGCAAGCTTAAACAGACAACGAGTATGAATTCTTGAGTGTTATAGAAATTTTGTTTAAAAAATAAGATTGGTCGGAGCCGTCGACATTCTTTTTTTTTTTTTTTTTTTATCGTTCTCTGCCAGTATTTTTTCCTAAAGACGTGATTTCCTTAAGACTTGGTTACACATAGTATCTTTTTAGGGTGTCGGCATTCCAGTGTGCGTTCAGCTCTTGGCCTGCTGGGTTAGCGATTTTGTATGTACCTGTTCCCAAGATCTGGGTCACTTGATATGGGCCTTCCCAGTTGGTGCTTAGCTTGTCGTGCTCCCTAGATTTTCCAACAGTCTGTGTCTTCCTTAGTACTAGGTCGCCTACCTGGAACCTTCTCTCATGCACCCTTTTGTTGTACGCCTTTCTCATTCTTTGCTGATAGGCTGCTATGTTGGCGCTAGCTTCTTCCCTGACTTCATGAACCAGGTCAAGAGCCTCGGCCATTGCTTCATCGTTGTCGGCTTTGTGGTATTGCTGAGATCGCAGGGTGGGAATTCGTACCTCGATGGGCAGCAGAGCCTCTGCTCCATACACCAGGCCAAATGGTGTTTGACCTGTTGACTCTTTTCTGGTGGTCCTTATTGACCAGAGGATACTTGGAAGCTCGTCTGCCCATCTTCCTTTGAGGTCATCTACCATTTTTCTGAGCCCATTTAGGATTTGTTTGTTTGCGGCTTCAGCCTGCCCATTGGTTTGTGGGTGACAGACGGCGGAGTAGGCGACGGTTATTCCATGCCCTTCCAGCCAAGCTCTTAGGGGGTCATTATCAAACTGCCTCCCGTGATCAAATACTAACACTTTTGGTAGGCCGAATCTGGTTATGATGTTTCTCCAGATGACCTTCCTGACTGCCGACTCGGTGATGTTCGGGACTGCCTCTGCTTCGACCCATTTGGTGAAGTAGTCTATCCCTACGATTAGAAACTTTCGTCCCCCTGTAGCTGTAGTAAAAGGGCCCAGTATGTCCATTGCCCATTGAGCGAATGGAATGGGAGATATGATCGGCCTGAGCTCTTGGGCTGGGACATGGATTGATGGAGCGAAGAGTTGGCATTTTCTGCATTTCTGGGTCAAGCTCCTAGCGTCTACTAGCATGGTGGGCCAGTAGTAGCCTGCCCTTAGAGCTTTGTGGGCCAACGACCTTCCTCCAATGTGATGCCCGCAGATCCCTGAATGGATGTCGTCCAAGACTTCAGCGGCCTGCTCTGCTCCCAGGCATCTGAGCAGAGGGAAAGTAAAAGATTTCTTGTAGAGCTCTTCATTAATGATTATAAACCATGCTGCCTTAGCCTGTATCTTCTTTTTCTGTACTGGGTCAGGTGGTAGGATGCCGTACTTTTTGAACTGAATGAGGGGTGTCATCCAGTTTTCCTGTCCCTCCTCAACGGTGCTGATTGTCTGGCAGGCCGTGGTGGACCTCTCATGCACAACATCAACCCAGACTGACCTCCTTATGTCTTATAGGCTGGAGCTGGCCAGCTTTTACAGAGCGTCGGCCCGATTATTCTGTGATCGGGGTATTTGCCTGATTTCATAGGACTTTAGGCTTGATAATCCCTGTTTTACTTTTTCAAGGTAGGTGGCCATGGTCTGATCTCTAGCCTCAGATTCTCCATTAATTTGATTAGCAATGAGCTGGGAGTCTGTTGCTAGTACAACCCGCTCTGCCCCTGCGGCTTTAGCCAGATTTATCCCTGCGAGTACGGCCTCATATTCCGCCTCGTTGTTTGATGCAAGGAAGGTGAATCTGAGCGCATGCTCAAAATCCACTCCCTCAGGGCTGGTCAGTACAACGCCTGCCCCTGCACCATTGGTTGTTGAGGATCCGTCAGTGTGTACGATCCATTCTTCGGCGGGGGGTTCTTCTTCCCCTGAATGGGAACATTCAGCCAGGGCTTGTGCCTTGATGGCTGTCCTTGGTTGGTATGATATCCCCAGTCCGCTTAACTCAATTGCCCATTTTAGCAGCCTTCCTGATTTCTCAAATTTTTCCAATATCTTTTCCAGTGGCTGGTCGGTGAGGACCACAACGGGGTGTGCGTCAAAGTAGGGTCTGAGTTTTCTGGCTGCAATGATGACTGCATAGGCGGCTTTTTCTATCAAAGGATAGTTTCTTTCGGCTGCCCTCAGGGCGTGACTCACAAATTAGATGGGCTGCTGTGAGCCTGCTTTCTCCCTTAGGATGACTGCACTCACTGTTGTGTTGGTGACAGCAATGTATAGGTATAGTTTTTCTCCGGCCACTGGTCTTGCCAAGGTGGGGAGTTTCTTCAGATGTTCCTTCAATTGTTCGAAGGCTTTCTTTTGTTCATCTTCCCATTTGAATTGCTTATTGCCCTTCAACACTTTGAAGAAAGGGGTGGACTTGTCTGCCGATCTGGCGATAAAGCGGGCCAGGACAGCCATCCTGCCTGTGAGCCGCTGAATGTCCCTTATGGTCTTAGGCTCCGGGAGGTCTAGGACCGCCTGAATTTTCTCGGGATTAGTGTCTATCCCCCTGGAGCTGACTAAGAATCCCAAGAGTTTTCCGGATCGGACTCCGAACGTGCATTTTTTCGGATTCAGCTTCATCTTGTATGACCGCAGGGAGGAGAATGTTTCCTGCAGGTCTGTTAGATGCTCCTTGTCCCCCTTGCTCTTGACAATTGCATCATCGACATAGGCCTCCAAGTTTCTCCCTTTTTGGTTTTCAAAGACCTTGTCCACCAATCGCTGATAGGTGGCGCCTGCATTCTTCAGCCCAAATGGCATCATCTTGTACATATAAGTGCCATGGCTGGTTATGAAGGCGCACTTCACTCTGTCAGGCTGCCAGAGGTACACTTGATGGTACCCTGAGAATGCATCCAAGAAACTCAACGTGGTATACCCACTAGTGGCGTCCACCAGTTGGTCTATCCTGGGCAAGGGGGTAGCAGTCTTTTGGGCAGGCTTTGTTAAGATTTGTGCAGTCTACGCACATTCTCCATGCGCCTGACGACTTTTTTACCATCACAACGTTTGCCAACCACTCAGGGTAATCACAGACTTCGATGAAGTCTGCCTTTAAGAGTTTGTCTATTTCTTCTTTTATCGCCGCGTCTTTCTCTACGGACATGTTTCTTTTCTTCTGCTTTACAGGGCGAGCTTCCGGGCTAACGTTCAGCTTGTGAACAATAAAAGTCGGGTCGACCCCTGACATCTCATCTGCAGAGTAAGCAAATACGTCCCTGTTTTCTCTCAGGACTGCAATTAACTCCTTCTGGTAGGACTCCTCCAGGTCGGCCCCTATGAGGACCTGCCTTCCTGGTTCTAAGTCCACCAGCATGCTCTCCCCTTCAGGCTCTAAGTGGGCTGCTTTTTGTTGGGCAGCCGGTATTTCACCCTCCCTGCTGGGGGAGCCTTCGGCTTTTCGTTTTCCTTTTCTTTCTGTTTCATGGGCTTGCAGGGCCACGGAATAACAGTGTCTGGGCGACTCCTGATCCCCGTGGACCTTCCCTTCTATGCTAAAGTCTGTTACATAGGCTATGGTGAGGGCCCTGATTGACACAGCGGCTTCGATTTCATCTAGGGTGGCCCGCCCTATCAGGGCGTTGTATGCAGACTTGGCATCCACCACAACAAATGATGCCCTGACATTCCTGGCAGAGGCCCCCTCCCTGAATGTTACCGGCAAGTCGATAACCCCCATGGGAAGTACACCTGCCCCACTGAACCCATACAAAGATCCAGGGGCTGGCTTCAGATGTCTTTTTTCTAGATTCATTTTTTCAAAGGCGTCTTTGTACAAGAGGTTTGTGTAGGCGCCAGTGTCCACCATGCATCTCTTGACAATGTGATTGCTAATTTCAAGAGTTAGGACCAAAGGGTCACTATGCGGGTATATGACTCTCCCTGCATCTTCAGGGGTGATGCTCAGGGTAGTGCCTCTTGGACTTCCTGCCCTCTCGGCGTAGCAAATTTGGTTCCGTAATTCACGGATCTACCTTTTCTGGCTTCGTCTGCTAGTTCGCCCCTCTGCATCTTCTGACACTACATGGATGATCGTGCGATTTTGGGCTGAGCCTTCAGGTTTGTCCGCCGCCTCTTTTTGGGGTTTGTTCCTTGCTGCATAGTTACTCAGCCAGCCGTTTCTTATGAGTTTCTCTATTTCGTCTTTCAAGTGTCGGCATTCTTCTGTGGTGTGTCCTATGCAATCGTGGAACGTGCAGAATTTTTTAGGATCCCCTTTTGGGCTGCGCGGCTTGTTTGGACGATTCCATTTTGCTGTTTCTTTCTCCAGCTCAAAGATTTCTGCCCTCGACCTGTTGAGGGCCGTGTAGCTGTGAAACCTTGGCTGGTAGGTAGTGCGTTCTTTCTTAGGGGTATCTCTCTCCTCTCTTTGTTTGCTTGGCTCGTTTCTGCTACGTCCACCCTGCGGTCCCCCTTGCGGCTTTGTCTGGCCTGCAGGGGTGTCCGGCAGGCTGTGAAACTCTTCCTGCAGAATAAACACTTCGGCGATTTTTCTAGCCTTGGCCAAGGTTTCTGGTTGGGCCCTGATCATCTGATTCTTCATTTCCCCTGGGAGCAGGGAGATTGTCAGGGCGTAGGCAACGGTGGAATCATCAATCTCTCTGACTTGCTGGTAGGACAAGTCAAACCTCTTTAGGTACTCCCTGACGCTTTCGCCCTTTTTCTGCTTCAGGGTCATTAGGTCAAATCGAGTGAGTCGCCTCCTTTTGTTCCCTGCATATTGTTCAAGGAAGGCCTCGGCTAACTCTATAAAGAAGTTGATCGATCCCTGGTGAAGATCCCTGAACCATCCTTGTGCAAGTCCTACCAGGGTGGTTGGGAAGATTTTACACCAGATTGCGTCATCCACGTCATACATGCCCATGTGACTCTCAAATGCCGCCAGATGATCCTCTGGATTTGTGGTCCCGTCAAACTTGACGGTGGGCATTTTGATTTTTGGGATGGGGTATTCTTGTACATCAGGATGAAGAGGAGTTTTTGTGGGCCTGCCTACCACTCGTGACCTGCTTTCCTCAGACTGGTTACCGTGGATATCCCATTGTCTAGGGATCGGTTTCCTCGTACTGGGGGAGCGGTGCCTCGGTGGCCGCCTGCTCGCTGCTTCGTCCTCCGTGTCAGGGGAGATTTGTCTGGATCGTTTCCTCCGGGACTGGCAGAGGTTGTCATCCTGGAGGTATCTGGACTCAAGCGGCTGCCCCCGATTAAGCCTAGATTGCAGGCTTTGGGACAACCCTGGGGCTGGCTGTCCCTTGGCTGCTGGCGTTAACCTGGAGAAGACTCCGCCCTGCTTTTCTCCCAGGCGCTTAGATGCAGGCTCCTTGTGCCTCATCCTCTCCTGCAATCCCTGGGATAGACCTCTCTGCTCTCCAGACGCGGACTCCGTGGAATGAATGGAGAACGCCTGTTGTTGGGCAGGCGGCTCTTGGCTGCCTGCTGTGATGCGCCTCTGCACCTGCGCGTATACTTGAGGTGTCCTTCTTGCTTTCCTTTGGGCGTTTCTGGCAGCGGTTCGCTTCGTGCCCCCAGCTCCATCCCTGCTCATTGAGGGAGGCTGCCTGGGGGTCGTTGCAACCCTGCCTACCAGGTCCTCAGGAGTGAACTCCTGGTTTAGCATCGCAGAGAAGAAGGCAGCTGTCTGTACCATCTGAGCTGGGGTCAGGTTCAGGGTGTGCCCTGGATGTGCCCCCAGCTCTGGTGCTACAGCTGCACTTGGCATGCCCAGGACTGGTTCCCCCCATCCCCAGGATCGTGACGAGAGGTGCCCTCTCCGGCTGCGGCATGCCGTATAGGGGGGTCACCAATGGGACCGTCGGACCTACCCCTACACTGGTGTCAACGATCTCAGGCATGATTACTTTTATTGGTTAGTTTTTGTAATTGGGAATGGTTGATTTTTGTGGGTAATTCGTGGATACAACCAGATCTTCCCCACAGACGGCGCCAAATTGTTCCGGTATTGGAATCAATTAACCCGACGTGGAATTCGGGTTCGTATCGTTCAATGTTGCTTTGAATGTCAATCGATCAACCTTGACTGGCTCTCCTTCCTCCTACTCCTTCAGTCGGACCTTCCCGGCGGAATGGGCTGGCTCCCTGCACACAGAACGCACAGGGCCTCGGAGGTTGTCCTAGGAAACCCTCTCCGATGCCTAAGTCAGTCCGTGAATGCCTTAAGAAACCTAGCTCGTGAGGAACTAGGTGGAATTTAAGAGTAAGAGTTCTAGAGAGAGAAAATCCAACCCCTTTCTTGTGGGAAATGGGAGGGTATTTATACCTTCCCACAAGAGAGGGAAATAGAAGGAGGATGGGTGGATAAGGAGGTGACAAGTGGCGTCTTCTCATCCACCCACTCTCAATTACCTTAGGCAAAATGACGAGGAGGCCCCTGGTGATCCTGGCCCTGCCTGCAGAGATTCCCCAGGGGGCAGACGGGTATGAGTTGTGATGGCTAGGCTCCAGCAGGCTGCGTCACCCTGCTGGCCCGGCGGTAAGCTGAAATCCTTAGAAGGTCTTCCTACTTCAATACTTTCGCTTTGACTATTCGCCGGGTCGGTTTCTGGGCTTTCTTGGCAATCCTCTGGGAGCCTGCCTAGCAGGCTATCAGTATCAGGCTGCCGACCCCGATCAATATATATATATATATACACGGTATTATTAATGAAGATAATTAAATAAAAATCATTTTCGGATTGAACGCGTTTAACTACGACTACCGCTCCAAGTCCGTTTAACCCCTTTACAAGTCGCAACGGTGGTGGCGCCTTTTCGAGGAGCGCCGCCCTAAGCACTTAAGGGCATAACGTGATCGTGGTAGTACGTAGTTGAACACGTCCGATACCATTTTCAAGATTGGTACGAAACCTGTTGACGCTAAACCGAACATCATATAATCCGTAAGGATTAGTAACGATGTCGTAAAGCGGAGGGAATTAATTTCGTCCAAATCGATTCAATACAATCTTACAACATCTTTTTCGAAATTCCCGATACCGGTCTCGTAATCATAAAATACATGTTACGAATACCGAAAACCGATTTGAATATAAATTACGTCATATTTTTATTTAACTCGGTTGGTTATCGATTTTAAACAAAATAAAAATCAGAATCGCCACCATTTCTGAATCGAGTAGCACCTCGAACAAAGGGCACTCGATCGAGTGCCTTGACTCACTCGATCGAATGACCCCTAAAAAACGAAGCAGAAGGTCTTTAAGTAGGGCACTCGATCGAGTCTCCCCCATGACTCGATCGAGTGGTCTCTGTCACGCCGAAACCGTGAACCTTCTCATATCGTTAGAGCCTCGTCAAATCTTTTTCTACGGCTTTAGTCGTCATGTGTCAAGTCTATCACGTGCTTACCCCTTTTCAAAATCATGCATTGCATTTTTATTCTAATCTTTTTTAATTCGATTATTCTATTTTTTCGCTCGGTGTATTGTAAATTTCGAGTTCTATTCCGCCCGTGTAATTTGTAATTTATTTGCGAGTTTTCTATTTTCGATGTTTGCCATTTATTGCCTTAAATGAACATCGCATGCTAAACAACTCCGACGATAATTTAGATGCATTAAATGATGTAGTTCACACGTAATTCACATGCTTAGTCAAAATGTCGTCTGCATGACATTTCATCATTTTACTAACGCGCGTACACAAAAATCGAACGGTATCTTAGTAGAGGCCGCTAAGAGCGAGCGGGGTTGGGTATCCTTCGTGGGTTTCCCAACACGTACCCTCACCACTTACTCAGAACCATGGTTTCCGAATGTCCGAAACCATTGGCGCATGAGAGTCATTCGATGCACGATATCCGATAACTCGGCGTCGGTATCGTAATGCAAAGGGACGAACTCGTAAGCTCTAGCACTAAAAGTGGGCCGTGCTTTGTGCACGAAACGCCTAAGTGTAGAGTGAGTTCGAACGGGTCCAAATTCCCATAAAATTCGGTGGCGACTCCAACTTCGATTTAAATTTTGACCCGAGATCAATCTTACCACGAGATTCATTCGCCTCCTCAAACCCGCGCGTGGCCGCGTCGGGGTGGACCTATGTCATGTCCACAACCCGGTTGGCTTACCACCCAAACTTTCTACAATGCTCTTTCTACTCGAACTAAAGAGAATATGAATGCGGCGGTAGGAGGAGATTTCTTCGCTCTTGGGGACAATGAATCAAAAGCTCTCTTGGAAAAAATGGTTAAGAGTGATTCTTATTCAAATTATGCTAGGGATGCTAAAAAGGAAAAGGATGAAGATTCCTCAAGAAGTGTGAATTCGGATCTTTTAGCAAGGTTAGAAGCATTAATTAAGAGAATTGAGGCTCTCTTTTGCAAAAATGTCTACCAAGTTCAAGCAAAGTCAACAAGACGACTTTCACTATCAAAGAAAAATGCTTGTTGAATTAAAATCCCTTGTGAACGTTGTGGCAACTATGGCCATGACTCTAGTTCTTGTATTCCAAATGAAGAGAATTATTTTGAAGAGCCAATTGAAGTGCAAGATATTCAAGTATATGGGCAAAGACCTCAATTTGATCCCTATTCTAATACTTACAATGTCGGCACAAGGTTTCATCCCAACTTTTCTTATGAGAATCAAAATGTTCAAAACCCGATGCCGCATATCCAAGGGAATCAACCGAGGCCTTTCAATCAAAGCCAACAAAGGCCCTTTAATCAAGGTCCTCCAAAGATGCCCCCATATTTACCTCCTCATCGAAGGAGTAATTTCAATCAACAAGGAGGTAATTTCCATGTTCCAAACAATTATCAAAATCAACATGGGAACAATTTCAATCAAGGATATAATCATGTTTTCCATGGTAACTACCAAGGCAACCAAGGCTACAACCAACAATCTTACAATCAACCCTCTCAATCTTATGGACAACCAAGCAATTTTCAATATGGTCAAGGGAGAGGTCTATGAGACAACACTAATGAACTACAAAGAGCCATTGAGCACCTATGGAGTGAGAATTTAGACACTAAAGCGAGGCTAAAGGTTTGAGAATCCCAAGAAGCATCGAAAGCCTTGGTCGCCCCAATTTATATATCCATCCCATGGTTTGCCCGGACAACCCCAAAACCCGAGAGACCCTCCAAACCAAGCAAATACCGTGATTTTGAGAGGTGGCAAAGAACTCGAGGACTCATATAAGAACTTGAACATCAAATATCCGTCACATCCTTCTCATCAAGCTTCCGTCAATGCCATAAGAGTGGAAGGCAATGCGGAATCCGAAAAACCTTCAAATGGGAAAGCATGTCACTCCTATCCCTCGACGCTTGGTCCCGACGAGTGTATTATAAAAGATGTGACAGAGCAACCATGGACAGACCCATCTGAATATATAGTTGGAGACCAAAGCTATGTGATCGAACAAATCTCAATTAAGGAAATAAACTGTGACATTGTGTCGAGTGCAACAAAGAGCAATGAGACTCCTTATGATATACTTGAGCCCTATCCTATGACTACCGGTGGCACTATAGTAGATGTCAAGAATGGAAAATTATCTTCTAATATAGGGAATGAATCGGTAGAATTTTTCCTTTCTCAAGCTCTTAAACAACCAATGATTGAACAATTGTATTCTATTGAAGTTATTGATAATTTGGTTGAGTATAGCTTGATAGATGATGACAAGAAAGAAGAAGAGGAACTACTTGATCCCACGCCTCATGAAGAAGAAATCATGTATGAAGAAGAGGTAGAACCACTACCGGTGAGTGAAAGTATGATACCTTGTACTCTTAACCTTGAATTTAAACCATTCGACCCCGGTAAGTTAAAGTCAAAATGGTCGGGTCCATTCGAAGTGACCAAGGTGCAACCATATGGATCAATTGAGATCTCTAGCCCGGATACTGGGAAATTTATGGTTAATGGGCAACGTTTGAAGATTTATCATGCCGGTCACGTTCGTGAGACCTCTACTATTGTCAAAGTTGGTAAGCTTCCATTTGGGAGCATTGATTAATTAACCCTTTCCTCAAAACGAAGTAGGTTTGGCGGTATCCTCAACAACCACCTTGTAAATATGTACCATATACTTTGTTTTATTAGTTTTGTTAGCTTTAAGCGGATCGATGAACTTGAATTTCATCTCGGAGCATATATTTGGATGATCATCAAGCCTTTGGAAGAAGTTATGGAGCTAAATCGAAGACCACAAGTATGTTTGTGGGAGAAATTGATCATATAATGTGGGTCGTGTCATTATTTGCAACTTTAGGTGATAATTGAAGAGCCTTAAATTGGCAAGGCGGAAAATTGGAGTATACAAAACCGTCGGGCGAAACTTCGCCCGGTGAGATATTTGAAGACTTTCCGTCGGGTGAAACTTCACCCGATGGAATTTTGCCACGCCATTGGGATATTTCCTGAAGACTTGCCGTCTGGTGAAATTTCACCTGATGAGAATTTGACCGGGCGAAATTTCACCCTACAAAAAATATTTCAGAATTTGCCAAGACTGTCAGAATTGTCCTGAAACCGTCGGGCAAAACTTCGCCCGATGAGATTTCACCGGGTGAAACTTCGCCCTGCGGTGAAAAATTTTGCAGATTGAATTTTTATGAGAAAACCCGTCGGGTGAAACTTCACCCGACGACTTGGCCGGATCACCCATCACCCTTTACTCACTACAAAATTCAATTCCCTCTTTCCCAAATATACCCACATAACTTTCCCTCCACAATACAAACACCAAATTTCTAATCATACCTTTCAAACTCTCCTTTCCCTCCACGAAACCTTTATATATATCACCTTCATCTCACTTCCTTTTAGCTTTTCACCTCATCACTTCACATATCATTAACACACCACCTTCCATACCCCAACCATATTCATACCACCATTCCATTCCACTTTGGTGAAATATTTTCGGGTTTTGAAGAGGTGAAGCGAAGCTATATCGGAGCAATCTTGCAAATCTTTCATCAATGAGAATTATTCTCATATTTTTCATGTCATTATATTAGGGAATGATATTACAATATATTTTAAAAGAGGAAGGAAATGGGATTTAGAGGGTGGATGAAAATGGCGGGGAAAAAAATTGAAGGAGAGGCTGACATGTGTCCCATTTTTTAGAACTCCCTATTCTTTTAGTAGAAGAGGGATGCTTCATTCCACTAAATTAAAACAGCAGAAAATTACTTCATTTCGATACCACATGTTATACATTATGCTTGTTAATTTTATATATTTTACTAGTGTGATACCCGTGAAAACTTTCACGGGTTGTGGTACTTTTATTGATATTTCCAAATGTAAGAAGCAAGAACTGGTCTTAATTAATGATAAGAGATACTACATTTAGGCGAACATTAATTAATACTTTATATTACACGTAAAGAAAGTGTATACTGACAAACTTAACCATATCGACCCATACACATAAAGAATTGTCTCCCGCTACATTCACTTAATTGTGACCCAAACTCAAACCCAACATGGTCAATAATTTGAAAAGGCACCACTCGATCGTTGCTCAGTTACTCAAACTATAAGTTCGATTTAAAAAGACATATGAGAATGTTCATTATAATTATAGTTCTTTTTATCGGAAAAAATATTAATAAAAGTGATTAATTTATACTCTCTCCGAGTTCCTATTATTGTCCCACTTTCCTTTTTGGGCTGAGTTGATTTTTGTCCCACTTTCTTTTTTAGGCCATCAATGTGTGGTTCACAATTACTCTCCCATTTCTCTCTCTTCCTCCTTCTTTTTTGAACCACTCATTTCTCCTCCCTTATTTTCCACTCCAAAACCTTTTGGGATAATAATAAGAACTCGGAGGGAGTATTTGATTAAATTTTATTTATCAATATATATCAATATTTTTTAATCCTATGATACAATATTCCTTTATATTTTTAGAATAAAGGTTATTAGAATATTTTTTTAGAACACGTGAACCTTATATTTTTACAAAAAGAGTATAACGACATATGACATCGAGATGAGTACTTGTATGATATGCGTTTGACAATATTCATAAAAAACACCCGTGAAATACCCTTTCATATATATGGAATAATACTTATACATTCATTTCCCGATTTTATTGTCAACTTTCGTCACTTGTAAACCAAATTAGAACAGTTGTGTGTATTTGGTCACTTGTAAGTTGTAACTATTGTTATTTTATTCAAACAACAAACTTGTAACTACTTTCATTTTATCATATGCTCCTATTTATCAAATAAATAAAAATATTGGTAATCTTTAATAATTTTGACAATATATCGACAACCTATATTCTGGCCCGACCGACCGTGACCTTCATACTCAGCTTGATTGACATTTGTAGATGAAATGTTCTAAAGCAAAAAAAAATTGATTATTTTAGATTCAACGCATCTCATCAAATAATTTCAATATTTAAGTTTGTTAATAGTGGTTTAGGTACATTTGTTCACTATATTAAAAAAGAGAAATTTATGGGAAAACAACAACTTATGGAAAGTGAGGAAAGAGATTTGTGGGAAGAATAATAAGTTATGGTGAGATATAAATTTAATTGATCAACTTTTCTTTAGGAAAAACTGAAGGATGGGTTTCTCAAGAAATTGGAAAGAAGTAATAGTGGGTTAACGTAATTACTTAGATCTTTTTTAGTCAAATTTTCATTTGTTTAATTGGTCGAATATTCATGTTTTTTAGTTCAACCTTTTTTTTCTTTTGAATTTATTACTTCCCTTATAATGGTAATAAATTGGAGATTAATTTTGATTATATTCCATATATAATAAGTAAGTTAAAAAAAATTTAAAAAATATATGACATCAACCATATAGACTTGATAACTGTGTGAAAAAATTGAAATATAGAGAAATATATAATAACAAACACGGACTTTGTAATTCCCTAGAAATTATAACGCAATACAGTGGCGAAAACACTGTAGAGTTGGGATTAAAACACACTGACAAACTATGTCTTATTAAAGAAATGGTAAGTCAATACAAAGTCCTCTTTTTACAAAAGGGCTAAAAAGGAAATTCTTCAAATGGGTTATACAAATCCATAAATTACAAGAATAAAGAAAGAGTAGGATCCACGCTACTCGCTAGCTCACACCCAAAACCCAGCAGCAAATACCTGTCATGTTATAAACATAACAGTCACATCAGTGGGGAGTAACTCGGACGTTCTCCCATCCATATTATGTGATATGGAAAAATAATAGTATTACTATATCAAAATAGTTAAAATGGAAAACATTAAAACGATATAATAATAATAATAAGTTTTCGGAGAAAACTTAAAACATTTGCCAACCTGCAAATCAAAAATCAATCGATAATAATAATATTCAAAACTGGCGTTATGGATATTCGATCAGTGTGCACAAGGCTAGACTTTCACTAGGATAATACTGGAAATTAGCTTCGAGAACTATAGACTTAACTCATAACAGAATCCAGTCAATAACTAGACAACTCAACTATAACAGGACTGCGTGCAGCGAGGTCCTGGTTTAAGTAGTATACATCCCTCCTAGACACAAACCATGTCCAGTTCAACCCGACGCGACTTACACGATGCGATATCTAAGTTTAAGGGCACAATGCACACTCTCCTGAACACAAACCATGCTCAGTTCAACGACCAAATGTGCCCCAAATGGGTACACCGGCTTTATAGCTGATGGCAAAAACGTACACCCCAGATTATTACTCTAACCCCACAATCGACTTTATTCCATAACTCCAAAACAGTCATTATCGATATTCAAAAGATAAATATAATCAATATAGATAATATGAGGATAAAAGGAATAAACATTTTATATAAAAATGGAAACTTTCTATAAATAGAAACTTACTTAAAATAGAAATATTATTATAGAAGATACGTAAGTTATTAAAATAAGTGAAATGTATAAAAATAGCATTTCGAACGAAATTAGCATTTTATTATTATCGTTGTTATCGTAACTTTAATATATTTCTAAATTCGTTACCCAAAATATAAATAAAATATAATAAGTCAACATATAGTATTTTATAAAAAAAAATTAGGAAATCGAGATCAAAACTATAACTTTTAGGAAGGAGATATTTTAAGAAAAACGATATCAAAATTTGTTGAGTCAACGAGTTTTATAAATGAAATGGATTTTACAAAGGTTTCATATTATTTTTAGAAAATAACTTTTATTAATAAATAATACGAATTTTACTAAAAATAGTCAAATGGAAACAAGTAGGAAATTTTTAGTGAAAATAGTCTCGACTAAAATATACTCCCTCCGATTCTTTAGATTCGCAACATTTACTATTTGCACAAATAATAAGGTTGTGAGTGGAGATGGTGGGTCTCACCAATAAAGTAAAAAGTTTACACAAACAAAAACCTACCTATTATAGAAATGTTGCAAACCTAATGAATTTGCCAAATGTGGAATATGTTGCGAATCTAAAGAATCGGAGGGAGTATTTAAAACAAAATCGACTACCTTCTCATTTATTAATATAAGTCGTAAAACGAAATTAATTTATTGAACAAGTATACAAATCTCGATTATAATATAAAAATACGATTTTGAGTAAAATTATAATTTAACAAAATATGAAGAAAATATGAAATCGTATTATTTAGTTATTAGTGTCACGATAACCAACAAAATATTATAACGATCTTAAATAATTAAATTACTAACGACTTATAAAACGATATCGAAAACTTTGTTAAATATATATAAGGTACACGATTTAAAATTAATATAATAATTAGCAAATAATAAATAGCTAAAATTAGAAAACCAAAATTAAAAGTATTTACTACATACTACTACTCAAACATACGATATAAAATCGAGTAACGTCCTAAAGTTACCTCGCGAGAAATCGTCAATGCACTCCCTTCAATCCATCTGTCCAAGCTTCGGAACTTCAATAGTAACATCTTTAGGCTCCACGTTGTAGAATCGTTAGTCTTCTAACGTAAATCGAGTTGACACAACAAAAGAAAGAAAAAAGTGTTGGATTCAGGTACAATCGATAAATCCAAATAACGAGGAAGGCTAGAATAAATTGAATGGGTCAAGATAGATTATACCCAAGTGGAGAAGCAAAACTATAGTAATCGTCGATTGAAAAGGGAGAAGAACAACAAGGAAATGAAGAACAAACTAAGACAGAGAAAGCAGCAGCACAAAAACGAGGTCGACACAGTACACACGAGAACAACGAGCATCATTAGTGCGACATTAACAGCAGCGATATCCGAACGGAGAAATGACCGAAATCGGCAACAACAAAGCAGCAGCAAACGGACAAACAAAAAAGTAGCATCAACTGAAGATAAACGCAGCAGCAAAAATGGAAGAAACGAAAAAGAAGGAGAAGAAGAGCGGAAAGCAACAGTAGCAACAAAACTGATGACGAAACCAAAAAAGGACGGAAAGATGCGAAGAAGAAGAAGAAGAAGAAGAAGAAGAAGAAGAAGAAAGATGTGGAGCAGCAGCAGTAAAGCAACAGTCACGGGACTGCAGTAGCATCAAACGACAAAGAAATGACAGACAACAACAATGTCGACAACAAAAACAACAAACAAAGAAGGGAAGAGGAAGAAAATAAGACCACGAGACAAGGATCGAAGCCCGATAAAAACGAGCAGGTAGCAGGACGAGAATAAATGATAAGCAACAATACGAATTAAATCACGACGACACAGCAGCAGCCACCGAAACCGAACTAGAAAGACAACAACAGCGCAGCAGCACGACAGATAAAATAAATAAATAATAAAGGGATAAAAACGAACCACCCTACGACGAGTCTAGGTCGAAGAACGACATTCCAGTAGCATCTGCACGAACCAACAGTAGCAGCAGCGTACTGCAGCGGCAGCGACCACTAGGCAGAGGAAACAGAGGACGGAACACAGCAGGGGCTCAAAATGAAAGCTGAAGGAGGAGAGAAAATGGAGATGCCAGGGAAAAAGTCGAAAAAAAGGAGGAATAAGGAGGGTGAACGAAGAGGTGGAGGAATGTGGACAGGAACCGCATAAATGGGAAAAGCAGGGGAAAACAAAACGTTAAAACATGAGAGGAATAAGAGTGTTGCGGTGGAAGAGAGGGGATGAATCAACTAATGATAAAAAAATGAGGTGGCTGATACATGAACCAAAAATAGGCTAGAAAATACGGATTAATTAAATGAATCGGGTTAGAAAAACGGATTAAACAAATTTCGTATCGATAAGTTGGCTGACCCTCGAATCGAATTAAACGAGTTAATAAAATTAATAAATAATCGGACAGTCAAATAAAACGAGTAAATAAAGTACTCGAGACGAAAACGAAGCTGATAGAAATAAATAATTAGACGATCAAATAGTATTTCCCAATAAATAATAAACTTTCAATAAAGTGAATGAAATTGATTTCTCGAGTAAATGTAATAAATGTTTTGACGAAACTTAATATAAATGAGCCTCGAGCCGAAAATATAAAATTCGAGCTTAAATATAAAAAAATAAAAAGAATTTAGAATTTAAGTCGTCGAAATAGACTTTCGATGAGAATTAAATTAAATGTATAAAATAAATCTAAATAAAACTAAAACTACGTTTTAAATATAAGAAGGGTTTCCGAGACAAATAGAATTTTTGAGTTTGAAATGATTAAACGATAAAATCGTTTTATAAATTTTTTTGAGAATTACGAGTTAAATCGTAAAAATAAAAATTCGAACAAAATTTTAAATTAATTTAATTTATAAAATCAGAGGTGTTACAGGCTTGAGCAAATTTTTTTTGTTAGGCATACTTTCTTGGGTCGTTATAGATGTAATAGGCACGTTAATCAATGCAAAAAAAATTTACTCATATATAGTGACACGTAAATGAAATGACGATGTTTAAAAATCGGACATATAACTATTTCTAACATGTATCTTGACCTAACACGACCCATGACCTACATAGTCCGACACATATTTGACCGACCCGTATTTGGTGCGGCCCGTGACCCTATCCACCCGACCCGTTTGAAAGGTCTAATTGCTATAGATGGGTAAACACTTATTCGTTAAACGTTTGACAAATTAAAACATTGAACTTGTGCAGGGAAACAAAGAAATCAAAATCTTATAATTCTAAAAACACAAATATGCACAAATGTCCTTGTATAATGGTTACATGATTTATACAATACATCTTTGCAACTATACTCTAAAGAATTTATAGCAAGATTAAAGAATTATTGTAATTACTTGCTTCGAGAATCCAAACACTTTTGATAGGGAAGGAGAAAATTAAGCTTTCAATTAAACACCATAAATTGGTTTTGTAAATGAAAAAATAATTATTACTCCGCTACTTACATAATTGACGTATAACGTTGAAGGAAATAATTTAGGATTATTTCATGGGAATAATACCAACTATGTGTGTGCTTCTTAAAATAATCCAAACTATACATAATCTCATTTTAATATGAACCACGCATTCATTAATTTTGCTTTGTTATGTATGAAATTATGACTTGCTATTACAGGTCATACTGACTTGTTGTAACTTTCTAGTGTTTTATTAGGTCCGTTACAGTCATCATGAAAGCCAAAATAACAATAAAAACATTTCTTTTCATAGCTTCTATAAGACTAAATGAAAAAGAAATGGAAGATGAATTTTCGGATTTTTTTTTCAATGGCCGAAAATGAACACGAAATGTGAATAATAAGAAGAAGAGTTAGAGAAAGAGTTGAATAAGGGAGGTTGAACAGGTAGCCGGTCACTCATAGCAAAGCGAGGTTAATAAAGACATAGCTCGTATTAAAATGAGATTACGTATAGTTGTATTAATTTAAGAAGTACACGCATAGTTGGTATTATTCCCATGAAATAACCCAATAATTTTACGACGCCTATAGGACATAAAGCAAAGCACATAACTACGTAACAACTAACAACGAACTTCAATGTTACACCCGTGAAAAATCACGGGGATATGAATGTAATTTGTATTAGATAAATTGTTAACAAACAAAAAATATTTATTAGACGTGATTAACTTTATGAGGGCAAGTAATTAATTTTATATGTCACGTCCATATATATGAAAAAAAAATGTAGTAACTGGTCAAAAACTTAAATATGAATGTAAACTCTATACTACGGATTTATCCTCTTCATCAAAGAAATATAATTAGATATCGTAAAATGAAAGTCGGAGGATGGAAACCTTTTCTATGAAGTCTAATTCTAGTGCGTAATTTGAGTCATTTCAATTTAATGATGATGAAGACTTTGACATCTTAGTGTTAATTGTATTTGAATTCAATTTTTGTGTTAAACTTATTCATGAATTATATTTGGAATATGTTATAGTAAAAAAAATACTTTTGAAAATTTAAATCACAATTATCAACAAATGTTCAACTTAACACATCTTTTATCATTTTGATTATATTAAAATAATTTTTTAAATTTCTTTTAATATTTTTTAAAATATAAATATTATAACTAAACAGTCTAATAATAATAATAATATTAAAATAAACAAAATGTAGTATTAATTTTATATTTTTCTAAAAAAGTGGTAAAAAATTAGGTGTATTTTAAACTAATTATGAGCGGTATTGCCACAATGCCACTTAACCCGTCATGAGACTCGTATAATTTGAATCATATTCGACACAACAACATTTGACTAGACCCGTGATCCAACCCATATTTGATCCAACCGTAATTTACAAAAATTAGACGTGATAACTATATTTTTAAAATTTCTGACCCATCCTACTCGTATCACATCAATATTTGCCAAAACCCCAAAACGATTCTTTATGTCAAACATGTACATGTAAAACCTAAAAGCAAGACATAATAATATACATATCTCAATTTAATACAAATTAAAAAATTTAAAAAAAAAAAAAAAAAAAAAAAACTATTCCCAACCATGAATCAGGAAACCCTAAATTGGAAACCAAACTCATCCATGAAAAACAAAATAAACATGGCCTATTCATCATCCATCATGGTTCGATTTTAGAAAATGAATACTCGAAATATTTGTACATTATTGAGATAAAGAATTAATAAAGAAATGAACAATAACAATTTCCCCTGCGACAAAAATTAATATTTATATATTTTAGAAAATTTATAATAGTTATATAATTTTCGATATGCTTTGATTTATTATGACAAAAAAATTGATCCCAAGAATTATGACAAAATAAACTGTATTGTGTTATTGAATTCTTGTTCCAAACAATTACACTGACGTCCTATTTATAGGACTACGTAGATATGATCGCAATATTCTAATATCGGTAGCTAATATAATTATTCTATAATATCAATATTACGATATATTGGTATATTACAATATAGCGTAATATTCCTATTCTTTCCTAAACTATATCGTGATACCGTAATACTACGGTATCCTCTATCATCCCCCCTCAAACTCATGGTAATTCGTAAGAATTTCCATGAGTTTGCACAAATAAAAAAAAATCAGATATCTTCGATCTTCATTCTTCATCGCCTTCTTCTCCACGGTGGCATATAGATTCTTCCGGCTATATTTCGAACGAGAACGCAAAGTTTTTCCGACTCGTCGAGGATTAATTGTCAAGAACGCTAAGTTTTTCGAACTTGACAAATTTAAAACGGCAAAATTATCTGTCAATTTAAATTGCTTGAGAACCCTAATCGAACTCATAGCAAATTCCGAAAGGCCATAGAATCATCAGCTTCACTTCTGCGGGAGAATAAAGTGTTGTGGAATTCAAATTCAAAGGGAACGTAGAGTTTTTTTTTGTTTTTTTTGTCATATCCTGCCGGTGAGCGCCATAATTTTTTGCTCACCGGCAAGAAAGCGGAATCAATTTTTGTGTCCTCAAGAAAGAGGCTCTGATACCATGACAAAATAAACTGTTTTGTGTTATTGAATTCTTGTTCCAAACAATTACACTGACGTCCTATTTATAGGACTACGTAGATATGATCGCAATATTCTAATATCGGTAGCTAATATAATTATTCTATAATATCAATATTACGATATATTGGTATATTACAATATAGCGTAATATTCCTATTCTTTCCTAAACTATATCGTGATACCGTAATACTACGGTATCCTCTATCAAATTAATTAGCCAGATTGTGTGTTGATGGAAGAGGATTGTTATTGCTAATGAGTACTACTATATTTTGTTCTACAATTTTAACATTGTGTAATAGGGTGGTGTAGTGGTTGAGGTATTGGTATTTAGTGTGAAAGATTTGGATTAAATGAATGTGAGATTACTTGTTGAAGCAATTTTTGGATTTGGATTAAATGAAAGTGTAACAATAAATGAAGGTGAGATTACTTGTTGCCTAAACAATCTCATTTCCAATTTACTAACCTGATTAACAAAGCTGAGACTTATTCTCAAATGGGCTAATATAAAGGATGACACCTCATTGTTGTTGGTGTCTTCTTTAATATAAAGAAGATGTACTCTTTATAGTTACTATATATACATATTATTTCTTAATTAATCATTATTTTCAACTTAAATAAATTAATCATTAATGTCAACACGTTACTCAATGTCACTTATGCTGTTGTTTCATCAGTAGTTATGATAGGTTTGATCAATAACCACGTTTTTAATCTTAAATTAATCAATGTCACTTATATTTTAATTCTTAATCGGAATATATCATAGTAGATATTTTGGTAATCATTGCAACTATAATCATCGCTTGCGTTAGATACTATGGTTGTTGGTTTTATACATCTTATTTACTCATGTTATATACTATGAGTACATAGTGTATAAGAAAAATCATAATAATAGACAGTGATCATAACAATCTCTTGTTATAACAGGGACACTGATTTCTTGTAGCAAGTAAACTATGTACAACGATAATCTTTTAATGAAGTTGTTACGAAGTAATATGGAAAATTAATTGCTTGGATAGGATGTCTCTTAATAGTTTATGTTTGTTATAATGGTTGTTGGACGTACACGTACTGATTTGGGTAATGTTTATTGCAAATTTGCAGGAGAGACCTTGTTGATTATAAACTGGGGATAATGTATTGTCATGGCTTTCCGATACTAAGAATGTCTGCAATTTGTGTTTGATGATATGTTCTAGTAAAACCCAACACTCATAAGGTCACCCCCTAATCGTAGTGTATACACGATCATAAGAACTCGTTGTAGGACACTCTTAATGGGTACTGGCATAGGGGACGTTCCATGTGTGAGTGTAGGGTTTATGCAAAAATGATCATACTACACCAATTATGGCTCCAGCACTAATTTAAGTGTTTTGATGTTGCATAAATGCTCTTAGCGCATTGGAGCCCAATGAGGCTGTAAAAACAAAGATCTCGATGATAAACAATAAGAAAGTATCATATATAAGGAATTGAAGGGAGGCCATCTGTGCACCCTAAATTCATCGTGAGAAGGAAGACGCTCCCAGAAGAGCAGACCTTTAATGGTTTGACTCCTGATTGAAGTGTTTACACTGACACGCTGAATTAGAGTGGTTGGTAGGAAACCATTCATTCTAAATAGTGAAAAACGGAATTGCCTGAGGATCTTAATCGTAAAATCTGAAAGTAAAAGCGTAATCCGAAAGTCATTACATGCTTGAAAAATCCATGAAAAAAATAAATATTCGTTGATTCATCACTTTTAAATTAATGAAATAAAAGACAAACTAATTCCTAATTATCCGATATTGACCTCGGGTTACTTCGCTTGCAGGATCTTGCTGCTGACTTTAGTGATTTTACTTCGCTTACGAAATTCACTAATTGGTACTTGTCCCCGAGACTGTCCTATATTAAATATCATACCGTGGAGATGTATATACATATGTAATTATATAGAAATGTGATAGTGATGCACAACTGTACGGAAGTCAGTTACTGTGTCATTAATTAATGGGGATGCAGCTTCCGTAACTTCTGGCACAGAAGGCAGCTCATTCTGAAATCAAAATCAGAAGTAAAGGGGGTAAGAATTCTTTATCTTTTATCTTCTAAAATCAGATTTTAAAGAAGAGAGTTGATATATAAAATTGAGTTGCTAAACTTCTGAAAATTATTAATTAGGAATACCACTAAGTCGATTCTCTTGCGAAAATCCACTCCATGGGTTGTTTCTTCCACATTAATCTACTTGCTTCCATAGCAACATAACCATCCTTTGCGGTTTATATTCTGCACAAATGATACGATGTTAGATTGCATGGCACGTAAATATGCATTAATTAAGCATTAATTAAGAGTAGGAAGATTTTCATGAACTGCACCTCTTTCCCGCCCATGATTGCGTTCCATTCATCTATCTCGGCTACATTGTTCGTCAATCCCGTTACCGTGTAGCATATTGATTTTTTTTTAATATTGAAGGCTTGTGTTACTCGGACCTTGAAAAGGTATTCCTTGTTTATGTGGACACGGAAATCGGGAGGAAGGAGACCACTCGGGCTTGCATCCTAGTGTCATGAAAATAGAAACATTATAGTTGCATGAATGAGTAATTTTTAAATTGCATTTAAGATGTTTTACCTCATGTTCCTTTAGAATTTGTGTGGCTGATTTTCCTAGAAGATTTCTCATGTCTTCATCCCATAGTATGATCTCGACAAACTAACAGTCTTCATCAACAACTATAAATTTTGCTTGAATCCTGGGATTGATTAATTAGACAGAATGTTATAAGTTGTATTACGATTTAGATAGTAGGTCCAACGACAAATTATAAACCTAATAATAAGCTCCTTCATCTTTGCACCCAGCTAAGGTACTTGAACCTATTTTCTAACAGTACCACAAACCGTCATCTTTCATAACCACCTTTGATCTACACTCCTCACATGAATTGTAGCACCACTCTTTAGAAGTGTCCATCTCATAAAAGCTTGCCAACGTGACAAAGCAAACTGGCTAAAGATTTAATAGAATATTAGTCTAAGGTTCACAAAATGTGTCATGACTAAGTTGTTATTTTATAATTATAAAGACAAACCATTGTACTACTCTTGATCTGGGATAGTGTCATTGTTGACGCCCATGTTAAAATGCTTATTGGAGCAGTAAACAATGATGGGAGAACTCTCAATTTCCACCTATCAGGTGAATTTGCAGGAGGGTACCTATGTGCCAAATACATTGAAAAAAAATTAAGAAAGTGGGTGAACTAAGGAAATGAAGGAGTTATGTCCACTGTCCTATGGATTAACCCGCTTAAGTCTATGTATCCGATATGCCTTGCTTGAGGTCAATGTCGGATTGACATGTAAATGAGTTACGTGTCTGGTAGTCTTAAGTGGGCCCATTGGGTCACACACAATGTGTACGGGATATATTAATATATATCGATATATTAAATATATCGGGTCAGTAGTAATACGGACTCAACTGCATTGTTGGGTTATAGTACTTAGAGTTATAGTAATAACCTAGTTCTAGTTTCTCATCTCCTATATAAGGAGGTTCATATGATGAACCAATATATGGAATTAAAAATATTGACCAATATATACGGAATATTCTTCTTATAAAGAGTTATAAGAGAGATCTATAGAGAGTTGTGAGACGATCTCACAAACCCTTATACTAGCATATACGTTGCAGTTCCGTACCCGTGTGGATACCAAAGGAGGCATCACGTTTGGGGTGCTTTATTCTGTCCGTGGAGATTATTTATTCTGTCCGTGTGATTATATATATTTATGGGTTTATTATACTTCTTATTAATACGTTGTTCCGCTGCAAATAAGGTATAACTAAATAAAATCTCGTGCGCTGCACGGGTTAGTTGGCTTAATTGCATTGATGATGTACATTCGTTAAATAAGAAACTTAATCAAACTATGTCATTACAATAAATAAGATGATCACATGATATTAGTAATCAAACTTAATTTCAACTGAATTTATAGTCTTAAGAGCTTATTTTAAAACTCAAAAGAACACATGATTGCTCTTATTTATAATATAAAATTTCATCACCTTATTATGAATTTTCAATGTGGAAATAATTTTACGCTTGTAGTCTTATTAAGATATTTTTTAAGACTCAAAAGTTTTTGATTAATATCTAAGAACGAATGAATTTTTTAATTGATATCTAAGAATGAAAGATTAGTCTTATTTATAATATAAGATTCTATCGTCTCATCATAATTTTTCGATGTAGGATAATTTACTCAAGTTTCATAGTCTTAAGATCTGCTTTTAAGACACCAAAAAATGCATGATTACTCTTATTTATAATATAGAATCATCCCCTTATTTTAATATTTTTGATGTGGGATAATTTTAGGTTTGTAGTCTTTTTAAAAGCTTTTTAAGACTAAAAAGATTGTTGGTTGATATTTAAAACCGAAAAATGACTCATTTATGATATAGAATTTCATCACCTCATCATAATTGTTATTTATATAATAATAAGAATTCACCTTATTATAACTTTTTGATGTGAGATAATTTTACTTAAATTTATTTAAGTTTAGATATAGTCTAATAAAGAACTTTTATTTATAGACGAATGATTACACTTATTTATAATATATAGAATTTCATCCACCCATCTTATTTCGATGTGGCATAAATATACTTTAACTATATAGTCTTAATCTTAGGAACTTCATTTTAGTCTCAAAAGATTGTTGGTTAATATCTAAGAACGAAAGATTACATAGAATTCTATCACCTCATTATAATTTTTCGATATGTGATAATCTAATTTAACTTTGTTTGTAGTCTTATTAAAAACTTTTTAAAGTTTTTTTTGTTCATATCTAAGGACGAATGATTAGTCTTGTTTATAATATAGATTTACATCACCTCATCACAATTTGGAGAAACGATTACTTTTATTTATATAATATAATTCCATCGTATTATCATACTCTCTTCGGTCACTATTTTTATTAAGGTGAGGGGTATTTAATAGTGAACGAAGAGAATATGATAATACGATGGAATTCTATTATATAAAGGTGAGGGGTATTTAATAGTGAACGAAGAGAATATGATAATACGATGGAATTCTATTATATAAATAAAAGTTTATAGTCTTAAGAGTGTTTTAAGACTCAAGAGTGTTTTTAAGACTCAAAAGAGAAGGGGTATAATTTTTCGATGTGAGATAATTATTGAAGTTTATAGTCATAAGAATTTTTTAAGACTTAAAAGATTTTGATTGATATCTAAGAACAAATAATTAGTCTATATATAATATATAGAATTTCATCACCTTATTATAATTTGTCGATGTGGGATAATTTAACTAAAATTTGTAGTCTTATTTATAATATAGAATCATCACCGTAACTTATTTTAATTGTTTCGATGTGGGATAATTTTAAGTTTGTAGTCTTACTAAGACCTTTTTTTAAATCAAAAGTTTTTTAAAAAGACTACAAATTCATGATCTCATCATAATTTTAAAAAAAATGATATACAATTCCATCATACAGTAGTTTTTTAAAAAAAACAAATGTTTTTTTGTTGGTTGATATTTAAAAACAATGATTACTTTTAGTTGATGCTTAAGGAATTTTTTTATTAGTTTTATTTATAATATAGAATTCCATCATCTTATTATAATTTTTTTTATTTAAGTGTATAATCTTAACAACTTTTTTAAGACTCAAAAGATTTATAATTGATGAAACTTTATAATTTTTCGAATGTGGATAGCATTTTTAATTAAGTTTATATCGTCTTAATATATATTTTAAGACACGAAAGATTTTTGGTTAATATTTAAGAGCAAATGATTACTACGGAGTACTCCATTATTCATAATATAGAAATCTATTGTCTTATTATAATTTGTCGATGTGGGATAATTTAACTAAAATGTGTATCCTTATTTATAATATAAAATCATCACCGTATCTTATTTTAAATGTTTCGATGTGAGATAATTTTAAGTTCATAGTCTTATTAAGACCTTTTTTGAAACTCAAAATATTGTTGGTTTTTTACAAACTCAAAAGAGAGGGAGTTTAATTTTTCGATGTGAGATAATTTACTTAAGTTTATAAACTTAAAGAGTTTTTTAAGACTCAAAAGATTTTGATTGATATCTAAGAACAAATAATTAGCTTAGTCTTATTTATAATATAGAAATTCATCGTTTTATTATAATTTGTCGATGTGGGATAATTTAACTAAAATTTGTTTTCTTAATTATAATATAGAATCATAACCGTACCTTATTTTAATCGTTTTGATGCGGGATAATTTTAAGTTTGTAGTCTTATTAAGAACTTTTTTAAACTCAAAATATTATTGGTTGATATTTAAAAACAATGATTACTCTTATTTAGTAGAAATTCATAATCTCATCATAATTTTTCGATGTGAGCGAATTACTTAAGTTGGTTGATGTTTAAGGAAGAATTAATATGTCTTATTTATAATATATAATTTCTTTTCCTTATTATCATTTTTTACTTAAGTGTATAGTCTTAAGAACATTTTTAAGACTTAAAAGATTTTTGTTTGATGAAACTTTATAATTTTTCGAATGTGGGATAGTTTTATAAGTTTATAGTCTTTATATATTTTTAAGACTCAAAAGATTTTTGATTAATATCTAAGAGCACATAATTACTCTTATTTATAATACAAATTTTCATCACCTTATTATAATTTTTCGATGTAAGATTATTTTTATTTAAGTTTGTAGTCTTATTAAAAGACTTTTAAAGACTTAAAAGTTTTTTTGATTGATATTTAAGAATGAATGATTAGTTAGTCTTATTAATAATATAGCATCAACTTATCATAATTTTTCGATGTGGGATAATTTATTTAAGTTTATAGTCTTCCATCACCTCATCATAATTTTTCGATGTGAGATAATTTACTTAAGATTATAGTCTTAAAAACTCTTTTTAAAACTAAAAAAAGTACGTTTTTACTTTCGATTATAATATAGAATTTCATCACTCCATCATAATTTTTCAATGTGAAATGATTTTAAGTTTGTAGTCTTATATATTAAAAGTTTTTTGTCGATATTTAAAATTGAATGATTACTATTATTTATAATATAGAATTACATCACCCCCATCATAATTTTTCGATGTGGGATAATTTAAATGTTTTTCTTGGTCAATATTTATTTAAAACCGAATAATTACTTTTCTTTATAATAAAAAATTTCACCACCTCATCATAATTTTTCGATATAGGATAATTATTTAAGGTTTATAGTCTTAGGAACTCTTTTTGAGATTCAAAAGACTTTTGGTAGATATCGAAGAACGAATTATTATTCTTTATTTATAATATAGAATTTCATCATCATATTATAATTTGTCGATGTGGGATAATTTTAAAACTGTTATATGTAATAAATTCATTACATAATGTGAAACAAACAATATGAAATTTATACTCTAATGAAAGCATTTTTTACCACGAATATAATTATTTTATTTTTATAATTTATTTTACAATGATGTTTTTAAAAAATGAACTATAAAGGTTTTAACTAAGAATGGTAAAACATCTCATTAATAAGATAAATTAAATATATATTATAATAATTAAAAGATTCTCTGGTTGATTTTTTTTTTTATGATACTTTCCTAATTTGAGGTTTGATGAAACGGACCAATGAGATCGCTCGAAAAAAGCCTAATATATATATATATAGAGTGAAGATCATGTGAGTCCCTTTTTTTTTTGAGTCCATAAGTCCTATTTAGAGTCATTGATCTAAAAGAGATGGATGGTGGTGATTGAGTGTTGTAATTAAGGTAATAACTACCATATCTTGGAAAAAATATAATAAAATCTTCTCTCCTCCCTTAATTACCTCCAACTAATAAACGTTCTCTTTCATCCCATTCAATTTTTTCATTCAAACACACCCGCCTAACAAAAACCCTTCCACTTCATCTTCAACTCAAGCAAAAGTAATCTTCATATTAGTATTGGCAGACAAGAACAGACGGTCCCAGACGCGAGACAGATCATCGACGGTCCCAAGACCAAGCCAACAAAGGGTCGGAAAAAATGACGTGTCTAATGAATTATGTCACCTTCTTCTGGCTATGAAATATTATGAATTATGTCACCTTCTTCTTCTGGTTACGAATTTGTTCATTCTGTTACAGTGATTGACTGTACCTGTTACTCTAAGTAACGACTGATGTTACTATGGGAATGAATGGAGTTTCCCCAAGATACAAATGTGGTCTCATAATCAGTGTATTACACTGACGCATTGTAACTGTTACTTTAATGAACAAATGATGTTACTCTAATTGATTAATGATGTTATTCTACGTCTCATGATTAAGTTTCATTGATATTAATGGTGTGGTCTCATAATCACTTTCATTGATATTATCATCAATCACTATGACGCATTATATATGGTTCATTAAAGAACGAAAGTTGTTAATTTCCTAATGAATGATTCTAATCCAAGTTATCCTCAGTTACTTTGGTAATCATTTGTTTAAACAACGCTGATGTGCTCAGTTACTTTCATGGATTATGTCTGTTACTGTAACTCAAGAAAGGTGTTACTCCAATAGATATGGGATGTTACTCTAACCAAATACACATGTATTAAATAAAATAGAGTTAATTTTGGATTATGTCTGTTACTGTAACTCAAGAAAGGTGTTACTCCAATAGATATGAGATGTTACTTTCATGGATTTTGTCTGTTACTGTAACTCAAGAAAGGTGTTACTCCAATAGATATGAGATGTTACTCTAACCAAATACACATGTATTAAATAAAATATAGAGTTAATTGCAACGTAGCACAGCGATATGTGTAAAAAAAATGTGTACAAAATCAGTTATTCATGTAAACCAAAAAAAAATCCTTAGAATGACCAAAAACACAACTATTTTCAAAACACTTGTTTCTCCTCCTCATCTTCCTCAGTGTCTTCTTCAGTTTCCTCATCTTCGTCAACATAAAACAAAACAATAAAATCAGTGTCTTCTTCAGTTTCCTCATCTGCTTCAACATAAAACAAAACAATAATATCAGTGAAGAATACGTTAAACCTGGAATCTATACTAAAACGAGAGCAATGAACCATTGTTATTAATCCATGATTAATCAAATGAATAAAATTCCACCTTTTCCAGTGTTGTCCCGTGCGTTCGCATCTTTGCCAATACCACCTGCACAAAATTGAACAGCGTTACACCCATGCAAATAATGTGTTACTTCAATTCCTAAGTTGTGTTACTCTAACGAGTACAATACGTTACTTTAACATCATCATCAAAACCCTTTTCTCAACGTTCATTTGTGTTACTGTGATTAAAATTAAGTGTTACTTTAACTCAGAAGGTATGTTATTTCAACGACGTTTCTGCGTTAATAGAAATCAAAACAATAGTATCAGTGGATATAATGAAAAATCTAAATAACAAACATAAAACCCTAAAATCTATACAGATCGAGAGAGAAATTAACCATTGATACGAAACTATGATGAATGAAATGACAATGAAAGCAATATCAACATGAAAATTGACGTAAAAAAAGAACGCAAATTGACGCACGATGTATCCATGGATAAAAATTGAATCAAAACGTGAAAGAAATAATGAAACTCACCATTGTTATACTCGATCAATTGATTATCAACAGTTGAAGAAGATGACGCGGTCATTGAATCCATTGTAACGCGATTTCAAGCACAAAATTGATTGATTGAATGAATGAATGAATGAACGTGATGAAGAAAGAGTTTTTTTTTCAGGTTTGAATGAACGTGAATGATGAATGAACGTGAATGATGAATGAATGTGATTAAGGGAGTTATTGTTTCCTAAATTCAGGGGAGCTATTTTAGGAACGTAAATCTTTTTTTTTTTAAATGCAAATACTAGGATGAATCTTGTTCATCCATCCTCATCTCATCCAATGGATGAGATGAGGACTTAGGGACTCATCTAGAGTAAAGGACTCATAAGAGCCTTACTATATATATATATATATATATATATATATATATATATATATATATATATAGAGAGAGAGAGAGAGAGAGAGAGAGAGTAAGGCTCTTATGAGCCTTATATAAATATGAGTCTTTAAGTCCTCATCTCATCCATTGAATGAGATGAGAATGGATGGACAAGATGCATCTTAATATTTGCATTAAAAAAAATGGAGATACTGCTTCCTAAAATAACTCCCATAATTTTAGGAAACATTAACATCACATTCACTCATTCATTCATTCACATTCACGTTCATCAAAACCTAAAAAAAATACTTCCAATATCACGTTCATTCATTCAAATTTGTGCTCGAAATCCCGTTACTATGAATTCAATGATCGTGATATCTTCATCAACTATAACAATGGTGAGTTTCGTTATTGCTTTCGTGTTTTGCGTCAATTTTTATTCATCATCTTGATTAAATTGCGTCAATTTGCTTTCATGTTTTTCGTCGATTTTCATGTCGATATTGCTTTCATGGTCATTTCATTCATCATAGATTCATATCTGGTTCATTGCTCTCTTGTTAATATAAATTCCAAATTTTTATTATATTTGTTAAAATGTAGAATTTTATTCATTTGATTATTCATAGATTCATATCAATGGTCCATTACTCTCGTGTTATTGTTTTGTTTATTCTTTAGGTTTTTCTTAAGCTTCACTGATACTTACTATTGTTTTGTTTTCTATTGAAGCAGACACGGCGTTGAAGTAACACACGTTCTGAGTTATAGTAACACCTAATTTTAATTAGAGTAACACAAAAAGGTCTAAGCATTATATAAATTTTACGCACGAACAAATATATGGAGTTATTGTAATGCACATATTGTGTTACTTTAATATACACAATATGTTATTTTAATGGCTAACCCTGTTATTTTAATGCACATAATGTTAACTGAATCTCGTGTTACTTTAACGCACTTCATCTGTTACTTTAGTTCTTTTCATCTGTTACTGTAATGCATTGGAGTTACAAAAAGGATTTAGAATACCGCCATATAAAAAAATAAAAAAGAAAGATACTGCTTCCTATAATTATGGGACGTGATTGACTTCAAAATAGGAAACAATATCAAAGAATATCGCCCTCATTCAAAGAAATATATTGTGTCATACTCTCATTTCTGATCATTATATGAATTTTTTGCACTAACCTATACCTGTGTTATTTTAATGAACATTATATGTTACTTTAGTTCACACTATCTGTTACTTTAATGTCTGACCTCTGTTACTTTATACATGGTGTATAAGCATCCTCTGTTAATTGAATCCAGTGTTACTTCAATGCACTTCATCTGTTACTTTAATTCTTGTCATCTGTTACTTTAATCCATATTTCAAGTTCTGATTGTTTCTTTTTCGCCACGTTTATTGGCACTGTTATTATTTTCAGTAGACGCAAAAGCACATGAATGATGTAGGGATGTGGGTGAGAGTTTCCTCCATAAATAGGGCAGATCTTCAAGGACGTGGATAACTCAGTAAACTTATATAAAATCTACGCATTGGCTTGTGAATTCGATGTGAGGAGGTACGCAACGAAAAGATGGCGCGGTGGTTAGATTAAATCAAAGCTTCTGACGATGATGAAGATGAAGAAGAGGACGAGGAGGATGAAGAAGCATAATTCTAAGTAGGATAGTATATTGCTAGAGTAACATACATTATTCGTTAGAGTAACGTACATTATTCGTTAGAGTAACATATTTAATGAGTTAAAGTAACACAGATTATGAGTAACCACATATGTAATGAAGTTGATTCAGTTGGAACTCTTGTACCAATTCATTGATGTAAAATGAGTTAGAATAACACACATTATGCGTTAGAATAACACACATCATTCGTTAGAGTAACATACATAATGAGTTACAGTAACACAATTTATGAGTATAATTTGATTACCAATATCAAGTTCTTAGAGTAACAGGTGTGAAAAATTGGAATTATAATGGAGTTTTATAATTTTTGCTTTTGGAGTATCCTTAATAGAAACATACATTTTGCAACGTACTGTTTTTGTAAGACACTATTATGTAACGTAATAGATTTTATGAGTTAAAGTAACACAATTCATGAATTAGAGTAACACATTGTATGAGTTAGAGTAACATGGCAGTAGCGAAATGATGATTTTTTTTTTTGTGAAAATGAAGATGAAACGACGCACTTATTGTGTGATAGAAAGATGCAGTTAAAAATTTGATGGGAGACACAAGATTTGCATTAAGATAATTAAGGAGGAGAGAGAAAAAAATAAAATATTTACCAAGATTTAGTTAGTTATTTCCTTAATTGACAAAACAATCTTAACCATTAATCTATCACTAAATTAAGGGTTGGGATGAGGACTCACGGACTCAATTATGATAAGTGAACTCACTTGATCCTTCCTCTCTCTCTCTCTCTCTCTCTCTCTCTCTCTCTCTATATATATATATATATATATATATATATATTGATTATTATCCCTCTACTTTTGTCTTTTTCGATTAATACTTATAACAGGTCCTTGGGTTTAAGGGTTGTAACCCTACAGTGGTATCAGAGCCTCTGTTATGTAGTATTAATTAGATCGACGTGAATCTTTGTCTCATAATTAGTTATGAGGGATTTTACCCGCGTATTAATTTGATTATATTTTTGTCGTGTGAGAGTTGTTCTCTGTTATATTTCCATCCATGACTTTGCCGATTCATGCGCATGTTTATCACTACTGTGTTTTATGATTCATGGTACTGGTACTTCAATTGTAAAATTGCATGTGCTTGTAATGATTGTTGCATGATTATGGTTTGATCCATTCGTATTGTAACAAATGTTGTGTCTCACTTTGATGATTGTTTCATGCAAGAGTAAAACGAGTAGTAATTTGCAACCTTCATTCATATTGCGGCTAGTAAATAATATTATCGTTCAAGTTTAGGGTTTAATTTATGAATTTAAATTGTTAAATTCTAAAATTGACTCGTAAAATTAAGTTAAGATCTAATAACGATTATTTTTTAATTTAATTTACCCTAAATTGACCCACTATAATCTCAAATTCTTTGTTGACAATGAGACTAATTAGATTAGTCAATATTCGATTGAAATTGGGAACGTTAAATTATTAGAATTTGTTATTGTTGACGATGAGTCCTAATAAGATTAGGACAAGACCCGTTTTAATTATGGTGGTGACGGAATGAAACGAAGCCAACCCAATTGGCACGAGTATGACACGGTGGGCACGAGTGTGTCTCGGTCGGAACGGGATGGCCCGGGCGGCACAGGTTTGACCAAGACGACACACTATTTACTTGGATGACATGGTGTCGAGTCGAGCGACGCTTTTAAGAAAAGTCGTTTTCTCGCGTTTGTGTGTTGATTATGAATCAAACACGGATTATACTTTTATTTTTCAAATCAATGAAAAATTAGTTTTCTAAATCGGCTAAATAATTTTATGCATTTTAATTATCATGTTATCATAAATAGATCGGAAAAAGATTTTCTCGAGTCTTATTTGATTTTGATGAATTGTTCATCTATATGACAATTATGAATTGCAGATCGATTGTGAATCGAGTTTTGTATATCCGTTAAATTTTTTTGGGTGGGAAATTGTTCCTCGTAGTTGGAAAAATGAAAGATATTGGTGAAATTGTTCAAACCAAATAGCAATTATGAATTGTAATATGATTATGAATCAAAATATGAGATCTTTTACCTTGTTTTATGCACAAATCACTAGTAACAATTGAATTATTATGTCATAAGATGCATGATTTTATTGTTTGAGACTTGTGACTTGTGTGCTTAGAACTAATAGGTCGCCTTGTAATTTGACCTAGTGGCATGGTTAGGACCCATATGCATTTAATCCTTCGCACAAATATTAAGTGTTGTCTTTCCAGAATTGACCACTACAACAATTTCATATCATTGGTTGAAGTGACTGCCTAAGCGGTGCTTTAACGATGTGTGTGGACTGAATAGGTGGGTAACGGTTACCCACAGGTTCAGTCTGGTTTGCTTAACATTGTTATCAAGTCGGACTTGGGCTTTGAGACAAATAGTTGGTGTCATATGATGACTTATTCCGACGAACCAAGAATTACATAATGATGTAATTGACAAGTTTGTTGTCTACCTTTACTTTTGGAGCTTGAGCAGCGAGTCCAAGTTCACTTGAGCGACAAAAGGTTTAGGATCTTGGAATATTATGCGAACTTGAGGGTAGTTTGCATGATTTTATCTTAAAATTGTTTATGATTAATAATATTAATTATCGTTTTACTTTGCATATACTTGTAGTTGTATTTTAGTCACCGTTGTTCACATTTATTAAAGACGAGTTTGAATTGTTCAAACTCGTCGGTTGGTATCTAGAGAATTGTTCTCAAAATTAGAGATACGGATTTTGTCCTTGTGAAGGATAATTCCGACAAATTATTATCAATGTTAACGTACAGTATGGACTATATAATTAGAGTCATGAAGACGACTATAAGTACCAAAATCAATTGTTTCAATAAAGGGAACTGTTTCCATTAAGTGAGAAAATGTTGAAGATGATCTAGTAAATCCATATGTCATATGATGACGTGATTATATTGATAATGATGAAGTTTTGGATGCTTCTATCTGAAGAATTAGGAATTGAAATCGTTTCAATTAGTCATAAGTTTAGGTCACTTTAATATGAATAAAACAGGTGACTTAATAAAGCTTCTCACCTTTTAGCATGAGATGTTAAAAGACGATTGAACATTGTATCAAGAGGGCAAATGATACTAATGTTCTATGAGTTCATTAAGAAAATTGCTTGAGATAATGATTAATGAATCTAAGACGTTGGTTAAAGTAAGGGAAGGACAATCGTTGTCATAGCCAAACTTGTTGCCAAATTTAGAATAGGTACGATTTTATTAGTCATTAATGTAATGAAAAATATACGACATTGGTAGACAGTTTCTAGAAATGTCTACAAAATCTGCAAATCAATTATTGAAGTATGACTTCTGGTGTGTATGTTACTAGAGTAATTGTTACTTTCTTTCTACTGATTTGGTATAAAGATACCAAATGCGATTATTACATTGTAGATGTGATGACTCAAAGAGAGTGGAATAATGAATTAAGTGAGTGTTTTATGATTGAATGGACAAACGTTGTTGTTTTAGTTCATAAAAAGAAATCACTTGATTTTATTTTAAAGCTTAATACTGGGATTGAATAATTGTTATTCTTGTACTAGTCATAAGTAAGAACATGTATGGGCATGAAAAGTTTTAATAAAAGCAGAACAATTGTTGTTCTATACCTTGCAAGAATATGGGGTACAATAAGGCTAACATGATTGTTGGGCTCTACATTCCTAATAGTGAATGCTTTTATTTGTAACATAACGACCAAAAGGTTCAAGTCCCTCAACTCGAGTTTTACCTATTATGGCATTGTCCTTAATCCATGAGACAAGAAACATAAGAATAAGTTTCATAATGATGAAATTATAAACCTTATTGATAAGGATCAACCGAGGTACATAAGATAAATCTTGTTTAGATGGATAAATGACATTAGAAGTGACTTCTATTAATTGTAGTGGGAGTGTACTTAGACTTGTTGGATCACACTTATACAAATATGTGTGAGTTTAACAAGTGATGTTGTAAAAAATGGGTAACACGTATGATTGTGTTCATTTGATGTAATGTATATCTGAATGCTTTAAATTGTTTAAGGAAATTCAGATAAAAATACAAGATCAACTTGATAAGTTGGTACAAGTCGTTCGATATGATTGAAATAGGGAGGAATTGAACTAAAAAGTTGTGATCGTCTTATAAGTAATGAAAAGTGTTTCAAACTACATCGAACCATATTTGATATGATTTGGTCTATGATGAGTCATATGCAGATATTATTGACGCTTTAGAAAGTTATGCACTATAAAACTCTTTGTACAATGTTGATGAGATTGTCCATGTAAGTCGGAGAATAGACATCATATGAGATATGGATTGAAAATGTTCTAAAAAGTCTTTTGTTAATTGTCAGGTCTTAAAGCTTAAAGAAAATTATTTTCTAGAACTTAGACTCAATTATGACATGTGTTTTATCAGAGGTATTATGTTAATTCTACAAATGATCCAAAGAACAAAATTGTTTTGTTGCATGGAGTGGTATGTTTCTTTTAAAAATATGTGATTTCTAATAGAAACAGTGGGAGTAGAATCAACCTTGAATTGTTCAAGATTAACAAGAATTCTCTACAACTATTGAAGAGGTATTGATGCATCCATGAAAAGTCATGATCATCTTAGCTGTAAAATATTACCCTATATAGGTTTGACCTATGATGAAACAATAATGGGCAAAGACTCCAAAAGTCACATAAAATCTAATAGATTCTATATGCCATAATTACAAAGTATAGACTTTGGTTAAATGAGTCTTATAGTGAAGAATAGTCTTCAATATAAAGACAATGTAGATTGATATAAGAGTATCTATGAAGCATAGTTGGTAGTTAAGGATTGATCTCATAGTACTTTGGAAAAACCTTTTTTACAATATTATGGTTTAGTCTATTAGGAACGATTTAGCATTTTGAATGTCATCACTCATTTGATGATTTTTGGACATATATGTGTGAAATAAATTTCTTGAAAGAGATGCAATATGATGTGTGTGCGACTCATCGTATGAATTTCATATTATCAAAAATTGCTAGACAAATGTGAATGATCCAATTTGATTGGAGCAAGTAATATGGAGTAATATCTTCATTCTCAATGTGGTAATTCAAAGATGTTTGTTTTCCTTTGAGACGAAGAGAGACAAAGTGTGCACAAGAGGCTAGTGGGAGTGCATTTATCGTTATGATTTGATATGTAAGTGACATACTTCTCTAACTAAATGACATTTGGTTGCTTTAGTCTTGAGACTTGGCAAGAAAATTGTTTATTATGTGCTCGTGTGACGAGTAGATACTAATCTAGTGAGTGTCACTAAAATGCTATCTAAGAATTGTTCCTTTCCGCTTGAGAAGCAAAAAGAGGAATTATTTAAGAGATGCGCATGATGTGAAAAGCGAATTGTTGTAAACAAGTTACAACGATTCATATTTCCAAATAGACAAAGATGACATGAGATTGTAATCTCAGTATATTTTGTTTTGGATGATAAGTTGTGTGTTGGAACGGTTCCAAAGGACAACTTTGTGACTAGTATTATAACTAAAGTTAGTGTTCTATTGTTTTTGAAGCAAATAGACGTTTGATTACGAATCAAGCACACACTCAACTTTAAAGTTTATGAACCAATTTGTTGCTTATGAAACTAACAGTTTGCTTTAATTGAGAGAAGGAAGATTGATCATATGCTTGTAAATAACAGATATAAATGTTGTATGTGTAATACCCCAAGTTTAAAGAGTATATGTTGGATATGGTGCTCAGAGGAGCGTGTATTGGATATGGTTTGAGAGGCTCGGATGAGTGCTTAAAGGGATTGATAGTAGTACTCATGTCAACAAAGTGCACTTTACTTTCTGGTTTCCCCATGATAAGAACTCCACAGTTAAGCGTGCTTGGCTAAGAGCAATCTTAGGATGGGTGACCTCCTGGGAAGGTTCCGGGATGCGCATGAGTGAGGTCAAAATGCGCTGAAAAAAGACATGTGTTGATCTGTGGGGCCAGTACACGACCTCTAGAGTGCCATAAGTGATACCATAGTCCACAAGTGGTGGTTGTGGTGTTACAGTATATACCGAAACCTCCTCTACATAAAGATCATATTGGTTATGATCGGTATAAGACATATGGGCGACGTATGGGCGAGTGGTTTCAGTACTTTTAGAGGTGTTTGGTTTAGTGGGAGTATTTCGATAATTGGTATATGTATGACATATTGTCATTTGGTTAATGTAACTGAGTTTTGTCCCTAAATAATTTACATTGATGAAATAGATCACTAAGTACGTGACTTAGTCTTGAAACTCTATTTGTATGATGTAATTATTTTGTCTCTAGTCAGGGTATTGTGTTGGGACATTAGAATACCCTTAAATGACTGGTGTGTGAGTTGGTTGATGACTTAGTTCCTTGAGTCATAGGTATTGAGATACTAAACCAGGCACACGGGTATATGTTAAGAACATGCATTAGACAAACCCGCCGAAAAGGATTTTACTAAGATTTCGCTTAGTGTCAGTAATGTTCTTTGCAAGTTATGAACTTGTATGGTCTTTAGATATGAGTCTTTGACTATTCTGTACATGTGATGTTTATGCTTTGATACTATTCCTCGTCAGTTGTGAAAGGGGACTATGGATGGTTATTGGACATGCATGGATCATGTGATAGTATGTGGTTAGACAAAAGGGGATTCGCTCTTCCTTTATTGAAGGGAATTTATTGTTTCTTGGCCACTCGAAGAGTATGACTTGTGCAAATGTGTGGCCACACTCAGATAGGATGATTGTCATCTATCTGCTCTTTTAACAAGTCAACTCAAAAATTCGAGTACAAAATTGAGACATGCGAGGATGACACTTCTTCTTACCTCATTCTCAATTGGAGACAATAGTAGCAAAGAGACTTAACGCCGTTCTTGAGAGGACATGTACAAGTGGGAGACTGAAGGAGTTATGTCCATTGTCCTACAGATTAACCCGCTTAAGTCTATGTAACCGATATGCCTTGCTAGAGGTTGATGTTGGATTGACATGTAAATGAGTTACGTGTCTGGTAGTCTTAAGTGGGCTCATTGGGTCACACACAATGTGTACGGGATATATTAATATATATCGATATATTAAATATATCGGGTCAGTAGTAATACGGACTCAACTGCGTTGTTGGGTTATAGTAATTAGAGTTATAGTAATAATCTAACACTACTACAAATGAGCACTTGGGCCACGGTTGAATTCGTGGCAAAAGTGCTAAATTTTCGTGGCTAAAGTACTTTGCCACGGAAAGACCATTCGTGGCGCAAGTGGCCGTGGCAAACAAATAGCCACGGAAAAAAAAACGTGGCAAGTATTGATTTTATTGCCACGGAGTCTCCCGTGGCTAGAATTAATTTTTTGCCACGGATTATCCCGTGGCTAATTATGTTTGTAGCAAAACATTTATTCCGGTGAAAAAATATATAATAAATTAAATAAATTAATAACCGTAAGAATTCTCTACCCCTATAGTAGTCACATCTGGAACGATTACTAGCTTTATAGCTGAGTCATTCCAATATTATTTAATTCACCATACGCATCGAAGGGCCTTCCCAAGAGGTCACCCATCTTCACACTACTCTCACTCAAGCACGCCAGCTACCAGAAATGAAATTGAACTTTATTGACATAATCATTGGTTTGAATTCTTTTAAAGTGATATTTTTTTTCACAAACTACATTTACTTTTGAGTAATTACTTTTTTCCCCAATGATTTACATATTATGACTAAAAAATTATTATTCCGAAAAAAAAAAGAGTTTCAAGTCGATTTTCGGACTCATGATTTCATTACTTTATCGATATTTCTATTTTAGTTTCTATTTTCCACGTTCTTTTATTGCTAGTTCTTTCGATATGTTTTTTTCTTTTCGTTATCGGTCATTATTTTATTTCATCAGTTTTTTATCCTCGTTGAGTTTTCTCTTGCCTACTTCATGTTTTACCCACATTTTATTTTTCATAAAGTAAATTTTATTTTAAATTCATTTTTTAAAATATCTTCCAAATAATATTACAGAACAGTTATTGAATTAAAAAGTTGCCGATAAATTAATTTTGGATTTTCTCACTATTAGTCCTTAATTATTATATTTTCTTATTTGTATTTGTTAATTATTTGATTTTCTTATTTATACCTCTCTCTTTTTTGAAAAATTATTTTGTTTGGTTTTTGAACTTAGACACAACTTTCTAATACATTAATCTTTCTTCCAAACCAAACAACTTGAAAGACAATTAAATTACAAAAATAATTATTGTTTTCACAGTCAAATTTAATTCCATAAAAATATATAGACTGATTAGAATTCTTAAATACGAATTTAATAAAGCAATTTTTTTCACAATGAAAATATTGTAAGAGAATCAATAATTTGGAAAAAAAAATCATTCTCAGTCACTTTCTTTTTTAAGTTTTTTTGTCTTAAAAAGAAGTGTATGTATTACATGTGAAAAAATTAATTAATTAAGCGGTAAAAATGAAAGAATCTTAAATAATATTAGACGTCTCAATGATGGATGATCAATCGCATGCTTCTTTTACTTGATATGCTATGTACGCCACATTTTAGCTAGCATATATAACACTATGTAAATGTTAGTTGTTTTTCAAAAGTCATACTTAAGATTATAGTATTTTAATAAAACATGTTGTCAAATTAAAAGAAATCAATTACTTCAAAAATGATGATTAGTAAAAAAATCAACAAATTAGACAACCAATTTTACAAAAAATCAATTTTTTCTTAAAATAAACTAAATATAATAATACCAATTTTTTATTAATAAAATATTTTCAAAGTTAATATTTTTTTTTTCATATTATCTTTAACTTTGAATTTAATAAAAATTTTAAGATCAATATTTGACACTCGGCTTAACTTGAAAGTAATATGATTAAAGTTTGGAGAACCATTAGCCACATGCATTTATTAAATCTGTGGCTAAAAATTAATTTCGCCACGGAAGTATATTATGTCATAACTAAATAATATTTGCCACTGAAAAAATTCGTGGCTAAACATATTTTTGCCATGGGTGTAGCATCTTTCGTGGCAAAAGTGATTATTGCCCACGATTTTAATAAAATTCGTGGCGCAAGTGAATTTTTGCCACGGGAAAAACTGTTCCCGTGGCATATTTTTTTTTCCCAAGTAGCGAATCAAATTTTTCCCGTGGCTAGGTAAAATTTAGCCACAAATAACAAATTCCCGTGGCATAATTCGTGGCGCAAGTGCCAATTTGTTGTAGTGTAATTATGGTAATTAGAGTTATAGTAATAACCTAATTCTAGTTTCTCATCTATCTATACTATATAATAAAACAGAAACCAAAGCATGATTTTTTGGCGCCAAAATACACCTTCTTAAATCATTACACTTTCCATATTAATTAATGTTGTATAATATAAATATCAACATTTATAATAACCATTAATCTAATATAATACTCCGTTCCGTATTAATCAAACGTTTCATATTAATAAGATATTTTTGGTATGTACATTTTTTAAAACGTCAAGGACACAAGTTTATAATATTTTTACGGTAATATAATTTATCACGGGTTAAAACATTTGAAAACACCATAGATATAACTATGTTGACAAAACAACTTATTATGTTAATTGCGATTTAAATTATTTTTATCTTAATAATCGAACATAGATTAAAGATTGCCGAAAATGTTCTATTATTTAATAGCTAGGTTAATACCCGTGCAAAATTAAACAGGTGTAAATAAAATAACTACGTAGATTAAAATAACAATGGATGGGTATACCAATATGACTTTTCAAAAGAAAATGGATATCAGTTATGAAGATTTTAATACGTAGTATATATATATTTCATCTATTGATAGTATACTTACTAATAAAAAAAATTTAGGGTTTTTCTATAGGGTACCCCTCAACTATCGACTTTTCCAAGTGGTACCCTCGCCTTTTTCGAATTACAAGATGTACCCCTAAACTTTATAAATTAGTGTACATTGTAACCAAAGTAATAATTTTCCAATGAAAATTTCTCAAATGATGATATAAATAGTGATTATTCCCTATTTTACTTTCAGCAACCATGATATATTTATTCAATTTGCATTCTTTACTCAAAAAATTCATTCCACCACACTACGACATGGGGGTGACGGAGGGATTGAGGTTGAAGGATTTAAAAGAGTGAGGGAGATAGGTCGATGTCGGCCGATAACAGAGTGCGTTTTGATGGGTATTTGGTGGCTTGGTGAATGGTAAAGAAAAAGAGGTGGTTTGTAGCATCAAATTGAATTGATTAATATGTCAATTATTCATTTTAAAAAAATAATTGTAATACACTTATCACTTTGGTTATGATATGAAGTGATAAGTAAAGTTTAGGAGTACGCCATGTAATTCAATAAAGGCAGGGGTACTACTTGGAAAAGCCAATAGTCGAGGGGTACCCCATAGAAAAACCCAAAATTTAATTTAGAATATTGAATTGGAGCGTATTATACGACTGCTATGATATTAATATGTACATAAGTATTTATTACGGAATATTGAAAAAAAATAATACTTCGTATTTTTTTTATTAATTTACAAGATAACAATCACACATATCTTTTTAATGTTACACTTTGAGTTCTTCGAGCTGGTCCCAATTAGAGGTCTATTTTTTTTGTTCGCAATTTATTTAAATGTTTTGTGTTATGATTTTCGTATCAAGTTAGTTCTACAAAATTAAATTTTCTAATATTTTATAAAACATAAGTTAAGACTAATTGCTCGATGAATAATCGTATCAAACATACGAGATACGTTTATATCATGATAACAGTTGCAAGTGAAACATGTATGTTCGCATTAATTTTTCACGTGTATATAATTCAAGTTGATTTTAAGCGTATATTTTTTCTATATGATAAATTATCTTTGTTAAAGGTCGATATCCAAACATGATTATCTACTTAAGTCTTTTATATATACCCGTGCAACTTTGCAGTTGCACGAGTATTAACCTAGTGGTTTATATGACGATTGCCGAGCTACGCTCGATTCTGCAGCTAATGGCAGGTTCCAAAACAACGTTGATGATGATAAAGCATGGAAATTGATTGAAGATATGGCTACTCATCACTCACGTTGGGGAAATCCACGAGGTAACACCCGGGGAAATAGTGGTGAATTCGAGTCATCAAATGCCATAGTTAGCCACCTAGCCGCTTTAACTAAGCGGCTTGATTCCATGGAGCTTGCTAGAACCCAAAACCAACAACAACAAGGCGGTATGTACCAAGTTAATGCAATGTCCGAGGTTGTTTGTGAGAATTGTGGGAATACGGGTCATTATGCCCAAGAGTGTGTGAGTTTAGAAACGGCGAACGCATTCCAATCCATGAGACCACACCTCCCATACATGAACCAACCGGGCTATGACAAGTCGTTGTTGTCTTATAGGAGTCAAAACGTGCTTAACCCACCACCACCCGGCGGTAACAAAACCGTCCCATATGTAGCACCTCATAACCGACCCTCCCAAAGCCATAGCAATAACCGACAACAATTCCAAGGAGGGCAACTGATAAGTGTAGTTTGTAGTGCCTATTTTGTTGTGTTTGGTCCCCATTTCTCTTGTGGAATCGCTCCTTGGGAGCGGTTTCTGGGCTACTTATGATGAACTGGAATTAAGAGTATTGACTCATAATATATATATATATATATATATATATATATATATATATATACGGTGTATTCATCTTATAAAGAGTTATAAGAGAGATCTAGAGAGAAGTTGTGAGACGATCTCACAAACCTTTATACTAGCATATACGTCGCAGTTCCGTACCCGTGTGGATACCAAAGAAGGCATCATGTTTGGGGTGCTTTATTCTGTCCATGGAAATTATTTATTCTGTCCGTGGAGATTATTTAATCTGTCCGTGGGATTATATATTTCTGGGTTTATTATACTTCTTATTAATACGTTGTTCCGCTGCAAATAAGGTATAATTATTATCCATCTACTTTTGCCTTTTAGATTAATACTTGTAACAGGTCCTTGGGTTAAAGGGTTGTAACCTTACAGGAAATAGTATCCTTATTCAATATGTTTCTGGTTTAGAATATTACTCACATCTTTTTGAATGAATTCACTTCGTCAAGGAGTGGCTCGACCTCTATTTTTGTTGCATCTCTAGTCAAAATGTTGATTTCACCTGAAACATTGCAAATAATTGTGTGATTTTGATAATTTTTAAACTCTAATGCTTATAATTTATTTTCGGAGGTGTGAGGCAATGGTGGTAGATAAGATACCTTTCCAGTCATTTATTTTTTATGCCTTAGCACTAATACAGGCTGAGGCTTGTCGATTTAAGTATTAACGATGCTTATAACATCTGCTAAAGCATCGCTAAAAATTGAACATTTTAATTGTTTCTTTATGCATTGCAAGGTATTATAGAGTTAAAAAATGAAAAATAGACGTTGTTAATATTGACGTTATGATTAGAATATGGACTCACTGGCAATATTCAAGCAGAATTGTTGTCCAGTGATTTCCCTTAGGTGATATCCGAACTGGATGGTACTCGATAAATTTGACAACTACATTTGCAATTGTGAATGGTAAATTGGTTATCAGGGGGTTTAATTAAATGTTAAAAGTGAAAGTAAAAGTAAAGTAAAGAGTTTATGTACCGAGGTATTGATTAGGATGAACATTCAAGTGAATTATATCATCAAAACTGATGAAATTGTAAACACAAAAAGGGATGTTTGCATCTCGGTGCATTGCCATAACTTCGGTACTGTATTCCAACCATATTCTACAACTGTGAGATGTGGCTCTCTCGCTGATGCGCGTCAGATTGTTGCCTATCGAACATGATCAAACAAAATTTACAAACTCCAACTGACTACTACGTAGTAGTGGCAAGTCGGGGTCGATCCTCAGGGACGGTCAAGGGTAGTCGGTAAAGTCTAAGTCTGCGAGTGGTTGGGATCTAGAAAAAAGGGGGGTTGCAATAAGGTAGTGTGGACATGACATAGGTCCACCCCGACGCGGCCACGCGCGGGTTTGGGGAGGCGAATGAATCTCATGTGAGATGGGTCGAATTGAAATTTAAATCGAAGTGGAGTTGCCACCGAACTTTGTGGGAGTTCGGGCCCATTCGAACCCACTCTATATCTTAGTGGGCCGTGTACAAAATACGGCCAATTCGGATGTCAAAGTTTATTGGGTTCGTCCCTTTGCATTTTGATACCGATATCGACATTATCGGATATCGTGTATTGAATGACTATCGTACGCCAATGGGTTCGGATATCCGGAAACCATGGTTCTGAGTAAGGGGTGAGGGTACGTGTTGAGAAGTTCACAAAGAACACCCAACCCCGCCCGCACTTAGCGGCCTCTACTAAGATATCGTTTGACTTTTGAATACGCGCGTTAGTAATACGATGAGATGTTATGCAAACAGTATTTTGCCTAAACATGCGAATATTTGAATAAGTTGCTATGTCGATTTAATGCATCTAAATTAACGTCAAAGTTGTATTTAGCATGCAAGGTTTGTTTTAGTACAATAAAACAAACAAATGAAAATACAAGACTAAAGCATAAACAAACGGGTTAGTAACGATAATAACGGTTTGCAAATAATATAGAATGAGGTATAATGAGCTAGACGACATGATGCATGGTTTTGAAAAGTAGTATGACACGTGATTGACTGAGGTCATGAAAATATTTGACAAGGCTCGAAATATGTTGAGGGCTCACGTATTAACGTGATGAAAGGACACTCGATCGAGTCATTGAGGGACTCGACCGAGTGTGCCTCAGAAAAAGCTTTCTGCCCAAAATTTGAAGTATTACTTGACCGAGTCATTGAGAGACTCGACCGAGTGAGTCGCCACTCGATCGAGTCATTAAGAGACTCGACCGAGTCGTCCTCAAAAAGTAATTATGCCTCGGTTTTGGGGTGCCACTCGATCGAGTGGGCTAGGCACTCGATCGAGTGCCCCATGTACGAACTATAGTTCGTTTCGCAATTTGGTATAGATTTCAAAATTGCTTTTTAATTTTGGGAAATCGATGACTTTGTTTAATCGCGCAAAAATATTACATGATTTATGCTCGACTCGAATTTTTGAACTCGTCGTATCCGATATTTGACTATGGAGTCAATATCGAATATTGGAGTAAAATCTAGAAAAAGATGTTGTGAGTCGTTTTTTAATTGAACTAAAACGAAATGAATTATCTCCGCGTTATAGTGTCGTAATTAATTCTTTAGAATTATGTGACAACTATTTTAGCATCAGCGAATTCGTATTAGTTAAATTTATTGACTAATTCGTTTAGATACGATATCCGACTATTGAGTTGGTATCGAATCTAAAGAACGACGCTCTAAACTTGCTTGAATTAAAAAGGACTTGATTCCCTCCGCATCTCAACATCGTAACGAATCCTTGCGGATTATGTGATGTCGGATCCGCATCAACGGGTTTCGACTTAACTTAAATATAAGTGTTTTGATTCGAAATAGTTTTTGAAAATCGATGAATATGCGGTATTAACGAAGGTGACGATGACGCGAATAATAAAACGCTATTGTTGATGTTGACTCGCTTCAACAATCAAATACTCGGGGTATCGGGATAAGCGACCGGCCACGTCGGCTGAAACACCCTTGTATTCGGATTTTCTTATTCCGTCATCCTTTATATTTGACATGAATTAGCGAGCAATTTAATGTTTTAATACTAGTAATATTAGCGACATTAGATACGAAAAGAAAAATAAAAAACCGAAAAAATTGAGGAAGAGAAGAGGACGACGCGAGAGAGAGGAGAAGAGAAGAGAAATCAAGATTTTTGCACCCTCAACCTACATGTTTTGTATTCTCGGACGGGACTCGTTTAATTGTGGTTTAAGCACGGTAGTATCGAGATCTATGTAGATGGAGTTATGGTGGTTTAGGGTTTGACGGTTTGCTAGGGTTGTATGTGTATGTAAGTTGTAGAGATGGGAAAATTAGGGTTGAAAAGATGTGTTGCACAAGGGTATTATATATAGGAATTCCCCCCCAGCCTCGTCTAGGGTTACTCGATCGAGTGCCCTGATGGACTCGATCGAGTGACCCAGCTAAAAGAAGACAGCAGGCCCGTTGGAGGCCCACTCGACCGAGTGGGTTGAAACTCGATCGAGTGGGTCAGCACGGGTGAGATATTTTGAAGATATTGTGTTTGAGTTGGATTCTTGATATTTTCAAGGCAGATTTGTGTCTCGGAAACGGCCTTGACCGGGGTTTGACCCGATCGCTAAAAGTCGGTTTTATTTCCGGTGTCGGTTTTGACCCAAATTAGTCTCATTTGATTGGAAACGACCCACTGGGCCTGAATTTGAGGTTAGTTTTGTGATATTTGTACTCCTTAAAAAGCCCAAGCCAGAAAATAACGGTTTTGAACCCATATCCGAGCTCGTAGAAGCACGTTTGCGTCCGATCATCATCGGGTGTTTTTTGGAAACTGCTATAGACACCTAGCAGCCAAATGTGGGTGTCTACCGAGCCCCCACTCTGACTGAGGCTTGGACAGGGCGAACGTCAGAGTAGCTACCAGACCAATCGAGGATTAAGATCTGGCAGACTTCCGGTCGGGTCGTTTATAGTCCATTAGACTTGCGTAAAAGGGCTCGCCAGCCATAAGATAGAAATCATACCTGAGTGGATGCTAATAGCTCCGTGGGGACTTGTTTCTGAAGCCTTGGGTGTATCTATATGTGGATACATCCCATCTTGAAGCTGCGCGGGAGCTTGCCTAAGAATCTCTGGGTGTGTCCGTTCGCAGACATATCCCGATCCGAAATTACGCTGGAGCCTGCCTAAGAAGCCCTGGTGTGTCCGTTCCCAGATACATCCCGATTCGAAATTGCGCGTGAGCTTGCCTAAGAAGCCCTGGGTGTGTCCGTTCGCAGACACATCCCGATCCGAAATTACGCGTGAGCTTGCCTAAGAAGCCCTGGGTGTGTCCGTTCGCAGACATATCCCGATCCGAAATTATGCGTGAGCTTTCCTAAGAATCCCTGGGTGTGCCCGTTCGCAGACACATCCCGATTCAAAATTACGCGTGAGCCTGCCTAAGAAGCCCTGGGTGTGCCTATATGTAGGCACATCCTGTGTTTCTTTTAGGAGAAATGCCACCTTGGGCCTTCCGCTGGGGAGCTTAGTGAGTTTGCGCAGGCCTGCGACTCACGCTGGGGAATAAAAACTTGATGTTCCGTTGGGAAGCCAAGCTGGTACCTGAAATGTTAGATATGTAGACAGAAATAACAAATATAGCAGGTAGCAAGATAGCATACAGGAAATGCAATTAGCACCTATAGACTGACTTGCGCTGGGGAAAATGATTTTTGCTTCATTTTGAAATCGAAGTCCTGAAAGCAACCTACGTGCTAGGAGATAGGTTTTCAAAATTGAAAGGGGTAGAAAAGAAATTTGCAGTTTAAATAGACTGAAATTTGACCTTGTCGAAAAGGATTTTCTCAAATGGCTTAGTTTAGCAAATTTTAAAATGAGGATTTGAAGAGAGACATACCGACAGACTCGACTGGACGCAACAGGACGAGTTGACAGACACAAACTGGACTCTCTAAGGGTTGGCCCGTGACTCGGTAGGGGGTGGGTCACCTAACAAGACTCTTAAGTTGCGCTATTCCGTAGCCTAGGCGAGTGGCAACATGGTCAAATCCTCGGAATGAGACTGTTTCCGTATGACAGGGCTTAGTAGTAGCAATGCCGTAGACTGGTGCTCTTTTGGATTTTTTTGTTTCGGGGTATACTCCCAAGGTAGAGTGCAGCTTCGAGTCCCTGACAAATTCTTATCTTCAACTGAGCCGAGGCTTAGCAGTAGCAATGTCGTAGACTGGTGCTCTTTTGGATTTTTTTGTTTCGGGGTATACTCCCAAGGTAGGGTGCAGCTTCGAGTCGCCGACAAATTCTTGTCTTTGACTGAGCCGAACAGTAGGACACACTATTTTAAGGTGGCTAGATTTTGAAAGTCTTTTGGATTTTGTGAGTGGATGGTGGTCTTCTGTCTAAAAGAAGCCCCCAGTATGACAAAGCTTGCCGTTGAGAACATGACAGTGTTGTGGCCGGAATAATGGTGCTTTTTGAATGTGTGTCAATGTGGGTGGTTGTGCCTCTGTTGAAAGGCTGCCTACGTATTCACGTGCGGTGAAATCAAACCAAGCCGTAGTTCAGTGGATTGAAAGATATATTATGGTGCCTAGTCTAATAGGACTTTGTGTGTAACTAGCCATATTGACGGTGTAGGCTAGGTGCATTCCCAATGACGTCTTGATCAAAGGGCTATAATGGTTAGGATGTTGATCCTGTGACTGTGAACGTTCTCCGGGATAGCCCCCAAAGGTGGTGTGACCTATTTGGGCATGTTCTATGCCTACTGCAAGTTGAGTTCCCGTGTTTGGGGGTGGTAACTGGTTTGGATGATTTTGGAAATGTGGAGCTTGGTCGCAAGTGGCTTTGATGTTTTGACATCTGGAGCTTGATTTTGTGGAGCTAAGGCTTCGAGGGTAAGGTATTGTAATATGGTAGGAAAGGGGGAAGTCGAGTAAAAATGACTCGGACTTTGATCAGAGTAGGTTGATAATGCGGGATCTAGTTTCCATGTCTGGCCCTAATGGTTAGGGTGTATCCTATGGAGCTTGAATCCTCAAAATTCTGAGATGTCTCTTAGCCTAGGTCTCGAGAAAGTCTTGAAGGTTGCAATGTGGGAAGGCTAGATGTGGTGTTAGCTGACCAACTTGATTATCTCTCCCCTATCGGATAGTATAGGCATTGATAATTTTTGAATTGACCGTACCCGGTCAAGGGCTTTTACTTGGGTCGACCGTTGACCACGGTCATAGGTTTTTTTGAATTTTCTGTTGGTTGACCTCTTAGCCCCGGTCATAGGATTCTTCATTTGAGTTGACCGTGCCCCGGTCAAGGAATTGACCCGTATTGGGTCGGGGGATGCTGAGAGTTTTTCCTTTTGTCATGGTCAGCTCTTTTATTTTGGCTTCTTGCTTTTTCCTTGGACTTTTGATTTTTTTTGTCCAGTTTTTTTGTTTTTCTTGTTTTTTTTGCTATCCCCCTGTGGCGTGGGTAATATGTACGGGTATTCCCGGATCTGTGGCATCTGTTTGTGGGTGGATCTGGGGTTGGGCCCGTCAGTTAGGTTGTAGACACCCAGATTTGGACCCGGTGGCTGCAGAAGTGCCCAACAAACACCCGATGACGATAGGACTGCAATGCGACGCGGGTTCGCGATGTTGTAGATAGTTTTTCTATAGAACGGATCAAATAATTACTCAAAAAAATTAAAACTAACATGATGTCAGCCTTAGTCGTGTCGTTATGGTCGCATAGACACTAATTAGAGTCAATTCCGACACCGGGACCCCCGAGTCGGTCCCGAAACTCAAACCAAGTCAGCACGTCCCACTAACGTTCACGGCGCTAGGTCAAGCCGCGAGAACCTTAACGCCCAAATATTGAATTATCCTCCTCCCTCTTGGTTTTGGAAAGTATCAAAATCGTATCTTCAAAACTCCAACCGCCTTAAAACTAACATGATGTCAGCCTTAGTCGTGTCGTTATGGTCGCATAGACACTAATTAGAGTCAATTCCGACACCGGGATCCCCGAGTCGGTCCCAAAACTCAAACCGAGTCAGCACCGCGTCCCACTAACGTTCACGGCGCTAGGTCAAGCCGCGGGAACCTTAACGCCCAAATATTGAATTATCCTTCTCCCTCTCGGTTTTGTAAAGTATCAAAATCGTATCTTCAAAACTCCAACCGCCCCACCTCACACGTCTCAGCGTCACCGCGCCTAAGCCCAGGCGCCTGAGTCTTGGTGCGCCCCAGCTCAGGCATCCATATGGCCGACGAGGGCCGAAAACACCTATAAATACCCCCCTCCGCCTCATTCATTCGACACACAATTCTCATTCTTCTCTTCTCCCTCTAAACTCTCGCTAAGGGCTCGCACTCCGACACCCGAGGCAAACGATCCACTCGATCGTAGTTCTGATAAAAGCGATATCGACGCTACTCCTCACCTTCGAGCACCCCACTCGATACCGAGGTGCCTGTGATCAACTAGCTCAAATCAAGTGGCGAAGCTCTGACGGATTAGCCGCAGAACTAGTCCTTAGTAACGAAGCTCTGCCGGAGTAGCCGCAGGAAGGGTAAACGGTAACGGAGCTCTGCCGGAGTCACTGGTCAAGCTAGGAGGATCCGCCTGTTGAAACCGAGTCGTCACAAGGTTGTCATCTAAACAAAACTTTCCATATTTGCACATTTCTTCATTATGCACTACGATAATACTAGATGTGGACGCTAGGTCCACGAACATCTACTAAAACACGTAACGTCCCAACTTCAACCGCAAATACTAAAATACACTAAATAGACCCGAGTAATTCCGAGATCCGTTCTCAACTATCTATGCATCGAGTCTCGTTTAGTGTACACTCCGAGGGTGCAACTCCTCACAATGTGATTTACTTACATTCGCATTTACAGTTTTTCGCATGATTTATCGTTTTTATGACCTTATAATCGCATGCTAAATCATCTAACACGGAATTCAAAACGTAAAATAACTAAAACTGAACAAAGTGATGGTCGGGTTCCATATTAGTCCAGGTGCTTGCCTTATTAGGTTCGACGCATCTCTATTAATACCGAACCGACGCATCTTAAGCAAAATACCAGGTAAGGTATACCACGAGAATGACTAATATCCGTATTATCGCGTTAAAACTGACTTGCTAATACGTATAATACTAGTACTCCCTACTCTCCTACATGCATCTTTTCATGGCCTGCTTGTCACGTGAAATCGCATGCAAACAGTGTAAACACAACTACTTTGACGACAATACTTACTTGTCCTTAAACAACCGACATAGTAAAAGACATGAGGTTCAAAACAACGGATGTTACAGCATTTCCACCACAACAAAAGAACTAGGTTATCAGCCCACCAATTGATTAGTAGAGGCCGCTATAGTGCGGGCGGGATTGGATGTTGACATCTATCGGATTTTGGTTTCCCAATACGTACCCTCACCCCTTACTCAGAATCGACGGTTTCCGGATGTCCGAAACCATTGGCAATGAGAGTCATTCCAGGCATGGAGTGCTTAAGGGTACAAGTCTTTATCTTTAGGTCCCGTGCCACTCAGCTTTGAGCCGGCAAGGGATCAAACTTGACTTGAACGGTTTCTGAGTCCCCATAATTGACTCGGTGGCGACTCCACAAATAGACAACGAATTCAGTTCACTAAAAAGGTTGCCTTACCAAATGAATAGGCCTTTAAACATTTACAACCACGACTCGATCGATTCCCAAACGAAAACACGGGTGCCCGCACCCGTCTAGTACGAGTCTGGATCGTCATCCGAATCGAGGTCCGACACTTCGTCCCGTACGCGAGATCGGACCGGCCCCTGACAGGAAGGAGGCCGCGTGAGTGGCTGCCGCCACACGATGAAAAATTGGGTCGGGCGTGTGCGGGCCGCCGGGCGGTGCGGACGGACGTCCACAGTTTGGCGACTCCGCTGGGGATTTGGAAACAAATTTCCAGTGGTGGTGTAACTTGAACGAGGTCGGTGAAGCTCATTTCTTAGTTCCTAGTTGTGGTCACTACAGGTTTTGGCCCTAAAAAGCCCACCCTAACCGATATCAGGACCAATCGACCTCTTCGCGGTAAGATCTTTAGGGACACGCAGAGAGATCCTCGGTTGACGCTCCGACCGCCTAACGCGTAACCCGCGGGATTAATAAGCGGATAGTTTTGAACGGACGGTATGGTACTCGTCTCTCCAGATGATTTATCAATGCCTAAGTGAAGACTATTCGTGGGCGGTAGCCTACCCTAACCTACCCGTGTCTGCATCCTGCATGAGTGTACGCATTCTTAGTTATGTGTAGCGTGTTTGCAAACAACCCAAATAAAACACTAAAAATCCGGATTCAACCACGCCAACATATTCAACCGCACCCAATTCTGTTTTTGAAAAATACCTCATCTTTCCAAAAACGACCTTTTAAACGGCAATACTCCGGTTAAATCGTGATTTTCTAAAAAGAGAAAAACATTTTTAGATGTCGTCATCATGGCAAATTTTACACTCATCACTTTAAAAAAAAATATTATCAATGCCATCACCTTGGCCAAATTAAAACCCGTCAACAACAAGTACCGTTAATACCACTGGGACTCCCGATTAATGGGGTCAAGGTACACCAAACGGTTACATTTCATTTCAAAAAACTTTTTTTTTCACAAATACCGTTAGCACAACCGAAGCTTCAATTAATGAAGTCAAGGAATCCAGAACGTTTACATTCTAGAAACACTTTTCACAATACATCACTCTCCGCCGTCAAACGCTAGTTGATGCAACCGACGAACGTGGGTCACTAGTTTTAAAAGCTTTTTTTCTAAAAACACTATTCACCACCTAAATCCCTCACTAAGGATTTAGTCACACTTTTAAGAACACTGTCATCAGACTTCACGCTCTGCCACGAGCGTCACATACACCACAAGTATCGAACTAGCTAATTAATAGTAGTTTCGATAAAAGCATCACGTAATCGTTTTCAAAACCAGTTCCTCTAAAGAACGGTGCACCTTTCAAAAGAAAAAACATTTACATTTCGTCATCGCCGGATTTCCGACGCACACGTATAGCAACACACCTACACGTCACAAGCGATGTCGTCACGCCATCGTTACACTATTTCTACAAACCATCCTTTTCAAAATTTTGCAAAACTGGTCGTTTTTTAAAGAAGCATATATCCAAATTCTTTGATCCTGAGCCGGGATCGCGATCAATCTCTTACGTCGTGCAACCGTGTGTTTAACTGTCTATGTTAGTCACTAGGATCGCCTCTACTCGAGGTCTTACATTTTGGGTCATCTCATTTCGAGAAGTACTCTTAAACCTCACCACCGAGGTTTGTGTCAAATCGTCTCGTTACAGAAACAGAAAGCTCAGTAGGCGTTTCGCCAAATACACCGAGAGTCTAAAGCCCCCGAGTCCGTAAGCCAATGACCGCACACACATGCGAGTCAAGGATCTCATTTCCTCGTCGCTCAGTCGCGAGCATCCCTCGAGTCTCTTACGCAGTCCGGTGGATCCGTTCTGATCTTTTGATTCTTTCCCACAGAATCACTCCCCAATATGTCGATAGATCCAAACACCATCGAAAGCATCTGCAGCGATGTCAATACCCTAACCAAATTGGTCCACAACATCCAAACTTCGGTAACCCGTCTAACTACCTCCATCCGTCACATCGATAGTCGCCTCTATTTCCTTGAGAGTAGGGACATAGAAAGTGAAACGAACGCCAATCCGGGCAATTACCGCACCCAAGGGCCTACCCAGGATAGATTATCCCAACGCTCCGCCCGATCAAAGCTTACCAAAGTCGATACGGAAAGAACACCAAGACCTTATAAGACCACATCCAACAAAGTAGAAAGACGAGAGAGTTTACCCCAATCAGTTCATCTTACACCGAAGCTCTTAAGCATCTAGTCGATCGAGGTTTGCTCTTGCCCATGGGTTCCACTCCGGACCCACCAGTCGGCAGACGAGGCAAAAGTTGGACCCCTAATGCTTATTGCCTATATCACCAAGGTAAGGGGCACGATACCGAATCCTGATATCGACTCAAACATGTCATACAAGATATGATCAAAAACGGGACAATTCCTCTCCCCCCACCCGAGAAACCAAATAACATCACAAACCCCTTTAGCGTTCATGCTGTTGAATGTTCCAACCTCAACCCTGTAGAGGAAGATCTTGACAACTCACGGGCATCCACCGAGACGAGTGAATCTATGTCCGAGTCAAAGTCTAGTTCATCTTAGGGCCTAGGTTTAATAATATAACAAATGTCTTTTCGTTTCTCGCATCAAGTCAAGAGGTGTGAGGGGACCTGTCCTCCACCTCCCCAAAAACAATGTCTCGGGCACGTAGCCCGCTTACTACTATCAATAAAAGGAAATAAACTTTTCTTCCTTTATAATGCGCCTCGACAATCGCTTGATTTAATAACGCACTTTCTTGCTTAGAACTTGATATTATGCCATTTATCGATAACAATCAAATATACCTCAAAACAACGAGGAATTACAAAACCGAGATCCCGTGCTCTCTTTTTACCTATCCCGTGTCTGGTATAGAAAGCCACATACTGTCCCTTAGAACGAGCATTCCCGAATCCTATGACAAATCTAGATAGTCTCTTATCTTGTGATCAAAGAAGGAAGGCAAACCTATTTCCCACAATAAATATCCCTCGAATAAAGACCGACAAATTCCTACCATAGATACTAGTCTGACAAAAAAAAAGAAAAAAAGAAGAGGGGTCTGAAATGGCCAAAAGGAGCCAAAGAAAGAATGAAACCAAGGCCAAATTAAACCGGCCCAATTCAATGATCAAGACCAAAATCAACGGTCAAATGAAACCCCCAATCATCCAATTCGACTTTAAGTGCAAAGTCCGAACAAAAAACAAAAAAAAATGAGAAAAAGAAAAATGAACAGGCCAGTCAGCTAGCACCCAAATACTAGCCTCCCTACATTACAACCCTTAAGACCTTCTCGAGACACTTGTTAGGAGACAGTCCAGAATTTTGAGGATTCAAGCTCAATAGGATAATCCCAACCGTTAGGGCCAGACATGGAAATCAGATCCCACGTAATTTACAACCCACCCGATTGAAGTCTGAGTCATTTTTACTCAGCTTCCCCTTTCCTACCGCATTACGAAACCGTAACCCCATAGCCTTAACTCAACAAAAATCAAGCTCCAAATCTTAGTTCATCAGAGCCACTCACTACCTAGCTCCACATTCCAAAACCATCCAAGTCAGTCGCCCTGACCCAAACGTGGTATCTCGGTAATTGTCACTTTCAAGGGGTCACACCCGACCATTTCACATTAATTTTTAGCTATGATGAAAACCCATGCGAAACACTCTAAACATCTCACATCGATAATTGGCATAACGGATCTAAAGCAAAATCACTCACATCTATAAAAAACTGCGAACATGGTTTGATTCCGTTTAAACACGGATACGTAGGCAAACCTTCTTCGGGTACAACCAACCAAATAACAGAATTGATTACTCGATTCACATGCAAACCGGAACCTTTTTTCCACGCTCCGGTTAACGAGTGATTCCAATGACGAAGCACAAACGACGAGACGTGGACGGGGTGAAAACCCAAAAGGGCGCCCCGGGCAAAAAGAAGAAACGAGTTGTTAGCCGTCGTAAAAAAGAAAAAAAAAATATATATATATATATATACACACAAAAAAAGAAAAAAAGAAAAAAAAAGAGCAAAAAAGGTGAGCCGAGGACGGAGTGAAAACCCGAAAGGGCGCCCCGGGCAAAATGCAGAATCGAGTTGCGAGCCACCCAAAAAAAAGGAAAACAAAATTAAAAAATGTGCTTCTCATTAATTAAAAAAAGTCAGTTAAATCAAGCCTTTGTCGAGGCCCTTTACATCAAGCATCCAAAATCCGGCTACCCCGGAAAATGACGACGTGTCAAGCAAAACCCTACAAAAACTAGTACTAATACGCCACATAATATCAATTAATACAACATAGTACTAAACGGCTGGGCTTTACCGGTCCAATTTTTCTTTTGTCTTGCCATTCGGGTGTGCCTGCTTGGGTCTCTGACCATTGACCCTCCTAACGTAAGCTTCTACCGCCCTAGCTAAAGGCGAGCCCAGCCAATCCCACTTCCCCTCCTCACTCACATTCTCAATATGGATCTTATCGGTCTTGGCCCGTTTAGATGAACTGACGAATACTAGGATCGGTAACACCGTCTTCGGTCGGGCGTTTAGTGACATTAGCCCACATAGCTCCCTTATTATGTAATACGGTCATCTCCACAATCTTTAACATTTTTTTATCACATCCGACAACCCCGGACGTCTGAAACGACCTCCTGAAGTCGCTAAACCCCTTTCCAAAAGCCAAAATGCCCACGCATGAGTAACATGTCGACACGGGTATCACATTCCACCCGTCGGACCCACCGGACTTAGACGTCTTTTCATTTTTTTTAGGGGGATGAGCTACCCCACCTAGGCGTGTTGTAGCATATTGGCAATCATCGCCAAGCCGCGTCCGTAGCCTAACAAGGCAATATTCTGAGTATGCCAAAAAGTGGTCTAACTTTTTCAAAAGTTGCCCGGATTTTAAATTCCGATTTCGAACTAAACTCATCTCCTAATATACTCGGTCAAAACACGTTAATGTTTTACGTTAACATTTTACATCTTGTCCACCTCGAGTCAAAACATTTTAATCGACGTAATGTCCGATCCGATTCCCGGCTCAAATTGAGGTATTTCAAAACATCCAAATGGAACTGTTTTCATACTTCCGTGCAACGCTAACACACCTTAAACTAGGTTAAATCGCAAAACAAGCAAACGAAAGAGTGATTACTTGTCAACCTAGGTAAACAAATTCGCCAAACACAAGAATAATTCGACTAATTCAAATACTAAGAATCTAAAACGAATATACAAAATATACAAATCCATACGTAAATCGAGGCTAGGAAGGACCCCTAGAAGCCGCACCAATAACTATCACAACCTCGCAAAGGTTGCCATCTAAACCTAGATCCTCCAGGTCTATAAGAGGAGACTCACTACCATCCATCCCCGACAGCATGTCTAGGGTAGCCGTCTCGGGGACTCCTCCGATCTCCTCACTAACACCCGTAGCCTCAGCTTCCCTTTCGACCCGATGTCTGGCTTCGCCTTGCGCAGAGGTCTCACCCTGAGACCGAGCCAGCTGCTCCTTTAGGAAGGCGATCTCGTCAGCCCGAGATTGCAGGAGCCGTTGTGCCTTAACCTCTCTCGCCTCGAGCTCGGTCACCCGAGTCTCCAATTGTCCCACCATATCCGGGACATCCTGCAAATACATTTAAACATTAGGAAGGTACACCAGCAGCCTAGAAAATCACCTTAATCACACAAACTCACCGATCGAGGCCCCGAAGTGTCACGGGGAACCCTCGAGGCATAGGCCCGGAAGTAGTTGGCGGCCTGCCACAACCGATGATGGCAAGCTGATGAAACCTGAAAAGTGAAACCACGGAAGATAGGCAAACCGATCCTAACTCTTAGAACACAGACCCAAAACGAAAGCCAAAACTTACCCGGTATGTCCGGTCACGCCATTCTATCCCAGCGTCCATCTCCTCAGCAGAACACGGAGGGAGAGGCTCGGTGAAAGGCATCCCAGCCGCATCTACCCTAAGCAGCGTCAGGGGAAAATCTGGGGGCTGGTTTTCGTCAGCCGGGTCGGCCAGATGAGAAAATAACGGATTGGTCGATCAGAGGGCAAAGAAACGACAAACTGCAAAAAACAAGTCTTAGAACCAAAATTAGAACATTACCACGAGGCGGTACCAAGCTAGCCGTCAGGTGACGTGAGATAGGTAGGAGGCACCGGGCACCAAGAGCGCATCGCCTCTCTCTCTTTCCCTATCCTCTAGGATCTCTGCGGTGGTCGGTGGTCTAAACATGGTCCAGGGAGGATCAACCGGCACCTTGAAATCGTCATATAGACACTGACGCACCAACCGCTCGCCCAGATACCAAACCGGGCGAAACAACGCAGGAAGAAGCATCCTCCTGTAACTTCTAGGCCTCAACTCTGTGGCCACATACTCTGGCACGCCCTCATAATTGGCCCAAGGGCAGGCCACAAATTACACAAATAAACCAACACTTCGATAAATCCTAAACCTTGGGGGGCTACTAAGCTAAGTAGGACATGAAAACAAAACTTACATCCCCGAGGCTCAGCTTGTTAACCAGCGCATTCTCTGACGGGTAGTGGCTGGTAGTGCTCTTAGGCTGAGCCAGCCTCCACTCGATTCCCGCCGGGAATCTCTTCGGGTGAACCGACACCGTCTTGGGTGCCAAACAAGGAAAATAGGAGTAGATCCAAGCCTACAACAAACCCCGAAAACATCTTTAGCAACACTAAGCCAAAGCCAAGCAGAATTCGAGATACAAAAGTGAGAATAGTAACTAACCTCCAGTATAAGGCCTGGACCCACGATGGGCACAGCTGAGGTCGACTCTATCGCCAACGGCCTCACCATGACTTGCAGGCAGCGAGTCATCTCCGCGAAAGTCGCGGTTACCCAATCATAACGACCCAACTGAGCCAGGTCCTCTAGAAGAGGCAAAATCCTAGTGCTAAACCTCTCACCTTTATCCGAAAAGTGGGTCGACCCTAGGAAATACCATAGCCACAACCGGGCATCCTGCTCCGGCGTGTTGGGTTCCCGACCCTCTAACACCGCCACTCCCTCAAAATGATCGGTGATATACGAACTCACCAAAGCATGAGGCGCACTATAGGCCTCATGCGGTAAACAATCTCCAATGAGGTCCCGAACCCCATCACTATCTAGCCTAGGGCCTTCGGCGGCCCACCTAATCCTATTCGGCCCCCACGGCAAACCGGTAATCATCCCAAAATCCTCTAGGGTCATCTTGACCTCCCCAAAAGCCATGTGGAAGGTCGAGGTAGTATCGTGGAAGCGATCTATCATCGCTCTAATCACCATAAGGTTGCACTTAGTCTTGCAACTCACCAACCTAACCCACTGCTCAACCACGGGACCTAGAGCAGTAGTAACGATAATCCCCTTTACCGCAGGGGTCAACTTTTGAAAGTAAATCTCGAGACACGTAATAAATCCCGAGAAAGTCTTTATCGGACCTGGGGGCTGCAAACCGAAACAATACGAGCATAAACAAAACTAGTCTAGCCTAGCCAGAGTCAAAAATCTAAGACATAGCTAACAAACCCGAATAGAATACTCACCAGACCCCACACGATACGGTGAGAAATGTGACGGTCAAGGTAAAATGGCAGCTGATGACCATCCCAATTCCGAGCCCACTAAGGATCCTCATAGACAACCTCCTCGTCCTCTGGTACAGGAACCGGAACGTGAGCCCTCCTAGCGACCGTCTCCGGAAGCCTACGCTTCCTCACTTTATCAAAATCGGCCTCATTAATGGCCTCAGGGTCACGACACTGAGACGAGGAATCCCTCGAGGAGTCTTTGAACTCGTCCCGACAACCTCATCACTAGGAGCTCCCCGGGATGCTCGATGTTACCTCTCACTACAAAATAAAAAAAAAACAAAAAAAAAGAAGAAACTTCACGCCTCAGGTCAGGCTAAAGCAGCTCAAACAGGTCAAAGTAGGGTCAAAATTTCGGATAAGGACATCAAAATTCCGAAAAGGCAGTTAGCACCCATTTTCGATCCCGGTCACAATGGAAGTGGTTTCGGGAAAATCCGGCATCGTTACAACACCTTTTGGTTCGTCTTAAGACACACAAAACCTCACGGAAAGCCCTAGGAGCCACTCTAGCCCATGAAAACCGACAAGAGAGCTACCCACATCCTCACAAACACTATTTGAACGAGATTACACAAAATAAACACAGAAATAATCGGGAAAACGGTCCCTAACCCTAGCATTTCAAACCTATCACCCTAGGAAGCCATTATCGCACCTCGAGAACCTCTATCAAGCTTATAACAAGCCTAACAAGCTCTAATCGATCCTAATTTAACAACGGGACTAAGCATAAGCATCGAAACTTAACATACTAAACACCCCCAAATCGATTTTCTAGGGTTTTCAACAAAAACAAACTAATAATCAATCAAATCAAGCAAAAACGATAATAAACAAGTAAAAGACATTTACCCGGAGTTGACATTGTCGCGTACGACGGAAAATCGAGACGAATTTGACAAGAAAAGTCAAGAAATCGGCTTTGGGGCGAAGAGGGCGACGCGCTTGAGTGTAGAACAAATGAACGATCGCCCCAACTTTCGATTACTTAAACAGACCCGATACCCAGAAACCCGACCGCTTCAGGTGACACGTCCGAGTCATGGCACGCTGGGGGTTAGGCGCCTGAAGACTGGAGCGCAAATGCACATCTAAGCAGCCCATTACAGACTAAAACAGAGCAAACGAAACTCTAAATTCGATACACATAAAACACGCACCTTTTAAGACAAACAAAATAGCAAATAACGAAACAGTTACTAATCAACATCGACAAAACACGCTCGATAATAAGACAAGTATCAGAACCACGCTTAACCTGAACACTACACCCGAACGCGTAACGAAGCAATCTGAACCGAACTAACCCTAAAAAAAATCTCAAATGCATAACAAACTAAAACAAGGCAAGAGCAAACCCAAACAAAATAAGTCAAACTCACTAAACAAAAACTTTCAGCTAAAACAAATAAATAAACAGCAATTTTGCCCGAGGGACGTTAGTATCCCGGAGGCGCAGCATTTTGCCCGAGGGACGTTAGTATCCCGGAGGCACAGCATTTTGGCCCGAGGGACGTTAGTATCCCAGAAGCACAACAAACGGCATTTTGCCCGAGGGACGTTAGTATCCCAGAGGCACAGCAATTTTGCCCGAGGGACGTTAGTATCCCGAAGGCACGGCAACAGCAATTTTCGACTGGATACCAACGCCCTCGAAGGAGTCTGATACCTCCACAACATTTTTCATTCGAGAGGAGACCGATGCCCTCGAATGGTGTACATTGTCCCAGGGGTCAGAGCATCCCCGAAGACAGCTGCTCTAGTGGAGACTAACGCCCTCGAACGTTTTATCAAGGGTTCACAAGCATCCCGAAAGAAACATTCGTTTAAATGAAAGACAACACATAAGAACGTTGTTTGCACGTGCGCTTAACGCGTCACATACACACAAAAACATTTAAAATTAAAAGAACTTTTAGACAATCCAAGAAGACAAAGCGCGCGCGCATAAATAACCAAGAACGAGATATTAAGCAACGGCGCGGGCCCAAGCAAGCAACCGCAAGCGAAGACGTCAGGTATGGTTTCTAAGCTATGGCTGGCGAACCTCAACACGTAGTCCACTGGACTTAAAACGACTCGACCAGACAGCCACCAGGTCGTAATCTTCGATTGACCTGGGCGACAATACTTTGACTTTTGCCTTGTCCAAGCCTCAGTCAAAGTGGGGGCTTCTGTAGACACCCAGATTTGGACCTGGTGGCTGCAGAAGTGCCCAAAAAATACCCGATGACGATAGGACTGCAAGGCGACGCGGGTTCGCGTTGTTGTAGATAGTTTTTCTATTTAACGGATCAAATAGTTACTCGGAAAAATTAAAACTAACATGATGGCAGCCTTAGCCGTGTCCCGAGTCGGTCCCGAAACTCAAACCGAGTCAGCACCGCGCCAAGCAAACCTCGTGATGCACACCCGAGGCCCACTAACGTTCACGGCGCTAGATCAAGCCGCGGGAACCTTAACGCCCAAATATTGAATTATCCTCCTCCCTCTCGGTTTTGGAAAGTATCAAAATCGTATCTTCAAAACTCCAACCGCCCCTCCTCACGCGTCTCAGCGTCACCGCGCCTAAGCCCAGGCGCCTGAGTCTTGGTGCGTCCCATCTCAGGCGTCCATATGGCCGACAAGGGCCGAAAACACCTATAAATACCCCCCTCTGCCTCATTCATTCGACACACAATTCTCATTCTTCTCTTATCCCTCTAAACTCTCTCTAAGGGCTCGTACTCCGACACCCGAGGAAAACGATCCACTCGATCGTAGTTCCGATAAAAAGCGATATTGACGCTACTCCTCAACTTCGAGCACCCCACTCGATACCGAGGTGTCTGTGATCGACTAGCTCAAATCAGGTAGCAAAGCTCTAACGGATTAGCCGAGAAACTAGTCCTTAGTAACGAAGCTCTGCCGGAGTAGCCGTAGGAAGGACTCAAGTGGATGTCAGTATACAGCTGACTCTGACTCTTACTTTGAAATTGAAAGAAATAGAACATCCTAGACTCGGACTCAGACTCGGACTTAAACCAAATCTAGACTCTTGGATGAGGTTGTCAGTAGTCTTTGGCTTCTAAGGACTCAAGTGGATGTCCAGTATAGCCTTCGGTAGAAGGTTCACCCAGATCTTCATTATGTCGAAGATCATCTTCAACCCTAGTGCCCATTTTAGTTAAAGTGACGAAGTTGGATATGATAGCATACCGGAGATGGACCCGGTAGGAAGGGAGGAGGTTCTTGACAAAGGCCTCCACTAAAGTTTTTTCATTGGGCTTCTCCACCAGCTTCACGCTTTCGGCCCTCCAGCGTTGGAGGTATTTTGTGAAGCCTTCTTTGGGCTCCTGGGCCATGACTTCTAGGGTCCGCATGGTAGTCTGAAGTTCAGTATTATCAGAATAGTTTTTAGCGAACTCGGTAGCCACATCTTCCCAAGTTGGGAATCTTTTTGCGTTAAGCCTATAGAACCAGGCTTTTGGATATTTCCTGAGGGATGCGCCGAACAAAAGTAAGATGACGTCTCGAATGAAATACTTACTCTCGGAATATTAGCAACTCTCAATTAGCCAATTCCTAAAAGTTTCAAACTCATCCCAGAAGCACAAGGATAGACAAAAGAAATCAGATATTCACTTAGTCATGTGCTCTATGTATCGCGCTTTGACTTCTTTTTTGTCTGCTTTTAAAGTTTTAATATATTTTCTGTAAACTACTTAGTACTCCATATCTTTTTTGTTTACATCTATTTCTTGAGCCGAAGTTAAAAATTAAAGCTCGGAGGTGTAATAATGGATCCTCCGTCCCTTCGAATATGGGTAACCCTTCTAAGGTGAGATCCTTTGGTAGTTTCTCACTAATGGGTGTATATTCTCGGGCATTTTCCGTGTGGATAGTGTTGTTCATTGACAAGTGGACCTGTTCCTCCAGCTTACGGACCGTGGTGACCAGTTCAGCTAGAGGCCCAGTAGTCTCAACCCCACCATTAGGGGTCCCTTGTTCCAAGGCGCCTATACGGGTAGCGATAGCTATTTGGTCGGACTTGATGGCTGTCAACTGGGTCTCAATCTTAGCCAGTGAAGCTGTCAAACTGTCCAAAGTTTCTCGCATCTTGTGTTGGCGTCTGGTTATACCGGTGGTCTGTCTGTATGAATACCGCGTAATTAGTAAAGTTGCTTCGGAACCCGAATACACCAAGGCATAGAAAATAGCGCGGGAGGAAAGACAACTCGGTTTGACTCGGGTTAGACTCTCCTAAGACAAATGTGTAGGGTATGATTCTCGGAGTGACTGTGATTAATCGCTCCGTCAGAGAATAGCCCCCAAGTGAGACTAAGGACTCAAATAGGACTCAGATGGTGTGACATCTAAGTGACTCGAGAGTGGGGTACGTGAGACAACACGTGTAAGACATGACCCTTAGAGCAACTGTGGTTGATCGCTCTGCCGAAGGGTAGCCCCCGAGTGGGATTGAAGATTTTGTTAAGACTCGAATGTTGGACGAGTGACTCTTAGACTTAAGGAACACGAACCTTTTGTTGTTGGGCTATGCCTTGTAAAAGGTTGACTCGGCCTCGAGGAAAGGCAGACGGGGTAAGGGAAGAAACTTCCGAAGTAAGATCGGCAGAGTTTCGACGCTAGAGACCCTCGACTCGACTCGAATAAGGATGACCCTGCGATCAGGGTATACCCTTAAGTTAAAGGATTCTCGAATTGGGATGACTCGACTAACGGATCGAAAGATGGACGAAATTCCCTTAGGAAAGGTCGTGGGGAACGTCCTACTAGAGGGAAAGATCGCGTGACGACTTTCTAGTTAGGACTCGAGTGTTTAGACAAACCTTCCATTTACGAGTGTATGACTCGTGTTGGTCGGTTATGCCTTTAGAAAAAGGCAGACTAGGATGGGGAAAAGACCCGTGATGTAAGATTGACGGAGTTTTGACGCTAAAGACCTTCGACGACCTACAAAAAGACCCGACACGCGAATTACGGTAGGTCCAAGGACAAGAAGGGTTTTGAAAAATGATTGAATTTTGGAAATTGAGAAGATGGACCTGAAATTGGCAGTGGGCCAATAGGACCGGGTTTTTGAAAAGTTGAATATTTTGAATTTTGAAAATTTGAATATCGGAAAAAAGAATTTCCGACAATTTAAAAATTGGAGATGAGATCCCGAAGATTTGAAAATCGAAAACGACATCTTGAAGATTTGAAAATTGAAAATGGCATCTCGGAAAATTTGAAAATCGCGAATGGCATCACGAGGATTTGAAAATCGAAGTTGAATTTTGAAAACTCGAAAATCGAATGGTGGATCGGAAGTTCGAATATTGAAATGGGCAGCATGCCGGCTAGAAAATAGGCTATTTTGAGTAAAATCATAAGTCCTGAATTCGGTAGCTTCCCGGGTTTTGAAATTGGATGTGTTTTTTTTTAAAAGGTGTATTTTGAAAGATGACGGTTTTTGAAAACGACGCAGAAACCAAGTAGCACATAGTCACACAAGCATAGTAACGACGCCATGTATGCTCTACACTAAGTCTCGGTCGGTCGAAATAGGGTCTATACCAGTGTACATGGCCTTTCCGAGAATCGGAACGGACTTCCTAAGTCGAGTTGAGCATAGAACATGCTGCGAAACCCATACGAATTAGCCATGGACACCTTTGACATATCCATGTTGGAGTATATCACGGTATAGTGGGACGTCGGTAGCCAGTACCGGCCCGGGTAAAAATGGGGTTATGCATGAACCGTAAAACTAAAACGCGTATTGTACTAGTCAAACGATTTATATTCGAGTCTCACCCTGAGGATGCTGATGGTAAGTCACGCATCAGTTATCCCCAGCAGAGTCGCCAAATTGTGGACATGACATAGGTCCACCCTGACGCAGCCACGCGCGGGTTTGGGGAGGCGAATAAATCTCATGTGAGATGGGTCGAATTGAAATTTAAATCGAAGTGGAGTTGCCACCGAACTTTGTGGGAGTTCGGGCCCATTCGAACCCACTCTATATCTTAGTGGGTCGTGTACAAAACACGGCCCATTCGGATGTCAGAGTTTATTGGGTTCGTCCCTTTGCATTTTGATACCGATACCGACATTATCGGATATCGTGTATTGAAAGACTCACGTGCGCCAATGGGTTTGGATATCCGAAACCATGGTTCTGAGTAAGGGGTGAGGGTACGTGTCGGGAAGTTCACAAAGAACACCCAACCCCGCTCGCACTTAGCGGCCTCTACTAAGTTATCGTTTGACTTTTGAATACGCGCGTTAGTAATACAATGAGATGTTATGCAAACAGTATTTTGCCTAAACATGCGAATATTCGAATAAGTTGCTATGTCGATTTAATGCATCTAAATTAACGTCAAAGTTGTATTTAGCATGCGAGGTTTGTTTTAGTACAATAAAACAAACAAATGAAAATATGTTGTGTGCCAAATTTGGACCGTTTTTCCTCCCATTTAGACCCGTTTTTCCTCCGCTTTGCGAGAATAGAGTGCGATTATCGCCGTATTTTGCGTAATTCTCGCATTAGTGTCTCTCTTTTGCATTTTACGTGTTTTTGGTAGTTTTCTGTCTATTTTGATAGGATTTTCGACCGAAAACGAGTATGAGCTTCCACGAGCATGAGAGAGATACGGTCCAAGAGCAAATCACACAACTGAAAGTTCGAGTAATCCAATTGATCGACGAAGAAAGAGACCGGAAAAGAGGAGAGACTCCATCGGGTGAAGTTTCGCCCGGTGAGTCATCACCGGGCGAAATTTCGCCCGACGACATTTTCCACTCCCCGAAGATTTTTATGGCACCTACGACCGGGCGAAACGACCGGGCGAAATTTCGCCCACCGGGTGAAATTTCGCCCGATGGAGAAACCGGGCCGAAATCGCATTTTGAGAAGAAAATCTCACCGGGTGAAATTTCACCCGGTGGGATTATTATGACGAGCCGCAGGGTGAAGTTTCATCCCATGAAGATGCAAAGGGTGATGGTCTAGCTAAATGAAGAGAAATTGGATTATGGGCCTTAAACTTGTGTGACCCATTAAGAATTCTATAAATACTTAACCTAGGGTTTTGTGCCTCCTTGAGCCTTGAGTGTGCCTTGAGTGAGCCTTGGGATTAGCCCTTAGGAGTAGGAGTAGTGTAGAGAACTCTCTAATAGTAGTAGTAGTAGTTTGTAGTAAGCTCGCTTAGAAAAATCTCTCAAAACAATTAGTAAATCTACTTAATATTAGTATAATTACTTTATAATTAGTAGGCAAGTTTCCATCTTTGTTGAAGATTATTGAAGATTCAAGGGTTTTGCAAGGGTTTATGTGACAAAACCCTTGTATTATTTCTTGAAGATTTATATTGCTTATATTGAAGATTGAAGATTTATGCATGGATTGGTAACAAATTCTTGTATATTTCTCCCAAGATTCAATCTTTTATTTATCATCAACTTTCTTCTTAGTTTCCTCCATAGTTGGTAAAATTCTCTCCTCTCCCTTTACTCCATTAGTTAGTTTATTTCTCTTTAGTTTGTGTGTTAGTTAATCTCTCCTTAGTGTTAATTGTTAGTGTAGTTGTTATGCATGCTCTAGTTAGATTCTCTTTAGTTAGTGTATTGTTGATTATCACCATGATTAGTGAGTAGATTTTCTTGTTGGGGAATTAGGGAGGAGGATTTGGATTATTTGATTCAAGGGATGTTGGTGGGTTGTTTACTTGTTAATTATCAATTTTAAGGCTTTTGTGTCTTCGTTGACCTAGAATCGCGACTAGGCTGACCTTGACTCGGTTCTACCAATATGGGGAAACTCGGGGTAGAAATCACTTTAACATTGAAACTTACTCTTTCGTCCCGAAAGCGGGCTTTGGTGGGTCGGGTGAAGAAACCGAAAGGTGGCACTCTCCCTTTTTAACGTTGTAACAAAAACTCGATCCCGAGACTTTAAAGACCCCATTTCTGAATCCCGACTCTCCCCAACACCTTTCCCTATTATTGTTCCTAGCTTTAGTAGTGTAGTTCGCTAGCAATAGTTCGATCTCTCTCTCAACCCAAATCCCCCATCTCAATCCCCCGATCACGATTAGACTCTAGACTTGACCAATAAGACTTAACCTTTCTCACTGGGGATCGATCCCGACCTACCACTACTACATTAGTTCGGTTAGTCGGAGTTAAAAATATTGTTTGATTTTACGGGTCGCGACGCCCGCGCATCAAAATGGCGCCGTTGCCGGGGAGACGGTGATTAGTTAATTGATTAAGTCTTTGTTCTATTGTGATTGGATAATGGTTTTTCTTTCCTCTTACCCTAGTGCCATTAGGTGCTAGGAGGACTCATTGTTTGTTGAGTTTTTGCTAGGTGTACTCTTGATTTAGGTTGCTTGAGCCCCATTCGGAGAGCAAGTCGCTTGGAAATATTGTGACCAAAGCAATTACTTGATATTGTGATCTTCCATCAATTTCACCATTTCTTAACACTTCATCCTCAAACAACTTCCAAGGATTCAAGTATGGCTACACTTGGGTCCCATTCTCAACCATCTATTGAAGAGATTTCTTCACCCGTCTTCATTGGAGCCATCCCGGAGAGTTTCGAGCTTAAACCTTTCATCATCCATTTAATTCAACAACAAACTTTTCGAGGATTGCCGAATGAAGATGTGATACAGCATGTTTGTCTTTTCAAGGAAAGTCTTATTGGTGTCAAGCTTGAAGGTGTAACCGAGTGCCAACTACGTCGGATTCTCTTTCCTCGCACCTTGCGTGATGGAGCAAGGAGGTGGATTAAGAGTTTCCTCAACAATACTTTTCGCACTTGGGAACATTTGAGCAACGCCTTCCTCGAAAAATACTACCCACTATCCAAGACCAACAAATTCCGAAGAGAAATTCAAACATTCCAACAACAAGAAAATAAGAGCATAAGTAAAGCATGGGACCGATTTCAAACGTTGCAACGGAAATGTCCGCACCACGGTATCCCTAGTTGGCTTTTACTTCATATATTCTTCCACTCGTTATTGGATAATGCCAAAGATAATGTTAATGCGGCGGCAAAAGGCAATTTCTTTTTGTTAAATGAAATCGAATCTACAAAACTCATTGAAAGGATAGCTAAGAATGATGAATATTCCGAAAATGATCGACATGAAGAGCTAAGTGGTGATTCGACATCGTCAACCGAGAGGAGAACCGAAATTGAAGCTAGAGTTGAGGAGTTGGTTAGGCAATTTGAAGTGTATGTTGCTAGAGCCAATTCTCACACCCAAGACTAGAACATCTCCACAAAGATCATCTCCACTAAGAAGAGTAAGTCCACCTAGACGATCATCCATTTCACCACCTAAATTGTATCATATTGAAATTCCATGTGATCACTGCGGGAGATATGACCACGATTCCGAATTGTGTATTACTCCCTCCGTCCCAATGAATTGTTTGCATATTCCATATTGGGGCGTCTCGATGAATTGTTTGCCTTTCTATTTTAGGAATGTTTTTTATATGCAATTTTATCATTCTCATGAGTTTTGCTCTACATGTCACCTCCTCATTGGTTCCCTTAACCTTAGTGCAAAAAAAAAAGGCAAACAATTCATTGGAACGGAGGGAGTAGAAAGGAGAGTGCTTACGAAGCCAACACTCAAAGAACCCATGAAAAATCTCAAACGAACAATCCTAATTCGGGGCCCGGATTTTATTCCATGCCTACTCAAGGATCATATCCTTTTCCAAGAGCCCCCAATCAAAGGGTTTATCCTAATTCACATGGTTTCTATTATCAACCGAGACCTCCTCACACAAATCAATTCAATCAAGGCTATTACTATCCTCAAAGACCGCCTAGACCAAACTATGTTCCTCCCTTTGGAAACAATCCTCCATTCAATCAAGGTCCTCCAAGGAACTTTCAAAGTAATTCTCAACCCTTTTATGACATTCAACAAACCATCAATTTTCTATTGAAAGAAAATGCGTCAAATCGAGCTAGACTTGAAGCTTTAGAGGCACGTTCGACCTCACAAGCCCAATCTTCTCAAGAGCCAACCGATTCTTTCAATCATGCATCCGTGAATGCCATTAAGGTAATGAGCAAAAAGGAACCGGTGAAACCCTTTGACCCACAAATTACATCTCATCCCTCAATCAATGAAAATGGTGAGAAAGTGGTCAAGGACGTAACCGAAAGACCAAGAAGAGATCCAACAAAGTACCTTGTAGGAGACATTGCGTATGTTATTGAACAAATTCCCATAGAGGACATGAATCTAGTGTCTAGGATCTAAGTACCACCCTTGAATGACATGCCACAAACCTCATTCAACAACCAAGCCTTGGGCATGATAACATTCACCGACCTTATCGAGAATATTGACACAAGCACATCCATGGCTACCCCGTCCGATTAGATCCGAGACATCATTTTGAAACCCGCCGAGAAGGAAAAAACTCCCGTTTCTCCAAAGACCAACCCTAGAGTCACAATTCTCATCAAACTAGGAGATCCGGGTAGCTTTGCCATTCCATGCTCCATCAACCATGTCTTAATAGACCGGGCTTTGTGCGACCTTGGCGCCAACATTAGTTTGATGCCCTTAGCCATTGCTTGCACTATTTATATTAAAGACTTGGATTACTTCCCCGTGAATGTGCAAATGGCCGATAGAACCACTAAAGAGCCCTACGGATTGGCCCGTAACCTCATGGTTAATGTGGGGAATTTTTATATCCCCACCGACTTCGTCATTTTAGACATGCCAATTGAGGAGCGAAATCCTATCCTCTTAGGACGGCCTTTTCTAGCTACCGGTGGGGTAATTATCGATGTAAAGCGAGGACGTTTATCTTTCAATGTCGCTAATGAAAAGGTCCAATTTGTGCTTCCCGCATTCCTTCCCGAAGATCCTCCTAATACGGAGTTTTGGAACCAAATGGTAGAATTACCATCAAATGAAGAGCCTTCTACCGAAGATCTTGACTACGATGATGAAGAAGACGACGCTGCCCTATTCATACTTGGTTCTACCTCCGACGAAGATATTCCCGAAGAATTTGCAATGCTTCCCGAGGTAGCACAGTTTATGAATATGCCGGAGTTTAGAGAAAAGCTCAAGATCGGTAATGTGGAATTCGAAGTGAATGATCAAGACCCTCCGGGTTGCTTTTCAAGCAACCCCGATTAAACTCAAACTATTCAATTCGGTTTGGTGGTGTCCATAATAATCACCTTGTAAATATTTGTATATTTTTTTCTCTTTTTATTTCTCCTTGGACAATAGCTTTTGGATTTTTCTTTTGGAGCGTGTTTGGTACCTGCAGGAATCGTGAAGATTTCTTATAGAATTTTTGGGATGCGCTACGAATTTCGAGAGTTTTTCTCCATGTAGCTAACGCATGGGTCGAGAGGATTAATTTTATTGAAGAGTGAAGGACGTTTTTGAGCCAAGTCGAAGAGATTTTTGTAGCAAAGTCCTATTTTGAATTGGATTATTTTACCGGGTAAAATTTCACCCTGTGATGACTTTGCTCAAACTAATGGAATTGACGGAAAATCCGTTGGGCAAAATTTCACCCGGTGGAATCTCATCGAGCAAAATTTCGCCCTGCGGTAAAAATATTTTGCGACTTGGAATTTGACGGAAATACGACCGGGCGAAATTTCGCCCGGTGGTGAAATTGCGCGGAAATGTCGAGAACTGACCCGAACACCGTCGGGTGAAATTTCACCCGGTGGGTGACCACCGAGCGAAAAATCACCCCGCGGCCCATATACCCAGCAAACTCCCTCACCCATCTTCATTATCACACTTTTCTTCTCTCTCTCCTCAACCAAACCCCAAAAACCCCAAACAAACCCCAAATCTACCCCCTTAAACCACCTCTAATCCCTCCATTCCTCCACCAAATTCCAATTAAATTATATATTCTTCATCCTCATCACATTCCTATCACTTCCTTGGAGTTTGTTTTTGAAAATCGTTCAAGTTCCGACAAACCCCAAACCGAGACCGTCAACAACTTATTTATCAAATTCAAGCATCAAGAATGAGAAGGGTAAAGCAAATGGCAAGGAAACAGATTTCTTCAATGCTTAATTAGAATTCGGGGTCAACATCGTCCTCTAGGTCGGAGGAGACGGCCGAGGCTCGGGATGAATCTGTCCCGATGTCGGTTCAGACACAAAGACCAATCCCGCACGAACAATCTGTTCCGCTTGAGGTACGTTACCCGAAAATTCTCCGTAGTTTCCGTCATGCTGAATCTGGTTTATATTTCGCTAAAAAAGCTCATGTTGATAAATGTAAAAAAATTTGGGTCTGTCGTCTCGAGCCGACTCGTTGGGCGGCTCGAGATGTACTTGAGCGTATGGGTATAGACACGCAGGTGCAAGCAATGTGCCAAAGCCTTGGTCTTAGCAGGTTTTATGCCTCCGAGGAGAAAACTTTTCAGAAGTTGACGTGCGAGTTTTTCGCAACTTTCGAGCTAAGTGGTGACGATAATGCCACTGTCTCGTTTCAGCTGCGAGAAACTCTGTACGTCCTCAATTTGAGGGACTTTGGTGCATTGCTTGGTTTACCTTCTTCGGTCCTTGGAAGGCCTACGGCGGGACAGACTCGGGACGACAAATTCGGCCGAGATCGATTCTGGTTTAAAATAGCCCGCCAGAGGACTTCCAAGGGAGGGAAGATGCATTTTTTCTCTATTCGAAACCCCATCCTTCGATATTTGGCACGTATCATAGCCAACTCATTCCTCACAAGCTATGATACTCACCATAACTGTAGTGCCACAGCTGTACAGTTATTGGAGGATGCGGTTTTGAACAGAGGCCCGTCTATCGATATGTCCGAGGCCTTAGCTACTCATTTTGCCCAGGTTGCTAAGGGCAGCCGCAAGACATCTTGTGGCGGTATTGTAACGATGATAGCTAGAGGCTTGGACATTAATTTTAGCGATTTAGCACCAGTTGTCGGAGCGGGACTTTTCATAGATGAAGTTTATTGTCCTTTCCTTGTGTGGCCCCAAAAAGGGGATTATGACAGTTTGTTCTTGTATAAGATTACTGAAATGAGAGCCATTGCAATGCCTAACCACGAATGGGTTAGGCTAGATATTGAAGAGAACTTCGGCATGCCGAAGAGGTCTGGGGAGTACATTCGGGATAACACCCGAGGTAAGTTTTATATGGTTCAATACCCCGATGGACCTTTAGATTATGGCGACGATGATATTGAGGTCGTAGACGTGTCGGAGGAGGAACCGGAGGTTGAAACCTCTCGGGATGAGGGTCATAGGACTTTACCGTCATCATCACACGAACCCTCTTCCTCCCATCAGACCGAACACCGGACCTCCCAGTTTTTCACACCCAACTTTGAACCACACAGACACTCCACGTTTACCCTAGGTTTTCAGGAGGACGTCAACATGAGTCCTCCACGACATTCCTCGTTCTTCGAATCGGAGGACTTTTATAACCAGTGGGGGGAAGTTTATAACCGTACACGTCAGACTTGGGAGAACTCGACCACCTCTTTGAACTTGGCCCAGGATGCCTATAATGTAGCCCGGGATGCGTGCGATACTGCGCATGGTTCTTACACGTAATCCAGGGAAGGCTTTGAGTTTGCCTGGAGTAGTTTTGAGATGGCTAGGGACGCTGCTAGGGACGCCCAAGTAGCGAGGATGGCGGCGGAGGAGAACCAAAGGATGTTGCAGCAGCAACAAAGCCTTTTTAATCAACTTTTTGGTGTGCCTCCGCCAGGGTCTTACTACCCACCACCCCGTCCCCCAGGTCCGATGTGAGTGATCGAGTGTCGTCAGTGTTGGTGTGGGGGTGTTGGATGTCAGTCGTTAGTCGTCGGTAATCTGTTCTCTAGTCTCAGTAATCTTTGTCAGTCTTGCAGCGCTAATTTTTGGCATTTGATAATTATGGTTGTTGGTTGATTTGTGATAATATTTTGGTTGGTTTGGTGAGTTTTCAGCCCCTCACGTGATCCTACTTGGGTCATTACAAACGTGAGGTTTATTTGCAGGTGCCTTACGGAAGAAGGACATGATTGTTGCTCCCGATCTTAGGTGATTTGATCGCACCAAGACCAATTTGGAAATTCCAAAACTTTCTTTTCTTTTGATTTTTCCCGATTCGTGCGGAATCCGGGCGAGGTATCGTGATTACACCTACGCCCTTTCCCATCTTATCGATTTTTCCTTTTTCTTTTCATATTCCTTTTATTTATTTTTTTCTTCTTTTTCTTCATTTTTCATTTTTCATTTCATTTCTTTTTATTTTCTTCATTTTGAAAAAAAATCAAAAATCCCAAAAACATTTCAAAAATTATTAAAAATCCAAAAACATTCGAAAAATCATAAAAATTCAAAAAGATTTTCCGTTCTTTTCTTTTTATTCTTTTTTCGATTCTTCCTCTACTTGTGCATTGGGGACAATGCACGGTTTTTGTGTGGGGGAGGGATCATACTATCCTTTTTCTTCCTTTTCTTTTTCTTTTTTTTCCTTTAAAAACCAAAAAACCCAAAAAAAATTCATTTTAGTTTTCTTTTCTATTTTTATTTTTGTTTTTGTGCCACTTATATTGCCTTGCATTCTCCTTCTTGTAGGTACACCGCCAACCATTTAGCATGGATACGTAAGGTAGCAGAAATGAAATGAAGACCGCGCGGTAATATTTTCTACCTTCGTTTTTGCCCTTTCTCTTATGCATGGGAGTTTGGGCATATATGCTATTTGGAATTTCACTTGGTGAACATTTTGGAATTGGTGGTTGTGGATTGTGTTGACTTGATGGAGTTCAGAGTGCTTGGCTATACTTGTGTTTGTGATTTTGTTTTGTTTTCTTGTGTTTTTGTCGTTTTGTGTGTTCTTTTTCATTGTGTGTATAGTTTGTCTGGGTAAATTTTTCGAAAACCCGATTTTGAGTTTAGGCCGAGTGTTTATTGCTCCCTTGTTAGTAACCCTTTTTGATTTTTGGACATGTTTCTAATAGAATGACCTTGAACCAATTTTTGCATTGAATTTTTACCATAAGTCCATCTTTTCTACTAGGAGTCTACACCAGGATTTGCATTTGACCACCTTGACCACCCATGAGTGATAAGGCCTTGGTTACCGTTCCCCGTTCTCTTAGGTGACTTTACTTGAGAAGCCATTTCTTTAGTCCAAATTTCCATCTTTTTGTGGGTTCGGAGGGGGTGCACACCCGACTAGCCTATTTTTCTACCATTTACCCATTTCCACAAATAAGTTTGCAAGAATATGCTTTACCTTGATCTTAAATGAACTATCTTGCCAAAAAAGAGCTATTCAAAAAGAAAAAGGGAAAAATGAAGAAGAAGGGCGTTATGAAAAAAAAACTCTCAACCGAAATAATGGGGAAAGAAAGAAAACCGAAAAGAAAATCAAAATCTCAAAAAATCGTTCCCAAATCCAAATAATCCCTTGGTTGACTTATTGCCGTGAAATGCCTACTAGAGGACCGAGTCCCGAGGAAGGAAAATAGCGGTAATTTGGCAATCTTTACCAATTCGCAAACACATCCATCTTTTTGGTCTAATTGGCTTTCTCGAGTTTGGGACGATCCTCTAGGCTTAGCTTAGGAGACGGCATAACACTTACCTACAGTGCTTACTAACTCCATGGTTCTCACTTATCCACTCCATTTATCGTCCCGTTGTAGGCATCTCTAGTGGAATTAGACGGACCTTGGTAAATTTTCAATGTTTTTATTGTTTGATTGTCATCCTATTAGGATCATGTCCATGTCATTTTGTGTTACTAACTTGGTAGTGATCTCGCTTGTCTTAAGCTCAAATCGGTGCTTTATCCGCCGTTTCGATGAGGGATTCGGTGATTTATTTTCTTTTTGGTTGCGACTATCTTTTTGTGTGTCTTCTTTGTTTTGTGTGTTTGTGTGTGTGTTAGTCGCAGCCCCAATTTTGAGCAAGCCACAACTTGCCTTGCATGGAGGTACTCTACCTCATGGGTATCTCGATATGAGTTGAAGGGACAGAGCGGGCCCATTAATTGCCCCGTATCGGCTTAGCATAGTCTAGCTTAGTAGTAGTAGCTAATTTCTTCTTGGGTCTTTGCTCGAGGACGAGCAACGATTTAGTGTGGGAGAATTGTTGAGTGCCAAATTTGGACCGTTTTTCCTCCCATTTAGACCCGTTTTTCCTCCGATTTGCGAGAATAGAGTGCGATTATCGCCGTATTTTGCGTAATTCTCGCATTAGTGTCCCTCTTTTGCATTTTACGTGTTTTTGGTAGTTTTCTGTCTATTTTGATAGGATTTTCGACCGAAAACGAGTATGAGCTTCCACGAGCATGAGAGACATACGGTCCAAGGGCAAAGCACACAACTGAAAGTTCGAGTAATCCAATTGATCGACGAAGAAAGATACCGGAAAAGAGGAGAGACTCCACCGGGTGAAGTTTCACCCGGTGAGTCATCACCGGGCGAAGTTTCGCCCGACGACATTTTCCACTCCCCAAAGATTTTTATGGCACCTACGACCGGGCGAAACGACCGGGCTAAATTTCGCCCATCGGGTGAAATTTCGCCCGATGGAGAAACCGGGCCGAAATCACATTTTGAGAAGAAAATCTCACCGGGTGAAATTTCACCCGGTGGGATTATTATGACGAGCCGCAGGGTGAAGTTTCATCCCATGAAGATGCAAAGGGTGATGGTCTAGCTAAATGAAGAGAAATTGGATTATGGGCCTTAAACTTGTGTGACCCATTAAGAATTCTATAAATACTTAACCTAGGGTTTTGTGTCTCCTTGAGCCTTGAGTGTGCCTTGAGTGAGCCTTGGGATTAGCTCTTAGGAGTAGGAGTAGTATAGAGAACTCTCTAATAGTAGTAGTAGTAGTAGTAGTTTGTAGTAAGCTCTCTTAGAAAAATCTCTCAAAACAATTAGTAGATCTACTTAATATTAGTATAATTACTCTATAATTAGTAGGCAAGTTTCCATCTTTGTTGAAGATTATTGAAGATTCAAGGGTTTTGCAAGGGTTTATGTGACAAAACCCTTGTATTATTTCTTGAAGATTTATATTGCTTATATTGAAGATTGAAGATTTATGCATGGATTGGTGACAAATTCTTGTATATTTCTCCCAAGATTTAATCTTTTATTTATCTTCAACTTTCTTCTTAGTTTCCTCCATAGTTGGTAAAATTCTCTCCTCTCCCTTTACTCCATTAGTTAGTTTATTTCTCTTTAGTTTGTGTGTTAGTTAATCTCTCCTTAGTGTTAATTGTTAGTGTAGTTGTTATGCATGCTCTAGTTAGATTCTCCTTAGTTAGTGTATTGTTGCTTATCACCATGATTAGTGAGTAGATTTTCTTGTTGGGGAATTAGGGAGGAGGATTTGGATTATTTGATTCAAGGGATGTTGGTGGGTTGTTTACTTGTTAATTATCAATTTTAAGGCTTTTGTGTCTTCGTTGACCTAGAATCGCGACTAGGCCGACCTTCACTCGGTTCTACCAATATGGGGAAACTCGGGGTAGAAATCACTTTAACATTGAGACTTACCCTTTCGTCGCGAAAGCGGGCTTTGGTGGGTCGGGTGAAGAAACCGAAAGGTGGCACTCTCCCTTTTTAACGTTGTAACAAAAACTCGATCCCGAGACTTTAAAGACCCCATTTCCGAATCCCGGCTCTCCCCAACATCTTTCCCTATTATTGTTCCTAGCCTTAGTAGTGTAGTTTGCTAGCAATAGTTCGATCTCTCTCTCAACCCAAATCCCCCATCTCAATCCCCCGATCACGATTAGACTCTAGACTTGACCAATAAGGCTTAACCCCTCTCCCTGTGGATCGATCCCGACCTACCACTACTACATTAGTTAGGTTAGTCGGAGTTAAAAATATTGTTTGATTCTACGGGTCGCGATGCCCGCGCATCAAAATACAAGACAAAAGCATAAACAAACGGGTTAGTAACGATAATAACGGTTTGCAAATAATATAGAATGAGGTAGTATGACCTAAACGACATGATGCATGGTTTTGAAAAGTAGTATGACACGTGATTGGCTGAGGTCATGAAAATATTTGACAAGGCCCGAAATATGTTGAGGGCTCACGTATTGACGTGATGAAAGGACACTCGATCGAGTCATTGAGGGACTCGACCGAGTGTGCCTCGAAAAAAGCTTTCTGCCCAAAATTTGAGGTATTACTCGACCGAGTCATTGAGAGACTCAACCGAGTGAGTCGCCACTCGATCGACTCATTGAGAGACTCGACCGAGTCGTCCTCAAAAAGTCATTATGCCTCGGTTTTGGGGTGCCACTCAATCGAGTGGGCTAGGCACTCGATCGAGTGGGCTAGGCACTCGATCGAGTGCCCCCTGTACGAACTATAGTTCGTTTCGCAATTTGTTATAGATTTCGAAATTGCTTTTTAATTTTGGGAAATCGATGACTTTGTTGAATCGCGCAAAAATATTACATGATTTATGCTCGACTCGAATTTTTGACACTCGTCGTATCCGATATTTGACTATGGAATCAATATCGAATACTAAGAGTAAAATATAGAAAAAGATGTTGTGAGTCATTTTTTAATTGAACTAAAACGAAATGAATTATCTCCGCGTTATAGTGTCGTAATTAATTCTTTAGAATTATGTGACAACTATTTTAGCATCAGCGAATTCGTATTAGTTAAATTTATTGACTAATTCATTTAGATACGATATCCGACTATTGAGTTGGTATCGAATCTAAACAACGACGCTATACACTTGCTTGAATTAAAAATGACTTGATTCCCTCCGCATCTCGACATCGTAACGAATCCTTGTGGATTATGTGATGTCGGATCCGCATCAACGGGTTTCGACTTAACTTAAATAAAAGTGTTTGATTCGAAATAGTTTTTGAAAATTGATGAATATGCGGTATTAACGATGGTGACGATGACGCGAATAATAAAACGCTATTGTTGATGTTGACTCGCTTTAACAATCAAATACTCGGGGTGTCGGGATAAGCGACCGGCCACGTCGGATGAAACACCCTTGTATTCGGATTTTCTTATTTCGTCATCCTTTGTATTCGACACGAATTAGCGAGCAATTTAATGTTTTAATACTAGTAATATTAGCGATATTAGATACAAAAAGAAAAATAAAAAAGCGAAAAAAACGAGAGGAAGAGAAGAGGACGACACGAGAGAGAGGAAAAGAGAAGAGAAATCGGGATTTTTGCACCCTCAACCTACATTTTCGTATTCTCGGACGGGACTCGTTTAATTGTGGCTTGAGCACGGGAGTATCGAGATCTATGTAGATGGAGTTATGGTGGTTTAGGGTTTGACGGTTTGCTAGGGTTGTATGTGTATGTAAGTTGTAGAGATGGGAAAATTAGGGTTGAAAAGATATGTTGCAAAGGGGTAGTATATATAGGAATTCTCCCTCACCCTCGTCTAGGGTTACTCGATCGAGTGCCCTGATGGACTCGATCGAGTGGCCCAGCTAAAAGGAGACAGCAGGCCCGTTGGAGGCCCACTCGACCGAGTGGATTGACACTCGAGCGAGTGGGTCAGCACGGGTGAGAAATTTTGAAGATTTTGTGTTTGAGTTGGATTCTTGATATTTGCAATGCAGATTTGTGTCTCGGAAACGGCCTTGACCGGGGTTTGACCCGGTCGATAAAAGTCGATTTTATTTCCGGTGTCGGTTTTGACCCAAATTAGTCTCATTTGATTGGAAACGGCCCACTGGGCCTGAATTTGAGGTTAGTTTTGTGAGATTTGTACTCTGTAAAAAGCCCAAGCCAGAAACTAATGGTTTTGAGCCCATATCCGAGCGCGCAGAAGCATGTTTGCGTCCGATCATCATCGGGTATTTTTTTGAAACTGCTATAGACACCTAGCAGCCAAATGTGGGTGTTTACAGGTAGACTAAGCTAATTAAATGAGACAACAACTAAGACGAACGAAGTAAACAATTAAAACGAGAAACAATAATGATAAAGGCGTTAGGGAGAGTCGGGGAGTCAGAATTTAAGACAAGGGTACAGACATCACAAGAATTATCACAAGATAAATAAGGAGAGGAGCCACCTTTCGGTTTCCCTACCCGACCTAGCCTAAACCCGCTTTCGCGACGAATACACCAAAGTCTCGAGCCGAGATTACCTGAACCTTTAGTTTCCCCATATTGGTTCAAGTGAGTCAAGCTAACCTTGGTGATCAGGCTAAGTCGACCGGATACAACAATCTCATGCAAGACAAATCACCCTCAAATGCAATAGTTCTCATAAAATAAAACCCGAATCTAGAATTCCTCCTCCCCTAGCCCCCTAATGTAAATCTACTTTCTATCCATACAAAACAAAATAAAACAAATAATAGGGAGACTAGGAGAAAGACAAAACATGATGATTAAAGAGGGAATGAAAATTAATCTAACACTAAAGAAAGGAAATTACTACTAAAACTAGTTTAGGCCCCGTGCAAATGCACGACTTATATAGATATCAAATATTATCGACGCAAATAAAAATTGATTTATGTAAATTTTTTAATCAAAACATTGATATAAATTTTAAATGGTAAATTATTTTTTATCTATTTAAAAGTTCATCAAATAATTATTGCAATGAATTTCTTATGATGGACTAACTTATAAACTATTGGTGATTTTAGGCGGGAAAACATTTAATGAGGATGCGACATGTGTCATTTTTTTTATTGGTTTCTCTTTTAGTATATAGAAGATGATAACTAAACAAGGAAATAAACAATAAGGCAAAAATGAGGAAAAACAAATGCTAAAGAGGAAAATGAAGGAAACAAACAAAGGAGAGAGAAAAACAAGTAACAATGGGATTTAAAACAACACTAACATAAAAATGACAAGACAAACAAACAAAGGATTAAAAGAAGATTAAAAAGAAAACTAATTAATGGAGAAAGGGAGAAGGAAAGAAACTACCAACTATGAACAAAATTAAAGGAAGGAGATGAAGATCTTAATAAAGCTTGAATCTTGGAAGAGAAAAGACAAGAACTTTGTCACCAATTCTTGCAAAACACTTCAATCATCAAATAAAACCCAAATCTTCAACAAAGATGGAAGCTTGATTGTGGAAATGGAAATTAACATTAATTGAAAGAGTAGTTTTTGATCTATTACAAGAAATAATAATCTAATTGAGAGAGTTTACTAAAAACTAAGAAGATGAACTAACTAGAAGCTTTCTACAATGGAGATCTAAACTAATCTAATGGAGGCACACTTAAGGCACACTTAGAATGAAAACCTAAGGTTATGGGCCACACAACTTAAGGCCCATAATCCAATCTTCCTCCTTTAATTAGACCTTCACCCTATGCATCTTCATATGGCAAAACTTCACCCTACGATTTAAGGTCATCCGTGAGTCAATACCACTGGGTGAAATTTCACACGATGGACTTTCTCCAGAAATGCAATTTTGGCGCTCCTTTACCGTCGGGCGAAATTTCACCCGGTGGTGAGAGTTTCGCCGGTCAATTCGCCCGGTGGTTAGTGTTCACGAAAATCTTCGGGGAGGTGAAAAATGTCGTCGGGCAAAACTTCGCCCAGTGGTGACTCATCGGGTGAAACTTCACCCGATGGTTTTCTGCCTCTTTTTCCGGTCTCTTTCTTTGCCGATTGATTGGATTACTTGAACTTTCAATCGTGTGCTTTGCTCTTCGGACTGTATCTCTCTTTTTCATGCTCATGGAAGCCCGGACACGCTTTTGGTCGAAAATCCTGTCAAAATAGACAGAAAACAACCAAAAACACGTAAAATGCAAAATAGAGACTCTAATGCGAGAAATACTCAAAATAGGGTGATAATCGCACTCTAATCTCACAAAATGGAGAAAAAACGGGCTTAAATGGGAGGAAAAATGGTCCAAATTTGACACACAACAATTCCCTCACACTAAACTGTTGCTCGTCCTCGAGCAAAGACCCAAAAAGAAATTAGCTACTACTACTAAGCTAGACTATGCTGAGCCGATACGGGGCAATTAACGGGCCCGCTCCGTCCCTTCAACTCACATCGAGATACCCATGAGGTAGAGTACCTCCATGCAAGGCAAGTCGGGTCTTGCTCAAAATTGGGGATGCGACTAACACACACACACAAACACATAAAACAAAGAAGACACACAAAAAGATAGACGCATCCAAAGAGAAAATAAATCGCCGAGTCCCTCATCAAAACGGCGGAGAAAGCACCGATTTTAAACTCAAGACAAGTGAGAACACTACCAAGTTAGTCACCCAAATTGACATGGACAAAATTCTAATAGGATGACAGTCAAACAATAAGAACATTGAAAATTTACCAAGGTCCTTATAATTCCACTAAAGATGCTTACAACGAAACGATAAATGGAGTGGATATGTGAGAACCATGAAGTTAGTCAGCACTGTAGGTAAGTGTTATCCCGTCTCCTATGCTAAGCCTAGAGGGTCATCCCAAACTCGAGAAAGCCAATTAGACCAAACAAAAAGTGAACAAGTGTTTGCAAAATGGTAAGAGTTGACTAATCACCGCTATTTTCCTTCCTCGGGACTCGGTCCTCTAGTAGGCATTTCACGGCAAATAGTCAACCAAGGGATTATTTGGGTTTGGGAATATTTTTCGAGGTTTTGATTTTCTTTTCGGCTTTCTTTCTTTCCCCATTATTTCGGTTGAGGGTTTTTTTTAAAATATGTCCTTCTTCTTCATTTTTCTTCATTTTTCCTTTTTGCTTTTGAGTGGCCCATAATTGGTTAGATGGTAAATTTGAGATCAAGGTAAAGCATATTTTTGCAAACTTATTTGTGGAAATGGGTGAATGGTAAGGAAATAGGCTAGACGGATGTGCACCCCCTCCGAACCCACAAAAAGATGGAAATTTGGACTAAAAAATGGCTCCTCAAGTAAGGTCACCTAAGAGAACGGGAAACGGTAACCAAGGCCTTATCACTCCAGGGGTGGTCAAGGTGGTCAAATGCAAATCCCGTTGTAGACTCCTAGTAGAAAAGATGGACTCATGATAAAAACTTCAATGCAAAAATTGGTTCAAGGTCATTCTACTAGAATAATGTCCAAAAATCAAAAAGGGTTACTAACAAGGGAGTAATAAAGACTCGGCCTAAACTCAAAATCGAGTTTTCGAAAACTTTACCTAGACAAACTATACAAAAATGAAAAAGAACACAAAAAAAACACGAGAAAAACTAAACGAATACACAAGTATAGCCAAGCATTCCAAACTCCATTAAGTCAACACAATCCACAACCACCAATTCCAAAATGTTCACCAAGTGAACCTCCAAATAGCATACAAGCCCATACTCCCATACAATTAAGAGAAGGGGAAAAACGAAGTTAGAGGATATTACCAAGCGGTCTTCATTTTCGCTACCTTACGTACCCATGCTAATTGGTCGATGGTGTACCTACAAAAAGGAGAATGCAAGGCAATACAAGTGACACAAAAACAAAAATAAAATAAAAGAAAACTAAAATGAAGAGAAAAGGGAAAAAAATTTCGGGTTTTTGATTTTTAAAGGAAAAATAAAAAAGAAAAAGAAGAAAAGGATAGTAGATCTCTCCCCCACACTAAAATTGTGCATTGTCCTCAATGCACGAGTAGGGGAAAATCGAAAAAGAATAAAAAGAGAAAAGAAATGAAAAATCTTTTTGAATTTTTATGCTTTTTCGAATTTTTTTGTGTTTTTCAAAATTAAGTGAATAATAAAATAAAGAAAAGAAAAGGAAAGGAAAAGAAATGAAATGAAATGGAGAAAAAGAAAATAAAATAAAGAAAAGAAGGTGGCGTGTCTAGGTGTAATCACGTCACCTAGACCCTAGCCATAGAGGAAAATGAAAAATAAGGAGAAAATAAAACAAAAGAAGAAAATAAACTAAAATAAAATGAAGTAAGAAAAGAAAATGAAGATAAAGAGAAAATGAAAGAAGAAAATGAAAAGGAAAAAGGAAAAATAGGAAAAACCGAGAGGGGAAAAAGGGCGTAGGTGTAGTCACGTCACCTAGCCCCGATTCCGCACGAATCGGTAAAATCAAAAGAAAAAGAAAAAGTTAGATTTTTCAAATGGTCTTGGTGCGATCAATTCACCTAAGACCGGGAGCTAAGAACCAGCTCCTTCTTCTCTAAGGTACATGCAATAAAACCTCACGTGTGTAACGACCCATATAGGGTCACGGAGGGGCTGACAACTCACCATACCATCAAAAATATATCACCAAAAATAACCAACAATCATAATCATCAATTGCCAAAACTGACGCAGCAGAGACTGACAAAAATTACTGAAATAGGATAAAATATCGATGACTGACATCCGACACTCGACACCCCCCAACACTAACCGACGACACTCAACCACTCACATAGGACCCGGGGGACGAGGTGGTGAGTAGTAAGACCCAGGCAGAGGCATACTAAAAAATTGGTCAAAATAGTGTTGCTGTTGTTGCAACATCCTCTGGTTTTCCTCTGCCGCCAACCTCACTGCTTGGGCATCCCTAGCAGCGTCCCTGGCCATCTCAAAGTTGTTCCGAGCGTACTCAAAATCGTCCCTAGAGTACGTATAAGAGTTATGCGCAGTGTCGTGTGCATCCCGGGCTACATTGTAGGCGCTTTGGGCCAGGTTAAGTGAAGTGGCGAGTTCTCCCAAGTCTGACGTGTACGGTCATAAACTTTCCCCCATTGGTTATAAAACTCCTCCGATCCGAAGAACGAAGAGTTTCGCGGAGGACTCATATTCACGTTCTCCTGGAAACCGGGGGTAGACTCGGTGAAAGTGGAGTGTTGGTATGGGGTAAAGTCTGAAAAATCGGGGGTGAAAAACTGGGAGGTCTGAGGTTCGGTCTGGTGGGAGGAAGAGGGTCCATGGGATGATGAAGGTAACGTTCTCTGACCTTCATCCCGGAAGGTTTCGACCTCCGGTTCCTCCTCTGACACATCTACTACCTCGACATCATCGTCATCATAGTCTAAAGGTCCAGCGGGGTAATTAACCTGATAGAACTTACCACGGGTGTTATCCCGAATGTACTCCACTGACCTTTTCGGCATGCCGAAATTCTCCTCAAGATCGAGCCTCACCCATTAGAAGTTAGGCATTGAAATAGCTCGAAACTCAGTAATTTTGTACAAGAACATACTGTTATAACTCCCCCCTTGGGGCCAAACAAGAAAAGGGCAATAAACCTAGTCTAAATAATTCCCCACTCCGATTACTGGCGCCATTTGACTAAAATTGACGTTCAAGGCTCTAGCTATCATCGTGACTACGCCACCACAAGATATGTTCTTGCGGTTGCCCTTCGCAACTTGGGCAAAATGTGTAGCTAGGGCCTCGGACATGTCGTTAGATGGGCCTCTATTCAGAACTGCATCCTCTAACAGTTGTACGGCCGTGGCACCACAGTTATGGTGTGTATCATAACTCGAGAGAAAAGAATTGGCTATGATACGTGCCAAATATTTTAGGATGGGGTGCCGAATGGAGAATGAACGCATTTTACCCCCCTTGAAAGTCCTTTGACGGGCAATTTTAAACTAAAATCGATCACGGGCAAATTTTTCATCTCTAGTTTGCCCCACCCGAGGCCTTTCAAGGACAGAAATCGGTAAACCGAGCAATGCACCAAAATCCTTCAAGGAGAAGACATATAGAGTTTCACGCAACTGAAAAGTGACGGTAAGGTCATCACCACCACTTAACTCATAAGTTGCGAAAAACTCACAAGTCAATTTTTGAAAAGTCTCCTCGGTCGAGGTATAAAATTTAATCAGTCCAAGATTCTCGCACATTGCTCGGACCTACGGTTCATTTCCCATTCGCCTAAGAACATCCTGAGTTGTCCAACGAGTTGGCTCGATGCGACAATTCCAAAAAAAATTAAACTTTTCCAATTGGGATTTCTTGCAGAAACAGACATTAGACTCAGAGTGACGAAAATTACGACAAATTGAATGGTAACATACCTCTAGCGGAACAAGTTGTTCGCACGAGACGGAGCCTTGTGCTTGAACGGGCATCGGGACAGATTCGTCTCGGACTTCGGTCGGCTCGTCGGAACGTGAAGAGGACGTTGAATCTGAATGGCGATTGAGCATAGATGATAACCTCTCTCTTGCAGTTTGCTTGATTCTCCTCATAGTTGATGATTGAATTGGGTGATTTGGTGATGTAGGTTAGGGTTTGGGTTGTCAAAAATTGGGTAGATTTCTCAAAAAGAATTCCTATAAGGTGATAGGAATTCCTATAAGGTGATAGGAATTCGGTAATTATGAAGAATGTGGGATTAGATTAGATTTTGGTGAAGAAATTGGAGGATTAGAAGGGATTTAGGGTGGTAGGATTTAGGGGTTTTTGGGGTTTATTTGAGGAGAGAGAGAGGAAGAAGGTGAAATAATGAAGGAAGGGGGGGTTTGGTTGGGGATAAGTGTGACGCGGGGTGGAGTTTCACCCGGTGGTCACCATCGGGTGAAATTTCACCCGACGGAATTCCGTCAATTCCCAAGTCGCGAATAAGTTTGCCGTCGGGCGAAGTTTTGCCCGGTGAGATTCCACCGGGTGAAATTTCACCCGACGGGTTTTCCGTCAATTCCAGTAATTCCAGCATAATTGCCATCGGGTGAAGTTTCACCCAACGGACTTCGGGAAATAATTCCACCGGGTGAAATTTCACCCGGTGAGATCCTTCACTCAAAATAAGACTTTTTGCTGCGAAAATGCTCTTTGACTTGGTCCAAACCAATCCTTAACTCTTCGATAAAACCAATCTTCTCAACCCATGTATTTACTACATGAGGAAAAACTCTCATAATCATTGTAGAATAACCCAAAAATTCAGAAAGAAATCTTCACAATTTCTGTAGGTACCATAAAAAGCAAGCTCCAAAGGAAAAATCCAAAAGCTATTGTCCAAGAAAAATAAAAGAGTACGAATTATATAAATATTTACAAAGTGGTTATTGTGGACACCACCAAAACGAATCATATCATTTGAGCTTAATCGGGGTTGCTTGAAAAGCAACCCGGAGGGGCTTGAGTATTGATTCCAAATTCAATGTTACCGATCTTGAACTCTCTTCTAAACTCCGGCAAACCCATAAGTCGCGCTACCTCGGGAAGCATTGCAAATTCTTCCGGAATACCTTCTTCGGAGGTAGGACCAAGTATGAATAGGGCACCATCATCTTCTTCGTTATCATAGTCAATATCTTCAGTGGATGGTTCTTCATTGGATGGAAATTCCACCATTTGATTCCATAATTCCCTGCCAAAAGAATTGTCGGGAAGGAACTCGGGAAGCACAAATTGAACCGTGTCATTAGCAACATTGAAAGTTAGTCGCCCTCTCTTCACATCTATAATCACTCCACCGGTAGCTAGGAAAGGTCGTCCCAAGAGAATAGGATTCCGCTCCTCTATAGGCATGTCAAGAATAACAAAATCGGTGGGGATGTATGGATTCCCCACGTTAACCATGAGGCTGCGGGCTAGACCATAAGGCTCCTTTGTAGTCCCATCGGCCATTTGCACATTAAGTGGAAAGTAGTCCATGTCCTTGATGTAGATGGTTCGGGCAATGGTCAAGGGCATTAGACTTATATCGGCGCCTAGGTCACACAAAGCTCGGTCTATCAAGACATGGTCTATGGAACAAGTATAGAAAAACTACCCGGATCACCTAGCTTGATGGGAATTGTAACTTTTGGGGTGACTCTTGGGGAAACGGGAGCTTCTTCCCTCACGGTGGGTTTCAAAATGATGTCCCGAATAATATTAAGATGGGGTAGGCAGGGAAGGACTTGTATCGATGTTTTCGATCAGATCGGTGAAGATTATCCTGTCCAAAGCTTGGTTGTTGAAGGGGATTTGGGGCTTATCATTCAAGGGTGGTACTTCGATTCTATAGACTAGGTTCATCTCTTCTATTGGAGTTTGTTCAATGACGTAGGTAAGGTCTCCTACAAGGTACTTAGAGGAATCTCTAATTGGTCTTTCGGTTACATCTTTGACCACATTCTCATCGAATTCATTGATTGAGGGATGAGATGTATAGGGTTGTGGGTCAAAGGGTTTCACTGGTCCCTTGTTTCTCAATACCTTAATAGCATTCACAGATGCATGATTGGAATAATAGGTCACTTGACGATTTTGACTTTTCAATTGACTCACCACCTTGTATTTCCTTAGCACTCACGCCACTTTTGGCTATCTTCCCGAGAAGCTTATGGGATTCAACCTCATTGAGTAAGAAAAAGTCACCTCTTGCAGCCGTGTTAAGATTGTCCTTTGCATCGGCGGATAAAGAGTTAAAAAATGTATGGAGCAAGAGCCAATGAGGGATACCATGGTGTGGGCATTTTCTTTGTAGAGTTTGAAATCGATCCCACGCTTCGCTTATGTTCTCATCCTCTTGTTGTTGGAAGGTTTGGATTTCCTTCCTAAATTTGTTGGTCTTGGATGGTGGGAAATATTTCTCAAGGAAAGTGTCGCATAAGTGCTTCCAAGTGTGAAAAGTATTGTTAGGGAAACTTTGAAGCCACCTTCTTGCTCCATCATGCAAGGTTCGGGGAAAAAGAATCTGGTGTAGTTGACACTTGGTAATACCTTCGAGCTTGACACCAATAAGACTATCCTTGAAATGATAAACATGTTCTATAACGTCTTCATCCGGCAATCCTCGGAAAGTATGTTGTTGGATTAAATTGATGATGGAAGGTTTGAGCTCAAAAATTTCCGGGATAGTTCCAATGAAGACGGGAGAAGAAATCTCCTCACTAGACGGTTGAGAATGGGATCCAAGAGTAGTCATACTTGAATCTTTAGATGATGAGTGAACAATGATGAGGTGTTGAGGAATGAAGAAATTGGTGCGGGATCACAATATCAAGTTGTTGCTTCGGTCCACAAGATTTTCAAGCCACTTGTCCTCTGAATGGGGATCAAGCAACCTAAATCACAAGTATTCCTAACAAAAACTCAACAAACAATGAGACTCCTAGTACCAAATGGCACTAAGGTAGGAGGAAATAAAACTAAAGCAATTAACCAAACACAAATAGACAAAAACTGAATCAACTAATCGTCGTCCCCGGCAATGGCGCCATTTTGATGCGCGTCTGATACGGGTAAGTCGCGTCACCATAATCAAAATAATCCTAGATTACTACTAACGGATAGCTAGCGATAAGTAGGGTCGATTCCATAGGGAGGCAGGTTGAAAATTATAAGTTAGTCAATTAATCTATCGGGACACGATTTTATAATGATTCGGGATGAACTGACAGTAACAAAGAATTAATAAAAGTATGAATTAATGAATTAAAAAATCACCAGAGTCGTCGGATCATTACAAATCAAAACAGGCAAACATACGATTTCCAAATAATCAGTTAAAATGAGTTAAAGAACATCGACACGGTTCTCTCGGATCACTAGTCTTCCTAGAAGTCACTTAACAAGCTCTCACTATGTATTAGGGAATTCTATCGATTACAACGAGTCTTATCCTTTCCCGGGCTTTTGCTACGTAGGTCGGGATTACGAGATACAAACAATCAATTACGGCCTATAATTAATTATTCGTCATTAAGATGTTGCAAGAGCGATTTAACTCATAAAAGTCGATTATTTAGTCATCATAAATAAATCTGTTTCAATTCGTAATTCACCTAAAACTCTAGTGACGGAGAATTAGCTACTCATATTTACCGTAATAATAATAGAATAAAACATGATGAAGAATGAAAGACGATGAGAAAAAGCTAAAAATAAAAGAGGATAAAAGTTACAGAAACAGACGGAAGGAAGAAGAAGATAAAAATATTGTAAACAGGACGAAGGAGGATGAGATTAGGGAAGAGGAAGAAAGTACCGAGACCAGAATTTAGTAGAGTGGAGATGAAGAAATAAAGACAAAAATAATAATAACCCGAATAATGTAAATACTGGAGAATTCAGAGGAATTGAAATAGAAATAAACTTGATGAAAGAAAAACCGATTATTTACAATGAATTGAAAACTAAACTAATTACTAAACTAAAGAAGATGTGTTGATGAGAGGATGATTCTGATCATAAAATTTACAGCTATATTTATAGTGGTTAAGTCTTCAATAACTGCTCCTTAATTCCATGCTTAAACTGCTATCCTCAACCCCATTAACTAGGAAGAACTGAAGTAGTGGGAAGAACTGAAGATGCGTAAGAGGGGAGAGATCGTGGGTAACGCTAACAAAATATCTGCGCTGAATTGGTCTTTGGATGCAGTATCCCATTCCGCAGACTTAGATTTTATGCTTGTAGACTTGAGATCAAGTCTGCCGACTGAGTTATTCAGTCTAGGCCTCCAATTCTTACACAGCCTTTCTTAATCTATAGACTTGTGCTTTGCTTGCACTTTCTTAGTCTATAGACTTGTTTCCCAGTCTGCAGACTTGTGCTTTCTTACTTCTTTCCTTCTTCTTAGTCTACAGACTTAGTCTTTTCAGTCTATAGACTTCCTTCCGTCTTCTTAGTCTTTGTACAATGAATCGATTTTAAACTATTTTTGACGTAATTTTTAGCTATTTTAACTACTCGGTCTTGATTATCTGCATAACAACAAAAGAATACCCGAGTAGCACATATGAGAGAAAATAACGTAATTCGACTCATAAAAATAATAAAACGACACGGAAATGCGTGCCGAAATATGTGAAAAATTGAATAGGAACGGCACGCATCGAATCTCCCCAAACCGAACCATTGCTTGTCCTCAAGCAATCAAACACAAAATCTATGAGAACGGTATACAACTCAAAGCTATTTACACCAACTAGACTGATTACAAAAACTAACTCAAGCTAGCGACACTTAGAAAACATGAACTGACTCAAGCTATGGCTAAATCGAAATAATAACAGTGAACCGTCAACCTTGGTAGGCTTGTTATTGTCGGACTCTCGCGGTTACACTTTACTCTCAATGAAGGGGATAAGGAATATATATGTAAGAAAGAGAGAAAGAGAGACACTCGTCCAATCTGCGACCTATAAACATATGTATGCAATTTAATGTGATGACAATCTCTACCAATCATTTGCGCATTCTAAATAATCCAGACTAAAACACATATCGAGGCATATAACGGTGAAATGGGATATGTAAGTGATGGGTAAAAAGGGGTTATAATTTTGGGAATGTGGAGGTAATAGTCGAGCTAGACAATCCACACTTCCAAACTACATTACCAAACTACCAAATCACACAAACAATAAAATCAACGTCGATTATGGACGATATTCACCATATCATGCTTATTTCACCCAAGTCGACTCCATAAGTATTATCACGATGAAGTGTCGGAGTCCACAACTCATTCTTTTTTCACTTTTCTTTTATTCTTCATCATTTTTTATTCTTTTTTCTTTTTCTTTTTTTTCGTTTTATTTTTGAACATATATACAAGAACCGAAACATATATATACACCAAACCGACTTATCTCAACAAAACATCAATATCACCGTGACTAGCTCGACTAGGATAGGCAATTTAGGATTGTGGTTAATATTGTGATGAAGGGATAGATCGATTTTTAAGTGAAAATTAAAAACGGAAAATGAAAAATAAAAGGGGAATAAGAAAGCCTCAATACATGCTATAGTCATGACCCGAATGCACAAAAACTTAAGAGACAGACTTTACACTTATGCAATTTGATGTTACATGTGAAATAGGGAGAACTACTCTCATTCCTAAATAGACCGATTATGGATGTCATCGGTTTCATAAGGCTCTAAATCTCAGAATTTAAGTAGTTTGCCGACAATTTAGGCCAAGTTTATTCGTTCACTGAAATAGCAATCGAAACATGCCATAACTCGAGACTCGATCAAGTAAACTAAAGTATCACTAAAATGAGATAGAAAAATGAAATGAGTAAAAGATGGATAAAAGTGGTTTCATCATTGTCGTTTAACCCGCTCCAACTCCTAAAATGACTCAAAATTTTGAAAAAAATATGCAAGCTGTAATGCAGAAAATATGCAACTAATGCAAATTAGTTACCCTCCCTGATGGTGGGATTTGTCGTGGATCCCAACCGTCAAATAAATAACCAACCGATCCTAGTGGGTAGCTAGGGTAAGTCGGGTCGAATCCACGGGGACGGTAAGAGGCGTCTAGACTAAGGTCTCCCAAATACGAGACTAAGTCAACGCGCTAAGCTAAACTAGAATGATGAAAAGGGGAGAAGGCTAGACTAGGCTACGGTAACGGAGAGGACAACTAACAAAGGAAACGGGCTAGGATTAGGTCGGGGTCAAAGGGGTAACGGAATGGTCGAGGAAGAGCTAGATTGAAGGAGATAGTCGGGTAATCTCGGTGTGGTCCGGGCTCTCGCAACTTAGACTCACCTAGAGGTTCCACCTAAAACCCATTTTGGCGACACACATGACAAACGGGGTTACTAGCGTGTTATTGTGGCCTAGGTCGCATCCGGGCTCTCGCAACTTAGACCGACCTAGGGGTCGTCCTCACCGGGCTCTCGCGACTTAGTGAGGGAACCGAACCCACAAGCAAACTATTACCCACAAGAGAAAGGCAAGAAAAACAAGCATATGCACATACTAGTCATTCAAGCATTTCAACAAACATGTGATATGCATCAAACCAAGAGGAAACCCAAATCTTCCACCAACATCTCCAAGAATCCCTTAATCATCCAATTAACACCCAAATCACCTTACTAACCCTAGCAAGAGTACTACTCTAACATTATCAAACTAATTCTAACATAAACAAGAGGAAACAACACAAACATCAAAACATACATAATGAAACTACCAAGTATGATGAACAAAACAATAAACAATAACTAAAGATTGAAACTTGAATTAAACAAACAAGATAAAGAGTAAAAGGAAGAAAGGATTATACCATACTAGTGAAGGATGAAAAGATGAACACTTGTATATAAAGAAAACCCAAATTCATCCACCAATGTTGTCAAGATTGAATGGATTCTTCAAGAGATCTCTTAATACAAGATTAAACTAAGATTAACTACTAATTACCGACTAATCTACACTAATCTAATCTAATCTAACCTAAAGAAGTCTAGGGTTTAAGGTCTAATGTCTAACATAAGCTTCACAAAACAAGGGAAGGGTATATATAGGGTTACAAGTGGAAGGAAGATGAAAGAAAGGATGCGGGCTGCCAGGTGGCTCTTCCCGGCCGGGATGAGGTGGTCCCGGTCGGGATGAGGTCGGTCCCGGCCGGGAGGAGCTGGTCCCGGTCGGGATGGACCCAAAACAGCAGCTCCTTGTTTTGCTCCTTCATCTCGGACGGGATGAGGTCATACCCGTCGGGGATGAGTCTTGTAGGCCTCCAATATGATCCTTTTGGTCCCTCCTTGCTTCACATGGACTTCTCATCGATTCTCGGGACTCGGGATCGGGTCTCGGAGGCTCGGGATTGGGTCCCAAGGTCTCGGGGTCGAATCCAAGGCATCGAGTGATCGTTCCTTCACTTCGTTGGCTCCGAAAAGTGTGTATTGAGTCGGAATCGCTCCAACTCTTCATGAATGGTCTCGGGAACCTGAAACGAACTAGAGGAAGCATAAGTAGCCCATAAATCGCTCCCAAAGAGCGATTCCACAAGGAAAATGGGACCAAAACACTACGAAATAGGCACTACAAACTACACTTATCACTCCCCAAACCAAACAATACAATGTCCTCATTGTATCACAATCGGACAACAGAAGAGAGAAAAAAGCAACTAAATAAGCATATCTAAAGAGTGAGTGACAAAGAGATATACCGAATATGTATGAGGTTCCCCAAACTAGACTCTAGACATAGTTCAATTCCGACTCAGGTGCTGACTCCGTGACGACCTCGATTTTCGTGCCCACTTGTTCCGTCTCGAGTTGCGTGCTGGTTCTAGCGCGTTTACTGGGTTGTTTCTCGTGTTCCATGGTATCCTGTGAAAAGGCAGAAAACAAACACGGAAACTCGTGAAATCCAGAAAACACGTAGAAATCAAAAATTAAGAACCCGTCACCCGAATGCAGCAATTAATGTTGGACGCCGGAAGAACTCGACAATCAGACCAGTAAAACCCATGAATGGGGCTGCTAGAAGATGACGGCAGCCGACAAGGGTACGACGTCAACGACGAAGTCAGGCGAAGGGAAGATTGCGAAGGGTGGGGGAGACGGCGAAGTGATTGGCGGCAGAACTGAGCGGCGGGAGCAGATGGAGGTCAGGCGAGGAGGAGCGGAGAGAAGACCGACTGACTGTCGTCGGATGAACTGGGGGCGTAGTAGAGGACGCGTGACAGATGACCGGCGACTGGCGGAGGAACAGTGACAGAGAAGCGGAGGTCAAGGGATGACGGAGTAGGATGGACGAGGTAGATGATGGTGGCGGCAGAGGGATGAAGATTGGGTATTAGGGTATAGATGGAGAAGGGGGTCGTAGCAGGAGGTTGAAAGGGGATCAATGGAGGTTAGAGAGTTTTGAAATTAGACTGAGGGAGAGAGACGAAGTGAGTCGGGTAGACTGGGGATTAGGGCGGGTAGACTGGGCTTAGGCTGAATTCGAGTATATGGGGTGAGTCTAAAGACTGGGATAGAAAGGTTGGGAGACTGGGGGTTAGACTGGGGACTCAATCTGGTATACTTCACTAGACGTGTTGTACTTTATTGCTAAAAGTTACAGTAGCTTACTAATCCTGCACACCATCTTGACACATTATCAGTATCCTCGTTCTCACTCAGTAAAATTAATGTAACTACTTTATTCGAACTTAAAAATAAAATACCCGGGTTGCCTCCCGACCAGCGCTGGTTTTTAGGGTCCCGCACGACCTTGATTCGGCCACTTCATCATTTTATTTTAAAAAACGAATCAACGACCTCAGTAGCATGTCATATTCTCGGGCATAAGAAATATGAAAGCATATATAAGCACACGATAAGATGTTAGCAGCATAAATTGAAATTATAGAACGAGACATTTTATCACTGGATGGCAGACCAAATCACCTGAAACACCGAACTAATCTCCTCGTCAGCAAGACATAAGAAATTAGTGTTAAAACCAAAACACAAAGTGTCAGTGTTCATAAAAATATGGTCAGAAATTAATGGAAGTGGGGCTGATAAACACGAAGGAGGAAAAAGAAGTGGAAAGGAGGGAATGAAGGACAAAACCTTAGAAGGAGAAGGGATAACGAGCAAAGAAACCAATGACTCCTCTCTAATGTAGTCCTTATACTCGTCCCATCGAACCTCAATATTCTCCTCGAACGTGTCATTCTCATATCGGTCCCACTTGATCTCAATTTCCGAATCAAAAGGTTCTTTATCACATAGATTCTCACAAAATGGAGCTGCGAGACTCGTGTTATAACTTTCGTCACAACCTGTCTCACAGTCAAAACAAGGATTCTCAAACATATTCACGTTACTATTCTCACCGACGGGTTCATCATTAGTCAAAGAAAGTGAAAAACTGGGTTTCAGGCTTTCTTCAGCTAGCCAGTCGAAATAATCTACTGCCTCGTCGTAGGACTTGCTTTCGAAATCCTTACATGAAGAATATAGATAAGCCTTTGTAGACTCCATCATACTCTTCAGAACGGTAAGAACAAGTGTTTCATTCATGAAATGTTTTCGTTTCAGAGAGCCGAGCCAGATGCAAAACCGCTGTATATAAGCTCCAAAAGTCTCATCGGACTCTTTCGGAAAATCTATAACAATTCTTATGGAAACGGTGAGATCGGTCTCAAGGAACTGTCGTTCCCTAAGACAAGAGACAAATTAATCAACAAACAAATAAAATTGCGTCGCCTCCCCGGCAACGATGCCAAAATTGATACGGGTAAGTGGCGTCATCGTAATCAAAATAATCCTAGATTACTACTAACGGATAGCTAGCGGTAAGTAGGGTCGATTCCACAGGGAGGCAGGTTGAAAATTATAAGTTAGTCAATTAATCTATTGGGACACAATTTTATAATGATTCGGGATGAACTGACAATAACACAGAATTGATAAAAGTATGAATTAATGAATTAAAAAAATCACCAGAGTCGTCGGATCATTACAAATCAAAAACAGGCAAACATACGATTTCCAAATAATCAGTTAAAATGAGTTAAAGAACATCGACACGGTCCTCTCGGATCACTAGTCATCCGAGAAGTCACCTAACGGGCTCTCGCTACGTATTAGGAAATTATATCGATTACAACGAGTCTTATCCTTTCCCGGGCTTTCGCTACGTAGGTCGGGATTACGAGATACAAACAATCAATTACGGCCTATAATTAATTATTCGTCATTAAGATGTTGCAAAAGCGATTTAACTCATAAAGGTCGATTATTTAGTCATCATAAATAAATCTGTTTCGATTCGTAATTCACCTAAAACTCTAGTGACAGAGAATTAGCTACTCATATTTACAGTAATAATAACAGAATAACACATGATGAAGAATGAAAGACAATGAGAAATAGCTAAAAATAAAAGAGGATAAAAGTTAAAGAAAGAGACGGAAGGAAGAAGAAAATAAAAATACAGTAAACAGAACGAAGGAGGATGAGATTAGGGAAGAGGAAGAAGGTACCGAGACCGGAATTTAGTAGAGTGGAGATGAAGAAATAAAGACAAAAATAATAATAACCCGAATAATGTAAATACTGGAGAATTCAGAGGAATTGAAATATAAATAAACTTGATGAAAGAAAAACTGATTATTTACAATGAATTGAAAACTAAACTAATTACTAAACTAAAGAAGATGTGTTGATGAGAGGATGATTCTGATCATAAAATTTACAGCTCTATTTATAGTGGTTGAGTCCTCAATAACTGCTCCTTAATTCCCTGCTTAAACTACTATCCTCAACCCCATTAACTAGGAAGAACTGAAGTAGTGGGAAGAACTGAAGATGCGTAAGAGGAGGAGATCGTGGGTAGCGCTAACAAAATATCTGCGGTGAATTGGTTTTTGGATGCAGTATCCCATTCTGCAGACTTGGATTTTATGTTGGTAGACTTGAGATCCAAGTCTGCCGACTGAGTTATTCAGTCTAGGCCTTCAAATCTTTACACAGCCTTTCTTAATCTATTGACTTGTGCTTTGCTTGCACTTTCTTAGTCTACAGACTTGTTTCCCAGTCTGCAGACTTGTGCTTTTTTACTTCTTTCCTTCTTCTTAGTCTACAGACTCAGTCTTCTCAGTTTATAGACTTCCTTCCGTCTTCTTAGTCTTTGCACAATGAATCGGTTTTAGAGTTTTAACTATTTTTGACGTAATTGTTAGCTCTTTTAACTACTCGGTCTTGATTATCGACATAACAACAAAAGAATACCCGAGTGGCACATATGGGAGAAAATAACATAATCCGACTCCTAAAAATAATTAAAGGACACGAAAATGCGTGCCGAAATAGGTGAAAAATCGAATAGAAACGTCACACATCAGCGTCAGATTGTCGCCTATCGAACACGATCAAACAAAATTTATAAACTCCAACTGACTACTACGTAGTAGTGGCAAGTCGGGGTCGATCCTCAGGAACGGTCAAGGGTGGTCGATCAAGTCTAATTCTGAGAGTGGTTGGGATCTAGAAAAAAGGGGGTTGCAATAAGGTAGACTAAGCTAATTAAATGAGACAACAACTAAGGCGAACGAAGTAAACGATTAAAACGAAAAACAATAATGATAAAAGCATTAGGGAGAGTCGGGGATTCAAAATTTAAGACAAGGGTACAGACATCACAAGAATTATCACAAGATGAATAAGGAGAGGAGCCACCTTTCGGTTTCCCTACCCGACCTAGCCTAAACCCGCTTTCGCAACAAATACACTAAAGTCTCAAGCCGAGATTACCCGAACCCCGAGTTTCTCCATATTGGTTCAAGTGAGTCAAGCTAACCTAGGTGATCAGGCTAAGTCGACCAGACACAACAATCTCATGCAAGACAAATCACCCTCAAATGCAATAGTTCTCATAAAATAAAACCCGAATCTAGAATTCCCCCTCCCCTAGCCCCCTAACTAAAATCTACTCACTATCCATACAAAACAAAATAAAACAAATAATAGGGAGACTAGGAGAAAGACAAAACATGATGATTAAAGAGGGAATGAAAATTAGTCTAAAACTAAAGAAAGGAAATTACTACTAAAATGATAACTAATCAAGGAAATAAACAACAATGCAAAAATAAGGGAAAACAAATGCTAAAGAGGAAGATGAAGGAAACAAACAAAGGAGGGAGAAAAACAAGTAACAATGGGATTTAAAACAACACTAACATAAAAATGACAAGACAAACAAACAAAGGATTAAAAGAAGATTAAAAAGGAAACTAATTAATGGAGAAAGGGAGAAGGAAAGAAACTACCAACTATGAACAAAATGAAAGGAAGAAGATGAAGATCTTAATAAAGCTTGAATCTTGGAAGAGAAAAGACAAGAACTTTGTCACCAATTCTTGCAAAACTCTTCAATCTTCAAATAAAACCCAAATATTCAACAAAGATGGAAGCTTGATTGTGGAAATGGAAATTAACATTAATTGAAAGAGTAGTTTTTGATCTATTACAAGAAATAATAATCCAATTGAGAGAGTTTACTAAAAACTAAGAAGATGAAATAACTAGAAGCTTTCTACAATCCTTTATCCTTTATATACTAATTGAGAAACCACAAGTAAATAAATGGACATTTGTCAAGTTGTGGTTAATTTATTTCCCGCCTAAATAATTTAGTCTTCGGTAGCTAGCATACTTGAATGTATTCGGTCTATTTTACACATAACATTAGCATAATGTACATATATAGAAATATAATCAACCCTAAATCTTCTGTTACATACCAACAATATAATAATGAGAAATCATATAAAAGTAAAAACATTAGTACTCCGTATTTTTTCCATACTAAATACTCCATAATTCATAGTCAAATACATGAAATTTAGAAATAAAAAATATATAACAATTTAAATTAAATTGAGAAGACACTGATGAATAAGAAAATTTATCAACCCATTTGACAATATTTGACAAAATAAAACATGATTTCATAATATTTTTATTATTTTAATAACAAACTGACTATATAATGTCATCGTCTAATATTGAGCACTAACATATATAATTCAATTTTGACTTTTAAGAAAATTAAGATAACCATGATCTCTATATATGCCAAAATTATGAAAACAATCATAATTGCTAACACGATATTCATTTAATAAGTCGTGCAAGTGCACAGGGCCTAAACTAGTGGAGATCTAAACTAATCTAATGGAGGCACACTTAAGGCACACTTAGGATGAAAACCTAAGGTTACTATATATACTAAACCCTTAATGGGTCACACAACTTAAGGCCCATAATCCAATCTTCTTCCTTTAATTAGACCTTCACCCTATGCATCTTCATATGGCAAAACTTCACCCTGCGATTTAAGGTCATCCGTGAGTTAATACCGCCGGGTGAAATTTCACCGGTCATTTCACCTGATGGACTTTCTCCAGAAATGCAATTTTGGCGCTCCTTTACCGTCGGGCGAAACTTCACCCGGTGGTGAGAGTTTCGCCCGATCATTTCGCCCGCTGGTGAGTGTTCACGAAAATCTTCAGGGAGGTGGAAAACGTCGTCGAGCGAAACTTCGCCCGGTGGTGACTCATCGGGTGAAACTTCACCCGATGGTTTTCTGCCTCTTTTTCCGCTCTCTTTCTTTGTCGATTGATTGGATTACTTGAACTTTCAGTCGTGTGCTTTGCTCTTCGGACTGTATCTCTCTTTCATGCTCATGGAAGCCCGGACACGCTTTTGGTCGAAAATCCTATCAAAGTAGACGGAAAACTACCAAAAACACGTAAAATGCAAAAGAGAGACTCTAATGCGAGAAATACTCAAAATAGGGCGATAATCGCACTCTAATCTCGCAAAACGGAGAAAAAACGGGCTTAAATGGGAGGAAAAACGGTCCAAATTTGACACACAACACTCGCTTGCGCCATTTGTTGAGGTGGAGAACTTTGATATAGTGTAGATGATACCCTCTTTGAAACCGTTGAAACATTTCAGCGATTTTTGCTTCACGATTGCTTGAATCGTGGTACCCTGTCAAAAAAACAAATAAATCTATAAGAATGATATTACAAAATCGAAATAATGAGGAAAGGGGCAGAACATGAGTGACAGAATAACGTACAGAATTTTCGACCAAAACCATCTTAACACTGTAAATGAGCTCCGTTTTAGAAGAGCTATTGCCAACTTGCGAATCATTGTTGTTCGGCTTCCGTACCCACTTCCGCATCACCCTTGTTGTTACAGATATAACATTCATATTTGCGGTTATTTCGGAAATAGACTTGGCTTGAAACTGTAATGTCATTAATAATTTCTGAATTGGAAAAGGATTTCGGAAATGGAAGGATGGAAGGAAGGATTCTATATTAATTACTTGCATTAAATAGAGTTGTAAGGTTACCTCATTACTTCAATTAGTTGTCGCAGTTAATTGTTTAATAAAAAGTTGAAGTTTCACCAAAAAAAAGTTGAAGTCAGTTTTTCTTCAAGTTGATAAAAGAAAGGATTCTATATTAATTGCTTGCATTAAATATAGTTGTAAGGCTACCCCATTACTTCAATTAGTTGTAGGAGTTAATGGTTTAATAAGCAGTTGAAATCAGTTTTTCTTCAATTAGTGGGAAGAAGTTCACATAAATTGTAATTGTAACCTACTAATGATGTACGTGATGTAATACATTATAATTGTTGTTCATTTTTTTAAAGGGTTTTTCTATGAGGTACCTCTCAACTATTGGCTTTTCCAAGTGATATCTCTCGCCTTTTTCGAATTAAAGGGTGTACCCCTATAAACTTTACTTATCACTTCATATCATAACTAAAGTGATAAGTGTATTACTATTATTTTTTTAAATGAATAATTAGCATACTAATCAATTCAATTTGATGCTTCAAATCACCTCTCTTTCTTTATCATTCACCAAACCACCAAATGTCCACCACAACGCACCTTTGTAGGCGGCCGATGTCGACCTCTCTTTCTCACTCTTTTAAATCTTTCAACCTCAATCCCTTCGTCACCCTATGTCGTAGTGTGGTGGAATGTTCTTCGAGTAAAATATGAAAATTAAATAAATATATCATGGTTGATGAAAGTAAATTAGGGAATAATCACTATTTATATCATCAATTGAGGAATTTTCATTGGAAAATTATAACCTTGGTTACAATATAGAGTAATTTACAAAAAGTTTAAGGGTACGCCATGTAATTCGAAAAAGACAGGGGCACCACTTGGAAAAGCCAATAGTCGAGGGGTACCAAATAGAAAAACCTTTTTTTTAAAATCGAAAGCAAACTGTCATTGGTGTGCCAGCTATGAGCCATGTAGGATACAATGTGGCAGGATGACGTGGGTGAATATGGTGAGGAGAAATGTTTCTACTTTAAAAGATAAAAGATATAGATAAAGTAATTTTAAGCAAATTAAAAAAAATCGGTTAGCTGAACCATCATTCATGCATCAACTTGGTGCGATTTTGTAATTACATTTTTAGTAAAAGTAAATATATCCAGTTTTGATTTTTGTCGATACGTATTCGATACAGTTTTTACAAAAAACGTATCCCATATACGGATACCCTTATAGTCGTATAGTATAGTGTATCCAAATATTCGTACAATTGAAATCATTTACCTCATCGTATACGACTATACGTATAATAAAATCATATTGTTGCTAACCTTAAGTTCTACTTTTAAAGTCAAACATTTCCTTTTTAAAACTTGTCTATATGTTAATCCCTTCGGTTTTTTGAATTGTAACATTTGATTAAAATACTCCTCACAGATCTTAAAGTGTATTGCAATTTCAAAGAACCAAATGGATTATACAGAAGACCTACTCTTCTCCCATGATTGGGTCAGTTGCTCGGACTCTCACAGTGTAATTGGAACTCTCTATAAGCTCTCATGCGAGCTCAATGAAGAAAAATGCGAGGCCATCATAAGTGGAGTACTAGGATTGTACTTGGGTCATTCCTTAATGCAACAAACGCTTTTTGGGTATTTGGCTTAGTTATTGTAATCCCTTGATTCAAATCCAAAGAGGTACGCTTTCCTTTTGGACACTTTTCAGAACGCAAGAGAATTGTTAATCTTTCCGACAATCTATAAGAGAAAATATAGTCGTGTGGGATCTTGTTTGATTCGTCTTTGTGAGTAGATTAAGAGTATCAATTTTTATCATTTTTCTTAATGTAAAACAAAAGATATCGACAGTGTAAAACGTGTCTCGGCAGGTGTGAAAAAGCAAACTTACCCTTTGGACTTGAACGGAGACAGTATATTAAATTAATGCTTGGACTGAATCAAATTTGTCCTTACCCATGAAAATTAAGCAAATTTATTAAGTGAATTATAAGACTGTATTATACCATAAGATCATCTGTTAATGAAAAGTTCAAATATTTATTAATAGTTCCCTCTTTAAATTGATAACATCTCCCTTTAATTTTGAGTAATTCCCTATTATCTATTGGTCCGTTGTATAGAACAATCTTGTGAAAGAGTTTGGCCCTGTTTGGTAAACAGCGGATTAATATTGGCAGAAGCAGATTTAAAAAGCAGATTTGACTAGCAGAATCAATTGACAGATTTGACTAGCAGATTTAATTAGCAGAATTGCTTTAGTAGTGTTTGGTAATTAGCTGTTCTAGATTAGCGGATTGATTAATTGATTTGTAAAATGATAAAAAATGACATAAGCAAAATTTTGATTAAAATATGCCAAACATACATCACACCAACCATTTTAAAATAATTAATATCGTCGATTTCTTCTACTAGACATTAAAGCTGAACTTTGAAATTAATATGTCAAATTCTAATATGCGGTAAATTAACAAAAAAGAATTAGAATTTGACGGCATATTTCCTCATATTCAATCGTAGAACTAATTCAATTGACGTACAACCAAATAAATTGAATGTCATCAAGGAAGACATACAACTCTAGAATCCTATAAAATACGGAAATTTGAAGCAATTGAAAAATAAACCGAACATAAATTAATTACTGCAAAAAAAAATCAAGAAAGACGTACCTTATGAGATGAATTATGAAAGTGAATCAAGATAATGATGAAGGTAGGGTTTGATTGGCAAAGGGGTAAAGAGGTAAAAAATAGAAAATTGTAATCTGCTAAGTGAATATGCTGCTACTAGCAGCATATTGTAAATTGGCGGATTGGACTCGAATATGCCGTTTGAATCTACCATTTATCAAACACTTAAATTGGCGGATCTTATGGTCAAACATGCTAATCCATCCCTATATGCTGATTTTTGGCGGATCCGCCGACAACCAAACACCCCCTTTCTCTGAAAATAAGGGATTAGTGTTGTTATTACTGGAAGAATTCCTTAATTAAACGGTCCCATGTCATGAGATCAATTCATTACCTAAGAGTCAAAAGTTGTTAGGTTAATATCTTTATTTTCCTTGAAAACTTTCATGATTAAGTTGGGTTTCTCATAATTTGGACTCGTCCTATAATATATGATGACTTTATATGAAACCTTTAGTTGTTGTTATAATCAATCTTATTATGTAGAATAAATTTGTTGGAAATTTTCTAATTATTGTTATGAATCAATCGTAGGCTATAGAACAACCTCATACAACAAATGGACAAATTAAGATGTTACTTCTTAGTATAAGTTATTGTCTAACGTATTACAAATTGTTACATAGAAGAATCTCACCATTAGATTATTCCAATTACAACAAGCCAACAAAATAGTTAATTAAATAGGTAGAGTAGCAACAATGAAATTTATTTATCAGTTAATCTTGTTTGTGATGAAACTATCCATCGTATTATAACGGATCAATAATCACCATTTAGATAAATAAAGACAAAACATTAGTATGGTCCATGTGATTTATTTTCATTCTTTTCCATCCAAATGAATATTACTAGCCTTTTTACTCGTGACGGGTGGTTTAAATCTATCAACAGTAAAAATACATATAATTAAGTCATATATACTTTGTTCGTCTCAATAATTTTTTTTAGTCTTTGTGATGGATAGATTAACTAAAGGTAGATTTATCATTAAGATTGATGCATATATGACGATTACATAACCTTTTGTGATTATATGCGTGCACATATCTATTCATCATATTCGAATAAGGCTATATGACGAAAAAACAAGATTGAGCACGTTATGCATAGACCTGACAAAACTGGTCTGATCCGAATGTCCCGACCTAAATAAGTCAACGCGAACCCGACTCGACGTCCGACCTGAAGACCCGAGGTTGACCCGTAACCTGAATTGATCTGTGCTAACTCGAAAGTGACCCGACCATTATTATTGAAAATGAATAGATATCAAAAAATTTAAAAATATCAAACCCAAAAACAATCCAAACCCGAAATGACCCGGCCCGATGTGAAGTCAACCCGATTTTTATAACCCGAAAGTGACCCATCCTGAAGCTAACCGACCCGACCCCGACCTAGTTGACCTGTTTGCCAAGGCTAGTTATGCATCATTATGAAAGAGATAAAGAAAATAATTAATATGTAATGCGGTGACTTTGATGGGCATAATGTGCTCGTCGGCATGTATTTAAAGGTGTGAGAATTAGATTCTGGTATCAAATCGTCCAGTTAGACATTTGAAAATCTGACACACCCTAAAAACTGACTCGGGTAATCAGTCGGCTAGGTTAGTAGCAGCCGAAGCGAACTTTGGCTGGGCACACTTCAAGGAACTGATTGAGTAATCATATACCGTACGTTATATGATGATTTTTATTATTAACTGATTGAGTAATCATATACAGTATATGACTAAAATATGTTTAGTATTAAAAAAAGAAAAATTAATACAGTGATCATATATAATTTATCTCTAAATGTAAATTTATTTACATATTTAATTGATTGAGTAATACTGCGTAGTATATGATTAAAATATTCATAATATAAAAAAATAAAATTAAAATATTGTTGTCTTGAATAAAGTCAGAGAATTAAACGTGATACTATATATACGATTACATATGGTCGTATAACTTATCTCCATATATAAATTTATTTATATTTTTTATAATTAACTGATTGAGTAATATATACCGTATATGATTAAAATATGCGTAGTATAAAAAAATAAGATTAAAATATTGTTGTCGTGTATTATTTTTTGTCTCATTTTGCAAATGAAAGAATAATTAATAAATCTTCAATTTCGAAACAATTTTATCTTTAAATTACAAATAATAAAAATAAGGATTAATAATAGAAGATTACTCCCTCTAATTCTTTGTGTTTGCAACGTATTCCATATTTGACAAATTCATTAGGTTTGCTACATTTCCAATTTGGCTTTATTTTTATTATAAAATGATCAACATACCCTTCATTTTTCATTATTATATTCCAAAATATCCACTAACTTTTTACATATCTAACTTTTTTTTCATTATTATATTGTTTAATCTCACAATAACATCATTCATAGTGGCCCACACTTGCTTTTCTTATTTTTTGTGCAAATAGTAATGCAATATGGTACTCCCTCCCCCTGCCCCTTCTCCCAATCACACTCCTCTCCTCACTCCCTCACTTCATTGTTCGGTCCTCACTTTTCAAACCATAGATCCATCACAAGTCACAACTCACCACCTTCAGATCCCTAGCCTCCTCTTGTCGCCATCAACATCTGACCGTCAACATTGACGCTCTTCTTAGTTCTTAGTGTAAGTGTGTACTCTGTAAAGTTGCTGAAATTACTAAAAGACACTGACGAAGTCTGTACAGTTGCTGAAATTTGGCAGAATTGAGGAATGTAGGACAAAATAAAATAAAGTAGCGAGATTTGCGGGTAGACCCGGACCCGAACAGGACCCGACGGATTTGGGTCTGGGTCTGAAAATTTTGAACCCGGTCGGGTTTGGGTCGAGTCTGGGTCCAGGATAATTTTGACGGGTTTGGGTCGAGTCTGGGTCCAGGGTAATTTTGACGGGTCTAGGTCGAGTCTGGGTCCAGAGTAATTTTGACGGGTCTAGGTCGAGTCTGGGTCCAGGGTAATTTTGACAGATCCGGGTCTGGATCTTAGTGAATCCGGTCCAGACTCGTCCCATTATCATCCCTAATTTAACCTGTCATATTAATATAATTCACAAACAAGAATTTATTTTTTAATTTTACTTTGAATTTTGATAATTATACATTCATCAAAGAGGGGCCAAGAAAAGGTCTAAAAGTGGCGAATATAATAAGGCAAAGTCATGTATAGGTAGACCTATCAAAAACACTTTTAAATAGGAGGATTGTCCCTTTAATTGGGGCCCAAAGAGAAGGCCTGCCCGTAACAAAGGCGAATGAATGTGTGGGCTGTGTTTTATAGCTTATCCACAATCGACAGTAAAGCCCTTCCAAAAAGCAAATATTTCATTACATCCAATCATGATTTTAGCAAATGTTGAAATTCCATCCACACTATTCTTTTTTTTTTTTTGAAACCTCCATCCACACTATCTAATCCACAAATAAACTTGCGGACCATGTTTTAAGCTCTAATAAATCAACATTACAAAAAAATAAACTTGCTATTGTTGAATTTTATTCTAAAAATATTCATTTACACTAATGCTCCACTAAAAACAAGCATTCAAATAAAAAATTTCAAGAGTTAAAAATTGTTTCTAAACAATACAATCAAACTAAAATCATTGTGTTGGTCAAGGTTTTCACTATTGCGCTACAAATTTGAACCACTTAAGTAATAATCATATTGTTTTCATAAGTTAACGAAGATTACATGCAAAATAGTATACATATGATTTCAATTCAGTTGTATGATGAAACTACCTATACGACTAATAAGACTGTCATTTTAATTTTGTGGAATTCTTATTGAAATATATCAAACTTAAATAGATTTCAAAAAAATATCAATCTTAGACATAAAACAAGTCAAATATAGTGAGTATGTCAAATTCTTTGTGATTAGTATTAACAAAAGGTAAATTGATATACCTTAGATAACATTTTTTTTGTGATTTTTTTAAAAATGGAATACTCCTTTAAAAGAGGTCATTTCATTAACACAGAATCTAGAGAGATAGTTATTCATAGATCACTTTTCATTATCACTGTTTGTATTATTCGTATTTATTTTAATATTAAACTAGTATAGCACCCCCGTAAATACGCGGTAATTTATTTTATTACTTTTAATGTAAATACGTGGTAATTTAGTTTATTATTTTTAATAGATGAAACATCTAAAATTACCAATAATAAATTAGGTACTATATAGTTGTGGAGTATATGTTTTTATTTCAAATAAGATACTTAATACAATACTCCCTCCTTTCTCTTGAATAAGCCCCATATTCCTCTTTGGACCTTTTTTTGGATTAGCCCCATTTCCTAATAAGGTAAAGTTCTAACTTTTTTTTTACTACTTTACTCTCATATAATTTCTCATATTATTCTCTCATCCACTCATTTAATACACTTAATCTACCCCACCCATTTCTTAAAAAGACAACAAATACCCCTACTCTACCCCTTTTCCTTGGTATCCGTGCCCACCCCTAAAGGGGCTTATTCAAGATAAAGGAGGGAATATAAAATAAGCCGTAATTAAAAGTACTCCCTCCGATTACCTATTTTCTTCCCATTTCTTTTTGGGAAAGAAAATAAAGAGAAAGTAATTATATTAGTAGAATAATGGAATTGGAATGAAAAAGTAAGAGAAGGAAATATTATATTAATTAAATGAGAAAAAGTAGAATGAAAAAGTAGGAGGGAAGAATATTATATTAATTAAATGAGAATGAGAAAAAGTGTGGTGAAAAAGTAGGAGAGAGAAATATTAGTAGTATTAATTAATGAAGAGGTAAAACTTTCCTTAAATGGAAAGAGGGAAGAAAATAGGTAATCGGAGAGAGTATTAAAGTTAGAAAATATTGTCCTATTCTACACTAAAACAAATCAATGCAATCAGAACACTTGAGTTCATTTTTTGTATTTCAATAGCATCATAGTCTATATTATAGACATGAATATATTTAGATATATTAATTATATAGTGAATTGAGATTAATGTAAAAAAACAAAAATTGGCCTTAGCCCAAATATTTTTAGTGGCGTTAATCAATCAATATATATATATATATTTTAGGCTTTTTTCGAGCGATCTCATTGGTCCGTTCAATCAAACCTCAAATTAGGAAAGTATCATAAATAAATAAAAAAATCAATTAGAGAATCTTTTGATTATTACAATATATATTTAATCTATTATATTAATGTGATATTTTACAATTCTGACGTGAAAACCTTTAGAGTTCATTTTTTTTAAAACATTATCGTAAAATAAATTATAAAAATGAAATAATTAGATTCGTGTTAAAAAATGCTTTCATTAGAGTATAAATTTCATATCATTTGTTTCACATTATGTGATGAATTTATAACATATAACAGTTTAAAATTATCCCACATCGACAAATTACAATATGATAATGAAATTCTATATTATAAATAAAGAGTAATAATTCGTTCTTCGATATCTACCAAAAGTCTTTTGAATCTCAAAAAGAGTTTCTAAGACTATAAAAACTTAAGTAATTATCCTATATCGAGATGATGAAATTTTATATTATAAATAAGAATAATCATTCGTTTTAAATATCGACCAAGAAAAACTTTTAAATTATCCCACATCGAAAAATTATGATGGGATACGTTGATAAATTCTATATTATAAATAAGACTAATCATTCGTTATTAAATATCAATCAAAAAAAACTTTTAAGTCTTAAAAAATCTCTTAATAAGACTACAAACTTTAAGTAAAAAATAATCTTTTGACGAAAAATTATAATAAGGCGATGAAACTTTATATTATAAATAATACTCCGTAGTAACCATGTGCTCTTAGATATTAACCAAAAATATTTTGAGTCTTAAAATATATATTAAGACTATAAACTTAACTAAAACTATCCCACATTTGAAAAATTATAAAGTTTCATCAAACATAAATCTTTTGAGTCTTAAAAAAGTTGTCAAGACTATACACTTAAATAAAGAAATTATAATAAAGTGATGAAATTCTATATTATAAATAAAACTAAAAAAAATTCTTTAGACATCAACGAAGTTAAGTAATTCTCCCACATCGAAAAATTATGATGGGCTTATGAATTTGTACTAAAGAAGAGTAATCATAGTTTTTAAATATCAGCCAACAAAAAAACTTATGTTTTTTTTTTAAAAAAAACTATGATGAAATTCTATGTCATTGTTTGTGTAGTCTTGAGTTTATAAAGGATCTTAATAAGATTACAAATTTAAAATTATCCCACATCGAAACAATTAAAATAAGTTACGGTAATGATTCTATATTATAAATAAGACTACAAATTTTAGTTAAATTTATCCCACATCGACAAATTATAATAAGGTGATAGATTTTTATATTATAAATAAGACTAATTATTTGTTCTTAGATTCTTAGATATCAATCAAAATCTTTTGAGTCTTAAAGGAACTATTAAGACTGTAAACTTGAGTAAATTATCCCACATCTAAAAATTATACCCCTCTCTTTTGAGTCTTAAAGGAACTATTAAGACTGTAAACAATAAGTAAATTATATCCCACATCAAAAAATTATACTACCCATAATAAGACGATCAAATTCTATTATATAAATAAAAGTAGTCATTTCTCCAAATTATGATGAAGTGATTCAATTCTATATTATAAATAAGATTAATCATTCATCCTAAAAAAAGTTCTTAACGAAGATGTAATCTTTCGTCCTTAGATATTGATCAAAAATATTTTGAAACAAAAAAAATTTCTAGGACTAAGACTATATAGTTAAATTATAATTATCTCGCATCGAAAAATGTAGATGGATTGATGGAATTCTATATATTATAAATAAGTGTAATCATTCGTCTATGAATAAAAGTTCTTAATTAGACTATATATCTAAACTTAAATAAATTTAAGTAAAATTATCCACATCGAAAAATTATAATAATGTGAATTTTTATTATTATATAAATAAGAGTAATCATTCATCCAAAATATATAATAAGATAATCCATATGTTTATACTAAAAGTGGAATATTTTAAATGCTTAAATACAACACTATGGGTTAAATACCGACAAAAAAACTTTTGAATCTTAAAAAAACTTTTAATATACAAGACTACAAACTTAAAATCATCCCACATTGAAAATTGTGATGAAATTCTATACTTCGTATTATAATAATCAAAACTTAAAAGGAGCTTTTAAGACTATAAGCTTTAAGTAAATTATCTCACATCGAAAAAAAATTGACGAGCTGATGGAAGACTATAAACTTAAATAAATCATCCCACATCAAAAAGTTATGATAAGGTGATGAAACTTTATAGTATAAATAAGACTAATCATTCGTTCTTAAATATCAATAAAAAATTCTAAGTCTTAAAAACTCTCTTAATAAGACTACAAACTTAACTAAAATAATCTCACATCGAAACATTATAATAAGGTGAAACTTAAGTAAAACTATCCCACATCCGAAAAATTATAAAGTTTTATCAAACAAAAATCTTTTGAGTCTTATAAAGGTTCTTAAGACTATACACAAAAGACTAATTATAATTGTTTCCTTAGACATCAACCAACAATATTTTGAGTTTAAAAAAGTCTTAATAAGACTACAAAATTAAAATTATCCCACATTGAAACAATTAAAATAAGGTACGGTGATGATTTTATATTATAAATAAGACTACAAATTTTACTTAAATTATCCCACATCGACAAATTATAATATGGTTGTGGTTCTATATTATAAATAAGACTAATTATTTGTTCTTAAATATGATATCAATCAAAATCTTTTGAGTCTTCAAAAAACTCTTAAGACCATAATAAGACGATGAAATTCTTTGGTGATGAAATTCTATATTATAAACAAGATTAATCATTCATCCTTTGATGTCAACAAAAAAAACTTTTAGTTTTAAAAAAAACTATTAATAATACTACAAATAAAGTTAAATTAAAATTATCAGGTGATATAATTCTACGTAATCTTTCGTTCTTAGATATTAACCACTTTTGAACTTAAAAAAAGTATAATTAAAGTATATAGTTAATGTATAATTATCCCGCATCGAAATTAAGATGGTGTGATGAAATTCTATGTATTATAAATAAGAGTAATCATGCATCCGTCTATAAATAAAAGTTCTTAATTAGACTATATCTAAACTTAAATAAACTTAATTAAAATTATCCCACATCGAAAAATTATAATAAGGTGGATTTTTTTATTATATAAATAACATTAATCATTCATGAAAAGTATATACTCCAACAAGATGATCAAATTCGATTATATAAATAAAGAGTAATCGTCTATCATCTAACATAAACTTAAATATGATGAGGTGATGAAGTTCTATATCATAAGTGAGTAATCTTATGGTTTTAAATATCAACCAACAAATTTTGAGTCTTAAAAAGCTTTTAAAAGGACTAGAAACCTAAAATTATCCCACATCGAAAAAATTAAAATAAGGTGATGATTCTATACTATAAATAAGAGTAATCGTGCGTTTTTCTGGGTCTTTAAAGCATATCTTAAAACTATAAACCTTGAGTAAATTATCTTATTTCGAAAAATTATGATGAGGCGATAGAATCTTATATTATCAATCAAAAAAATTATTCGCATGTATTCTTTTGAGTTTTAGAATAAGTTCTTAAGACTATAAACTTAGTTGAAATTAGATTTGATTACTAATATCATGTGATTATCTTATTTATTATAATGATATAGATTGATCAAGTTTCTTACTCCGTATTTAACGAATATAAATCATCAATGTAATTAAACCAATTAACCCGAAGCCAGGGCTTTAATCTAGTAATTTATTATTTTATACTATAATATTTCACATACAAAGTTTGCACCTTTGTTTTAATTTTATAAATAATAAAGTGAATGAATTTACCACCATCGGTTCACCTGACCAACCACTTTACATATTTATTTTAATTTTATTTTCTAGGGAGATAATTTCCATTTTAATTATTGTATTCATTCATTTATTACCAAGACTATAAACTTGTAAAAGATTGACATAATGTAATGTTCTTTAGGCTGTAACATATTAATAAAGCATACATCAAAATAAATCATCTTTTATATTTTTAAAATACAACTTCCATAATTTTGAAGTAAATAAACCAATTAATGATATTAAATAATTATTGAGATTCTAAATCTAACTATGTGCAAATCTTGAACATATATATATGGTAGACCCAAAATCAATATATATATATAAAGGAGGAAGTTTTCGAGCGATATGATTGGTCCGTTACATCAAAACACAATTTAGGAAATTTTAATAAAAAATCAAATAGAGAATTTTTTAATTATTTTTATAATACATTTAATCTATTATATTAATGTAATGTTTTATAATTTTCATCTAAAAATCTTTAAATTTTGTTTAACAAAAAGTTATCTTAAATAAAATTATAAAAATGAATTATTTAGATTCGTGGTAGGAAACTCTTTCATTAGAGTATAAATTTCATATTATTTGCTCGAAAAAAAGTGATGAATTTATTACATATAAAGATATTAAAGTTATACCACATCGACAAAATATAATAAGGTGATGAAATTCTATATTATAAATAATAGTAATCATCCGTCCTTAGATATCTACCAAAAATCTTTCGAGTCATAAAAAATTCTTAAGATTATAACCTTAGATAATTATCCCACATCGAAAATTATGATGAGGTTATTGAATTCTATAATATAAATAAGAGTAATCATAGTTTTTGAGTATCGACTAAAAAAAACTTTTGAGTCTTAAAAAAACTCTTAATAAGACTACTTAAAACTGTCCACATTAAAATTAGATGATATTCTATATTATAAATAAGAGTAATCATGTGTTCTTTTGGTCTTAAAATGAGTTCTTAAGACAGTAAATTATCTCATATCAAAAAATTTATGATAATGGAATTATATGTTGTAAATAAGACTAATCATTCGTTCATAAAATCAATAAAAAAAACTTTTGAGTCTTAATTAGAAAATATCTTAATAAGACTATAAACTTACATAATCTTCCATCGAAAAATTATAACAAGGTGATGAAATATATTATAAATAAGAAATAAGAGTAATTAATTCTATAATAAGACGATGAAATTATAATATACAAATAAAAGTAATCATTCCTCCAAATTATGACTGATCATTCGTTATTAGAATTCTTCCAAAACTTAATTGAGTCTTGAAAATCTCTTAAGACTATAAACTCAAGTAAAATTATTACAAGAGTTCTTAAGACTATATCTAAACTTAAGTTAGAATTATTCTATATTGAAAAATTATGAGGTGATGGAATTTGATATTATAAATAAGATAAATCATTCGTTTTTAGATATAAAAAAAAAAAATTGAGTCTTGCAAAAGTGCTTGAGATTATAAACTTAGGTAAGATTATCCCACATCGAATAATTATAATAAGGCGATCGAATTTTATTATATAAATAAGAGTAATCGTCCATTCTTAAGTTAGATATAAAAACAAACTCTTTTATTATTGTAATTATCCTAACGTTGTCTCACATCGAAAAATTATGATGACGTGATGAGTTCTATATTATAAATAATAATCATTTGTCCTTGGATATCAGCTAAAAAAATTTGAGCCTTAAAAATGCTCTTAGGACCGTAAGCTAATGGAAAAGAGAAATCATTCGTGTTTAGATATTAACAAAAATCTGAGTTCTAAAAAGAGTTTTTAAGACTATAATTATGAGGTGATGAAATTCTATATCACAAATAAGAGACATCATTCGTTTTTCGATATTATATAACCAAAAAAATTGTTTTATAAAAGCCCTTAAAGCTATAAATTTAAGTAAAATTATTCCACATTGAAAAATTATAATAAGGTGATAGAAATTCTACTATATAAATCATCAATCTATATATATATACTTAATTTTTCGAGCGATATGATTGGTCTGTTGCATCTAAACTTAATTTTGGAAACTATCATCAATAACAAAAAAATCAAGTAGTGAATCTTTTAATTATTATAATAATATATATCTATCAAATTAATGTGATGTTTTGTCATTTTCATCTTAGAATCTTTAAATTTCGTTTAACAAAAAATTATCGTAAAAAAAAATTTTAAAAATGATATAATTGGAATCTAGGTAAAAAATGCTTTCATTTGAGTATAAATTTCATATTATTTGTTTCATATTATTTGCTCGAAAAAGTGATGAATCTATTACATATAAAAATAATAAAGTTATCCCACATCGACAAATTATAATAAGCTGATGAAATTCTATATTATAAATAAGAGTAATCATCCGTGCTTAGATATCCACAAAAAATCTTTCGAGTCTTGAAGAACTCTTTAAGATTAAGATTATAAACTTTAACTAATTATCTCACATTGAAAAATTATGATGAGATTAAGAAGTTTTATACTATAAATAAGAGTAATCATTGTTTTTAAATATCGACCCAAAAACTTTTGAGTCTTAAAAAAATTCTTAATAAGATTAAACTTCAAATTATCCCACATCAAAAAAAAATAAAAATAAGATGATGATTCTATATAATAAATCAAATAAAAGTAATCATTCCTCCAAATTATGATGAGGTGATGAAATTCTTTATTATAAATAAGAGTAATCATTCGTCCTTAAATATCAACAAAAAAACTTTTTAATCTTAAAAAAAACTCTTGATAAGATGGTACCCCATCAATTTTTTTTGGATATACTATAAAAAAAACTATAATAAGATGTCACTAAAAAAACTCAGAAGACTATAAACTTATATAAAATTTATCCCACATTGAAAGATTATAATAAGGGATTTTATACATGGAACCCTCATGTTTTTAGTTTTTCTATATGGTACCTCTCCACTTTTATAATCACACATGTTACTCCTCACTTTTAGTGTATTATGTCTTTATACCTTTAAACGCCCCTAAAAGGAGGGGTACCATGTGATTATAAAAGTGCAAGGATATCATATAGAAAAGCTAAAAACATAGAAACACTATGTAGAAAATCCCTTATGATAAAGTGGTGAAATTAAACTTAAGTATATTATCCCACATCGAAAATTTATGGTGCGTTGATGAAATTATCTACTCCCTCCATCCCAAAGAGATGTTCTCATTTGATTATTTTATTCCTCACATTGTAATAAAAGTGGTAACATCTTAGTGGGACGGAGGGAGTATTATAAATAAGAGTAGTCATTCATCAAATTATGATGTGATGAAATTCTATATTATAAACAAGATTTCATATTATTTTCTCGAAAAAAAAGTGATGAATTTATTACGCACTCCATAAAAGTAGATAAAATTATCTCACATCAAACAATTATAATAAGGTGATATAAACAATAATATATATTTAATATAAAAAGAGACTTTTTTCAAAGAATTTTTAAGGTTATAATGTTGAGGTGATGAAATTCTATATCACAAATAAAAGACATCGTTCATTTCTAGATATCAACCAAAAAAAATTTAGTCTTATAAGCTCATATAGTTATAAATTTAAGTAAAATTATCCCACGTCAAGAAATTATAATAAGGTGATGACATTCTACTATATAAATAAAAGTAATCATTCATTTATAGATATCAACGAGAAATCTTTTGAATTCTAAAAAGCATTTTTAAGACTATAATTAAGTTTTGATGTAAAGGACGTCATTTACATCGAAACTCAATTTAAGAAAATATCATTAATAATAAAAAAAATTCAAATAGAGTATCTTTTAATTATTACAATTAATATATTTTATCTATTATGTTAATGTGATGTTTTATAAATTTTCATCTAAAAATCTTTAAATTTCATTTAACAAAAAGTTATCCTAAATAAAATTACAAAAATGAATTAATTAGATTCATGGTAAAAAATGCTTTCATCAGAGTATAAATTTTGTATTATTTGTTTCATATTATTTGCTCGAAAAAGTGATGAATTTATTACATATAAAGATATTAAAGTTATCCCACATCGACGAATTATAATAAGGTGATGAAAATCTATATTATAAATAATAGTAATCACACATCGACAAATTATAATAAGGTGATGAAATTATATATTATAAATAATAAATAATACTCCAGTAATCAACCGTTCTTAGATATCCACCAAAAATCTTTTGAGTCATAAAGAACTCTTAAGATTATTGAGTCTTAAAAATGCTCTTAAATTAGGATCGTAAGCTGATGGAAAAGAGCAATCATTTGTGTTTAGATATTAACCAAAAATCTGAGTTATTCTAAAAAGAATTTTTAAGACTATAAACCTAAGTAGAATTATCACATATCGAAAAATTATGATGAGTTGATGAAATTCTATATCACAAATAATGAGAGACATCATTCGTTTCTAGATATTAACTAAAAAAAATTGTTTTATAAAAGCAACTATAAGTTTAAGTAAAATTATCCCACATCAAGATATTATAATAAGGTGATAGAATTCTACTATATAAATATGGAGTAAAAGCAATCATTCGTCTTTAGATATCAACGAGAAATACTTTGAATCCTAAAAGAACTTTTTAAGACTATAAACTTAAATAAAATTATCACACATTGAAAAATTATGATAAGTGTATAAATTGAAGTAAAAATTATCCCACATCGAAATATTACAAAAAAGTGATGAAATTTTATTATATAAATAAAAGTAACCATCGTCTTTAGATATCAAACATAAATATTTTTGAGTCATAAAAAGAGTTCTAAAAGAGTTCTTAAAACTATAAATTTAAGTGGAATTATATATAACACATCGAAAAATTATGATGAGATATCGTAAATAAGAGAAATAATTCGTTTATACTCCGTAATAAGGTGATCGAATTTTATTATATGAATAAGAGTAATATCATTTGTCCTTAATAACTTACATGAAAAACAAAAGCTTTCGGATCTTAAAAAAATCTTAAGACCATAAACTTAATTAAGTAAATATAGACTATAAACTTGAGTAAAATTTCTGACATAGATTTTTTTTTTACAAAGTCATGAATTTCATAGATATAAATCAAACATCTTTTGAATTTTAGAAAAGTTTTTAAGACTATAAATGTGTGTGAAATTCTACAATCATCAGTAAGAGAAATTATTCATTTTTAGATATTAATAAAAAAATCTTTTGAGTCCTATAATAGCTCTTATGGTTATAGATAGAATTAAAATTATCCCACATCAAAAAATTTCATCAAGGTGATGAATTTTATTATATAAATAAAAGTAACCGTCTTTAAGTATCAATCAAAAATCTTTTGAGTTCTAAAAAGAGTTCTTACAATCATAAATTTAAGTAGAATTATCACACAAAGAAAAATTATGATGAGTTGACTTAGAAAAATCTTTTGAATCTTATAACAATTCTTAAAAGCTATAAATTGAAGTAAAATTATATTGAAGTAAAATTATACCACATCTAGAAATTATAATAAGACGATGTAATTCTATTATATAAATAAAAGTCTGTCAACCAATAGTTCCACAAATTTATGCAATCGTCTAACCTGGTGTCATTACCATTTTCATTAAAAATAGGCCCGTGCATCGCACGGGCTTTCCAACTAGTTTTATATATTTTGCATAGATGTATAGAAATATGAGGTGAGACTCAATTAATGTAATAGAGTGCAATTAGGCGGAAAATTGGATGCACGAGAGTTTGCCACCTAATCACATTTTTAGTAATCCCTATTCTTTTACTTAGTATATAGGGGATGTTACTCTAAATAACAATTTTGTTTTGTACTCCGTATATGTTTCTATAAAAAACGTAACTCTTTTATATTTTTATATTATTTTATGTTAAGCGTATATTGTTTGGTACTATTGTTACCTCCATTAGTAATTAATCTCTTAAAAAAAATTTTTAACGAGGGATCGTTTCTCAGGACAACTAATTTCGTTAAATAATTCTATGGAGTACTCCCTCCGTTACAAAATATAAGTAGTTTTAGAAGATTAAAGACTTTATTTTTTATAAGTTGTTTTACATTTTTCAATGTTTTTCAATTTTCAAAACAGCTTAATATTCACTTAAAATACTTCCTTAATAAGTGTACAAATATGTTAAACTACTCATATTTTGTAACGGAGGAAATATTTTTTTTGAAAAATAATGTTGCACATGGTAAACAAGACACAAGTGTACAAGTTGGCAAAATTGCAATTGGTTCTTCTTCTTCTTCTTCCCCCCATTTTCTTCCAATTGTCTCTTCTCTCAAATCCAATCCCACCAACCCCCTTAAATCTCTCACCACCATAACACACGCAAACCCTAATTCCTAAAATCAATGGACAGGGTGTTCTCAGTAGGCGACATTTCCGACCAATTTTGGTCGCCGCCGCCGCCATCCCCACCGCACCACGGCGGCGACTCCAACATGAACCGCAGCGCATCGGAGTGGGCCTTCCAGAGGTTCCTCCTCGAAGCTTCCGATACCGTTAAACCTATCCCTGAAGACGACGTCGTCGAGATCAAAGATCATTGCATTACTAATCGTGAAGAAGTAAAGGAGGATGGTGGCGATGATGATGATAAGGAGGGTGTTGTCATCGTAGCCTCCGAAACGACGTCGTTGAATCCTCTCAATGTTGATTCGGAGGAGTACCAGGCTTTTCTTAAGAGCCGTCTTAATTTAGCTTGTGCAGCTGTCGCTTTGACCAAGGTCTTTTTTTCTTACTTTGTCTTTAATTAATTCCTTTTTCCTTCCCATGAAACCGCTTTAGTGCTTAACACGTGAAAGCACCACAAATTATGGAGAAAGACGGTTTCACATATAAGAAGGACCATTTATGGAAAGACCGTCTTACCCAATCACTACTCTAATCCTCACGTATTACTCGTTTGGTTGTTATACGGTTAATGAACCAGTCTGAAGAATAAGCTTTTGTGATTGTAAGGATGTACTGGTTTCGTTTCATCGTCATTTTTGTAAATGATTTTGGTGAACTTTTCATTTTCAACATTTTTGTTGCCATTGGAGCTCATGTTTGAGGTTTGAAATGAGTTTGATGAATTATCGGCAGTGTCGGTTCACTTTTTTTTGGTAAGAAATCTTATTGGAGTGGTTTCGTTTCGCAGAAATTTGGCCAAGAGTATGTTATTTTCTTTCCAGCTTAATCATGGAGTATTGGTTTTAAGAAACAATTTAGCCATTTTCGAATAATTCCAGCATAAAGAAGCTTGAGAAATACGAGTTACATTAGTCGGATTAAGTTATGATAAAAACAAGTTCTGTGAAACTAAACTTAGACAACATTGGCTAAAGTTCACAATTGTCTCTTTTATTTTTCTGGGTTGAAACAGTGATCTTAGGGGCAGTAGAATCGCTTTATTATGCATTTTTAACTTTATTATGCATCTTTAACTTTTCCCTGAATTGTTAAAGGTTTTATCATATTTGGGTGGCAACTTTTTTTCCAGTGAGAATATTCTTCTTAATTTGAAGTTTCTGTTTGTGGTGCTATTGTTGTTTGATTTGGTGGCCACAGTTTGTTTGCTTGAAATTTTTGTTTGTAGCCCTTTGAATAACTTTTTTCTGAGGGTGCAAAATTCATATTTATCTATCAAGAGCTTAAGGTGCACGTCGCTTGTGGTTTGATTAGATTGGACTGATTCATTTTTGAAATCTGATTCAAAGTTAAAAACTTTTGGATTGAATCTATCTTGTGTGTCCGAGGAATCAGGTTTATGCATCTAAAGTGATGTTGTGTTTATGCTGAAGTTCCATTCGACATAAGCTATTTTTTGCAATTTGGTACAAGAATTAGGTGTTATAAAATTTGAAATGATCATTTGAATGGAAGGTTCATTGTTATGGCATTCACCGTATAATATCAGGATGACTAATTATATTTCAAAGCTTTTGGGGGTTAAGTAGTCTATCAAGTGCGGGGATCATATTTATGCATTTGGAGCTGATATCTGGTGTTGCGTGTGCAGTTGTATTTGATGATTCATTTCAGAGTTATTTTCTGCTAAATGGTTTAATCGAAAAGGTGGAAAAATGGGTGACCATGCTTTTTGGTATTTTACCGTGGCTTAAAGACCCGTGTGCCCCTTAGATATGATGTACGAGCTATTGCTAATCAGTGCATACTTGAAATGTGGTTAGTAGTCAGTTTTAGTGGGTTGGACCTTAATGTTTTGATATCGTTTTCTTTCACCAATGATTGTTTTATGTTGTTAGGTTGAATTCTGGTTCTTCTGCTTGTTATGGTCTATATGCTTTATCAAATCCCAACTCTTTTTTGTAATACTCAGTAGTTTCTTAATTTCATTCCTCATTCATGTCACTAGGCACGGCTTGTTATGATTTTTCAAGTGATGTATATCTACTCCATTAGTTCTTCATTTGACTCCTGCTTCATGTCATTAGGCACCCTTTGTTATAAATCAGGGTTCTACTCCTGTTGCAGAAAGGGCAACACAAGGCTCCGCTGATCCACAATCAGGGCCCCGTCCTCCATGTAAAGGTATGTGCTTATTCATGTTCAACGAGTCGGCATAGATTATAGTTGACTTTACTCTCTTACCTAGTATGATTTAGTTTGAATCTGTGCTCTCCAAGACGACTATTTGACTGTATACTTTTCTACATTTATAAGTAGCTTTTTTGTACTGAAAATACAATTTTATGGGACCTTTCTTTTAACTAATGTATTTACTTGAGTACCATATATATTTTCAATTAAAACTGAAGAGTATGTAACTGAATTTACATCTTTATTTTACATGTACAGTATATTTTAGAAATACCAAAATGTAGATGGAAAATGTACCTTTTCATGTCTTCTTCATAAAACGTGTTTTTAATAAACTGCTGTGAGTGTGAATTTTACTCCTAACAATGACTATGAAGTATGAACTAAGATATTTGTAAGACAATTTTAGCTAACAACTAGTCTCAAGTCTCTCAACACGTCCTTGCAGAGCAGCAGCTCTGTGCCCTTATCTTTGAGCATGGAGTTGCAGCTTTGGTGCAATCCAAATATGAATACTTGTTAATCATAATGTAATGAATTATGCATTACGGATTTACGGTGAGCAAAAAGTGTACATATCTTGTCAAATTTAGAGACAATTTCCCTGCTTGATAATGATGCAAACATTTTGCTGAGACTATATTATGGCGTGAGATCTACAGCTGTTTCTTTCCTCTTCGGGATTACTTGTAATCTTGTATAAATTGGGGTGGGGAAAGCATCTTTTTTTTTATGGATTGCTTATACGAAATATAAAATCAACTTTTACGTTCTGTAGATAAAAATGCTGGAGGCCCTCTTGGAATTCCTTCTCTCCCTGTCATGCAGAAGAAGCCCACTGTTCAGGCAAAGCAGGCAACAAGTTATTCATCAGATCAGTCAGATGATGAAGAGGTAGAGGGTGAAAATGAAACAATTGATAACATGGATCCTACTGATGTAAAGCGTGTCAGAAGGTGAGTTTAGAAATTTCATTATAGCCTAAAGTGACGTGACTCTTCGAGACAATTATTTTATAGCCTAAAATGAAGAATCAGGACTCAGGATGCATGTCAGCTACATGAGATGGACCAAAAGTATGGTGTCGAAGCAACATATAAATTAAATAAAACTCAACTACTATGAGTTAGGTTACTACTGTTTGACCATCATAGTATTTTCTAGTATTGCCGCTCTCCAACTTGATCGCAACCCTATAATTTTCAACCAGACTACCAGTACCTCAAATTTTACTTGCATTTATCTTGTTGATTCATGTAAGAGTGCTTATGATATCCCCATAGTTAACATATTCACTCTTTGGCTTTGCCAATAAAATGTTATGGAAATCAGAATGCTTTCAAATAGAGAGTCAGCTAGGCGATCAAGGAGGAGAAAGCAAGCACATCTAACTGAACTTGAGACCCAAGTTTCTCAGCTGAAAGTTGAAAACTCCACTCTGTTGAAGCGTCTCACAGACATCAGCCAAAAGTTTAACGAGGCTGCAGTGGACAACAGGGTTTTGAAAGCTGATGTGGAGACATTGAGGGCAAAAGTATGCATCTATTTCGGTAACTTCACTGGTGTATACCCCCTCCATTCCATTTATATTGCTCCTATTTGACTTTGATGGTCAAACAATGTCGACTTTAGCCGATATTTTCTCAGAATATACTATAGCTGTGTTGATAAATCAAAAACAGCCCATTTACATATATTTGAAGAAATTAACGTTCAAAATTAACTATGGTTGACCACCAGAGTAAAATGGGAGCAAGAAATTTTGGATAGAGTCTGGAGGTAGTGATTACTTCGCTAGAAGCTGGACTCCTACTCTTCTTTACGCCTATTCCTTTGGTTCCTCCTTCTTTAGGTTAAAATGGCTGAGGAGACGGTGAAGAGAGTGACAGGGATGAACCCTTTGCTTCAAGCCATGTCCGAAATATCTACTATGAGCATGACACCCTTCAACGATAGCCCTACTGATTCAACTGATGCTGCTGTGCCCGTGCAACATGACCCTAAGCAACCTCACTTTTACCAGCCTGTCGATAATCATAATCGTATTCCTGTCCCCAATTCAAGAGTGGACAACGGAGTATCAGACATTCCCGCCATTGACAATGCGTCAGGTGTGAACAAAATGGGGAGAACGGCTTCCATGCAAAGAGTTGCAAGCCTGGAGCATTTACAGAAACGAATTCGTGGGGGAATGGATCAAGGCAGCCTTCATGGTGGTACTGAACACTGAGTATGCGGTATACCTGCATTTAGGTTCACCGTCTATATTCTTCCAATTGAATTTGTTGATGTGCTTCCATTGTATGTAAAGTCTTATTACTGATTGTCAATAGTATCAACAAATGGCATTTTTCTGCCGCTGTAACATATTTGTGCAGTCTCAAGTTAATTTTCGGTGAAATAGAATCAGCATGCACCTTTTGTTCCAGTTACTGGCAGGCTAAAAAGAACATGCATGAACATACTCAAAACATAACCATACGAGATGATATAAGAGCATCCCCATCCTCCGTTCTTTGGTGGGATTCATTCCTTCCACCTCACTTTATCTACCCAATATATATATTTAAGGGTTATTTTATGGGAATAATACCAACTATGCGTGTGCTTCTTAAATTAATACAAACTATACGTAATCCCATTTTAATACGAACTATGCCTTTATTAATCTCGTTTTGTTATGGGTGACCGACTACCTATTGAACCTCCATTATTCAACTCTTTCTCTGACTCTTCTTCTTCTGATTCACATTTCGTGTTCATTTTCGGCCATTGAAAAAAATAATTAAATTTTCCGAAAATTCATATTTCATTTCTTTTTCAATTAGTCTTATAGAAGTTATGGAAAAAAATGTTTTTATTATTATTTTGGCTTTCACGATGACTGCAACGGACCTAATAAAATCCTAGAAAGTTACAACAAGTCACTATAACCTGTAATAGCAAGTCATAATTTTATACCTAACAAAGAGAGATTAATGAATGCGTAGTTCATATTAAAATGAGATTACGTATAGTTTGTATTAATTTAAGAAGCACGCGCATAGTTGATATTATTTCCATGAAATAACCCTATATTTAAAAAAAACTTCTCCATTTAAGAATGAATTTTCTATTTTTCAGTGAGTCTCAACACTTTTCATCTCATTTACATTATCTCACTCACCCATTTTTATACTTCTCTAAATTTATTTTAACATACCAATTTTAATATTTTTTCCGTAAACTTTACATTTTTGTTAAAAAAAATTGCGTAAACTCTTGAAACGTATTTTGTTGCTAATTTTTAGCATACTAATTTTTTTGCTTAGCATGATAATTAAGAAATGGAGTTATAGAAAAGGGAGAATTAATTCCCAACCCACACACTATCCCAACCATGTGTCAAATAAGTATAGGTTCACTTTGAGGTGGACCAAAGCAAAAGAAATTCACAGCCCCATACAACAAGACGATATGTTTTGGCAACATAACCCACAAGACAATGTCGTTTTGGTAGACAAAAACCAACAAAAAAAATAGAATCATACTCCCTCCGTCCCTAAAAGATTGTCTCATTTCCCTATTATATGTGAGGAGTATTTTAATGAAACGGGACAATCTTAGTGGGACGGAGGTAGTATATATGTGCGTGCAGATGGCGGGTCCCATTTTTTCTCATCCTTCAGATTATTATCGGTGAAGAATGATTCATTTTTAACTTCCCTCATTTTCCATTCTTCATGGATGGAGCAAAAATTTTTCATTCATTCTCCTCCAAAATTGAAGAATGAACGGGGGATGGAGGTGCTCTAAGCATCGTACCAACTATTGACTTGCAGTGGCAGTTACTAACTGCAGTTTTGTCCTTAGCAGCAGCTTTTTTGCATTGCATGGCTTCTGGCTTTCTAACCTCAATGGATGTGCAATACTGACTGTCATATTGGGCTGAGTTTCCTACATTGTTTCCTTCATGCACATGGGCTTCATGTACATCTGTCAAAGTGATCAGCAAGGCTGCACCGTCTTAAGCTGCGGCACAACACTTTCTAAGATAATATTGCACTGGAACATATTCGAAGGAAGCAGCTTAAGTTGGAACTTGAAAGTGCCAACGCACTTACGAGACCATCTCACACTGGACACCAGAGCCTAAATAGTACATGTATCGGTCATTTAAATATAAGGTTAACTGATTAGATTTCAAGGTAAGATAGTCTATTAGTCTCATATAAAGTTTGCCAACAGCTCAAGTTTGGTTGGACAACAAACCATTCGAAACCCAAGCATCTAGTGAGCAGCACTACGCCCAGGTTTGATTTCGAAACCCATAGTTCTCATCTCACCCCTAACCGTAACCACATCATCCCACCTGTTAGCCAATGCATATACATTGGCTAGACCTATATAATCTTCAACCGGAGCACTTAGATTGGAGTAATGGTTATTATCTGACTCGAAGTGGAGAAGCATCCTTCCCACTTTCTCACCCATCTCAACATCCCCGTGAAGACGACACGAGGCGAGGAGGCTCCTCAATAAGACACCATCGGCCTTTGTTGGCATCCCGACTACAAAATCATAAGCGTCCCTCAAATGCCCTGCTTTACCAAGAAGATCGGCTATACACCCATAATGTTTAACATTTGGGCTGATACCAAATTCAGTCTGCATCTTGTGGAACATATGAAGCCCTTCTTGGACAAGTCCTGAGTGGCAACAAGCGGCAAGCACACTAGTGAGAGTGACGACATTTGGCATCACATTACACCTCTTCATCTCATTAAGAAGCTCAATAGCCTCCTTTCCCCTTCCATGGTATGCTAATCCTGTCGCCATGGCGGTCCAAGTAAGCACATTCCGATCTTTCATCATTGCAAACACATCCAGTGCAATTTCAAGACATCCACATTTCGAGTACATGTCCACCAAACAAGTACCAATATACACATCATGAACCGGGTCACGGGTCGTTTTCACTACATATCCATGAACACAGCTCCCAATCCCTAACAAACCGACTTGTGAAGCAGCCGAAAGGACACAAACCATGGTACTACCGCTTGGTTTAACACCCAAACCACCACGATTAAGCATATCCTTAAAACACACCAACGCTTTCTGACAGTTATCGCCGCAATTCCTTTCTTGCGAAGAATACCCAGTAATAAGCGCATTCCACGTGACACTATTTCTCACAGGCATTTCGTCAAACATCTTGTGTGCAAAATCCATACAATCATTTTTGGCATAGAAATGCACTGCAGTTGTGGATACCATAACATCCGACATAAATCCCAATTTCATACCACTGCAATGTATCTGCATTCCCTCGTACAGTGCCGACAATGAAGCGGAACGCGCGCATGCGCCGAGAGCGAAAATAAAGGTATGATGATCGAAAAAATTGGAAGAATTTGAAAGCCAATTAGCAAAAAGAAGAATAGAGTCCCTGGGTTTGGTACATTTGATCAAAGTATTAAAGAGAAATGCATTGTTGTTGGTTTCAAAAGTAACGATGTGTTGGGCATAATTAGAGTTTATGTTGGGTTTAAGAGCAAAAGAGTGTTCAATAAGTTTGGCTAAATTGATGGGAGTTCTGAGAGCTGTTGTGAAGAGTAAGGCATGAATTTGTCGTAGTTGGCTCAGGGATTTGGGTTTGCATTCATGTAACAATGAAATTAGAGACATTCTGGTTCACCAAAATAAAGGGTCTGCCATTGTCAGAGCATCAACAATGTTACAACCCTAGTGGCCTAGTGTAGTGGCCTGAAAATTCACCCGTTTTTCTTTGTGTTTACTTTAAGTCCCTCTAGTGTTCTTGGAAAATTTATTTTAGTTTCATGTCGTGTTATTTTTTTTATTTTCACGATAAATATAAATTATATTATCTCGATGAATGATCTGCTATGGGTGATAATTTTCAATTTTAATATTTTATTAGTGGACTATTAAACTATAAAAACTTAACGTGTGTGAATTGTGATGATGATTTTTTTGGGTTATTTCATGACAATAATACCAACTATAAGGGGGCTTCTTAGATTAATCTCAACTATACGTAATCTCGTTTTAATATGAACTATGTCTTCATTAATTTCTCATTGATATAGGTGACCGGTTACCTGGAAAACTGGTTGAACCTTCCTCTTCAGTTTCGGCTATTTGTTATTTTTTTTTTGAATCTTTCCAAAATTCATCTTGCATTTTTTTCCCGATTAGTATTATAGAAGCCATGAAAAATATGCTTTAATTTTCTTGTTATTTTGGCTTTCATGAACGACGACGGAACACTCAAGGACCCTAGAAAGTCACAACCGGTCACTATTACCGGTAATAGCAGGTCATAATTTTGTCCATAACGAAATGAGATTAATGAAGACATAGTTCATATTAAAACGAGATTACGTATAGTTGAGATTATTCTAAGAAGCCCCTTATAGTTGGTATTATTGTCATGAAATAACCTTTTTTTTTGTGTAGTAGACAACATTTTTCCATTAGTTGTTGTGAGATTGTAATAGCTTAAATTGATAGGGACCATTGTACACTCGAGTGGTATTATTAAACATTTTGGTTCGAAAATTTGACACATTACGTGAGCTATATTGACTACATTCGTGAGGCACTAAGATTATTCACATATCTCTTTAATTGATTCTAACTAATATAGATCCCGCGCAATAATGCACGGTAAATTTAGAATTTTATATTTAGTGATTACTTTTATATATCTAATCGGTAAGTTAGTAATTCTTCACTTTTTTAATCTTTACATTTTGATCTAAGAAAATTATTTAAAATTTCAAAGATGATAAATATAATCGAGTAATCTTACTAAATGTAATTTTTTGATGAACATATTTTTTTTCTCACTAATTCCCTAATGAGACTTCTCGTATATTGACGATATACTTTTTTTTTGTTTTTGGCGTATTATAGTTGTTTCTCGGACCAAGCGTAGCTAAGATGGTCTCAACACTTAGTTTCGATAGTTGTAAGATTTATATTTTGTTACATTATCATAAATATCTACATATTTTTTTAATAGCATCACAATTATTTTCTTTGATTACATAAATATTTAACTTGAATTGAATTTGGATATTATAATTATAGCATAGAATTTTATTTACTTTGAATTGAAAGTGATATTGTAATTAGAATAAGATAGGATTTTAATATTAATTTGTTTCCTAATTGAAGCTATGATATTTTGGAGGGAAAACATCTCATGAGAGGTTGACACCTCACCCCACTTCTTAGGATTGTTATTCTCTTAGAGGATTTGAATTATATCTCTTTATTTCACACACCCATAGCTTCCTAGGCAAGCTCCCGCGCAACTCCAAGATGGGATGTGTCCGCAAACGGGCACACCCAGGGCTTCTTAGGCAAGTCCCCACGGAGCTATTAACATCAACTCAGGTATGATTTCTATCTTATGGCTGGCGAGCCCTTTTACGCAGGTCTAATGAACTATAAACGATCCGATCGGAAGTCTGCCAGGTCTTAATCCTCGATTGGCCTGGTAGCTACTCTGACTTTCGCCTTGTCCAAGCCTCAGTCAGAGTGGGAGCTCTGTAGACACCCACATTTTGACCGCCAGGTGTCTATAGCAGTTTCCGTAGAACACCCGATGATGATCGAACGTAAACATGACTTAATACACTCGATTTTGGACTCGGAATCAATAGTAGTTGGCACGAGCTTTAAGCGGAGTAAAAATCTCACAAAACTGACCTTAAATTCAGGCCCAGTGGGTCGTTTCCAGTCAAATAAGACTAATTTGGGTCAAAACCGTCACCAAGGGCAAAACCGTCTTTTAGCGACCGGGTCAAATCCCGGTCAAAGGCATTTCCGAGCCATAAAAATCTGGCACACACTCGAAAATCCAACTCGAAGTCAAACACTTACAAAAAAATCAGCAATGAAGAAGAGTTAAGCAACTAAAACTCTCCCAAAAGGACAAAACTCGATCTCTAAGGAGGTCTCCCACCCGGCTAGACCCACTCGATCGAGTGGACCAACTCACTCGATCGAGTGGACTCATAAAATCAGCCAAAACCGGGTGTTTTCTTCCCTTACAAGAAACCTTTTCCTATCCAAAGACGGAATCCTATTGCATCCAAGACTACTACCTTTATTTCCTATCCGAAACAGGAGTTTCTTCCCATCCAAGCCAGGAAACCTCTCCTATAAATACACCCTCCTACACAACACAATAGACACATTCAAGTCATATCAACAATTCACAACACAAGAGTTCCAATCCCGACACACACAAATTACAACCCGGAATTCCAGCAATACTAGGCATATTATATTCCGATCTTTCCTCTAGAAATCCTATAGGATTCCCGACCATTCACAACCCGAAATTCTAGGCCATTTTAGGCAAACCGTATACAAACCCGAGAGCAAAACTCGCCAAATCCCCTCCCTAACCATACACACCATAACTCACCTATATACATCTTAACGCTCCCGCGCCTAGGCCGCTACTACGAGTCCGTTTTCTAGATAATTAAGCATGTAGGTTGAGGGTGTCACAAATCCCGCTTTCTCCTTTTTTTCTCTTCCTTTTCTTCCGTATTTCTCGTCTCCTTCACGTTTTTTTTCTTTTTCTCGTTTCTAATATCGATATTATCGTACTATTTTAAAAAAAAGCATTATTTCCTAGGATACGATATTGACTCTATAGTCGAATATCGGATCTAAAGGAATCAATCATTAAAACTATTTTAAGCATAATCTCGTTGATGCCGAAATAATTGTCACATAGTCTTAAAAAGACTAATTACGACATTACAACGCGGAGAGATTTATTTTGATTCAAAGCAATTTCTAAAAACATCTTTTTCTAAAAATCGCTCTAAATATTGGATATTGATTTCGTAGTCAAATGTCAAATATTTACGAGTTTTGAAAATTTTAAGTCGGGTATAAAGTGTGCCATATTTTACACGACTTAACAAAATTATTGGTTTTAAAAAATTAAAAGCAATTTCGAAAATTGCAAATCGAGTCACCCCTCGAACAGGGGGCACTCGATCGAGGGCCATAGCCACTCGGTCGAATGACACCCCAAAACCGAATCAGAATAATCTTCCCGAGGACCACTCGATCGAGTGTCATACCTGACTCGATCGAGTGGCACCTCAAAATCAAAGCAGGAGGGTTCTTATGAGGCACTCGACCAAGTCCCTCCATGACTCGATCGAGTGACCTTTATCACGACAAATCCGTGAGCCTTCAACATTATTTCGAGCTTCGATAAAACTTTTTTAACGACTTCGGTCAACACGTGTCAAGTCTATCACGTGTTCTAATCTTTTCAAAACCTTGCTTCATATTATTTATGTCATTCTAATATTTTTTATAAACCGTTACTAACTCGTTTGTTTCTATTTTGGCATCTCTTTTGTTTTATTGTACTAAAACAAATCTCACAAGCTAAAACAACTTTGACGTTAGTTCAAGATGCATTAAACAACGTAGATCAAACATAATTCACATGTTTAATTCAAAACATTTGTTTGCATATCATTCAACCGTCAAACTAACACGCGTACACCAAAAACGAACGATATCTTAGTAAAGGCCGCTAAGTGCGGACGGGGTTGGGTGTTCTTTGTGAACTTCCCAACACGTACCCTCACCTCTTACTCAGAACCGTGGTTTCCGGATGTCCGAAACCATTGGCATACGAGAGTCATTCAATACCTGATTTCCGATAATGTCGGAATCAGTATCGCAATGCAAAGAGACGAACGCGATAAGCTCTGAAATCGGAATGGGCCGTACTTTGTGCAAGGCCCACTACGACATAGATTGGGTTCGAACGGGTCCGAACTCCCAGAAAGTTCGGTGACGACTCCAACTTCGATTTAAATTTCAATCCGAGATCCATCTCAGATGAGATTCGTTCGCCGCAGCAAACCCGCGCGTGGCCGCGTCGAGCTGAACCTATGTCATGTCCATAGATATCTAAGTTTAAGGTCAAAATATACACACTCCTGGAACACAAACCATGCTCAGTTCAACGACCAATGTGTCTCACATAGACACACCAACTTTATAGTTGATGGCAAAACGTATACCCTAGATTGTATTACTCTACCCGTACACTTGTCCTTATTCCATAACTCCGAAACAAAGTCGCTGTCGAAATTCGATAGGATTATCAAAATGTTCTAAAAAGAAACTTTCTAATTTGGGAAACTTTCTATTTTAGGAAACCTTTCTATTTTAGGAAAAAAATTCTCGGAATAACATTACGATGAAATTAGCATTATAGAAAAATATCGAGAATAGTAATTTACTCTAACTATAAAGTAAATATTATTAATTTCGCAAACTACTATTTTCGGCCTTGACATTTATTAAGTTCTAAATCGAGTTTAAATTATTTATAAGAATTATCAAAATATTTCACAAACATATTATTATTATGATTAGGGTGTTTCGAAAATATATAAAGCTTAAATTCCCTAATTATTATTAGTTTCGATGGAACGAGAATAAAATAATGTTTTACAACAATCATATATTTGTAAAAGTAATTTATTTAACATTCCTTATTTTATTAAACATTTAAATCATTTTCGAATAACATAAGGGGTGACTTAAGATGGAGTGGTTAAATTTTCAGAATGTTCGAAGTTGCTGGAAAATAAATAAATTGCTGTAAAATCGCATTTTAACGATAATTCACGATTTTGATTAAAAATTGTTTCTATCATTTAAAAGCTTCAAAAAATAGTGTAAAAATTACGATAAATGATTAAAACTAATATTTAGACAATCTGTCCAGATTTTTTTTTTTCAAAATCTGGAAACTCGGTTTTAAAGGCTTTTACGAAAAACGCGCTAATTAAACGTTAACGTTTAAAAATAAAAGCTAAATACAAAACGATTTGTGCGCGGATGTCTAAAATCATAACTTATCAAGGAAATCAAAATTTTCCAGAAACTTTTTAATTTAAAAAAAAAATCCCAGAATTTAAAAAAAAATAGGAAAAACCGTCTTTAATCATCGGTTTCGTTTTAAAAGGTTAAATAACGATTTATCGCTCTTTTTATTTTATTAAATCTCGAATTTCACGAAAATAATTATTTTGTTAGAAAATATCAGAAACTTTATTTCGAATCGAGAATTAAAAATAAAAATCAGAAATTAAAAGGAATATTCGGTTTTTAACGATAAACGGTGTTTTAAGACTATTAATTATTTCACCCACTTATAAAATTCGAAAGATTACGAAAAATTCCAGAAAAATAAATTTCGTCAGATTGTACTTACACAAAAATATTCAGATTTAAATACGTAAATTAGGCATATATTAAAATCGGTTTTAACTCGTTTTTATACGAAATCTGTTAAAAATTCATTAAACGACTTTAAAAATCTAAAATCTGTAAAATTTATGTTTTAACCGTAACTTTATAATTATATTAGTGTATCGGCCAAATATTATGATTTAATAACTAATATAACGATATATTCAATAATCTCGTAAAAATGAATGCAACAACGAAATAAACCAAAAATTAACGATTCTAAAACTTCTGATGGGGGTCGGTAGCCTGCAATGGGTCGCCCGCCATTTGGGCCCCAGGGTGGCCCGACCCAGGAACTAAGAAGGGCCTGCCAGGCAGGTCATCAAGCGAGAAGTCATCACTCCCAGGCATTCACCTGCCCGGCAGGGCGTTACCGCCCGCCGAGCAGGGCAACCAAGACTCCCTGCCTTCTGGTTCTTGGGTTCTCGCATGCCTAGCAGGGGTAGGGGAAACCAGGGGCCCTCCCGTCATTTTGTCTAAGGTAAAGGGAATGAGTGGATGAGGTAAAGCCACTTGTCACCCCCTCATCCACCCCTTCTCCCACTCTCTCTCCTCCTTCCTCTCTCTTGTGGGAAGGTATAAATACTCTTCCATTTCCCACAAGAAAGAGGTTGGAATTCTCTCTCTAGACTCTCACTCAATTACCGCCACCTAGTTCCTCACGAGCTAGGTTCCTAAAGGCCAATCACGAACTGACTTAGGCATCGGAGAGGGTTCCCCCGGACACCTCTGGGGCCCTGTGCGTTCCTTGTGCAGGGGCAGACCATCTCCGCCGGGGAAGTTCGACCACCGGAGTGAGGAGAAGGGGAGAGTCAAAGGAAGACTAGCATCGATCACTTTGAACTTCAAATACATTTATTTACGATCCGAACTCAGAGTCGGGTTTAATTGTTTCCATACAGGAACAATTTGGCGCCGTCTGTGGGAAGAAATCTGGTTGTACCCACGAAATCACCCACAAAAATCAACCACAATCAATCACAAACAAAAATGCCTGAAATAATAGAAGCAAGCTCCGGGGCGGGTCCGACGGTACCACCGGTGATCCCCCCATATGGAATGCCTGCACCTGGGAGAACGCCCGCTGCAACAATCCCAGGGGTGGGACGTACCAGCCTTCTTGAGACGCCTGAGGAAGGCGCTGCAGTCACAGCTGGGCAGGTTGGCCATCAGAGGCCTAATTTAAACCTCACCCCTGCCCAGGTTCTGCAGACTGCAACCTTCTTCTCAGCGATGCTTAATCAGGAGTTCACTCCAGAGGACTTGGTTGGCAGGATTGCTACTACTCCCAGGCAGCTTCACTTTGAGAGTGGAGAAGGCGCCAGGGGTACAAAGCAAACCGCCGCCAGGAACATCCAACGGAAAGCGCTGAAGGTGGCTCAGGGGTACCAACTAGCCCAGAAACGCATTACCAGCAATCAGGAGCAGCCAGCTCAACAACAAGCGTTCTCCATACACACTACGGAGTCCACGGCTGCCAGGGAAAAAAGGGGTCTATCTCAAGGCCTTCAGGACCGAATGAAACATAAAGAGCCTGTATCTAAACGTCTGGGATCATCTGGCAGCCTTTGAAAGTCACATGGGCATGTACGACGTAGACGACGTCGTCTGGTGCAAAGTCTTTCCAACTACCCTGGTTGGGCTAGCACAAGGATGGTTCAGGGATCTACGTCAGGGGTCGATCAGTTTCTTCATAGAGCTAGCTGAAGCTTTCCTAGAACAATATGCAGGAAACAAGAGGCGTCGGCTCACTCGGTTTGACCTGATGACCCTAAAGCAAAAGAAGGGGGAAAATGTTAGAGAGTACCTGAAGAGATTTGACCTGTCCTACCAGCAGGTCAGGGAGATCGATGACTCAACGGCTGCGTACGCTCTGACCATCTCACTGCTCCCAGGGGAGATGAAGAACCAGATGATCAGAGCTCAGCCTGAGACCCTGGCTAAAGCCAGAAAAATTGCCGAGGGCTCATATTGCAGGAAGAACTCCACAGCTTGCCGGATACCCCCGCAGGGCCAACCAGACCACAGGGGGACCGCATGGTGGACATGGCAGGAACGAGCAGAACAGACAGAAAGATGAGGGGGGAGATACCCCAAGAAAAGAACGCACAACGTACCAACCCAGATTCGATAGCTACACAGCCCTTAACAAGTCCAGGGCAGAAATTTTCGAACTGGAGAAAGAGACGGCTAAATGGAATCGTCCCAATAAGCCTCGCAGCCCAAAAGGGGATCCGAAATTTTTTTGCACATTCCACGATTGTGTGGGGCACACCACCGAGGAGTGCCGCCACCTGAAAGACGAAATTGAGAAGCTTATCAGAAATGGCTGGCTGAGCAATTACGCAGCGAGAAACAAAAGCCAGAAAGACGTGGCAGATAAGCCTGAAGGCTCGGCGCAGACTCGCATGATAATCCACGTGATATCAGGGGATGCAGAGGGCCAAACAAGCAGGAGAAGCCAAAAAAGGCAGATCCGGGAATTGCGAAACCAAGTTTGCTATGCTGAGAGGATAGGGAGTCCCAAGGGCACGACCCTGAGCATCACTCCAGAGGATGCAGGGCGGGTAATATACCCCCACAGCGACCCTCTGGTACTGTCCCTGGTAATCAGCAACCACATCGTAAAAAGATGCATGGTAGATACAGGAGCTTATACCAACCTACTGTACAAGGACGCATTCGAGAGGATGGGCCTGGAAAAGAGGCACCTGAGGCCAGCCCCTGGATCCTTATATGGGTTCAGCGGGGCAGGTGTACTCCCCATGAGTATCATTGACTTACCGCTGACATTTGGGGAAGGAGCCTCCGCCAGAAATGTCAGGGCCTCATTTGTTGTAGTAGACGCGAGGTCTGTATACAACGCCCTGATAGGCAGAGCTACCTTGGACGAAATCGAAGCAGCCATATCAGTCAGGGCTCTGACTGTAGCCTATGTAACAGATTTTCGCATGGAAGGGAAAATTCATGGGGACCAGGAGTCAGCCAGACAATGCTATTCTGTGGCCCTGCAAACCCATGAAACTGAAAGAAAGGGAAAAAGAAAAGCTGACAGATCCCCTAGCAGGGAGGGTGAGATCCCAGCCAGCCAGCAGGCTGCTGACCACCTGCAACCTGGGGGGAGAGTATGCTGGTGGACCTAGAGCCCGACAGACAAGTTCTCATAGGAGCCGATCTAGAAGCGTCCTACCAGACGGAATTAATCAGGGTCTTGAGAGATAACAGGGACGTGTTCGCCTACTCGGCAGACGAAATGCCGGGGGTCGATCCGACTTATATCGTTCACAGGCTGAACGTAAATCCGGAGGCCCACCCTGTTAAGCAAAAGAAAAGAAACATGTCCGCAGAGAAAGACCTAGCCATAAAGGAGGAAATAGAAAAACTTTTAAAGGCAGATTTCATGGAAATCTGTGATTACCCTGAATGGCTGGCAAATGTGGTAATGGTGAAGAAATCCTCAAGCGCATGGAGAATGTGCGTGGACTTCACAAATCTCAATAAGGCTTGCCCAAATGACTGCTATCCCCTTCCCAGAATAGACCAACTGGTAGACACCACCAGTGGATACTCCACGCTAAGCTTTCTGGATGCCTTCTCAGGGTACCATCAAGTGTATTTGTGGCAGCCTGACAGGGTAAGGTGTGCCTTCATCACCAGCCATGACACTTATATGTACAAAATGATGCCCTTCCGACTGAAGAACGCAGGCGCCACCTACCAGCGATTAGTAGACAAGGTCTTTGAAAACAGAAGGGTAGTAATTTGGAGGCCTACGTCGACGACGCAATAGTAAAAAGCAAGGGAGATAATCAACACTTGAAAAACTTGTAAGAAACCTTCTCCTCCCTGCGCGCTTACAAGATGAAGCTCAACCCCAAGAAATGCACATTCGGAGTTCGCTCCGGAAAATTCCTTGGTTTTCTGGTCAGCGAAAGGGGAATAGACGCCAACCCCAAAAAGGTTCAGGCAGTCTTGGACCTTCCAGAACCAAAGACCACTAGAGATATCCAGCGCCTAACGGGTAGGATGGCTGCCCTGGCACGCTGCCAGGTCAGCAGACAAATCAACACTGTTCTTCGAGGTCTTGAAAGGCAACAAACAGTTTAAGTGGGAAGATGAGCAAAAGGAAGCCTTTAGACAACTAAAGGAACATTTGAAAAAGCTCCCTACCCTGGCAAGACCAGTGGCAGGGGAAAAACTTTTCCTTTACATCGTTGTTACCAACTCGACAGTAAGTGCAGTTATCTTGAGAGAGGAAGCAGGCTCTCAGCAGCCCATATACTTCGTGAGTCATGCCCTGGGGGCAGCCGAGAAAAATTACCCTGTAGTTGAGAAGGCCGCATACGCAGTCGTCGTTGCAACCCGAAAGCTCAGACCTTACTTCGAAGCACACCCTCTTGTAGTGCTAACAGATCAACCATTGGAAAAAGTCTTAGAAAAATTTGAGAAATCAGGAAGACTGCTCAAATGGGCCGTCGAATTAAGCGGGCTCGGTATATCCTATCAACCCAGGGCAGCCATAAAAGCGCAAGCCCTGGCAGATTTCCTGGCCGAATGCTCCCATTCAGAGGAGGATGATCCCTCCACCGGAGAATGGGTAGTATACACGGACGGATCTTCCACGACCAACGGTGCAGGAGCAGGGGTCGTGTTGACCAACCCTGAAGGAACGGACTTTGAGCATGCTCTCAGGTTCACTTTCCCTGCATCCAACAACGAAGCCGAGTACGAGGCCGTCCTTGCAGGCATAAAATTTGCCAGAGCAGCCGGGGCAGAGCGGGTAATTCTGGCGATAGACTCCCAGCTCATCGCCAACCAAATCAATGGAGAATATGAAGCAAGAGACCAAGCTATGGCCGCGTACTTGGAAAGGGTAAAGCAAGAGCTGTCAGGGCTTAAGTCCTACGAAATAAGACAGATTCCCCGGTCCCAGAATAACTGGGCAGACGCCCTGTCAAAACTGGCCAACTCCAGCTTACAAGATATACGAAGATCGGTCTAGGTGGACGTGGTCCAAGAAAAATCTACCACCTTCTGCCAACCAGTCAGTGTCGTTGGAGAAGGTGACCCTGAAAATTGGATGACTCTAGTCATCCAATTCAAAAAACATGGAATCTTACCGCTTGACCCTGCTCAAAAGAGAAAAACGCTGGCAAGGGCCGCATGGTTTATACTAATAGGGGATGACCTGTACAAAAAGTCGTTTTCCTCACCCCTGCTCAAGTGTCTGGGGGGAGAACAGGCGGAGGAGGTCCTGGGCGACATTCATTCAGGAATCTGCGGGCATCATATAGGAGGAAGGTCCCTGGCCCACAAAGTCCTGAGGGCAGGGTACTACTGGCCAACCCTGCTAGCAGACGCAAAAGATCTGACTCGAAAATGCAAAAAAGTGCCAACTCTTTGCCTCTTCAATCCATGCTCCAGCCCAGGAGCCCAGGCCAATCCTCTCCCCCACCCCTTTCGCTCAATGGGGAATGGACATACTAGGCCCCTTCACTGCATCCACAGGAGGTCGAAAGTTCTTAATAGTAGGGATTGACTACTTTACAAAATGGATCGAAGCTGAAGTAGTCCCTAACATCACTGAACCCGCAGTTAGAAAAGTCATCTGGAGGAATATCATAACCCGATTCGGCCTGCCAAAGATGCTGATGTTCGACCATGGAAGGCAATTTGACAATGACCCTCTGAGAGTCTGGCTGGAAGGACACGGAATAGCAGTCGCCTACTCCGCTGTCTGCCACTCACAAACTAATGGGCAGGCTGAAGCTGCCAACAAGCAGATCCTGAATGGGTTAAAGAAAATGGTAGACGACCTCAAGGGCAGGTGGGCAGACGAACTGCCAAGTATTCTATGGTCAATCAGAACCACACGCAAGGAGTCTACAGGTCAGACACCCTTCCGCCTGGTCTATGGAGCAGAGGCCTTACTACCCATAGAAGCCAGAATACCAACTCTGAGGTCCCAACAATATAATCAGGCAGATAACAAAGCATCAATGGCGGAAGCCCTGGACCTAATCCACGAAGTCAGGGAGGAAGCCAGCATTAACATAGCTGCCTACCAGCAAAGAATGAGAAGGGTATACAACAGAAAGGTAAATGAGAGAAGCTTCCAGGTGGGAGACCTAGTCCTAAGGAAAACGCAGGCGGTAGGGAAATCGCGTGAACATGGAAAACTGAGCGCCAACTGGGAGGGCCCATACGAGGTAACCCAGATTAAGGGGCCAGGCACCTACAAGATCGCCAACCTTGAAGGCCAAGAGTTAGCCGCACACTGGAATATAGACACTCTAAAGAAGTACTATGTTTAAAAATAGGAAGCTAGATAGCTCTTTTATTTTACTTGTCAAAGAAAAACCGGCGGAGGACGGTCAAAACAGAATTGTCAACGACTCCGGCCACAAATGATTGTAGCAAATCCCGAAGAAATGAAAAGCTTGCAGTCCATACTCGTTGTCTGTTCAAAATTTGCAGTTTTTTACACACAAACGAGCAGGGGGCAATAGGGAGAGCCCCCTTGTTGCTGAACCAAGGAAAATAGGCCCCCAAGAAAAATTTCAGTCCCCCTGGCTACCCCCGGACAGGCGGGGGGCAGGCCCCCTGGACTTCGAATAAGAAGCCGGGGTCAGGCCAGGCTCCGCATGCCGGAATAAGGACTGGGGGCAATCCCTCCAACCTTGTATAAAAAACGCCAAAAACCCCTCCCTGCCTCCGGGCAGGCAGGGGGCAACCCCCTGGACTTCGAATAAGAAGCCGGGGTCAGGCCAGACTTCGCACGCCAGAACAAGGACTGGGAGCAATCCCCCCAACCTTGTATAAAAAAATGCCAAAACCCCTCCCTGCCTCCGGGCAGGCAGGGGGCAAGCCCCCTGGACTTCGAATAAGAAGCCGGGGTCAGGCCAGGCTTCGCACGCCAGAACAAGGACTGGGGGCAATCCCCCCAACCTTGTATAAAAAACGCCAAAACCCCTCCCTGCCTCCGGGCAGGCAGGGGGCAAGCCCCCTGGACTTCGAATAAGAAGCCAGGGTCAGGCCAGGCTTCGCACGCCAGAACAAGGACTGGGGGCAATCCTCCCAACCTTGTATAAAAAACGCCAAAACCCCTCCCTGCCTCCGGGCAGGCAGGGGGCAGGCCCCCTGGACCTCAAACAGAGGCCAGGGCCAGGCCAGGCTTCGCATGCCAAAAACAAGGACTGGGTCAATCCCCCCAATCTTGTATAAAAAACATCAAAAACCCCTCCCTACCTCTGGGCAGGCAGGGGGGCAAGCCCCCTGAACTTCGAACGAAAGCCAGGGTTAGGTCATATCTTTGAAAAAGAAAAAGCAGGCTGAAATAAAAGACATTCATAACAAATTCAAGTGTTTTTACAAGAACAAAGGGACTAAAAAATTACAAGACAACCGGCCCATCAGAGCTCAGGCGCAAAAAGTTAAAAGTTACCAAAGGATAAAAAGCACAGCAGGATCAGTACAAGAAAAGAGATGGTAAAGCCCCTACACATTAAACATTGGGGGCATCCTTACTAGGACCAGCAGCCTCCTCAGCCAGCCTGCTAGCCCGAGCTTCATTCTTGATAGAGTAAAGGCTTCTGAAGGCTTCCTCGTTGAAATCGGAGAACATCTCCCTGATTACTTCCATGACGAGTTCCAGCGAAGAGTTGGCCCCATCCTGAAAACTCGTATCCACTACGATTTCAGTTTCCTCCAGGATGGTATCTTTCTCCTTTTGCCATTCTTCGCCCTTGACCTACAGATCAGCCTGGGCCTGCTTAAGCTCCGAGTCAGCCTTCGACAAACGCTCCTCCAGGTCGACCGCCCTTCTTTTCGCATGCTCCATTTCAGCCAAAGACTTCTTTGCCTGCTCCACCGCCAGCTTGCTCTCTTTCAAGTTCACCTCCAGCTTCGACACTTCTCTCATGGCCTTCTCCTCCTGAAGTTTCCATCGAGTCGCCCGACCCTTCACTTCCTCCATCTCACCTTCCTGCTTTGCCAACTTATCCTTCAAATTGCTGATCAAGGCGACATCCCTCTCGACCATGGCCAGACGATCAGGAGGGGGAACCCCAGGAGTGACAACCAGCTCCTCATCGCTCAGGCGGCTGAGAGCCGCCAGCTCAGCAGAGGCTTGCAGCACCCTGGAGGTGTGCTGAATATATTGAATCACTTGGTGGGAGGTAGAAGTTACAGACTTAGTGAGGCGGTCTGCCAAGATTGCCCCAGAGTCTGATAGCAAGGCAGACACATCCACACTATCGCCAGCAGTACAGTGGAATTCTGTGTTCTCCTCTGAGAAGAGGGTGCCTGGAATATCACGGGCAGGGCGCTTAGGCTCAGGGGTCTCAACATCGGTCTCCAAGTCAACCACATGGGTGGCCCCAGAGGGTTCCCCATCTCTCTTTCTCATGCATTCCAGGGGGACACTCTCCCCAGTTCCTTCAGAGTTAGCAGGGCGTGATCCCTGGGGAGTGTGAGTCCCAGCAGGGGAATCACCCCGCTTACCGGCAGGGGAAGGGGTGGCCTCTGAGGTGACCCCTGCCTCTGCACCCTGAACATCGGAGGGAGGAGCCGTCGGCTTTGCAGGCGGCAGTCTTGGAGGAAGAGGGAGCCTTCGGCTGGCTGAAAGACTCTTCACGAACCTCATTAGATTCTTCTCACCCTTCTTGTAGCTCGAAAGAAGGGATGGGCGCTTTGAAAGAATCAGGAAATCCTCTTTCAGCCAAGTCTCTTTACCTCCTTCCTCGACCAGAGACGAGAATTGGAATCTGCAGGGCAAAAGAACAACCAGTTAAGAAGAAACATAGAAAAGTAGAGCAACAAGGCCGATGAAAATCACTGAACTACCTTCTTCAAGGCCAGGCATCAGGCCCACGCGGCCCAAATAGTTATCCGTGGTAATGAGCTCTGCATGAGGAAGCCAGAATCCAGGGCCGCAAACGCCGGACTTATCAGTAACAGCCACAAATTTCTTGTTCACTTTCTCGTCCAGCATGTTCAATTTCACCTCCAAGGCCTTCCCCCCAACGCCTGGATGGTACTCCTCACGAGTCTCCAGGCGAGTATGGACGTGATTTCTAAAGTGCCTGGGAATCTTCCACCCAGAAGCGCTGTGTACATATAAAAAATTGTTCTTCCAGTCTTTCAGACTGTTTAAGGCCGGCCAGACTAAAGTGTATCCCTTCTGCCTCTGAAGGGACCATTATCCAGGGGAGCCATCTCCCCCTGATGAGGACACCATCTGCAGCCCCACCATATAACGCAGGGCATCAATAGTGGGCCCCTCCCCATGAAAGATGCAGGTCCAGGTATAGGATATTAACGACCTGATCGCAGTAGCAGTTAACTGAGCTATGGCCACATTCATCCTCCTGAAGGCCTCTTCCAGGAAAGGGTGCAGGGGGAATTGCAGGCCGAACTCTAAGCTTTTGTGATAGACGGCTATGCAGCCGTCAGGGGGACAACATACTGTGTCTTTCTCCCCTGGGATTACAATCGTATACCCCTCCCCGAAATTGTAAAAGCCCTCAATGGCCTCAGCAGCGTTAAGTGCCAAAATTAAATCTCGATTTTTGGCTTCAAGGTAAGTCCTCAAGGGGATCTGGTAATTGGCCTTATCTAGATAATATGTCCTCCCCTTCTCTCTGGGGACAAGGGGACCAGCTATTCTAGAAGGGTTTATCTCCAGGGCGTCGTCGTCGGAATCAACGACATCAAAGGGGGAAGGTTCAGGGGAGTTGGCATCCTCTCCCTCAAAGTGATCCTCCCCAGTAGACCTAACCCTAGAGGAGGAGGCCAGGTTAGCCCTACCCTCCTCCCCATCCCCCGTTTTCTCAAACGACGGGTCGATAAAAGTAAGAATACGAGCGCGAGGCATTGATTCAGGAAGAGAAAGATGTGAAGGAATTAAAAAGAAAAGGGTTTAAGGGCAAGATTCTAACCTAGAAACGATGGTCGCCGCTTGAAAATCCGAAGGAAGAAGCTTCTCAGTCTTGAGAAAAAGTTCTCAGCAATGGAGGAATGAAGAGGGTTTTTTGGGTTTGAAAAGTGTGAAAGAGGGAAATAGGGGGAGGAGAGAGACTTATATAAGCCCAGGTAACTGAAGGGTCGCCCCTCTAACAGTACCTCCCCAAGAACTACCCCACGTGTCGCATTTCGAACATCAGCCGCCCACCTCTTCCCAAGAAGGGCCTCGAAAAGACAAAGGGAGTCAGAGGACTGATCACCCAATGACGTCATCCGCGCATTCATTCAAAAAAAAAAGAAGAAGAAGAAGGGGGGCAACAAAAACATAAACAAACAGCCTGACTTTTTCATTCATTGAGAAAAAGGCCCAAAAATGGGCAAGTTACATTCAACAACAAATAAAAAGTACAAAAAGAGCATGACTTTCTGGCTCAATTAACCAGCCTGCAAGCTCTAAGCAGACCTAGTCATCATCAGGGCCCGAGTAATTCCTTGGGCTGTAGTCATCCATAGCTGACCCCCAGTCCCAATCATCTGAGTCCTTGAAAGGATCAATAGGGAAGTCCTCGCCACCGCTGGGGGAGTAGCCTTGACCTTCACTATCCCCGGAATCACGACTGCTGATATCCCAGTCCCTGCCATAAGGGACCGTCCTGACATCATCACAGGTACCACAGCCCGTCTTCTTCACAGGGGAAGAAGGGCCCGACTCAGGGGATGAGTTAAACTCAGGACAATTGGGAACAAATTGTTCCGGGTGTAGCCAGGGGAAGCACGTATAACACCCCCGATCAAAGCAGCCAGAGCAGCGCCCAGTCATGGGCCCAGGTGGAGATGAGGATTGGATAGGACGCTTTCCTACCCTAGCAGCTTTCTTTCTGGCGGCTCTCCTCCTGGCATTCCGAGAAAAGCGAAGCTGAAGTCGCTTACTGCGACGCAGGGCCAGAAAATCCGCCCTTTGGATACCTTAATCTCCAGAATCCTTTAAAGCGAAAAGTACCCAAACGAACTCCGCAGCGAAGAACTGTTTTCTTAACCCAAGACATTGTTCTTGTAAGAGAAAATGAAGCTAGAAGAAGAATTGAAGATGGAACGTAAAAGTGGTGAGGATTAGAATTTATACAAGGATAAGACACACCATTTATGACACCTCAACTACTTCAGTAAAGAGAAGAACCAATCACTGAGGAGGCACGCTGCCCAAAAATCCTCTTTCCAAAAGAGGTAATCATGAGCCGAAAAACATTCCAACTCTTTGCATACTCAATGCAGTTGAGTTTCCTTCCTCGGGAACATGCAACGCATTAAATGCTAAGGAGTCAACCTCCCATCCCAGAGATCGCCTGCCAAGGAGAGCCCCGCTTCCCCTTAGCCGGCGAGGGCCAATTGATGGGGGTCGGTAGCCTGCAATGGGTCGCCCGCCATTTGCGCCCCAGGGTGGCCTGACCCAGGAATTAAGAAGGGCCTGCCAGGCAGGTCATCAAGTGAGAAGTCATCACTCCAAGGCATTCACCCGCCCGGCAGGGCGTTACCGCCCGCCGAGCAGGGCAACCAAGACTCCCTGTCTTCTGGTTCTTCGGTGCTCGCATGCCTAGCAGGGGTAGGGGAAACCAGAGGCGCTCCCGTCATTTTGCCTAAGGTAAAGGGGAATGAGTGGATGAGGTAAAGCCACTTGTCACCCCCTCATCCACCCCTTCTCCCACTCTCTCTCCTCCTTCATCTCTCTTGTGGGAAGGTATAAATACTCTTCCATTTCCCACAAGAAAGAGGTTAGAAATTCTCTCTCTAGACTCTCACTCGATTACCGCCACCTAGTTCCTCACGAGCTAGGTTCCTAAAGGCCAATCACGAACTGACTTAGGCATCGGAGAGGGTTCCCCCGGACACCTCCGGGGCCCTTTGCGTTCCTTGTGCAGGGGCAGGCCATCTCCGCCGGGGAAGTTCGACCACCGGAGTGAGGAGAAGGGGAGAGTCAAAGGAAGACTAGCATCGATCACTTTGAACTTCAAATACATTAGTTAAGATCCGAACTCAGAGTCGGGTTTAATTGTTTCCATACAGGAACAACTTCTATAAGAAAAATTGACATACTATAATTGCCAAACAAAAAATTTAAATTATAAACATATAACTACGACAAAAATATCAAGCAATACCGAGATCGTCGATGTTGCCTTAATCGAGATCTGAGTCAATAACGTACTCGTCCTCCTCGGGGTTGTCTCGTAAACCTATAAAAAAATATATAAAAAGGTACAAGACCCTTATTAGCATCGTAAATTGAGAAGTAGGAAGGAGGAATAGGGGTTTCGATGATTACCCTTGAATTAAGATGAACACGGAATGAAGAGAATGATCGAAAACGGAAAAGAAAAATTGAAGAACAGTGTACTGACTGTTGTTGTTATTGTTTACGTTCTTTTTTTTTTGTGAGTAGAGGAGAGGAGAACGTACAATAGGGAAAGTGGGGATATAGTTGGAGTCTTAAAGGGAGTAGTAGAGAGTCCAAAGCAGTAAAACAAGGAGAGAATCCGATTTGTTTGACAACTTCAAAAACGACCCCAGCAAAATATCATAGAGTCAGAAGAAGGACGCAACTGGGCTGAATTAATTTGGTCCCGAATTGTGCTAAAATCGTAAATGGATCACTTAAAAAAATAATAAGACGGAAAACGTATAAGAACGTGATTACGAGAAAGTAGTATTTGAAATTACGTTTCAAAAATAATTATTTACGAAATCGCGTAGAAAAATATTAAATAGCAATTTCTCGAGATTGATTAAAAATTTGTGAACGAGGTAATTAAAAATGGGTTTTCGAACAAAGATAAAATTATTAAAACCTTTTTATGAAGGTCGGATCCAAGCTAGATAAAATAACGATACTCGAAAGAGTTGATTTGATCGCAACGGGACGGATAACAGAATTATAATTTTACGGGTGTTACAACCCTCGCCCCTAAAAAGAAGTTTCGTCCTCGAAACTGGAAAATAGGCAGAAAAGAAAGAATCGAGATTACCTTACTCGAAAAGATGAGAATGCTTAGCTCGCATCGCCGCTTCGGTTTCCCAAGTTTCTTCTTCGAACTTGTTACAGCGCCATAAAACTTTAACCAAGGGTACAACTTTATTCCTCAAGCGCTTCTCCCGTCGATCAGTAATCTTCACGGGTCTCTCCTCGTACGTCAGGTTAGGTTCTTGATGGTAGGATTTGTCGTGGATCCCGCCACCAATTAAATAACCAACTAACACCTAACGGTAGTTAGGGTAAGTCGGGTCGTGTCCACGGAGACGGTATTGCAAGGTTTAGACTAAATCGGCCCAAAACAAGACTATGCTACCAAACAAACACAAAGAGCTACTAATTGATGAATTTTGATGAGAGGAGAAGAAAGTAGACTAATGATGAGCTATGATGAACTAGACTATCAAATACTAACTAAACACAAGCCAACTAGCAAACTAAGAGAAATGCTAAACAATGCTAATAATCCAACTAACTAGCAACCTAAAGAAATGATGACTAGCTAACAAGATGAATCAAATATGGAAAAGAGGTGGGTTAGGTCGGGTTCATAAGTGTAGTAGGGTGACTTGGGTGGTCAAGGGTGTCCACATACTAGGCAAACAATGAGTAGAGGAAGACTAGCATGAGAAGCATGGCCACTACAACCCAAACAAGCATTTCAACAAACACATGGTGTGCCAAGAATGTGACTAACAATAAGGATTTACCCTTCACCCCTAATCAAACCCTAATCACCCATAATCTACCCTTAATCCCCCTACTAACCCACAAGTAATCTACTCACTCATAATCAAAGAAGAACTAACAACAATAACAAGAGAAAACCACATCACAACCCTAACATTCATCATCAAGAACAATAACAATCAATAACAATAAACACTAAGTAAAGATTCAAACTTGATTCAATAACAATAAACAAGAGAAAAGAAAGTTATACCAACAATAGGATGATGAAAAGATGATATCTTGCATAAAAGAGAAACCCAAATAATCCCAAGGTTGTCAATCTTGGAGAAGTCTTCAAGTATCTTCTTAATACAAGAACTAATTAACTAAGATTAACTAAGGATTAAAGAGAGATTCAAACTAATGCGAGGAACTAAATCTAGGGTTTATAACTTGTAGAGAGGCTTAAGAGAGGCTAAACTAATGTAGGATACATAAACAATACAAGAGGGAAGTATTTATAGGGTTACAAATGGAAGGGAGAAGAAAGAAAGAAATGCGGACTACAGCCATTTGGTCCCGACCGGGACGGATCATCCCGACCGGGACGGCCCCACCATCCCGACCGGGACGGGTTGGTCCCGACCGGGACGGCCTTGCAGTGGCACCCTCCAAAGTGCACTTCATCCCCGACGGGATGAGGTGCATACCCGTCGGGGATGAGTCTTGTAGGCCTCCAATATGACCCTTTTGGTTCCTCCTTGCTTCACATGAGCTTCTCATCGCTTCTCGGGACTCGGGATCGGGTCTCGGAGGCTCGGGATTGGGTCCCAAGGTCTCGGGGTCGATTCCGAAGCATCGAGTCATCGTTCCTTTACTCCGTTGGCTCCAAAATGTGTATGTATAGAGTCGGAATCGCTCCAACTCTTCCAAATCGGTCTCGGGAACCTGAAACGAACTAAAGAAAGCATAAGAAGCCCCTAAACCGCTCCCAAGGAGCGATTCCTCAAGGAAAATGGGACCAAAATACTACGAAATAGGCACTACAAACTACACTAATCAACTCCCCCACACTTAATCCTTACTCGCCCTCGAGTAAGCACATACTAACTACTATACTAGCCGAATGGGTATTAGCGCACCCTACGCCCTTTCAACTCACGCGAGTGCACTTAGAGGAAAAGTGCACCCCGCAAGGCAAGTCGGGTCTTGCGACAAAACTGTGGATGCAACCGGACACAAAACACATAAACAAACAAACACACAAACAAACACACAAAAGGTTGCACCCAAAAGAAAAGAAATACCGCTTCCCTCAAACAAGCGGTGAAAGAAGCACCGGTTTAGGACTTGAGGTAAGTGACAACGTTCCCAAACTAGCAATACAAACCGAGGTGGACTAAACCCTAATAGTATGACGACAAAGCAACAAAAACGTTGGTAACTTACCTAGGTCCTCCTAACTTTCTAAAAACGTACTACGGGACGATCGGCGGAGTGGGAAGTGATGATCCACGGTGTTAGTCGACACTGTAGGTAAGTGAGACCCCGCCCCCTTTAGCAAAGAGCCAAGAGGGTCGTCCCATGTCCGAAACTGCCTAGCTAGTCCAAGTAAAAAGTGAAAAACGTGCAAAATGAGGGAAGACCGACTAATGCCGCTATCATCCTTCCTCGGGACTCGGTCCTTTGGTAGGCTCTTCACGGCAAAAGTCGGAAAAAGGCTTATTTTTGTGGGGTTAAGATCTTTTTGTGAGACGATTTTCTTTTGGCATTTTCTCTTTTCTTTTGCATTTTTGCCTTGTTTTGCCATGCCATTCTTTTTCTTCTTTTCTATTTTCTTTTCGGCTTTTGTGCCTTTTCTTTTTCTTCATTCTTTTCTTTCTTTCATTTTCTTTCTTTTTCTTTTCTTTGCCCTTTTGGCATGATTTGGCATTTTGGCATTTCTTTGTAACAAGAAAGAGAGGAATCAACAAGTTGCAATTTATTGGTGGATATGTGTAGGAGGTAGGGGAATGGGTAAGTCGGGGGTCGCGATCCCTCTTCAAACCCACAAAAAGTGGAGAACTTGGACTAATTAAACAATCCCAAACATGGTCACCTAGGGGACGGGACTCGGTAACCAAGGCCTTTTCACACCATGGGTGGTCATAATGGTCAAAATGCAAATCCCGTAGTAAATCCCTAGTAAGCTAGGTGGACTCAAGGTAAAGGACCAACGAATTCATTGATTTAGGGTCATTCTACTAGACTAAAGTCCAAGACTCGATTTATACTACTAGAAAGGGAAAGTAAGCACTCACACACTAGCCTCTAAAACGGGTTTTCGAAAACCAATTACGCACAAGACACACAACAAAACACAAAACAAAGACTCAACGAAAAAGAAAGAAAGAGAAACAAAAGTAACAAAACAAGAACAACACAAAACAAACACATAGAAAACACAAACACCACCCCTATCTTCCAAATGAGTAACCAAATCAACCTCGAGCATTACAAAGCTCCTCCCGAGCACACCACGTCACATTCTTCTCCAAACTCCGCGAGAGATAGAGAAGAAAAAGGGATAAGATGTTACCGGTAGTCTTGAAAGCTCTTCAAAGCTAGCGGTGATTTAAGCAACCTATAAGGAAAGAGGAGGCAAAACACACACAATACAACAATACACGACATAACGACAAAAAAGGAAAACACACAAAAGAAAATCTTTTTGATTTTTGTGAATTTTTTTCAAATTTTTAGGGTTTTTAAAGATTTTTTTTCGAAAGACTACAAAAATAAAGCTAACTATGCTAGAATACCACTCCCCCACACTTAAGTCGAGCCATGTCCTCATGCTCGACCGTAGTGCATGGGAGCACAAAAGAAACTACGAAAATAAAGCTAAAAATCAAAAAGTGGAGAAAATGGTAGAAAGTGTCCGGCCGGGGTGTAGTCAAGTCACCATGGGCCGAGACAAGAAAAGGATATGGAAGGGGGAGGAAAAATAAAAAGAAGGAAATAAAAGGAAATGGGAGGGGAGGGCTAGGTGTAATCAAGTCACCTAGCCCGGATTCCGACTAAATCCAACAAAAAGGTGAAAATCTTGAAAAATTTGGATTTTGAAATGACTCTCAATGTAGTCACGTCATCGAGAGTCGGGAGCAAGCACACCAAGGCCTCGAAGGCCACCATGACACAAATGATAAGAGGGAAAGGGAATAAACCAAGAAGATAAGCTATAAAAACGGAAAAGAGAGGATAGTTGCCGTACCATACGGTTACCAACTCACTCGCTCCATCGTCTCATAGGTCAATATAGGCACTTAGCTTGTCCATGTCGTCGTTATTCCTCTCCAATTGCGATCCGGTTCCATGGTTGGGGCACAAATGCAAAATGAGGCGGGTTTTTGATGCGAAAGTCGGTTTGAAGTGAATAGAAAGTGAGGTGAAAACATGTATATGAGGTGTAAGGGTCATACAATGAGAGTAAGGACATGTAGGGAGGTTGGGAGGGGGTATAAAGTGGTTGGGTGGTCTCAAACAACGAAGAAAAGAGCCAATGGAGGACAGGGGGTCCATCCCGGTCGGGATGGGTGGTCCCGGTCGGGATGGCCGTCTCGTCCCGGTCGGGAAGACCTCGTCCCGGTCGGGATGAGCTGTCAGTGATCCCAACTTTTGTGCACCTCATCCCGGACGGGATGGCATCCTTCCCGATCGGGATGGGCCTTCCATCCCGGACGGGATGACCTCTTCTAGGCCGGGAAGAGTCTCCAAACCCTCTATAGCTCCCAAAAGCTCGTACCGAGCTTCAAAAACCGACTTTCCTTCACACAATTCAAGCTTAAACAATGACCAATCTTCCCTAGGAATCACTTCCACTTCATACCTATCACAATAAACTCAAATAACACATCAAATTCCCTCCCTCACAACGCTCATCAATCATCCAAGCAATCAAGAATTTCACAAAAGCAAACAAACTACAAGGGAAAGAGATATATACAAAGAGACGGTTCTTGTGGAACTCCGTCAAACCAAGGTGGTACTCTCTTCAATTCTTTTTCAACACCCAAAACTAGTTCCATCTCCATCAAGGGCACGAAGGAACAAGTCGAAGGCCCTAGCAAAGTCTTCAATCAAGCTAGTAACATAAGCATCCACAAACCAAGGCTCTTCATGACCTTGTCTCGACGTTCCCGGGGCATCCCGATCTACTAAGTTCAATGGCTTGAACTTTTACTTTCGATCCTTCGGTATATACCCAAACGTCCATCTATCCTCATGTGGCCCCAAGGGAGGCTCATCTTCATCCTTTTTGCTCTTCAACTTGTCATTAGGCCCATGACATGGGCTCTCATCCTCCTCCAAATCGAAGTCATCATCCTCAAGTACATAAGATTTCTTGTTCAAGCTTTGTCCCGACTCAACCCCTAGATCGATGTCTTTCTTGGCTTGGATCATATTGCACGACTCATTACTAGTAGGCGGAGTGTTGCCTTGGAGGTCAAACACTAACTTCTCTTCGCCTAACTCGAAGGTGATCCTACCATTCTTCACATCGATCATGGCACCGGCGGTGTGTAGAAATGGGCGCCCAAGAATAATAGGAGTGAAAGCATTTTTCGGCATGTCGAGCACAATGAAGTCAACCGGAATGAAGAACTTCCCAATTTGTACCGGCACATCCTCAAGCATCCCCAATGGTCGGTTGAGTGAACTATCGGCCATTTGGAGTGTAACGGATGTACGCTTAAGCTCCTTCATCTTAAGCCGGTAACAAATGGAATAGGGGATGATGCTCACACTCGCACCCAAGTCACATAATGCCCTCTCGATCTTGTAGTTGCCTATGGTGCACGGGATCGAGAAACTACCCGGATCCTTCAACTTTGGAAGTGTGGAACCTTGAATGATCTCGCTCACCACCCTTGTGAACGCGACGGTCTCTTCCTCGTCGACGGATCTCTTCCTAGCCAAGATTTCTCTCATGAATTTTCCATATGCCGGGATTTGGGTAAGTAATTCGGTGAACGGGACACTAACATCCAACTTCTTCACAATACTAAGGAACTTGTCATATTGAGAGTCTACCTTGGTCTTCATTTGCCTTGTTGGGTAAGGCAACTTGACTTGGTATTTATTTTGCTCAATCGGGGTGGACTCTTCAAATGACACTTTCTTTTTACCCTTATATTTAGCTTGAAGTGGGGGAAGCTTGTCTTGTTGAGGTTTCTCAACCTCCCATAAAACTTGCTCCTCCGTTGGATTGTCAAAGCTTGAGCTCTCTTGAGTTGGAGGTGTCATCTTTCTTGTCGGTTCTTGCATCGGTTCTTGCTCACTCGGGAATGGAGGGGAGTCATAAGATGTACCTCTCCTTGTGGTGATGGCATTGACATGCTCAAAAGTCGGAGTTACACCTTGAGGGGGTAATTGCCCTCTTTGTCTTGAGGAACTTCCCGATGCAAGTTGTGCCACTTGATTCTCAATCATCTTCATGTGAGTTTTCATTTCCCTGTTGTCCATTAAAATTTGATTAATGGCTCCTTGTTGTGACATTTGTGCATCCAATTGCCTCTTTTGCATGTCTTGAGTATCCCTATGGATATCCACCATTTGCTTTTGCATGTCGAAATCCCGTGGTGGTGATGATGGATTATGCGGAGTATTGGTGAGGGCTAAGGGAGTACCATAGTCATGAGTAGGAGATCGGCTCCTAGGCTTGCTTTCTTGTTGATTGCCTTGAATTGCTTGTTGTTGATGATGGTTCCCTCGGAACCCATGAGAATTTCCTTGATTAAAACCTTGATTGTTGCCATGGTTGTGGTTTTGATAGCTTTGGTTGAAGTTCCCTTGTTGGAACCCTTGATTGTTGTTGAATGAACCTTGGTTACTTTGCTTGAAGTTGTTGAAAGGCCTTGAGTTGCCTTGGTAACCTTGGTTGTTGTCCCTTAAGGGAGGTGGAACATAAGGACGGTGTTGTTGTTGGTGTTGAAAAGCTTGTTGTTGAGGGACTTGATTGGAAGCTTGGTATTGATTGGAATAGGAAGTACCTTGCTTGAATGCTTGAAAGGCATTCACTTGCTCAATACTCCCTCTACAATTCATAGGGTCATGACCAACGATTCCACAATTATCGCACATCCCATAATAAGGCAAAGGAGGTGCAAATCCCAAAGCATTCACTTCATAAATTGGGGCTTGGTTGGAGGAACCGATGCTTTGGACTTGAGTGAGGTGACCTTGAAGCTTCTTGTCAATGGATTCGATGTGTGTCTTCAATTGAGCCCCAAGGTCAATGCTTAATTGAGTTATAGCATCAACCTCGTGCCTACCTCCTCGATTTGCCTTCCTAGGCCTAGAGTATCGTGAATTATGCACCGCCATCTCTTCGATTCTCGCCCAAGTTTGGTCATCATCGACCTCGGTGAACCTACCATTGGAGCCCATGTTGAGTATAGTTCTTGAGTCCTCATAAAGACCATTCCAAAATTGTTGGACCAAGAACCATTGTGAAAGTCCATGATGGGGGCACGATCTAACCAAAGACTTGAACCGCTCCCAAGCTTCATATAAGCTCTCTTCATCCCGTTGTTGGAAACCGGTGATGGAGGCCCTAAGCAAATTGGTCTTTTCCGGAGGGTAGAAAGTTTGGTAGAACGCCAATGCAAGCTTCTTCCAAGTGTCGATGCCCATGGTTGCCCTATCGAGACCTTTAATCCATTGCTTCGCTTTACCAATTAATGAAAATGGAAATAAAACCCATCGGATTTGATCTTGTGTAACCCCGGGTTGAGATATAGCGTCACAATAATCGGAGAAGGTCTCCATATGTTGGTGCGGGTCTTCGGTGGGCAAACCACTAAATTGGTTCCTTTCCACAAGTTGAATGAAGTGGGTCTTGGCCGTAAAATTTCCGGCATAAGCGGCCGGTAAAGCATTGGGTCCCGGCAAGACATCTTCCGTAAATGTAGAGTGGGAGGAAAACTTCGGCATTATTGGATGTAAGGGAGAAGATGGTGTAGATGGAGTTGAAGTAGATGTAGAAGGGGAGCTAGGACTAGAATCTCCAAAGGGATTGGTGAAATTCCCTTCGGCCGTCTCTCGATATGCTTCCTCAATATCGCTTCCTTGAGCTTGCTCTTGATGGGTATTGCTTGCACTTGGTTGAGAGATCCTAACCCGGTTAATCGTCCGTTGGCGAAAAGCTCGAAAAAGCCTCTCCGGCTCTGGATTAAAGAGAAAGTATTCGCCTCCCCGCCTAGGCATACACTACACACTAGAACAAACGTGAGAACACCTAGTGCTTTATGGGCACTAGGTAACGACAATAAACAAGAACAACTAGAGACAAAAAGAAAAGAAAGCTAAGAAAGCAAGAAAAACTAGAGAATATTCACAAGAGATGATAGAAGGGCACAAAGGAGGGTAACTAAGTCTAGAAATGAGCAAACAAATTCTAAACAATGCACCGTCCCCGACAACGGTGCCAAATTGATGGTAGGATTTGTCGTGGATCCCGCCACCAATTAAATAACCAACTAACACCTAACAGTAGTTAGGGTAAGTCGGGTCGTGTCCACGGAGACGGTATTGCAAGGTTTAGACTAAATCGGCCCAAAACAAGACTATGCTACCAAACAAACACAAAGAGCTACTAATTGATGAATTTTGATGAGAGGAGAAGAAAGTAGACTAATAATGAGCTATGATGAACTAGACTATCAAATACTAACTAAACACAAGCCAACTAGCAAACTAAGAGAAATGCTAAACAATGCTAATAATCCAACTAACTAGCAACCTAAAGAAATGATGACTAGCTAACAAGATGAATCAAATATGGAAAAAAGGTGGGTTAGGTCGGGTTCATAAGTGTAGTAGGGTGACTTGGGTGGTCAAGGGTGTCCACATACTAGGCAAACAATGAGTAGAGGAAGACTAGCATGAGAAGCATGGCCACTACAACCCAAACAAGCATTTCAACAAACACATGGTGTGCCAAGAATGTGACTAACAATAAGGATTTACCCTTCACCCCTAATCAAACCCTAATCACCCATAATCTACCCTTAATCCCCCTACTAACCCACAAGTAATCTACTCACTCATAATCAAAGAAGAACTAACAACAATAACAAGAGAAAACCACATCACAACCCTAACATTCATCATCAAGAACAATAACAATCAATAACAATAAACACTAAGTAAAGATTCAAACTTGATTCAATAACAATAAACAAGAGAAAAGAAAGTTATACTAACAATAGGATGATGAAAAGATGATATCTTGCATAAAAGAGAAACCCAAATAATCCCAAGGTTAGTTGTCAATCTTGGAGAAGTCTTCAAGTATCTTCTTAATACAAGAACTAATTAACTAAGATTAACTAAGGATTAAAGAGAGATTCAAACTAATGTGAGGAACTAAATCTAGGGTTTATAACTTGTAGAGAGGCTTAAGAGAGGCTAAACTAATGTAGGATACATAAACAATACAAGAGGGAAGTATTTATAGGGTTACAAATGGAAGGGAGAAGAAAGAAAGAAATGCGGACTACAGCCATTTGGTCCCGACCGGGACGGATCATCCCGATCGGGATGGCCCCACCATCCCGACCGGGACGGGTTGGTCCCGACCGGGACGGCCTTGCAGTGGCACCCTCCAAAGTGCACTTCATCCCCGACGGGATGAGGTGCATACCCGTCGGGGATGAGTCTTGTAGGCCTCCAATATGACCCTTTTGGTTCCTCCTTGCTTCACATGAGCTTCTCATCGATTCTCGGGACTCGGGATCGGGTCTCGGAGGCTCGGGATTGGGTCCCAAGGTCTCGGGGTCGATTCCGAAGCATCAAGTCATCGTTCCTTTACTCCGTTGGCTCCAAAATGTGTATGTATAGAGTCGGAATCGCTCCAACTCTTCCAAATCGGTCTCGGGAACCTGAAACGAACTAAAGAAAGCATAAGAAGCCCCTAAACCGCTCCCAAGGAGCGATTCCTCAAGGAAAATGGGACCAAAATACTACGAAATAGGCACTACAAACTACACTAATCAGTTCTACAACAACAATCTCTGGTTCTAGAACATGCTCGGGGTCACTAACATACCTCCTCAGCTGAGATACGTAAAATACGTCATGAACTTTGCCCATCGAAGCAGGCAACTCAAGCTTGTAAGCCACTTCGCCTACCTTCTCGATCACGGGGTACGGTCCAATGAACTTAGAACTGAGCTTTCCTTTGATCCCGAATCGTTTCATCCCTTTCATCGGCGATACCTTAAGAAATACCAGATCACCAACTGCAAACTCCTGAGGTCGGCGGTGGACATCAGTATAGGATTTCTGACGATCCTGAGCAGCTTTCATCCTAGAACAAATTAATTCCACTGCGTCAACGGTCTCAGCCAACAGATCAGGACCCAAAGTCTTCACCTCACCAGGCACGTCCCAACACAATGGGCTACGACACTTACGACCATAAAGTGCTTCAAACGGGGCCATCTTGATGGAAGCATGATAACTGTTGTTGTAGGAGAATTCCACTAATGGAAGATGTCAGATCCAATTATCCTGAAAATCCAATGCACAAGCTCGTAACACGTCTTCCAAAGTCTGAATCGTCCTCTCGGATTGACCATCGGTAGCGGCGTGAAAAGCGGTACTCATTAACAATTGGCTTCCCAAGGCACTTTGTAATGCCTTCCAGAACTTAGAACAGAACCTCGGATCTCGGTCAGACACGATCTCGAGTGGAACACCGTGATGACGGACCACCTCGGCAATATAGACTTTCGCAAGTTTCTCCAGACTCCAAGTGTCACGAATAGGAACAAATCGTGCACACTTGGTCAAACGATCTATTATGACCCAAATACCGTTTCTTCCATTTACGGTTCTCGGTAATGCCATTACAAAGTCCATGGCTACACACTGCCACTTCCATTCTGGAACAGGGAGCGGCTGTAGCAAACCAGCAGGTTTTTGTGTTCAAAATTAACCTGCTGACAAGTCAAACACTTACTCACAAATTTGGCAATGTCGTCTCTCATGAATGGCCACCAGAAATGAAGCTTCAAATTCTTGTACATTTTACTACCTCCGGGATGTACAGAATATCTCGACCTATGAGCTTCGGTCAAAATCTGCTTCCTGACTTCCACCTCATCCGGAACGACCCAACGGTCCCTAAACTTTAGAGCTCCACTGGAATCCACAGAGAAATTGAGAGCTTTACCCTGTTTCATCTTCTCACGGATACCGGCAACGAGAGGATCTTCCAACTGTTTCTCACGAATCTCCTGAAAAAGAGCTGGTTCAGCAACTAAGGCATTGATCCGCCCATCAGAACCTCCGATAACCACATCAATTGTCATCTTTGCGAACTCTCGGGATAAAATTTCAGAAATGCCAGAACATGGAGTTAAGGAATGTAGGACCTTTCTGCTAAGAGCATCTGCAACCACATTGGCTTTACCCTCGCAGTATACCAATTCAAGGTCGTAGTCGTTCACCAACTCTACCCACCGTCTCTGTCTCGCATTAAGATCTTTCTGGGTAAAGAGATACCGTAGGCTTTTATGGTCAGTGTACACCTTGCACCTTACTCCATAGAGATAATGTCGCCAGACCTTTAGAGCATGAACTGCAGCCGCTGACTCAAGATCGTGGGTAGGGTACTTCACCTCATGAACTTTTAACTGTCTAGAGGCATAAGCAACTACCATACCACCTTGCATGAGAACAAAACCCAAACCATGCTTAAAAGCGTCACAATAAACTTCAAAGTTAACGCCTTCCTTAGGTAGGGTCAAAACTGGAGCAGTAGTAAGCCGTCTCTTAAGCTCGGAGAAAGCATCTTCACAGGCCTGGTTCCATAGGAACTTAGACTCTTTCTTAAGCAACTAAGTCATAGGGCGGGCCAACTTAGAGAAATCTTGAACGAATCTTCGGTAATATCCAGCAAGACCTAAGAAACTTTGAATCTCACCAACATCTTTCGGACTTGTCCAGTTCTCGATAGCGGAAATCTTAGCCGGGTCCACTTTAATACCTTCCTTAGCAATGACATGACCCAGGAAAGCCACTTTAGAGAGCCAGAATTCACACTTAGAGAACTTAGTATACCACTTTTGATCTCGTAGGATGCCAAGAATGATCTTAAGATGCTCGACATGCTCAGCCTCGGATTTGGAATAGATTAGGATGTCGTCAATAAAGACAACACACTGGTCTAGATACTCCCGAAACGTTCGGTTCATCTGATCCATGAATACTGCAGGAGCATTGGTCAGTCCAAAAGGCATAACTTTAAACTCGTAGTGTCCATACCTCGAACTGAAAGCCGTCTTAGGAATATCTGATTCACGTAAAGGGATTTGATGATAACCCGATCTGAGATCGATCTTGGAAAATACAGAAGCGCCCTTAAGTTGATCTAAGAGATCATCGATTCTGTGCAAGGGATATTTTTTCTTGATCGTAACCTTGTTAAGGTCACGATAGTCAATACATAGGCGCATAGTACCGTCTTTCTTCTTTACAAATAGTACAGGAGCGCCCCAAGGAGATGAACTAGAACGAATGAAGTCCTTCTCAATCATATCATCCAACTGTTTACGCAATTCTTGCAACTCAGTTGGAGGCATTCTATAAGGAGCCTTGGCAATAGGGCCAGTACCTGGTACGGGCGATGGTGAATTCTACATCTCGCTCAGGGGGAATACCAGGTAATTCCTCGGGAAATACATCTGCATATTCACTGACTTTGCGTACTTCCTCAAGTTTGGGTAATTCTGCAGTTACAGTCACCGTACATAAAAATGCTTGACAACCTTTTCTCTGCAAACGAATAGCTTTCATAGCAAAAATGATTTTGATACCCTTCTGGCGTCGGCCACCACGGTAAGTAATACGAGAACCACTAGGAGTCTTCAGAAAAATCTTCTGGTCTCAGCACTGAAATCTTGCATCATAGAGGGATAACCAATCCATGCCCAAAATAACATCGAACTCTGCCAGAGGAAACTCAAGAAAAGTCGAAGGAAGAATAATACCGGCGAAAAGAATAGGAACAGCTTGATATGCTTTAGAACAAGCAACGATTTCACCAGAAGGAAGAGTGATAGAAATAGGCTCGGCTTGGGAAGGAACAAGAGATAATTTCGAAGCAAAGATGGAGGAGATAACGGATATGGAGGCACCAGTATCGAATAATATAAGGGAACTAACATCAGAGATCGTAAACATACCCGTAACTACGTCAGGGTTAGCCTCAGCGTCGGCTCGGCTCATCAAGAATATGCGCCCCTTTCGAGCAGGTGTGGTGACAGCATCGCTGGTTACAGCCTTCTTCGGACATCTGGTCGAAATATATCCCGGTTCTCCGCAGGTGAAACAGACGATGGGAGAGCCATCACAGTTCTTACCCGGGTGGAAATCCTTCTTGCATTTGAAGCAGGCAGTGTTCTTCTTGTCTTGAAATCGGGAGTTAGAGTTGTTCTTTTTCCCTGTAAAACATATGATGTGATTCTGATATGTAACAAGATAAGAAGAAAGAAAACAAAGGAATATTTCGAACCTCCAGAAGAATGGAATTTCTTCGATAAAGAAGAGGTGTTGCCAGAAGATTGGAATGGTCTCTTATAGCCAGCAGCAGCGGTCTCCATTTTCTTGACTTCCTTCAGTGAGGACTCGGTAAACAGCGCGACATTGTAGATATCTTGTACAGTCTCCAAATCTCTGGGAATATTGTGCGCAATATCTGCTCTGAGCCCCCCTCTGAAATAAAAGGCTCAATTGTCCTCAGTTTGTAGCAGGCCTTCAGCATAATGCGCCAGGAAGTGGAATTGTTTCGAGTACTTAGCCACGGTCATGCTGGTTCCTTGGACAAGGTTGCTGAACTCCCTCATTCTTTGTTCCTTTAGCTCCTTGGGATAGAACCTACGCTCTAACAGGGTCTTGAATTGAGGCCATCCAGAACCCGGAGTCTGCAAGGTAGTTAAGCCAACTAGGGTCCACCATCGATCGGCCTCATCAGACAAGTAAAGCACGGCCAGGCCCACCTTCTGGTTCTCTGGAGCAAAATAAATTCCAAATTGCCTCTCCATCAACCGGAACCAACGATTAATGACTTCAGGGTCTACAGAGCCGTCGTAAAACTCTAACTTGCTTTTGGCCATTCCTTCAGCTGCGTGCGAGAAGCTAAAGGTCGCTGGTTGTTTGCGTTCATGTTGGTCAATTCCTGGAGCGTTTGCATCATCGTATTCAGGTTATTGAGCAACACATTATTGATATCATTCTGGTTCGCTCGGCCGTTCATCTTCAACCACAAAAGAAACACATAATCAATGCTAATCATTGAGTTCATGAACATATAAACTTAACAAGTAAGTTCTTATTTTGGTTTCTACCCATCTCTCACCAATCTCTTATTTAATGTTTAAACCATTTACTGATATTTTTCCTAAAATCATGTGTGAGCGTCGGGAGTAACGATGCTCTGATACCAACTGTAATCCACTATAATTTCTAATGCAAAACAGTGGCGGAATCACTGTTGAGTTGGGATTAACACACTGATAAATAAACTTCATAATGTAAAAGTAAGTCAGTACAACTGCCACTTTATACAAAAAGGGCAAAAATTAAAATCCTCAAAATAAAAGTGTTTAACATGCAATCCAAAAGATAAAAATAATCTCAATGGCGCAAGACTAAATGCCGCTCGCTAGCCCAAACAAACCCGAACATATAATACCTGCCATGTTATAAACATAACCGCCACAATTCAGTTGGGAGTAACGATGACGTTCTCCCAGCCATATTACATGATATTAAAGCGTAGTTACTATTATATCAAAATAGTTGAAAAATTGAAAACATTTAAAATGATACGGTAAAATAATTCGAAATGATTGTTAACCTGCAAGTCAATGTCAATCAATAATAATAACGGCGTTATGGAAATCAATCAGTGTAACGGAATAGACTTTCACTAGGATCATACTAAATTAGGTTCGAGAATTTAGTCAAAACAAATTAGACTTCAGTCTCAAACTAGGCAACTCAACTATAACAGGACTACGTGCAGCGAGGTCCTAATGTACACCCCTCCTGGACACCAACCGTAATCCATTTCAACCCGACGGCGACTTACACGATGCGATATCTAAGTCGTTTAAGGTCAAAATATACACACTTCTGAACACAAATCATGCTCAGTTCAACGACCAATGTGTCTCACATAGACACACCAGCTTTATAGTTGATGGCAAAAAGTATACCCTAGATTGTATTACTCTACCCGTACACTTGTCCTTATTCCATAACTCCAAAACAAAGCCGCTGTCGAAATTCGTTAGGATTATCAAAATGTTCTAAAATGGGAACTTTCTAATTTGGGAAACTTTCTATTTTAGGAAACGTTCTATTTTAGGAAAAAAATTCTCGAAATAACATTACAATGAAATTAGCATTATAGAAAAATATCGAGAATAGTAATTTACTCTAACTATAAAGTAAATATTATTAATTTCGCAAACTACTATTTTCGGCCTTAACATTTATTAAGTTCTAAATCTAGTATAAATTATTTATAAGAATTATCAAAATATTTCACAAACATATTATTATTATGAATTAGGGTGTTTCGAAAATATATAAAGCTAAAATTCCCTAATTATTATTAGTTTCGATGGAATGAGCATAAAATAATGTTTTACAACAACCATATCTTTATAAAAGTAATTTATTTAACATTCTTTATTTTATTAAACATTTAAATCATTTTCGAATAACATAAGAGGTGACTTAAGATGGAGTGGTTAAATTTTCAGAATGTTTGAAGTTGCTGGAAAAATAATTAAATTGCTGTAAAATCGCATTTTAACGATAATTCACGATTTCGCTTAAAAATTGATTCTATCATTTAAAAGCTTCGAAAAATAGTGTAAAAACTACGATAAATGATTAAAACTAATATTTAGACAATCTGTCCATAATATATTTTTTTTCAAAATCTGGAAACCCGGTTTTAAAGGCTTTTATGGAAAACGCGCTAATTAAACGTTAACGATTAAAAATAACAGTTAAATACAAAACGATTTGTGCGCGGATGTCTAAAATCATAACTTATCAAGGAAATCAAAATTTTCCAGAAACTTTTTAATTTAAAAAAAATGAAAATTTCAGAATTTAAAAAAATAGGAAAAACCGTCTTTAATCATCGGTTTCGTTTTAAAAGGATAAATAACGATTTATCGCTCTTTTTATTTTATTAAATCTAGAATTTCAAAAAAATAATTATTTTGTTAGAAAATATCAGAAACTTTATTTTGAATCGAGAATTAAGATTAAAAATCAGAAATTAAAAGGAATATTCGGTTTTTAACGATAAACGATGTTTTAGGACTATTAATTATTTCACCCACTTATAAAATTCGAAAAATTACGAAAAATTCCAGAAAATTAAATTTTGTCAGAATGTACTTACACAAAAATATTCAGATTTAAATACGTAAATTAGGCATATAAACATTAAAATCGGTTTTAACTCGTTTTTGTTCGAAATCTGTTAAAATTTCATTAAACGACTATAAAAATTAAAAATCTGTAAAGTTTATGTTTTAACAGTAACTTTATAATTATATTAGTGTATCGGCCAAATATTATGACTTAATAACTAATATAACGATTTATTCAATAATCTCGTAAAAATGAATGCAACAACGAATCAAACCAAAAATTAACGATTCTAAAACTTCTATAAGAAAAATTGACATACTATAATTGCCAAACAAAAAATTTAAATTATAAACATATAACTACGACAAAAATATCAAGCAATACCAAGATCGTCGATGTTACCTTAATCGAGATCTGAGTCAATAACGTACTCATCCTCCTCGGGGTTGTCTCGAAAACCTATAAAAAAATATAAATAGGTACAAGACCCTTATTAGCATCGTAAGTCGAGAAGTAGGAAGGAGGAATAGGGGTTTCGATGATTACCCCTGAATTAAGATGAACACAGAATGAAGAGAATGATCGAAAACGGAAAAGAAAAATTGAAGAACAGTGTACTGACTATTGTTGTTATTGTTTACGTTCTTTTTTTTGTGAGTGGAGGAGACGAGAACGTACAATAGGGAAAGTGGGGATATAGTTGGAGTCTTAAAGGGAGTAGTAGAGAGTCCAAAGCAGTAAAACTAGGAGAGAATCCGATTTGTTTGACAACTTCAAAACCGACCTCAACAAAATATCATAGAGTCAGACGAAGGACGCGACTGGGCTGAATTAATTTGGTCCCGAATTGCGCTAAAATCGTAAATGGATCACTTAAAAAAAATAATAAGACGGAAAACGTATAAGAACGTGATTACGAGAAAGTAGTATTTGAAATTACGTTTCAAAAATAATTATTTACGAAATCGCGTAGAAAAATATTAAATAGCAATTTCTCGAGATTGATTAAAAATTTGTGAACGAGGTAATTAAAAATGGGTTTTCGAACAAAGATAAAATTATTAAAACCTTTTTATGAAGGTCGGATCCAAGCTAGATAAAATAACGAAACTCAAAAGAGTCGATTTGATCGCAACGGGACGGATAACAGAATTATAATTTTACGGGTGTTACAGAGTTTGAGGCGGAAGCGGCTGAGGCACGACAACTCCTACAGTGTTTGGCCGACGAGATTGCTCAACTTAAGGAGCGGTTAGCTTGGCATCAGGATGAGACCTCAGCGCAGGGTGGAGCTAGGCAACGGGTCGAGGTGGAGAAGGAGGTTGAGGCTGAGGCTACGGTCACGTCACGGGTGTTACCGAGGATGTTGGAGTGATTTCCGAGACAGCTACCCTAGATATGCTGTCGGGGATGGACGGTAGTGAGTCTCCTCTTCTGGACCTAGAGGATCTAGGTTTAGATGACGACATCGGTGAGCTTGTGATAGCCATTGGTGCGGTTTCTAGGGGTCCTCCCTAGTTTATGAACTTGGTTTGTGTATGAATTTGTATGTTTTGTATATTTTCTTAAAGTTTTTAGTATTTGAGTTGGTTGGATTAGTCTTGTGTTTTTGTTTGGTGAAATGTTGACTTAATTTGACAAGTAATCACTTCGCGTTCGTTTTATTTGCGATTTAATCGTAGTTTAGGATGCATTGGGGTTGCACAAGAGTGCGAAAATAGTTTTTTTTCCGGACATTTTGAAATGCGTTAGCTTGAGCCGGGAATCAGATCAGATAGTACGTCGATTAAAATGTTTTGACTTGAGACGGAAAGTCCCCTAAGGCTCATAATTGACAATGAGGCCGAAGCCCAAAATCTAGGCTACTTTTGAAAAAAGTTGGATCACTTTTTGTACAATAATGTCGTACCGGGCTACAGACGCGACTTGATGATAACCGCTAAAGGCTAGAACACGCCGATCTCTTTTTGTACGATAATGTCGTACCGAGATACAAACGCGAGTTGACGATAACCGCTAAGGCTACAACATGCCTAGGTGGGGGTAGCTTATCCCCCTAATAGAAAAAATTAAAAGACGCCTAAGTCTGGTGTGTCCGACGGGTGAAATGGTGTCCCTGCAGCTCCTACATGGGTATCTCGGTCTTCGGAGAGAGTTTTAGTAACTTCGGAAGGTCGTTTCCGACGTCCGAGATGTCAGTTGGTACTTGTGGTGACAATACGGGATCGACGTCTCTATTTTGGGTCGCCTGAGAGGTTGTCTGTTTAGGGATAGGCGCTTGGACTAAGGCTTTCGGGTTCCGGGTCGCCTGGGCTCGGGCGGCTGGAGACTTGGGCGCCTGGGCCTGGGCGGCCTAAACCCCGCTTATGGAAATTTTTGTTGTTTCCTAATTGTTGTGGGACTAGGGCTATATATACGGGTTGTGCGTGCTTGTTTTAAACTTACTAGAATATCCATACTCTGGGTCATGTCGGGTTTCGGGAATCTCCTAACTGAGTGGGCGGGTCATTTTAAGAAATGTGACTCCGAGGTTTGTTCAAATGACAGTTTGTCAATGATCGTTGCGCTGAGTCGAGTCAAGATACAAGATGACTTCTTGCTAGCATGCTCTAAGTTTTGGGACTCAAAAGGTCATGTTTTTGCTTTTCCCGGGGGTAAAATTTGTCCTCTCCCCGAAGAGTTAGACGTTATAGGTGAGTGGAATTCGGTTCGGCCTTGTGTGCATTCGCTAGATGATGCTTTTGTAGAGCGGTTTGTCATTTTTTGGATCTTTCTTCGTTGGAGGAGGCTAAAGTTTTCTTTGGGAGAGATGGCATTGATCTAGAGTTGCTTTTTAGGATATTCTCACAGGCTGGTTCCTACGATATTTCGGCTTTAGCATGTAGGCGTGCTTTTAACATCGCGGTGGCTTGTTATTATGTTTTCGAGGGTTGAGGTAATCCTCGAGTTTTGGATATTGTAATGGGAATGGAACATGGACGATCACCCTCTTTGCTTATTTTGGGTGAGCTTATTTTAGGTCTCGACGCTCGTGCCCGGCTCCATGAGGCACCTTTTTAGGGTTCTAGGATCATTTTACAGGTGCTTAGGGTGTCATGTTTCCTTGTTGCTTGGCTGTTGTTTTTTGTGGTTGCTTTAGTTTGACGGTGTGACGTTTCATCGTGGTTTGTGCAGGTTTGGCTACAGGAGCAGCTTGGTTTGGTCGACCCTCCCCGGGGCTTCAAAGGTTATAACTACAGGGGTTTCACGGGCCGGAAGATGGTGCGGGTGTGGAGTGAGAGTCACACCAAAGAGAAGTGGCTTTCCTATTTGGCTAAAGGGCAGTTGGTCATTAGGTGGTCTGTCTCGTGGAGGAACATCAGTGGGCATACCGGGTTTCCTTTTTCGTCTTCGACCCAGGCTTTGTTAATACTGTCCATGAGGGATCCGGTTTATATTTATCCGAGTGAGTTGTCGAATCAAATGGGTGTTAAATCATTCACTTTGGAGACTGCTAAGGGTGTTTCTAGGTTCGACTTATGGATAAAGAATTCGTTTAGGGAGTTTAGGGTGTCTTGGGAACAGAAGTTTTCGCGTCCCGTTGTCATAGAGAGCGTCCGACCGACCGACATTGCTTCCATCTGGCGGGGGGTTTTTGAACACCCGTCTGGACAGAGCAACTCGAGAGTTAGGAAAACGGCGGCACTAGGGGACGAGGAGGCGACTCGAGGAAGTTTCACTAAGTGCCTGACCAAAGACAGCGTTACTGATCCTAGTACCGTCAGTTCATCTATATGGGCCAAGACTGATAAGACTCATGTTGAAGGTGCTAGCGATGAGAAGAAACATGGTTGGCTGAACTCGCCTTTGCCTAGGGCGGTGGAAGCTTGTATTATGAGGGGTCAATGGTGAAAGACCCGAACAAGCTCGCCCGGATGGCGGTGAGAATAAGACGTTGGACCGGTAGAGTTCAGCCGTTTCATATTATGTTCTATTAATTTGTATTATGTGGCGTATTATTACAAGTTTTTGTGGAGTTTTGACACGTTGTCATTTTTCGGAATAGCCGGGTTTCCAATGCTCGATGTAAAAGGCCTCGACGATGGCTCGACTTAACCAAATTTTATTGGTGTTGATGAGGAGCATATTTTTTTATTTATATATTTTTTTTGTGGTGGCTCGCAACTCGATTCTTCATTTTGCCCGGAGCACCCTTTCGGGTTTTCACTCCGTCCTCGGCTCACCATTTGTTCTTATTGTTTTTTGTCCTTTTCTTTCTCTTTTTTATTCGACGGCTCGCAACTCGATTCTTCATTTTGCCCGGAGCGCCCTTTCGGGTTTTCACTCCGTCCTCGGCTCGTAATTTTTTTTTGAAACGACGGCTCGCAACTCGTTTCTTCATTTTGCCCGGGGCGCCCTTTCGGGTTTTCATCCCATCCTCGGCTCGTCATTTGTGCTTCGTCATTTGAATCACTCGTTAATCGGAATCGAGTAATCGATTTTTTTGGTTGGTTGTACCCGAAGGAGAGTTGCCTACGTATCCGCTTTTAGACGGAATCAAACCATGTTTGTAGTTCTTTTAAAATGTGAGTGATTTTGCTTTAGACTCGTTATGCCAATTATCGATGCGAATTTGTTCTTTTTTTTTCTTTTTTGTTTTGCATGGGTTTCCCCCTAATTCGGAGACCAGGGTGAGGTTGTTAGGATGCTTATAGGTAGTATTGCTTGAGTTGGTCCATGTTGGTCGGGGTTGAGAACTCTTGGCCGTCTAAGTCGGTGAGAATCACGGCGCCCCCCAAGAGTATTTTCTTGACAAGGTAGGGACCTACCCAATTTGGTTGGAACTTCCCCCTGGGATCAACGGGAAGGGGTGCCCTAATGGATTTGACTACTAAGTCTCCCTCGTGTATGTTTCGGGATTTCACTCGTTTATTAAAGGCTCATTGTATACGTTGTTGGTAGTCTTGTACGTTGGATAGGGCATGGATCCTACGCTCGTCTAAGAGTACTAGCTCGTCATATTGTTTTTGGTCCCATTCTTCTTTGGGAATGCCGTTCTCGGCTAGTATCCTTAGTGACGGTATTTCTTGCTCTACGGGTTGTATGACTTTGGAACCGTAGGTTAAGTAATATGGTGTGGCTCCGGTGGGTGTTCGGTACCCCCCATAAGGCGAAGGGGATTTTGCTTGGCCAATCCCGGTAATTGTCTATCATTTTCTTAAGGATCGTGGTGACGGTTTTGTTGGCTGCTTCTACGGTCCCGTTTGTCTGAGGTCTATAAGGTGAGGACTTGTGTCTTTGGATTTTGTATTTGTCGAGGAGTTTTTGGGTGTCTTCCCTAAAGTGAGCCCCCCGATCACTGATGATTTCGTGAGGTATGCCATAGCGGCAGATGATGTTATTTTGTAAGAATTTGACTACTTGTTTTGAGGTTAGTACGGTGTAAGAAGCGGCTTCTACCCATTTGGTGGAAATAATTAATGGCCACTAGTACGAAGCAGTGTCCGCCGGGGTACTGGATGAGTGTACCTTTCCTATGATGTCAATTCCCCAAGTAGAAAAAGGCCAGGGTGTGGCTATAGTATGGAGAGGATATGGCGGTAGGTGTTGGATGTTGGCAAATATTTGGCAATTGTGGCAGTGACGAACGTGACGTCGACAATCTGCCTCTAAGGTAATCCAGTAATAGCCCAGTCTCATTATTTTTCGGGCTAGTAGATGTGCACTCATGTGGGGTCCGCACTCTCCGTCATGTACTTCTTCCATGACTCTCTCGGATTGGGTTTTGTTTATGCGTCTAAGGAGGATTCCTTGTGGGGTTCGTTTGTATAATAGTCCTTGATTTAGGACGTAATGAGCGGCTTGTATTCTTAAGTTTCTTTTGTTTTTGGTGTTTGTGTTGGGTGGATATGACCCGTTGGTTTTAAAGTCTAGGATTGCTTTGTACTAGGGTTCCTTGGGGGTATCGCCGGTTTCGAGGTTATGGGTGTAGGCCAGTTGTTCGCTTCTCTCTACGCAAATAGGCATAGAGAAAAGATGGTCAGGCATGTTTATTAGTGAGGCTAGCTTGGATAAGGCGTCGGCGAATTGGTTTTCTTCGCGGGGTATGTGTATGAAGTCGATCTCGGTGAATTCCCGAGTTATTGTTTCTATTTTGGTTTGGTATGGAGTTAGGCTTTCGCTATAAACCTTCCAGGTGTCCATGGCTTGGTTGACTACTAGGGATGAATCCCTGTGCACTCTAAGGTTTTTAACTCCTAGAGATATGGCTGCTTTTAGTCCTATTAGGCAGGCTTTATATTCGGCTGCGTTGTTGGTAACGGGGAGGTCCAGTTTGTATGAATGCTTATTTGTTGTAGACTTGTTGTTGTTTGCTTAAGGGGGGTCAGTGATGGGTTGAACCTAGAGTTGTTGTTCCCGATCTCTTTTTAGGGTGAAGTTAAGTGGGTCGTTTGTTGTAGCCCTTGCGCTTTAGTTAATTGTTATCGATAAATGGCATAGTATCGAGTCTTAAGCGATAGAGTAAGTTATTAAAGGAAAATAATAAAGCGATTGTCGAGGCATGTTTGCAAAAGAAAAGAGCTGTTTTATTGATAAATAGTAAACGGGCTAGATGCCCGTGATTAAGTATGTTGGGGGAGGTGGAGGACATGTCCCTTCGCATCTCCCTGACTCGAAAAGAAAAAAACGTTATTATTATTACTTAGCCTAGGCTCTAAGATGAACTAGACTCTGACTCGGGTGTGGATTTGCTGGTCTTGGCGGGTGTCTGCGTGCCTTCGTACTCTGGGTACGACCCAAACTTTTCCTCTCGAATGAGGTGCCAGACTTGTTGTCAGAATTCACGGCATTCGCTTATGTCATGACCCCGACCTTGGTGATATAGGCACCATTTGCTACCGTTCCAATGTATCGGCCTTTTATCGGCGGGTGGATCAGGTGTCGGAGCTAGGGGATAAAGGTGTCCGTCGGATATTAACATTGTTAGGGCTTGATCGTGGGATAGCCCAAAGTGTTCAAGGAGCTGGAGACCTCCCTCCCCAGAGGTATCGGTCAGGTATTGTGTAGGTCTTTTTGTCAGTAATGCGGTTTTCACGACTCCCGTCTTTATCAGTCCTTCTATTTTATCTTTTAGTAGTGAGCAAGACTCCGTGTCATGACCGTTATCCCTATGGTAGTGGCAGTATTTTCATTTGGACCAATGACGAGATCTATGTTTTAGTGGGGGTTGGTCGTTGGTCCTATGGGTCGTAGAAGGCAAAGGGATGCTAATCTTTGGAGTGCAGATGCGTAGCTAACCCCGATTTGAGTGTGCTTTTTCCTTGGTTCCATAGTCTCAGGTGAACCTATACTATCCCCTTTGATTGACCCGTTGCACTCAGAGGTGGGAAGCATGGGAGATTCCTCAAGCTTTTCTTTGATGTGGGCTATCCTAGCCTCGATTCTTAATAGTAGGGGGTGCATTTGTGAGACTAGACGGACTAGCCTTTCTATAGTCGTCGCATGTTCTGCGAGGTGGATGGGTGTGGGCTCTAGATGACTGTTTGGTTCATCCTCAATATTTAGGACATCCTCCCCCAGAGGAACAAGGTGGGAACAATCAATGGTGTTGTCGAAGATGGCATGGACACTAAAGGGGTTCGTGGTGTTGTTGGGTTTTTCAGGTGGAGGGAGAGGGATCGTCCCATTTTCTATCATGTCCTGTATGGTATGTTTGAGCCGAAAACAAGATTCGGTAACGTGGCCCTTGCCACGGTGGTAATGACAATACTTATTAGCGTCCCATGTTTTTGACCTCTTGTCCGCAGGTGGGTCCGTAGTAGGACCTATCGGCTCAAGCTTTTCTTGCTCAGTTAACCCTTTTAAGGCTTCGGTGTGCGTGATGCCTAACTTGGAATATGTTCTAGGGGTGAAGTTTGTCCTCCCTCTAGTGGTTGGTTCGACCAGGTACACTTCCTCGGTTTTGTTATTTCCCGATGTTCCATAAGGTCGGGTTCTTGTAGAGGTGGTCGGCCCTTGATAGCCTTTCCCCATTATCTTGGAAAACACTCCCTTTTTCATATCGTCCTCTAGGCGTATCCTTAAAGTGGACAACTCCTTAAAGGTATGGATATTTTGGTACCTAAGGTGGGAGGCGTATACTGGTCTAAGGTTATTGACGAACTTTTCCACCAAAGTGGCTTCGTCCGGACGGTTTATTAGTTGGCTACTGACCTTTCTCCATCTAGTCAGAAATTCCGAGAAGCCTTCCTTCTCATTCTGGGAGAGGACTTCAAGGCTTCTAATGGTGACTTGTGTTTCGGAGTTATCCGTGTATTGTTTTGCGAATTCTATGGAGATATCGTCCCAGGTGGATATCTTTTTAGGGTCAAGCGAATAAAACCATGATCGCGGTGTGTCTCCTAGGGATGAAGGGAATATCCTAGTGAAGAGGCTAGGTTTGACCCCTTTAATGGCCATGTAATCCTTAAAGGCCCTGATGTGGTTGAGAGGATCCTCGATTCCTTTGAATTTAGGTATGTCGGCTAGGGAAAAGTTTTCGGATAATTGGTCGTTCACCATTTCAAATTTTCTATGGTTTTCGAGATGGACGTTATTCCCTTGGTTCAGGCGCATTTGACTTTCAAGGAAATCTATGCGATTCATAGCGGATTGTAGGGTGTCACCTTGAGGTGGGGTAACGGTGTCATTAGGGATGACACCGACAGGTGCCCCGCCTAGCGGAGTGGAGTTTAAAAGGACCTCGTTGAGGATCCGGTTGTGGTGTTCATCTGAGGCCCTGTCTTCCAAGTGGCCTAGACGAGAGTCTATGCTATTTACGGATGCGTTTACAGTAATGATGGTGGCCGGTAAGTCCCGGATTAGGTTGGTTAGGGTTCCTATGGTGTTGTTTGCGTATTGCCCGGCGTTGTCCCCACTGTGGTTACTTGCGTCAACGCTTGAATCTCCCGTCATGACTTAGAGACTCATGTGCTTTAGACTCTCAGTGTACTCAGCGGAACGCCTAATGGAGCCATGTCTCTAGAGCGAGACAATTTGACGCAAATCTCAGGGGTGAGATTTAAAGAGGATTTTCTCTTAACGAGACGACCCAAAATGTAAGACCTCGGATAGAGGTGCCCCTAGTAACTAACATAGATAGTTAATCACACGGTTGTACGACGTACGATGTTGATTGCGATCCCGGCTTAGGATCAAAGAGTTTTGATGTTTTTTTTTAAACGATCGAGCTTTTGCAAAGGAGGTCTTTTCGAAAAGGAGGATTTGTAAAATTGGGGTGACGATGGCGTGCTGACATCGTTTGTGACATGAAAGTGTGGTGCTATATGTGCGTCGAGGATTCGATGACAGCAAAAGTGCAAATGGTGTTTTTCTTTTCAAAAGAAGCACAGATCTTAAAGGAACCGGTTTTCAAAATGATGACGTGGTGCTTTTATCGAAACTACTATTAATTAGTCAGTTCGACATTTATGGTGTAGGCAGTGTTTGTGACAGAACGTGATATCTGGTGACGGTGTTCTGAAAATGTGATCAAATTTTATTATCGAGTTTGGGTAACAAAGATAATTTTAGAAAGCTTTTTTTTTCTTTTTAAATGCGCGGCCACATTTGTCCATCTCTAGTATTTTGATGGTGTATAAAATGATGTTTTGTGAATGTGACCGTTTTGGATTCCTTGACTTCATTAATTGAAGCTTCGGTCGTGTTAACGATATGTGCAGAAACGTTTTTTTTTTAAAATAAAATGTAACCGCTCGAGGTACCTCGATCCCATTGATCGGGAGTTTTGGTGATATTAACGGTATTCGTTGTTGACGAGTTTTACTTTGGCCAAGGTGATGGCGTTTAAAAAGGGTCTTTTGAAAAATCCGTCATGATGACGGTGCTTTTAAAAGGTTTTCAAAAATCATTTTGAATTGGCAGGAGCATCGGTGCTAAAAAGATAGTTTTGGAGATGACAGCTTTTTCGAAAACGGAGTTGGGTGCGGTTGAATATGTTGTCGTGGTTCAATCCAGATTTTTAGTGTTTTATTTGGGTTGTTCAAACACGCTACACATAGCTAGGAATGCATACACTCATGCAGGATGCAGACACGGGTAGGTTAGGGTAGGCTACCGCCACGAATAGCCTTAGCTTAGGTGTCGACAGGTCATCTGGGGAGATGAGTGTCACACCGTCCGTTCAGAACTACTCGTTTAGTATACCCGCGATGTACGCGTTAGGCGGCTGGAGCGTCAACCGAGGATCTCTCCGCGTGTCCATAAGGATCTTACCGCGAGGAGGTCGATTGGTCCTGATATTGGTTAGGGTGGGCTTTTTGGGGCCAAAACCTGTAGTGACCACAACTAGGAACTAGGAATGAGCTTCACCGACCTCGTTCAAGTTACACCACCGCTAGAAACTTGTTTCCAAGTCCCCAGCGGAGTCGCCAAATTGTGGACGTCCGTCCGCACCACCAGGCGCCCTGCGCAGGACCGACCCGATTTTTAATATATGGCGGCGGCCACCCACGCGGCCCCCACCCGATCGGGGGGCCAGTCCGATCTCGCGTACGGAGCGATGTTTCGGACCTCGATTCGGATGACGATCCGGACTTGTACTAGACGGGACCTAAAGATAAAGACTTATACCCTTAAGCACTTCATGCCTGGAATGACTCTCATTGCCAATGGTTTCGGACATCCGGAAACCGTCGATTCTAAGTAAGAGGTGAGGGTACGTATTGGGAAGCCAACATCCGATAGACATCGACACCCAATCCCGCCCACACTATAGCGGCCTCTACTAATCAATCGGTGGGCTGATTACTTTGTTCTTTCGTTGTGGCGGAAGTACTGTAACATCCATTGTTTTCACCCTATACCTTTTCCTATGTCAGTTATTCAAGGACAAGTAATTTTTGTCGTCGAAGTAATTGTGTTTACATTCTTTGCATGCGATTTCACGTGACAAACAGGCCATGAAAAGATGCACATCGGAGAGTAGAGAGTACTAATATTATGGGTATTAGCAAATCAGTTTTAACGTGATAATACAGATATTAGTCGTTCTCGTGGTATACCTTACCCGGTATTCTGCTTAAAATGCGTCAGTTCGATATTAATAGGGATGCGTCGAACCATACATGGCGAGCACCGGGACTAATACGGAACCCGACCATCGTTTCAACTTTAGTTGATTTACGTTTTGAATTCCGTGTTAGGTGATTTAGCATGCGATTATAAGGTCATAAAAGCAATAAATCATACGAAAAATTGTAAATGCGAATGTAAGTAAATCACATAGTGAGGAGTTGCACCCTCGGAGTATACACTAAACGGGACACGATACATAGATAGTTGAAAACAGATCTCGGAATTACTCGGGTCTATTTAGAGTATTTTGGTGTTTGTGGTTGAAGTTGGGATGTTACGTGTGATGTGAGTTAAAATGAACTTTGAACAAGTTATTTGGAGGTTGATAGTACTTTGAGATAAACGAAAAACAAGCAACAAAATCAGATTGTAATAGTTGTTGTAAGGATGATAGAATGTAACCAAGGATAGTGTGCTTAGTGAGATAGACCTATACCTCAACAAAGCGGGTGCTAATTCAAACACTCGATTGAAATAGCGAGTATAGAGCTTGTAACGCGACTAACTCTAGTACTTTGTCTTGTGAACTACAAAGACGAAAAGGAAAAGCAAAGCTTCACTCAGGTTTGTTTTATCAAAGTTGAATTCTTTATTCATCAAGTACTTGGCTATTTATAGCCAAGCAACACGTCCCAAATGAGGCTCCAACCAGAATAGTCAAGCCTCATTAAGGGTTACAAACTACTAAGTGATAAAAACAAAGTAAATACATTGAACTAAAATGACTAAATTCATCCTCTAGTTATACTCCAAATCTGGTGCTTTTCTCTTTGTGTGCTTTGGCTAGTTGGAGGTGTGAATGAGTCTTATTGGTGTATGAAAGCAATAACTCCAATTGCTTGTTATTTGAACTTGGAAATCAGAATAGAGCAATGTATGTTTCAGCTCTTTTATTCGGTCCAAGTTGGTGTTCACAAGAGCTAGTTTAGCACTTGAAGAAGGCACACTACTAGACTTGAAGGAGGGACTAAGGGGCTTGAACTTGGACCATTTGGAGCTAGTGTGAGCTCATTGAAATCCTGATTTGTTGTTGCTTCCTCATTCGGATCATCTCCTCCCCCTTGAAAAGGAATTGTCCTCAATTCTGAAATGCCGTCATCATCAAGATAAGGAGAAAGATCTCCCACGTTGAACGTGGCATGAACTCCATAATCATCCGGTAACTCCACCTTGTAGGCATTGTCGTTTACCCTTGATATGATCTTATATGGACCTTCTGCTCGTGGCATCAATTTGTTGTTTCTCTTACTTGGAAACCTCTCCTTTCTTAAGTGAACCCAAACCAAGTCACCCTCTTTGAAGAGTCTTGGTTTCCTGTTTTTGTTGGACCTTCTTTTGTAGGCTTCATTTACTTCCTTGATCCTTTCCCGAATCTGTTCATGGAGCTTTCTCCATAATGTGTTCCACAAGTAGCTAAGGAACTTGGAATCTTGATCAGAAACAATGGGCTTGGGAATCCCATGTAGGCGTACCACTCCTCGAAAGTAAAAGTCAGGCCTTTTGCTAGCATCATCAGTTATGTAACAAATACTGAAGTGAGCCATTTTGTAGAATGGCAAGTACTCTCTTGGTTCGAAAGGACTCTTTGAGAAATGACATGTTACGCATTTGCCCACAATGTTTTGAATACTCCCTTGTATCTTTAGCCAGAAGAGGAGTTCTTTTAACACCTCTAAGGTCCTGGTCACGTCAAAATGTCCAGCTGGCCCTCCTTCATGAGCTTCTCTAACTAGAAACTCTGAAATAGGATGTTTAGGAACACAAAGATGGTTCCCTTTAAAAAGAAAATCTTCCTGCAAAACAAACTCATCAAAAGTACTAAGAGCACCAGCCTTGTACTTGGTGAATACTTCACCAAAATCAGCATCCACAGAGTAGTAGTCCTTCAAAGTCTCAAATCCAAGCGATCTTACATTTAGGGTGGATAAGTGTGTGTAGCGACAAGATAAAGCATCAGCCACGACATTGCTCTTACCATCCTTATATCTGGAAGAGAAATGAAAGGGTTGCGAGAGTTCCACCCATTTGGTATGTCTTGGACTTAGCTTTTGCGAGCCATTGATGTACTTTAAGGACTCATGATCTCTACTAGGTGTCAAACCAGTTGGTAATTCATTAGAAATGACAACACCCAGTTCCTTTAGCAACTCCTCAAATCGTTTCCCTCCAAACCCATTATCAACCCTAACTGGTTCCTCTCTAGTAACCATGACAAAGACACACTCTCCCTCTTCTATGGCATGTTCTACCACATTTTTACTAGCAAATATGGAGAGGTTGGGTTTCTTGACTCGATTAGCTAACATGGTACACACATCTTGAGGTGTCATGGGTTTTAGCACAATTTTCTTTCCCTTATCTCTCAATTCATACTCATTCTTTCTCCCATGGTGAACTACATCCCTATCAAACTGCCAAGGACGACCCAATAGTACGTGACAAGCATCCATAAGAATAACATCACATAAGACCTCATCAACATTGGAACCCATGGTCAAACCAACTCTTACTTGTTTAGTGACCCTCACTTTGTTCCCGTTATCTAACCAATGTAGTGCATAAGGTTTAGGGTGATTAGTAGTAGCTAGACTTAGTTTGGTTACCATTTCAGCTGAGGCAACGTTGGTACAACTACCTCCATCAATTATTAAACTACACCATTTGTTGTTAACTTGACACTTAGTATGGAATAGTTGGTCTCTTTGTTCAGTATCGTGTTGAATGGGGTTAGCATGTAGAGTACGTAGTACTAAGAGTGTATCATAAGTTGGGGGTTCATAAGCCTCAATATCTTCCTCTTCCTCTTCCTTGTTAACGTTGAAAACAGCCCCTATACGTTGTTCCTCTTCCCATATTTCATCCCTAACAGTGATCACTTCTCTTAAGGTCACAACTCTCCTATTAGGACAAGCGTTTTTGTAGTGACCAAACCCTTGACACTTGAAACAACGTACTTTGGATAGACTAGTTTCAGTGGGTGTTTTAGTAGTAGATTGAAGTGGGGTTGCTGGGCTATTCTTAATGGTGAGGGGTTGATTAGTATTAGTAGAATTGAACCTATTACCTTCATCAGTTCGCGGCCAAGTATGACCCTTACTAGACTCACCCTCATGTTTTGCCTTCCCTTGTGCCTCAATTTTTAAACACAACCCACATAATGTATCAAAGTCAGAATAAGGACATAAATCGACCGTATTAGCAATACTACGATTTAACCCATGCAAGAATCTAGCCATTTTTATTTCTTCATTTTCTTCTACTTCTCCCATTAAAACCAAATTCTCAAACTCATCAATATACTCATTAACACTTAACCTCCCTTGTGTCAGATTAGCAATCTTTTTGTACAAGGACAACTTATGTGTAGTTGGAACATACCTCTTACGTAGCTTACGTTTTAAGGACTCCCACGATGAGATTTTACTCTTACCAGCCCTAGTGCGTTGCACCTTCAGCCCCTCATACCAAAGAGATGCCCCCTTGCTTAGTTTCAGAATTGCATACTTGCACCTTTCCTCGTCTTCTAGGTCCTTGAAATCGAAGAGCTTCTCAATATTTCGCTCCCACTCCAAGTACACTTCTGGATCAGTACCACCCATGAACTCAGGGAGTTCATTCACTTTGATTCTGTCCACGGGCTCCCTTCTTGCTTGGAAACGAGAATTCATGGGTTGAAAGTTCTCCAACGCCTTCTTTAGGTGCTCCAAGAAGTTAGGGTCGTCAAAGTTCACTCCTCCCGCCATGCTTTACGTCTTAGGAAGACCAAAGCTCTGATACCACTAATGATGTGAGTTAAAATGAACTTTGAACAAGTTATTTGGAGGTTGATAGTACTTTGAGATAAACGAAAAACAAGCAACAAAATCAGATTGTAATAGTTGTTGTAAGGATGATAGAATGTAACCAAGGATAGTGTGCTTAGTGAGATAGACCTATACCTCAACAAAGCGGGTGCTAATTCAAACACTCGATTGAAATAGCGAGTATAGAGCTTGTAACGCGACTAACTCTAGTACTTTGTCTTGTGAACTACAAAGACGAAAAGGAAAAGCAAAGCTTCACTCAGGTTTGTTTTATCAAAGTTGAATGCTTTATTCATCAAGTACTTGGCTATTTATAGCCAAGCAACACGTCCCAAATGAGGCTCCAACCAGAATAGTCAAGCCTCATTAAGGGTTACAAACTACTAAGTGATAAAAACAAAGTAAATACATTGAACTAAAATGACTAAATTCATCCTCTAGTTATACTCCAAATCTGGTGCTTTTCTCTTTGTGTGCTTTGGCTAGTTGGAGGTGTGAATGAGTCTTATTGGTGTATGAAAGCAATAACTCCAATTGCTTGTTATTTGAACTTGGAAATCAGAATAGAGCAATGTATGTTTCAGCTCTTTTATTCGGTCCAAGTTGGTGTTCACAAGAGCTAGTTTAGCACTTGAAGAAGGCACACTACTAGACTTGAAGGAGGGACTAAGGGGCTTGAACTTGGACCATTTGGAGCTAGTGTGAGCTCATTGAAATCCTGATTTGTTGTTGCTTCCTCATTCGGATCAATGTGTTTTAGTATGTGTAGTGGACCTAGTGTCCACGTTTGACATTATCGTAGTGCATAATAAAGGTACAGAAATGTAAAATTTTGTTTAGATGACAACCTAGTGACGACTTGACTTCGTAAGGCGGATCCTCCTAGCTCGCCTAGTGATTTCGGCAGAGTTCCGTTACCGTCGGCCCTTCCTGTGGCTATTCCGGCAGAGCTCCGCTACTACTGGCTGGTTCTGCGGCTAACCTGGTAGAATTCCATTACTAGACTATGAATGGCTAGTCGAACACAGGCACCTCGGGATCGAGTGGAGTGCTCGAAGGTGAGGAGTAGCGTAGATGTCGCTTTATCGGAACTACGATCGAGTGGATCGTTTGCCTCGGGTGGCGGAGTGCGAGCCCTTAGCGAGAAACTCTTTACGAGTGAAGAGGGAAGAAAGAATTGAATTCTGTGTCGAAATGAGGAGGTGAAGGGGGGTATTTATAGGTGTTTTCGGCTCTCGTCGTCGGGATAGGTGCCTGAGTCGCACCAAGATTCAGGCGCCTGGGTCCAGGCGCGTGAAGGCTCAGGCGCGCAAGGTGAGGCGCTCGGGATTTTGAAGATACGATTTTGATACTTTCCAAAACCGAGAGGCGAGCGTATCATTCAATACTTGGGGGTTAAGTCTTCCCCGGTTTTGACCTAGCGCCGTGGTGTTTAGTGGGCCTCGGGTGTGCATCCCAAGGTTCACTTGGCGCGGTGCTGACTCGGTTCGTGTTTCAGGACTGACTCGGGGTCCCGGTGTCAGAATTGACTCTAATTAGTGTCTATGCGACCGTAACGACACGACTAAGGTTGTCTTGATGTTATTTTAATTTATCCGAGTAATTATTTGATTCGTCCTATAGAAAAAACTATCTAAAACATCGCGAACCCGCATCGCGTTGTAGTCCGATCGTCATCAGGTGTTTGATGGGCACTCCTGCAGCCACCAGGTCCAAATCTGGGTGTTTACATACCTATATATCAGTGAATACCCAAGGTGTGGTATTTTTCTTGGACGAAGCATCTAGTAGATTAACCGCATCAAAAATGATGCGGGTTGCAGCTGGGGGCTTAGTAGTGGAAGAAGAAGCCCCTTGGTATCCCTTGCTAGAGGCCTTAGTAAGGCCCTCTAGCCTTAGATCGTCTTCGATTCTCATACCCATCTCAGTAAGAGTGGTGAAATTGGGTATGACTGCATACCGGAGATGAACCCGGTAAAAGGGGAGGAGGTTCTTGACGAAGGCCTCCACTAAGGTCTTCTCAATGGGCTTATCGACCAGTTTCACACTTTTGGCCCTCCATCGTTGAACGTATTTGGTAAAACCTTCTTTGGGCTCCAAGGCCATAACCTCCAGGGAGCGCATTGTGGTCTGGATCTCGGTATTATCAGCATAGTTCCGAGCAAATTCAGTAGCCACATCATCCCAAGTTGGGTATTTCTTGGGGTCTAGCCTGTAGTACCAGGCCTTTGGGTGTTTCTCAAGGGAGGCAACGAAGAGATTCTTGAACATCGAAGAATCTACCCCCTTGTTAGCCATGAATTCCTTGAAGGCCCGTACATGTAGTAACGGGTCTTCAATCCCCTCGAATATGGGCAAGCCTGTGAGGTTCAGGTTTGCGGGAAGCTTGTCATTAACCGGGGAGTAGTCTCGGGAATTTTCCCGATGAATGTTTTTTTCCCCTGATAGGTGGACTTGTTCCTCTAGTCGGCGCACTGCGCTAACTAGTTCAGCTAGGGCCCCAGTGGTCTCAGGCCCAACGGTAGGAGTTCTTTGCTCCACAACAGTCAGACGGGCCGCAACAGCCGCTTGATCGGTCCTCATTGCTACCAGCTGGGCCTCAATATCGGTCTTCTTGGCGACCATGTTGTCCATCGAGACTGCCAACTTGTTCAAAGCGTCCTCCATTTTGTGTCTGCGTCTGGTTAATGGTGGCATGTTTGTAAGAACACCGCGTAATCAGAAACTGAACCCAGACCTTGGAATCAAAACAGTACATCTCGAGCGAGGAAAAGACTGAACGAGAAAATAGACTCAAGAAAGACACCTAGTGTAGACACCCACATTTTGACCGCCAGGTGTCTATAGTAGTTTCCGCCAAACACCCGATGATGATTGGACGTAAACGTGCTTTGATAGACTCGGATATGGGCTTGTAATCATGGACATTTGTTTTAGACATTTTAAGGAGTACAAATCTCACAAAACCAACCTCAAATCCAGGCCCAGTGGGTCGTTTCGAGTCAAATAACACTAAATTGGGTCGAATCCGACACTAGGGGTAAAACCGTCTTTTAGCGACCGAGTCAAAACCCGGTCAAAGATATTTCCCGAGGCTTGTGGACCGACCGTGATAACTCACACGTCCTATTCGGACTCCAACTCCACAAAAATCAGCCATACAAAATAATAAACAATTCCGTTTAAGGTAGAATTCGATCTCGAGTAGGAATCCTATCCGAGAACCGACTCAGACACTCAACCGAGTGCAAATACTCGGCCGAGTAATACACAACCAGCCGGTTTCCTCTTTTCCTCCCTCACAAGAAAGCGGAATTCTCGTTCTCCTCAGCTTCTTACTCAAGCGGTAATTCTAGCTCAAACGGGAATCCTATTCAAAAACCGATTCGAGCACCCGACCGAGTGTAAAACACTCGGCCAAAACAGCCCAAAACTGCCGGTTTTCCCTTTCTTCCTTCGCAAAAAAGCGGAATTCTTATTTCCCTCAAAGTCCTTCGTTTCCTATCCTAAGCGGTATTCAAACTCTCCTAAACCAAGGTCGGAAACTCCTTATAAATAGGATCTCCCATCCAACACTTTCAAGGACCGAAAATCAGACAAAAAAATCACAACACAACATCACATTACACCGAGAAGAACACGTCCAAAACTCCCTCCACACACGGTTCATACACAAACCCGATAGCTAGCAAATCCCGACACTTTCGAAGCCTTGCAACCTCGACGAAACCGGCCAAACCCGACGTCCCAAATCACCCAAACCGATACACCTTAACTCATCCTCATCATCTCGACGCTCCCAAGTCTAAGCCACTTCCCGACGAGCCTTATCCCGAGAAAACAAAGCATGTAGGTTGAGGGTGTAAATCAAACCCGACTCTTCTCTTTTCTCCTCTCTTCTTCTCGTTTTTTTTTACGGGTCTCGTCGGTCTTTTTTTATTTTCTAATATCGATACTACTAAAAAAACTATTTTCATATATCGAATATTCTTAAAATATGATACCGATTCATTATAATCGGATATCGTATCAAAAAGAATTATATTAAGTCTTCGACGAATTCATTATATTTTTGTTCGTTCAAAATCCTTTTTACAACTTTTCGTTAAAAATCCTTTTTTTAAACTTTTCGTTCAAAACAAACTTCTTCAAAACCTTTTCTAAAGTCATTCCGACTATTCGATATCGATTTCCTAATCTAATATCGAATACGACGAATATCGAAAATATAAACCGAGTATAAATTAATCCATATTTGTACGCGATTTATAAAATTAACGATTTTCGAACAAAAAATAAAAAGTGGACAGACCCGTACGCGAGTCGCGCCCGGTCCAGGCGACTCGCGCACGAGCCTGTGATCCGGTTCTTTTTTTTTTAGTTTTTCGTTCGTTTATTTTTATTATTTTACGAAACGATTTCTAAATTTATATCTTTTCCAAAACTATTCCAAATATTTGATATTGATCTCATAGTCGACTATCGAATATAACGAATATCGAGAATATTAAGTCGAGTACGAATTATGCGATATTCGTACGCAATTTAATTAAAAAATTTCCGAAAACCGTCGTCAAAATCAGGCCGCCACGCGACCCGCCTGAGTCTCGGGCGAGTCGCGCGGCTGACTGCCCACATGCGTCTTTCTCGTTTTTTTATTATTTTTTGAACTTCGTTTTTTGTACAAAACAACGTTTTGACAATATTTTTTTCAGATTTCGATTAATTTTTATTTTCTCGATTTCATATATTTATTTCCTATTCAAAATTACTAACTCGTTTTCTCGTGTTTGTAGCAATTTATTTTTCTCATATTCTTTTTATCGTTTTATTAGACTAAAACGAACTCACATGCTAAAATAAATTTGACGTTAGTAGTTTAAACATGCATTAAACGACTTAGCAATCCATTTATTTATTTTCCTCACATGTCTTAGGAAAATAATCTCTGCATATCATTCAATCGTCGAACTAACGCGTGTACACAAAACCGAACGATATCTTAGTAAAGGCCGCTAAGTGCGGGCGGGGTTGGGTGTTCTCACTGAACTTCCCAACACGTACCCTCACCCCTTACTCGGAACCGTGGTTTCCGGATGTCCGAATCCATTGGCAACGAGAGTCATTCAATATACGATTAACCGCTTCAGTCAGCATCGATATCGAACTGCAAAGGGACGAACCCAATAAACTCTGACATCGGAAATGGGCCAGGCTTTAAGTATGGCCCACTACGACATAGAGTGGGTTCGAATGGTTCCGAATAACCATAAAATTCGGTGGCGACTCCTACTTCGATTTAAAATTCTATTCGATCCATCTCATATGGAAATTCTATCGCCTCCCCAAAACCCGCGCTTCGCCGCGTCGGGGTGGACCTATGTCATGTCCACAATTTGGCGACTCCGCTGGGGATTAACTGATGTGTCACTTACCATCGGCATTCTCAGGGTGAGACTCGAAAAGAAATCGTTCGATTAGTAATGTACACGTTTTAGTTCAATGATTCATGCATAACCCCGTTCTATCCCGAGCCGGTTACTTGTGACCGACGTCCCACTATACCACGGTGCATTTCTACTTGGATGCACTAAAGACTTCGATCGCGGAACTCGCATGGGTTTTACGGCAGATTCTAAGACCAACTCGGCTTAGGAGGTCCGTCCTGATTTGCGAGAATGCGATCGTTGTTGGTATAGACCCTATTCGACCGACCGAGACTTAGACTAAGAGCATACATGGCGTCGTTATACTGTTTCTATGACTACATGCTACTTGATCTTTTTCGTTCTCTTCAAAAACCGTCATTTTTCAAAAATTTACATCTTTTCAAAACCTATCCATTTTTCAAAACCCGGAAAGCTGCCGAATTTAGGACTTATGATTTTAGCTCAAAATAGCCTATTTTAGCCGGTATGCTGTCCAAACCTTTTCAAAAAAAAAAGCCCGAAATCTCGGCCCGATAACCCTTTTTCTCGGTTTTCAAAAAAATCGGGTCTTCCAATCCGACTTCGCTCGGTTTTCAAATTCCAATTCACTTTTCAAAACCCTTTTCTTCTTAGGACTTCCCGTATTTAGCAGTGTCGGGTCTTGTCATAAGTTAGAATCTATAGCGTCGAAACTCCATCGATCTTATATCACGGGTTTCTACCCCATCCTAGTCCGCCTTACTTGTCAAGGCACGGCCCACCTTCGTAGGACAGACTCCTACAAAGGGAAGCCCGTTTATACACTCGAGTCCAAAGTCTGGGGAATACTCACATAGACCTTCCTTCGAACAGGACTAGGCCCACTTTGCCAAATCCTAAGGAAGGCCCACCATTCACGCGTCATCCGTCTAGAAATCAGTCTCCGGTCTTCTTCTAGCCTAGTCTTTTCCTTGCTTGGGATATACTTTTGATTCTAAGATCTGGGTCAGTTACTGATTACGCGGTGCCCTTACAGATAGGTCACCCCATACTCGAGCCATGACACAAAAAGCCATAGATGAACTGACCACCTCGTTGGCCCAAATCCAAGACCAACTGAGGAAAATGCGGGAAGACCAGATCGCCATCATTACTCGGGTTAGTGCCGTGGAACAGGGAACCCCCAACGCTTCGATCGAAGACGACGGACCTCTAGCCGCATTGGCCAGTGCAGTCCTCAAACTGCAAGAACAGGTCCATCTGACAACCCAAAGCTCCATCCGTACGGAGAATGCTAGGATCTACACCCCACTGACCGATGAACTACCCACCAATCTCAATCTGACGGGTCTGCCAATGTTCGAGGGTACTGAAGACCCGATCCACCATATCCGGGCCTTCAAGGAGTTCATGGCCCTTAAAGAGGTTAAGTCCAACATGTTCAAGCACCTATTCGCTTCTTCCCTCGAGAAGCACCCAAGAGCCTGGTACTACCGGCTCGATTCCAAGAAATACAAAACTTGGGATGACGTGGCGACGGAATTCGCTCGGAACTACGCCGACAACACGGAAATCAAGACCACTATGCGCACCCTGGAGGTAATGGCCCAGGAACCTAAGGAAGGATTTACAAAATACCTTCAACGCTGGAGGGCTGAAAGCGTCAAGCTGGTCGATAAGCCCAGTGAAAAAGTGCTGGTTGAAGCCTTCGTCAAAAACCTACTTCCAGCTTACCGGGTCCATCTCCGGTACGCCATCATACCTAGCTTCGCGGTCCTAACTGAAATGGGAACGAGAATCGAGGATGATTTAAGATTGGAGAGCCTCACTAAGGCCTCCACTAAGGGATATCAAGGGGCTAGCTCATCAACCAGTAAGCCCACTACTACCCCCGCCACTCGTAGCATTTTTGACGAGGTAAATGCACTCGACACCTCATCTCAGAAGACTACCACTCCCCGGGTATTCACCGACATAGGCACTACCTATGAAAACGCCCTTCAGAGGCTATCATCAAAAGGCCTGATCACCCCGATAGGCCCAACACCTGATATCCCGGTCGAAAGACGCTCCAAGGCCTACAACCTCCAGGCCTACTGTCACTATCATCGTGGTAAGTGGCACGATACCGAGAAATGTTGGAAGCTAAAACACCTTATCCAAGATCTCATTGAAAGCGGGAAAATTCCTTTGCCCGGCGGTAAACCCAACAACAAGGATAACCCGTTGGCAACTCACGCCATCTTTTCCGGGGAAATAATGGGTTGCTCACACCTCATTTCTCCATTTATCCCGCAAATAAACGGGATCTGGTGCGATGACGAAGACGATGTCTACCTCATCAAAGGGGAAGTTGTCCCCATCACGCCCGAGGAGATTCAAAAGGTTAAGTCCAAGGCCTTAGCCACTAGTCAAGCCCTCATCATTGCCGAGCCACTTAAGGTAGAGCCCGCCCCAGAAGAGCCGACTGCTGAAAAGGCTCTTGTAAAACAGCTAAACAGGACCCGAGTTGACCTCTCTATATGGCAACTCCTAGTTAGCTCCCAGGAACATCGAGAGGCACTCACTAAGGCCCTCGATCAAGTCAAAATCGACTCCATGGCTACACCGGCTGAAATGGTAGCCACAGTCCTACCTCATCTAAAGGGGAGATCCATAGAGGAAGGCCCACTAATCACCTTCTCCAATGTTGATCTACCACCATTTGGGCCAGCCCACAACATGGCCCTCTACATCACGGTTATCTGCCGTGGAAAGTACCTACCCATGACCCTAATTGACGACGGGTCAGCAGTCAATGTCCTTCCCTTAAGGACCGCCAAAGCCCTCGGCATTACCGAGGCCGACTACATTCCTACAGCTCAAACCATACAGGCTTTTGACGGAAGTCCAAAGTCAGTAGCCGGAGCCACAAAACTCACTATCATAACAGGCCCAATAGAGAAAGAGCTGGAATTTCAAGTAATCGACGTGACTTCTTCCTTCAACCTTCTTTTAGGAAGACCTTGGATCCATGCAACCAAGGCTGTATCCTCCACTTTGCATCGGAAAATCAAGCTACCCTTGCATGACTCCGTCATCACTCTAGAAGCCACACCAATGACTGTGGCTAACTGCAACACCTCGGGCCGCACTGATCTCTGGGGGTTCGACTTCGTAGGGGCCATCGAAGAAGATCATCTCTTCCGCCCTTATTTTACGGTCCATCTCGACCGGATGCTTCAGAATCTGGGCTTTCTACCAGGGGTTACATCAAGGCCCGATCTCCCTGCAGGAAAAATTCTCGAAGTTCTAGACAATGGGAGGACTCAAACAGGCTTGGGCTACACCCTAACTCTGGAAAACATGGGACAAACTGAAACCGGTAAGGTTACCTTCGTCACTCCAGTGTTCGAGACTGTTCAGACCGGCCTATATCGGCCCACAAACACACGCCCTGGGACTCACTTGGCCCAGGACTGCAACTACATACCGGACGACATCTTCGCTCTCATCCAATCCGAAGATGCTAAGAATGTCGAGCCCGCGCTATGGCTACTTTTTGGAGAATAACTCGCAATTCCAACACCGAAGGAAGAGCTAGTCAGTCTCATTCTCCGCAGTCGCACCTTTGATCCGTCTAAGCTAATCTCAGAAGTCGGGTCCGGGACCAGAGCTTGGAGGAAAACTGTCAAATGGACTGACAGTCAAGGAAGAACTTACAAGCTGATCACAGGGGAAGGAGAGATGCCAGAATCTGAATCTGAGTCTGAGTCGGAGTCCGAGTCAGAGTCTAAGATTGAGTCTAGTGAGTCTGGTGCTAGGGTCAATCCTGTAACTCCCCCTCTCCCTTTCACTACTCCTGGTGCCTCGGGGTCTGTCCCGGGCACCCTGCCTATCCCGCCACTGACTAGTGATCAGATGGCAGCTCTTTTCGAGCTCTTTTCCCAATTTATGATCAATAATAACAACCGTTCTGCTTACGACTTGTCTCATTTTCAAAACTTTCTCAAATTCAAAAAATTTTATATGCAATGACATTGAGAAGCCCGACGAACAGGTATCCTTGCTTCCACACCTGATCGAGCAACTAGAGCAAAGGGAATCCCGCAATCCGGTAATCGAAGAAACCGAATCCATCAACGTGGGAACAACCTTAGAGCCTCAGATGCTTAAGATAGGGCTATCCTTAGATCCCGAGGAGAAACAACAATTCATAGTTCTCCTTCAAGAATTCAAAGACGTCTTCGCATGGTCCTACAAGGACATGCCGGGGATTGATCACGAAATAGCCGAGCACCATATACCAATCAAGGAAGGGTTCAAGCCGGTTAAACAAAAACTCCGACGCATGAAGCCCGAATGGTCCCTCAAGGTCAAAGAGGAAGTCGATAAACAATTCAAGGCTGGGTTCATACGAGTCTCCAAGTATCCAGATTGGGTTGCAAACATAGTACCAGTCCTTAAAAAGGATGGTAAGGTTCGTGTCTGTGTAGACTTTCGGGATCTTAACAAAGCGAGCCCGAAAGACGATTTCCCGTTACCACACATCGACATACTGGTGGATAACACAGCAGATCACGCCCTTCTATCATTTATGCACGGGTATGCGGGGTATAATCAGATAAAAATGGCAGAGGAAGATATGGATAAGACTACCTTCATTACACCGTGGGGTACTTATTGCTATACTGTTATGCCATTTGGTCTCATCAATGCCGGGGCCACCTACCAACGAACCACCACAACCTTATTGCATGACATGATGCATAAGGAAGTGGAAGTCTACGTGGACGACATGATCGTCAAATCCAAAAACAGGGACGGTCACATCACCGCCCTGAGAAAGTTCTTCACCCGATTACGCAAATACAACATGAGGCTAAACCCTCAAAAATGCAGTTTCGGGGTAACATCTGGCAAATTACTGGGTCATATCGTCAGCCAACGAGGTATCGAGGTCGATCCAGCCAAAATCAAGGCCATCACCGAGATGCAGCCCCCTAAAACCGAAAAGGAGATAAGAGGGTTTCTCGGAAAAATCCAATACATCAGCAGGTTCATTTCAAAGCTAACCATGGTGTGTGAACCAATCTTCAAGAAGCTGAAAATAGGGGAACGGTTACTATGGGACGATAAATGTCAAGCAGCCTTTAATAGAATCAAGGAAATTTTGGCCTCACCACCGGTCCTAATGCCACCTCAGCGCGGTTTGCCTTTGTCACTATACCTAACCACGACAGAGACAGCCATGGGGGCTATGCTGGCTCAAACAGTCAATTCCGAAGAACGACCCATATACTACATCAGCAAGAAGTTTTTAGAGTACGAGTGTAAGTACACCATGCTCGAAAAGACGTGCTTAGCTTTGGTCTGGGCCACTAAGAAGCTCCGACATTACATGCTCAGTCACGAGGTACAAGTGCTATCCAGAATGGATCCAATCAAATACCTCTTCGAGAAGCCCATCCTCAACGGTAGGATATCAAGATGGACTCTAATGCTGGCAGAATTCGACCTAAAATTCGTACCACTAAAAGCCATCAAAGGACGAGTAGTAGCCGAATTTCTTGCTGACAGTCCCGTAACCGAAGAAGGACACACTGACACTTGGTCCTTCCCAGACGAAGACATTTTCCACACTGATACCGAAGGATGGGACTTGTACTTTGACGGAGCATCCAATTTCCGAGGATTTGGAGTCGGGATTCTTCTAATCTCACCAAAAGGGGAACATACTCCCGTATCCATCAAATTAGACTTCGACGTCACCAACAACTCCGCCGAGTATGAAGCATGTATCCACGGGCTATAAGCCGCCGCCGACTTAGGGGTCACAAACCTCCGAGTACACGGTGATTCATCCCTGGTCATTAATCAAGCGCTCCAGAAATGGAAAACTCGAAATGCTAATCTCATGGCCTACCAGGCACGAGTAAGGGATCTCGAGAAACAATTCCACAAGGTAGAATATATATACCTACCTCGGGAAGAAAATCAATTTGCAGATGCACTCTCAAAATTGGCATCTTTACTAAATAATCCCGACCATATGACCAGTATGCCAATCTGTGTCGAAAGACGATCCGAGCCAGCGTATATCCACGACATCGAAGAAATCGAGATACCTGATCCCGAGCCGTGGTATCAAGCTGTGTTGACATACCTAGCGACCGGGGAATATCCACCCAGAGCTGACAACCGAGCCAAAAAGGCCCTGCGAAGACTGGCAACCCAGTTCATCCGCACCGACGATGGGCAACTTTACAAAAAGACAGCACAGGGGGCTCTCCTTCGATGTGTTGATAAAACCAACGCCGAAAAAGTTATGGCTGAAGTACATGATGACGAATGCGGTCCACACATGAACGCCCAAATGCTAGTCCGAAAAATCATGAGGCTCGGTTACTACTGGAATAGCATGGAAACCGACTGTCAACAATATGTTAGACATTGCCATAATTGTCAAATTTTTGCCAATGTACAACATATGCCACCATCCTTGCTATACACCATGACATCACCATGGCCATTTTCAACATGGGGAATCGACATAATCGGAAAAATAAACCCCTCGGGAACCGGAGGACACTGCTTCATTTTGGTAGCAATCGACTATTTCACCAAATGGGTCGAAGCTGAATCCTACCGTATCCTCAATGCCAGCCATGTTGCCAAGTTCATTCAAAGTAAGATAATATGCCGGTATGGGATCCCTCATGAGTTCATTAGTGACCACAGGACCCATTTTCAAGCCGAAACAGCAGCCTTACTAACCAAGTACAAGATTCAAAGGCATACGTCTTCACCCTACCGACCCCAAACCAATGGAGCAGTAGAAGCGGCTAATAAGACAATTGTCACCATACTCAAAAAGATGGCTGATAATTACCGAGACTGGCCCGACAAAATACCATTTGCACTTTGGGGATATCGAACCTCGATTCGTACTGCGACCGGGGCAACACCGTATTACCTTACATACGGCATGGAAGCAGTCCAACCTGTTGAGTTAGAAGTGCCATCACTCAGAATCCTACTCGAAAGTCAAGTACCTGAAGCTGATTGGGTTCGAGCACGATATGACTCGCTAGTCCTTTTAGACGAACGACGATCTCGTGCCCTCAATAATATTCAAATCTATCAGAAGAGAATCCAACGGGCCTTCAACAAAAGGGTGAGGCCCAGAAACATCAAAGAAGGAGATTTGGTTCTCAAATCTGTTCGAGCTTTATTACCAGTAGACCCAAGAGGAAAATTCAAACCCAATTGGGACGGGCCATATCTGGTAAAGAAGATTCTATCAGGTGGAGCGGTAATGCTAACGGATCTGGACGGGAACGAGTTTGTCAACCCAACTAACCTGGACCAGCTGAAACGCTACTACCCTTAACCCACCTCTCTCAATGTCATTTGCAAAAGTTTATTAAAAACATCTTTTTTCAAACTTTTAAAGACAAGTCAAAAGCTAGAGTTACTTATTCTACTGTTACAAACATCTTGAACCAATAGTCTTGATGTATTTCGGAATTGTAAATTAATTCAGTCTGAACTACGTTTGGTTTGATTCCATTTATTATGGATACGTAGGCAGCCCCTCAAAAGGGCACAACCACTGCAATCGAGAAAAGAAAAACGGGAACGGTTCTTTAATAAACCTTTCTTTATTTTATAATAATAATAATAAAATTACAAAAAAAAAAAATCAAAAAATCATCACAAAATAAGTAATACTAATACTTAAATAATAAAAACTAGGGCATTTTTCCCTTTCCTTTGCCCTTAGCCTCCTTTTCGGTCCATCGGCGTCGAGGTGGGGGTGAACGCTCCCTAATCACCAAGGGAACCTCCTTAACCCGGACTCGTTTCTTCAAACTCGACTCCCCGGTCACCTCGTTGTCACGCGGGCCTAGCCTGTCTCGGACCGCTAGCCTCATCCCGAGTCTTCCCTCCAAATCGCTAGCACCGGTCTCATTAGCCTGGGTCTTAGTCTTTGACTTAGAAGCCGACCCCGGCTCAGCAAAGGAAGTCGGAGTCTCTTCAAAGAACCACCTGTTGTCTTTGGCCGATTCTCGGCGAGCCAAGTCAAGAGCTTCTTCAGTTTTCAAAGTTTTACGGATCTCCTGTGATTCCTCAGAAGTCCATTTGCGATATGATTCAGAAACCCAAGTGGTTTGACAAGGGCGAGGTATAGTCCACATGACACGGGTAAACCAGCGCTGTAGCCACGTGTCACACATAGCGTCCGTCAATTGGATCGAAACGCTAATAATTGCCTCAGTCTCAGGGATCTCCTGAAACAAACCGAACTGCCTTAGGATACGGTCCGGATAGATGTGGACAGTCCAGTCCAAAGACAATATCACCAGATAACGGGCCTTGTCCCTCCTAGCTAACCCTGTCAACCTCGAAAGGAACCACCAGATGACGTTCCACCTAATCAAAGGCCCACCATGGAATGTTAGCTCTTCATCCCAATACTTTTGAGTTATGAGATGACTTGATCTTATTCGACGAGACCTTGAACCGATCTGACAGCTACGGTATTTGGGTATGTTCACCGGGGGCTCTATAGTCGACAGACGCTCGGATAACCAGATCTGCGAAATTTTCGAAAAATCAAAAACTTTCGAAAAAAAAAATCGAAAAAAATTAAAATTTTCGAAAAATTCGAAAAATCGAAAAACTAAAAACTTTCGTAAAATTGGAAAATTCGAAAATTTTGGCAAAATCAAAAATTTCGAAAAATCCGGAAAATTGGAAATTCCGGAAAATTCCAAAAAAAAATTCAAAATTACCGCAAAAATCGAGAAATCGGGCAATTGTTCGAGAAAAAAACGGTTAAATACCTGCAAAAGACGGATGCTCCCTGTCAATTGCTGACCTGGTCCGAGTCTCCTAGCATCAAGACCCATAATAATCTCCCCAGTTATCAGCCAAGCTGGGCTGTGACCTGTCTCCATTTGGTCAACTATGCTGATTAGCCTGATCTCACCTAAGCATGAGTCAGCATCCATTCGACCTTCGAAGGCATATCTATGCAGCATACAAAAGGCAAAGGCCCTACGCCTATGGGTAGAAGTAATTCTTTCACCAACCGGGTCCATAAATTTGTCAGCCAAATCAAATAGGGAAACTGAATTTCCCTTCACCATACGGGCTGTCTCAGCATGCGACAAGCCTAGAAAATCCCTCAACCTCCTCCTTGGGTCAGGATAAAATGGGGGAATAGCAGGACGAGCATTAGGGCACCACCCGCCAATAGCTGCTATCTCTTCAGGAATAGGACATATTTCTCCTCGAGGGAATGCGAAAACATGAAAGGTAGTATCCCAAAAGGCTAAGCAAGCATCAAGGAAGTGTGAATCTACCTTAAGTCGCTGAAGTGGGAATAAAGCCACAATTCCCATTTGAGTTAACTGAACTTTATCTGCGTCTCGAAAATCCTGGGCCCACGCATGAAGCATCGCGGTCAAATGGTCAATACCCATCGCAAGAATAATTTCTTTTATTTTATCCTAAAAAGTCTAAAGGGATTTTGAGATAAAAGAAAAGATTTGGGTGGGAATATGAGAAAATAAGAAGCCGAAGCTCTCTATTTATAATGGAGAATATCCCTTTCCTAGTCATCACAGGAATAAGCTTTATATCACTTCCCCTACCTCATCTAGGCATACAGGCCTAACCAAGTAGCTCCAGGAATCCGTGTCAGAATCCAATTAAGAATCAAAGTCATCCCAAGCATCCTTATTTCCAAACTTCCAAAAAAATTCAGCATTCTCTTTTTTCAAAATTTTCGAAAAAATCATCATTTTTTCCCAGCATGAGTCAGTGTTTCACCTAAATGTTAAATACAGATTATGTCAGCATACAGGTACACCCAAGACTCCCGAAAATCCTAAGTTCCCCAGTGGAAAAGCTCAGCAACTTCTTTCAGGATATATCTGCAAACAAATATACCCATAGCTTCCAAGGCAAGCTCCCGCGCAATTCTAAGACAGGATATATCTGCAAACAGGTATACCCATGGCTTCCTAGGCAAGCTCCCGCGACATTATCAGCATCAACCCAGGTATGATTTCTATTCTATGGCTGGCGAGCCCTTCATGCAGGTCTAATGGACCCTAAACGACCCGATCGGAAGTCTGCCAGGTTTTAATCCTTGATTGACCTGGTAGCTACTCTGACTTTTGCCTTGTCCAAGCCTCAGTCAGAGTGGGGGCTCTGTAGACACCCACATTTTGACCGCCAGGTGTCTATAGTAGTTCCCGCCAAACACCCGATGATGATTGGACGTAAACGTGCTTTGATAGACTCGGATATGGGCTTGTAATCATGGACATTTGGTTTAGACATTTTAAGGAGTACAAATCTCACAAAACCAACCTCAAATCCAGGCCCAGTGGGTCGTTTCGAGTCAAATAACACTAATTTGGGTCGAATCCGACAACAGGGGTAAAACCGTCTTTTAGCGACCGAGTCAAAACCCGGTCAAAGATATTTCCCGAGGCTTGTGGACCGACCGTGATAACTCACACGTCCTATTCGGACTCCAACTCCACAAAAATCAGCCATACAAAATAATAATAATTCCGTTTAAGGTAGAATTCGATCTCGAGTAGGAATCCTATCCGAGAACCGACTCAGACACTCAACCGAGTGCAAATACTCGGCCGAGTAATACACAACCAGCCGGTTTCCTCTTTTCTTCCCTCACAAGAAAGCGGAATTCTCGTTCTCCTCAGCTTCTTACTCAAGCGGTAATTCTAGCTCAAACGGGAATCCTATTCAAAAACCGATTCGAGCACCCGACCGAGTGTAAAACACTCGGCCAAAACAGCCCAAAACTGCCGGTTTTCCCTTTCTTCCTTCGCAAGAAAGCGGAATTCTTATTTCCCTCAAATTCCTTCGTTTCCTATCCTAAGCGGTATTCAAACTCTCCTAAACCAAGGTCGGAAACTCCTTATAAATAGGATCTCCCATCCAACACTTTCAAGGACCGAAAATCAGACAAAAAAATCACAACACAACATCACATTAGACCGAGAAGAACACGTCCAAAACTCCCTCCACACACGGTTCATACACAAACCCGATAGCTAGCAAATCCCGACACTTTCGAAGCCTTGCAACCTCGACGAAACCGGCCAAACCCGACGTCCCAAATCACCCAAACCGATACACCTTAACTCATCCTCATCATCTCGACGCTCCCAAGTCTAAGCCACTTCCCGACGAGCCTTATCCCGAGAAAACAAAGCATGTAGGTTGAGGGTGTAAATCAAACCCGACTCTTCTCTTTTCTCCTCTCTTCTTCTCGTTTTTTTTACGGGTCTCGTCGGTCTTTTTTTATTTTCTAATATCGATACTACTAAAAAAACTATTTTCATATATCGAATATTCTTAAAATATGATACCGATTCATTATAATCGGATATCGTATCAAAAAGAATTATATTAAGTCTTCGACGAATTCATTATATTTTTGTTCGTTCAAAATCCTTTTTACAACTTTTCGTTCAAAATCCTTTTTTTAAACTTTTCGTTCAAAACAAACTTCTTCAAAACCTTTTCTAAAGTCATTCCGACTATTCGATATCGATTTCCTAATCGAATATCGAATACGACGAATATCAAAAATATAAACCGAGTATAAATTAATCCATATTTGTACGCGATTTATAAAATTAACGATTTTCGAACAAAAAATAAAAAGTGGACAGACCCGTACGCGAGTCGCGCCCGGTCCAGGCGACTCGCGCACGAGCCTGTGATCCGGTTCTTTTTTTTTAGTTTTTTGTTCGTTTATTTTTATTATTTTACGAAACGATTTCTAAATTTATATCTTTTCCAAAACTATTCCAAATATTTGATATTGATCTCATAGTCGACTATCGAATATAACGAATATCGAGAATATTAAGTCGAGTACGAATTATGCGATATTCGTACGCGATTTAATTAAAAACTTTCCGAAAACCGTCGTCGAAATCAGGCCGCCACGCGACCCGCCTGAGTCTCGGGCGAGTCGCGCGGCTGACTGCCCACATGCGTCTTTCTCGTTTTTTATTATTTTTCGAACTTCGTTTTTTGTACAAAACAACGTTTTGACAATATTTTTTTCAGATTTCGATTAATTTTTATTTTCTCGATTTCATATATTTATTTCCTATTCATCGTTACTAACTCGTTTTCTCGTGTTTGTAGCAATTTATTTTTCTCATATTCTTTTTATCGTTTTATTAGACTAAAACGAACTCACATGCTAAAATAACTTTGACGTTAGTAGTTTAAACATGCATTAAACGACTTAGCAACCCATTTATTTATTTTCCTCACATGTCTTAGGAAAATAATCTCCGCATATCATTCAATCGTCGAACTAACGCGTGTACACAAAACCGAACGATATCTTAGTAAAGGCCGCTAAGTGCGGGCGGGGTTGGGTGTTCTCACTGAACTTCCCAACACGTACCCTCACCCCTTACTCAGAACCGTGGTTTCCGGATGTCCGAATCCATTGGCAACGAGAGTCATTCAATATACGATTAACCGCTTCAGTCGACATCGATATCGAACTGCAAAGGGACGAACCCAATAAACTCTGACATCGGAAATGGGCCAGGCTTTAAGTATGGCCCACTACGACATAGAGTGGGTTCGAATGGTTCCGAATAACCATAAAATTCGGTGGCGACTCCTACTTCGATTTAAAATTCTATTCGATCCATCTCATATGGAAATTCTATCGCCTCCCCAAAACCCGCGCTTCGCCGCGTCAGGGTGGACCTATGTCATGTCCACACCTAGACGGATGACTCATGGGTGGTGTAGCTTCCTTAGGATTCGGCTATGTGGGCCGAGTCCTATTCGAAGGAAGGTCCACGTAAGATTTTCCCCAGACTTTTGACACGGGTGTCTAAACAGACTTTCCTTTGTAAGGGTATGCCCTACGAAGGTTGGTCATGCCTTAATAAATAAGGCGGACTTGGGAAAAGGAGGAAACCCGTGATGTAAGATCAATGAAATTTCGATGCGATAAACCTTCGACATACTATGCAAAGACCAGACACACGGATAACGGTAGGTCCTATAATAGGGAAGGTTTTTGAAAAGTTGAATGCTTGGAATTTTGAATATTGAAAATGAAATCCCGACAATTTGAAAATCAAAATGATGGCGTCTCGAGGATTTCAAAAATCGAAACGAAGTTTAAAAGTTCGAGAATCAAAATGGTGTCGGAAATTCGAGGATTGAAATGGGTAGCATGCCGGCTAGAAAATAGGTTGTTTTGAGTCAAATCGTAAGTCTAAATTTCGGCAGCATTCCGAGTTTTAAAAATTGAATATTTTGAAAAAAAATGCATTTTTGAAATGACGATTTTTGAAAAATATGACACGGAAACCAAGTAGCACGTAGTCAAGCAAGCAACATAATGACACCATGTATGCTTTACGCTAAGTCTCGGTCGGTCAGAATTGGGTCTATACCAACATCGACAGTTTTCTCGTAAATCAGGACGGACTTCCTAAGCCGAATTGGTCTTTAAACATGCCGCGAAACCCATATGAGTTCGGCCATATATGTCTTTAGCGCACCCATATAGGAATCCACCGCGGTATAGTGGGACGTCGGTCACAAGTAACCGGCCCAGGTAAAAATGGGTTATGCATGAGTCATCGGACTAAAACGCGTACATTATTAATCGAACGATTTCTTTTCGAGTCTCACCTTAGGAACCCCGATGACTAGTGGTACATCAGGTATCCCCAGCGGAGTCGCCAAATTGTGGACATGACATAGGTCTACCCCGATGCGGTCACGCGCGGGTTTGGGTAGACGAATGAATCTCGTGGTAAGATTGATCTCGGGTTGAAATTTAAATCAAAGTTAGGAGTCGCCACCGAACTTTGTGGGAGTTCGGGCCCATTCGAATCCACTCTACATTTAGACGTATCGTGCACAAAGCACGACCCGTTTTTAGTGCTAGAGTTTAGGGGTTCGTCCCTTTGCATTACGATACCGACACCGAGTTATTGGGAATCGTGCATCAAATGACTCTTGTGTGCCAACGGTTTCGGACATCCGAAAACCATGGTTCTGAGTAAGGGGTGAGGGTAGGTGTTGGGAAGCCCACGAAGGACACCCAACCCCGCCCGCTCTTAGCGGCCTCTACTTAGATATCGTTCGTTTTCGTGTACGCACGTTAGTTTGATGATAAAATGTTATGCAAACGACATTTTGACTAAGCATGCGAATTATATATTCATCAACGTCATTTAATGCATTTAGTTCACGTCGAAGTGATTTAGCATGTGAGGTTCGTTTTAATGCGACAAGTGCAAATAACAAAAATAAAACTTGAAAATAGATTGCAAATACGCGGGCGGAGTACAACCCGAAAATACGATACAACGAGCAAAATTATAACAACCAATAGTAACGAGGACATGAGTAGATTAGATGACTAAAGACGATGAAATGATGCATGGTTTTGAAAATGGAGACACATGATGGCCTTTACATGTGACGACCGAAGTCGTAAAAATATTTGACGAGGCTCCAATGATATAAGAGGCTCTCGTTATAAGGCAAAAGAGTCCACTCGATCGAGTCATGGCATGGACTCGATCGAGTGACCTTCTTACAGGTTTGCTGCCTCGTTTTTGAGGGGTCACTCGACCGAGTGAGCCAAGGCACTCGATCGAGTGCCCTTTGTTTGAGGTGCCACTCGACTTCAGAAAAGGTGGTGATTCCGAATTTATTAAATTTTAAATCGGTAACTTAATCGAGTTGCATAAAAATATTACGTAATTAAAATCCAACTCGATTTTTTGACACTCATAACATGTAGAGTACAGTTACGAGTTCGGTATCGAATATTTTGATAAAGCGTTGTGAAATTGTTTTAAACTTGATTAAGACAAAATTGATTTCCTCCGCGTCACGACATCGTTACTAATCCTTACGGATTACGTGATGTTCAATTTTTGGCGTCAAAGAGTTTCGTGCTAACTGAAAATGGTATCAGACGCGTCTAATTACGTGTTTCCGCAATCACGTTATACCCTTAAGTGTTTAGGGCGACACTCCTCAAAAGGGTGCCACCTCTGTTACTACTTGTAAAGGGGTTAAACGGACTTGAAACAGAAACCGTAGTTAAACGTGTTCGATCCGAAAATACTTTTTTGTTGTTATATATATATATATATATATATATATATATATATATATATATATATATACACGGTATTAATGACGACGATTATAAAAATGTTCGACGCGATTAGTAATGCGATATAAACGAAAATGAAAGAGTTCTTTTTAGGGGTTGATTCGCTTCAAACAACCAAATGTTCGGGGTGATAGGATAAGCGACCTGCACATCGAGTGCAATACTCTCGTATTCGTGTTTCCTTATCTCATCATCCCTTATATTCGATACGTAATAAGCGAATATTTTAATGGTGCGATGAAGACCAAAACATTAATGACGAAAACCAAAATAAACGAAATGAATAATAAAAAAACGGAGAATAAAGGAGAGAAAAAGGGAGAAAGCGGGGTTTGATGACACCCTCAACCTACATGCTTAATTGGCCTCGGAAATGGACTCGTAGTAGCGGCGTGTGCGCGGGAATATCGAAGATGTAGGGTAAGTTATGGTGTTTGTGTTTATGGAGATGGTTTTCTCGGAGGTTTCGGTCTCGGGTTTACTAGCATATGCCTAGAGGGGATGTCGGGATTGCAAATGGATGTAGTGTGTAGGTTGCTTAGGATTGCCAAAGGTTGTAAAGTTGTGAAATGTGAAGAGCATGGGGGGGTATTTATAGAAAAATGCCCCCGACCTAGGGTCACTCGATCGAGTGGCCCTGATGCACTTGATCGAGTGGTCTTAGAACAGGCGTTTGGTTGGTTTTTGGAGGGTCACTCAATCTAGTGCCCTCAGACGAGTGGAAGGTTGAGATTTTTTAGGTTGATTTGATTATGTTGACTAATTTGTTTTGATCTTGCTTTTTGACTTTGTATTTGGACATATGCGTGACTGGTTTCATTTCGGGATTCGACTTTGACCGGGTTTGACTTGGTCACTAAAAGACAGTTTTTATTCCCGGTGTCGGTTTTGGCTCAAATTAGTCTTATTTGATTGGAAACGACCCACTGGGCCTGGATTTGAGGTCAGTTTTATGAGATTTGTACTCCGCTAAAAGCCCACGTCGGATACTATTGATTCCGATCCCATATTTGAGCGTATTAAGTCACGTTTGCGTCCGATCATCATCGGATGTTTTGTTGGAAACGGCTATAGACACTAGCAGACAAAATGCGGGTGTCTACAGTTGTCCTACGTTGATCTTTAAGTTTTGCTTGTGTTAGAACTCAGAACCCTTAGCGGTCTAGGCTGCCTTGTATGGGTTTAACTGGGCTGACAATGGTGGTTAGGGTTTTGGTTGGGGTGAGGTAAGGAGTACTCGAAGAGTGGTGGAGTCCTCGGTGGTTTTTCGAGCTTCCCCATGATTTTTCTCTCCTCTTTTAGTTTCATGACATTTATCTTTCCTAATAAATCTCGTTATTGAAATATCTAGTTGTGTTCTCTGCTTTACGAGTCAATTGTCGTTGCATGTTCTTGCAAGTAACGACAGTGACCTTAGTAAGGCACCTATGTATTATTTGTGTCGGGTGTGGGTTGAGATTCGTTAAAAGATGGTGCTAGCAACTTTGGATAAGGGATTGGTTGAGGGACGATCTTTGTTCTCTCCTATCTGCATATATAATAAATAAATTAAAGGGTTCGATCACCCATGTGTAGAAGATTTATCTCCGTCAATCGCAGACTTCATCGTCTTGCCTTTCTTTGTTTCTTTCTACGTTCTTAGCTTACAGCAAGATCATAAGTACACCTGATTATTGTCACTTTGCGGCTCGTACGCATCGACAATATTTGGAGGTTAGCAACGCTGATGGTTTTGTTACAAACGCTCGTGCCAAGTAGTCTGTGTTCTGTCATCCTACTCATGTCCAACCCGAAGGCATTGGATTGAAGTCAAACACATACTTCGATACCTTCGAGGCATGAAAGATTGTGCTTGTTTTTTAGTAACATCTCCAAAGAAGATTTAGTGGGTTTTGCAAATCAAAGTTACTTATCTGACCCTCTAATCCGCGTTCACAAATTGGATATGTGCATACATATGGTGGTAATATTATTTTGCCATCTTTGCACAGGTTCACCAACTTAATTATCAACTCTAATCGTACCTTAACCCACGATTAACCTCTAATCACTTAAACAATCACCCACACAAACCGTTCAATTAATGATGAATCTATTTTAAGAGTAGTATTATTCTTATGGGTCTCAATCACATTTTTGCTTTACTACTTATACTAATACGAAGAAGTACTAATCACAAAAAGACCACTTTAGTAAAAAGTCACACCAAGGAAAGACCTCTACTCCTCCTCTTCCTCTACCTTCTTCACTCATATAAATCCACAACAAAACCCACTCAAAACTCATTTCAATTCCTTCCTTAATTCCCTCACCATATGCGTAGTTATATCTCTGTTTTCTCCCTTCCCCATGAATAAAAAACCCACCCAATTCAACTTAAAACTCCCAACACCAATTTCCACGTAAAACCCACCTCTATATGTCCATATAAAGCAATACCCACAAATATTATAGCATAAAGTTTGAAACTTTAGAGTGAAAAATGGCGAATAATCAAGCAGCAGAAGGGTTAGGTGATGAGTTCTTTGAGCAGATATTGTCAGTTCCATCCGGGTACAATTCGGGAGGAGGTGGGTATGTGGGAGGCGGGTCGGGTGGTGGTGATCATGGGGCGGCGTCGTCCATATACTTGGGGTTGGGCCCGGGTGACGGGTCGGGTCATGGTGGGGTGAATGTTGGTGGGTTTAGGGATCAGTGCATGGGTTTGGGGCTGCCTTTGGGTCTGAATTTGGATCATGGGACTCCTTCAACTGCTGCTGCTGCTGTTGCTTCTTCTTCCTCCAGAATCACCGTAAGTGAGTTTGTCCTTTTGCAGCTTTCTTTCAAATGTTTTTTGTTGGCTAATTGAATTGTGGTTTATTGTTTCGTCAAATACTACTACGATGAGACCAATTCGATTCTCGCCTCCAACGTGGTTGCCCACGAAAAAAAATACGTCAGTATGTGTCGCGTTTATTGTCAGTTACCTTAGTCTTTAAAGTTAGCCTATAAGAACATCAAAATGGCAAGTGGTATTTCCTATGTAACTAGTCTTATTTAGTTTTACTCAATTACACAAGCATTGGTGTTTCTTAATTTGAGAGAGAAAAGAGAGGGCAAGAAACACGAATAATTTGGGATTTTCTAGCTATGTATTTCAAATACTCTTTGGGAGAACCAAAAATGTACAGACGGAGTACTCCGTAATAAGTATTTTATCAAAGAGAAAAAAATGGCCGCCCCTATACAGGGACGTGGACATGGACATGGATAATAATGACGGAGCTAGAAATAAAAATATGGGTAGCAAACATTTTGTAGATAGTTTTGTGTTCAGGGATATTGGGGACAATTTCAACTAATTTTCCTGGATTTTGAGTGCTACTGTGCATGCAAGAACGGAAAATTCTTGTACGAGATTGTATGTAAGGAGACTTTTCCGATGACGGAACTGAGTACTTCATTTCAACTAACTTCCACTTTATGATGCAAGACAGTGACAATTGTTATTTACTAGGGATCAAGAGTATAGACAATATATTAAGTTGAGAGTTGAGGGTAGTTATGCTTATGCATGCAAAGAGTGATTGGGGTTAAGCAAGTGTGTGTATGATTCATGGTTGCAGTGTTGGTCAGCTTATGGTGGTGGGACATATTATGCTCTTGGCCTCTTGGGTATCATTCCATCATCATGTCTCATTTTCACATTTAACTGCAGAGTACCCAATCGTACTACTACGAGTACTATTTTTGTTGTTTATTAAGCGTATTTATGTCCCTTGGGGCTTAGTTGATTCGCATCAGGGTGGCGACGGTGAAAAGATGTGTAAACAAACCCGTGACTAATTTTTCGATGATGAAAGATTAATAAGTCACCAGGGTAGCTCAATTTCTTGCCCATTGACAAGAAAATAATGTTGGGAATCTTCAAACTATAGCTATCTTTAGTGTAGGGCATACCATAGTTAATAATACCAGCTTAAAGTTAAAGCCTGAATATAATTGTTGATGAAATTTTCATATAAAAATACTCTGCTAGTATATGTTTCTTGGAAAGAATTGGAGGGGTAACACTCCTTTTTCTGTCTTTTCTTGTGTTTGGTAGTCCGGAAAGTAAACAATAAAGTGATGGAACAAGCCTTTTTCTTTGTTTTTTTGTTTGTTTCAGAAAAAAACTATGTCTGCAACTTGTTCATAATTGTTTTCCTCTTCCGTGAACGGCAATAGAAAGAAGAGATATGTGAACCGATGAGTGAATGATTTGAGTTCTCATGTTAGCCGACCCCAAATCTGTTTGGGACTAAGGCCCTGATGTTGTTGTTGTTGTTGTTGTTGTTGTTGTGACAGGAGAACGAGTTGCATTTGACAAACTTATTTCCAGCATTTGGTCAGCTTCAATCTCACTCCATCCGAGCTCCTCCTCCCATTCACGTTCATCAGGTTCATTTTTCCCACTGTTTTCTCCTAATGGTTGGTTCACATTTAGTAACAAATGTGTATGTTACAGTATTCTAATACGGAATACAGAGTACTCCGTAATATTTAGCTGAAAACTTAATGAAATCATCACGAACAAATCAATAACAATATTGGGACCATGGTACACTACTTATTATACTACTCCGTACATCAATTTGAGTCGTGATAGTGTATGTGCTTATTGTGCTTTGGTCTTGCTTTATGCGCTATAAATATGGATGGACTAATGGTACTCAAAATACTACCGCGCCTATAAAACTTTGACAGAGTGGTCATGCTACATCTCAGGTTTAGCATAACGATAGGATTTATCATCGAACGAACAGTATAGGTACTATTTGTATACTAACGTTTCACATCGATTAAACAATAAACTACTCGCAGCTACTCCTCCGTTCCAATGAATTGTTTGCCTATTCCATATTGGGCGTCTAAATGAATTGTTTGCCTTTCTATTTTAGGAATGTTTTTTATATGCAATTTGACCTTTCTCATGAGTTTTGCTCCACATGTCTCACTCATTGGATCCCATACCCTTGGTGCCAAAATGAAAGGCAAACAATTCATTGGAACGGAGGGAGTATATATTAATCTTTCCATATCATCTTAATTCCTTCCTAATCAAATTTTAATTAATTTATTCATGCTCCCTTGTTTTCCGATGAAAATGGATTCTTGTTAATACTTAATACCAGTAATTTACAACTTGCATATCAATATTATATCCGACCCCTTTACCAAATTGTTGTTGTCAACGGATTTCAGGGATATATACATTGATTTTAATAGAAAATTTTTTAAAAAGGATGATTGGGACACTTTATCTAATTGTGGTGATAAAATAACGATTGAATCCTTATACTGACATTTGAAAGGTCCAAGTAGGACAGCCATCTTTTATTTGAGATCAGAGCATGCTGCATTATTTTTGGAACTGAATTGTACCTTAGCAAAAAGGAGAGTCATCCTCCTCTGCTCTCTAGTCTCTATGATGGCCTTCATCCAATTCTGAGCTGTGACAGCAGCATACACCCACCACTTTTAAAAAGTTTACTTTTCAGAGTTACCGCGGCTATAGCACTCAGACAGTCCGACACGACTATTTTTTGGGGGGGAAAAATAAATCATGATGGCGGTCTAAAAGGTGTCCAAAGTTTCGTGCTGTGTTGGTTGAGTGTCTTAAGTAACATTACTTTAAGGTATGTTGAGCCGCTATCAACAACAATAATTTCGTGATGACCAGTCCTAGCTAACATGATGAATGAAGACGATATTTATTTCTATGATGTCTCTTCTAGGAGTCGTTGCATCCACACGAGCAAACCACATGATGGTTCATTGTGATTGTAGTTAGGGACCCCATAGTCTATTCCAATGTTTTTTTAGTGATTGATGTCATCAACCAAAAAAAAAGAGAGGGAGTAAAGTGTCCTAATACTCATCCACTGTCTCTTTGACGCTCTTGTCAATGAGCAAAACAAGTGCTTGGAGCCCACATATGCAAAATGTCTTGATCATTTCTTAATCATAATCCTAAGAGTTGACATTAACGTTGGAGAAGATGGGTTATGCGAAGAATATGAAATTCACCTTAATCACAGGCTCGCTAGAATGGCTTTTTGAGTATCGATCCATACTTTTGTGGCATCATTATAATACATTAATGCAATATCGATTCTTTAATACAGTAGTAATGAAACTTCTTGTGCATGCTTGGTACTTTGCCTTTATTCTTAATAAAAATATCAATTTATTTATATGTATCTTGCCGTCTTAGTAATATCTTTCCGATAAATGTCTGTTTTCCTTGATGTGATTAAAGGGTGTGGAATTTCTAACAGCATCATGAAGCAGAACATTGGCTTTTCCTCTATGATTAGCAGCAAGGATAAAAGAACTTGTCTCTCATCTAAAAATATTCAAAAACAAAAGAAACAAAATCCAAAGAAGCATATTCTGTTGTTTGGAATATCAGAAAGCATTTCTTATGTCAAACTCCAAAAATAATGCCTACACAGTACATCTTGGGCTGATTATCACACGACGTAACAGGATTAAATCGATTTTCTGAAATGTCAAATATTCCATTTAGAGCCTTTTTTCTATTACAGAACAAAGCGGTGTTGGTTGACTTAACATAATTTTTGTCACACTGAAATGGGTTTTCATCTTGGCTTTGTACTGTATTCATCAATTAAATCCGACATGTTATGTTGCGACATGCGACATCTGGGGAAGAAGTCTTTATTAACAAATTGTTCATATAGATCATTAGTAGTAGTGCGGCATTGTGGTGTGGTCTTTATGTCAAGGTTGTGTTGCGCATACAAACCCAAACTCTTTCATGGTGAAAATGAGCTTATCATGTTTAATTTAATGGCCTAAACAGAGTTTTCAGGGTCATGGGGCATGCGGACCAGGTCAAACCATGTCACATCCTCCAGCAGTCCGACCTCGGGTACGAGCCAGGCGTGGTCAAGCCACTGACCCCCACAGTATTGCCGAACGGGTAAACTTCACGTCTGTCACCTCAGTCCCGGGCTCAGCTTGTTTTGTTATTTATTACTTTTCGTCATCTGAATAAACAGTGACCATACTATACATGCATGTGAGATCCTTTCATTAATGGTTTCAGTTTCACCTATGAACTGGATTTAATAAAAATGATCCTTTTTTCAATTCTAGTTACGTAGAGAAAGGATTGCAGAAAGGATGAAGGCTTTACAGGAGCTGGTTCCGAGCTGCAATAAGGTCAGTGACGACGTATTCGTTGCCTCATACCTATCAAATGGAGTATCTAAGTGTCGTTTACTTTATTCCAACTGATTTAAATGATATTTGTTTACTTAATTCCGCTTTACTCTTATGAGATAATGTTGGTTCTCAAGTGCTCTTCATTGGTGCTTGTACAGACAGACAGAGCTGCAATGCTTGATGAAATCGTTGATTACGTCAAATTTCTAAGGCTTCAAGTCAAGGTATCTATCTTCTTTTAAAGTCCTATTAGGCCGCCAACACAGTTGAACTACATGATCTCATTCCAAATTTTTATTAATTCTTAACGGATTAAAGTATAAAATCAAGTTTGGACTAGTTGCTGATCTCTTTTGCAGTGTTTATGCTATTGTTAAGTGCCTATTAATTAATATAAACAAAAAGTTTATCCATTTGCTCCTTTTACAATGCAATTTTTTAGCATCTTAGTACTCCAATGGCTTGAATCAGGTCTTAAGCATGAGTAGATTGGGTGGCGCTGGTGCCGTGGCACAACTTGTAGCCGATGTGCCTCCAACATCCTTTGAGGTAATTTAAATCGACTAATTAATAATTCTCTTCAAGTGTCTAAGAAATTTTTTGAGGCTCTTTTGCTAATGGATGCGGCCATGTTCTGAAAACCAAATTGAACACCCAAACATACGTCATCTGTTTCGTTCTTTGATGTTTATGTATATGCATTCTAATTAATCAAGGGGTTCAAATTGGGTTTGTTTGTTTGTTTGTTTGTTATGTTGAATAGGGTGAAGGTGTGGAAGGGACACAAGCGGCATGGGATAAATGGTCAAATGATGGCACAGAGCAACAAGTAGCTAAACTGATTGAGCAAGACATTGGGGCTGCTATGCAGTTCCTTCAGTCAAAGGCACTTTGCATGATGCCCATATCACTTGCCTCCGCCATCTTTCGGTCTCACCCCCCACCACCTCCTGATCACCCCTCAATGGTCAAGCCCGAGACTAACCCCCCACCATAATCTGACTGTATGGTGGTGGGCCGGGGGCAGTTGCACGTTTTTCTTAATTAAGCTATCAATCCTATGATGGTCTAGTCTCTAAAGGAGGTTAAAGCATGTCAAATGTGTTTGATTTGGCATCATCATATAGTATAAAACTAATCAAAATGGTGGGGATGATTAATTAGTGGGGCATGATGTTGACAACTAATGCTCTCTTAATTGTAAAAGTGGGGCCTAATCTTCTTGGACATGTTTGTAGTATTAGTTGGTCTCCACCGACATATCCGTCACAATCTTACGACGGATTAAGTATTATCCACGTGGGTATAGATAATGACAAATCATGTACTGCCCACTAGGAATCATGTTTCTTGTCTTATTCCTAATACTTGTGATCGTCGTATAATGTGTATAGTAAAATCATGTTTATGGAAGTTGGAAATGATATTTGGGGTTGGGGTAGGTTGTCTTCTAGGAAAGCAATGTTGGAAGCTTCTTCTTTTAGAGGAATAATAATACTTCGTAGTAATAGTAGTACATTGAAATAATGGAGAAGAAGAAGATTAAAGAAATGAGGTGTTGATTGTAATTGGCTAACCTTGTTCTCATATGAAAAGTGAAGAACTTTTGCGTTGATTTGGTGAGGGATCTTATTCAATCACACCTTTAATTAATTTATGTGTAGGGTGTATAACAAAAGCCTACAAAAGGCTAATCAATATTATAAGAACGTTAGACTTACTTTTTTTTTTTTCCTAAGGTGAGTTTTTAGGGAGATTTTCCAATGTCTATTATTACGTCCTCCTACACCTCGTCCTCCCTTGTCGCGCAAACCACCGCACTCTCCGATGTACTATTACCGTTTATTGTCAATGTTGGTTATATCTGTTTCGTCTTCACCAGTTAAGGGTTTAATCGTCCAATTATGTCAATGCTTGAGGACACTTTTTAGGTTGAGCATATGCGTGTCTGGACACTTGTTCCTTGCCTTTCTAGTTGATGTTGGACAATAATCCGCTGTTGTCCATGAGCCGTTTAGGAAAACATCTTTCGTAGGTAATATAAGTATGAGTTGTTATGCCACATTCCGGTGGACACACTTCCCACTGAGTAGTATTTGTCAACTCACTCATGCTCACAATGCGCCCTGTGCTGTAGAACCTATTCATGAACTCGGTCTCCAAGCGATCCCAACTGTCGATGGACTCAGAACCTAAATCTGTGTACCAATCAAAGGCGATGCCTTTGAGGGAACGGACGAACTGTTTCACCAATAAGTCACCAGCAGTCCCTGCGTTGTTGCAAGTCTTGATGAAGTGTGCAATATGTTGCTTGGGGTTGTCTTTCCCATCGAACTGCTGGAACTTGGGAGGTTGGTAGCCTGAAGGCATGCGCATGTCATCGATCCTCTTTGTATACGGCTTCACATAGCGTAGTTTGTAGGAAGCTCCTTATCTTCATCTAACTGATTCTTGATGGTGCTGTTAATCAAGTTACACAGCTGTTCTTGGGTGAGAGGCTTTTCACCACCCTTTTCGCCATCATCTTTCTCACCGTCACTCCCAACTTCACTTGCGGTATCTCCATGGTAACTAGAGCCACCCTTGTTACGAAGATCCTCCATTTCTTTTTGAAGATCTTCAATCCTCTTATTCTTCTCTTCGTTTTCCTTCATCATTTGTTCAAGGATTTTGTTCATGTTTGCCACTTGTTCTTCGAGGGTAGAGCCACCAATGGTCATCACTGATGCAATAAGAGGGGCTTCAACTTCCTTTTTCTTTGGGGAAGTTTTCTTCTCCTTGTGAGGGGATGCACTGGAAGACTTCAACTCCTTCTGATTTGTCTTTGAAAGTGAAGCAGTCTTGCGACGGGATCCACTTTTGGGAGATCCACTAATGGGACTCAATATCTTGTGCTCCTTGCTTGGAGATGAAGAGGTATTGAGCAAAGTAGCTAGTAGTAGCAGCAGCAGCAGCAATGGACTCAATGGAGTACCTACGCGGCCTTTTGGGAACATTAGCAGCACGTAGGCTAGCAGCAGCGGCTCTGACAGCAGCCTTCTTTGCCATTGCTCTAGTGGACACACCAGCAGATTGAATGCCTGATGAGGAGATCTTGTTGAGAGGCTCCTTGAGGATTGATGCATAGGATTGCTTAGGTGTGCTTGGAGTGTTCTCTGGGAAAGACATCTTGTTGAAGTAGTTTGCTTTTGTAGGAGAGATGAGAGGTAGAGAGTTTCACGTCGGGTTCACCAAAATTTTGTAACAACAAATTTTGTATAACGACATTATAAATATCTGTAATACAAAACCGGAGTCAACAAATTATAATATCAAAAAAGTTCAAGTGTTTGGTTCTCTATTCTTCCTTTGATTCTACTACGTTGCGTTAGGCACACTTCAACGGTGTTCGTGAGCGTTCCTTGCTTGACTTTAGCTTCTTGGGACGGTCGCGATGACTTGAGTCTCCTTTTGATGCTTGATGTCGATTTGACTTCCTTGAGTAGGCGGCACGATCTTGTAGTGCTTGTTGCTACTTGGAAGGGAGGATGCTTCGAGAATTTCAGAGTTTTTGTAGTCTTCTTTTCTCTTCACTTTTCGTAGTGCGCTTGTGTTGTATTTTTTTTTGTTGTTCCCTCAAATGGTTAAGAAGCTCTCTCTATTTATAGAATTTCTTCATCCATTCTTGTTGGACTCGGAGTTTGGCTTTTTGAAAGTTTGACTACTCTTCGGGCCCAATTGATCGTTTCTTGACTTTTAGGTCAAATTTGGTCAATGCTTGACATTCGGGTCAAGTTTGACAATTTCTCGAGATTTGGGCCAGATTGACGAGTGCTTGACCTTTTGGGTCAATCTTGAATTTGCTTGATTTTTGGGTTAATTTGACATTTGTTTGACTTTTGGGCCAAGTATACATTCTTCTTGACTTTTGAGTAAATTTTACCAAGCTCGAAAATGAATCGAGCCGACTTTAACTTTTACGGGACAAATATAACTAAACTAAGTCAAATTTGTTATTAACTTAGAATAATTAATTTCTTGCATTTTTGACACTTTAAATAAAGGGAAATTCCCACTTGTACCCTCTAAGTTTTCACTTTTCCCAGTTGTACCCCTGCGCATAAGCAATTCTCAGCTGTACCCCTGAACTCTATTAATTACTCTCAACCGTGACTAAAGTAGAATTTGCCGTTAAGTATGGGTGTTAAGTGCCACCTTACAGCCCTAATCTAATGACATGGCTAGTGACATGTCAGTCTACTTGGGTTTTGTCCTCATTAATCCCTAATTCACCATTTTCCCCCAATTTTTCCTCCAATTCTTTCCCTCCAATTCTCAATCTTTTCCCTCCCAATTTTTTTTCTATTTATTATCTTTTTACTCTTACTTATTTACCTCTATAAACACTTCTCTATCTTCATCTCTCTCACGCTAACTATGAAGATGAAGACATTTTAGCAAGTCTTGAAGCTATTAGTGATGAATTTCTAGGATTGAAGATGCACTTGAAAGAATTGGTGTCAACTATGAAGGGTTTGAAGTACTTTAATGTTGCATTACTCATATTTGTTGTGGTACTTGCTTTAGTACCGCATTTCTCCTACAAATATTGCAAACTTGATTTCGAAATTCAAGTCCTTCAATGTGGTTATTTCTTACCCAACTTGTAGATGAAGATGACATAATGCAAAGTAAGAGAGAAAAAAATGAGAGAGTGAGAGAGAGAAAGAAATAGAAGTGTTTGTAGAGGTAAATAAGTAAGAGTAAATAGGAAAAAAAAATAGGGAGGTAAAAGATTGAGAATTGGAGGAAAAGAATTGGAGGAAAAAATTGGGGGAAAAATGGTGAATTAGGGATTAATGAAGACAAAAGCCAAGTAGACCGACATGTCACTAGCCATGTCATTAGATTATGGTTGCAAGGTGGCACTTAACACCCATACTTAACGGCAAATTCTACTTTAGTCACGGTTGAGAGTAATCAATAGAGTTCAGGGGTACAGCTGGGATTTGCTTATACGCAGGAGTACAACTGGGAAAAGTGAAAACTTAGAGGGTACAAGTGGGAATTTCCCTTAAATAAATTTTCCGTGTCTACACTCTAGCCTAACCGTTGTTTATGAAAGGATCGCCTTAGATAATAAACTAGAATAAAACGTACGTCCATGTCAATGATGTATTATGCTCTATGATACGCCTTACTATTATTATAATTATACCAACAAAAATATAGTGAACGTAGGGTTTGAAGATTGAACATGGAGAGTAGAGGAAGAGATTGAATGAAACATTTTGCATGCAGTATTATCAATAATATACCCATGATGAATAGATGTAAATATTCATTTCTACTTATTCAACAGCAAAATAATCTCATTACATCAAAAAAGACTAAACTATATAGGAGCACATACTACTCCGTATTTGTCTACGTTACGTATGTGAATATGTGATCGTTTGCCTCCCTACAAATATTTAAAAGCAAATCACAAATATATATTCTTGGACTAATTAATTTTCCTTTTCGTGTAGAGTATAGTGTAGACCATCCAATTTAATCTGGATTCTAGTAGATTCGAGCCAGTCGGGTAAAACCTTAACCTGAAGGACGATAAGGATAGATCTTGCTCACGAGTTTTAACACTATTGTGTTCCTGGTTTATCGTATGGATATCCTTCACTAGCTATGACTATAATATATATACACTCCATATATATGTATATATAATGACAATTTTCATGAGGCATGCATGGCAAGTCGCAAGTCGCAAGCCAGGTAATTAATGAGCTATGTCTGCCTTAATTAAGTTTGGGATAATCCTTTGAGTGGTAGATCGAATTCGAAGCCTGTTGCAAGTTGTAGCAAACATTTGCCATGGAACATCTCCCACCAACATCCAGTCTCCATCTTTGTCTTCGTACGTTGCTTCATACCCTGACGACGACGGCCACCTATCCTCCTCCTCCTCCTCGTCACTTTCTCTTTCTCTTTTTCCGACTAATATACCTGCAAATCCCATAACATAATACGGAGTATTATTGTATATTGTAATTACTAAATTTGCATGCAAAAGGACCCCTCAACTAACTAGCTAGTAAAGACAAGTTGTAGACGGAGTACATTATATACCTTTAGCTTTAACATTGTTATTATTAAAGTCTAAAACAGGGCCGTCCTAGGGTCCGTGCAAGATAGGCGACAACACAGGGCCCCCAAACTAAAATGGCCCAATTGAAAAGATTATATAAAGAATATATATTAATTTATGTTTGAGATATACATGCTGATTGATGTAGCTTGGTGGTAATCCTCTTACTGTAATGCTCTGCCCAAGAGGATAATGCGTGCTCGATTCCGGTATGATTTGAAACAGTTCTTTTAAATACATTTAAAGCACATCTCTTGAGTCTTGATCATATAACAATTACTCGTATTATGAATTAGTTCATACACCTAGTATTATTTATATTCTGTGAAATATACTACGAAATCATCATATGAAAGGTACATTATGAATTAAAATACTTACGGAAGTCCTATTTCGCTGAAAAATGAAATATATTAAAAGTTTGTTTATTTATTATATTAATGTGGATATAAGTTTAGGACCCTACAATTGAAATTTCGTACCGGGTCACCGAAATTACCGAGACGGCCCTGGTCTAAAATTATCGATAATAGTGCCTTAACAGCTACGGAGTATACGTGTGAACATGCATGTTAGCTGTTGGTTGTGCCTCAATTATCAACTTTAAATTATTATACGTAAAAAATTTAATTTCGCATGGCAATACTTTTGACGGGTTAAAGAAGACTTACCATCTTTCAACGTGAACATCTCTTCTAGTGCCTTTATAAGTTCACCGTAACCTCTGTATGTCTTAAGATCAATCTTTCTTAGGTAAGGAGCACCATCCATGCTAACCTTCACTAACATTCTTGTTGTTGTTGCTTCAAGGCAATTTTTCCGATACGATCGAATCGGTGGCCATCCAATTGCTTGCGCCCTGCACCATATCATCATCATATACCATCTTAATTAACAATAATATCTGGCCTTTGCGTGACCATGTAACCAACACTATACTATACCATACGGAGTACATATTTTTTCTTGACGTAAACAACAACTTGCTATTGAATACGGAGTACAAAATATTCAGACAAAAACTGTACATACTTTTTTGGTGGAGAAGTTTGTTGGAGGTCATTTTGGGCACCAGACTCGTCGCAAGCATCAAAAGCTCTTATTTTGGTAGAACAACCGGAACCGGGCAAGCCTAATCTCAACTCTGTATCTTCATGATACTGCGATTCTCCTTTGCTCAATTCCATTTATAATCTTACTATTGTACGTATAACTTGTTGATTTAATCGTACGTGTAGGAATGAAAAACTCAAAAACAATGAATACAACAATGTTAGTCGATCAGTCAAAATAATATAATAATGTGTTCGGATAGAGAATGCAGTGTTAGACGACGTTGATACAACTTGATCAAGAAAATGGCCTCGGCCTGGTATTCAGTACTCCATGTTATATAGACATGGAAGTATGTACAGTGAAGTGATGAGATTGTGTTATTATTTGCATTGCATGTAGATTGTAGACCCCGTAGAGTGTGCGTACTAATACTATTACGTGTAGTCTAATTGGAAGACATAAAAGATCGTTTCACTACTTACTTGTCTTTTAAGTCACATGCCCTTGTTTAGTTTGAATAAGAAATTAGGCTTTGACTGCACTCCCATCCGTATAAGGTAAAACCAAATTGTTAGTGGTTACTGATCGTTTCAGGATTCTCACATCTATATGATACACGTACGTCATAATATAAATTAGCTACATGCTCATGTGTAAAACGATTTCCCATAAAAATAAAGTAATTCGTAGTTCATATGTCAATTATTAGTCTTACGTGAACCAGGTTCATGTAACTTAGCTCGTAGTCGTATAAAATATTGTTGAAAATATGGGCTTGTTTTTAGATAAAGTGTTTTTACACTATCCCACGTAGGAGAGTTAATGAAGTATATTGATGTTTATATACTTCACTATTCTCCCCTTCTCAAACTAGTGGGTGAAGAGTGCCTTTTATATGGACTTGCGAGCTGTTTAATTCAATTCGCATACGCGTGCTCATCGTGTCGGGATTGAGACTTGGTATTTGGGAAATTGCCTGCGGCAGTCCGTGCCATGCTTTTGGCCCAATAGGAGTGGTTTTGTTCATGTGGTTTAATGGTTGATTCGGTTTTAATGGCCGTGTTAATGGACGATTATTAAGAACGAAGAGCTCTCATCTCCTTCTCTTCCGTCCTTTCTCATCTTCTTCTCTCAAAATTCTGAGTAAAGTAATTCTTCTGGTTACTGATCGTTCCAAGTTTTGGGTTTTGAATTAGTGGGCGATTCCGGGTATTGGAACTACCTGCAACTGCTGATCGCCACCACAGTCATGTCGAAATAGTTTTCAAGGCAGTGGCTCTCATACCACGGCGCTACGACAAAATTCGGTTCTAGGTTCTGTCCCTTTTCCCATTGTTACAGTTATATTTTTGTGGTTCATCGAAGAGCGCACTTAATCGCATTACTCCCTCCGTTCCAATGAATTGTTTACCTTTTCTTTTGCCACCAAGGTTAAGGAAACCAATGAGGGAGTGACATGTAGAACAAAATTCATGAGAATGATCAAATTGCATATAAAAAATATTCCTAAAATAAAAAGGCAAACAATTCATTAAACGGAGGGGAGTACAATATAGGGGAGGGGGGATTCGAACCCGGAAACTACTGTCCCAGAGCACCTAATCTTAACCACTAGGCTAAGACATCTTCGGTATTGTTACAGTTTTATCAACCAGCAAATACAATGGTGGTCGTTTGTAACTTCCTTTCCCGGGTACTAATCAAGGCTAGAAAGAAGACATTTTTACACAAATGTCATGTATGCAAGACAAGCTGTACAAGAATTTATAGGCTCATTATAACGTGTTGGAAATCATTTCACATTGAGATTGGAATTCCCGTATATATACATATATAGTAAGAATGTATTGACTATGAAGTAGTAATAATTTTAAAATTGCTTTGTCTTACATCAGTTATATTGTACGGAGTATCATGCAACAGTTGGCGTAACTATTGGGAAAAAAAAATGTGGGCGAACGTATAAGCTAAGATGATATGATATGAGAGCAAACAAAAATATATGGTACTCCAATATCTTAATTTCTAGGAAATGGGTTGGAGAAGCTAAGTTGGCATTGGGCCTAAAGAAAACAATAATGGAAGAAGGAAAAAGTCCCAGCAATCTCAAAGGCATCGCAATGATATGTGAAAACGCGGTTATTACAAGGCCAGGAATGGTACACGAAGTGTAGGTAAGGTACCTACAAAATATGGGAACATGTCGAAGACATACTCTACTTTAGTATAGAAACAAGCCAAGGACAGAGAAGTTTAGGTGGTGAAGAATGGATGGATTGAGATAGTTAGGTGATCAAGTAGAGAGAACGTAGACGTAGTAAGAACCATTCCATTTGATGAATAATAATGTGTAAGGTGGGAGGTTGAAGTGGTTGGGTGTATTTATTTTTGTCATTCCACATGCAATTGCTCTATCCGATTACCCTACAACCAACATAATGCCCTCGTGTGTTTTTTATTTTGTCTCTTCGATTTTGAGTGGTTATGGTCCTACTACTCTTGTTTTGTACTCCGTCCTTGATGAATATGCACGACTTCTTTGGTAGAGAGCTCGTAAAACATGCATGGAGTACTAGGTTACTATGGACGGACTATGGTATTCCGATCCATCCATGTTAAAGCAAGCCACTTACTTTGGCTTAACTTCATCCAATCCAAAAATCTCCATTAAAATTCAAACTCCGTTCGCTCCACGGTCGTCCAAAGTCAGTTGTAGATTCGGTTCAAAAGTTAGGGATATGATATCACAAGTAAGAATATCTCCCATGCTAGAAATAGATGAGAGTGTTATCAGAGTACAAATATATACTTTATACATAAAAGAACGACTTCTTTCATTTCTATTTATGGTCCGTTTGGGAATAATGATTTCATTTTGAAATTTGGATTTGACCTAAATACTTTGTTTGAAAGATGAAGTGAATTTGGATTTTGGAATTTTGTCAAATTCAACTAAATCTTAACTCTTAGTAAAAGACCTCATTTTCAAATGACACCTTAATTCATGTCATTGTAAAATCCATAATTTTACTTTTCTAATTTGACAATGATGATTTAAAATGAAGTATGAGTTCTCAAACGCTACATTAACGTTGTCACAACTTTTTTATATGTCTAAATTGGCTAATGGCTACTCTCGCCTCTTTGATGGGTGTGGTGGTCCAGATCCATATACGAATTCAAATCTTTATGAATTTGAACTGATCGATGATGTTGATTAAATATTATCCGTACCTAGAAGGTGACATGCACATATTTAATTTGGACTTTAATTAGTTAATTTCATGTTTTTTTTTCTTTTGCATTATTTTTCAAATTTCACCTCTAGTTACCTCAAAAGTGAAATGATAATTTATATTCCTTATATAGAGTAGTTTTTTTTCTTTTGCATTTTAAAATGATGAGTGTATTCATTTGACATTAGTTGGTAACTTAAAATAATATAATTAAAATACTAACAACCAATCCACCACAACTTCGTTAAACAATAGAATAAATGCATCTTTTAAAAGGGAAATTAAAACAAATAGTCGATGCCTAAATTAAATAATTAAAGTCTAGTACGTATACCTGGCTAACCATTTTTATATGATCAAGTTTGAAGCTTTTGAACAACTTTAAATCATAAAGAATAGTGAATGTTCCCTAAGAATACATATCACAGACACGGATCTTAATCTACGCAATTGAGAATAAACATAATTATTCAATTACGCTACTTGTGTTTATTATTTTCATGATGGCCCCCAATTTAGTTTCCCCCACATAAACATAAACATATAATAATAATAATAATAATAATAATAATAATAATAATAATTCGCTATATCACAGGATGCTGGAGCGCGTGCCGCAGTTTATATTCTCACTCGAATTAGTTTTGTGATCGCTAAGGGAGTGGGGGCCTAGGTAGTTTTGTGATCGCTAAGGGAGTGGGGGCCTAGGTATTATCTCGATTTCCCTCTAACTTCTTGTAATTTGTCTGGTGTTAATGCAAGTTTCGTTTAAAAAAAAAAAATAATAATAATAATAATAATAGTAATAATAATAATCAAATTAATAATGCATTGAAATTAAATATGAAGGGTGGTGATGTTGGTAGGTTACATTGTTACAAGCTGAGAGCCCTACAAACTCACTCGGCCCATAATATTAATTCCATCCATGTTCTTGGGCGGTGCAATCAATCATCATACATATTGCTACTACTTTATAATAAAAAGTTTGGGTAACGATTACATTATATTTGTTTATTTTATCTGAAAATGTATCATTTTTATGAAGTTTTGAGTAGTAAAAGTCAATAATCTTAATCAATGTTTTGAAATTTGAGATAGTAAATGTTACCTTTTGTTAGTTGCTAGATTCCGCCTACTACTACTATGCTCGTATCTCACACCATCATTATTAGCTGTGATTTGGTGATCTGAAGACATGATTAAGGGAATATTAGCGTTGCTTAATCTATTCAATAAACTTTGCAACTTGCATTAGTTATTAATTCGCATGTGGCCTGGCCTAACTACAACGGATTAACTAGCTCCATCAATTAATAAGCTTACAACTTAATTTGCTTGCTTACCAAATGTTAGCGTTGTTGTTGTTTATTTGTACTGTACTACAACTAGTGAGACAGATTAAGTTGTACTCACATACATACATACATACATACATACAAAATATGTATGTATATGTATATAAATTTCACGTTCCGTATGCAATGTTACTTCTGATGCTTAGATCTAAGATTAAATCGACAAACAAATGATACCAACTAGCCCGAAGGACATCGTAGCAATATAGATCGTTGTAATCAAGAAACATAGATCGTTCACTTTGATAAATGATAACGAATATGAAGACAAAAATTTAGTTAGACTATTAGTAGCTAGGTCTTGTTAGATAATCGACTAACATCTAACCCCAATTCACACTTATAATCGATCTGTTAGAGGTTGAACTAAATCGATAGAAAAAAATGTACGGAGTACGAAATAATATTTATATAATAAAATTATTAACAAAGAGAAATGCAATTGATTTCCCTTCATTGTAAAAATATGTCCATGAATTCACATTCCAACAAAAAAATCAAAACATAGCTAGTGGAACTAATAACACAAAAGGGCAATCAAGAGTATTCATATGATATTGATCTCTTGAGCATTTTGCGTTAAAATATATATATGTGCATGATTGATTAAGTTTGAAATGAGATTGATCGGAACACCTAAAAAGTTGATCATCTCTTAAATATACATCATATCGTCATTACGGGAGGAAGCTGAGGGAGTAGAGGGGTAATTAGAAATGAAACAAGACTAATTATATTGATTATTATTTGTAGGCCGGGTTACGTTTATTATTGATTATGCGACACATCCAAGTCCTTTAGCGTCCGATCCCTTCATAACTCTAAGCCTCTTGCATGAATTAATGAACATTTCCCATGGCACGTCTCCTACCATCATCCAATCTCCATCCTTATCTTCATATGTTGGTACCAATTCCGACCCGATAGTCTTATAGCCTTCTCTTTCCGAGTATTCACCTATTTATTAACCATGAAACTCGATCACATAAGATGACACTCGTAAAGTAACGAACCATATATGTTACGACGTTATTTATTAAAATATGAAATGAGTTACTCCTTTTTTTTTGTTTATTAAGGTGTATGTATGTATGTATGTATGTATGTGCTTACCAACTTGGACTTTGAACATGAGTTCCAAGGCCTTGAGGAGTTGGGGATAGCAAGTGTAGAGCTTCATGTCAATCTTCCTTAGATAAGGAGCTCCATCCATGCTTACTTTCACGTACATCCCTCCATTTTCCGCCTCCTTTTTTATTGCTTCCATGCAATTTCTACGGTACGATCGAACCGGAGGCCAACCAACCACTTGTGCCCTATTTTACAAACAAATTAAATTAAATACATCCATTAACAATCCACTCATTTAAAAAAAAATCGCTAATATAACTGGATCTGTGAACTGATATTGAGATCGACTAAGTAATAATAACGGAATAAAAGACATACTTTGGAGGAGGAGGAGTGTCTTTTGCAACACAATCGTGTGCGTTATTGGAAGTGGACTCTTCTTTGATGTCGAGGTCGAGGAATGATCTCTTATTATTGTTACCACATTTTGATCCCTGTGTTCCGGGCAATCCTAACCTCAACTCGGTATCTTGGTGCTCTTCTACCACTTTAGTGTTCAATTCCATGATATTTCTTGTAAACGAGATTTGTTTCTCCTTTGGAATAGATTATTACACAAGTTTAGGCCGGAATTGTTTTGTAGGAAAGTGTGTGTTTTGTAAGTTGTGAATGATGACAGAGTTGTAGATGGAGTTGTTGTTAGGCTAGAAGTGAGGGGTAGGAGTTATATAGAGAGGTAGAGATCCATGACATTAAATAATGTGGAGATTCCGATGTCTAGTCGTCTAGACATGAGAATAATGATCATTGATGTCGTGCGCCACACGCTGTACGCTCATTGGACGACATTACAAAACTTGTTACACTGCCTACACATTAATGTCTCACACTAAATCGGGACATGCATCCTCTCATAAACGTTTAGTACCAAGCTCATCCTATAATTCAGTTTCATTTTCTTTTATTATTAATTTTATCTATTTGATGTGATTTGAAGATTATGAATGATTATATTGCATAAAAGTAAAGTTTACAATGATGGTGGTTCGGTATATATATGGTTGAGGTTGCAACAACCTAACAACTTCTAACCCACTTGCTCTAACTAACTTATAATCAACTATGTAGTTAGTTAAGTGACTAATATCATCATTTAGTAACTTCAACGCATTTCAGTTCAATAAAATTGTTTTAATTTAGTTCAGTTTAATTCATTTTTATCGAAAAAATGAGGGCATAAAAGTCATAAACTGGTGAGACATTTAATTTTATGGAATAGGACAGATGCATAATTGACTGAAATGTTGATTAGTGGTTTAATTTGTAGGATTAACAACATAGTACTCCCTCCGATTCATTGGAATCGCAACATTTACTATTCATACAAAAAGTAAGAAAAGTGAATTGGTGGACCACAATAGTAATGTCATGTAAGATTAAGTAATATAATAATATTAGATTGAATATTTTGGAATATAGTAATGAAAAGTGAAGGGTAGGTTAGTCATTTCATAAGAAAAATATGGCCTAAAATGGAAATGTTGCAAAGCTGATGAATTTGCCAAAAACGGAATACGTTGCGAATCCAATGAATCGGAGGGAGTAATAAGGTATCTTTTGAGAAGATTAAGAAGATAATTAAGGGCATGCATGCATTTATTTCTTGGGTAATCAAAAAGCATGAGTAATATTGAAGGAGATCATGAAGGCTTTATTAATAATGGATGAGACATAGGTATCCCAAATGCATGAATTTGGACAAGATTGGCAGCTTAATTTTCGAGGGCATTGTCCCACTGTTTATGGGACAGATATTAGTACTACTGCATTATTAAAGAAAATGTGACCCGGCCATGCCATGCCATGCCAATGGACGGTTTTGATTTATTTTGAGGCAAATCTTAGTCGTCGGATCAAACAATATCAAGTGGGTCCAGTTTGAACCATGCGCTTGGGCCTTGACCCATATTCATCCTGTCATGGGTACGTTAGTTTGGTCAACCTCATCTGACATGCCCCCCATGCCCTAATGTTATGGGAGGTTGGGAATGGATTGATTAGCTCGTCTTCATCATTCGTGTTACTTTGAGTGAGCCTGGCCCAATTCCACTCATCCCGTTTAAGCCCAAAATTAAGGTCATATATTTGGGCATATTGTTAGTAGAGCATGAAATTATATGACAAATTGTTGCAAGAGTCCGTCTTATAGGAAAAGTAGTCATTAACTATATACTACCACCGTCTCAAAAAAATCGCCACATTTTCTCAATGTGACAATCTTAGTGAGACGAAGTGAGTATAGCAATCACATGTAAGTAGAAACCAATAATGTGGTAGGAGCTCGCAATCTCGCATCTATCTATAAACACAATTCACTAAAAAATGCCTTCCGAAAATATTTATTTGAAACATCTTAAATTTAATTCACTAAAAAATACCTTCCGAAAATATTTTTTTGAAACATCTTAAATTTTTTTCTAAAAAAAATAAAAATAAAATACAAATAAAGTTTACAAAACATAATAGAGTATAAATAAAACTGTATAAATAAAGTATAAATACCGTATAAATACACTACAAATATGTATTGGGGTATAAATAAACAAAACGTATAAATAAAATATAAATAAAGTAATATACTAAGACTGTATATACATAACTATAACCTACGTATAAAAATACGTAACAAAACATGTTGGGGTATAAAAATACGTCACTATGACACTAACATATGGATATATTTAGAATACAAGACCGTATAAAAATACACGTATAATAATATGAAGTATTAAATTTGAAGTTAATAAAAAAAACAAACAAAAAAAATAAAAAAAGAGGTCACTAGATGGGAAAGTGAGAAATTAGGTGAGAGTTAGGTGGGAAGGTGAATGAATAAGGAATCTTGCAAAAGATAAATTCATTTGAGTGGACAGGTGACATTCCTAAATTGGTGGTAACCCCCATACACCAACTGTATCTAGGGTTGGCAACGGGGCGGGTATGGGTCGGGTCCGGCAGGACCCGGACCTGAACCCGTGTTTCAAAAGTTGGACCCGGACCCGACCCGGACCCTTAAGGGTCCAAATTTTTTAGACCCTTACCCGGACCCGATGGGTACGGGTAGGGTCCGGGTCCTTCACGGGTCCAATATCCGACAATTTATTATGTATAGGAGATCAATAAATCAATTATCTTTGGACATTTAGTACCTAAAAGTATTAAATAATGAGATTCTTATAACTAACGTTAACATTAAAACCAAAATCCCATCAAAATTGACACTAAAAACAGGCGCACACACAAACTTCATGATTTTCTATTGATGTGATATCATCATTCAATAGTTTTTTTTTAAACGGGTCTAAGGGTCGGGTCCGGGTCCGACTTGTAGGACCCGGACCCGTAAATTTTTTAGAGGACCCATACCCGACCCGTATCCACAGGGTCAAAAAAAAAATAGGACCCGTACCCGACCCATTAGGGTAAGACCCGACGGGTCTGGGCAGGGTCCTGGACCCGTTGCCATCCCTAACTGTATCTCTAACACTTGCCTAAATCTCCCGAACCTACTTATGCATGCACTTGAGTAACCACACGATTACCCTAAAAAGTAGGTAATAATTTGCCTACTTATGCATGCACTTGAGTAACCACACGATTACCCTAAAAAGTAGGTAATAATTTGCCTACTATCTCACTGATTGGAGGTCTCTCCAGCCCTCCTTCCCTTTCCAAGATGAAAAGGAGAAAATAGCGCCTTTTTTCACTCTTTACTTTATTGTGCTAATAACGCATTTCTTTACTCTTTACTTTATTGTGCTACAATTTCAAATTTGATTTCATATAACGTTATTTGTTAACACCGAAACATCATATATTACTTTTAAATAATATAAAGTTTAGTGATTCGAAGGACAAGGAACTGTCATATTTAAAAATCGAAAATTTAAGTGCAATTACATTAACCATCCCCAAGCAAGAGTCAAACTAACCATCTCTTGTTGCGGTGAATGTGCACTGTCGTCAAACTATCACCACCGTAACAACCGTGCAATAACATCGAAGTGTACAAACATTGATCGAATTGAAACAATGCCCGAGGAGCACACTGCTTAAAACAAACTTGACCTTCGAAATTTGTCTACCACAGTTAATGAAATCGTTTCCTTAGTAGAATTCATCCTCAAACACAATGACAAATTACCAAGTACAAAATTCATTGCATGCAAGTCATTCCCTTCCTATATAATTAATTAGCAACCATGTATATACACTACATACCAAATCAAAATATTTACCTCCGTTCTTATGCATCTAATCGTCATAGAAGTTCGGGTAGATTTCGTTCAAAGCGTCCATAATATGTTCGTAGTGACAATATTCCTCAGCCTCCCCCAAGTACGTCCCAACAAACCGCACCCATTTTGGCACCATGCGGTAGTCCGTATCCCTCGAGAGGGAGGGTAGTGCTCATCCTCCCACGAGGCAACCCAACAATGTGGTCCACCTTGGTGATCCCACTGATCGGCCATTGCCTCCTTCGTCTTCTCGAAATCCTCAAACGCTCTCTGAAGTTTGTACGCCTTGAAGTAGTTCACCGGTGTTGCACCAAACTCCAGCACAATCGCCCTATCGAAATCAAGTGTCGGCAATATGTACGGGTCTATTCTAACCACATCGTACCCAAGTAGATTAGTCTCATTTTCAAAATGTGCAAATTTTGGCATATATACCACTCGCCTTGGACGTCGAATGACATATTATCAAGGATACACTTTGGCGGGTACATTAATTCCGTATACATTTTATATGGTCAGTGACAAACCGTAAAAATTTTGTGAACTAAGTATACGTAATTAATGGAGGGACTTAAGAAGTAGGATCCTTGGCAATTGAAGAGGTATAACTTATTGAAGATGTTAATGGGTGACACGCGTCAGATTGTCGCCTATCTAACGCGATCAAACCAAATTTATAAACTCCAACTAACTACTACGTAGTAGCGGCAAGTCGGAATCAATCCACAGGGATGGTCAAGGGTAGTCGGCCAAGTCTAAGTCTGAGAGTGGTTGGGATCTAAGAAATGAGGGTTGCAATAGGGTAGACTAAGCTAATTAAATGAAACAACAACTAAGGCAAGCGAATTAAACAACTAAGACGAGAAACAATAATGATAAAGGCGTTAGGGAGAGTCGGGGAGTCGGAATTTAAGATAAGGGTACAAACACAAGAATTATCACAAGATAATTACGGGGAGGAGCCACCTTTCGGTTTCCCTTCCGACCTAGCCTAAACTCGCTTTCGCGACGAATAATGTAACACCCCGACCCAATCCTAGGACCGGAAATGTTAACCGCGGTAGCTCGCCAGGCTTTGGCCTAGTCCCACAGACCAACACGAGTCCTTTCCAGCGCATTTTGTCCTCACTCATGTGCATCCTGGAAACCTTCCCAGGAGGTCACCCATCCTAAGATTGCTCCCAGCCAAGCACGCTTAACTGTGGAGTTCTTTTGCATGGATGACCAGAAAAGAAAGTGCACTTTGTTGATATGAGTAGTACTTCAAATCCCTTTAAGCAAAGCTCATAAATAGGACATCTTCAATCAATGTGGGGTGTTTCAAATAAACTAAAGTCTCAAGCCGGAATTACCCAAACCCCGAGTTTCTCCATATTGGTTCGAGTGAGTCAGGCTAACCTAGGTGATCAGGCTATGTCGACCGGACACAACAATCCCATGCAAGATATATCACCCTCAAATGCAATATTTCTCATAAAATGAAACCCGAATCTAGAATTTCTCCTCCCCTAGTCCCCTAACTAAAATCTACTCACTATCCACGCTAAACATAATAAAACAAGAAATAAAGAGGCTAAGAGAAAAACTAAACATTGCTTGAACTAGAGAGAAGGTAATTAATCTAAAACAATAAAGGAAACTACACTAACAAAACAACAATAAAGAAGAAAATAAACAACAAGGCAAAACAAAGGAGACAAATGTTAGGGATGAAAATGATGGAAACAAACAAAGGAGAGAGAAAATAAAGAGTTACTAACAATGAAATTTAAACAACACAAACATAAGAAATGACTAGACAAACAAACAACACTATGGAGAGACAAACAAAGGAGAGAGAAAAACAAACAAACAATGAAAAACAACACTAACATAAAAAAAGGAGAAACAAACAATGGATTAAAAAGGAGATAAAAGGAAACTAATTAATGGAGAAAGAGAGAAGAAAGAAACTACCAACTATGAACAAAATGAAAGGAAGAAGATGAAGATTAAAATAAAGCTTGAATCTTGAAGGAGAAAATACAAGAACTTTGTCACCAATCCTTGCAAAACTCTTTAATCTTCAAATAAGACCCAAATCTTCAACAAAGATGGAAGCTTGATTGTGGAAATGAAAATTAACATTAATTGAAAGAGAAGTTTTTGATCTATTACAAGAAATAATAATCTAATTGAGAGAGTTTACTAAAAACTAAGAAGATGAGCTAGATCTAAAATGAAGTTTTTCTAAGGAAGTTACTGCTACTACTACAATGGAGATCTACTAAACTACCCTAATCTAAAGAGGCACACTTAAGGCACACTTAGAATGAAAATCTAGGGTTACTATATATACTAAACCTTAATGGGTCACACAACTTAAGACCCATAATCCAATCTTTCCTTCTTAATTAGACCTTCACCCTTTGCATCTTCACATGGCAAAACTTCACCCCGCGATTAATTGGCATTCACGAGCTAATTTCACCCGGTGGACTTTCTCCAGAAATGCAACTTTGACGCTTCTTTACCGTCGGCAGGGGCGAATCTAGGATTCAAAATATGGGGTAGCGAAATTTTTATAAGACTTTAATTTTCTCTTTTAGAGAAAAATTTAAAATAGAAACTCAATTTTGTTTAACAAACGACTCATGATTGATGTGGTTACTGAGAATTAAACCTCATATCCTAGAACATTAATTAAATAATTAGTATTATACCGATCATTTACTTTTAAGTGAAGGAATTTAATACTCGTAATTATTAAATCTAAATAAAAAAATTTATGTAATATATATGATATTCCTAGTACAGAGTAATATATACGAAGTAACATATAAATTAATTAAATCGACGTGTCTTCCTAAAAAAATGAAAATTTTACATAAATAAAGAAAATGTTATATTCTGTATTAAATAGTATATGAAGTACAACATTTCTGTCAATTGTTCTCTAAAAAATAAGATAGAAATAATCACAATATGTTAGTATAGAGTATAAAGAGTAAATCCGTATTAATTATTACTCCGTAGCATACATTTAAAAAAACATAAGTAATAAAACAACCTTCATCAAGGTTTGAACCTTTGACATTCAATACATTTACCCACCACCTTACCACAAGGTCAAAGCATTTCATTGGTAATTTTATGCAAGTTATTATTTTATTCTTGTTATAAAACGAGAAAGAGAAGAAAACTAGAGAGAAAATAGAGCGAGCAATATGTGAAAAAGTTGTCTTATTTATATTATTAAGAGGAATATATATAGTACATCAGTAATGATAAGAGAGTTTACATATGGATCAAAAGCCCAATGGACATTCACCTAATATGATTTCATAACACTCCCTCTTGAATGTACATTACGGAATAATATGTTTCATAAAAACCTCACTCGAAAAAATACCTCGTGTCCGGGAAAAAAAACTAGTGTAAAATAGAGTACATTATTCCTCAAACACGCATATGAGGCTGCCTCATCAAAACCTTTCCATGGAAAACCCAATGGGACAAAACCATAGATAAGGAAAAAGAGTACAACGCCTGCATACTCCACCTGATAGTTACATCACTCGGAAAATAACAATATTATCCATGATACGACAATGAATCTCGATCTTTGAAATAACAATCAACCTACTTGAGAAACTCCATAGATGTCTTCGGTATAAGAAATTTATCATTGATCTTCAAATAATTATACGGATAATATGAAGATAGTCTTTGATAATGATGGTTGTGTCTTCATCCAAATATCACTTCAAAAATTCAAAGTATAGTCAGATTATCAATAATTTGCATGAATATGTTATGAAATGATTCAATGATGTGATAAGAAACTAATACTCTATGAAATAATATACTTAGTCTCTATGTGCACATGATAACTCAATTATGAAAAATGTATAGTAAAGTATATTATTCAATATCCATAAATTGGATTAATTTCAGGATTATGAGCTCATTGATACCAATAATATATGTCGACGGCCATTCGGATTTATAAAATTCTTAATCAATAGGCTACTTGATATTGCGCGCAAATGTATAGCCATTTCATATGATGTAATTTCGTAGAATCGTCATTCTACTTATATATTACTATACACGATAAATACGCGTAATTTGGTATGATAAAACTTCTTTTGTTTTACCAACTTGTCACTCACTTTCTCCCCCTACGGTGGTAAAAAAATTATTCAAGATAGATTGCAATAATTTACTTAACCATCTTAGAATGCGATTTATCATATCATATGCAAATGAGATTTCATTGATGGTTATTTTTGCAAGATTATGATATATTTCGGGGAGTACGTGATTCATAAAATAATTGACTTTTAATGGCTAATTCTAAATGCCAAATTTTGACTTTTAATGGCTGATTCTAAATGTCAAGTTTAAGAGATCGATTTATTCACTTGATAACAATCAAATTGTGAATTCTAATAGCACAAATTACTCGTATTTGATATGTGGTCTCCAAACCACTTTAAACAATATCGATCAATTTGTAGAATTGAACTTAAAATATGTTTATTCAACCTCGAGTAATGTGCAATTGGATCTCCTAATATCATCCTTCATAGTCAATTTTAATTCATGATTCTTAAACCCATACTTTTCAAGCACTTGTTGATCATATATGCTTAATCAGTTCATGTCAACTTTTGATATTTGTTCGCAATTAATTGCAATAATGCATATGCGAATTGAAGTTGACTATATCTCAATATGTACAATTTGCACTTAGGAGTACATGCCAAACTATTAGATGCTAAACTTATGATTAGCTAGCTATTACTCAATATGACACGGAAATTTATATTCATCTCGCAAAATGGAACACTTCTAGTGTCATGTAAATTTGCAAGATTAGTCGTATGCTAATATCCTTTTGGGAAATATAACGATATATTCTATTCGAGAAATTTCTCAAATGATGAATATTTAAAAGTTATGGAGTGAGATTTCCAAAATAAAAAATTGGAGAATAATTATGAGTAAGATTATTTCAGAAATAAATACTCATAACATTAAATTTATAGGAGGATTGACTCAACTTATACCGATCGAAGATCGTAATTTATATGAAATCAAATAATTTCCGTCTCACATTAATGCGATAGGAGATCGGCTGACATTATACTGACAAATTTTCTCTTTTGTCTAAGATTAACTCGATATAGGAGACTGTCTCGCATTAAATTGATAGGAGACAATCTCACATTGAATCATTAGAGAACATTTCACAATATATAGAACGTAATTTATATGTGACAAATATAACTTAGAAAATAATGAACATGATTATGAGAACTTTAACATTCTAAATTTCTAATAATAAGTATACCATCAATGTCCATCATGCATGTTATTACGTATTTGTAATAACCTAAGAATGGTTATTAGTATTTCATAGAATATAATACGGAGTATGTAGCAAAATAGAAAGATTGTTACCATAGTTACAAAATATTACTACCATAACTACATTGATATAATAAGTAAGAGAATATACTATTATAGAAATTAAATATTTATGATATCAAAATCTATGACTTTAGAAAATATGTATTTCGATAATCATCTAATTTAACATCTAAATCATATTGTTGAAATAATATAAAGTTGTCAAATTTTCCGTTTAAAATATATTGATCACAAATAGACAAACAAAATACTAGTTTCGTAGTAACTAACTATTATGCATTAAAGTATATCTCAATCGTTAAAACGACTACATTAATATATAATTCTTTGACATAGAGATACAAATATGGAGATGCATTGAAAATACCTCATATATATTATGATCTCCTTATAGTCGTAAGGTAATAATTGATCAGATGTATATCTTCAAAACACATGAATTAACTTCTTAATATGGTGATATAAGGATTGAGAAATAGAATAACGATTTCTTTGCTATAAAGATTTAAGAATTGAGGAAAAATAACGAACTCTGAGAGATGCAAGGAATGAAAAAAAGAAAATAACAAACTCCTTGCTTGAGACATGCAAGGATTGAGAGAAAATTAACGAACTCCTTGCTTGAGATATGCAAGGATTGAAAAAAGAAAATAACGAGCTCCTTGTTTAAAAGATACAAGGATTGGGAAAAAGTTGAACTCCCCCTCAATTGTTTTCCGCTCAGTAATTAGAGTCTCGTGCTGATAACGTGTTATAAAACAAGAAAGAAAAGAAAACTAGAGAGAAAATAGAGCGAGCAATATGTGAGAGAGTTGTCTTATTTATGTCATTGAGAAGAATATATATAGTACATCAGTAATGATAAGAGAGTTTACGTATGGGTCAAAAGTCCAATGGACATTCACCTAATATGATTTCATAACAATTCTATAGTTAGTTATATTTTGGGTAGCACAAACTCATCTTCTTCATCGATTTTTTTGGGCTTGGGGTAGCGCCTGCTACCCCTTGCTACTCATCAGATTCGCCCCTGCTGTCGGACGAAATTTCACCCGGTGGTGAGAATTTCGCCCGGTCATTTCGCCTGGTGGTGAATGTTCACGAAAATCTTCGGGGAGGTGGAAAATGTCATCGGGCGAAATTTCGCCCGGGGGTGATTCATCAGGTGAAACTTCACCCGATGGTTTTCCGCCTCTTTTCCGGTCTCTTTCTTTGTCGATCGATTGAATTACTTGAACTTTCAGTCGTGTGCTTTGCTCTTTGGACGGTACCTCTCTCTTTCATGCTCATGGAAGCTCGGATACATTTTTGGTCGAAAATCCTATCAAAATAGACAGAAAACTACCAAAAACACGTAAAATGCAAAAGAGAGACTCTATTGCGAGAAATACTCAAAATAGGACGATAATCACACTCTAGTCTCGCAAAACAGAGGAAACACGGGCTTAAATGGGAGGGAAAACGGTCCAAATTTGACACACAACAACGGGGGAGGTATCTGAATAGGGACTTTTTTGCATGCAAATAGTGTATGAAGTTGAAACAATGTCCTCCAATTAACGCCACAAATCACTCAATTAAAGTTTATAGTAGACCATACACAACTAAACACATCTATATGTTTGTGTTAACAAATTTCAGTTGAATCACCATCTTCCTATTTAAACGTTGTGTAATTTTGTAACCATTACGGAGAGGTCATTGGTTCATCACATCAACGACCCATGTCGACTTTTACGTCTAACGCAGCGTACATAGTATTATCTTCCATTATGTGATGCCTTGATTTTACTGGGCTGTCCAAATTACTTATGGTACCAATTTGTGGGCAGTCCAAACTTAGTCCGTTGCTGCCCAAGATCCTGGAGTATTGTGCCCATGTATGTTGGCCCAACCAAAACGACATAACTCAATACTTAATTTATCTGGCATAAGATGTTATATGTTAATTGTCGTCCCAAACTCACAACTTTAATCCTATTTGTTAGAGTATGCGTTCGTACCTTATTTGTGATTTGTTGTTTTCCGTATTATCTTTATTAACGCTATGAGTTGATACCAGTTTCTGTTACTTACAAAATTTGTATATCAAGTCATTGCATTGGAAATTCGTCAAATTGGGAAACTTTCGACAAAATCTTCACTAACTTCGAAAACTCAGTTACGTTACTTATTTTTTTTCATCAGTGCAACACCTCATTTCATACGAACACGTTTTGACATGTAACGTTTTGTCTTTATTTTCGTTCAATCATAATGTCTCTAACGATGTTTTAGTCCCTTATTGTATACTCCCCAAACCATACTTGCTTCATAATGTTGTCTATTAAAATATAACTATGCAACCTGTGAAATTTTTCACGGGTAACACACTAGTTCTTATAATTTATTTTACGATAATATTTTTAAAAAATGAGCTCTAAAGGTTTTTACCTAAGAATTATAAAACATCACATTAATATAATATATATATATATTATAATAATTACAAGATTTTCTAATTGATTTTTTTAATTATATTTTTATTATAATATAAAAAAATAATTAAAAAATCAATAGAGAGAGAGAGAGAGAGATGGGATCAAGGGAGTTGATGGTGGATTGAGAAGTTGGTGAGTTTTGTTGTTGGCCATTGATTTGGGTTGGATGGATGACTTAGATTAATAAAAAAAAGGAAAGCAGGTACGCTGATTGACAGCAGCAGGTAAAAGCAGCTATCACCATTTCTATCACCAAAACTCACTCCCTCACTATCAATCTCTCACCATTTCCTCACACTAAAATTCATAGTTCATCCCAAGTCAAAATTCATCCCCTTATGTATACTATCATTCAAAATAACTAAACCCTAATTCGTAATTTGCTCTACATCTCCATGCTCCAATGGTGTTGTTCCCCGAAGATTCATGCGATGATTATATGCTCGAAAATTTGCAGTCGAAAATTACCATTCAACATGTAGGAGGTAAGATGAGTATATACATATATTTTTGGTATCTTGCATTTGGTATTCCATTTTTTTGTTTGGTTTATTAATTTGAAGAGTTACACAGTTATAATGTGATAGTCACACTCAATATGATGGACAGTCACATGTCGCTGAGTACAGGTTTTGATGGTATCCATTTTTTTTTGGTTTGTTAATTTGAAGAGTCACACAGTTATAATGTGATAGTCACACTTAATATGACGGACAATCACACATTGCTGAGTACAGGTTTTGATACGTGGGTTATTATTTAGTCAATTTTGCATTTAAGCCAAAGTTAATACTTTTAATCCAAATATTTATCAAGCCAAATTATTATTGTGTTGGTTCCCTGTAGTTGTAGTTTTCTGCTGTAGTTGTAGTTGTATTACGTTGAAGTTGCTTTATTATTCCAAATATTTATGTTGGTTTCTTTATCATTGTTATATTTATTACTGTCGTTTTTTTTTGTTGTTGAGTATTGCATTTTGGTTTTTTGTACTTGTAGTTCTTATACGTTGTGGGTGTTAATCTTTAACAATCATGCTGTTATATGAGCAAAGTCACAGTCGTTGTTCTTCAAAGTCACAGTCGTTGTTGAGAAAAGTCACATTTCATTAAGGTCAGAGATGAATGCGTGCATTGCAAGATTGTCAGTTTTTAGTGTGTAATATAGGGTTTCTTTTTATTGTTCCAACCTCTGATAGTTCTTTTTTGTTCCAACCTATATGTCAGTTGAAGACACAGTGAGTGTGCCTTACGTAGGGCAGAAGTTCGTGGACATCGATGGAGCATTCCAGTTTTATCAATCATACGCATGTTCCTTTGGTTTCGAGGCGAAGAGGTACACGACAACTAGATCTTTTGATGGTTCGATTAAGAAGAAATTGTTGGCTTGTAATAAGGAGGGCAAAACATCTAGCCAGAGCATGGTGAAGTTGTCGAGCACGGGAGAGAAGGAGGGGCAAGAGTCTGTGGGATCGTATGAACCCAAAAGGAATACAAAGGCAACGAGGACGCAATGTGGTGCAAGGATTAGACTCTGTGCTAGGGGGGGTTTTTTTTATTGAAGAGTTCATCGAGGAACACAACCACGAACTTGTGATGGTCAATGATAGAGAGTTTCAAAAGTTATCTCGAAGTCTATCAAGATATCACAAGGAGATGATCGTCTGCAACTCGAGGGTGTGTAACGTCTGCGAACAATGTTGTTAGTGCTTGGTTGACTGCAAACTGTGCACGATTAATGCAGTTGCAGTTTTGTGTTTGCAGTTGAAGATTGAGGAGACTCGGACATACATGATGTGCAAGGAGATGTCGGGCGGATTTCAGAACATCGGAGCGTCGTTTGTTGATTTCAAGAAGTGGGAGAGGGACGTCAAGTGCTTCGTTCGCGAGCAGGATGGTCAATTGTTCATAGACCGGTTCAAGAGTTTGAGGGACAGTCAGGAGGATTTTTACTTTGACTACGATGTCGATGCAGACGGAAGCTTACGCAGGGTCTTTTGGGCGGATGGTGCAGCTCGAAGGAACTACGCGGCATTTGGGGATGCAGTTTCGTTCGACCCAACGTACGAAACCAACGTGTATTCTATGGTGTTCACACCGTTCACTGGTACGGACAACCACAAACAGTCTGTCACGTTCAGCGGGGCATTGCTATTAAAGGAGGACTATGCGTCATTTATCTGGGTCCTCTCCCGGTTTCTGGAAGCCATGGGTGGGAAGGAACCGTGTTATATCATTACAGACCAGGGTCCTGGGATTTTAAAAGCGGTCCCAAAAATATTCAAAGCAGCGCATCAACGGTGCTGCACGTGGCACATCATGAACAAGGTTCCAACGAAGTACGGCAGATTAAGAGAGGAGGCCTCGGAATTCTTAAAAGACCTCAACGCAATTATTTGGGATGATGGCATCGAGGCGTCGGAATTCGATGATAGGTGGGGGCGGATTATGATCGAACATGATGCTGTGGGGATTGAATGGTTCGGAAATATGTATGACATCAGGAGCAAATGGGTCACCGCGCATTGCAGGGAGCTGAGGATGTCCAGAATTATGAGGACAACGCAGAGATCAGAGTGAGAACAGCTTCTTCAAAAAGTTTGAAGACAACAAAGGTACGTTGGTTCAGTTCTGGATGCGTTTCGAAAGCGCGATGGACCAACAGAGGCACATGCAGAAGAGGCTAGACAACGATAACCGGCAGACATTTCCCAAAACTGGAACGACGAATCCAATGGAGACCCACGCGGCAAGGATGTACACGCATGTGGCGTTTGCACACTTTCAGGAAGAGGTCAAGTTTTCGCTGCACAATGTACAGCGTTCGTGGGTATCAGGAGAAGGACGAGATCGAAGCAACAACAGTTATGGACTATATCCGGGACCGCAACTACATTGTTGAATACAATTCAGGTATTGGCATAGAAAGTCACTGCCCACGTTGTCTAGCCACACTCACATAATTTGAATGTGACTATATAACCTAAACGGTCTGATTCTAAATTGCGATAAGTGTGACTATACAACATGGTGAGTGTGATTCCACAATGTAATGAGTTTTATTCTACAATTCAATGAGTGTGACTATACAAAATAAAGGGTGTGACTCTGAAATGCGGTGCGTGTGATTGTACAACGTAATTTGTTTGATTCTGCAACATAAGGACCGTGACTATGCAGTATAATGGGTGTGACTAAACCATGTAAAGGTTGTGATTATACCTTTACAAAGTCACATTCTGTACGTTGTGTAGTTACTGTCCGTATGGTTGAGAGTCGCACTCTTTATGTGTTTAATGCACTCGCAGGTACCTATGAGGTCAGCTGTACTTGCAGGAAGTTCCGTCGGTATGGAATTCTCTGCAGGCACGCTATTTGGATATATTCTTCCAAAGGACGGGAGACGATCCCGGAACGCTACGTGGTTTGTAGATGGACAAAGGATGCTCTACGTAATGTGAATGCATGTCCCCTGACAGAGAGTCGCCTAAGCGATGAGAAGGCTGTTACAGTCACGAGGTTGTTTTTTGAGTTCTATGAGACCGTCAGTCATGTCAGTAGAATGGGTAAGGAAGACGCTAGTAACTTAGCTGACATCATTCGCGACTTCAGATCCGATGTGGCGCCCTTTGCCGGTCCTTGTAGCAAGACGCAAGAAATAGAGGAGATCCTTGGCTGTACGAGCGCAATTGAAATAACGATATTGCCCCCGAAGAAAGCCAAGAACAAGGGCAGTGGGAAGCGGATGCTGTCTTCTAAGGCGAAGGGTGCTGCAATTGTCGTGAGGCCTAAACGGTTGTGCAACAACTGCAAGAGGATGGGGCACCATGACAAGAGGAACTTCCCCAACCCATTCGCTGAGGACCCACCTATTGCTGACTTGTCTGTCGACGTTGAGGAGGAGGAGGGGGAGGAGGAGGACCTAGTAGGGGTTGCCGAGGAGGATTGTTTGTGAATATCCTATGCTATGGAGAAACTTTTTTTTGAAACATAAAGATTGTCGACGTTTGAAATGGTCAAGGTCCGTGATATTGTTGTCGCCTATTGCGGATCTCAATCATTTATAATATGGCGTAGTCGTAAACCGAGGATTGTGTTGTGAATATCCTCTGATGTGGAGAAACATTTTTTTGAAACATAAAGTTTGTCGATGTTTGAAATGGTCAAGGTCCGTGATATTGTTTTCGCCTATTGTGGACCTTAATCATTTCTAATATGACGTAGTCGTAAATCATGGGGCAAAATTGTGTTTTGTTGATTGGCTGTAAAAATACATTGAAATAGCAGTTGTTTGTAATCGTTTGAAATAGTATTTGTTTTTTAAATGCGTCCTTACAGTGTAATGGGTCCTTGAAATGCATTAGTGTGTCTTTGAAATGCATTCTCTTTGGCTACAAATACAGCAGTACAAGAACATTATGCCCTTAATCGCTGGGTGACATGAAATAAGTGAGTGTGATTGTGCAACGTAATGAGTGTGACTCTACAGTAGGCAGAGCGTGATTCTGTGACAAGAGGTTGAGCGTGGTTACAGTAATTGTACGAGTGTGATTGTACACGATACTGACTGTGACTCTACAATATACTGACTGTGATTCTACAAATTGAAGTGTGTGACATTTGAAAGGCAGAAATCTAAATTGGTTTTATTACTTGATGACTGTGACTATACACCATGTTGAGTGTGACTATACAACTTGTTGAGCGTGACTATACACAATGTTAATGTGTCTGTACATTAGAAAAATAGCGATGGAAACAGTGAAATAGTGAAATAGCGATGGAAATATTTGTACATTAGAAAAAGTCCCATCTTTTACACAACATATAATACTTGAAACATAAAAACATTCTACGACACAGTACTTGAAACATAAAAACATTCAACGACATAATGCGGAAAACATCCACTACATACCATTAAACGCTACATTTTAACAGTCATCAAACCTTTAAACACGTAAAAACATCCATTACATACCATTAAACGCTACATCTTAACCCACACCTACTTAATCCTCGTATTTTTGAAGTATCTTCTTCAAGTTGGCCAAATCACGCTGGAACCCTTTCCTAGTGCGGAAACACTCAAGAAACCTTTTCATCAAGAATTGGACGTACTCGTCCAGTTCGGCCTCCTTATCTGTATCGCCCATGGATGCCACAAAGTTCCTTGCATCTATGGCAGTGGCGACTAGCTGCATGACTGTTAATTCATTGGATCTAGTGGCATCCAATAAACCATTGTACTTCTCGATCAAACTTCTGATTTCTTCTATTTTGCTGGCCATTTTTTTTAGGTTAAAGAGGTGAAGTTGAAAGTAGGGGGTAAAAATGGCGTTGGTATTTAAAGAGTAGAGGAAAGAGGCAGTAAAGAGGGTTGAAAATTTAAATGGTTAGGGGGGGGGGGGGGGCTATCTTCCTAAATTAATTAGGGTTAGGAGAGTGAGGCAGTAAATGGTTAGGAGAGTGAGGCAATAAATGGCGTTTTGTGTTCTCAATGCACAAACATCCCCTCCCAGTCACACACTTGACGTGTTTTTTTATTTGTCGTCGACATCGGTTTGAACCATCGTTTTGTTTGTGAAAATGATAATCTGACTTTACGGTGTGTGTGTGTGTTTTTTTTTGCGTCTTTTGTAAATACGGTGAAATAATCGTATATTTGAAGGTCAAGTAATCGTATAATTTTTTGTTTTTTGTGTTTGTGTTTGCGTATCTAAAAGAAAATAATCGTATAGTTTAATTAATTAGTGAATTGTGGTTGTCAGTCATGACTCTGCATGAGTTTTGCTGTGACTATGAGTTAGAAGTGGTGTGACTGTATCACATCAAGCATGCGACCCTGATACTGAGTTGTCACTCATCTGATACTCAAAAGATACTCTAACATGAGATTTTTCTATATTACCAAAAAGTGTTTTTACTTCACTACACATTCACGCCATACGGTGCGTTGAGGTCTTACCTGCCACGATTTTTCCTATCCTACGTTTAGCGTCGAGCTTTTTCCATATGTTTGGCGCGTCCGCTATGAAAGCGTGAATTTTCTGCAACACGTCCCCACGAGCGTCATTCATGTCAGCAAGGACAAGGGTCGCTGCAACCTAACGACAAATAACGCCTCCCGACCTTAGTCCCAATATCAGGGTGGGTGAACGGCGCACCGTCATACAGGGACATGTGCATCAAGCAGAAATTTCGGATCCGGACGCTCTGCCATTCCAAATTTATCTGGCGATGCGTAAACTTCGACAGGTGAGTGCGCTTAATCAGCCCCTTGTCGTCCATGTAGTCGGCCACTGCGCGCGACTGTTGCAATATTAGGTAAAAGAAAACGTCAGCACTTATGGATCAGAAGCAGTAGAATAATCGACGCAGTGAAATAAAGCACATGCGTGCAACTTACTATTTTGCTTGACACCTGGAACATATATGACCCTGGGGCGTGTGGCTGGTGATCGAGGATATCAACTGTTCTTTCTCTAAAGTTGATGCACACGCACGCATAGTGCCTCCTAGTATGCATCGGGAAAAATAGTAGTTCGGCGTTCAAGTCAAATGTTCCGACGCAGTCTCGTATGAATTTGTCTCACGCTTCGTACACACCGTCAGTGTCTTCGTCCGCGGGGGTACTCGAGTCGGCTCGTTCCAGTATACGGGTCAGTGAGTCCTAACGGGTGGTGAACATTAGTTGCCATTAGTGACAGGGTACGAGACTGGACTATATCATGTGCGTGACTGCACACCGCAAAGCGTGTGATTGTACAAACCAAGCTGCGTGCCTTTGCAGCGTACAGACTGTGATTATACATGACAGTGTTTGATTGTAAATTCTAAGCTGTCTGACTATGCAACTTACAACACGTGATTGTACACCTTAACATTTGCGACTGTGCAAAGTGAACTCTGTGATTATTTCTTAATATTACACAGACTTTACATCTTTTCACACGCAAAGTGTGTGATTGTACAAGCCAAACTGCGTGACTTTGTAGCGTACAGACTGTGATTATACATGACAGTGTCTGATTGTAAATTCTAAGCTGTCTGACTATGCAACTTACAGCATGTGATTGTACAGCTTAACATGTACGACTGTGCAAAGTGAATCCTGTGATTATTTCTTACTATTACACAGACTTTACATCTTTTCAGTTAATGTGTATGGGGTCATTTGTACTATTTAATGTAATAGGTAGGGGGAGTGGGGCATACCATGTGTCGAATTTTGAACCACGCCATCGTTGCTTCAGTGGGGGAGGATAACGCACGCCGCTTGTCGTCTGATTCCAACCAGTTCAACAAGTGCGACCAACACTCCAGCACCGCGGGGCTCATGCTACCTCCAGACAAGAGCGTTTGAATGTCACGCCTCTCTAGCTGCGCACGAGCGCCGTAGGACCCCAATTGTTCACTGCGGCTTTTCACTGGTTAGTATGTGTAATATGCAACACGTACCAGTAATCAAAGACGGTTACATACCTTTCTGCGTACCCATTGTCATCAAGGCAGCAGTAGTCGGCGACGTGCTTTCTCAGGCGGAGCATCCTACTTGTCAGCGGCCGGTTCATGCGAAACAAGATCGACATGACAATGGTGTCCGGATCAGGTTCCCCTTGGATCAAAGAGCAGCCCAACCCGTCTCCACCGCCCCGAGACCGAGACTTGATTGCTGACTGGCTTTCTTCTGGGACTGATCGGGGGGTGGGTTCAGGTGTTTTCGGTGTTTTGCTCGAATGCTTCCACTGCTGGGTGGTTGCCTTCACATGAGTGTTTTCAAGCGCACGGGCAGAGAACAACGAAATCCTTGTACTTTTCGAACGCACGCCATGATTTTCGCCCTGCACATATTCATGGCCGCCATTATCCCTAAGGAGCAGTTGAACGGGGACCCGGTGTACAACATCATGTGCATCATCAGGGACACTCCACAGTCATTGGCGGAGTAGCCCACCCCTTGCCAAGATAAGGGAACGTTCACCAATTTAAACGCACGGACCCTCTCACCTTTCCCCACCCCGCGCTGTACCATGTACTCCCCCATTTTATCAGCCTACAAAACAAGTTCAAATAGGATCAGTTGTTGAACACATTCGCAGTCACAAAATTGATTTAATATTAAATTAAAAGTGTCTGACCGCTATTCGAGCAATGCCATAGTAAGGCAACGTCGAAAAATCATCATCGTACAGCCTATTGTCCAGGTACTCTACTTGCTCCGAATTGAAGTTTATGCAGGCGCAACTGTAGTAACCCTCGTCACCCGTTAAAATCGGGACGAACACCTGCAAACAATGCGTCAGGATTTTGTGCTGATAACAACTACTAACGAATAGTATGTGCAGGATAATACCATGTCCGAGTCCAAAGCAAAGTCGGAGAAACTGTTTTCTATCCACTGGTCCCACACGTAAAATATTTGTTTGTCAAGATTTATGCCCTTGCCTCTTTTCCTCCACAATTCCAGCACTGGGTCCTGCTCACATGTGGTAAGTGTGTGGTTGACATGCGTGACTATACATGCTTTTACGCGTGACTGTACAGCTGTTAGTGTATGATTATACACCATAAAAGTGTGTGACTGTACAGCGTAAAGCGTCTGACTATACATGTTTTTGCCTGTGACTGTACAACTTGTAGTGTACGATTATACACCACAAAAGTGCGTGACTGTACAGCAAAAAGTGTGTGACCATACAGCCTTTTGTGTATGTGTGGACATGACATAGGTCCACCCCGACGCGGCCACGCGCGGGTTTGGAGAGGCGAATGAATCTCCATATGAAAACGGATCGAATGAAAATTTAAGTCGAAGTGGAGTTGCCACCGAACTTTGTGGGAGTTCGGGCCCGTTCGAACCCACTCTATGTCGTAGTGGGCCGTGTACAAAATACGGCCCATTTCCGATGTCAGAGTTTATTGGGCTCGTCCCTTTGCATTGCGATACCAATACCGTCAATACCGGTTATCGTGTATAGAATGACTCTCGTGCGCAAACGGTTTCGGGCATCCGGAAACCGAGGTTCTGAGTAAGGGGTGAGGGTACGTGTTGGGAAGCCCACGAAGGACACCCAACCCCGCCCGCACATTGGCGGCCTCTACTAGGATATCGAAAGACTCTCTAATACGCGCGTTAGTTAAATGGTGAAAATGCTTATGCAAACAGTATTTTCCCTAAGCATGTGAATGAAATTGAAAGGGTTTCTACGTCAATTTAATGCAATTAATTCTAACGTCAAAGTGGAATTTTAGCATGTGGGTTCATTTTAGTACAATAAAATAAACAACCAAAATTGACAAGAGAAACAACAAACGCGTTAGTAATGATATAACAGTTTACGAATTATGGAAAAGATGTAAATATGATAATGCATGGTTTTTGAAAAGGTGATGTCCCACGTGATTAATTAGACACGTGCTGACTTAAGTCACGGAAAACGATTAACGAGACTCGAATGCGATTGTAGGACTCACGGCTCTGTCGTGATAAGGGGCCACTCGACCGAGTGGACCTCTGAAAAGCGTTCTGTCCAGGTTTTGGGACCCTACTCGATCGAGTTATTGACCAACTCGACCGAGTACGTTGCCACTCGACCGAGTCACTGTGAGACTCGACCGAGTGGAGGTCGAAAAGACATTCTGTTTCGGTTTTTGTGATGTCACTCGATCGAGTGGCATAGGCACTCGGTCGAGTGGCACCTGTACGAACCAGGTTCGTTTGCAATTTTGTTATCGATCTCGAAATTGCTTTTGATTTTTGCTAAATTGATGACTTTGTTGAATCGGGGATAAATATTGATTAATTTGTGCTCGACTCGTGTGTATGATACTCGTCGTATCCAACATGCGATTACTGAATCGACATTGGATATTAGAGCGAGATAAAGAGAAGTATTGAAAGACGCTCGATAGTTTATAATTGATGAGAATTGCGATAACGACGATAAAAAAAAAGAAAATTAAAGTTGATGTTAATTCGTCTCAACAATCAAGCAATCGGGGTGATGGGATAAGCGACCGGCAACGCTGTGTGCAGTACACTTGTATATTCGGGTTTCCTTATCCCACCATCACTCATGCTCGACACGAATCGACGAATACTTAATGTTTTATACTAGTTATATTATCGATATTATGACACGAATAAGATAAACAACGAAACAACGATAATGACGATAGACGACATGACGCAAGAATAGGAAAAGGAGAAAAGAGAAGAACGGGAATTGGCACCCTCAACCTACATGTTTCTTATGCTCGGTATGGACTCGTAGTGACGGCTTGCACGGGAGTTTCGAGATATGTAGGGTGAGTTGTGGTGGTTTGGGGTTTGCCTCCTAAGTACTAGGGTTAGGGCTTGAGTGTAGTATTAGGGTTTGATTAGGGTTGAATTAGGGTTGTAAAGTGTGTGTGAAATTAGGGTTGCAAAAAGTGTGTTGAAAGGTTGTGCATGGGGGTGTTTATATAAGCATGGCCTAGGACCCCGGTTAGGGTTACTCGACCGAGTAACCAGCTGACTCGGTCGAGTGGCCCGTTGTGCCTGCAGTCGGACCTGAAATAGGCCCACTCGATCGAGTGGGTTGGGCACTCGATCGAGTGGCCCAACTGGGTCGCGCGAGTCTCTAGTTTCGGACCCTGAGTTGGATGCTTTATGAGTTTTGTGTTTGAATTAGCTTTTCGATGCTTGAAAGGCTGTTTTGTGTCTGTCTCGGAAACGACTTGGACTGGGGTTGACCCAATCGTAAAAAGTCGGTTTTATTTCCGGTGTGAGTTTTGGCCCAAATTAGTCTGGTTTGACTCGGAACGGTCCGCTGGGCCTGGATTTGAGGTCAGTTTTGTGAGATTTGTACTCCATAAGTGCTTTAGCCAACAACTAATGGATTTGAGCCTATATCCGGGCGCGTAGAAACACGTTAGCGTCCAATCATCATCGGGTGTTTTTTGGAAACTGCTATAGACACCTGACAGTCAAAATGCGGGTGTCTACAGTATGACTATACAGCTTATAGCATGTGATTATGCAGTTTATAGTGGTGACTGGACAACATAAAATGTGTGACTATACAGATAATTGTGTGTGACTATACACCCTCAACAAACATTTGGGAGGTGAACGTACCGTATGTCCAAGAGAGAAGTACCATCTACTGGTTACTCTTGGTGCAGATTTTTCGTAGATTAGCTGGTTCAGTAGCCTACACCAACAGTCAATGACGTTATTCATCACCTACAGGCCAGGATCGAGTGACTGCATGTCACCCCTCGCTATACAGTCATAATCTGTGAACTCGACCAGTCCTTCATTGTAGATCAAACTAAGTCCCGATTAGCACATGCATTTAAAAAACGACATGAGTAGCACAATAAATACGTACCCTAACGGACGTGGCGTTGACCGGTCGAAGACGTAGTCGATTACATCTTTCCGCACACTGAGGATATTCCAAAAGATGACTATATTGGAGCACATGAATCCAGAGACCACAAGCTGCCCCCTCATTATAGTCCCACAGTCCAATGTGCATCCCAAATTGGCTGGAATGGTATCCATGCACTCAAATGCTACGTCGGAGTGAAAAATGTACTGATGATGTAGTGCTGGAGCAGTGTGCGTCTCGGCCCCTGAAGTCTCGCCTGTTTGCTGATTATCATCCGTGATGATTTCTACCATCGCAGGCGTAGCGACAACAGCGTCTGCTACGTCCCAACCTGCTTTGTGCAGTTCTCTATCAAGACTAGAACTGACTTTCGCATCGGGCGGTGCCGGTATTACTTTACGCATTCCCTGGTCGGTGACCGTCCCATCGTTGTGGACGATTGATGGCAAGATAGATTCCGTGGCCAGATCGGCCACGGCCGACCGTGCGTCAGTGATCTCCCACCCTGCTTGCCGTAGGGCCACCACTACGGTTGGACTCATACCAACCGAACCCTGCACATCGGAGTCTTGGTAGTTCTTCAGCGGTATCAGTCTCGGGATCTTTTTGCCGTAGGGCCACCACTACGGTCAGACTCATACCAACCGAACCTTGCACGTCGAAGTCTTGGTTGAGTTCTTCAGCAGCATCAGTCTCGGGATCTTCTTCCTCACAAAAACCCGGTGTCACGACGCCACCTTCAAAAGTGCCCTCATCGTCGTAACCTTTTGTTCTCTCACCACCTTCAAAAGCTTTCTTAACTTCATCCACATACCCAACATCACGCAAGTCATGCACAATTGTGCATATCTGATCGTAGACATCAGCATCGCGTTGTTCCTCGCCCTCAACAATGGGGGCGTTCTGTGTAGTCTGCCTCAACTGGTCGGCTAACGAAACGACTTCGTCGATATACTGGAGAACAGCTGGATCTTCCCAGAATTGTTGAGAGGACGGGTCTTGACTTGGAACTGCCTGGTTCCTCGTCGCTATTTCCTTTACCTTGGAGGCAGCCTCCTCACAGAAACTGCAAAAGGCTAGTGCACACCTTACTTCATGAAAAAATCCCAGTCGGCCTATAATTCAGTTGAAGTCAAATCATTAGTGTACAGCTCAGTGGTGTTGTTTCGTTGGTTGGCAGTGTGACTACACAGCATAATGAGTGTGACTAAGCAGTATACTGAGTATGACTAAGCATCTTAAAGTGTGTGACTATACGGAATAATGATTGTGCCAAATGTGTGTGACTATACATCAGAATGAGTGTGATCCTACAACATAATGACCGTGACTATTGAATTTCAACTGTATTATACACACAGTTTTGTGAATCGTAAATGCTTTTATAAACACAGGTAGGCAGTCAAATTAAAAGGTTTACGAACAATTAATTGATGGTTTAAAGAGTGGCTGCGAGATAACTTACGTCAACGGCGTTGTCTTCCGGTTGATCGTCGCTCTCGATCCTTGTCGTTATTCTTTTGGGACTAGAGAGTTGGTTGTCAGAGGGCATCGTTATAGCGGGGGTACCCTCGTTGCCTGTTACCCCACATGTACGTGGGTATGACACCTTCGAACGCAGCTGATTTCCCAGTGACCCTGTCTCCAGTTCCCCAGCAAGACGATCACCTATCCTCCGTGCATCCCAATGTTCGATAAACGGTTTGTCGCATCTGCAAGACTCGCTACGGAAATCATAGCGCTGAAAGTACGCAATCATCAGAACGGGGATGCACCCCCAGAGGGAGCTGAGGACTTTTTTGGAGTCACGCGTCTCCTTACCCGCCCGCACCAGATCCTGCAGAACAAAACTACACCAGCCCTGTTCCCGAATCAATTCAACGTCCTCTACTGCGGCCAGTAGGTTGAGGTCGAGTGAGTTGTTCGTAGTAGGCGCGAGGAACGATGCCAATGCGAACAATACGAACCTACGGACAAAGTCATCGTCAGCGGCATCGGTTGCCTTCCTGTGCACACTCCCTAATTTTATTGGCCCGCCGGCGTCCACCACGTCGAAGTCCTTCCTCCAAGTATTCTTTAACCTGATCACGTCAGGTGAGTCTGCCCCTTTCTTGTTTTTTGTTGAGATTACTTTCACCGGATGAGGTCCAAAAGGTAGCGGGAAGCAATCGTGGACGTCGTACTTTGACATCATGAATGCCTCCCGGCGTGAGGCACAGAAAATATGGGACCCGTCAGAAAACACACGGAGGAACATAAGTGCGTGGTCAATGGGGAATGATTCGAACCTCAACTCCAATAGCCCGCCGAAGCCAACACCGCGCACCCTTTGACTCTGATCAGCCAACAATTTCGAAATTACCTGGTGCAACCGCTTGGGTCTACAGTGAACATCCGGCTGACCTCCAGGCTCTCTTTTTACTACTAGCTGATCCTGTTGTTGGTCCCTTTTCCTCTTACCACGAGACACGCACACAACAATGTTGTCGGCCGATGTATCAAATGTGACCTTCTTTTTCTTTGGCCTGCATTCCTCAACAATTTTTGTCCCCCCCACATCCATCTCGGCAATGATGTGGTCCCCCGATGTATCTTCCACAATCTTCTTCTTCTTACCCAATTTTTTGTCCACAACCACTTTATCACAAATTACATGGTCGCGAACCGATGTGTCTGCCACGCTCTTCTTCTTACCGGCCTTCGTTCGAACTTTTTTCTTCGCACCAACCTTTTTGCTGCAATAAGAACATGCGTAATGAGTGTGACTGTACAACTGAGTATATAGCTTCAACTGTGTGATTCTACAATAAAATGTCTGTGACTGTATATTTCCAACTGTGTGTTTAAACAACGTAACAATTGTGAATATAGAACCTCAAACCTGTGACTCTGCAACATAACGAGTGTGACTATACAACTTCAAACAGGTGACTATATAACCAACTATGTATGACTATTCAACTTACAGCCTATGCAACTCTGTATGACTATACAACCATAAACTTCAACAATGAACCATATAAATTGTATGACTATACAACTACAACAGTGTGGTTATAGAACATAGTATGTATGACTATACAACTACAACAAAAAATTGTGCAGATGTACAGAACAACAACAAAAACTGCCTAATCGATGTCACATGCATAATTAGAAAGACGATTATGGAAACTTCAACATGAAAAAATAAGATGGCTGTGTGGACATGACATAGGTCCACCCCGACGCGGCGAAGCGCGGGTTTTGGGGAGGCGATAGAATTTCCATATGAGATGGATCGAATAGAATTTTAAATCGAAGTAGGAGTCGCCACCGAATTTTATGGTTATTCGGAACCATTCGAACCCACTCTATGTCGTAGTGGGCCATACTTAAAGCCTGGCCCATTTCCGATGTCAGAGTTTATTGGGTTCGTCCCTTAGCATATCGATACCGATGCCGACTTGGCGGTTAATCGTATATTGAATGACTCTCGTTGCCAATGGTTTCGGACATCCGGAAACCACGGTTCTGAGTAAGGGGTGAGGGTACGTGTTGGGAAGTTCAGCGAGAACACCCAACCCCGCCCGCACTTAGCGACCTTTACTAAGATATCGTTCGGTTTTGTGTACACGCGTTAGTTCGACGATGAAATGATATGCAGAGATTATTTTCCTAAGACATGTGAGGAAAAATAAATGGGTTGCTAAGTCGTTTAATGCATGTTAAACTACTAACGTCGAAGTTATTTTAGCATGTGAGTTCGTTTTAGTCTAATAAAACGATAAAAAGAATATGAGAGAATAATTTGCTACGAACACGAGAAAACGGGTTAGTAACGATTGAAATAATAATATATGAAAGAAATATGAAATCGAGAAAATAAGAATTAATCGAAATCTGAAAAATATTGTTTAAAACGTTGTTTTGTATAAAAAATGAAGTTCGAAAAAGAATAAAAAAACGTGTTTGGGCCGAGAGCCGCGCGACTCGCCCGAGACTCATGCGGGTCGCGTGGCGGCCTGATTTCGACAACGGTTTTCGGAAAATTTTGATTAAATCGCGTACGAATATCGCATAACTCGTACTCGACTTAATATTCTCGATATTTGTTATATTCGATAGTTGATTATCAAATATTTAGAATAGTTTTGGAAAAGATGTAAATTTAGAAATCGTTTCGTAAAATAATAAAAATAAACGAACGAAAAACTAAAAAAAAAAGAACCGGATCAGACTCGTGCGCGAGTCGCCTGGACCGGGCGCGACTCGCGTGCGGGTCTGATTTTTTTGTGTTCGAAAATTGTTAATCGCGTACAAACATGAATTAATTTATACTCGGTCTATATTTTCGATATTCGTCGTATTCGATATTCGATTATGAAATCGATATCGAATATTCGGAATGACTTTAGAAAAGGTTTTGAAAAAGTTTATTTTTGAACGAAAAATAAGAAAAAAGAATTTTGAACGAACAAAAAATATAATGAATTCGTCGAAATCTTAATATAATTCTTTTCGATATGATATTCGATTATAATGAATCGGTATCATATTTTAAGAATATAGAAAAATAGTTTTTAGTAGTATCGATATTAGAAAAATATATGCGATGAACGACCCATATTAAAATATGAAACAACCGACGAAAATAAAAAAAAGAAGAAAAACGTGTGAAAGAGGGAGAAAGGAAGAAGAATCGGGTTTGATTACACCCTCAACCTACATGCTTTGTGTTCTCGGTATAAGGCTCGTCGGACGGTGGCTTAGGCACGGGAGCGTCGAGATGATGCGGGTGAGTTAAGGTGTCGGTTTTTTGGAGGTTTGGGACGCCGGGTTTGGTCGTGCGGCCAAGGCTCCGAGGCTTCGGGAAAAATGTTGGGATTTGCTAACTATCGGATTTGTATATGAATCGTGTGTGGAGGCTGTTTTTTCGGTGTGATGGGTGTAAAAACCGTGTGTATTGGCTGGAAAAGCGAGGTAATTGATGTTCGTTTTATGTTGGACGGGAGGTCCTATTTATAGGGAGTTTCCGACCTTGGTTTAGGAGAGTTTGAATACCGTTTAGGATAGGAAACGTAGAAGTTCGAGGGAAATAAGAATTCCACTTTCTTGGCCAAGAAGAAAGGGATTTCGGCTGACTTGAAGGTGAATTGGCCGAGTGTTTTACACTCGGTCGGGTACTTGAATCGGTTTTTGGATAGGATTCCTGTTCGAGCTAGAATTACCGCTTGAGTAAGAAGCTGAGGGGAATGAGAATTCCGTTTTCTTGTGAAGGAAGAAAGAGAGGAAAACCGGATGGTTTGAGGGTGTATTGGCCGAGTATTTGGTACTCGGTCAATGTCTGAATCGGTTTCCGGATAGAATTCCCACTTGAGATCGAATTCTACCTTAAACGGAATTGTTTATTATTTTTGTATGGCTGATTTTTGTGGAGTTAGGGTCCGAATTGGACACGTGACTTATCACGGTCGGTCCGCAAGTCTCGGGAAATATCTTTGACCGGGTTTTGACTCGGTCGCTAAAAGACGGTTTTACCCCTGGTGACGGTTTCGACCCAAATTAGTGTTATTTGACTCGAAACGACCCACTGGGCCTGAATTTGAGGTTGGTTTTGTGAGATTTGTACTCCTTAAAAAGTCTAAGCCAAATGTCCATGATTACAAGCCCATATCCGAGTCTGTCAAAGCACGTTTAACGTCCTATCATTATTGGGTGTTTGGCGGGAACTACTATAGACAATTGGCGGTCAAAATGTGGGTGTCTACAGAGCCCCCACTCTGACTGAGGCTTGGACAAGGCAAAAGTCAGAGTAGCTACCAGGTCAATCAAGGATTAAAACCTGGCAGACTTCCGATCGGGTCGTTTAGGGTCCATTAGACCTGCGTGAAGGGCCCGCCAGCCACAGAATAGAAATCATACCTGGGTTGATAATGTCGCGGGAGCTTGCCTAGGAAGCCATGGGTATACCTGTTTGCAGATATATTCTGTCTTAGAATTGCGCGGGAGCTTGCATGAGCTTTTCCACCGGGGAACTTAGAATTTTTGGGAGTCTTGGGTGTACCTGTATGCCGACACATAACATCTTGCATGTAACATTTAGGCAAAACACCGACTCATGCTGGGGAAGAAATGATTTTTGATTGATTTTTTGGAATTTTTTGAAAAGAAGAATGCTGAATTTTTTTTTTGGGAAATTTGGAAATAAGGATGCTTGGGATGACTTTGATTCCTAATCGGATTCTGACACGGATTCCTGGAATTACTTGGTTAGGCCTGTATGCCTAGGTGAAGTAGGGGAAGTGATATAAAGCCTATTCCTGCGATGACTAGGAAAAGGATTTTCTCAAATGACTAAGTTTTGAAAAAAAATGAGAGAGAGATATACCGACAGACTCGACTTTGGACGCAAGAGGACGAGTTGACAGACACGACTTTGACTCTCTAAGGGTTAGACCGTGACTTGGTAGGCCACCTAAGACGACAAGACTCTTAAGTTGCGCTGTTCCGTAGCCTAGGCGAGTGGCAACACAGTCGAATCCTCGGAATGAGACTGTTTCCGTACGACAGGACTTTGTGGTAGCAATGCCGTAGACCGGTGTTCTTTTTGGATATTCTTTTGATTTAGGGGTACATTCCCAAAGTGGGTATTGCTTCGAGTCCTGACAGATTCTCGTCTTTGACTGAGCCGAGTACTAGGACACACTATAGAAAGGTGGCTAGATTTTGAAAGTATTTGGATTATGTGAGTGGATGGAGAACTTCTGTCTAGAAGAAGCCCCCAGAATGACAAAGCTAGCTGCTGAGAACATGACAGTGTCGTGACCGGAATGATGGCGCTTTTTGAATGTGTGTCAATGTGGGTGGTTGTGCCTCTGTTGAAAGGCTGCCTACGTATTCACGTGTTAGTGAAATCAAACCAAGCCGTAGTTCAGTGGATTGAAAGATATATAATGGTGCCTAGTTTACTAGGGCTTTGTGTGTAACTAGCCACAACGATGGTGTATGCTAGGTGCATTCCCAGTGATGTCTTGATCAAAGGGCTAGAATGGTTAGGATATTGATCCTGTGACTGTGAGCGTTCTCCGGGGTAGCCCCCAGAGGTGGTGTGAACTTATTTGGGCATGTTCTATGCCGACTGCAAGTTGAGTTCCCGTGTTTGGGGATGGTAACTGGTTTGAATGAGAAGAATTGGGATGGGATTTTAACGAGTTCTGCTCTCGGGGATTTTAACGAGTTCTGCTCTCGGGGATTTGATGAGTTTTGCTCTTGGGGATTTTAACGAGTTTTGCTCTCGGGGATTTTAACGAGTTTTGCTCTCGGGTCTTTGTATGGTGATTGTGAATTTTGTTATGTAAAGGGGAAGTCGAGTAAAATGGCTCGAACTTTGATCGAGATAAGTTTTGATAATGCGAGATCTGATTTCCATGTCTGACCCTAATGGTTAGGGGTATCCTATGGAGCTTGAATCCTCAAAATTCTGGGCTGTCTCTAGCCTAGGTCTCGAGAAGGTCTTGAGGGTTGTAATGTGGGAAGGCTAGATGTGGTGTTAGCTGACCAGCTTGACTGTCTCTCCCCTATTGGATGGTATGAGTATTGATAATTTTTGAATTGACCGTTTCACGGTCATGGGCTTTTGAATTCTTTGGGTTGACCTCTTAGCCCCGGTCATGGGATTCTTCATTTGAGTTGACCGTGTCTGGTCGAGAGATGTTGATAATTCTTTTTTGATCATGGCCGGCTTTTTTTGTTTTGGCCTTTTGCTTTTTTTTCTCTTGGACTTTTGAGTTTTTTGTCCAGTTTTTTTTTGTCGGTCAGACTAACACCTAAGGTAGGGTTTGGTTAGTCTTTTTGGAAGGGTGTTTATTGTGGGAAGTGGGCTTGCCTCCCGTCTTGAACCCAAACTAGAAGACTACCCAGATTTGTCATAGGATTCGATATGCTCCTGCTACGGGTAGTTATGTGGCTTTCTATACTAGACATGGAATAGGTAAAAGGAAAACACGGGCTCGGTTTCCTGCAGTCATTATAGATGTGCCTATAATAGTCACGTGCGTGTGCTCACAGTGTATGATGGTGTTCATCATGTTCTCGGAAACACATAAGGAAAGTATGTATGAGAAATAGAAAAGCTGATTTTATTGAAATGTGAAAAGAGGACAGAATACCGCTGACTCTGACTCTGACTTTGACTTTGAAATTGAAAGAAAATAGTATATCCTAGACTCGGACTCAGACTCGGACTTGAACCAAATCTAGACTCTTGGATGAGGTTGTCAGCAGTCTTCGGCTTCTAAGGACTCAAGTGGATGTCCAGTATGGCCTTCGGTAGAAGCTTCACCCAGATCTTCATTATGTCGAAGATCGTCTTCAATCCTAATGCCCATTTCGGTAAGCACCGGAAAGTTTGGAATGTCGGCATACCTAAGATGGACGCGGTAGGGAGGTAGGAGGTTGTTGATGAATGCCTCCACTAGTGTCTTCTCGTTGGGCTTGTCTACCAACTTCACACTTTCGGCCCTCCACCTTTGAAGGTACTTGGTGAAACCTTCCTTGGGCTCTTGGGCCATGACCTCGAGGGTGCGCATTGTGGTCTGGATCTCGGTATTATCTGCATAATTCCGAGCGAACTCTGTTGCGACGTCGTCCCAAGTCTTGTACTTCTTGGAATCGAGCCTGTAATACCAGGCTTTTGGATGCTTCTCAAGGGAAGAAGCAAAGAGATGCTTGAACATGCTGGACTTAACCCCCTTAAGGGCCATAAACTCCTTGAAAGCCCGGATGTGGTGGACCGGGTCTTCAGTACCCTCGAACATTGGTAGACCCATCAGGTTGAGATTGGCGGGTAGTTCATCGGTTAGTGGGGTGTAGGTCCGAGCATTCTCCGTATGGATGGAGCTTTGGGTTGTCAGATGGACCTGTTCTTGCAGTTTGTGGACTGCGCTAGCCAATTGAGCTAAAGGCCCAGTAGTATCGACACTGCCGCTAGGGGTTCCTTGTTCTACGACACTTACCCGGGTGAGGATGACGATCTGGTCTTCCCGCATCTTCCTCAATTGGTCTTGGATTTGGGCCAACGAGGTGGTCAACTCATTTATGGCTTTTTGTGTCATGGCTCGAGTGTGGGGTGGCCTGTCTGTAAGGGCACCGCGTAATCAGTAAATTTGCTTCGGAACTTGAATACACCAAGGCATAGGAAATAGCGTGGGAGGAGAGACGACTCCAGTTTGACTCGGGTTAGACTCTCCTAAGACAAATGTGTAGGGTACGATTCTCGGAGTGACCGTGATTAATCGCTCCATCGGAGAGTAGCCCCCAAGTGAGACTAAGGACTCAGATAGGACTCAGATGGTGTGACATCTAAGTGACTCGAAAGTGGGGTACGTGAGACACGTGTAAGACAAGACCCTTAGAGCAACCGTGATTGATCGCTCCGCTGAAGGGTAGCCCCCCGAGTGAGGAAAAGACTAGACTAGAAAAAGACAAGAGACTGACTTCTAGATGGATGACCCGTAGACGGTGGGCCTTCCTTGGGATTCGGCAAAGTGGGCCTAGTCCCGTTCGAAGGAAGGTCTATGTGAGAATTCCCCAAACTTTAGACTCTAGTGTGTAAACGGGCTTTCCTTTGTAGGAATTAGTCCTACAAAGGTGGGTCGTGCCTTGACAAGTAAGGCGGACTGGGATGGGGTGGAAACCCGTGATATAAGATAGACGGAGTTTCGACGCTATAGATTCTAACTTATGACAAGACCCGACATTGCTAAATACGGGAAGTCCTAAGAAGAAGAGGGTTTTGAAAAGAGAATTTGAATTTGAAAACCGAGCAAAGTCGGATTAGAGGACCCGATTTTTTTGAAAACCGAGAAAAGGGTTATCGGGCCGAGATTTCGGGCTTTTTTTTGAAAAGGTTTGGACAGCATACCGGCTAAAAAATAGGCTATTTTGAGTCAAAAATCATAAGTCCTAAATTCGGCAGCTTTCCGGGTTTTGAAAAAGTAGATGGGTTTGAAAAGATGTAAGTTTTTTGAAAAATGACGGTTTTTGAAAAAGACCAAAGAAGATCAGGTAGCATGTAGTCATAGAAATAGTACAACGACGCCATGTATGCTCTTAGTCTAAGTCTCGGTCGGTCTAATAGGGTCTATACCAACAACGATGGCTTTCTCGTACTGAGGACGGACTCCCTAAGCCGAGTGGGTCTTAGGACATGCCGCAAAACCTAAACGAGTTCCGCCATTGAAGTCTTTAGTGCATCCAAGTGGGAATGCACCGTGGTATAGTGGGACGTCGGTCACAAGTAACCGGCCCGGGATAGAACGGGGTTATGCATGAACCATTGAACTAAAACGTGTACATTACTAATCGAACGATTTCTTTTCGAGTCTCACCCTGAGGATGCCGATGGTAAGTGACACATCAGTGAATCCCCAGCGGAGTCGCCAAATTGTGGACATGACATAGGTCCACCCCGACGCGGCGAAGCGCGGGTTTTGGGGAGGCGATAGAATTTCCATATGAGATGGATCGAATAGAATTTTAAATCGAAGTAGGAGTCGCCACCGAATTTTATGGTTATTCGGAACCATTCGAACCCACTCTATGTCATAGTGGGCCATACTTAAAGCCTGGCCCATTTCCGATGTCATAGTTTATTGAGTTCGTCCCTTAGCATATCGATACCGATGCCGACTGGGCGGTTAATCGTATATTGAATGACTCTCGTTGCCAATGGTTTCGGACATCCGGAAACCACGGTTCTGAGTAAGGGGTGAGGGTACGTGTTGGGAAGTTCAGCGAGAACACCCAACCCCGCCCGCACTTAGCGCCTTTACTAAGATATCGTTCGGTTTTGTGTACACGCGTTAGTTCGACGATGAAATGATATGCAGAGATTATTTTCCTAAGACATGTGAGGAAAAATAAATGGGTTGCTAAGTCGTTTAATGCATGTTAAACTACTAACGTCGAAGTTAGTTTAGCATGTGAGTTCGTTTTAGTCAAATAAAACGATAAAAAGAATATGAGAGAATAATTTGCTACGAACAAGAGAAAACGGGTTAGTAACGATTGAAATAATAATATATGAAAGAAATATGAAATCGAGAAAATAAGAATTAATCGAAATCTGAAAAATATTGTTTAAAACGTTGTTTTGTATAAAAAACGAAGTTCGAAAAAGAATAAAAAAACGTGTTTGGGCCGAGAGCCGCGCGACTCGCCCGAGACTCATGCGAGTCGCGTGGCGGCCTGATTTCGACAACGGTTTTCGGAAAATTTTGATTAAATCGCGTACGAATATCGCATAACTCGTACTCGACTTAATATTCTCGATATTCGTTATATTCGATAGTTGATTATCAAATATTTAGAATAGTTTTGGAAAAGATGTAAATTTAGAAATCGTTTCGTAAAATAATAAAAATAAACGAACGAAAAACTAAAAAAAAAGAACCGGATCAGACTCGTGCGCGAGTCGCCTGGACCGGGCGCGACTCGCGTGCGGGTCTGATTTTTTTGTGTTCGAAAATTGTTAATCGCGTACAAACATGAATTAATTTATACTCGGTCTATATTTTCGATATTCGTCGTATTCGATATTCGATTATGAAATCGATATCGAATATTCAGAATGACTTTAGAAAAGGTTTTGAAAAAGTTTGTTTTTGAACGAAAAATAAGAAAAAAGAATTTTGAACGAACAAAAAATATAATGAATTCGTCGAAATCTTAATATAATTCTTTTCGATATGATATTCGATTATAATGAATCGGTATCATATTTTAAGAATATAGAAAAATAGTTTTTAGTAGTATCGATATTAGAAAAATATATGCGATGAACGACCCATATTAAAATATGAAACAACCGACGAAAATAAAAAAAAAGAAGAAAAACGTGTGAAAGAGGGAGAAAGGAAGAAGAATCGGGTTTGATTTACACCCTCAACCTACATGCTTTGTGTTCTCGGTATAAGGCTCGTCGGACGGTGGCTTAGGCACGGGAGCGTCGAGATGATGCGGGTGAGTTAAGGTGTCGGTTTTTTGGAGGTTTGGGACGCCGGGTTTGGTCGTGCGGTCAAGGCTCCGAGGCTTCGGGAAAAATGTCGGGATTTGCTAACTATCGGATTTGTATATTAATCGTGTATGGAGGCTGTTTTTTCGGTGTGATGGGTGTAAAAACCGTGTGTATTGGCTGGAAAAGCGAGGTAATTGATGTTCGTTTTATGTTGGACGGGAGGTCCTATTTATAGGGAGTTTCCGACCTTGGTTTAGGAGAGTTTGAATACCGTTTAGGATAGGAAACGTAGAAGTTCGAGGGAAATAAGAATTCCACTTTCTTGGCCAAGAAGAAAGGGATTTCGGCTGACTTGAAGGTGAATTGGCCGAGTGTTTTACACTCGGTCGGGTACTTGAATCGGTTTTTGGATAGGATTCCTGTTCGAGCTAGAATTACCGCTTGAGTAAGAAGCTGAGGGGAATGAGAATTCCGTTTTCTTGTGAAGGAAGAAAGAGAGGAAAACCGGCTGGTTTGAGGGTGTATTGGCCGAGTATTTGGTACTCGGTCAATGTCTGAATCGGTTTCCGGATAGAATTCCCACTTGAGATCGAATTCTACCTTAAACGGAATTGTTTATTATTTTTGTATGGCTGATTTTTGTGGAGTTAGGGTCCGAATTGGACACGTGACTTATCACGGTCGGTCCGCAAGTCTCGGGAAATATCTTTGACCGGGTTTTGACTCGGTCGCTAAAAGACGGTTTTACCCCTGGTGACGGTTTCGACCCAAATTAGTGTTATTTGACTCAAAACGACCCACTGGGCCTGGATTTGAGGTTGGTTTTGTGAGATTTGTACTCCTTAAAATGTCTAAGCCAAATGTCCATGATTACAAGCCCATATCCGAGTCTGTCAAAGCACGTTTACGTCCTATCATCATCGGGTGTTTGGCGGGAACTACTATAGACACCTGGCGGTCAAAATGTGGGTGTCTACTGGCTGTTCAGAACTTTAACACGGACTTCAAAAAAGAAATAAAAACTAAATCTTTGACTCTATAACTACAACCACTGTACAACTACAACAACTTCAACTCAAATTTAGGGTTATCGGGTTGGAAAAATGCATTTCTATCACTTTTTAGGGTTTATGCATGACCGAAGTTCAACAAAGGAATACATTGGCCAAAATGGAAGTCGAAAATCGAACAAAAGAGTTGAACAAAAGGGATATCGGAGGTCGAAAATGGAACCTTCAACATACCTTCGTATGATCATCGGAAGTTTATGCATGATCGGAGATGTTGAATGACTGATCGAAGCTGCAGAGATGGAGATGGAGAACGCTTTGTTTTTTTTAGAGAGAAGAAGAGTTTATGGCTGGTGAAATGGTTGTGGCTGGTGAAATGAATTCAAAAGCGTGTGATGGGGAAGTGTAATGGGTGTTGGGCGAGAGTATAGAGAGAAGTGAGAATTAATGAGAGTATAGAGAGGAGGTTGAGGAGGGAAGCGACTGATTAGTGATAGGAGTGATTAGTGATGGCCGCAGCATGTCAGTCCTCCTTTTTTTTTTTTTTTATAATTGAACCTCATCCATCCACCATCCATCTTAAGATGAATGGAAGGTGGGGATTAACACTAAGGGACTCTTAGGGAGTTAGTAACTCCCTTGATCCCCTATATATATATATATATAGAGAGAGAGAGAGAGAGAGAGAGAGAGAGAGAAAGGCTTTTATGAGTCCTTAACTCTATATGATTCCCTAAGTCCTCATCCCATCCATTGGATGGGATGAGGATGGTTGGACAAGATGCATCCTAGTATTTGCATTAAAAAAAAAGATTTACGTTCCTAAAATATCTCCCATGAATTTAGGAAACAATAACTCCCTTGATCACGTTCATTCATCATTCACGTTCATTCATCATTCACGTTCATTCAAACCTGAAAAAAAATCCTTTCTTCATCACGTTCATTCATTCATTCAATCAATTCTGTGCTCGAAATCCCGTTACAATGGATTCAATGACCGCGTCATCTTCATCAACTGTTGATAAGCAATTGATCGAGCATAACAATGGTGTGTTTCAATATTTCTTTCACATTTTGATTCAAGTTTTATTCATGGATACGATTTGATTCAATTTGCGTTATTTTTTAACGTCAATTTTCATGTTCACGTTGCTTTCATTCTCATTTCATTCATCATAGTTTTGTATCAATGGTTAGTTGCTCTCTCGATCTTTATAGATTCCAGGGTTTTATGTTTCTTATTTAGGTTTTCCATGATATTCACTGTTACTATTTTTTTGTAACACACCTTCTGAGTTGAAGTAACATACCTTCTGAGTTAAAGTAACACTTAATTGCAATTACAGTAACTCAAATGAACGTCCTAAAAAGGGTTTTGATAATGATGTTAAAAGTAACGTATTGTACTCGTTAGAGTAACACAACTTAGAAATTGAAGTAACACACTATTTGCAATTGCAGTAACACAACTTATGAATTGAGGTAACACATTATATTAACGCAGAAACGTCGTTGAAGTAACATATCTTCTGAGTTAAAGTAACACTTAATTGTAATTACAGTAACACAAATGAACGTCCTAAAAAAGGTTTTGATGATGATGTTAAAGTAACGTATTATACTCGTTAGTGTAACACAACCTAGGAATTGAAGTAACACATTATTTGCATGGGTGTAACGCTGTTCAATTTTGTGCAGGTGATATTGGCAAAGAAGCAAACGAACAGGACAACGCTGGAAAAGGTGGAATATTGTTCATTTGATTAATCTGTGATTAATAGCAATGGTTCATTGATATTATTGTTTCACTGATATTATTGTTTCGTTTTATGTTGAAGCAGACATGGCATTGAAGTAAGACACGTTATGAGTAACAGTAATACCTAAATCTAGTTAGAGTAACAAACATGTAACATTGAAAAGGGTTTTTGACGCTGACGTTGAAGTAGCTTCCTTTACAAGTTAAAGTAACACAACTTATGAGTTGAAGTAACACGTATGTCCATGGGCGTAACGTTTTTTAATTTCTTGCAGGAAGCATTGGAAAAGAACCAAATGCACAGGAATGGTGCACAGATGTGGGTGAGGCTTTCACTCCGTACATGAAGCAAGTATTCGGAACAATTGATGAGGCAGTGGAATTTTACAAAATCTACGCGTTGGCTTGCGGATTTGATGTGAGAAAGTATACCACAATGTAATGGTACGGTGGTGAGATAAAGTCAAAACTCCTAGTCTGCAACAGACATGGCTTTACAAAATCTGTTAAAGCTGTTAACGATACACCTGCGGCTGTGAAAGTTGTTAACGATGCAGCTGGGGAAGGAGTTGTTGTGGCCGCGCTTAAAAAGAAGATGAAAGTCCATCGTTGCGGTTGCAATGCGAGGATTAGGCTGTTCAATAAAGGTGGTATTCTCAGGATTGATAGGTTCCACATCGGCCACAACCATGAACTGATCTCACCAAAAGACAGAGAATTCCAAAAGTTGTCGAGGAACCTGAGAAAGTACCACAAGCAAATGATCTTGAATAATTCACGGGTATGGAGTAACACAATTTTTTTAATAGAGTAACATGTGTGTAAGGTGGGTGAAACACCCTTTTTTAGGGGTGGTAACAGCTGGATTAGACCAATGTCTGCATAATCTAGTTACTTTTGCTAGAGTAACACCAGTGATCTTTAGAGTAACACTACTTAAGGATAAGAGTAACACAACTGGGTGTATTCCTACAATAAAATTGCTATTGTAACATCTTTATATCCTTACAGTAACACTATTACAACATAAATGTAACACGAATTATCTACAATAACATATATAAATGTTCTACAGATTGGCGATGAATTTAGTTTGTTGGGCATGTAATTCAGTAGTTCTTGGTCCTTGTTTTCAGCTGAAGATTGGCGCAACGCGGACATACAACATGTGCAAGGAACATGTTGAGGGATTCGCAAACGTGGGTGCGAGCTTGGTCGACTTCAAAAACTGGGGAAGAGATATAAAGTGCTTCCTACATGGAGGGACGGTCAGCTATTCATCAATCGCTTCAAAGACAGCTAAAAATAGGAAGGGTTTCTATTTTGACTACGAGCTAGATGAAGATGGGAGTGTGAGCAAGGTTTTCTGGGCTGACGGTGAGGCGCGACAAAATTACCAATTTTTTGGAGATGCAGTTTCGTTCGACCCAACATACGGGACGAACAAATATAAAATGATATTCACGCCATTCACCGGCGTTGATCATCACAAACGATCGGTAACTTTTGCTGGGGCTCTGATAGCGCACGAGGATTATGAATCGTTCGTCTGGGTGTTTGAGAGATTTATGACTGCAATGGGCGGTAAAGAGCCGGGGTATATTATTACCGACCAGGATCCGGGTATTATACCAGCCGTGAGGATGATGTTTAAGACGGCGCTACACCGTTTCTGTATGTGGCATATCTTGAACAAGGTTCCTACCAAATATGGTGCAACGTGGAGCGACTACCAAGATTTTTTGAAGAGATTGAATGCTATAGTATGGGATGTGGAGATTGATGGAGATGAGTTCGATGCGGAATGGCGTGACATAATGGAGGAGTACCATGGGGGTGATGTCGAGTGGTTTCAACTACATTCTCCATCAGGAGGCAGTGGGTGATGACACATTGCAGGGATTTAAAGACGGGCGGCTTAATGCGAACAACGCAAAGGTCGGAGAGTGAGAACAGTTTCTTCAAAAGATTCGAACAAAAAATGCGGACGTTGGTCGAATTCTGGATGAGATTTAAGAACGCCATGGACCAGCAACGATATACGCAAAAAAAACTCGACAACAACAATGTACAAGCTTCTCCAAAAACAGAAACCCACCTGCCAATTGAACATCACGCTGCAAAAATTTACACCCACGCCGCATTTGAAGAATTCCAGGAGGAGGTGAAATTTTCTATGGGTACTTGCAGCTTGAGGGGCTTCCTTGAGAAGCACGGGATTGAGGAGACATTGGTGAGGGATGCTACACGAGATAAAGAGTTTACGGTCCAGTATATATCAGGTACTGCTTAAACTCACTCATGCACTGACATTCTGTTCAGATGATATCACCCTGGCTTACCATTAATTCTTAGGTCAACACCATCCTTTCTTATGTTAGCCTTGTTACTTAATAAAGTAACACCAGTCGTTCCTTACAGTAACATATATAATGCGTTAGAGTAACTGAGGATAGCATTTGAACATCTGCGTTGTGAATGCTTTATTCTCAAAGAGTAACACCGATCATCCATTAAAGTTACATCACTTATTCTTAAAAGTAACACATTTTGAACTCTGTTACATTTTGCACACCATTACCTCTATTGTAATTGCTGTCTCTGCTGATTGAATAAATGGATATTATATTGTTTCTGACGCATTATTTTGTCGTATCAATGTCACATAAATATGCCGTCATCTGTCCAGGTACATCTGAATCAAGCTGCACATGTCAGTTGTTTAATTTACGAGGGATATTGTGTAGACACGTAATCTGGATATATTCATCAAAAGGGCTCGCCACTATACCAGAAAACATGGTCACCAAAAGGTGGACTAAAGAGGTTGTTCGCATTGCTCGTATCGGTGATGAAGGATTAGACAGCGAAAACATTGACATCATCGACGGAAAACAGATAGAGATGTCGAAATTGTGGTCGGAAATCCATGAGACAATGGGACTCCTAAAGGCAGGAGACAAGGCAGATGTGGAGAGCTTGTGCGGATTAATTCGGGAGTTCAGGTTGCAGAGGCAGCCGGTTTCTGGTGGGGGAAATGTTGGCAAAACACAGGAACTGGAAAATATGCTTGGGTGTACGACCTCTGGCAATATCACGATACTCCCTCCAAAGATTTCTAAGACAAAGGGCACCGAAAAGCGGATGTTATCGAGCAAGGAAAAGAAGGTCGCGCTTTCTAGAAAGCCGAAACGCATGTGCAATAACTGCAAATAGATGGCGCACCATGACAAAAGAAACTGTCCAAATCCGTACGCAGCATGACCCCCTAAACAGCCTACTAAACCACCCATTGGTAAGGATGAGGAGGATGAAGTGGATGACGACAACGAAGATGAGGAAACTGAGGAAGACACCGAGGAATATGAGGAGGAGGAACAAGTGTTTTGAGAATACTTGTGTTTTTGGTCATTCTAAATTTTTTTTCTTTCTTTCTGGTTTACACCAATAACTGATTTTTGTACACATTTTTTTACACATAGCGCTGTGTTATGTTGCTATTAACAATTAACTCTATATTTTTATTTAATACATGTGTTTTTGGTTAGAGTAACATCTCATGTGTGTCGAACTAACACCATTCGTTCGTTACAGTAACAGACATAATGCATGGAAGTAACTGAAGACAGCAGCGTTGTTTAGAACAAATCATTACCAAAGTAACTGAGGATAACTTGGATTAGTTCCATTCATTACCAAAGTACCAACATTTGTTCTTTAAAAAACAATATATAATGCGTCAGAGGAATTGATTATAATATCATTGTAATAACACCATTGATCACTTAAAGTAACATTGTTTGTTCATTAAAGTAACATTTACATTGCTTTGGTGTAACACACTGATTATGAGACCAAAGAAAATACGGTTAACTTCAGTAATCCCCATAGTAACACCAGCAGTGACTAAGAGTAACAGGTACAGCTAGCCAGTGTATCAGAGTTTGACAGCTTCGTTCCATTGATGATAGTCAAAATACCAATGAAATTGGACAACTATCTAAAGAATACAACCCATTAATTCGTAGTTAGAAAGATATGCCATGATTCAGTAAACACTTCATTTTTTTCGGCCCTTTGTTGGCTTGCTCTTGGGACCGTCGATAATCTTTTGTCTCGCGTCCGCATACTTGTCTACGTTTTCCAACAATCGCGACCGCATCCTGTTCTTGTCTGCCAATAGAAGTGTGGTTGCAAGTTGGACCACCAGATATCGTTTAGTCTATGTAGTGGAATGTACGGCCCTCGTACATTAACATGTGCATCATGAGGAAAATCCCCGACTCGTTCCTGTTGACGCCTGGTTTCTGCCACTTAAACTTGACCTCTTTAAACTCGTAAGTAACGATATCAGCTGCACTAGGGACTTTGAGCTTGTCGAGGTAATCGCTAATTGTTGACACCTGTGTGTATCACAGCGACGTTATTAGGTGAGAAATAGATAGCCGTATGCAATAATAACTACTAGCATATATAAAGTACTGATCGAAAGGAGATCAATAACAATTAAATTTGCGGCCTTCTACAAGTTTGTTTCTTGCACGTTCGTGTAAAGTTGGTGGTCAAGGAGATCTATTGTCCTATCCTTACGGTTGATGCACACGCATGAGTAATACTCATCGAGGTTGATCGGAACAAAGATGAGATCAGCTTCCAAGTTAAGAGAACGACCACACTTCCTTTTAAAAAGATCGAGATGGGACATCAAGATGTCCACTGCTTGCGTGGATGAACCGTCTTCATACTGATCAATCATCCCATAAAGGCAGTCCTACAAACATATTCAGTGTGTCTCAGATTGGGATCAAATGTAAAGAAATCTTCCAATCAGAGCATGTTGAAGTAACACATTCACTACGTACCAGACTTCCAGCATTCATATAGAACAAAGATGCAAATTAAAGTAACACGTCTTCTATATTAGAGTAACACAAAAATGCTTTAAAGTAACACAATATTTATGTAACACAAGTTTGTTAGTTCAACACCATAAAGTTAAAGTATAGCTGATAAGGGTTGATGTAACACAAAGAAAGTGTTAGAGTAACAAAAGGTGCGAATTAGAGTAACACGCATAAACAATTGAATGTACCAGATTACTGGGATTCAAATTAAGAAGAAGATGGGAATTAAAGTAACACGTCTTCTACATTAAGTAACACATTGTCACCTTTAAAATAACACCATACATATGTTGATGCATTATGAACTTGGCTCTCAAACAAAAAATTATATGATGCATTATGAACTTGGCTCTCCTGGAACCATGGTGATAATTATATATATGTACACAAATGCAACAGTAATGCGTACCGTCTGTCGGAGACCAAAGAAAGCCGTCGTAGGTGTCTCGTTCGAACCAGTGACGCAAGAGGCAAGACTGTTCAACAGAAACGACCAGCATTCGATGATGCACGATGCCATTTTCCGTAACATTGAACGTATGTCCCTCCGCTCAATTCTAGCCATGACTGAATAGAAAGCAACCTCCTCGCTGAAGAAAAAAAAAACCTCGTCAAAAAATATGTTTTAATATTCACTCATTAATGTCACAGTAAATACATACCAATTTTCTATAGTGTTAAGCTCCGCAAGGCAGTAGTCCACGACATTTTTGCGACGGACGATGATCTTACTTAACAACGTCCTGTTGTTCAATAGAAACGGTGACAACATAGGAGAGTTCGCATCTTCGTTGCCGCAGTCAATTGAGCAGCCTAGTCCGTCACCCTCACCACGGTTTCGGCTCCTCAGGACGGATCTTGTCGGCGTTGAAAACTCAGAGTCAAGCACCGTTTCTGTGACCGGGATTGAAGGGTCAGGTGTCAACAGTCGGCTCTTCTTCGACGGTCGTACCTCGTATTCTGCCTCGCCTGCCCTCTTGACGGTCTCCTCGATAGACCCCGCAACACCAGATATTGTTTTCTCGATGGCGATATTTGCTTTATCGTTTAAGAACTCCCTCACCCTCGCTATAACCTCATCTCTGTCCTTATTGATGTCGCATAGGACCAGATTCGCTGCAATCTCCGCTCTGTAGAGGTTGTTCGCCTCCATTGTTCCTAGGCAATAGTCGAACACTTCCCCCACATACAGCATCATGTGTATCATGAGGTAGACACCGCAGTCATTTGCCGAGAAACTGCCACCCTGCCATGCGAATGGGACGTTGACAACAGGGAACTCCGCGACAGTCGAACCCTTTGCGATACATTTTCTGACCATATATTTTCCCATTTCCACAGCCTTGATTATACAAAAAAGACATATAAGACTGACAGTTGACAATACGTGTCCGGGTGTATAAAATGATGTGGATATGACATAGGTCTACCCCGACGCGGCCACGCGCGGGTTTGGGGAGGCGAATGAATCTCCATATGAGAATGGATCGAATCGAAACTTAAATCGAAGTGGAGTCGCCACCGAACTTTGTGGGAGTTTGGGCCCGTTCGAACCCACTCTATGTCATAGTGGGCCGTATACAAAATACGGCCCATTTCCGATGTCAGAGTTTATTGGGCTCGTCCCTTTGCATTGCGATACCAATACCGTCACTACCGGTTATCGTGTATTGAATGACTCTCGTGTGCCAACGGTTTCGGGCATCCGGAAACCGAGGTTCTGAGTAAGGGGTAAGGGTACGTGTTGGGAAGCCCACGAAGGACACCCAACCCCGCCCGCACATTGGCGGTTTCTACTAAGATATCGAATGATTTTGAATACGCGCGTTAGTTAAACGGTGAAAATGTTATGCAAACAGTGTTTTCCCTAAACATGTGAGAAATTGAAAGGATTTCTATGTCAATTTAATGCAACTAAAATATTAACGTCAAAGTTGTATTTTAGCATGCGGGTTCATTTTAGTACAATAAATAAACAATAAATCAACAAGAGAAGTGACAAACGGTTAGTAACGGTAAAGCGATAATAACGGTTTGCGAATTATTGAATGATGTAGATAAGATGATGTAAAGTTTTGAAAAGCCGATATTCCACGTGATTAATTAGACACGTGTTGACCTAAGTCACAAAAAAACGGTTAACGAGACTAGAAAACGGTGTAGGGCTCACGGTTGAAGTGATAAAGGTGCCACTCGACCGAGTCATTGAGGGACTCGGCCGAGTGGACCTCTGAATAAGGGTCTGCCCAGATTTCGTGACGATACTCGGCTGAGTTACGAGGGAACTCGGTCGAGTACGCGGCCACTCGATCGAGTTATGGCAAAACTCGACCGAGTGGTTGTCGTGGAAGGGTTCTGTCTCGTTTTTGTGATGTCACTCGATCGAGTGGCCTAGGCACTCGGTCGAGTGGCACCTGTACGAACCAAGTTCGTTTGCAATTTTGTTATTGATTTCGAAATTGCTTTTGATTTTTGATAAATTGATGAGTTTGTCGAATCGGATATAAATATTATGGAATTTATACTCGATTCTAAATTTGAATACTCGTTGTCTCCCGTATTCGATTATTGAATTGATACGGAATAGAGCGAGATAAAGAGAAATTGCTATAAGTCGTTTAAAGTCGACCAAGACGATATGAGTTTTCCTTCGCGTTCATAGTGTCATAATTCTAACGAATTTAATGACATCTACGTTAGCTTCAACGAAAAATCGAATTGGTTAACTTGCTTGACTAGATCGTTGGATTCGATATCCAATTAAGGAATTGGTATCGAATTTAATAGATCGACACTTTGCTTGAATTGAGAGACGTGATTCACTCCGCATCCCGACGTCATAATTAATTCTTGCGAATTGTTTGACGTCGGATCCGCATCAACGGGTTTCGACCCTTATTGAAAGATGCTCGAGTTGAAAGACAGTTTATAATTGGTGAGAATTGCGATTTGATGATGACGAAAACTAAAATAACGAATTATTATTTAAGTTAACTTGTTTCAATAATCAAGTAATTGGGGTGTCGAAATAAGCGACCGGCAACGCTGTGTGCGGTACACTTGTATATTCGGGTTTCCTTATTCCGACATCCCTCATACTCGACACAAATTGACAAGTATTTTAATATCTTTGAGTACTAACGATATTAACGATATTATGATGCGATAAAATAAAGAAGAACGAGACAACGACGACGATACGGACGACGCGACGCGAGAAAAGGAAAAGGAGAAAAGGGAAGAACGGGAATTGGCACCCTCAACCTACATGTTTCTTATGCTCGGACGGGACTCGTAGTGGCGGCGTGCACGGGAGTTTTGAGTATGTAGGCTAAGTTGTGGTGGTTAGGGTTTGGGTTTGATCTTGATGAGGGTTGAAAAAGTTGAATTAGGGTTGAATTTGATGTGTTGATTAGGGTTGTCCAAAAAAGTGTCTTGAATGTGTGTTGCATGGGATGTTTATATAGGCAAGGCCAAACACCCCGGCTAGGGTTACTCGATCAAGTAACCATCTGACTCGGTCGAGTGGCCCGATGTGTCTGCAGTCGGGCCTGAAACAGACCCACTCGATCGAGTGGATGGGGCACTCGATCGAGTGGCCCAACTGGGTCGCGCGGGTCTCTCGTTTTGGACCGTGGATGGGTTTTTTGATGGGTTTTGCTTTTTGAGTTGGACTTTTTGTGTTTGAGTGGCTGTTTTGTATGTCTCGGAACAACTTTGACCGGGGTTGACCCAATCGCAAAAGGTCGATTTTACTTCCAATGTCGGTTTTGGCCCAAATTAGTCTTGTTTGACTCTGAACGGTCCGCTGGGCCAGGATTTGAGGTTAGTTTTGTGAGATTTGTACTCCAAAAGTGCTTAAGCCAACAACTAATGGTTTTGAGCCCATATCCGAGCGCGTAGAAACACGTTAGCGTCCGATCATCATCGGGTGTTTTTCGGGAAACTGCTATAGACACCTGGCAGTCAAAATGCGGGTGTCTACAAATGATGTCCGATTATATACAACATAAGTACACTTACTGCGATTTTTGCCATACCGATGTATGGTAGGCTTTCAAAATCCTGCTCTTCGTAACTCTTGTTGTCGAGGTACTCAATCTGCTTTGACAGGAAGTTGATACACGCACAACTGTAGTGGTCGTTGTCGTCGGAAAGCACCGGGATGAAGACCTCTTATTTGGTAATTAAGTGGTTAGCGATTATTGTTATAGAGCTGTAGTAAAGGGTCACGCGTGTGAGTGTTTCATATAGACGTACCAGGTCAGAGTCTAGCTGGATGATGTCTTTATTTACTTCGGTCCAAATGTCCCAGAAGTTGAACAAGTCATCGCCAATGTCGACTTTTGCACCACTCTTTCTACCCTTCCACAATTTCAATACTGTCTTCTGCATGACATATGTTAAAGTAACAATTCATGATTGTGACCATAAACAGAGTAACACCCGTTGTTTAATTAAAGTAACAGTACGAAAGCCTTACAGTAACACTTGTTGTTGTGTTAGAATAACAGTATTAGCGTCTAAGAGTAACACTAGTTTTGGATATCGTGATTAATGACATGCTTACTAAAGTAACAGTATACACCCCTTACAGTAACACTCGTTTGTGTATTAAAATAACATTGACAGCAATGAACATGTGGAAGGGCATGAAGAGTGGTACAAACACAGGAAAATCATTATGAATGTTCATTCCAAATATGAAAAGAGGACATTTATTAAGAATGTTCATTCGAGATATGTTAGTAACACTAGTTGTTGATTGTAATATTATGATCAAAATAATAGAGACAAGCTTATGTTATGGCTAACGCCAAAGAAGCAGCGTGATGTTGGACGCGGTGCAGTCTGATTAGAATCCAGTTGGTTAAGCAATATGCACCAGCTATCGATGACAGCGTTTGACATTTGCTGCCCCGGCTGAAGTGTCGACAACTCATCACGAGGTACGTTGAAGAAATCATCGACCCTTACCAGCATCTCACTGATAGAATACGAATGAATTATGTCACAGTCGATGAAAAATAACGTAAAGAAAAAGAATCAGGTAAAGGACGTTGATCACTGTAGAAAACTTACTCTGCACTGTACTTTTCATTGTTATAAAAGACGTAATCCATTACGTCTTTTCGAACACTCAAAACGGACCTGAACAACCTACTGTTTCTGACCAGAAATTCCGATACAATTAGCTGGTCTGGTTCAGGGGTCCCACATTTATACGAGCATCCAAGTTTCTCGTCGACAACTTGCATGCATTCCAAAGATTTTTTAGAGTGGAGAAAGTAAGGATAGAAGACCTTCCGTCCATCAAATCCCACCCACAAATTCTCAATATCATTCTCTTCATCGGATCGGTGATCCCTGTCCTCCGAACCACCATTAACAGCCTCAACCGTCTCCGCTGTCGTATAAAGTTCGAAGTCAGGACCGCCTAGATTCTCATCCCTAGTCACAACATCCTCATTCCCAGTCACATTTGTACGCATACTCGTCCCTACTGGTTGTGTGGGCTGGCCTGTGAATGCGGGGCCTTTGGTCGTCGCGTTCTTCGCACGTGCGTACGCCTCGCACACTTCATCGACCTTCCGGTGGAGCTCTTCCCCACTCCAGAAGTCTTGCGAGGCCTGTGATGGAACGGGGTCACCATGCAGTGGTTTGCCGGATGTTATTCTTCTCAGTTTGGAAGCGGCTGAGATCCACCAATCATGGAATGCAACTGCATTCCTTGCCATCATGAGGTACAACTCATGTACCTCCTGCATCAAGAGTAAAAAAAAGTGTTAAGCTGGGGGCTGTAACTTATGATTCGTATTAAAGTAACACATCTGTGTCATTAGAGTAACATGTGATCAGCATTAAAGTAACACATATTCAAGCTGAGAATAATACATCTGCACGCTTAAAAAGTAACTGAATACCTTAAAGTAACACATGATGCGCATTAGAGTAATAGGAGTTGAAAGTTAAAGTAACATAATTAGGCAACTACAGCAACAACAAATTTGTTTTCTGTATAGTAACACTTAATACCTTAAAGTAACACATGATGCGCATTAGAGTAATAGGAGTTGAAAGTTAGAGTAACATAATTATGCAACTACAGTAACTACAGTAACAACATAATTAGGCATCAGGGGACATATAACAGAGACATATAACTTTAATGAACACAGAGACATATAACAGGCAATTGACACCTGAGCATATTCAATGAACACAGAGACATATAACAGGCAATTTATTGATGAAGAATTTTATTACTTACGTCAACCGCCTGAACTTTTAGATCAGCGTCATCCTCGACGACATCTGCTAGCTCAATGTTTATGGACTTCGCAACTTTGTGCGCGGCTGATGTTGGGGCATCGGTCTGCCGGAAATTCGTTATCCTCAGCGGCAACATGTCATCCACCACCTCCTCGTCCACCATCTCATCAAGTAGACAAAGGGGGTATTTCACCTTTGACTTGGTGAGACGACCGAGCCCACCCCCAACAAATTCGCCCAATAACCTTTCGAGCATCCGCTCGCGATCCCAATGCTTAATCAGCGGTAGATCGTACGGGCAACGATGATCACGGTATTGGAAATGTTGAAAGTATGTTATCATCAGGAACGGCAGACAGCCGAGCAGGTATGTTGGTTTCCGAAGAACGGAGTCTTGACAGGCTACAGCAAGCCCATCCAATACAAAGGTGCACCAATCATAGTTTCTGATCTGCTCTACGTTCTCCACGCACCTTAGCAGACTCAGATCAACAACATAATTCGACGTTGGGTTAAGAAAAATAAACATGCTGTACAGAACAAACATCATGCAAAAGTCATCCCCACCGTCAACGTTCTTCTGAAGTTCCTCCAGCAATAGAGTCAGAGAGATCGTGTCGCTTCCAAAAGAAATTTGGAACCGGTCCCTCCATACTTGTTTCAAACTGACGACATCCTTCGCCAGTGCTTCCTTCGACCGTCCCATAGGGAGCAGGTCAACTGGGTGCGGTCCGTAGGGTAGGAGGAAGCAGTCGTGAACATCATGCTTCGTTACCAAGAATTGATCGCTTTTCCTTGGTAGTCTGAAAATCAGAGAGTCATCGGTGAATAGCTTCATGAAGTCGGGTGCAAACTTCCCGGGGAAACTTTTGAGGCGCATTTTTAGTAGGCCGCCAAAATCGATGCTGATGACAGCCTCCCGCTGCCTATCATTAAAGTTGGACATTAATTCCACAAGGCTCTGTGGCCTACACCTGAAGTGAATCTTCTTATCAACAGCTCTTTCCTCCCATTCTTTTCCCTTCTGAAAATGGACAAGTATGAGAATAATTAGTATGTTCAACTATTATTAGAGCTAAGTATGCACCAGGAAAGAGATAAACATCAACAATGCTAAGGCTCACAGGCCTGCAACTGACCTGCCCCTTGCTTTGTTTCCTGCTTTTGCCATCTATGGCACGAGTGTTTTTGGATTTGTCTCCTCCTTTTGCCATCTGAAAAGTACAGTTGATACGCGTTAAAGTAACATAAATATAGAACGAAGATGCAAATTAAAGTAACACGTCTACTGGATTACAGTAACACAATAAATTCTTTAAAGTAACACCATAAGTGTTACATTAACACCATAAAATACAAGCACCACAGCTGATAAGCGTTAAAGTAACACAAATAAAGTATCAGAGTAACATAAGAAACGAATTAGAGTAACAAATCTACATAATAGAGTGTACCAGATTACAATGATTCAAAGTAGCACGAAGATGATAGTTAGTGTAACACGTCTACTGCATTACAGTAACACAATAAATTCTTTAAAGTAACACCATAAGTGTTACATTAACACCATAAAATACAAGCACAGTTGGTAAGCGTTAAAGTAACACAAAGAAAGTGTTAGAGTAACATAAGAAGAGAATTAGAGTAACAAATCTACATAATAGAGTGTATCAGATTACAAGGATTCAAAGTAGCACGAATATGAGAGTTAGAGTAACACGTCTACTGCATTACAGTAACACATGGTCGTCTTTAGAATAACACCACACATGTTACACTATAACTAAACGACCTCTTACAGTAACACAACAAGTTAATTACAGTAACAGCGTATGGGCATTAAAATATAATTCGAAATATGTTCGTTTGCAATTGAATTCAATTAGACGAAACAGATGAAAACCCAGGTACCGGAACAATCTTTAGTGAAACCAATTAATTATAGGGCACAAACACAGCAAATTTAATCAATCAATAATTAGAGAAAAAAATAACGAATATAAACTAAACCTACTTCTTCAGTACAACAATCGAGTATTAGCGAGTTACCTTGTATTATGCCGAGTGAAGATTATGTTTGCTGAAGTTAGAAAGCTGCTCCAATATAACCTTGCTAGAGTTGAAGATGAACGATTGAGTTTGAATGAAAACAGGTGCAGGGTTGATGAATGAAGTCAGAAGTCAGAAGTCGAGTGTGTTTGGGTTGAGCGATTGAGTTTGAATGAAGTCAGAAGTCGGGGACGATGAAGGCGAAAGGGTTTTGTCAGACGGGTGAGTTTGAAGGTGAAAAAATTGAATGTGATGAAAACGTGATAGCGATTGGAGATAATTAAGGGAGGAGAGATTATTTGATTATTTTTTTCCAAAATATGTTAGTTGTTACCTTAATTACTACACTCAATCACCACTATTCATCAACTTTAGATCAATGGCTCTAAATAGGACACTTATGGACTCTAAAAAAAAGGGACTCACTTGATCTTTACACACTCTCTCTCTCTCTCTCTCTCTCTCTCACTCTCTCTCTCTCTCTCTCTCTCTCTCTCTCTCTCTCTCTCTCTCTCTCTCTCTCTATATATATATATATATATATATATATATATATATATATATATATATATATATATGTTGGTTTTTAGAATGACCTTGCCACCTTGGGGGTCATGACCTCCCTATCACCTTGCTTGGGGATGGTAGATTCGGTTTTTATTTTAAATGCAAATCGTACGCACAATTATGTTATCGGTTTTTATATATTACGTTTCTATTTTTATTTTCTTTTATTCTAAGTGCAATTATATTATAAGCAGAGGTGGATCCAGATTTTTTTTTATGGTGTAGCAAATTTGTATTAGACACATAAGGAAACTTTTAGTTAATATTTTCTCTTTTTTTCGAACATTTGTAAAGTTTGTTACTCCGTATTTTTTAATTTAAAAAGTATATTATAAAAATATATTAATCGCAATACAAAAATACATTAAGCCTAGTACAAAAATATATTAAGTTAACCTTAGAAGTAATACATAAATATACTACTCAAATATAAAAACATAGTCATCAGTATCTTCAGTCTTGATCATTATATTTACAATAATATTCTCTCAGTTACGCATACAGTCAGATGTATTTTACTTTTTACTCTGAAAATACGATACATTAAATCTACAGAAATCATGTAAATCAAAAGATGAATAACAAAATTAAATGTACTTACCAAAATTCTGTATCCTCAAAAACTTTGGTGTAGAAAGTGCTACACTATTCTTGTACGTAGGTCCGCCCATGATTATAAGCACTTCGTACTCTTTTTAACTAGTGTTACTTTGTCGGTATAGTTGTTAATTTAGCGTTGTTAGAGTAGTACTCGCATTACATTGTTGTATTTTATTCGATTAATTACCATTTTCCAAATAATGACATGCAAATAGGTTGAGTGACATGCAAACAAAGCCACTTACTAACCATTGACGAGATATGCGAAATGATGATGACTTGAGGCACATGCAAATCCGTCACTATGGAAAATTAACATGCAAACATAATGCATGCACATCACATAAAATTACATCTGGTAATTAACATTCAATTAACAAAACGATAATTAATATTCGACCTCATAACTAATGAACCGGTAATTAAAACCGACGTCAACCAAAAACTTCTGATACTTACAACCACGTTACTAGAAAAACTTACTAATACTAATACTATTAATAGATGATAACATATTAAGAAACCCACTTCAGAGGAGTTCCTTCAACTCCTTCACGTTTTCCTTGTAACGCTGGACAGCGGCACGAGACATGCAGACCACCATCATCAACCACTCGATACTGTCATCGAGATCTTCCTCCGCACACGGTACTACTAAGGAACAGCTGAGGTTCCTACGACGGGTGAGGTCGACAACCATCTCCATGGTCTCGAGCTCCTTTTGACGGATTTCCGTCATTGCTTCAGTGGCGGACCTAGGATTTCCTCGGTAAGGGGGCACAATATTTTTTTTAACAATGACATCTATAAAAAAAACAATGCGAGTCATGCAACCCGAAAATGATTCTAAATGACATATCCAATTTTAACTTAAATATTTATGGTCATAATCCAATTAATATAAAATTTTGATTAAATATTCTTTAATACTCCATAGCAACCATAAAAATATTTATTTATTTCTCCAATTGTTTGAAAAAATACTCGGTATATGTTTATATATATATATATATATATATATATATATATATATATTTAAATTATATTTTTATGACATGATTATTAAAATCATTACAAAATTAAATGAAATAATTACATTATCTAACAAAATATTAAATCAAATATTTGTAAAGTGTTGTAAAAATCTATGAGAAAAAGAATGAAAGTTTTGATAAATTGTTTAATTACAGAGTATAAGATTATTCTTTCATTGATATAATGCATCAAGTATGATGAGGTTGTGAGGTTGCACTACAAAAAACGAGCCGGAATTGCGTCGGACAAATCCGACGCAAATGAACAAAATCCAACGCAAATTGAAGATTGCGTGGGATTAACCGACGCAATCGGCCGCCGTTATATTTTGACGCAAATTTTTTTTTTGCATCGGCTAATCCGACGCATGGAATTTGCGTCGGCTTTGCGTCGGCTATTACGACACGAAGAAATGGAGGTCAACACCCCTGTCAATGGGCTTTGCGTGGGATTAGCCGACGCAAAGTCAACAGAATGTTTGACTTTGCGTCGGCTAATCCCACGCAAAGCCTCTCAGTCAGATCTCAGTCAACGGGTTTGCGTGGGATTAGCCGACGCAAAGTCAACAGAATGTTTGACTTTGCGTCGGCTAATCCCACGCAAACCCATTGACTGAGATCTGACTGAGAGGCTTTGCGTGGGATTAGCCGACGCAAAGCCAAACATTCTGTTGACTTTGCGTCGGCTAATCCCACGCAAAGCCTATTAACAAAAAACCCGTTTCTTTGTTTTCAGCTCCCCGTATGCGCGAAATAAAACAAGCTGCAATTAACCAACCCACTCCTACAACAAACGACAACAGCACCACATCCCAAACAAAAGTCCATCAATAACTCCAATCAAGGCTCTCGTACATGTCTTCTTCACAAAACTCCACAAAACGAAACAAACATAAACTAGTATACTGTTATAGAAAATGAAAATATTACAAAGACAACCAGCGCTAGGTTCAGAATTCTATCTAGGAGTTGGTAAAATATATACACACAATGCAACCAGAATCTAAACAAGTAACATAAGAGAGCGGAACTACCTACAAAAGGGACTCAATCTGCTCCGACCCAAAGGGATGACCATCGTTGTTGTCGTCATCGTCGCGCCTAGTCATGCGTGGTCCTCCACCGCATCCCTCGTTCCCCATGGCGAACCGTTCCCTCATGAACTGAATAAACTAGTCCTGCTCTTCGCACCTCTTCTTCAATGTCTTCAGGCGCTCTTCTTGTCTTTCGAATTTATCTTCCATACGGTCGTTGAGTGTGCGTTCCTGCGAGGTGGCGGTGGGGAGGTATGTGTCCGCAGATACCTCCTTACCACGGTTCAAACATGGGCGAAAGAGCTCTTTCGCCACGTTACCAATCCCCCAAAACCTTTTCTTCGAGTTGTAGCCACCTGACACATCGTGGAAGATCTTCAAGGTGTTGGGTGCTTGATCAGAGGCGCGTGCCTCCTCCACCGCTTTCTCGTAGCTCTCCTGAAACAGCAACATGAAACAGTGTTATAACTTTAGGAACACATACTATCACATCGTAATTTTCATGCCTAGTATATTTTTTAAAAACATTACTACTACTCACCACGATCTCCGGTCCTCTAGGGTCAATACACTTGCCGTCTTTCCCGTTCTTCGTCTTCTCCAAGAGCTGGACCGGGGTTGCAGATGGGCCCTTCAAATAACAGTGTTAAAATTTTCAGCATTTATTTACCAATAGTATATATTGAATTATACTCAAATTTTTTACTTGTGTTGTAAGCACTTACCAACTGCGCGAAGGCTGTTGCTGCACTCCTACTTCCAAGGCAGCTAGTGGGTTTGGCCACCCCGTCCACCTGCCCACCTCTCCTATTCGATGACTTAATCGCCGATTTCTTCTTGAAGCTTGGGTCGGCAGCGTTCTTCTTCAATATCTCCCACTTCTCTTGCGGAATCCATTCCGCCTTCTCGACCCTCGGGACAGCTCGCTGGAATAACTCGGTTATCTTCTTCTTAATCCGACTCTCATAATCCGACCTGAGGTCGTACCCCAGGTCTATACGCACTCTCTTCTGTTTGTCAAAAAAAAGATTCGTTAGCTACAATTGAATGTATAAATCGTGCAACGAAAACCTTAGAAACACAGTCGAGGTAATTACCGCGAAGTGCATATACATCGCTTCCCGAGCTTTCGGTGGCGCCTCCGTCCAGCTACGGTAGGCGCCAGGGGTGGACGCATACGTCATGACTACGGAATCCCGCATATACTCAGAGTACTTCTTGTCGTCCCACCTACACAAATCAAGTATGATAATGTGAAGCAAATAAATGAGTGAAAATTCAGAAAAGAACTGGTTACAACAACTAAAACTCACCAAGTAGCGGAAGGCACTTTCTGCCGTGATAGGTACGATTTCCCAGGCGTGGCAACGTAGACCGTCGCCCCGACTTCCCGGACAGCGTCCACACCTAGGATGACAGGAGTCCTAGGCACGTCCTCCTCCATATGGTCACCATGGCTGCTGGCCCCCGTCAGCTTCTCACGGCTACCTGCCATAATCACGTCTACAAAATATGTTTGCGCAAAGTTAAACTGTAGAGTCAGTTCGTTTAGGGTAAAGCAGGAATTTCATTAAGTACCAAAATAGTCTTCAATTACAAATAAATAAATTACAACTTATGCGAATAAGATACAAACAACTACATAATTGCTAATTATCGTCACTGTCACCGTCACTGTCCGCGTAGGTGTGCGGTTCAATGAACCCCTTGTCCCCGTCTTCATCATCATCGTCCCAGTCAGTATTCACCTCATCACCGTCATCTTCATCGTCGATGACCAAGTCGTCGTCCTCATCACCCTCTCCCTCAGGAACAATCCAGTCGGCAAACTCGTCGTCCTCCCCTACAGCACCAGCAACTTCAACTACATATTCTTCTTCATTGACGTCAGTGTCTTCGAGCAGAGTTGATGACATCGGCTGATTATTACCAACCACACTCTCTTGGTAGACGTCATCGTCGATGATGGGATTATCAACTTGTGATCTTGCCTTGATTTTGAAAACCGCAGACCAATTCGTACTCTTTTTTCCCTTTGGGTAAGGTGCATAGCAGACTTGATCGACTTGATACGCCAACACAAAAGGGTTGTGCCCTCGCAGTTTTCTCGTCAGGTCGACATCCACAAGATTGTAGTTCTCATGAACAGTGACTCCGTGCGGGGAGTTGTCGATCCAATCACATTTGAACAGTATGGCCTTGCAGTTTTTGTGGCTGTCGTAGTAGTCTAGCTCGATCACCTCGATTAGTGTTCCATAGTAATCTGACCCTTCGGTGGACAACACACATACGCCGTTACTTTTGGTCAGTTTTGGAACATCAACACCCTCGACAAACGCACGGAACTTGTACCCGTTAATTGTATATCGCCTCCAAGTTCTGACTCGTGAAGACGGCCCAGTGACTAGAGGTCTTACAATGGGATCCTCCAGCGCTTCAGGCTATTGTCAACATAAAATTCGTCGAAAAACAATGCAATTAAATTTTGTACCAAACACATACACAATTTATAATGATCAAGCAAATAGCATTTCAACATACTTGAGTACGTAGCCATGAGGGAAACAGTGACTCATATGCCACCCAAACATCTTCAGATGTTGTCACTCCCGCATGTTCTGCCATAATGAAAGCCTCGAATTTCCTGAAATGGTCATCAATTGTACTTAATCACACATACTACCAATTATGAGGAGGGTATGTTGTACGTGAGTTACTTACTCCTCGTACGGTCTGATTACAGGGCCACAGTTTCTCAGAACGTAGGAGTGTGCCTGCTTATACTCAACATCGGTCAACCACCTCTCCTTACATTTTCCAGTGGTACTTCCAACATCAGACTGAAAGGGTTCCACCTCTATTTGGTGGTCTTCAGTCTGATGCGTACCCACGTCTAGGTCTTTGGCTTTTGTGTCAACGTGCTCTTCGAAGTAGAAGGAGCAGAAGTTTGATGTCTCCTCTAACAAATACGCGTTGCATATTGAACCCTCAACACGTGCTTTGTTACCAATTTTTTTTTCAGATGGTTTAAGAACCTGCAAATTAAAATATTAGCTCTCATGTAAGACTTAATTGGTAATCAATGCACGGGAAGTCACACCCAGGAGAGTTGAGGACGTTACCTTTCGAATGGGTACATCCACCTGTACTGAACAGGACCGCCAACCCTTGCCTCATACGGCAAATGAAGTGGGAGATGCTCCATCGAGTTGAAGAATGACGGAGGGAATATTTTCTCCAACTTGCAAAGGATCTCGGGAATACTGTTCTCAAGTCGATTCATGGAGTCGACTGACACCATAGTGGAACACAAATCTCGGAAGAACTGACTGATCTCTGTCAATGCATTCCACGTGTTCATTGGCAGCAGCTGCTTCAAAGCTACTGGCATCAAGCGCGACATAAACACGTGACAGTCGTGGCTTTTCATGCCATGCAAAATTAACTTGGACTGGTCCACACACCGGGATAAGTCGGATGCGTAACCATCCGGAAACTTCAAACCACTCACCCAATCGCACAAAGCCTTCCTATCATTTTTGTCCATAACAAAGGACGACGATTTGGGTCGCCCAAGACATTGTTCCTTGAAATGTGCTTTGCCTTTTGGTCCGAAGGCTGTCTTGTTCGGTACATCCATCACGGTGTTGATAATCTGCTCAAAGAAATTCTTCTCGATATGCATAACATCAAGGTTGTGTCTGATAAGCAGAGTGTGCCAGTACAGAAGTTCCCAGAATATGCTCTGCTTCCACCAACCTTCCTTCTTGTCCTTCAATTTTTTCAACTGTTGGTGGGTAGCGTGTACTATTGTAGGGTACTTCTGCACATCTGTCCATATCTCATCGCCTGTTAACCGTTTACATGCGATCCTAGTTTCATCGGGTTGTTTCTTCAGGAAACTCTTACAGTTATGCCTAAATGGATGGTCGGAAGGTAAAAATTGATTGTGACAGTCAAACCAAGATATCTTTCCGCTATTTTTAAGCCAAAATGATTTTGATCCTTCGCTTGACAGTAAGGACAAGCACGGTAACCCGTTGTACTCCAACCAGACAACATCCCATAAGCTGGGAAGTTGTTGATGGTCCACATTAGTGCAGCTCGTAAATTGAAACTAGTTTTCCTCGACACATCGTACGTGTAAATCCCATTATCCCACAAACTTTTTAACTCTTCAACAAGTGGTTGGAGATACACGTCCATATTGGCTTTCGGGTTCTTAGGGCCAGGAACAATAAGTGACAGGAGCATAAATTGTCTCTTATTGCATAACCACGGCGGTAGGTTGTACGGTGTCAAAATAACCGGCCAACATGAGTACGACTTGCCGAACTGCCCGTAGGGTGAGAAACCATCTGTGCACAAACCCAAACGTACGTTGCGTGGCTCTTTCGCGAACTCGGGATGTTTGATATCAAATGTCTTCCAAGCTTCACCATCGCTAGGGTGTGTCATCATACCACTAACTCTGATTTTGGAGTTACTGTGGTGCCAACTCATCTCGCCCGCAATTTTCTTTGTCGCATACAGTCTTTGCAGCCTCGGACCAACTGGGAAGTAAGTCAAGACCTTAGTTGGTACTCTCTTCCCCCTAGTATTTTTTGTTCGACTCTTGTACCTCCCGGATCCACATTTCCTACACGCGTCGAGGTCCGAATCTCCCTTCCAGAACAGCATGCATCCATTCGGACACGAGTCTATCTTTTCATGGGGGAGTTGGAGGCCCTTCAACAAATTTTTAACCTCGTAGAAATTATTTGCCATGACATTCTCCTTAGTGCCTCGTAGAAGGTCAATTAGCAGTTGGATCCAACCGTCTAAATGTCTTAAGGCCATGTTGCTTTCGCACTTCAAAGTCAGCATCCTTGAAGTGACTTGCAACAGACTCATATCGCACCCGCTGAAAACTGGGAGTTCAGCATTTTTTAGCATTTCGAAAAAGGAAAGGACTTGTGGGTTAGGTTCATGTTGTACTTCTTCGTCGCTTAAGTTGTCTGGGTTACATTCCTCCTCCATGATGTCCTCAACCGTCGTACGCAGTGCGTCCTCTACGAAGTCCCGGTACGGATTTTCGCGAACAGGTTCTTGCAGGCGACTACTTTCATTTTCACCATGATACGTCCACACGTAGTAGTTCTCAACAAAACCGTGCTTGTATAGATGCTGTTTGACATCTACTTCATGTTTTAAGGCACGGTTTTGACATTTTCTACATGGGCACCTAAGCTGCTCGCTGGTGTAGTGGGGGTTATTATCTAAGGAAAACTTGATGAACTCCTCCACACCGTCTCTAAATTCTATTTTCGGTCGCTTATTGTCGGCCAGTCTCTCGTACATCCAACTCCGTTCTACTCTATTCATTCTATATGGATTGAACTATGAATGATTAGGGTATGTACACATGAACAAAATGGCGTGGGGAAAGAAGTCAACAACATGGAATTTGAAGAAAAGTTCGCGAATTTCACCATAAGTTGGAACTCTCACAACCATTAATTTAAAAACGATTCATCACCGGGGACCTTATCACTCCAACCTAAACCCATTCTTGTGCGTTCCATGTCACTGATAAACACGAAATTGTGTAATGTCGATAAGAGAAAAATTCGGCAGCAATTCGCCTCAGTTCTCCAAAAGCACAATGTGGAATATATGAAGACTCCACATATGCAATCGAAGAACATTGAGAGAATTGTCACCAAATTTTGCTCTTACCAACACAACACAATTTCATGTTTACCACCTAAGTGACATGAAAGGCACAAGAACAGTCCCTAAACGGGGACTGTCCAAGAATTACTCCTAATGAGTAACTCTTGAACGGGCACTAGGTAGGTCTGAGTAGATTTCAAACAATGCTCATGCACAGTACACAACGAAAACAAATAAAATTAGTAGTAGTAGTAGTAGTAGTAGTATAGTAGTAGCAGAAAATTAGTAGTAGTAGTATAGTAGTAGCAGTGGAAAATTAGTAGTAGTAGTGGAAAATTAGTAGTAGTAGTAGTAGTAGTAAAAGTAGAAGTAGGAAATTCGTAGTAGTAGTAGTAGAATATTAGTAGTAGTAGTAAAAGTACAAGTAGTGAATTAGTAGTAGTAGTAGTAGTAGACAATTAGTAGTAGTAGTAGTGGAAAATTAGTAGTAGTAGTAGTAGTAAAAGTAGAAGTAGGAAATTCGTAGTAGTAGTAGAATATTAGTAGTAGTGGAAAATTAGAAGTAGGAAATTAGTAGTAGTAGAAAATTAGTATTAGTGGTAGTAGTAGAATAGGAAAAGTAGAAATAGGAAATTAGTAGTAGTAATAGTAGTGTAGTAGTAGGAAAAGTAGAAATAGGAAATTAGTAGTAGTAGTAGTAGAAGAAGAAAATTAGTAGTAGTAGTGGTAGTTTAGTAGTAGTAGAGAAATAGAATATTAGTAGTAGTAGTAGTAGTGGAAAATTAGTAGTAGTAGTAGTAAAAGTAGAAGTAGTAAATTAGTATTAGTAGTTTAGTAGTAGTAGTAGTAGTTTAGTAGTAGTAGTGAAAGTACAAGTAGTAAATTAGTATTAGTAGTTTAGTAGTAGTAGTAGTAGTTTAGTAGTAGTAGTAAAAGTACAAGTAGTAAATTAGTAGTAGTAGTAGTAGTAGTAGTAGTAGTAGTAGTAGTAGAAGAAAATGAGTAGTAGTAGTAGTGGAAAATTAGTAGTAGTAGTAGTAGTAGTAGTAGTGGAAAATTAGAAGTAGGAAATTAGTAGTAGTAGAAAATTAGTATTAGTGGTAGTAGTAGAATAGGAAAAGTAGAAATAGGAAATTAGTAGTAGTAGTAGTAGTAGTGTAGTAGTAGTAGTAGTAAAAGTAGAAATAGGAAATTAGTAGTAGTAGTAGTAGAAGAAAATTAGTAGTGGTAGTAGTAGTTTAGTAGTAGTAGAGAAATAGAATATTAGTAGTAGTTTGGTAGTAGTAGAGAAATAGAATATTAGTAGTAGTAGTAGTAGTGGAAATTTAGTAGTAGTAGTAGTAGTAGTAGTAAAAGTAAAAGTAGTAAATTAGTATTAGTAGTTTAGTAGTAGTAGTAGTAGTAGTAGTTTAGTAGTAGTAGTAAAAGTACAAATAGTAAATTAGTAGTAGTAGTAGTAGTAGTAGAAAATTAGTAGTAGTAGTAGTATTGGAAAATTAGTAGTAGTAGTGGAAAATTAGAAGTAGGAAATTAGTAGTAAATTAGTAGTAGTAGTATAGTAGTAGTAAATTAGTAGTAGTAGTAGTAGTTTAGTAGTAGTATAGGAAATAGAATATTAGTAGTAGATTAGTAGTTGTGAAGTAGAAAATTAGTAGTAGTAGTAGTAGTTTAGTAGTAGTAGTAGAGGAAATAGAATATTAGTAGTAGAAGAAAAAGGCTAATTCAACAAATAATTTGGAGTAAGCTAACATGAATAGTCAATCAAATCCAATTAAAGTTCTTCCAAAGAGTCCAAGATAGTTAAGTAATCATCATCCTAGATTAATCAACTAGATAACAATTAACTAGCTACAACCTCGGCGAGGCACTTCTTTGCCACTAAGGAAAGACATACTACATAACAAGCAGGAAAAAACTGACTGATTTTCGCAATAGTATCAACCCTAACACCACAATTCCCACTACAATGCACAACTCAACATCATATCATCATCAATCAACACAGCCACAACCACAGAAAACGATACCGGAAATCCGAGTCCATTACAGCACATCTTAACACCTCAATCTCCGCTATACAACACAACTCAACATACGAGTCCATTACAGCGCGTTTTATCGAACTCAACCTAACACACCAACGAATTCCACACTCGTAACACAATAAAAACCCGAATCAACACCAACTGAAATTCAAACAGAAGACCGATATCGCAAACAAATTAATAATATCGAAATTACTGAACTGAAATAAACCAATATTGCAATAAACAGAAGAACGGAAAATCTGAGTCCAATACAGCGAATCAAAACAATTAACTTAATTAAGTACTAAGTATCATACCTGAGAATTGAGGGGGGTCGGTTTAGGGTTTTTCTGGGTTCGTCGGTTTCTGGGTTCGCCGGACGGAGCAGGAGGGGCTGGGATTCGGGTTCGCCGGAGGGTTTATGGGATTCGGGGTCGCGCGTGGAGGCTCGCCGGAAAGAGGGAAGGGGTCGTCGGTTTCTGGGTTCGCCGGACGGAGCTTGAAGATGTAGGGTTTCGATTTTGGTTCGCCGGAGGGACTGGGATTCGGGTTCGCCGGAGAGTTTATGGGAGTCGGGGTCGCGCGTGGAGGCTCGCCGGAAACAGGGAAGGGATCGCCGGAGAGAGCGAGATTGGGGTGTCGGGTTTGGGGTTTGGGGTTTGGGAATCGTTGTTTAGGGAAAGAAGGAAGGGATCGCTGTTTAGTTGTTGCCTATTTTTTTTTTATATTAAACGCTTTGCGTGGGATTAGCCGACGCAATCAGACGCAGATTTCAAGTTTGCGTCGGCTAATCCGATGCAATACCTTATTTTTTAAAAAATATTAAAACCTTAGCGTGGGATTAGCCGACGCAACCAGACGCAGATTTCAAGTTTGCGTCGGCTAATCCGATGCAGTACCTGTACGTTTTTTTATTACAAATGCTGCTTGAGTTTGTTTAGGTGTTGGCTTATTTTTTTAATATATTGAAAACATTGCGTGGAATTAGCCGATGCAATTAGACGCAATATTCAATGTTGCGTCGGCTAATCCGATGCAATGCATTTTATTCTTTTCACTTGGAGTATTTATTTTTTAATTAACATACACTGCATCGGATTAGCCGATGCAATTAGACGCAATATTCAGAGTTGCGTCGGCTAATCCGATGCAACCTATTTTATTCTTTTCACTGGGAGTATTTACTTTTTATTAACATACACTGCATCGGATTAGCCGATGCAATTAGACGCAATATTCAATGTTGCGTCGGCTAATCCGATGCAACGCATTTTATTCTTTTCACTGGGAGTATTTATTTTTTATTAACATACACTGCATCGGATTAGCCGATGCAATTAGACGCAATATTCAATGTTGCGTCGGCTAATCCGATGCAACGCATTTTATTCTTTTCACTGGGAGTATTTATTTTTTATTAACATACCCTGCATCGGATTAGCCGACGCAATCAGACGCAATATTAAACTTTGCGTCGGCTAATCCGATGCAAAGCTATTAATTCTGCTGACTAAATTTTTTTTATTTTGACGCAGGCTGCATCGGATTAGCCGACGCAAATTTTGTTTTTGCGTCTGGTTGCGTCGGCTAATCCCACGCAAAACCTTTCACATAATGGCGCCAACCCAAAATTATTGGCGCCTGTATCATGGAGTCGGATAGCGTCGGCTAGTCCCACACAATGTAATTGCATCGGATTAGCCGACGCAAATCGACACAGTTACGCCAGTTGCGTCGGATTGTAAATCCGACGCAACTTATCCGACGCTATTTCCGCTGTTTTTAGTAGAGTTGGTTACGATCAATATTTGATGCAAATGACCCGGGTTCGAGTCCCCTCTCTAGCAGCTTTGTATTTTGAAAAACTACAGAATATATTTAACCAAAAAAAGAAGTCAACAAGGATTGAACCCCCACCATTTGCTTAGATGACAAAGAACTAAACCATTGCACCACCAACAACATAATAACATATTTCATTGTTAAAACTTAATTATTTCGAAATGGGCTGAGAGGGCCCGGGACCCCCCGGGCCCCCTAGGTCCGCCCCTGCATCGCTTCCTCAAACTTTGAGATCAATGTCAGAATATCAAGCCTAAGACTATCCATCTCCGATCCTTATGGTTAGTGTTTTTGTGGGTGGTTTTGATGAGAAAAGAAGAGAGATGGTGGGTAGGAGACTAAGTAACGTTTTGATAGGAAGGAAGTGGAGGGGTTGGTGTTTAAATAGGGGATAGTTTTTCACAATATCACACTAAGTATTTACTATGGACTAGAATTTGTACGTACGTATTACTAAAATTACAGATTACATATACTTATTTGTTCAATTTCTCCGTTTTTTTATGGATCGTAAGTTAATTTGAGACTCACACGAGACAATCTCAAAGTAGTCTTTTACCCCCCGGATTAAAAAGCGGAATGTATTTTACCCTCGGATTAAAAATCGTAGTCTTCTATGGTCTCACAGTCGTATGAGATTACGATACTGACTCCTTAAAATTCTACTTTAATTTGTATTATTATCTCCCAACATAGTCACGTGACTAGTGGAACGTATTTTACCACCGAAATAAGAATCGTATGAGACAGACTCAAAATACGGTCTCACGGTCGTATGAGACGGTCTCGTAATAATTGTATAAGACAAATTCACAAAACTAATTCCTTAAAATTCTTACCTTATTTGTATTATTATGTTCCAATATGATCGTATGATTTGTGGAACGTACAATTTGCAGAACGTGTGAGACGTGTCGCAATACGGTCTTACAATAATCGTACAACACAATCTCGACCTAAACCTGTACTTCCTAGGCATTTTTTACGTTTTCTCCTAAACCATAAACCCTAAACCCTAATATAACCCTAAACCCTTTTATAACCCTAAACCCTAAAATAAACCCTAATATTACCCCAAACCCACAATTTTACAACCCACACCCCAAACCCTAAACCCTCTAACCCTAAACCCTAAAATGAACCCTAATATAACCCAAAACATGTAGTACCATATTGTATAGTAATCCAGGCGATTAATTTATTACTTCATTAAAACAACCAAAATCTTCCGTCAAGTAATCCACCTCCGTCACCTATGTAATCTGCCTAGTCGTACGTCAATTACGATCAGTCTAATATAGTGCTTTCGATTATATCAAGGAAAGTTATACCATTTAAGACGAGATTTTCAATTATTATATTTAAGACGACCAGTAATATACACTATGTTTTTATCATATTCGTCCTATTTACTCAACATATGTGACGATATTTTATTAAAAATGAGCGTAATTGAACCAAATATATGTGGATATACACTCCCCTTTTAAAATATTTTAACATAGATGGGAGATTTGTGACGGTTTTAGGTGAATAATTGAAAGGAGTTAAAGGTTCAGTGGTTGGGAATACAATTAAATTTAAATTGAACAAGAAATATTAATTGGCTATTTTTATTAGGGGTGGAAGAAGAGATGGAGAAGAAGACAAAAATGTTATACATACAATGGGTGTACGAGGGTTTTGTACACCACCACCCACAAGTTGTCACATGTCCATTTCAGAATTTTTATTTTCCATTTAAATTTCATAGATTTCTTCATTAAATACATCATATTAAATTCATTTATTTATTGTATGTATTATGTTGAGTAATTATTAAACTTTTTTTTTTTCAGTTTTTTGATATTTCGTATTTTTTTACTTTTACCGTGTATGTACGCGTACTCTACTCGTATATTTCTACTCTCTGTATTTGTACGCTTTACACCCCATATATTTGTACTGTCTGTACATCTACGCTGTATACTTGTACCTTATATGTACGTATGTTGTATATTTTTATTTTAAAATGTTCTAATATTATTGTTATGTGTTGCAGAATATTTATTTTGTGTAATTAATATATGAATTTCTTTCTACGTTTTAGTTTGTATCTTACGGTAGACAATGAACTAGTAATTTTAATATGGTTTTGTTTATATGTCTTTTCTGTAATCCCCTATAAATTCTAACACAATACAGTGGCGGAAACACTGTAGATTTGAGATTAAAACACACAGATGTTCTATATTTTACAAAAAGAATGGTCAGTCAATACAAATGTCACTTTTCACAAAAGAGCTAAAAATAAAAATTCTCCAAATGGGTTTAACAATCCAAAAATTAATATAAATGAAGTAGAGTAGGATCCATGCTACTCGCTAGCTCACACCAAAAATCCAGCAGCAAAATACCTATCATGTTATAAACATAACCGCCACAATTCAGTGGGGAGTAACGACGAGGTTCTCCCAGCCATATTACATGACATTAAAGCATAATTACTATTATATCAAAATAATTCAAAATAGAAAACCTTTAAAACGATATAGTAAAATAATTCAAAACGATTTCCAACCTGTAAGTCAATATCAACCAATAATAATAACGGCATTATGGATATGAATCAGTGCAACAGAATAGATTTTCACTAGGAGAATACTAAAAACTAGCTTCGAGAACTTAGTTCAAACAAATCAAACTTCGGTCTCTAACTAGGCAACTCAACCATAATAGGACGACGACTTATAATGCGAGGTCCTAGCTTAAGTAAATATGCACACCCCTCCTGGAACACCAAATGTGTCCAGTTCAACCCGACGACGTCATGCATGCAAGGTACGAGCTTAAGGTCAAAATGAACATACACTCCTGGACAAGAACATGCTCAGTTCAACAACCAATGCATCTCGCTCGGATACACTAGCCTTATAGCTGATGGCAAAACGTATACTCTAGACTGTATTACTTTACCCGTACACTTCTCTTATTCCATAATCCAAAACAAAGCCATTATCGAAACTCAATAAAAATATAGTTCCTTTTTCAAAAGAAGAAATTTATAAATATAGAACTTTTCTTAAAATAATAACTTTTCAAAAGTAGGTACTATTAAAAATACAAATCGATTAAAATAGGAGTTATATAAAATAGTTAATTTTAGGCCTCGAGACGTAAACATTATATTTATTATATAAATGTATAATTCATGATCAAAAGTCAACTAAAGTCAAAATTATAAATTTTTATCAAAAGATTGAAGTTTAAGTAATTAAAAGTATTTAGGGTTTTTCTACATGACGCCCCTAAACTTTTCACTTTTCTACGTGGTACCCCTACTCTTTCTATGTGTATACATGGTACCCTTGAACTTTCCTATTAATTTAATTGGTACCCCTTAAAGGTTTTTTCCATCATGTTTTGTCGTTAAATTATGTTTGTAGCTTAAATAACGACTTCAATACCATTTAACTTAAATAATTAACAAGTAATTGAGCTTAAATTAAGTGTTATCATTTGATTTGACAATATAACACCAAAGATATACTCATTTTAGATTTGGTGCATAACTGCGAAAACATACAAGAATGTTAGTTTAAGTTCAATTTTAGGTTAATTAGGCATGTTAAATGACATTTAAGTTTTAATCTTGAAAAAAAAGGTAAATTAGTGCCAAAGTTTGACGGAAGAAAAAGTTTAGGGGTACCAATAAGGTAATAATAAAGTTTAGGGGTACCAACGATGTTTATAATGAAGTACAAGGGTACCATGTAGACAAGTAAAAATGGTAAGGGTACCATATAGAAAAGTGAAAAGTTCAGGGGTACCGTGTAGAAAAACCCTTTTTTAATAACGTATTTAAAACAAATCGACAAATTTTCCAGAATTGCACTGTCTTACTATATAATTCGTAATTAAATCATTGAAAATCAAAACAACGTAAGACCAGTGGGGCTAAAAACTTTAGAAACTTAGTTACAACTTTTATTTCTGGAGAAACTCCAAATTCCAAATAAAACATGGGATTTTGTTCGTATGTTTACTAACTGTAAGAATTAGACATGCGATTGTATTTCTTTAATAAAACACGTTTAAAAATTGATTTTAAATAAAATCCAATTGGAAACATTAACTAGACTCTCCATAGTTTATGTACCTAAATTACCAATATTAAGTACAAAGTTTATCATATGTTTCAATTTAGATCTTATCATAACTGAAAGATTCGCGAATTAATTTGACACCTGTTCATAAACAATTTATTGTGACCAAACGAATTGATATTATTATATGAAATTAAACAGACATAAATTAGACTTAAAATAAATATTAGTCTCTTTTCAAAGTTTTCGGAAATAAGGTTTTAAAATAGAATGTTAATTCGCACAAAACACAAACAGATTCTGAAACATGCTGTAACTTTATTAAAAACAATAAAACTTTCAATTTAATAATTCCTACATTAAAATCACGAAAATTATAAAATAAAATTATTAGGGGTATGTTTTAGTCTCGGCCTTATAATACTTTTTAATAATTAAAAGAACGACTTATTTGCAAATCTCGTAAAAACGATTTAAAATAGCGAAACATGTGAAGATTTACGATTTTAAAGCCTTTGTTATTAAAAACGAGACATACCTATATTATCTAATAAAAATCTAATTTCTATACATGCAACTACAACAATAATATCACATAATACCGAGTAACGTGTCAATGTTACCTTAATCGAGATCCGAATCAATTAAATAATCGTCTTCGTCGGATCTAGCACGATAGCCTATGAAATAATTAAACATATGGTATTAAAACCACATTATAAGTGAATAGAAAGGAGAAAACGAGATGAAGAATGAATAAAAGTAATTAAATTACCCTCGAGATCGGAAAGAATTATAGACGAATTAGGATCGGATTGATGAACAAAAAGGAGGAAGTTTAACTTAAAACATAGAGGAGAAAAGAAGAATTGTGTTGTGAATAAAATAGACTAGATTGAATGAGAATATATATAAAAAAAATTAGAAAGCTAAAAGATAGGAATAATCGAGTTACAAGGACTTTTAACTCAACTAGGAGACGAGGTGGTTGAGATGGAAAGAACAAGCAACGAATCTATGCGACAAGTTTCCGATTAAAATAAATAGGATAAATATAATACGTAGTGTTAATAAAAGGTGTCTGAAAATATTTATCAAGTCGATAAGAGAAGGTTCGTAAAATAATATAAGCGTTCACGAAGAAATCAGATTAAAATGCATTAGAAAATAATTATTTATGAAATCGCGTAGTAAAATAATTAAATAGCCATTTTTCAAAATAAAATATTTTTGAGCTAGAAATTAATTATAAATGAAATCGAGCAATTTTAGAAAAATAAATAGTTCAAACTCGATTTTAAAACTATTATTCATAGAAAATATGATTTCTCAAAACTAATTAAACATACTTGCGATGAAAAGAATTAAATGGGTTTTCGAATAAAAATAGAATAATTAAAGTCCTTTTATGCAAATAAATAATTTTAGGCTCGATAATGAAAGAGACCTCGAAATGGGAAAAAATGTAGTTGACGAAATATTACAGAGTTACGATATAATCGTAATGAAACAGATAACAAAGTTAGAAAATTTGCGGGTGTTACATTTTCTCCCCCCTTATGATTTTTTCTTGATGATATTTGTGTCGATTTACCCTCAACGGGTCAATCATGCGAGGCAATTTTTTTTGGAGAAAATAATAAAATATTTAGTCATGTTATATAACTATGTGAATAAATATTATGTACGTAGTAAAAAATGTACTCTATGTAAATTTACTAACGATATACAAGCTCCGCGAAATTGTTAATAGTGATTCATTAAAAATCAATTTAAATGTCATTAGTAAAAAATGTTGATTTGATCGACCACCATGGATGTAGCTTGGATAGAATGCAGGAAGGAGTAGTAGAAACTTGCAGTAAGATAGAAGAAAGCAAGCTAAATAAAATGGATTGTATTATTGAATTAATCAGTTATGAATACATATGTGTAATTATATATATACAGAATAATTGAGTGAAAGTTTGTTTGTAACAAACTCATAACCGAAATGTAACAAACTCGATATGACGTGGCATATCAAGGTGGTTTGTGAGGTTGATGTCCAACAACCCCCCCCCCCCCCCTCAAGTTGGAGGGTAATGATGAGATTACACCCAACTTGGAAATAAGATCATGATGCTTGAGACCCGATAAACTTTTGGTGAATACATCAGCCAACTGAAGATGAGAAAGAGTAAATGACAAAGAAATAAGACCTACCATCAACTTTTCACGAACAAAATGACCGTCCAAGTCAATATGTTTCGTTCTCTCGTGAAAGACGGGATTTTTAGCAATATGAATTGCAGCCTGACTGTCACACTTGACAGATATGGGAGTAAGATTGGGGACGTTTAAATCAGTAAGCAAACGAGTCAACCATGCAAGTTCAGCTGTAATCCGACGAAGAGACCTGTATTCTGCCTCTGCGGAGGACAAGGATACAGTGGGCTGCTTTTTAGACTTCCATAAGATGAGAGAATTTCCAAGAAAAACAACATAACCACTGACAGATCGACGGGTAAGGGGACAAGCCCCAATCCGCACCATAAAACCTCTGGATTGTGAAATTAGGGATATTATCAAGGAGGATACCCTGATTTGGAGCGGCAAAGAGATACTGGAGAGTGCGGAGAGCTGCTTTCCAATGGGTATCCCGCGGAGAAGACATGAACTAGCTAAGAAGCTGGACGGCAAAGCAAATATCAGCCGTGTATGAGTCAAGAAGTTTAGCTTCCCAACCAATTTGCGAAACTGGGACGGATCAGAGAGGAGAAGACCGGTATCAGCATCAAGTTTCATAGTATTGTCCAGAGGACTAATGGCGGATTTGCAGGACAAACAATCAAAGTCCTTTAAGAGATCCATTGTGAATTTGTGCTGAGTAACAGCAACACCAGTGGGAAGGGAGTGAAACTCCATGCCCAAAAAATAGTGAAGAGAACCCAAATCTTTGATTTTGAAGCTATCATTCAGATAGTCCTTTAATTGAGCGATTTCAGCATCATCATCACCAGTTATAAGAATATCGTCCACATACACAACCAGAAGCACCCTCTTAGAACCAATGCTCTTACTAAAAAGAGAGTAATCATTCAAAGAAGACACATAACCTCTTGAGCGGAGTGCAGAACTCAGCTTAGCATACCATTGGCGAGACGCCTGTTTTAGACCGTAAAGCGATTTTCTAAGCTTGCAAACCATGTTAGGTGTGGAGGAGTTGAGACCCGGGGGGAGTTTCATGTATATTTCTTCATCGAGATCCCCATGGAGAAAGGCGTTATTGACGTCTAATTGACTTATATTCCATCCCTTTTTCACTGCAACAGAAACTAAGCATCTGATTGTGGTCATCTTGACCACGGGAGAGAAGGTTTCGGTGTAGTCGATACCTTCCTTTTGTGTATAGCCTTTGACAACAAGTCGAGCCTTATACCTCTCAATGGAGCCATCTTCCCTATGCTTAACTTTGAACACCCACTTGCAACTAATGGCCTTCTTTTTAGGAGGCAAGGGAACAAGGAGCCATGTATCATTGGCTTCCAGGGCAGAAAACTCAACTGCCACAGCAGCTTGCCATTCTGGATAGATAATGGCCTTTGTGTAGTCAACTGGGTCCTGAACAGGGAGCAGTAAAGTATGGTATGACCTGTCTATGTTCCGGATGTTACAACAAACAATGGGTTTATGAGGTGAAGGAGAGATACAAAGGGAAGTAAGAGTATGAAAACAGGCATGAGAAGAAGAGGTTTGGGTTAAAGAACAGTGGTAATCTTGAAGATAAGAAGGAGGATGGGAGACTCTGGTGGAATGGCGAATTGGTGGGTCAGGGAGAGAAGCAGTAGCAGGAATAGTAGAAGGAATATTATTATTAGAATCAAGAATAATAGGAGAGACAGGGGTAGGGGAAACATTATCAGGGGGAGAAAAAGAAGGTAGATGTGTAAGATAAGTGTCTCTCACATATGGGAAAATAGACTCATGGAAAGTGACATCCCTAGATGTATAAACTAAAAAAGTCTCAAGATTGAGTAACTTGTAAGCTTTCTTCCCAAAGGGGTAACCAAGAAAAACAGAAGGAATGGCTCTTGGTGCTAGTTTATCTCGTCCGGGCTTAGGAGTGGAGCCATAACAAAGGCAACCAAAACTCCTCATGTGAAGGAGATCAGGGGGGATGTTGAAAGAGTAGTTCATAAGAAGATTTGTAGTGAAGAAGTTTTGTGGGGAGGCGGTTAATTATGTAGGTGGCGGTAAGGACACACTCACCCCAATACTTTTTAGGAAGCTTGGAATGAAAAATGAGTGCCCTAACTGTTTCCAAAAGATGTTTATGTTTCCTTTCTACCACTCCATTTTGTTGTGGAGTGTAAAAACAAGATGTTTGATGAATGATCCCATTATCGTTGAGGTATTGAGATGTGGAATTGCTGGAACCAAGTTCAAGGGCATTATCACTTCTAGTTGTAAGAACTTTCTTGTGAAATTGGGTAAATATCATAGCAATGAAACTTTTAATAAAGGGGAAGGCATTGCTTTTGCAACATAGCAAATGAGTCCAAGTGGTTCTTGTAAAGTCATCAACAATGGTAAGAAAATACCTAAAACCATTATATGTTTGTGTAGGATAAGGGCCCCAAAGATCAATGTGAATGAGTTGAAAAGGGGAAGTAGTCTGAATGCTACTGTGAGGAAAGGGGAGCCTGTGATGACGAGCTTTAGCACAAATAGAACAGGAATTAATAGCAGTTTCATTGATGGTTTGAGACTTACAAGCAGTAGTCACGAGATTTGTTTCAGTTTATACAAAGGGAGATGTCCCAATCTATTATGCCAAACAATTGCATTATTAATATTGACATTACTAACTGTAGTAAGAGTATTAGATGCACAAACAGCAGCAGAGGAATCATGATGCATAAGATGGAGATCTTTATGCATTTTCCCAAGCACGAGGGGCGTCTTTAGAGAAGAACCTTGCATGCAGCACAAATCAGGAGTGAAAACAATAGAAGATTTCAATTGCTTAGTCAATTTAGCAATGGACAAGAGGTTAAATTTGAAAGAGGGTGCATATAGGACGTTTTGGAGGGCAATATTTGTAGTTATAGGGACAGTGCCAATGGTGTTGATAGTTACAGAGTCTCCAGTGGGTAAAGAGATGATGTATAGACGAGGGATTGTTGTAACATCAGAAAACAGCGATTTATCATGACACATATGATCACTAGCTCCACTATCTAGAATCCAATAACTATGACAGAGTTTGAGGGAGATAGAAGAGGAATTACCAGCAAAGTTGGAGGAAGAGATCTGAGCAGAAGAATCAGAAGAATTAGACACAGGTTGATGCATATTCAGAAAAGCCCTGAATTTCTGCAGGATGTCAGGTTCAGCTTGTTGTGTTTCCTCAAATGCTCCAAGTATGCCATCCTGAACCTGCGCATTATTAGCCATCCTTTTCTTCTTGTTGATCAGAATGTAACATTTATCAACAGTGTGATTGGATCTCGTGCAGTAAACACACCCGCTGAACTTATTATCCTGTGCATTAGTGCACTGTTGCTGTCCACCTCCATTATCTCTACTCTGATTCTAATTGTTCTTGACATGGAAAGAAGCATAATCAGTTTGGAAGTGCGCTTCATTGCGACTTTCGCGCTGCCTTTCTTCCTGGACCAGATTATTATATACTGTAGATATGTAAGGGAGAGGATTTTGCATCAGGATAGTTTCTCGAATAACAGAATAGCTGTCATTGAGGCCCATTAAGAACTGAACAACACGACAATCTTGCTGGAACTTGAGGCGTTTTGCTTTAGCTCCACAGGCACAAGTACACGAACACTCGGTGTCTAAACTCATGGAATCAATCTCATCCCAAATCACCTTGAAATTGGTGAAGTATGCGGAAATTGTATCATTACCTTGAGAGAAATCGGACAATTTCTTGTGAACTCCGAACAATTGAGCACCGTTTGATTGACCGAATCGTTCCTCGAGCTGCTCCCAAGCTGATTTCGCAGTAGTGGAATAAAGAATTGATTTTGCGATTTCGTCGGAGACGGAGTTTAAAATCCACGAAAATACGATGTCGTTGTTGCGTTGCCAAGTCTTGGCTGTTGGATCAGTTGCTGCAGGTTTCGGGATTGTGTCATCAATAAACCCTAATTTGTTCTTCGCGGACAATGCGATTTGCATTCCTCTCTTCCATCCTCCAAAATTAGCTCCATCAAAGGGATTCGTGACAAGCTTTGTCATTACTAAGTCGGATGAATTGATGAAAAGAGGATTATCAGGAGTAATTGTTGAATTTCCAGACATTTTGAATTGCGAGAATTAATCTGAGATTTTGTTGATTTTCTTTCGTGATTTTAACAGAGTAAAGCGGAATTTGAGAAGAAAAAGGCGGGAAAATAGAACCTAGTGCTCTGATACCATGTTGATTTGATCGACCACCATGGATGTAGCTTGGATAGAATGCTGGAAGAAGTAGTAGAAACTTGCAGTAAGATAGAAGAAAGCAGGCTAAATAAAATGGATTGTAATATTGAATGAATCAGTTATGAATACATATGTGTAATTATATATATATACAGAATAATTGAGTAAAAGTTTGTTTGTAACAAACTCATAACCGAAATGTAACAAACTCGATATGACGTGGCATATCAAGGTGCTTTGTGAGGCTGATGTCCAACAAAAAAATTAGAAAAATTCCTTGTGAGACCGTCCCAATAATGTGAAACGTAATTAGAGGGTTCGAACCAACAAAACAAAAATAAAACCCAAACATGCACTTAATAGGGTTCGAACCCACGCTCTTCTCATCATCTAGTTACTTAATAACAGGGTTCGAATCCACACACTTCAGTTACATTTCACAAACTATCTTGTGGTACGGCCCAAGTAAAAAAAATGTAGACTTAAGAATTTAAAATTTTAAAAATTAAAGAAAATTAAAATTAAAGAACAAATATTTTTGACCCGTATATATACAAAATACACCTAATATAGTTACACTAAAAATAAAAATATCTTTCGAAAATATCTTTTTGAAACATCTTAAATTTTTTTTTCTAAAAAAATAATAATAAAGTAAAAATAAAGTTTACAAAACAGAATAGAATATAAATAAAACTATATAAATAAAGTATAAATATCGTATAAATACACTACAAATATGTATTGGGGTACAAATAAACAAAAAGTATAAATAAAGTAATATACTAAGACTGTATAAATACATAACTATAACCTACGTATAAAATACAGTATAAAAATACGTAACAAAACATGTTGGGGTATAAAAATACGTCACTATAACACTAAAGTATAAATATATTTAGAATACAATACTGTATAAAAATACACGTCCAATATGGGATATAAAAATGCACGTATAATAATATGGAGTATTAAATTTGAAGTTAATAAAAAAACAAACAAAAAAACAAAAAGAGTTGACCAGATGAGAAATTAGGTGAGAGTTACGAAAAGGCTACACTTACACCTCATGTATGAAAAATTCATACACAGCTAATCAGAAATTGACACATGTTATTTGTGATTTAATTAGTATAAGGTTAGCTTAGTAATTTCACACGTTTAGTTAAGTTCTTACCTTAATCTAGTTAGGTTAATTTTAGGAAGTTTTTATTTTCGATATTTCTCCTACCACCTTTCAATTTTTAAGTAATTTTACTTTAGTTAATTTTCATTTTAATTCTGATTTATTTTGGGTAAATATTATTTCTTATTATATTTTCTAAATCTTGCTTTTATTTTATTGTTAAATGATGAATAATCATGGTTATTTTTTCTATTACTCTATTAATAAATTTTTTTCGATTTTATAATTTTTTATTTAAACATAAAATCGATGACTTTAGGTGTTATAGAAAGTTAGTCATTATTTTATTTTTATCATTTCTTAGATTTTCTTATTAAAGAGAAATAGTAAATCATTAAAAAAACACTCTGTTATACTTTTTTATCATTCGTATTTTTTCGGTCTTATTTTTTTTAAACACAAAAAAAATGCTTTACTAACAAAAAATATATGTATTCATTTTTAACACAAAAATCAACATCTTTTAAAATGTTTTGGAAATGTTTTTTTAGTTGTTATTCAAAAAACGAAAATAATAAATAAATGATCAAATAAAATAAAAAGGGGAAATTTGAAATGTCAAGTAATTAAACGAAAATAAAATAAAACAATAAATTAGGGATATTGTCTCCTAAGGCTTAACCATAGTAGTAGAATCATTTTGTTTCCAAAATTTTAGTTTACATATTTTATAAGGAGTACTATTAAAGAGTTTAATCATGTTTTTATTATCAATTAAAACGAAATAGGAAATAATTTTGATTACTTTATTTTATTAATGAAAAGAAAAAGAAAAAACAATAAAAGAATTATTAGAATATTTAATTTTAATTTACAAAATAATCTAGTTCTTTAGGTGTTCTTTTCTTATTGGATGAATATAATTAAGCTACCTTTAATTTCTTAATTCACGTAATATCTAGTTTTAATATAGAAATGAAAAAAAATGTAAGTTTGTTACTTGTGTTCCTCTTTTTGGATGAATATAATTAATTTATCCTTTTTGCACAAAAAATCCAAAAAAAATAATTATGAACAACGGATTTATAATTAAATAAAATAATCATAATAATTGTTTATTTATTTTTAAATCTAACTAATATTAAATGATAATTAATTAAGTAAACATATAAAATAAAGAAGTCTAACAATTTCTCTAATTAAAATAAAGGTCACAAAAATAAGTGAAATGTAATTAAGATGAATAACAAAAATAAAACTTTCTAAAATTAATTAAAGATCTAAAATTACTAATCTAACATTAAACTAACCATATTTTGTTAACTCACATATGACACATGACAAGTTCTTATTAGTTGTGTATGAAATATGTTGTACACGCTACGCAAGTGTATCATCTTCCAGAGAGTTAGGTGGGAAGGTGAATGAATGAGAATCTTCCAAAAGATAGATTCGGCAGGTGATAGAGTACACTCATTGTATTGGGAGTTTGTAGAAAGATGATACACTTACACGACGTGTATGACATTTCTCATACACGACCAATCATATTGCGCCACGCGTTTATTTTTGTTTAATCTAAGGTGGGGGTTAGTTAGTAATTTTACATGATTAGTTAATTCTTAACCTTAATCTAGTTAAGTCAAATTAGGAAATTTTTTATTTTTGTTTTTGTTTTACGCATTACAATTTTTCATATTATATATATATATTAAAAAAATATTAATTTTTTCGAAAATAATATAATTTTTGAAAATTTAAAGGTAAATTATCATAATTTATAAATTTATAAAATCTAGTTTTTATCTAATTTTTTATCTTAATAAATTAACTTTAAAACAAAAAATTACTTAAAATGAAAAAATGTACAATGCTTTAAAATTTTTACATAATAATAATACTCCTTATAGTAAACAATTAAGCTTTTCGACAATTTTACAGTAAATTAAAAAATATTATTCGATTACCAAATCAATATTTTTGAGAATATTTGGTAATATTTTCGTAATTCCTGTAGGAAAGATTTAGAAAATATAAAAAATTCGGAAATATATATGGAGTAATAAATATTTCGATAGATAAAATAATTTAGAAAATATAATCTTCCTAACAATATAATTATATATATTCTGAATATTTAATTATTTTCGCGGTATTATAAAGTATCTTATTACGGAGTATATACTATTAAACGAATTAGGCTTAAAACGTATATTAATATTATTATAATATAAACACTCAAATTAAAATTAAATCATTTATTATCTCTTTGATTGTAGAATGATTGGGTAAATTAACCAATTAATTTAACAAAGTAATACGGAGTATATTTAATTACAATGTGACACATATAAGAAATATTTTCAATTAATATTCCATTCAATTCCATTCTTTTCTATATATGAAGCATCATATCTTTTCGTGTAATCTTTTAAATATTTTTGTATAATCTTCTACGAATTATATATACATATATATAATTTTTATATTTATATAATTTTTTTTGGAACCGTATAATTTTGTTTATACATTAATTTTTTGTTAAACTTGTAATTTATAGTATATTAAAAGTCTGTATAACCTTATTTTAAATTTAATTAATGAAAACATTACTTTTAAATTTTGTTTTTTTATCGATTTTTTAATAATTAATTAGTACCATTAAAAAAATAAAAATAAAAAGATTATTTCAAAAAAAAATGGATATACAATAATTCCTCCAAACAACTATGATTTTTCCATTTTTATTCAAATGTGAGGGATTAAAATAATAAGTGGAAAAATCATAGTGGTTTGATTAATTGAAAGTTGAACATAACAAAAAATCTATACACATTTGCTTTGAATAAAGATAATTATAAAAAAATAAAAATATTAAAACTTTCTACAATTAACTTAACTACTTCATGATTTAGTAACAAATTAAATAAATGTGTGAAATTACTAACCTAACCCTAAACTAATCACCCAAGGTTAAAAATAATTTGACATATGGCACAATATGGTTGGCCGTGTATGAAATTCTCATACACACCGTGTAAGTGTAGCCTTTTCGGAGTTTGTACACCATCAATGTAGATATGTCACTTGTCTACCCAAAGGAATCTACCTTTTGCAAGATTCCTCATTAATTCATCTTTTCACCTAACTCTCACCTAATTACCTCTTTTTTTTCTTTTTTTTATTAACTTCAAATTTAATATAAATAAAGTATAAATAACGTATAAATACACTACAAATATGTATTGGGGTATACATACACAAAAAATATAAATCAATATATATTAATAAAGCAGGAACTTTTCGAGCGATATGATTGGTCGGAGTTTTTTAAATTATTTAATAAAAAGTTTTAATATATTTTTTAATTTAAATAAGAATATAAGAATTTGTATAGGATAAATTAATCCTACTCCACCTCAGATTTAAGCGATATTAGATTCGTATAGGAAAAAACAATCCTACTGCACCAAAGATTAAAAAAATTATCACTATATAAACAGTCAATTATCACCTCAAAATATTACAAAAATTTAACAGAAACCGCGTGGAACGTGTAGTCAGTTCTATTTGACGAATTTTTAAATATTTACGAGTTGATGAAGTTATCGCATATCAAAAAATTATGATGAGTTGATGAAATTCTATATCAAAAATAAGAGACATCGTTCGTTTTTTAGATATTAACTAAAAAAATTTGTCTTATAAAAACTCTTAAAGCTATAAATTTAAGTAAAGTTATCTACATCGAGAAATTATAATAAGGTGATGAAATTTTACTATATAAATACAGAGTAAAAGCAATCATTCATCTTTAGATATCAACGAAAAATCTTTTGATCGAGTCCTAAAAGAACTTTTTGAGACTATAAACTAAGTAAAATTATCTCACGTCGAAAAACTGTGATGAAGTGATGAAATTCTACATTATCAATAAGAGAAATTATTCGTTTTTAGATATTAATCAAAAATCTTTTGAATCTTATAATACTTCTCTTAAGGCTATAAATTAAACTACCGAAGATGTCTTGGTCCAGTGGTTAAGACCAGGTGCTCTGGGACAGTAGGTCTCAGGTTCGAATCCCCCTCCCCCTATATTGTAATGCGACTAGATGCGCTCTTCTTAGTACAAATTATAAGAGTAATAGTTCAACCTTAATAATTTAGATTTAATTAGATAAAGCTATCTCACATGTTTGAGTCTTAAAAAAACTTGGAAGACTAGAAACTTGAGTACAATTTCGATAACTTGGAAGACTATAAACTTGAGTACAATTTCTCACATCGAAAAATTATTACGAAGTCTGAGTTTAAGTAAAAATTTCTCTTTCGAGTCTTAAAAAGGCTCTTAAGACTATAAATGTGTTTGAAATTTTCCCATATCAAAAAATTATTATAAAGATATGAATTTCATATTATTTGCTCGAAAAAGTAATGAATATATTACCTATAGAAATAGTAAAATCATTTCTTAGATATCAACAAAAAAATCTTTTGATCATTAATCTCTTAAGACTAGGGGTGTCAACGATCAGAGCCGGCTCGTAGAGCCCTCGGAATCGGCTCGGTCAAAGCTCGGCTCAAGCTCGGTCAAAACGAGCTCGAGCTCGAGCTCGAGCCGAGCTTGTTCAAATCCGAGCCGAACCCGAGCTCAGTAAGGCTCGGCTCGGAAGCTCGTTTGGGCTCGTTTTTTCGTTTTTTACATTATAAGTTTAATAATTTTAAATTCTAATGATTCAAAATACATGTTTATTTGATATTTATAATTATTATACTTTAAAATTTTGTAACAATATTTTTTTGTCTTTTAAAAAAGTCACTTTTAGTTATATATATATATTTATAAAGCGGCGAAAAAATATATAGGTAAACGAGCTTGATACGAGCTCGAGCCGAGCTCGAGCTTTTTACGAGCCGAGCGCGAGCTTCAATTTTTTGAGCTCGACGATCTTCGAGCCGAGCCCGAGCTCGAGTTCGAATTTACGAGCCGAACCCGAGCCCACCTGAGCTCGAGCTCAGATCGGCTCGTTTACACCCCTACTTAAGACTATAAATTATGATAAGCTGATTAAATTATATATTATAAATAAGAGTAATCATTCGTCCATAGATATTAACCAAACATCTTTTGAATCTTAGAAAAATTCTATCTCACATCAAAAAATTATATAATAGGGCGATGAATTTTCATCATATAATTAGTCCCTAAATATCGACAAAAATTAAAGAGCTTTTAAGACTAGAAAATTAAGTAAAATTATCTCACATTGAAAGAATAATGTCAATAACATCATATGTATAAATTAGATATTTCTTCCTTCTATAATTTGTAGTTATAAGTAAAAAGTGAGGTTAATATAGTAAAAAAATCAAATAAAAAATATTTGCGATAGGAAGAAGATAGAAAGAGAACGAAAATAGAATATGAAATAAGATAGAAGGAAGTACTCTTAAGTATAATTGTACCAAAGATTATTATAAGGGGATGATCATATGATTATAAATTGAAGTCATTATTGGTTCTTAGATATCAATTATCAACACAAATATTTACCGAGTATTGTCTTAAAGAGAGATATTACCAGTTTTAATTACAATGCACACATATAATTTAATTTGACGTTTACCGCATATACGACCTCCCAAAAAACACATTCACGTATGTGGATAGTATTCTTTTACTATTAGACATTCTCTTACCTTCGACTTACTTTTTACTGTTACGTAGTCTCACAAATTTATACAATCTTCTAACTTGGTGTCATTATCCTTGTCACTAAAACCGACCCGTGCATCGCACGGGCTTTCCAACTAGTAAATTAATATACTAAGACTTTATAAATACGTAACTATAACATACATATAAAATACAGTGTAATAATACGTAACAAAACATATTGGGGTATAAAAATACGTCACTATAACACTAACATATAGATATATTTAGAATACAACACCATATAAAAATACTCGTATAATATGGGATATAAAATACACGTATAAAAATATGAAGTACTACATTTTTATTTATACTCTATTACGTTTTGTAATCTTTGTTTTCACTTTATTTTTATTTTAAATTTTTTATAGAAAAAAAAAATTAAGATGTTCTAAAAACAATATTTTCGGAAGGTATTTTTTTAGTAGAGTAACTATATTAGGTGTATTCCGGATGTATACGGGTTAGAAATATTTGTTCTTTAATTTTAAGTTTCTTAAATTTTTTAAATTATATTTTTTTACATTTTTTAATTTTGTAAATTCTTAAGTTGACATTCCACCTTAATTATTTAGTAACCATTTGTTTTGGTAAAAATTTACCGGGTTTCGATTCGGGTTGTGGGCTAAAGCGATCGAACTAAGGCCAACAAACTAATAAGTAAATTGAACCTACAAGTATGAAACGCGAAAGGAAAACAAAGAGACACAAGAATTGGTGACGCGGAAACCCAATGTGGGAAAAACCGCGGGGGGAGTCGGAATCCCGCCAAAGTATCAACTATGAACGACTTGGGGTAATCTGAAATACAAAGTATCGACTTTTAACTATTGAGGGTTTGAATTTTCAAGTATGCCTTTTGAAGTGGGGTTGAAGTGTGTTGAATGATGAATGACCTTCTGCCTGGTGATCGTTTTGGGGTTTATACTCCTCTTCCTTCTGTTTCCTTGATTCCCTCCTGCTCTGGTGGATCTGTCCCTAGATTATAAAGAGTTGTTTGCTGACCCTTTCCTTTGCTTAGGATAGGGCTCTTCTTGGTGTTGGATCATTCCCGGCCCATCTCTGTACTCGGCTGTTGGTTGGCCCAATTTTGGTATTGGGCTTTATCTCTTGTGCTGACTTTCTCTTGTGTCGGGTTTCCGGCTTTTACGACTTTGACTTTTGACTTTCGAATATTATTCCATAGTTTCTTCGTGTGTGACTTCTTGACTTTCTGACTTCAAATACTCCACATCATTTTTTAAGAACGCGGAATTTATCCCAAACAAATGCCCCCAAATTTCCGACTAAGTTCATCTTAAGCGGGAATTTATGTTCGTGTTGTTCTCAGTTGGTGACGATTTTCTTTCGCAGAGTTTGTCTTTCAGTCTACTTTCCTCGTTTTTCCAACTGACTGCTCTTCTTCCCTCATGATGATTTCACCCTCTCCCTCTTTAATTACTCACTCTTCCCCATACCATCTCCATCTCTTTAATCCACTCAACTTTTCTCTCTCTCTACTTACTCCCATTCCTCCTTCTTCTTTCTTACCCCTATTCTTTCAAAATTCAAATCACTTTCGCCTCCCTCGTCTCCCGTCGTTCGTTGCCGTCGTTGCACTGTGCTCAGGTGAATTCCTTTCCTTCCTGCTTTTCATTGTTCCCCTTTTTTCTTTTTTAACGATGGCCCCGAAATCCAATCGTAGCAAACCTTCTACCCCTCCGGCTTCTTCCTCATCGTCCTTATCGATGACGTTTTCTCCTTCTAACATCCTGGGCAAGACACACTCTTGCGATTCTAGCTTTTCCCCCAAGGATCTTTCTTTCATCAGAGAGGTCTTCGGATTTGGTGAGGGGATTGAGGTTCACATCCCTTCACCTGGGCAGAGAGCGGACTCTATCCTTCCTGGGTGGGTCTGCATGTATGCCTACCCCTTCCTCTTGGGTTTGCGCTTTCCTTTCCCTCCTCTTGTTCAGGAGCTTCTGAACTATTACAAACTAGCCCCTTGTCAGCTGGTCCTTCAAACCTGGAGGGTATTATTGTCCTTCTGCGTGCTGAACCATCGCCATCAGAAGGACTTCTCTCTGCGCGATGTCTGCGCTGTGTTCCAGGTGCGGCCCCTGGGACGTGGCCAGGTGACGATGCGCGTAAAGGACAAGAATTTCCCTGGTATAATCTTCCCCTCCAATCCTCCAGACGCAGATTGGTTCAGAGACTTTGTCTTTGTGAGGACTGATTCCCTTCTTCCCTTTCCCCATGACTATCTCTACTCAGAGTGGGGTCCTGTCACAGGTACTCATCGTGTCTTTGGTTCTTAAATCTTCTTACACACTTACGTTGCTTACTGGTTTCATGTTACAGGTTTGCAGCAGCTTAAGGAGGTGACACCCATTCTCGACTTTGCTGCCAAGCTTTCCAGTTTGAATTCTGAGCAACTCGCCTTCAATAACCTCTTTGTCCCTTCTGGTAACGGCGCTTGTTCTCCCATAGCTGACGCCATGTCTCCTGGTGAGGGATAGTTTGCTGAATGTGTCGGTATCTTATGTTTTTTGGTGTGTGTGTGACTGATTTTGCCTTTGCTTCCATTAGGCAATTCCAAAGCTCCGATGACCTTGGACCGGGTTAGGGCCAAGAGGAAGAGCATGGCTACTCGCTCGTCCTCCAGGATGGGTTCTGGCTCATCCCCTGCCCCTTCAACCAGTTCCAAAAGGAAGCGTAGCCTCACTCCTCCTGCACGAGTTGGTTCTGCATATGAGAATCCTGTGATCCACGTGCCTGATTCTCCTCAGCCCTCCGTTCCGCACTCTGCTGAGTGTGATCCGGATGACATTCTGTTGTCCTTTCCCAAATATTTTGGGACTATCAGGGACCTGAAGGATCTAGCTCCTCTGGATCAGCTCCTCTTTCCCGGTTCAGAAGTGGTGATGGCCAGGGAACCCCTCATTGAGGTGGCCACTCACATTTTTGTCCATGCCTTTGAGGTAACTTTTCCGCTCACATTTGTTTGCTTAACCCCTGAATTCTTTATTTTCTTTGGTACCATGCTGATGATGGTCGTCCTTCTGGTCAGGCTCTTCAAATGGCTTTGTTTCTGAAAGGTGGGGTATCTCACCTCAGAGACCTGGGGAGCCGGCTGCAGTCTGAGAATGCTCATCTATCTGAGGAGGTGGGCCATGCCAGGGCGGAGGCCCTGAGGCTGGAGGAGAAGGCTGCCAAACTGGAGGAGGAGGCTGCAAAGTTGAGGGGGGAACTGGACCAGGCCAATGGACAGCTTGCTGAGGGGGAGAAACAGAAGGTGGCTGTGGAGGAGATGCGGGCTGAGCTTGCTAAGGTTTAGGATGTCAATTCCAACCTTCAGGAGAAGGTGGTCACACTGCAGGAGAACATGGAAGGGGCTCTCAGCTGGTCTGCTCTGAGTACCGAGATCCAGATGGTTAGCGCCTTCTCCAAAGGAAAGCACGTGAGCTGAGACCTGGCTGCTCTGAAGAAGAGGATGGAGGAAGAGTTCCCCAACGGCTTTGATCTGGAGATGCTTGCTGGGGGCGAGGAGGAGGTTGTGGAGGAGTCGGTTTCCTCCCCCCCCCAGCAGCTCAAGAGGCGCCTAAACCCGTAGATGCTGATGCCATGATTGTGGAACCCCTTGCTTCTCTCCCTCCTGAGGAGGAAAATATCTAGGCTGTTCAGCCTGTTACTTTCTGCTGTCTTTGCCCTGCGTGGCATAAAAAATACTTTGTTAAAGTTTGATTTGTTTTGGATTTTCTTCTGCTCAAGGGAGCAGAATACCTGAATTTTACCTCTGCTCGGGGGAGCAGAGGGTTTGAACTTTGTTAGGATGCAATGTTTTTATTGCACTTGTTTGCTTACTCTGTGATGTTTCTGTGTTTTGATTATCGTCGTCTGTTGTGTGCATGCCTTTGTTTGTATGGTCGACCCTTGATAGGTGGTGGCCTGGGATTTTGTTCACCCACTCAGTCAGAGGTGCCACGCTTTGCGTGGGTGTTGAGTGGCGCAGGAGACTTGTAATGTCCTGGTTGTAGACACTCAGCACAAGACGCACGCCTTCTGTGGAAATTATACATTCCACCAGATCAGTTACCCATATCAGTTGGCAAAATAATCGATAAAGGATGAAAAATTTATCTTGTTTGAAGGTGTTAGTGAGAGAGAATTATATCTTTAAAACGTGTGAGGGCAAAAATCAATTTCATGGGTGCGTGAAAGGGGATAAATAGAAACATGTGACAGGAAACTCAAAGAGTGCAACAAAATTAGGTTTTGAAAATATGTGAAAAGGTTTTGGAAATTTTGAGATAAAAGAAAACGAGTTTTTTTTTGTTTTTAGGTTATGCAGAAATCTGATCAAGTTTTGAGACATGAAAATGAGCTAAGTCTAAAGTTTTTTTTTTCTTTTTTTTTTTAAATTAAATTCCGTCTCAGATGTCAAAAATCTTGCAACCTAAAGGACATTTTGAAAGGTAAGGTAGAGTTTCAAAGACAGCAGATATGATTACCTGGACTCTGGTGGAAGTGTATCCGGCAAATTGAATACCTTATTTCTGGCGACAGTGGCCTATACTTCTGGTGATTTTTACTCAGCAGAAGTATTTTTTCAGATGTACTATGTTCCAAGGTTTTTGGATAATCTCTCCTTCCATGGTCATGAGTTGGTATGCTCCGTTTCCAACTATTTTCTCCACTTGGTAGGGTCCTTCCCAGGTGTAGGCGAATTTCCCTGCCCGCTGGTTTCTGGTGTTCTGGAATACTCTTCTGAGGACCAGATCTCCTTCTTGCAGGACTCTGACTTTAACATTCTTGTTGTAGCTTCTGGCGACTGTCTGCCTGTAGGAGGCCATTCTGATCTGAGCATCAGTTCTGAGTTCATCTATGGTGTCTAAGCTGTTTGTCATTTCCACCTGGTTTCTTTCTTCTGTTATGCAGCCATATCTGTGGGTGGGTACTCTCACCTCTGCAGGGATGACCGCTTCAGCACCAAAGACCAAGCTAAAAGGCGTCTGTCCTGTAGCCACCTTGGGTGTCGTTCTGTCGGACCACAGCACCAAAGGGAGCTCCTCTGCCTATCTGCCCCCTGCCTCCTCTAGTCTCCTCTTCAGATTATCCATCACAATTTTGTTGCTAGATTCCGCCTGACCGTTGGACTGAGGATTTCTGGGGGTAGACTTGTTTAGGGCGATATTCCACCTGGCACAATAGGCCTCCATTTTGTTGCCAATAAATTGGGACCCGTTGTCGCAGATGATTTCTGAGGGAACGCCGGCAGATAATGTTACGCTTAATAAAGGATATAACCTGCTTCTCAGTCACCTGAGGGAACGCTTCTGCCTCTATCCACTTGGAGAAGTAGTCGGTCATTGCAAGCATGAACACTTTATTATTTCCTGGTGCTCTTGGTAATTTCCCCACAATATCCATTCCCCACTTCATGAAAGGCCAAGGGGAGATTATTGGATGTAGTGGTTCTGCTGGCTGGTGGTTGACCAGTGCGTGTCTTTGGCAAGCGTCGCATTTTTTAACATACTCTTTGGCGTCTCTGCGCATTGTTGGCCAATAATAGCCTTGGCGAAGTGCTTTGTTGGATAGACTCTTGCCCCCTGCATGATTTCCACACTCTCCGGTGTGGAGATCATGCAGTACCATCTCTGCCTCTTCTTGACTTAGGCATCTCAAGTATGGCCCGGCGGGCGATCTTTTGAATACCACGCCATCAATGAGGGTATACCTGGATGCTTTCATCCGGAAACTTCGGGCTTCTCTTTTGTCTGCCGGCAGAATATCATCTTGCAACCAATCCTTGTAGGGTTTTCTCCAGTCTGAGATTGCCTCCTGCTCTGCTGTGGTGCTGCAGATTCTTGCTTCCTGAAACCATTGCATCCCCTGATCTGGTGGATCCCCTTCTGGTGTTTCCCACTTCCCTGCGTCTGCGTTTCTCCAGATTGCTGGCTCTAGCACGTGGACTATGGGTATGGTGGACACTTCTCCTGGTTTGAAGGTTGCCCCCAGGGTTGCTAAGGCGTCTGCTTCCACGTTTTGCTCCCTTGGAACTTGGCTGATCGAAAATTCTTCGAACTTTTGGGAGAGACTCTTTGCCACTTCAAGGTAAGCTACCATCTTGGAATCCTTTGCTGCGTATGAGCCATTCATATGGTTCACTATTAGTTGGGAGTCACCATATACCTCCAATCGCTTGATTTTGAGGTCCAGGGCCAGCTGGAGCCCTAAGATTAGTGCTTCATATTCTGCTTCATTGTTCGTTGTTCGGAACTCGCATCGCACTGCTTGGACTATGAGATCTCCCTGAGGTGACTTGAGTACCAATCCTGCTCCAGATCCTCTCATGTTTGAAGCGCCGTCTACATTAAGCCTCCACACTTTTTCGCCCTTGTCCTCTTCCAAGAGAGTGATGTCTTTCTCTGCTTGCGTCTGCAGCATCGGGCTGAAGTCGGATATGAAATCTGCTAACGCTTGAGACTTGATTGCTGTTCTGGGAGCAAACTTCAAATCAAAGCCACTCAAGTGCATGGACCATTTCGCCATCCTGCCTGACAACTCGGGTTTTCTCATAATAGTTTTTAGTGGATAGTTTGTTATTACAGATATAGTATGTGATTCAAAATAAGGACGCAGTTTATATGATGTTGTGACGAGCGCGAGTACGAGTTTTTCAAGGGATGTGTACCTGGTCTCTGCAGGGAGCAGAGACTTACTGACATAGTAGACGGGATGCTGTGCTCCTTCGTGTTCCCTTACCAACACTGCACTGACTGCCACCTCTGTTACTGATAGATACAGGAAGAGCGGCTCTCCAGGTTCCGGTTTTGACAAGAGTGGTGGAGTGCTCAAGTAGTGCTTCAGTTCCTTGAATGCTCTTTCGTGCTCCTCCGTCCAGTCGAATCTCTGAGCCTTCTTCAGGACATCATAGAATAATCGGCATCTGTCTGAGGATCTGGAGATAAACCTATTCAGGGCGGCAATTCTTCCAGTCAACCGTTGCACATCTTTCGGTTTCTGTGGAGACTCCAACTGCAGGATGGATTTGATATGCTCTGTACTGGCTTCAATTCCCCTCTGGGTGACCATGTACTCTAGGAATTTTCCACAGGATACCCCGAACGTGCACTTGGAAGGATTCAACTTCATCTGGTACTCTCTCAGGGTGTTGAAGGTGTCTTCCAGATGCGCTGCGTGCTGTGAGGCTTGCTTCGACTTGACAACCATATCATCAATATATACCTCCATGGTATCGCCAATTTGCTTCTTGAACATCATGTTGACTAGCCTCTGGTCGGTGGATCCTGCATTTTTCAGACCAAAAGGCATAACATTGTAGCAATAGATACCTCTCTCGGACCTGAAGGCGGTTTTCTCCTGATCTGCCGGATGCATTTTGATTTGATTGTACCCACTCCACGCGTCAAGGAAGGTCAACATCTCATGGCCTGCTGTGGCGTCTACCATGGCATCTATGTGCGGCAGAGGAAAGGGATCTTTTGGGCACGCCTTGTTTAAATCGGTGAAGTCGACGCACACTCTCCACTTGCCATTCTTTTTTGGGACTACCACCACGTTGGACAACCATTCTGGATACTTTACTTCTCTGATTTTTCCAGCAGCCAGCAGGTTATCCACCTCCTGGTTGATAACTTGATTTCTCTCTGGAGCAAACTTCCTCCTTTTCTGCTGGATTGGCTTGTAGCTTGGGTCCACACTTAACCTGTGGGTTATGATGCTTGGATCTATTCCTACCATATCATCATGGGACCAAGCAAAACAATCCATGTTAGTTTTTAATAATTCAATAAGGTTTTGTCGTGTATTACCTGTGCATTCCGACCCGATCAACACTTTTCGCTCAGGATGGTGCTTGTCTAGGTTGACTTCATCTACCTCTGCCTGAGGGGGTTCGAGATACTCTTGCAGGGGTAGGTGAAGGCTCTGTAGTTGCTATGCTGGAGGACTTGCCGTCTTCTTCAGCGCCACTCTGTAGCAGTCTTTGGCCTCCCTCTGATCACCACTGATCTTCTGTACTCCCCAAGGCGTGGGAAACTTCAGACATTGGTGGTAGGTGGAGGTGATGGCTTTCATCTCATGTATCCACGGTCTTCCCAGTATCACGTTGTAAGTAGAAGGACCGTCAATGACCAAATACCGTACTTGCTTGTTTACGCCTCCTGCGTAGGTGGGAATCGTAATCTCTCCCAGGGAGTATTTAGTTTCCCCACTGAAGCCTAAAAGAGGGACCGCCTTTCTGCTCAGGTCCTCCTTGCTGAACCCCATGTTCTGCAGAGTCTCTAACATAATTAGGTTAATAGAGCTTCCGGTGTCCACCAGTATTTTCTTCACACTACAGTTCCCTATGGAGAGCGTGATGATTAGGGCGTCGTGGTGAGATTCTGAAGATGGTTCTGCATCAGATTCGTCAAAGGTGACGGATGGGAGGTCTGGACAGCTAATTCTGCAGGAGTATTCTGGTTTGTCTCCCTTGGACTGGAAAGCGTGCCTCTTGGCTGCTGAATAAGTTAGGCCACACAATTCCGATCCACCTGTGATCACATTGACGACTCTGGTGCACAGCGGAGGAGGCGAGGGCAACACCTGATCTGCCGCATTTACCCTGCTAGAGCTTCTGGATATCAGATGATCCAGGTTTCCTTGGTCGTAGTGGAACTTCACTTCCTTCCTGAGGAGGACACATTCTTCGGTGTTGTGCCCAATGTCGTCGTGAAACTCACACCTCTTGCTGGCATCCCGACGGTCGTTGGCATATTCTTGTCTCCTGGGCCACCTGACTTTGCGCCCCAACTCTTTCAGGGCCTTGAGTAGACCAGCAAGGTTGGTAGAGAACCCGTACTCACTGATTTTAGGTGGGAGTGCGGGGCTCTCCTTCCAATGCCTCTCCTCAGAAACTTTGTGCACACTCCTGTCATAGGGCTTGGACCTTTCGCCTCTCTTCTCTGCTGGTGCCTTTCTGGAGACATGCTCAGAACCATAGGTAGCTCTTCTGGGGCCCGAATCTTCCTCCAACCTGATGGCCGCCATTGCTTTGGTTTATACATCTTCAAATGTAGCACATGGATACTTGGTGAGATCTTTGTAAAGATCCGAATCTTGGAGGAGCCCTTGACGAAAGGCTTCTATGGCGGTGGCTACATCACATCTGGGAATAGTCACTTTCTCTCTGTTGAATCTATTGAGAAAATCTCGCGTAGATTCCTCGAATTTCTGCACCACCCTGTACAGATCGCTGGTCTGCTTCTCGGGCTTTCTGCTGCTGGCGAACTGCTGGTTGAAGGTGTTGACCAGATCGGCAAAGGAGGTGATACTTCTATTTGGCAGGCCCACGAACCAGTGAAGGGCTGCCCCTGAGAGGGTGGAGCCAAACCCCTTGCACATGCAAGCTTCCTTCAGAGGCCCCGTGGCGGTTACCACCATTATTTTTTGCTTGTATTGGTTGATATGGTCCAAGGGGTCTGCAGTGCCATCATAAAGCGTCATGGCTAGTGGCACAAAACCCTTGGGCACAGCAACGCCAGCCAAGTCGTCGGTGAAGGGCGAGTCTGCATAGCTGTCTCTGGCTGCTCTCTCCAAAGGGCGTGGCATTCCGGGGATTTTGCTGATCAGCTCCCTCAGCTCCTTCAGTTCTTGGTATTGCTGGTCTGCAGCACCGTTTGTTCCTGCAAGAGGGTTAGGAGAAGGAGGAAAGAAACTGAAAGGGGTACTTCCTGTCTGGGGTCCTCCAAGGTGGCGACTGATCGGGGGTGGAGGCGGAAGGGACATAGTCACTGCAGGCTCGGGCCGCCATCCTGATGCCACCTGAGGTGAGTTCTGAGACGGCCAAGCTGCTTCAGGGTAAGGGCTGGCGACCATGGGATTGACCGTTACTCTCAGCTGCCATCCGGATGCTTGCTGACTGGGGGTAGGTGCCCTACCCAACTCTGGTGGGAGGCGGTTGTTGGCTGGGGTGTGCACTCCTGGCGAACTTACCGGCGGCCATTCTGGTGCTCGATGAACGGAGGTACCTGCAAAAGACAATGGATTAGCCTCTCGATTTTCAAGGCTAAAGAAAGGATTACCTGCAATGGGGGCAGATCCATGAGTCAAGTAGCCCAGCCCTCTGGGTATTATGGCTTGGCTAGGCGGTGCCAACTCCAAATCCAGCCTGGTAACCAACTCCTGAGGGAATGACTTGGAAATTTGCCCACTGGTGACAGACTCTCTGTGGGAGCTTGGTGTTTCCTCAGGCGTCGTGAACTGGACCTCGGGTGACGACTGGATTGGTACAGGTGGTGGTTTCGACGCCGCCTTTATCTGAGCCTTGATGTCCCAGTTGTCCTTCTGCAGGGTCTTCACCGCCTGGCATAGAGTGTTGATCCCCTGGAGTATCTCTGCCATGGGATCTGGCGCTAACAGAGTTCTGGAGGCGTCCCCGAACAATCCTCCATGAGCCGCCGCCTTAGATGGCGTCCCCCCTCCGCTGGTTGCGAATGGGTTGGATGCCCTTGACATTGAGGACCCCTGAGGTGGTTTTGAGGCGCTCAGTGTTTGCCCTACCGCCTGGCTAACTGGAGTCGCCTGGGTGGACGGCGTGGTGAACGGGCCTGTCATCCCTGAGGAAGGCGTTTCTTCGGTAGATTGAGCGGAAGTGTTGGCGAGGTCTTGGCCGGATCCAGACATGTTGACACGTGAGTTACTTCGCTGCGCGATTTGGCTAGCAAACGATCACTTTGCCCCACGGTGGGCGCCAAATTGTTTTGGTAAAAATTTACCGGGTTTCGATTCGGGTTGTGGGTTAAAGCGATCGAACTAAGGCCAACAAACTAATAAGTAAATTGAACCTACAAGTATGAAACGCGAAAGGAAAACAAAGAGACACAAGAATTGGTGACGCGGAAACTCAATGTGGGAAAAATCGCGGGGGGAGTCGGAATCCCGCCAAAGTATCAACTATGAACGACCTGGGGTAATCTGAAATACAAAGTATCAACTTTTAACTATTGAGGGTTTGAATTTTCAAGTATGCCTTTTGAAGTGGGGTTGAAGTGTGTTGAATGATGAATGACCTTCTGCCTGGTGATCGTTTTGGGGTTTATACTCCTCTTCCTTCTGTTTCCTTGATTCCCTCATGCTCTGGTGGATCTGTCCCTAGATTATAGGGAGTTGTTTGCTGACCCTTTCCTTTGCTTAGGATAGGGCTCTTCTTGGTGTTGGATCATTCCCGGCCCATTTCTGTACTCGGCTGTTGGTTGGCCCAATTTTGGTATTGGGCTTTATCTCTTGTGCTGACTTTCTCTTGTGTCGGGTTTCCGGCTTTTACGACTTTGACTTTTGACTTTCGAATATTATTCTATAGTTTCTTCGTGTGTGACTTCTTGACTTTCTGACTTCAAATACTCCACGTCATTTTTTAAGAACGCGGAATTTATCCCAAACACCATTCACAAAAGTCGATACATAAAATGTTAATGAACGACCAACTAAATAATCAGTTAAGTCGACAGTTTACAACAAATATACAACCAAACGACGAAAACGCATAATAAACTAACATATACACAATTACTGTAGATCGACTAAAGGCGTTGTTCGATCGAATGGCAAATTATTTCATCGATCGACTAATGACATCGAACTATCGACTATATCTATTAAATGTCGATTGACTAAACATGATTATACCGACAAACAAGATTATTAATACCATAGAACAAATAATAAAAGTAAATAATCGTACTACTACAAATTAATATGAAAATTATATATGATGCGGTGTGTCAGTATGTCATATCGACTAAGCTTAAGCATACATATACGAATGAAGTAAAGTACTCAACTCTTCATGTCAATAAAATGGTAGGGTAGTAATAAGAGTATCATATAAGCTCGAGTACGAATATAACAATTACAAATTACTCGTATATCAAAAATAAGATATAACATATGTATATACATAAATAATACTAAAATTATTATCTTACATATTAAATAGTGGACGGAGGGAGTAATATACATCACAAAAAAATCGTAATAAGTTAGTAATATCGTACATACGTGTAACAATCAATCATAGTTATCATAGCAAAAGATGCATACACACGGACGTAACTCGAATAAATTACGTCTGTGTATATATATACACACACACACACACACACTAATGAAGTATTATATTGCACTCTAAATCTAAGTAAAACGATTTTGTTTAGACATACGATACAACGATTAATCTCAGTAAATAATAATCATACAACATTAATAATACATCATTTAGGCTAACGTACAAATAAACAAATTTAAGAAAGTAATCAAACGATGTAAAACTGTTTAAGTAATAATGTATATCTTAATAACAAATGTGCATTTCGCATGAAAAAAAAAGTGCATTAAAATACTTAAATTTAAATTATATTTAAAAATGTTTAAGTAAATACATTGTATAAAAAATAATCGTAACAAAACTTACACAAAACACAAACCAAATACCGAAGATATAGGTACATGTGCCAAAAATACAAAATTGTGTACAATTATACTAGACGTACGTAACTGCTGGCCGTACAAATATACTATGGACCAAATACATAATAATTATCCGTATAAATACTGAAAATATAAACTCTAGTATTAACTATTAAAGTAATATTAGTATTAATGAAAGATCATTTATTAACCTAATTAATGATGGAATCTAAGTAATTAAATAAATAAAAAACAAGATTCTTCACATAGACCAAGTGGAAGATTGTGATTGGTGGTGTATAAGACCCCTCATACACCAAGTGTATCTCTAACCTTTTTGGGTAGATTCATTTGAGTGGACAAGTGACATTCCTAAATGGGTGGTGTACAAACTCCCATGCACCAAGTGTATCTCTAAGACCATTCAATGGGGTGGAAAAAGGGTGGAGGTGGAGGTGGAGGTGGAGGGTGAAAGGTAAAGTAATACTTCCTCCATTTTCTTTTTATCTTCCCATGGCCTTTGGGCACAAGAATTTTTGCAAATATTAAACAATTCAGATATAATGAGATATTAGCCAAGTGGACCCTATAAACCCAAATTACATTACGCATTTAATACTAATTAGCAAATAATACACAATTCTAATTTTCCCACCACTTTAAGTTAATTCACCTCACTCACTAGGCAAAATATGGAGGGAATTCTGACATTTTAGTACCCAATATACACAAAACAGCTGTCACTTAAGGTTCCAATGAAAAAGGGGGGAAACAAAATTTGCATTTACAAAATGGTGGGAAATAAGACTTCCCACGTTGACACATTTTATACATATGTCAACTTCTGCTACTTTATCATCCTCTTTCTTCAATAACTTTCATTCATCAAATCTGTCTTTCTTCATTCCTTCCTTCTATCCTCTTTCTTCATTTATTTCTTCATTTATTTCATTCCTCCTTCAACGCAACCTTTCATTCTCTTTGTAACTACCTCAATCACCAATTAAAAACAACAATAAATGAGAGACAGTAATCTGACAAATGATGAAAGGAGGGAAATTGGAATTCAAATTTACTCGAGTTTCTCAAACGAAAAACCAAAATTGGGTATAATGAACACACTAGCACTCAAATTTGGGGTTTCGAGGAGAACCATATTTGAGATATGAAGGACTGCACAAAAACAACAGGAGTTAGGTCTCCCTATGAATCTAAACTCAAAGATGGTTGGAAAAAGAGGTAAAAAGGCCATTCAAGTTCCAGTAGAGAAGATATTGCAAACCACACCATCACAAAGAAGTTCTTTATCAAAATCTGGGAAAGCAATTGGTGTATCGCCAACCCTAGTTTATACATGGAAAAAGAAGGGAAAAATTTTATGCCACACTTCATCACTTCATCCGTCACTCACAGAAGAAAATAAGCTACATCGTCTAAACTTTGTGATGACAAAGTTATATGTAGATCCGACATTAAAAGTTCCAAAGTTTAAGGATATGGATTACGACATTCATATTGATGAGAAACAATTTCACCTTACCCAAATAACGGCCAAATATTTTCTAGCACAAGATGAAGAGTTGCCTTACAGAGCTTGTAAAAGCAAAAAGTTTATCCCGAAAATAATGTTCATGGCAGCAGTTGGAAGACCAATTTACGATGACAATGGGCAAGTGATATTTGACGGAAAGGTGGGAATATTCCCTTTTACCATGAAAGTGCCAGCAAAGAACAACAACAAGAATAGGCCAAAGGGTACATTAGAAACAAAACCAATAGAGAATATCACAAGAGAAGTGACAAGAGCTATGTTAATAAACAAAGCCATTCCAGGTATAAAAGAGAAATGGCCAGAATCACTACCAAGGAACATATGTATTCAACAGGATAATGCAAAACCACATATCAAGGGTGATGATCGGGACTTCGTTCAAGTAGCGACATCCGATGGTTTCAACATATCACTTTCAAACCAACCACCTAATTCACCTGACCTCAACATTCTCGACTTAGGTTTTTTCAGGTCAATACAATCATTGCAAATCAACAAACCAGCAAAAACATATGACGATTTGATGAAGAATGTGCAAGACGCATGGGATGAAGAACCACCAGTAGTTTTGAATAATGTATGGTTAAGTTTACAGGCATGTATGATCGAAATAATGAAGATGAAGGGCCATAACAACTACAAGCTACCACATCTACATAAAGAAAAAAGAAGGTTGGAGGGAACACTACCAAGAAACTTAGTTACAACTAGTGAATTAGTTAAAGATTGTCTCACCCTTCTTAGGGAAAAGGGGAAAGATGGAAATGTAGGTGACCTTATTAGTGCAATGGAGGAACCGTGTCTTATAACTTTGGATGACCTTATAGATTTAGCAATTAGTGAAATTGGGGTATAAAAAAAATTGGGGGACTTGGCACACTATATTTTGTTTAAGTGTTTAAATCTTAAACATCACTGACTGTAGTGTTGTTTACTTTGTAAACATGTCCAATGTAATGTGTGTACAAATTTATGAATGGACAGTATTTTGATTATGAATGTAATGTCAACTTAACCCTAAACTCTTTGAAAAAAATCATTGGTCACAACTACAATTATGAACTTAAATTGAAGATCCCTGACAAAAAACTGAAGAAAATGCACATTACAGTAGTAGAAATCAATAAACCGAAATCATCGAACCACCATCTGTTTCTAAATTGAACGATTCATATCTTCATTGCACACTCATCAAGAACAACAGAGATCACAAAAGTAAAAAAAAAATGGGAAAGGAAGGAATAAACCTTTTTCGTCCACATCGTCTTGAACTGAAGGACAAGAACTCCCTGCTTCCTTTCGCTTCTGATCCTCCTCCGTCTTCTTATTTTCGCGACCGGCCTTCCTTAAAGCTTTAATCTTCTTCACACCCATGGGATCATCTGGGAACATACGTTCACCCAGGGCGAAAACCCGTTTATACGTATCGTCCATCTCTTTATCAAACGGTATGAAAATAGAATCATCATCGGAATCTGGGTCAGCCACGTCTGCCAAAGAATCAGGCACATGGAACCCATGTTCATAAGAATAACGGTATAAATCGGTGTCCTCTGGAGGACAAGATCTGTCCGGGTCATTTCGCTTCTCCTTCTCCATCTGTTTGCGCTTCTGATTTTCGCGGTCGGCCTTCCTTAAAGCTTTGTTCTGCTTCACACCCATGGGATCGTCTGGGAACCTATGTTTACCCAGGGCGAAAACCCGTTTATACATATCATCCATCTCTTTATCAAACGGTATGAGAATTGAATCATCATCGGAATCTGGGTCAGCCATATTTGCCAAAGAACCACCCAAATGGAACTCATGTTCATAAGAATAACGGTATAAAGTCGTGTCCTTGTCGGTTTCTTTGTTTTTTAATGGAGAGTTTGACATTAGATTATATAGAAAGACGAGATTGAAATTGAGGGTTAGGTTTGAAGTGTTAGAGCGAGAGAGGAAAGTGGTAAAGAGAAAGTTGCAGTTGACATTGAAGATTTGGGTTAGAGTTTTGATTGTAGTGAGTGTGGATGTATGGTATAGGAGTGAGGTTAACTTTGGTGGGAAATTCATATATGGGTTGGCCCAAATATGGAGGGATATATTGGGTTGGGTTTGAAAAAGAGAGGGAATGGTTGGGTTATAATGTCAAATGAAATTCTAATTAGTTGGTAAGTGGACCAATATTATCTTAGTAATCAAGTAAAATGAAGTGGTAATTGTTGTAAATATCATTAAGTAGTGGGGTATTATTGTAAAAAGAATAGACAAAAATGGAAAGAAATGAGATGGGAAGATAAAAAAAAGTGGCCAAAAAAGGAAATTGGTAAGATAAAAAGAAAATGGAGGAAGTAATAAAAAATTTGGACCCAAACTCATTTTGTTAACATTTGGTCTAAATAGGACTGTAAGAAGGACCTCTCCCACCTTATTATCCACCTTGACACTTAACATTTTCTAATTGCTTTTAGTTTTTGTATTTGTTATAAACTTTAAAATGAATATATTTTAAAGCATACTTTATAAAAATAAAATAAAAAATTCACCAATATTCATATTTTTTCATGTTCTGTCTTAGCTGGCAAAAAAAAATTTTTAAAAAAATATTTTTTCATGGTCTACAAATAGAGGCCAACTTTGACATCCTTTATGTAATCGAATTAATTATGTTGAGTAATACTCCCTCCGTTCAAGTCCAAGTTTCTCTTTTCTCTTTTCGACACTATTTACAATCAAGGAGAACTTTCGATATTCACGACAATCTATTAGAGAAAACATATTCATGTGAGATCTTGTTTGATCCGTCTTTAAAAGTACATTATTAATATCCAATTTCCATAATTTTTAATAATATGTTACGAAAGATATAAACGATGCAAAATGCGTGTTGGCAAACGTGAAAAAGCAAAAGGGAAGCTTGGACTTGAACGGAGGGAGTAGTGTAATTTGGCAGCCGTAATTAGCTACTTATATATTTGTCTCGCTTTTTATAAAAAAAATTATGTTTTTTAAAAAATAATAAAAATGTAAATTCGTAAAAAGTAATTGTTCCGATACGGAAACAATCAACCCGAATCAGATCCGGGTTTTTGTATTCGATATTGTAGCTTTGGTAATGATGGTTAAATCCTTCGGATCTCTCCTTCCTCTCACTCCAACGATCGGACCTTTCCGGCGGAGTTGGCCTGCTCCCTGCACAGAGAACACACAGGGCCCCGGAGGTGTCCGAGGGAACCCTCACCGATGCCTAAGTCAGTCCGTGAATAGCCTTTAGGAACCTTACTCGTGAGGAGTAAGGCGGCGGTTTTTAGAGTGAGAGTCTAGAGAGAGAAAATCCAACCCCCTATAAGTGGGAGGAAGGAAAGTATTTATACCTTCCTCCAAGAGAGAGAAAAGAGAAAGGAAGAGAGGGAAATGGGTGGACGGGTGAGCGACACGTGGACTCACCTTGTCCACTCATATCCCTTTACCTTAGGTAAAATGACGGATGGGTCCCCGGTTTTCCCTTGGTCCTGCCTGAGTGGGAGCACCCTGGAAGCAGGCAGGGGGCTTGGTTGCCCTGTTTGGCAGACGGCAAGGCCGTGCCGGGCGGCTAAGCGATTAAGGCCATTTACTTGGAGGTTTCAGTGATATTGTTGGGAGGTCTGCTGGGCAGGCCTTCCTCTATTCTCGGGTCGGGCCACCTTGGGGCCTAACTGGCGGGCGACCCGTGGCTGGCTACTGACCCCCATCAATTGGCCCTCGCAGGCTGAGGGGGAGCGGGGCTCCTGCTCAGGAGGTGACATCTTGTTTTGGCATGGCGGGAGGTTGACTCTTTGAACACTCTTGCATTAAATGCGTCGCGTGTTCCCGAGGGAACAAGCCTTAACTTCTCTGGGTATGCGAAGAGTTTAAATGTCGTCTTTCATGATTATCCCTCTTTGCAAAGTGGATTTTCGGACAGTGTGCCAGTTTGATGATTGGCTCTCCTCTTTGCAGAAGTGGTTGGGACACCATTAATGCCTTGCTTTTGCTCTTGTATAAATTCCGATCTCCTTTACTACTTTCGCAACTATCCTCAACCCTTCTTCTACTCTTTTTCAAAGAACCAAAAATGTCTTGGATCAAGAAAACGGTTTTTCGCTGCGGAGTTTACGTAGTTGTCCTCTGCTTCAGAGGGCGCCGGCGTTTGAAGTACTCTAAGCGGGCTCATCAGATTCTTCGTTGCAGTAGGCGGAACCGCTCCCATCCTCAACGGGCTACTAGGAGAACCTCCTCTCCTGAGTCAGGTCCTTCCTCGCCCTTGGTGAGGATAGAAGGCCATGGTTACCCTGATGGCATCAGGGCGGTTCCCTACGGCAGGGATTGGGAAGTGACCAGTCATGACTCGGAAGATAGCGAAAGTCAGGGCTACTCCTCTGGCAGGGGTGAGGAAGAAGGCCCTGATGATCCATTTAAGGACTCTGATAACTGGGATTGGGGGTCCGCCTTAGATGGTCATAACAGCCCTGGGGATTACTCCCCGGGTTTTGATGATGATTAGGCCTGCTTTGTATATGCAGGCTGGTTGACTGAGCCGGGATATCAGGCTCTTTTTGTATTTACTTTCCTTGCCCACTCACTTTGTAACCTTGGTCGTTTTAAGACCTTTTTTAATTAATGAAAAATCAGGCGGGCTTTTTCATGTGTGTTTTATTTTTATTTTTTTTTTATGAATGAATGAATGGATGACGTCATGTCGTGATTGCCTTCTGACTTTTGTTGCCCTTTCGAGGCTTCTTGGGAAGTGATGGGTGGTTGGGTTTTTAAAGTGTGACACGTGGGGGCTTTTCTTGGGGAGGTCTCTTGGATGGGCGACCCTTCGTTTTCTCTTGCCTATAAAAGTACTCATACGCCTCCCATTTCCCCCTTTCACACTTTTGAAAACCCAGAAATTCTCTCTTCCTATTTTTTCTCTGTTTGAACGTTTTTAGACTGAGGAGCTCTCTTTCTTGGACCTTCATCCAGCGGCCATCGTTTTAGGTCAGAATTCTATCTTCAGCCTTCATCTTTCATTTCATTTTTTCCTCCTCTTAGTCATTATGGGCAGCCGCCGTGCTCGCATCCTTACTTTTACCGACCCTTCAGCCGAAAAGGTGGGGGTAGAGATAGGACCAATCTTGCCTCCTCCTCTGGGGGGCCTGAGATCAGAATGACCGAGGAGGATCACTCGGAGGAGAGTGGGGGTGTCAACTCTCCTGACCCTGCTCCTTTTGACGTCATCGATTCTGATGACGAGGCGATGGAGATTGACCCCTCCACGATCGCCGGCCCACTTATCCCCGGGGAGCAGGGGAAAACCTACTATTTAGATAAGGCCAAATACTGAATCCCCCTGAAAACCTATCCGGAGTCTAAGAACCGGGATTTAATTCTAGAGGAAAATGCCGCCGGGTCCATCGAACGATTCTATAATTTCGGGAAAGGGTATACAGTTATTGTCCTTGGAGAAAGGGACACTGTGTGCTGCCCCCCTGACGGCTGCATAGCCGTCTATCATAAATGTTTGAAATTTGGTCTCCGCTTCCCTTTGCAACCCTTTCTGGAGGAGACTTTTAGGCGGATGAACGTGGCCATTGCTCAGTTAACTGTTGTGGCAGTCAGGTCACTAACTGCCTACACATGGACTTACCAATTCTTGGGCGAGGGGCCCTCTATTGATGCTCTGAGATACATGGCCGGCTTGCAGATGGTGGCCTCTTCTGAGGGTGAGGGCTCCCCTGGGTATTTTTCCATCCTGAGGCAGAAGACATGCACTTTGGTCTGGCCAATTTTAAATAGCCTGAAGGATTGGAAAAATAATTTTCTGTATGTGCACAGCGCCACTGGGTGGAGGATTTCTCGTCACTTCAGGAATCATGTTCATACCAGACTGGAGACTCGTGAGGAGTATCACCCTGGTGTTGGGGGCAGGGCCTTGAGGTGAAACTAACTGATAAGAACGAGAAACTGGTCAAGAGGTTCGCTGCCTCCAGGGACAGATCGGGCGCATTTGGCCCTGACTTCTGGCTCCCTCATGCAGAGCTCATAGCCACTGATGCCTATCTGATCCGAGTGGGTCTAACCCCCGGCCTCAGAGAAGGTAGTTTGGAGATGTCAATGACATTTTGTACTCTTCAGCCCTATTTTTCTGTATTTTTCTGACTGATTTTCATTTGCCCTGCAGATCTCGCCACCTGTCGCTGGTCAAAAAACGAGGTGAGGGATCTTGGGCTGGACAGTGATTTTAACATCGTCGTAAAACGTCCCTCTCTTCCCTCCAGCTACATGAAAGGCTGCAAAGCCCTAACGAAGTACGTGAAGAATATTGCTGCCAATCGAGCAAGACTTCCTCTTCCTCCCAGGCGGACGCCTGCAAGGTCGACGGTTCCTTCTGCTCCCCGAGATGCAGAGAAGGAGGCTGCCTCGGAGGCCACCCCCTCTCCTGCCAACAAGCAGGGGAGCTCTCTTGCAGGGACTCTCCTTCCTACGGGGTCAAAGCCGGCTGATTCCGAGGAAACTAGGGAGAGCACTCCCCTGGAGATCAGGAAGAGAAAGATCAGGGAACCCACGAATGCTACACCAGTGGTGGATATGGAGGCTGATGTTAATACGCCTGACCTCAAGCGTCCTGTTCATGATGTTCCCAGCACTCTCTTTTCAGAGGAAAATACTGAGTTTCATTATACTGCTGGCGATAGTCTTGACGTTTTCGCCCTGCTTTCCGACTCTGGTGCTGTATTGGCGGATCATCTTACTAAGACTGTGACCTCCACTACCACCCAGATGATTCAGTACATCCAGCGTACTTCCAGGGTCTTTCAGGCTTCAGCTGAACTGGCGGCCCTCAACCGCTTGAGCGATGAAGAGTTGGTCGTTACTCCTGGACTCCCTCTCCCTGATCGCTTGTCGATGGTTGAGAGGGATGTTACCCTTATCGCCAGCTTGAAGGACCAACTGGCAAAGTGCGAGGGCGATCTAGGAGAGGCCAAGGCCCAGGCTGCGCACTGGAAGGCTCGGGGTGAACAGGCTATGAGAGAGGTAACTGGCCTGGAGGCGAAGCTGGAGCAGGCAAAGAATGAGCTGGAGGAGGCCAAGAAGGCGTTTGCTGAGTTGGAGCACTCCAAGAGAAAGATTGTTGATCTGGAGGATCGCCTGACAAAAGCTGACTCGGACCTCCAGAAGGTGCAGGGTGATCTGAAGATAAAAGGCGAGGAGTAGCAGAAGGAAAAGGACGCCATCATTCAAGAAGCTCAGGCTGCTGTGGCGACGAATTTTGAGGCCGGAGCCTCCTCATCTTTGCAGTTTGTTATGGAAGTTATCAGGGAGATGGTTCCATATTTTGATGAGGACGCATTTCAGGCTCTTTATGCTGCCAAGAATGAGGCCAGAGGTGATGGGTCATCTAAGGGAACTCCTGATGCTGATCAGGGTGCTCCTCCTGCCTAACATGCAGGGCAGTCGTCCTCCGAGGGTTCTTGTCCGTACCCTGCTACGCCTTTGCTTCCCTGATGATACTTTAATCTTTTTGCGCGCCAGGCCTTAATGTGGCCGGCTGCCGATTCGATGTAATATTTTAACTTTCTAGCGCCTGGATTTTATTGCTTGCCTGTTAAACTCTTTTTATTTGTTATGAACATATTTTCTTTGTTCTTGTTCGATGTTTTTCTTCTGAGGTATGGCCTGACCTTGGCTTCTGGTCGAAGTCCAGGAGGTCTGTCCCCTGCCTGCCTAGGCAGGGGAATTTCGCGTGTTTTTTATACAAGGTTGGGGGGTTGCCCCCAGTCCTTGTTTATTCGGCATGTAAGGCCCGGCCTGGCCCTGGCTTCTGGTCGAAGTCCAGGGGGCCTACCCCCTGTCTGCCCAAAGGTAGGCAGGGGGACTTTTGCGTTTTTTATACAAGATTGGGGGGATGCCCCCAGTCCTTGTTCATTCGGCACGTGGGGCCCGGCCTGACCCTGGCTTCTGGTCGAAGTCCAGGGGACCTGCCCCCTGCTTGCCCAGAGGTAGGCAGGGGGACTTTGCGTTTTTTTGTTGGGGGGTCCATTTTCCCTGGTTTTAGCAACAGGGGGCCTCCCCCTATTGTCCCCTGCTCGTTTTGTGTGTGAAATGCAAGTTTGAACAGACAACGAGTATAACTTCGCAATTCTTTCATTTCTTTGCAAATCTTTAGAAAGTATTTATGGTCGGAGCCGTCGACATTGCTTTCTGACCGTCCTCCGCCGATTTTTGAAAAAAGAAAAATTCTGGTTTCTTAGCGCTAGACATAGTACTTTTTTAGAGTGTCGGCATTCCAATGGGCGGCCAGCTCTTGGCCTTCAGGGTTGGCAATTCGGTAGGTACCTGGTCCCATAATCTTGGTTACTTCATATGGACCTTCCCAATTGGCGCTCAACTTTTCGTGCTCTCTCGATTTTCCTACTGCCTGCGTTTTTCTCAAAACCAGGTCTCCCACTTGGAAAATTCTTTCGTTTACTTTTTTGTTGTAAGCCTTCCTCATCCGCTGCTGATAGGCGGCTATGTTGACGCCGGCTTCTTGCCTTACTTCGCTGACTAGGTCTAGAGCCTCGGTCATTGCTACTTCATTATCCGCCCTATTATACTGCTAGGATCGCAGGGCGTGCCCCGGGCTCACGTTCAGCTTGTGAACGATATATGTCGGGTCTACCCCCGGCATCTCATCGGCCGAGTAGGCAAACACATCCCTGTTGTTTCTCAGGACTTTGATCAACTTCTCTCGGTAGGGATCAACCAGGTCGGCCCCTATGAGGACTTGCCTCCCTGGCTCCAGGTCTACCAGCATGCTCTCTCCCCCAGGTTCGAGGTGGTCCGCTGCCTGCTGGCCAGCTGGAATCTCCCCTTCCCTGCTGGGAGAGCTGTCCGCTTTTCATTTACCCTTTCACTCTGTTTCGTGGGCGCGCAGGGCTACAGAGTAGCACTGCCTGGCGGATTCCTGGTCACCATGCACCTTTCCTTCCATGCCGAATTCCGTAACGTAGGCTATGGTTAGGGCTCTGATTGATATGGCAGCCTCAATCTCATCTAAGGTAGCCCGACCTATCAGGGCGTTGTATGCTGATTTGGCGTCCACAACGACAAATGACGCCCTAATGTTTCTAGCTAAGGTACCCTCTCCAAACGTTACGGGTAGGTCAATAATTCCCATTGGAAGCACGCCTACTCCGCTGAACCCGTACAGCGATCCAGGGGCAGGCTTGAGGTGCCTCTTCTCCAGGTTCATTTTCTCAAAGGCGTCTTTGTATAATAAGTTGGTGTTGACGCCAGTGTCTACCATACACCTCCTTACAATATGATTGCTGATGACGACGGATAATACCAGAGGGTCGCTGTGAGGGTAGATAACCCGCCTTGCATCCTGGGGGTGATGTTCAGGGTCAGGCTCTTTGGACTCCCGGCCCTCTCAGTGTAGCATATCTGGTTTCGGAGTTCGCGGATTTGTCTTTTTTTACCTCTTTTGCTTGTCTGGCCTTCCTTGTCCCCCGACACTACGTGGATTATCAGGCGATTCTGCACTGATCCCTCAGGTTTGTCCACTACTTCCTTCTGACTCTTGTTCCTTGCAGCATAGTTGCTCAGCCACCCATTCCTGATGAGTTTCTCAATCTCATCTTTCAGGTGTCGGCATTCCTCAGTGGTGTGCCCCACTCAATCGTGGAATGTACAAAACTTTTTTGGGTCTCCCTTTGGGCTGCGTGGCTTACTCGGGCGGTTCCACTTAGCCGTCTCTTTTTCCAGCTCAAAGATTTCTGCTCTGGATTTGTTTAGAGCTGTGTAGCTATCAAACTTGGGCTGATAAGCTACACGCTCCTTCCTCGGAGTGTCGCCCTCCTCATTCTTCTGCCTCCCACCTTCGCCCCTGCTGCGTCCACCCTACGGTCCCCCCTACGGCCTAGAAGGTCCTGTGGGGGTGTCCGGCAGGCTATGAAATTTCTCCTGCAGCATGAAGCCCTCGGCAATCTTTTGAGCTTTGGCCAGGGTCTCTAGCTGGGCTCTAATCATTTGGTTCTTTATCTCCCCTGGGAGCAGTGAGATGGTTAGTGTGTATGCTGCAGTTGAGTCGTCAATTTCTTTGACCTGCTGGTAAGACAGGTCGAACCTCTTTAAGTAGTCCCTGACAGTTTCACCATTCTTTTGTCTGAGGGTCATCAGGTCAAATCGGGTTAGCCGGCGTCTTTTGTTCCCTGCATACTGGTTCAGGAAGGCCTCGGCCAGTTCTATGAAGTAACTGACTGAACCCCGCGGTAGGTCCCTGAACCATCCCTGAGCCAGACCTACCAGGGTGGTAGGAAAGATCTTGCACCACACTGCGTCATCAACATCATACATCCCTAAATGGCTCTCAAAGGCCGCCAAATGATCTTCTGGATCGGTGGTTCCGTCGAACTTGACGGAGGGCATCTTGATCTTTGGGATGGGATATTCCAGCACTTCAGGGTGGAGGAGAGTCTTGGTGGGTCGGCCTACCATTCTTGACCTGCTTCCCCCAGAGTGGTAAGCGTGGTTGTCCCATCTTTCAGGGGTCGGTTTTCCAGTGCTGGGGGAGCGATACCTGGGTGGCCGCCTACTCATAGCTTCATCATCCCTGTCAGGGGAGTGGTGCCAGGACCGTTTTTTCTGGGGTGGCTCCAGGTTATCATCCTGACGGTGCTTTGACTCTAGTGGCTGTCCATGGTTGAACCTTGATTGCAGGCTTTGGGACAACCCCGGAGCTCGTTGCAACCCGGCTGGGGTCAGCCTGGAGAAGACATCTCCCTGCTTTTCCCCCAGGCGTGTCGTCGTCGATTCCCTGTGCCTCATCCTATCCCGGAGCTCCTGGGATAAACCCCTTTTTTCCAAAGCTGAGGTAGACTCAGTGGTATGTATGGAAAAGGCTTGCTGCTGGGCAGGCTGCTTTTGATTTTCGGTGAGGCGCTTCTGGGCCTGCACATACCCCTGAGCCGTTTTCCTCGCCTTCCTCTTGATGTTCATGGCGGCGGTTCGCTTCGTGCCCCCAGCTCCATCCACTCCTTCAAAGTGAAGCTGCCTGGGGGTCGTTGCGATCCTGCCCATCAGGTCCTCTGGGGTGAACTCCTGGTTGAGCATGGTCGAGAAGAAGACAGCGGTCTGCGCAATCTGGGCAGGGGTGAGGTTTAGACTAGGCCTCTAATAGCTGACTTGCCCGGCTGCGACTGTAGTTTTTCCATTAGGCGCTCCATAAAGGCTTGCTCGCCCTACCCCTGGGATTGTTGCAGCAGGCGTCATCCCAGGTGTAGGCATGCCATACAGGGGGATCACCGGTGGTACTGTCGGACCCGCCCCAGAATTGGCCTCTACGATTTCAGGCATTTTGTTTGATTGTGGTTGATTTTTTGTAGGTAACTCGTCGGCACAACCGAATTCTCCCCACAGACGACGCCAAATTGTTCCGGTACGGAAACAATCAACCCGAATCAAATCCGGGTTTTTGTATTCGATATTGTAGCTTTGGTAATGATGGTTAAGTCCTTCGGATCTCTCCTTCCTCTGACTCCAACGATCGGACCTTCCCGGCGGAGTTGGCCTGCTCCCTGCACAGAGAACACACAGGGCCCCGGAGGTGTCAGGGGGAACCCTCTCCGATGCCTAAGTCAGTCTGTGAATAGCCTTTAGGAACCTTACTCGTGAAAAGTAAGGCGGCGATTTTTAGAGTGAGAGTCTAGAGAGAGAAAATCCAAACCTTGTAAGTGGGAGGAAGGAAAGTATTTATACCTTCCTCCAAGAGAGATAAAAGAGAAAGGAAGAGAGGGAAATGGGTGGACGGGTGAGCGACACATGGACTCACCTTGTCCACTCATATCCCTTTACCTTAGGCAAAATGATGGATGGGTCCCCGGTTTTCCCTTGGTCCTGCCTGGGTGGGAGCACCCTGGAAGCAGGCAGGGGGCTTGGTTGCCCTATTTGGCAGGCGACAAGGCCGTGCCGGGCGGCTAAGCGATTAAGGCTATTTACTTGGAGGTTTCAGTGATATTGCTGGGATGTCTGCTGGGCAGGCCTTCCTCTATTCTCGGGTCGGGCCACCCTGGGGCCTAACTGGTGGGCAACCCGTGGCTGGCTACCGACCCTCATCAGTAATATTTTTCATTAACGCGAATATAACTAACTCCGTAAAATAAATATTGATTGTTCAATAAAATAATTTTTAAAATTTAGATGGAAAAAATAATAAAGAATAATATATGTAAGATCATGGTGTAAGGAGGTGTGAATAAAGGTAGGAAAGTTAATGTGACTTTGATAAGTTAAGTTGTAAATAAAGAAGAATATAATACTGTATAGATTAGACTTCGATGAAGAACATGGAAGATAAACATGGTCTAACAGTTGCCCCTTCCCGGCTCCCTCTTTCTCTCACAAAAGTCACAAAACCGCAAACTCGCAGTCGTCTCTCTTTCTGTTTCTCTTTCAAATAAAAATACAGAATTTGGCCCAACATCAACATAAATTTCACCCTCAACCAAAATTAATTAATCCAAATGTTGTGCCTTCCTCTTCCTACACTAATAATAATAATTCCCCAGATCCAATCCCCCCTTCCTTCAATTACTCTTGTGTTTCTATTGTAATTCGTTCTAACATCTCTGTAATAAGTTGAAAGAGTTTTGATAAGAGTAAGAATGGGGAGTGGTGGTGAGGTGGTGAAGGTGAGAAGAGAGAAGATAACGACATGCATGAGTTGCCCACTTTGTAATAAGCTTCTTAAAGAAGCTACTACCATCTCTCTTTGCCTTCATACTTGTATGTTTTTCTTTTTCTTTCATTATCTTCTGATTTTCTCGATCATATGGCTTTCTTTTATTTTCTTGTTTTGTGAATTGGGTTGCTCTTAATTAGCTCATATGTTTGCATGATGTTATAATTGTAATTACATTGCGTTAATCGTCGTTCGTCTACGAATTGATGAACCCAGTACTGTAGTTTTGCTTGATTGCTGTGATTTCACGACATGGGTTTGCTTTAGTTTTGTGCTTTGTGAATTGGGTTCTTCTTACTTCATGTGTTTGCATGATATTTTTATTTGCAATTATTTGATCTGCGATTTGGTTATTTTATTGGATAATTATCGATTTTGTAGACGTAAGAGGTAATTTGATTGTTTTTTGTTTACGTGAAGTTGAATTGCCATTCACGTGTCATGCAAAGTGTGTGATTCTTGAATTGTTCATGTAATTCGTACGTAGGACGTGCAGTGGGTGTTGTTGATTTCTGTTTACGTTCCAATTGTTACTACTATAATAATTTCGACCAAAAAAATTCTGCATATATACAATTGTATTATTTCCATTAGTATGTTAAAGTTGTTTGAATTGATACATTGTAAACGGTTTCGAATGATGTTTCATGTTAGCTTACCCAAATTAGTGAGACTAAGGCTCAATTGTAATTGCTGTTGTTACAGTTGTACATTTTTTAGGCTAATTCATGCAAGTCATTAGATTTTTCATTGCTTGCCTGAGTTTGCTGTATGTGAACCTCGATTAACTGTCATCTTCATATAGATCAGAGCTTTTGTTAGACTTTGACTAAATTTGCTTACGAGGTTCGACTTTTAGTGTAGTGTCTGCACCTCTATACTTGCTTATGGACACATGGACTGGATTTTTGAGTTAAAAACATCTACTCCAGTATGAAAAGGGGTTGTACCCAGAAATGTGGATTGATTAACCCAGTCTTCAGTCTTCACCCATGAGACCAATCCAAATAGGAGTAATTAATGATATATTCCTCATTTAATTAATTAGAGGGTTAACGGGTTGAGCTAACGTGTAAGAACCCGTCACAAAATTTACATGTCTTTAATGGGGATTCAAGGCTGCTATCTTTTGCACGTTCAGACATTCAGAGATGAGTGCACATAGTTGGTTACAACTGGCATGGACATGGGTATGAACTTGGTTTGATGATTTGATAAATAGGTGCCTAGTATTCAAATGTTTGTAATAGTATACTCTTCTGTTTTTTATGTTGGTGCGTTTTGAATATTGTGGGCTTATTCTGTCAAAAATTGGCCCTGTTTAACATTGTATCATCAGTAGCATGCAAATCTAAAACTTTGCTAAATCGAGAGCGAATCCCTTATCACATCTCTTGCTCCACAATCTTCTCCATTTTGACACATCATCTCCCTTTAACGGAAAGTCATCTGTGTAAATTATATTAAAGGGACGGAGTAAGCTGCGGAATGGAACAGGAGAGGGGAAACGAAGTGGGACAGTGTATTTACTCTTTTCTGATTGTTCCTTCATCACGACTTGTCAGGCTTGGGTGGTGGTGATTATTTTGTGTCCGTTTGATGAACTTCTTATATTTCATTATAATTAGTTTGTGTAGGCAAGGCTTATTAGTAATTGTTTGACTGGTTAAGTTAACGCTGGTTAATTTTCTTAATGTCAGTCTGCAGGAAGTGCATATACGAAAAGCTCTCTGATGAGGACAATGATAGTTGCCCTGTTTGTGATATAAATCTAGGTTGTATCCCCGTGGATAAACTCAGGTCCATTGCGTTCACTTCCTCTTCCTCTCACTCGTACTTTTGTTTCTTGGTATCCTTTGAGGTGAATCCCATTTTAGATAGCCTTTTGTTTTGGGATGTCTAGACGACAATATATGTTGGTACAAATATCCCGTTGTTTGGTTGATTGATGAATGTTGCCAGTCTTATGCTACTGTATCTAGTATAGTAGTATGATAACTATTTTTTGGCATTTCTCATGTTGTGTAGTAGGAGGGAACAGTTAGTCAATGGCTCAATGCAATTCTCTGACAGATTGTTCAACTGTTTATTGTGGATCAGTTAGACCCTGTATATTGTTCGTAAGGCACTGAAGCAATGTCGCTATAGCGATTATGATAATTGAGAAGTATATGCTTTACTCTCCCCCAATGTAGTTTTCGCATGCCAGTGTATGAGATTACAATTTACCTATTTTAATTTTGGAAAGGGAAGACCAAAACCATTTTGGATTTGAGAAGATTAGTGTCCATATAAACATGTGCTAAGTTGTATTCCATGAAATCTAGACGGTTTTGTCCGCTTTACATCAAGTACATGGAGATAACTCTGCCATCACTTATTTATACCTCCCATTCATACCAATGGTAACCTTCACTATTTTTGTGAAATTTTGACGTCAATTGTAATTAATCAAATGGATAAAGATCGAATACTATAACTTTTAACATTTTTAGATTTTTCATGAAAAGAAGTTTCACAAAATAATAATTTTGACACAAAAAACTGCAAAAGTAATATACAAGTGATGAAAAACGATGTCAAAGTAGCGTCTTGGAGAACATGAAAAGTCAAATGTTACCATTGGTCTAGATGGGAGGTAGCATAATGCGATCTTTGTATTTTCCCTCCAGAATTCGGCTAAACAAACTACTCTATTCTTTTCTCATGTATTTATCTATGGATACTTATTTTTCCCTCGGTGTTGTGCAGGCCAGACCATAATCTTCAAGATATCAGGTCCAAGATATTTCCTTTTAAAAGGAGAAAGGTCGAAGCTCCGGAAATTACCCCTGCAGTTTTGCCGCCTGCTAAAAGAAAGGAGAGATCGCTCTCATCCTTGGTTGTTAGCGCACCCACAGTGATTGTACAGGGTGGTGCCACTGGAAGGAGAACCAGAGTGAGGCAAGGTTCTGCCTCAATGGGCGCAAGCCCTGCTACTGAAGAAACTTGTAAGAAAGAGGAGTATTCTGTAGACGATAGTAGTATGGATGGCTCAAGCTCCCGTGAGGCCTTGAACAGAATCGTAAAAAATAAGAAGCAGGTACACGTCCTATGTAACCATGTTACTCCGACATTTCATATTGCTTTGCATACCTGTGTTCGACACTGGACACTCACGCATCAGTATGAAAGTATGACACTTGGACACTTAATTATAAGCCAAATAGTCGAACACACAAGTGTTTTACTTTAAGTAGTTGAGCCCGACACCAGGACAGTGGACACACGTACAAATCTTGTCATTGCATCTAAGTAAAATGCTCCCTCAGTGTCTCTAAATCAATTATCAGCTCCTTTGACATTTTATTTCTAAGTAAATAAGTCAGATAGGGATTATTCGATGAAATGGAGGGGGTAGTATATAACACCACCTCACTCATCATGCTCTGAAGCATTGACTTAGGAGTGAGTCTAGTTCTCTTAGGTTTTTTCAATCTTTGTAATTTCCATGATATAAACATAATGGTCCCTAGTTTTTGCAGAGCTCATCAGTGAAATCATCTAGTGACCAGACTCGTCGTGAACATATGGAGAAAACCAGTGAAGACGGGGAAGGTAAAGTGAATATGTGGAAGCCCTTAAACACACTTGTTGAGGCGGCAAACAGAAGTAAAATTTCCAAGCCAGGGACTCAAGGAGCATCTCACATTGAAGTCGATCCAACAAGTTACAGAGAAGCTGATGTGTGTGTGAATAAGATTAGAAGTGAAGGAAATGGACAAGGAGTTGAAGTCCAAGGTGAGATGAGCATAATGCCTACGCCCCCAGGGCCAGTAAAACGTAAGAGGATGCGCAAAGCAAATAAAAAAACATTATCAGGAACTGGGGAATCATCCAGCCCAGCATTCATTCTAAAAGAGGCACACCGTGACTGGAGAGATGGCCCCATTTGGTTTTCACTGGTTGCTTCTTTGGATCAGTAAGTGTTCAAAACACATATTTGACCCAATATCTACATAACTTAGCCTTATTCTTTGCGGCTGAAGTGGGTTTAACTGATGTGAACTCGATAGAAACAAAGCCGGAAAGAATTGGCCTTAATGCGTATATTGACTTTTTACCGTGTTTTCTTTCTCTTTTCCTTTTTCTGTTTATTATTTAACCTGCATTGATATTTCAAAAGATAATTCATGTTAGCTGATTGAGTGATCGACTAAAAAATTATGGATTAATGCTCTAGTGTTATTGTATTGTGTCTGAGATGCTACCATCCCTTACGAATCTTTTTTCTCTTTAAAGGTACAGGGAAGGAGTTGAGCCCCTGCCACAAGTATCTGCTGCTTTCTTGCGAGTAAAGTGAGTGTCTAAACTCTATTAACATGAGCAGTTTCAAGTTTCAACTCGGTTTTCTTCTTTCTGTTTTTCCTTGTTACTGTGGCCATGTTTGACTGAAAATTTAAACGTTTGTTTCATTACTCATCGTCTTTGATTATTTGTCATCTCTTCAGGGATGCAAGCAAACCTGTTTCATTTATTCAGAAATATCTTATGAAGAAACTTGACCTCAGTAGTGAGGAAGAGGTTAGTTATAATTTCCACTTGCTTTAATCTCTGTTTGTGGTGACATAACTCGGAAGTCTCTTCCTGAAACATCAGTTAAAGGTTTGTACAACAAACCAGCAATAACTTGTCAACATAAATTAGGCCCTAAACCTTTACACTGAGACAGGAATCTTTTGTCAAATTTTCGTCAATCAATACGTTTATATTCTTAAATTGACAGTTACTGATAATATAAGAGGCTAAAACGACATAGGCCTATTTTTACGAGAGGATTGAGATGACTAATTATACTCAAAACATATAATAATGTTTGTAAAGCAGGTGCAAGTAATGTGCCACGGACAGGCGGTGATGCCTCACCTTAAACTGAGCAGTTTGGTGGACTTGTGGTTTCGCACTATGTCCACCCCCAAAAAGGTACGGACCTTTGTTGGCAGCTCTGCCAAGGATTTCGTGATGGCCCTCTCCTATTCCCGCAAAGTTTCTTCCTCATCCGTCAACTAACTCACAATCTTCTCAGTTTCCACCATTCGTGATCTTCCACCATTTAGCCTTATGCTTGCTTGTATCATATTGATCCGGCATTAAAATCTTCAATAGTTTATGCCATTTTTATTTATGTTGAGATATATAGAACTACATACGAGTATTTGATATCCCTAATAGTTTCTTCTCGTTATCTAACTATGAACACCTTGAGTCTTGAGTGTCATTTTTGTAGATCTAAAACCCAAATCCACATTGGTACTGCAATCTAATCACTTCATGTGGGTATCCTAACCTTTCAACATGGCTGCTACCGGGTTTTCAATGTGATTTGGCTTCCTTTTATGCAAGTCAATTCTCAAGACTTGTAGTATTCCGAGTACTCGTATATAATAGTGAACGAGTGACGAGTCCAAACAAGACTATAGTGATAAACACAACACAAAAACCAAAACTTTAATGTTTCAAGAACATCTGTTGTTGCCTTCGATAAGATTTGGCCATGCGAATTCTTTGAAGTCGAAGGACCGTTCGATGTGCCATGCATTCTGTCTAATTTAAATCAATGATCAACAACGCGAGTATAGTAATCGTCCGATAACGGTCTGTCTATACTATACCTCATGAAGCAAGGCCCCTCTTGAAGTCTTGATCGAAATCAAAATAATGTGCAAAAAATTATAGAATAAAGAAAAAAACAACTCAGCAAATGAGAAAAATGCGAAAATCGTGTCATATAAAAGAATTAGAATTATAAGGTCAGAAAGTTGAGATGGCCGAGTTGGTCTAAGGCGCCAGATTAAGGTTCTGGTCCGAAAGGGCGTGGGTTCAAATCCCACTCTCAACATTTTTTTTTCCAATTTTTAAAATGATTCAAACATTTCAAGCAATTAGCAATTTTCATACATGTAAGTAGATACAGTATAGGAGTATATATATGTATATATGAAAGTAATTAACAAATAAAGTGAAATCATCTAAAATGAATCCTAAGAGACTTGGAAGCAGTAGTCGTAGCAGTGGTTCTATGCTTAATAATTGTAATTGTATCATTATCATCATCTGGTTGAAGAGACTCAGTAGGTTTCGTCCTCATTTTAGAATTATTATTCTCGGAATTGAGGATGGTAAGGATGGGGGTCGTTGACTGCGGAGCATGTGAAGAAGTAGTAGTAGTAGTAGTATTAAGGAAGAGATGGGTAATGTCTTCAAGAGGTGTCCTACTGAATTTGCGGGTTTGAATCATTTTGAGTTTGGACGACTGAAGTGGAGCAGAAGCAGCAACTAGTGGGTGTTTTGCTGATGAGGAAGTGAAAGGTGGGAGGTTCTCCTTATTATTATTATTATTATTATAACCATTGCAGTACTCTTCAATTAACATTGAGCAGCCTTCCATGTTACTCGTACTAGAAGTAGATTAAAAATAACAGAAGCGATATGATGGAGTGAAGAGATCGATCAGAAGAAATGGAGGTAATAGAACGAAAGAGTGATCGAATGGAAGAATGAATTTCATATTTTGGTGAGATCCAGATAATATAAGGAGTGAGTGAGTAGAGAAGAAAAGAGAAGAGAGGGAAAGTAGGGGAAATTGAAAATGGAGGTAATTTTTGAAATAATTTCATTTTGATTGAATCAATGAAACTGGATTTGATTGGATTTGATTTGATTTGTTGTTGGGTTATTACTGTCACTATGAATTTGGTGCGTGCTCTAATTCACAAGTAGTATTGGGTGCGAGAATAGTAAGATTCGCGGGAATTTGGTGATTCCTCAAGGTTTTGGCGGCATGTTTTTTTGGTACGAGTGAGGGGCTCCGCCCTGAAACTTAACTACTCCCTATTACACTGGGAATTGTAATCCCAAATATGTCCTTCCGAAGATGGGACGCAAATCATGAAACGGATCATGTGATGTGAGTGTGATACGCGTAGTTTTGAAGTTCAAAGTGGCGGATGTATTAAAATTTGCGCGCAATTATAAAATTCAACATTCGAATTTTATGAATTTAATTACAAATTCAAATCCAAAATGTTGTTTGAGTATCCTTGGAATTGGAATTCCGGCGGTAAAAAAGATCATTAGAAAAATGTAATTTTCAAATACGGAAAAAAAAAATAAAGAAAAAATATATTCTAACGGAATTATGCGGAAAAACCAAAAAAAATCTATGATAAGTGACGGAATTCAAATAACTACCCGAATATTAGAAATTTGAGAGAGCCAAATTTGAACTAGGTTGGAATTGATCTCAATTTCAAATCCAAATTCCAAGATTCTCAAACGCTTGAAATATTTCAATTCCAAAATTCAATTTCAAATTTATGTTATCATTACTTAATTTGCATTTATCAGAACATGGCGGGGAATTTAGTCATCATTTGTTGAGGCAAATTAAATGTAAAACTCGTCATTGTTTGAGATTTTAAGTGGATGATTGTTAGGACATTTTCGATATTGTTTTAATTATCACTAATTTACCGAGTAAAAGTTTTGTTTGGTATTTATTGATAAGTTCTTTTATAAAAAAAATGAATACAATAAAAATGAATACTTATCAAAATGGGGTTTGAAAAATATATTTATCAAAAATGAGTTTACTTAGGATTGTTTTGACAAAGCTAATGAAGTACCAGATGGTAAGTATAAAGTCGCTCACACATGACTCCATGACTGACTTGGATCAAAGAAAATTGAGTTGCATCAAGAAGTCGCTAACTTGAGACAAGTACGACTTGGGGGGAAACCATTGTTTCAAATACTCGTAGCACTTTAATTTCACAAGAGTCATTGACTCCCATAATACGAGTAACTTTCTATTGTACTACCCTTCTCCACGAGAAAAAAAATAATCATTTGATATCACAATTGATCTCTCTTAAGACGGTTATATTCATCGTAAAATTAAAATGAATTAAATAATTTTCAACTTGACTAGATAGGTTTGGGTTGGTATTGACATTAAGCCGCAATCAAGTTGGTTCAAGATGTCGGATTATGGTTTTGGTCCAAAAGGGCTTGGGTTCAAATCCCACTCTCAACTAACTTCTACGATTTCTTTTTTAAAAAATTCATTTGCACATGAAACATTTTATTGCTAAAATGAACTGCACATCAAACATTTGAAGAAGCAATATATTTTTTTACAAAATATGACTATCATCAGTCTTCACATGTATAATCTCATACGGAGTACATTTTGACTTATAATAATGTGACCAAAAATATAGAAGTATGAAACTAAGTACATATATATATATACCGTACTACGGAGTACCTTACAAAAAAAATCATCTAAAATGAATCCTAAGAGACTTGGATGCAGTACTAGTATTAGCAGTAGTTCTACTACGCTTAACAGTAGTATCATTATCATCGTCTACTTGAAGAGTTTTCCTCTTTCTAGAATTCTCCAAATAATCAAGGACAGTAACGTTTGATAGAGGAGCGCCGTTAGTGGTAGGCGGCCTAGAGAGGATGGAGGTTGCTGAGTGATGACGAGCAGCAGGTGAAGAAGTAGCAGTATTAATGATGAAATGAGTAATGTCTTGCAGAGGTATCCTTCTGCTACTAAATTTCCGGGTTCGAATCCCTTTGAGTTTGGAATTATGAAGTGGAGCAACAACTGGGTGTTTTGATGAGGAAGTAGTACTGCTGTAAGGTGGGATATTCTCCTTATTATTGTTATTGCAGTACTCTTCAATTAACATTGAGGCTTCCATGTTACCAGATTTAAAAGCTCGAATTTGCAATCGAGTGAAGATCAGATCAGAAGAAATGGAGTACTAATGGAGGTAATTAATTAAGAAAGAGTGAATATGGAAGAATGAATTTGATTATTTTGATTGGTGGGAGATAATATATATAAGAAGAGAGGGAGGGAGGGGAGGGGAAAATTGAAAATGGAGCGTAATAATTTGGAAGGAATTCCATTTTTGTTGAAATAGGATTTGATTTGACTTTGATTTGTTGGTGGGTTATGAATTTGATTTCAGAAATGTTGTTTGGGAGCATAAGATTCGCGGCAAATTTGGTCATTTCTGAATCCTTTGACGTTGTGTCATATGTGTACTTTTAAAGAGCCGCGGATGCTTTAAATTTTACGCGCGCTTTTTATTTAGCATCAAAGCAATATACACAGAAAGGTCAAGCTAAGTTTATCCGCACTTTTTTTTTTTTTTCGAGAACTTTGTCACCTCAACTTTTAAGTCACTACAAAACTATACTTTATCCACATATTCATCTTAAATTTTTTCACCTCATCTACCTTATATTATACGAGATATTATTATTTTTTTATTCACCTCAACTTTCTTCCTACTTTATTTTTTTTTTTTTTACCTCACTTCAACTTTCTTCCTACTTTTTTTTTTACCTCAATATCTACATTTATTTTATAACACAAATAATTACAATTAAACAATTAATCGTTAAATAAATCTTTTGACATATGAATAATTTTATTTCTGAGTGATCATTATTAAAGGTGGCAACCGGGCGGGTTGGTCGAGTTCGGGTTGGGTTGTCGGTAAACCTGGCAAACAAGTCAACCGGGTCGTTTTGGGTCGGGTTGACTTCGGGTCAGGTGAGTTTTGGGTCGGGCAGGATCATTTCAGATTTTCAGATGGTTATTTTCAATTTTTTTAGGGAATATCAACTCGTTTTCTATAATAATAGTCGGGTCAATTTCGGTTTAGTTTGGGTCAATTAAGGATACGGGTCAACCTCAGATCATTAGTTTGAGTGTCGGATCGGGTTCGGGTTGGCTTATTCGGGTCAGATCATTCAAGTCGAGTCAGTTTTGCCATGTCAAGTTTTTGGGTCTGTGTCATATACGGGTCATTTCCAAGTCAGATCGTTGGTTCGAGTTGGGTTCGGGTCGGGTTTGGTCAAGTTCATGTCAAACTAGGTTTTGTTTGGCTTTGTCAGGTACAACCATCAATTCATTATCCATTTTTTTATTACTGTGTACAGTATTATTTATCATTTATTATACAATTTCAGTTTTTATCATCTATACAAGTATACAAATATATCGTGTAATTCAGATTATTTTGGCCATGTTTTTCTGGATTGAAGTGAACTAAATCGAGTTGAGTTGAAGTGAAGTAAGTTGAACTGGATTGAGCTGAGCTGAACTGAACTAAAGTAGGCTGAAATATTGAAATAACAACTAGGGGTGTTCACCGATCCAAACCCGGACCGGACCGGCTTGACCCGCGGACCGGCAACCCAAAAAATCCAAACCCGCGGACCGGACCGGTTACAAAGAAACCCGGATCGGACCGGACCGAACCCTCTTAAGACCGGATCGGACCGGCAAAATACACTAAATTTGATTATTTTTTTAAGTGTGGACCGGACCGGACCGGCAACCAAGTTTTTGGAGACCCGCGGACCGGACCGGTATGTAGCCGGACCGGACCGGACGGTCCGGGTCGGTCGGGTTTGCCGATCCGGATCACTTTCTGAACACCCTAATAACAACAACAATAACAGCAAGTTTACTTGTTACAAAAAAAAATGATACAGTAATAATAATAATAATAATAATAATAATAATAATAATAATAATAATAATAATAATAATAATAATAACAATAATAATAATAATAATAATAATAATAAATAATAATAATAAAATAACAACAACTGATTGGCTCTACGCTGTCCCTATTTCTGGGCTGGGTCAGACTATGAACAGTCGGACGTACCGGTGTGTGCTTAACTATCGGTTGGGCATTCCCTTGTTTTCTGTGCCTGGGCCGTGTTCTGCCTGCTCTCGGGTTTTTGGCGGCGATATTTATGGGGACCATGTCGTGTCTTGCGCGGGGGTTGTCGGTATTAAACATCGACATAACCTCGTTCGTGACACTCTTTTGGATATTTGTTTCCGTTCCGGGGTCTCGGCTGGTAAGGAGATCGATATTAGTTTGATTGATGATCATGACAGATCCTTACGTCCTGCAGATTTGCTTCTTTATTCGTGGGACATGGGGCGTGACGTTTGCGTAGATCTTACCGGGTCTTCTCCTTTGACTCAGTCCGGACTCTCTGATTTCGCGTCAGACCGTGTTGTGGGCGACGCTGCTCGGCGCAAATGCGCTAAGTACAGGGGCCTATGCTCGGGGCTCGGGTATGAGTTTTTGCCTTTTTTCCTTTTCTTCGCTGGGGGAATTGGAGGCGGATGCTATCGGCTTACTCAAGAGGATTCAGAAATTTTCGATAGCATAGGATGCCGGAGCACGCGCTACTCCTTTTTTTTTTACCAGACTTGGCTTTGTTATAGCTAAGGGGGTGGGGGCCTAGATTGTATCTCGGCTACCCACCAATTTTTTGTAAACTGCGTTTTGATTCATCAATAAAATTCTACATTTTTATTATAATAATAATAATAATAATAATAATAATAATAATAATAATAATAATAATAATAATAATAATAATAATAAATTCGCTATATCACAGGATGGTTGAGCGCGTTCTGCAGTTCATATTTTCAGTAGAATTTGTTTTGCGATCGCCAAGGGAGTGGGGGCCAGATAGTATCTCGGCTTCCCTCTAACTTCTTGAAATTTGTTCTAGTGTTAATTGCAAGTTCGGTTAAAAAATATACTCCCTCCGAGTTTTAGTGTTCTTCCCTCTTTTCTTATTGGGCTGAGTTTGATCTTCTTCCCTATTTCCATTTATGGAAAAACTTTTTCACACATTTATCATCTTTAGTTAATATAATATTCATCTCTCATACTTTTCCTATCAACTTTATCTCATTTAATTAATATAATATTTATCTCTCTTACGTTTTCATTCCACTTTTCCCCTTTTAATAATATAATACTCCCTCCTTATTTTTCACCCAAAAAAGAAAAGGGAAGAACATAGGAACTCGGAGGGAGTGTATATATATATATATACACACAGGTGGGATTTGGTGTAAACACCAATTTTGGTGTAAACACCCTAACAATCTGGACCATTGATCTTAATCTTGATCAACGGTTGAGATTAATCATCAGAAGATAACAAAACCCCAAAAAAAAATCTCACAACCCACCTCTCTTTCTCTTTCCTCTCTTTCTCTCTCTTCTATCTAGGGTTACTATCAAATTTTCTCCCAAAAACCCCCAAATTTCCTCCCAAAAACCCCCAAATTTTCTATCATCCTAATCTCGAAAATTTGATCAATTGTATACGAAATTCGTTCAATTCGTATACAATTCGTTCAATTCATATACAATTCGTTCAATTTAATTCAATTTTCAGAAATTCAATTCAATTTTCAGAAATTCAATTCAATTCGTTCAAATATTTCGTTCAATCAATATAATTTCGTTCAATCAATATTCATCAGAAATTCGTTTTTGATGAGCATGGATTCCACCGAGCATGAACCTTTTGTTGATGAACATGAAGGTAATGTCCTTATAATTCAATACCTATTCGTTTTTGAATAGGTGTTCGTTTTTTAAGTAAATTTATCCAGAATTCTGAGCATGGATTCGGTTTTTGAGCATGGATTCGGTTTTAACTATTGGTTTTTGATTTCCTCCAGAATTCTTTATGATGAATATTGATTTCAACACTGAAAACATCAATCAACTTGAAGGTAATCTCAGAATTTTATAGAGTACATGAATATATATGTTAGAATAGTTGAATATATGTGTTGGAGTAATTGGAGTACTTGAGTATATGTGTTGGAATAATTGAATATATGTGTTGGAATAGTTGAATATATGTGTTGGAGTAACTGAGTATATGTGTTGGAGTAACTGAGTATGTGTGTTGGAGTAACTGAGTATATGTGTTGGAGTAACTGTGTATATGTGTTGGAGTAACTGTGTATCTGTGTTGGAGTAACTGAGTATGTATGTTGGAGTAACTGAGTATGTGTATTGGAGTAACTGAGTATATGTGTTGGAGTAACTGTGTATATGTGTTGGAGTAACTGAGTATGTGTGTTGGAGTAACTGAGTATGTGTGTTGGAGTAACTGAGTATGTGTGTTGGAGTAACTGAGTATGTGTATTGGAGTAACTAAGTATATGTGTTGGAGTAACTGTGAGTAACTGTGTATATGTGTTGGAGTAACTGTGTATATGTGTTGGAGTAACTGAGTATATGTGTTGGAGTAACTGAGTATATGTGTTGGAGTAACTGTGTATATGTGTTGGAGTAACTGAGTACGTGTGTTGGAGTAACTGTGTATATGTGTTGGAGTAACTGTGTATATGTGTTGGAGTAACTGAGTATATATGTTGGAGTAACTGAATATTAGAGTAGTTGTTTAATAAATATGATATATATGCAGGACGACTCACTCGGAAATCTTTACAACTCAATCAAAAGGATGGGACTATATGACGTTAAAGACATTCATACAAGTATACAACTCAGACAATGAAAGCATACGATGTTTATAATACGATAGTTATAATAGTTGGAGTACTTATTGTTATATCTTGGAATACTTGATATTATACCTTGGAATACTTGGCTATCACTTTTGTTTTAGTTCTTTTTGGATTTTATGATTTGGATCTTGAATTAATTTGTGTTCAGGAAGAGGGTAGTCAATAATAGAATGTGTTGTGTATTATTTGATCAAAGAGTATGTCACAGCAAGTTATGAATTGATGTGATTGAGTAGTAACCTCATTTTTGTGTTATCTACTACTTGGTGTTATTCTTGGAATACTTGAAGTATAGCTTGGAATACTTGGTGCATGTCTTGGAATAATTGGTGTTATACTCCCTCCATCCCAAAGAGATGTTCCCACTTGATTATTATATTCCTCACATCGGAATAAAAGTGGGAACATCATAGTGGGATGGAGGGAGTAGCTTGGAATACTTGATACCTTATATCTTGGTCTAAATTGTTAGAATAACTGAGATCAAATGTTGGAGTAACTGTTGTCCAATATAAGAATAACTGATTATAAGCATTGGAATAACAACAATATTAGAGTGATTGAAGAAAAATTGATTGATTGATTCAATCAATAATTAGTATATGTTGGAGTAATTGTTGTCTAGTATAAGAATAATTGATTATAAATATTGGAATAACAACAACGTTATAGTAATTGAAAATGGATAATTGATTGATTTAATCAATAACTTAAATGATTGTTGGAGTAACCACCAAAACATGTTGGAGTAGATGCTTACAAGCATTGGAACAACTATATTCACTACAAAAATGAAGGGTCTGTCGCGGCGGAAAAATCCGACGCGAAATCAAGTTTGCGTCGGATTCCGCGACGTGAAAGGCCGCCATTAATTTTGGACGCAAAGAGGAACACTTGCGGCGGATCGGCCGCCGCATACTGTTTCGCGTGGGACATGCGGCGGAAAAGGCGACACTAGGAAGGTCAATGGGGACTTGAAGTCAACTGTTTAAGCGTCGGAAATTGGATGGTTTGCGGCGGATATTCCCACGCAAAAATAAGTATGCGTCCAGTTTTGCGTGGGACTGTCCCTTGCAACAAATGGTTGTGCGTCCAGTTTTGCGTGGGATTTTCCCTTGCAACCAATGGGTGTGCGGCCAGTTTTGCGTGGGATTTTCCCTTGCAACAAGTGGGTGTGCGTCTAGTTTTGCGTGGGATTTTCCCTTGCAAAAAGTGGGTGTGCGTCCAGTTTTGCGTGGGATTTTCCCTTGCAAACAGGGTCTGTACGGCAATATCTGCTGGATATAAAACGTCCCCAAAACAAAAAATCGACCTGAAAAAAATAAAAGCACACAACGTGCAACCAAATGTGCTCCTCCCGAGCAAATTCCACATCGAATCTTTCACGCAGAAGCAGAACATGCTCAATGATCGAAAAGAAACTAATATATTACCGAGTCTACCTAATCACAAGTTCACAAGTTCACAAGTTACCAAGTTACCAAGTTCACAAGTCTACCTAATTCCCAAGTCAAGTTCACAAGTCTACCTAATCCCCAAGTTCACAAGTCCACCTAATTCCCAAGAAACTAATATATATTCCGTTAACAAGTTCGAGGACTAGTAATTAGAAAATACATATTACCTAGTCTACCTAATGGGACGGGTCTACCTCCATGTTACTACCAAATGCGTGACCATCGTCAGCGTTGTCGTCACGCCTCTGACCCCGTGGCATAGAACTGCAGCCTTCATCGGACATAGCGATCCTCTCCTTCAGCATCTCTATCGTCCTCCTCTGGTCCTGCATCTCGCGCTCATGCTGCAGCTGCCGTTCCTCCATTTTCTTCAAGTCCTCTTTCATTCTCATGTTCTCGGTCCGTTGCTGGGTGACGGCGGTGGGTACGTACGAGTCATCAACCGCGGTACTGGTATGGTTCATGCACGGTTTGAACAGTTCTTTGGCTGCACTTCCAACCCCGAACACACGTTTCTTCTTGTTGAACCCCCCCGAGGCGTCATGGTATAAGCGAAACTCGTCCACACGTGATATCGCCTCCCCTCCTTGGGACATTGCCTCTTCCCTCGCTTGTACAAATTTTTGCTGAAATGACATTCAAATGTTAAATTATATAGCTTAACACCAAATGATGAAGTTGAGATAATTTAATATGATTTGAATTCTATTGTCGGAGAACTTACGTCCACCTCCTCTGCAATGGGATCAACCCAAAGACCTTTCTTGTTCTTCTTTAACTTGTGAAGCAGCTGAATCGGGGTCGCATTCGGTCCCTTCGAAATAAAATGTCAGAACACGTACAAGCCATGTTATATTGAACATAAAAAACTAATAATTTATTTTCATAACACATACCATTTTATTGAAAGCTTTTGTCGCGCTATTACGCCCTAGGCAGTTGGTCCCTTTCGCTACTCCGTCTTTGTTTCCGCCACGACGGTTCGCTTTGTTCACTTCTACTTTCTTCAGGAATTTAGGATCCATTACCCTACGTTGCAGCTCCTGGTACTTGTTCTCCGGGATCCAAGTAGGCCTTTCCTTCGCCTTCATTGCTCTCTGGAAGATGTCGGAGAGATGCTTCTTGATCCTTACCTCGTACGCGTTTCGCAGCTCATAACCCGGATCGATCTTCACCCGTTTCTGTTTGCAAAAGACAAACAAATTATTAGAAAATTTACAAATTACATAAATAGTTCATGTATTAGCCCAAAAAAAAAATCTCACTTCGAAGTGGGAGTACATGGCGTCCCTCGCCAGTTGAGGCGCCTCAGTCCAGTTCCTATAAACGCCAGGGGTGTTCATGTAAGTGCCGACGATGGACTCACGTAGGTAATTGACAATGTCGCTATCTTCCCACCTACAACGACAATTTAACGAGTTATATTCCATCGTAAATGAAAACATTCATACAGTACGGGAATTCTTACCAAACGCCATTTTCGTTCCGCGAAAGGTATTTCTTATCGGCATCCGGTATATCGTCGTTGTTCCCAGCACCTGCCATTATTACGTTTCCGCTACGAGAACCATAGTTGCAAAACATGAAAAAACATTAACAATGTACAATACTGAAGGTACATACACACAGAAAATGTAATACATTAACCAATCTATAATACGTACATCTGTTTGCTTAAAATGTTTTTTATTAGTTACAATGAAAATAAACAAATTAAAGTTACGGTATTAAAATGATAATGGACACTACTCATCGTCGCTACTATCATTCTCCTCATCCGTGTTCACTTCATTGAAACCGTCTTCCTCGATCTCATCATCATCCCATTCACTGTCCACCTCTTCCTCATCTGCTTCTATTACAACCTGTTCCTCACCCTCATCCTCACTCTCACCCTCAGGCACGATCCAATTGTGAAACTCATCTTCTTCCTCTTCCTCTTCCTCGCCCCCATCCTCTTCACCGACGTTCCCTACTTGTTCCTCAATTTCATCAGTGTCATCAGTGTCTGAAACTACAATAGATGAAAGTGGTTGTACATTAGAAACGACATCCTCTTGGTATACGTTATCGTCGGTGATTGGGTTGTCAATTTGTGACCTCGCCTTGATCTTAAACACCGCCGACCATTGTGTATCCTTTTTTCCCTTTGGATAAGGGGCAAAGCAAATTTGATCGCTTTGGTACGCCAACACAAAAGGATTGTGCCCTCGCAGTTTTCTTGAGCGATTCACATCTACAAGATTGTATAACTTATGAACATTAACTCCTTGTGCAGAGTTATCAATCCAATCACATTTGAATAGTACGGGTTTACAGGTCATGTCACTGTCAAAATAGTGGAGTTCAACCACCTCTTATAGTGTTCCATAATAATCTGACCCTTCCGTGGAACTCACACAGACCCCGTTACTAATTGTAGATTTAGGGACTTCGACACCATCTTTGAAAGCACGAAACTTGTACCCATTCACTGAATAACGTTTCCAAGTCTTCACCCGTGAAGAAGGGCCAGTCGCAAGAGTTTTCATGAGGGGGTCGAGCAACACTTCAGGCTTTCATGAAGATATAATAAGTCAATAAATTATTTTAATAAACAGTTTCGAGTAACTTAAAGTCACAACTATCATTTTCACGTACTTGATCTCGTAGCCAAGTGGAGAACAATGACTCATATTTGCTCCAAACTGCGTCACATGATCTAACCTCAGCATGTTTGGTCATGATGTACGCCTCGAATTTCCTAAATTTGTTTCAAGTCATCAGATGAAAAAAAAAAGATTATTGTACGGCGTTTTATATTATCAAAACAATAAAGAGTTATTGCACTACATCTGTCACTTACTCCTCGTACGGCCTTATGATTGCACCACAGTTTCTTATGACGTAAGTGTGCGCTTGATTGTACTCAACCTCTGTGAGAAATCTTTCCTTACATTTTCCCGTAGTGCTGCCCACATCCTTTCGAAATGGTTCTACAGTGTCATCAGATTCGTCATTTTCATTGACACCGATATCAATATCCTTCGCTTTCGTGTCAATATGCTCTTGAAAGTAAAAGGAACAAAAATTTGACGTTTCCTCCAACAAATAAGCGTTACATATTGACCCTTCTACCCGAGCTTTATTTCCAATTTTTTTTTTAAGATGATTGAGAAACCTGCATAACAATAATACAAAGTACAATTACTTTCATTTTAGATGCTACAAGTTGGGCACAGTTGTTAACGTAATCATACCTTTCAAATGGATACATCCAACGGTATTGAACAGGAACCCCAACTTTTGCTTCAAATGGAAGGTGAACTGGTAAATGTTCCATCGAGTTGAAGAAAGACGGAGGAAATATTTTCTCCAACTTACAAATGATCTCGGCAATGTTCTTCTCCAACCGATTAATGGAGTCCACGGAGTTGGTATATGAACACAAATCGCGAAAAAATTGACTAATCTCAGTTATGGCATTCCATGTGTTTACAGGGACTAACTGCTTCACCGTAAGGGGAAAACCCATCAGTGCATAAACCTAAGCGAACATTGCGCGGCTCTTTTGAAAACTCGGGATATTTAAGGTCAAACATTTTCCAAGCTTCACCGTCACTAGGATGCACCATGGTACCATTTACCCTTAGTCGTGAGTTTTTGTGATGCCAACGCATTTGCTCGGCTACGTTCTTTGTCGCGTACAGGCGTTGTAATCTAGGACCTAGCGGGAAATAAGTCAACACCTTACTCGCTACTCTATTTCCCCTCGTATTTTTCGTCGCACTCTTAAATCTATCCACGCCACACTTTGTGCACTTCTCGTGATCGGAATCTGCTTTCCAAAACAACATGCACCCGTGGGGGCAGGAATCGATCTTTTTATGAGGAAGTTGAAGACCCTTTAACACTTTCTTGACCTCGTAAAAATTTCGGGACATGACATTATCCTTTTTGGGGAGAAGGTCAGCTATAAACGCTATCCAACCATCGAGTAATCTGAAAGACATGTTACCTTCGCACTTAAGGGTCAACATCCTTGAAGCGGCTTCCAACAAACTCATGTCACATCCGTCGCAAACTGGTAACTCAGCATTTTTCATCATTTCGAAAAAGGATAGAACTTCTGGGTTGGGTTCATGCTTAACTTCCTCATCGCTTAGCTCGTCCGGGTTACGCTCCGCCTCCATTATGTCCTCAACGGTCGGACGTAACGCATCCTCCACGAACTCCCGATATGGGTTACTACTACCCGCTCCGTGACTATCACTAACGAGATCAGAATCCTCACCATGATACGTCCAGACGTAGTAGTTTGGAACAAACCCGTTTTTGTAGAGATGATCTCTAACATCAAGGGCATGTAGTATGGCAAAGTTTTTGCATTTACTACAAGGACACCTAAGTTGTTGTTTCGTGTAGTGGACGTTATTGTTTATGGAATAGTCGATAAATTTCAACACACCGTCTTTGTATTCATGTTTAGGCTTCTTTCGCTCATCTAATCTCTCGTACATCCACTTCCTTTCTACTCTCTTCATTCTTTGTGAGGACTATATATATATATATATATATATATATATATATATATATATATATATATATATATATATGTGCATGCAAAGTACGTAGAAATTATTAAATTAGTTGAGCGCGGGGAAGAACATTCAACGACGCCTAATATAATGGACATTATCTACAGAACAATGTAAACCAAGTGCAGTCAATTGAACATGCTTTCATAAATCCGTAAACCCATTTAGACATCATTTCGAAACAGTTTCACCACCTTTGGACCTTATCACTCCAACCTAAACCCATCCTTGTACGTTCCATGCCACTGATAAACACAAAATTTTGTTATGCCGATAAGAAAAAAATCCGGCAGCAATTCGCCCCAGTTCTCCAAATGAACTATGTGGAAATATGAAAAGTCCACATGTCCATTCGGAGAACAATCAGGGAATTGCCACAAGACTTTTTCTTATCGACATAACAAAATTTCGTGTTTACCACCTAAGTGACATGAAAAGTACAAAGACAGTCCCAAAACGGGGACTATTCACTCCTAACAAGTAATTCTTGAACGGGTACTAGGTAGGTCTGAGTAGATGTATAACATGTCTTACCAACAATACGTAACCTAAACTGTAAACAACAACAATCATGTATCAACACACAACAAATTACTACTAGTAGTATTAGTAGTAGTATTAGTAGTAGTATATTAGTAGTATTAGTAGTAGTAGTAGAAGATTAGTAGTATTATTAGTAATAGTTAAGTAGTAGTAGTAGAAGATTAGTAGTATTATTAGTAGTACTAGTAGTAGTAGTAGAAGATTAGTAGTAGTTAAGTAGTATTAGTAGTAGTAGATTAGTAGTATTAGTAGTAGTATATTAGTAGTATTAGTAGTATTAGTAGATTAGTAGTATTATTAGTAGTAGTTAAGTAGTAGTAGTAGTAGTAGTAGTAGTACTAGTAGTAGTACATTAATAGTAGTGGTGGTAGTAGTAGTAGTAGATTAGTAGTATTAGTAGTTTAGTAGTATTATTAGTAGTAGTTAAGTAGTAGTAGTAGAAGTAGTAGTAGTACATTAATAGTAGTGGTGGTAGTAGTATTAGTAGTAGATTAGTAGTAGTGGATTAGTAGTATTATTAGTAGTAGTTAAGTAGTATTAGATTAGTACTAGTGGTGGTAGTAGTAGTATTAGTAGTAGATTAGTAGTAGTAGTAGTGGTAGTATATTAGTAGTATTAGTAGTAGCAGTAGAAGATTAGTAGTATTATTAGTAGTAGTTAAATAGTATTAGTAGTAGTAGTAGATTAATAGTAGTGGTGGTAGTAGTAGTATTAGTAGTAAATTAGTAGTACTAGTAGATTAGTAGTATTATTAGTAGTAGTTAAGTAGTATTAGTAGTAGTAGATTAGTAGTAGTATATTAGTAGTATTAGTAGTAGAAGATTAGTAGTAGTTAAGTAGTATTAGTAGTAGTAGATTAGTAGTATTAGTAGTTTAGTAGTATTATTAGTAGTAGTTAAGTAGTAGTAGTAGTAGTACATTAATAGTAGTGGTGGTAGTAGTATTAGTAGTAGATTAGTAGTAGTGGATTAGTAGTATTATTAGTAGTAGTTAAGTAGTATTAGTAGTATTAGATTAGTACTAGTGGTGGTAGTAGTAGTATTAGTAGTAGATTAGTAGTAGTAGTGGTAGTATATTAGTAGTATTAGTAGTAGCAGTAGAAGATTAGTAGTATTATTAGTAGTAGTTAAATAGTATTAGTAGTAGTAGTAGATTAATAGTAGTGGTGGTAGTAGTAGTATTAGGCCCTGTTCTTTTCGGCTGAAACAGGGCTGAGCTGAGCTGAGCTGGTCTGATAAGAGCTGAGCAGGTCTGATAGGAGCTGAGCTGGACTGATAGAAGCTGAGCTGAGCTGAGCTGAACTAAAAGAAGCTGAAACTAATAACTACTTATATAAAGTATCTAATAATGTATTAAAAAATGAAAAAAAAATATAACACTAATTAATAATAATAATAATAATAATAATTAAATTAATTAAATTAATTAATTAATTAATAATAGTAATAACAACAACAACATAGTACTCTCTCCAATTCATTTGATTTCTACTTTTGTTTATTCATACTTGACCATAGTAAAATTTGTTAGGTATATATCTTTGATTATGTAATATACAAAATTTTATATTTTGATATTCTTAAATTTTAATACAATACAAATAATACTCATATGATATATTGTATGGTATATATATTAGATATTTTATTTACTAAAAAATAGTGTAAAAAAAGGTAAATTAACTGTAATAGCATTGAGATAGAGTTGTAAATATTTGAATGTAATATCTATTTCAAGACCTAAAAATATTATAGAGTGGATAATAATATTAATTAATAATTGTTATAATAATAATGATGATAAAAAATAGAAAATAATAACAATAATGATAATAATAACAATGACGATGATGATGACGACAACGAGGATGACGATGATAATAATAATTTGTTATTATTATTAACATTAAGAGATATGGGTAATAAAAATAACAACAACAATAATATTATCATTATTATTATTTTTTATGAAAAAAAACTTGCATTAATATCGAAATGTCATAATAATAATAATAATAATAATAATAATAACAACAACAATAATAAGACCTTATTATAATTTGTTTTGATGTTAATGCAACTCCCGTTTCATATAAATAAATAAATAATAATAATAATATTATTATTATTATTATTATTAAATTTTATTATTATTATTATTATTATTATTATTATTATTATTAAATTTTATTATTATTATTATTATTATTATTATTAATTTTTTTTAATTATTATTATTATTATTACTATTATTATTATTATTATTATTATTGTTATTATTATATTTTATTATTATTATTATTATTATTATTATAGAATTATTATTTTAGAAGCTGAAAATATTGAAGCTGGGCTGAAAATATTAGGGCTGAGCTGAGCTGAGCTTATAGGAGCTGGGCTGAGCTGATAAGAGCTGGGCTGAGCTGATAGAAGCTGAGCTGGTCTGAAACGGGCTGAATATAAGCTGAAAAGAACAGGGCCTTAGTAGTAGTAAATTAGTAGTACTAGTAGATTAGTAGTATTATTAGTAGTAGTTAAGTAGTATTAGTAGTAGTAGATTAGTAGTAGTATATTAGTAGTATTAGTAGTAGAAGATTAGTAGTAGTTAAGTAGTATTAGTAGTAGTAGATTAGTAGTATTAGGCCCTGTTCTCCTGGACTTAAACTGACTGAACTGAACTGAATGTGTCTGAGCTGAACTGAACTGAACTGAAATGAACTGAACTGAACTGAATACAACTAACATCCATGATCAAGTACTAAACACAGCAAAATTAGAGCAACATGGCAACAATACTAAACACAGCAAGTTGACCTCTAAATCAACCTAGATTACGTGTCAAGGAAAACCGTAGTCAGCACATCACTTCTACTACTACCATCATTATAACAACAATAACAACACTAACACAACCAATATTATTTCATACAAACCAACACTACCACCATTAAATTAACACAACCCACCACTCACACAAACTAACCGCAACACTAACACAACCTAACCCCAACACTAACACAACCAACAACAACAAACCACAACAATAACCTAATCAACAATAACATTAACAATAACAAATATTTAAAAAATTTAACAGTTTGAACATACTTTGATGGAGAAAAGACGGAAAAATGAACCGAAGATGAGGAGGGCGCGCGGCAGGGGGGAGGACACGGCAGTGGAAGGGCGCGCCGGCAGTGGCGCCGGCGGTGGATTTGTCGCCGGTGGAAGTCGTCGCCGGCCGGTGGGGGAGACGGGAAGGGGGAGGGGAATTGGGTAGATTAGGGTTTCAGGGAATCGATTTGGGGAAATCGATTTGGGGAGATCGATTTGGGCTGTTTCTTTATGTGTCCGCGTCTTTTTTTTTTAATATATGGAAGACTATGCGGCGGACAATCCCACGCACAATCCGCCGCGTGTCAACATCTATGCGTCGGATTGTCCGCCGCATCGCAGGATTAATTTTTTAAATTAAATGTCCCCCCTGCGTCGGTATAAGGCATACTATGCGGCGGATTTTCCGCCGCATAATTAAGCGCGAAACTCCCACCCTTGGGCGCCCTTACTCTGCGTCCATTTTGCGTGGGGTATTCCCACGCAAGTCAGTCGCGTCGCCCAATCCGACGCGAATCCGACGCGAGTAGAAACATGTGTCGGATATTTAGTCCGCCGCAAAAGGTCCGCCGCAATTTCATTTGTTTTTTTGTAGTGATTACAAGCATTCCGATATGTCAAAATTACATTATAAGCACACAATAGTACTATGACAAAATATCCAGAAAAAACGAGAATGTTTTCCAGGCAACCTCTTCGTTCTGGCTTCTTCACCGCTCTAGCAAAAATGTCATCATGGCCTTTGGATAATGCTATCCATCCACCTTTACATTGTGCCATCAATGATTTCTAACACAAGGAAAAAAATGACACTTTGATAAATTAATAACCTATGATCACAAAAATTAACCAAAACTGACAGTTGTGAGTCTATTTACCTTCGATTATCCCTCATAGATATTTCTTCAAAGACTAGTAGAGAATAGCCCAAATATTATACTCTCAATTTGAACAGTTATCCCCGATTTCTCCGTTGAATGCCATGGGGTACTTACAGTATTCATGAACTCAGCAATATCGCTCCACTTCCATGAGTAGTTCACCACGGGGATGCAGTCTAGTGAAGAAAATCACAAAGTTATGCAAACATAAGTGAAAAATACAACTGTTAGAGATGATTGCAGGAGGAGGGATGAACCCGACATATTAAATTGTTCAAAGAGATAGCTTCATTAAGGAACATCGCTCAACATATATGCTATTATTAAGCGTATACGGAATATCTCCGACAAATAAATAGTGTGTATTTCCATGCGACATTGTTCGACTACGCGGAACTTGACGTGTATTTACTGTACATAATGTCGAATTTGGCTTATTTCAGAACATTCACAATGGTTCATGAGATATGAATTACTTTACTGTCAGAATTTGGCTTATTTCACAATGTTAATGAATGCTCGATTTTGACAGGGACACGGAAAGAACCTCTCAATCATGCAAGGAATGTTCAGGAGTAATGGTGGATGCGATTATATGAAAAAACCTAATGTCTTGCTTAGTAACAATGGATTCAAATCGTCAATTACGTACAAAATATTTCCAAATTACGTACAAAATCGTCAATTCAACAACAATTGAAAGATCAAATCAATGAATTTCAGCAGAGAAGACAAGATAATCGAACAAAAAAAAAGCAAAATTCAAAGTAAAAAACAAAATTAATTACACATCATTTATTCAACTACTCCAACACATAATTTTAATGCATAGCTATTCTAGTATTCATATTCAAGTACTCTAATACATATATTCAAGTATTCTAAAATTACAATTCACCTAAAGTACTCTAATATACATTTTATCAATCAAATTCAACTACTTCAACACATAAGTTTTATTCACAAATCACAACTATTCTAGTATTCATATTCAAGTATTCTAATATATATATTCAACTATTCTAAGATTACAATTCCCCTAAATAAAGTACTCTAATATAATTTTTTTTTTTATCATTCAAATTCACCAATACAGAATTTTCATGAACAGCTATTCTAATATGCTTATTCAAGTACTCTAATATATATATTCAAGTATTCTAAAATCACCTAAAGTTGATATATACTTAAACATACGAATTCAGTTATTCCAACCTATATATTCAAGTATTCCACAAAAAATAAGCACAAATAATGATGAAATATGGTTATATATATTCAAGTATTCTAATACATATATTCAAGTACTCCAATATTCGACATCAACTTTTTTAATTATTCAAGTACTCTAATACATATATTTAAGTCCTCCAAAAACTAGAAACCCTAACTCGTAAATAATTTTAAAAACAACAAAAATTGAAGCAAAATTGAAGAAATCAGAGTGAAGAAGAACAACAAGTTAAACTCGTCATTCGTCAATGACAGTAATCGAGAACAAAATTACAAAAAAGAAGTCGTAAATGGAGTGCGAAGTGTTATACCAGAATTGTTAAGGTAAAGCGATGTTAGGATTGAAATTGACGAGATTCACCTGAGAAACCAGCAAAACAACCGCACAAAAATCAGCAATCAACCACAAATCTCTAGAATTTAAAGTGAAAATTAAGAAATTACTCACCGAAACTGAAGAAATTGGGGCGCGCAGAACTGTAGAAGCAAGCTGAAGTAATTAATAAGCGGAACTGTTAGAATGAAACTAAAGAAATTGAATGATGGTGATGGTGATGACGATCGAGATGCTGGAGATGGGAAGGAAATAAAGAGAGGGGAAATGAAGAGAGAGAAAGAGAGAAATCAAATGAGCGTCTAAGTGAGGGAGTGAAAGAGGATTTTGTTTATTGGTGAGATCAAATCTAAGCCGTTGATCAAATATTAGATCAACGGTCCAGATTGTTAGGGTATTTACACCAAATTGGTGTGTTTACACCAGATCCTATTTCTATATATATATATATATATATATATATATATATATATATATAGAGAGAGAGAGAGAGAGGAAGGATCAAGTGAGTCCTTCTATATACATTGAGTCCATCAGTCCAATTTTGAACCATTGATCAAGTGAAAGATGGATGGTTGTGATTGCTTGAAGTGAAATAAGGAAATAACTAACAAATCTTGGTAAATATATCATTTCTCTCTCTTCCCTAATTATCTCAATGCAAATCTTCTCTCTCTCCTATCAATCTTTTAACTGCTTCTTTCTCTCACACGACAAGTTTCTTTAAAATTAAGTTTTTCCCATCTTCACCAAAAAAAATCATCATTTTTTTACTGTCATTGTACGTATGTTACTATGTTACTGCCATAACCCAGAAACTATGTTACTTTAACTCATACAATGTGTTACTTTAATTCATGAACTGTGTTACTTTAACTCATAAAACCTGTTACGTTGTATGATAGTCTCCTGCAAAAACTGTTACTTTAACTCATACAATGTGTTACTTTAATTCATGAACTATGTTACTTTAACTCATAAAACCTGTTACGTTGTATGATAGTCTCCTGCAAAAACTGTTACTTTAACTCATACAATGTGTTACTTTAATTCATGAACTGTGTTACTTTAACTCATAAAACCTGTTACGTTGTATAGTGTCTTGCAAAAACTGTTACTCTAACTCATAAAATGTGTTACTTTAATTCATGAATTGTGTTACTTTAAGTCATAAAACCTGTTACGTTGTATAGTCTCTTGCAAAAATTGTTACTCTAACTCATACAATATGTTACTTTAATTCATGAATTATGTTACTTTAACTCATAAAACCTGTTACGTTGTATAGTCTCTTGCAAAAACTGTTACTCTAACTCATACAATGTGTTACTCTAATTCATGAACTGTGTTACTTTAACTCAGAAAATCTGTTAAGTTGCATAATAGTCTTTTGCAAAAACAGGACTTCCAATCAACCAAAAGAATAGTGAATGTTTCTATTAAGGATACTCCAAAACAAAAATTATAAAACTCCATTATAATTTCAATGTTTCACACCTGTTACTCTAAGAACTGAATATTGAAAATCAAAATTATACTCACAAACTGTGTTACTGTAACTCATTAAGTATGTTACTCTAACGCATAATATGTGTGATATTGGAAAATCAATCAAACTCATATACTGTGTTATGGTAACTTATTCAGTATATTACTCTAACGAATAATGTATGTTATTCTAACAATATATTGTCCTACTCAGAATTGTGCTTCTTCTTCTTCATCCTCCTCCTCCTCTTCTTCTTCTTCTTCTTCTTCTTCTTCTTCTTCTGATTATTCTTCTTGTAGACACCCACATTTTGACCGCCAGGTGTCTATAGTAGTTTTCGACAAACACCCGATGATGATCGGACGCAAACATGCTTTAACGTACTCGGAAATGGGCTCGAAGCCATGGATATTTAGCTTGGGCTTTTTAAGGAGTACAAATCTCACAAAACCAACCTCAAATTCAGGCCCAGTGGGTCGTTTCGAGTCAAATACGACTAATTTGGGTCGATTCCGGCACCAGGGGTAAAACCGTCTTTTAGCGACCGAGTCGAAACCCGGTCAAAGATATTTCCCGAGACTTGTGGACCGACCGTGATGTCTCACGTGTCCAATTCGGACTCCAACTCCACAAAAATCAGCCACATAAAATAATAAACAAATCCGTTTGAGGTAGAATTCGATCCCAAGCAGGAATCCTATCCGAAAACCGATTCAAACACTCAACCGAGTGCAAATACTCGGCCAAGTAGCACACAACCAGCCGAGATTTCCTTTTCTTCCTTCACAAGAAAACGGAATTCTCGTTCTTCTCAGCTTCTTACCCAAGCGGTAATTCTAACTCAAACACACCTCCTAGCCAAGGTCGGGAACTCCCTATAAATAGCCCCTTGCATACAACACTTTGAACAACAATTTTCAATCAGAAAACATCATATCATACAGACAGAATTCCTGAGAGAAGTCAGAAAATATCACAACACACATCCATAAAACTCCTTACACTTAGCATCGAAAAAACGGATATTACATCAAAACCCGAAGGAAACCGACTCCCTCGTACCCGTCACCTTCACCGAGCCACCCTAGTCCGACCAACATCAGCTCGACGCTCCCGTGCCTAGCCACATTTCGACGAGCGCCGATCCGAGTTAACAAAAGCATGTAGGTTGAGGGTGTAACCAAACCCGATTTCTCCTTCTCTTCTCTTCTCTCCCTCGTCGCCCTTTTTCCTTTTACGGGTCAAGCGTCGTCTTTTTTTATTTCTAATATCGATATTATTAAAAACTATTTTCGTAACAAACATTCTTAAAAATATGATATCGATTTTCTATAGTCGAATATTGTATCGAAAAGAATTATATTAAGATCTCGACGATATTAAAAATCGTTACATCTTTTTTTCGTTCAAATTCTTTTTTCAAACAATTTTACAAAACCTTTTTTTAATTCATTCCGAACATCTGATATCGATTTCATAATCGAATATCGGATACGACGAATATCGAAAGCATGAATCGAATACAAATTAATTCATATTTTGTACGCGATTCATCAAATTTTGCAATTTGGAACAAAAAATAAAAATTCGGACAGACCTGTACGCGAGTCGCGCCACGCCCAGGCGGCTCGCGCACGGGCCTGAAACCCGGACCTTTTTTTTAAAAAACTTTTTCGTTCGTTTTATTATTTATTCTACGGAACGATTTCTAAAATTTACATCTTTTCCAAAACTATTCCAAGTATTTGATATTGATTTCGTAGTCAATTATCGAATATGACGAATATCGAAAATATTAAGTCGAGTACGAATTATGCAATATTCATACGCGATTTAATAAAAGTATCGAGTTTTCAAAAAAACCGCTCTCGGAACCAGCCCGACACGCGACTCGCCGGTGTCCCAAGGAACGAGCCCAATAAACTCTGACATCGGAAATGGGCCGTATTTTGTACACGGCCCACTACGACATAGAGTGGGCTCGAACGGTTCCGAATAACCATAAAATTCGGTGGCGACTCCAACTTCGATTTAAATTTCAATTTGACCATCTCATATGGAGATTCATTCGCCTCCCCAAACCCGCGCGTGCCCGCGTCGGGGTGGACCTATGTCATGTCCACACTTCTTCATCGTCAGACGATGACTTACATGGCGTTTCCTAATGATTCTTCTTCGTCTTTTTCTTCTCATCTACATCTTTGTAGATTTGGAATGAAAATCTGGAATCTATACTAACACGAGAGCAATGAACCATTGATATGAAAATATGATGAATGAAATGAATACAATCGACGCAAGACATGAATACAATTGACGCAATATTGAAATTCACCTTTTTTGTGTTTCACGAATTGCTTATCAACTGTTGATGAAGATGTCACGATCATTGAATCCATAGTAACGGGTTGTGGAGGACAGATTTGAATGAATGAACATGATATTGGAAGCGTTTTTTTTTTGGTTTGATGAATGTGAATGAATGAATGAATGGGTGAATGAACGTCATATTATTGTTTCCTACAATTAAGGGAGTTATTTTAGGAAGCAGTATCTCCATTTTTTTTCTTTTTTTTTAATGCAAATATTAGGATGATGAATTTTGTCCATCCATCCTCATGTCATTCAATGGATGAGATGAGGACTTAGGGACTCATATATAGAGAAGGACTCATAAGAGTCTTACTCTCTCTCTCTCTCTCTCTCTCTATATATATATATATATATATATATATATATATATATAATAACAACAACAATAATAATATTAATAACAATAACAATGATAATAATTAATAGTAATAATTGTGATAAAAATTATTAATATTATGATAATATTAGTATTAGTTATAATAATAATAATAATAATAATAATAATAATAATAATAATAATAAGAATAATATATTAAGAATAATATTAATAAAAATAACAATAAAAACTAATAATAATGTTAATTAAAGTATCAAAAATATTAATTATTATTATTATTATATTAATATTAATTATAATAAAAAAATTATTAATATTAATATTTTATAATAATAATATTTACAATAATAATAATGATAATAATAATATTTTCTCCTTTGACTAGTCTGGGCTCTCTGATTTCATGTCAAGCCGTGTTGTGGGGGACGCTGCTCGGCACAAATGCGCTAAGTACAGGGGCCTGTGCACGTGGCTTGGTTATGGGTTCTTGCTTTTTTCCTTTTCTTTGCTGGGGGAATTGGAGGCGGGTGTTATCGGCTTGATTAAGAGTATTCAGAAGTTTTCGATAGGGCAGGATGCCGGAACACGCGCTGCTCCTTTTATTTTTATTGGACTTAGCTTTGCTATAGCTAAGAGTGTGGGGCCCAGATTGTATCTTGACTCCCCACCAATTTTTTGTAAACAACGTTTTGATTCATCAATAATAATAATAATAACTTGTTTGAATTGAATTAAACTAAACATTGAATGTGTCTGAACTAAAATGAACGAAACTGAACTGAACTGAACGAACGAGTCTGAAAAGACTCAACACCTCAGACTGTCTTAACCACTTTAACCAGGTATGAGTCTCAGACTCAAAGAATCTGATCGTCAGACTTTTGTTCAGACTCAACTTCAGACCCCCTTTAAACTTAGATCTGTCTAAGCCTGAGACTCGTGTCAACCACATTAACCAGACATGAGTCTCAGACTCAAAAAATCTGAGCCTCAAACTCTTACTCAGATCCCCTTTAAACTTAGCCTTATAAGTTCAGACAGGTCTAAGTTTAAGGGAAGTCTAACATTGAGTCTGGGCAAGAGTCTGAGACTCATACTCGGTTAAGGTGGTTGGTACGGTCTGAGTCTCAGCTTGGTTGGCTCGAGTATTGTATAGTGTCCGATAACGGTCTGTCTCATGGCCGATCCTAGGGCAGTGCAGCCCACACGGGTGAACTGGGCCAAGGTTTGAAGGGCCCAAAACTGCTATCAAAATTATGTTTGGTTAGTGAATTTTGATAAAAATATATACATAATGTAGTGGAGTAATAGTAGGTGATGTTGTAGAAGGCTCCATCATATGTTTGGTCACGAGTTATTTAGGAGATACACTCGCACATCTATTTCTATGATCTGTCACTTAAATTTTATTAAATGGAATTTCACGTTTTGTTTTAGTAGTAAGATTGTAACTGAAGCTGTAATAAGATGTGTACTCTTCAAATTGAATTTTTACATATTTCGTTCATCCAAATTAAAAAATGCTCAATGTCCATGAATTAGGTGGACAATATTAAAAAAAATCGCAATTGGAAATTTACACGAAATTTTTAGTAGTCCATAAATAATAAATTTGTCTATGATAATACATTATAGATCCTTACCGAATATAATATCATGACATTATCTTTAATAACGAAAATAATTTAATTAATTTTCTTAGGGTGTTTTAGAAAGACAAAGACAAGCATAATATTCGAGTTTTTGGTCAAAATTGTAGTGTTATTTTAGAGTGGATGAAAGTATGAAACACAAGACAAAACGTAAAAGATCTAGTTTCAATTTTCGCACCGAAATGTTAGGAACTCTGTCTATACTATACCCCATGAAGCAGTGGCGGACCCAGGAAGTTAAAAGAGGGGGTTCACTTTTACGAAAATAAATAAATTTGTCACATAGTTACATATTGTCCATTAAACTATAAATATTAAATACTCCGTAAAACTTAAAAGACATCAACGAGATTTCATGTTCTGAAAATATTTGAATACATCATCATCAATAACTTTGACAAAAAAAAAATTCTCTCTACTACGTATGATCGGATCACTCATGCTATTCCTCAATTTGTTCTTCACATGAGTCATAGAAGAAGAAAATACTCTTTCAACACTTGTCGTGGCCACCGGTAATATCAACACAAGTTTTGGAACAAATAAACAAGTGTATAACATGTAAATCAATATACAAAAAGTACCCAAAATATCTATAATCCAACTAAAGGAATAATGGTAATTGATAAATCAACAAATAAATCCAAATTACTGGGGAATTATATTTGAATTAAAAATTACTTGACAATAACAAAACAAATTCCAAAAATTGACATAAAAAAAGTACCAACAAATCATCAAACTGCAAGAATAAGATGCGAAATTGATAATTGTGAAGAAGATTTTGAAATTAGGTTTGAAAATTTTACAAATACATCATACTAATAGAGATTAGAGACTTAAAGTGTTAAAGGTTAGATCCATTTTATGTGGGTGGTGGATTAATGGGCGGGTTTATGTGGGTGGTGGATTAATGGGCGGTCGGCGACGGCGTCATGGTGGCTGTCTGAAAAATGAACTAAAAAGGCGAAAGGATTTAATAAAAGAAAGAGTAAATTAGTGAAAAGAAATAAAAAAAGTAGAGAGACTATGGAGGGAGGGGTAAGGAAGTTAATGCAGGGATGGGGAATCGATCCCCTGTCAACTCTACCATGGGGTGCACACCTTCCCACTGCAGTACACTAATTTCTATTGCCCTTTCCTCACTCAAATTATACAAGTATTGAATATTCAGTATTTTTCTTTAAAAAAAAATGAACACCGAAGGGTGCGCACGTGGGGTGCTGTGCGCACCCCTAGGTCCGCCCCTGCCATGAAGTCACCTCTTGATTGAAGTCATTGAACACAAAAAATAATTGTGAAAGTTTTGACGAGGAACCACTTGACCTTGCTAGAACTATATTCATGAGATGTTCAGTAAACGGAATGTTGAGATGGCCGAGTTGGTCTAAGGCGCCAGATTAAGGTTCTGGTCCGAAAGGGCGTGGGTTCAAATCCCACTCTCAACAGTCTCCGTTTCTTTTAGATTCATGTTTCGAAAATGCACAATTTTTTCTTTTTACAGAATATGACTATCATCAAATGTATAATCTCATAGATTTTGACTTATATGTGACCAAAAATGTAGAAGTATGAAATTAATTAAGTACATAATATGTGATATATACATGCCTTACAAAAAAATTTCTATCTAAAATGAATCCTAAGAGACTTGGAAGCAGTTCTATGCCTAACAGTATCATCATCATCATCGTCATCTACTTGAAGAGTAGCTTTCCTCTTTCTAGAATTCTCCAAATCTGGGACAATAACGTTTGATAGAGGAACGGTGGGCGAGCTAGAGAGGATGAAGCTTGACGGCTGACAAGCAGGTGAAGAAGAAGTATTATTATTGATGAAGAGATGAGTAATGTCTTGAAGAGGTATCCTTCTGCTACTAAATTTCCGGGTTCGGATCCTTTTGAGTTTGGAATAATTTAGTGGAGCGACTGGGTGATGTTTTGATAGCACTCCTCCAAGTACTACTTGGTTTGATGATGAGGAAGTGAAAGGTGGGAGATTCTCCTTGTTATAATCATTGCAGTACTCTTCAATTAACACTACCGACCCTTCCATATATGTTATTTGACAAGCTACAGATGTAAAAGCCGGAATTCGCTATTGAGCTAAAAGAAGATTTAGAAATGGATCGAGTAGTAACTAGTGATGAATGAAGGTGCGAAAGAGTGATAATGGAAGAATGAATTTGATTAATTATTGTGCGTGGTGGGAGATAATAAATATATGAAGAGAGGGAGGGAGGGAGGGAGGGGGAAAATTGAAAATGGAATGGAGGTAATTTTGAAGGAATTCCATTTGAATTTGGTTGAAATTGGATTGGATTTGACTTTTGATTTGTTGGTGGGTTATGAATTTGATTTCAGAAATGTTGTTTGGGAGCATAAGATTCGCGGCAAATTTGGTAATTTCTGATCCAATGTTTTCGCGTCATGTGATACAGTACCATTTGAAGATCAGAGCGGCGGATGCTTTAAATTTTACGCGCGCTTTTTATTTATTTAGCATCAAAGCGATACACACACTCCACACAAATGTTTACGAAGGGCTACTTTTTTTCGGTAATTTTCGTGTGAAATTGTTTTACGGTAATTTATTAGAGTCCCTTCGATTTTGAATGATCTTTCATGTTTCATAATTGGGTTTAAACATCTTTTTTTTCCTATTTCTATTTTGGGTCATTTACTTTTTTGCAACTTTCCTCTTTTACCCCTCACTGTTTTTCTTATATTATACTCCCTCCGGTCACAATTTATTGCCTCATTTCATTATAATATACCTCACATATAATCATGAAATGGGACAATAATTTATGACCGGAGGGAGTACTTTTTTTTCTCATTTAATTAATATAATAATGTTCTGTACTAATTTTTTAATCCACCATTTCTCATTTAATTAATACGGAGTATATATAATATGTCACTCTTATTTTTTTATATACTATAATACTTTTAATAATATACTCACTCGATATCTATATGTTTGTCCAATATTTTTAATATATGGGTGAAGTATTATATTGAAAGTGGACGAACATATAGATACGAAGGGAGTAATATTTTCTCCATTTTCTTCCCAAAAACAAAGGGGAAGATCTTTCGAAATTGGGAGAGTATGACTTATGAGACACGTTAATAAAAAAAAAAATTATAAAAATAACTACCTTAGACGTGTGAGAGGTCTCACAATATATTTACGGAATTAGTTTTTCCTAACGATGTTTTACTAACGAAATTTTCATAATTTTTTCAACTTTAACCTTTATAAATCTTTCCCAATTTACCTCTCCTCCTTTACCAATCCTCTATAATTCAATTTACCTAATTCAATCAAGCATTCCGAATTCGATTGTGGATTGTAATTCAATTAATACTTAATATCGATTTACTCATTTACGTAATTATTTTGTTGATTTTACACAAATTCGTCCTCATAACGTATGTTCCCAAATTTGTAGCTTCCATGCTTATTTATTTTCTTCTTAAATTGCAACCACCATAGATTCTAGCAACATTGTTTAGGGAATACTAATAAGTTATCACCATGAACCATATTTCGATCAATCAGTGCATTTCGACATATATTGACCAACCACGAAACTTTCTTGATTTTTAATTAAGGACGACGATAGATCTTGAAACATATATTTATTTTGTGGTTTTGAATGATATAATTTGATCACGATTCGTCAAATAATACAATATGAAGTATAATTTTCACAAAAAAATAGGGTTTTGGTCTTTTTATTTTGTGTTGATCGTTGGTATTGGGAGTGGTGGAAGAGATTTGTTTTTTAAGAGAGAGAACTAAACATTATTATTGTGAATAAGGGAAATGATAAGGATAACTTGGTAAAATGTCGTTAGGAGAGTAAAAGTTTGTTAGGAAAAAGCACGATCACATTTACTGTGAGACCGTCTCATGTAAGAATTTGTGATATATTTTTTTTAAAGTTATTTAACGCAAATAATACACAGTATAAAACTATCAGGCGTCTTCTCAAAATAATACGGATTATCAATTTTTTTAATTAATGCAAGGACCTCAACTACATATTTTCGAGGAAGACAAAATCTCGGCTGCATTGTTTGAACTAGCTCCACAAGATGTTGGACGAAAATTTGACCTAGGCAGATTCAGTTTTATGTTTTTTAAGTTGTTTTACTAGTTTGTTTCGGGAATATCCTACTTTTGTTCTTGACTTCTTGACCCCCAAAAAAACTATGTACTCTTAGATGTTTTGTTTGACATTCAATATATTATGGGTGGTACATTTTTATATTTTGACATTACTCAATCATACCTCAAAATTACTATCCTACTCCTCCCATTGCCCCCTCCCCACATAAGTTTCTAGAGAGAAAAATATCTCAAAACTTCAAAGTTCATCTCTCTCCGCCACTCCACCACGCCGGTCGCCGGCAACCACTTTGGCCCACTGTGCTGACCACCACCACTCCGGCTATCTCAATTATTTTTCGTTTTTTTTGGATTTTCCTAAAAGGTTATTATTAATGTTATTATTTTTTCAAGATTAAAATTAAAATTAACTATAATTAATTAAAATTATAGCAAAATTAAAAAGATGAAATTAATGCGATGCTATTCAAATTAGAAAAGACAATTCAAATAATAATACAATTCAAATAAATAAATAAAAACGTACAAGCTTTAAATCCTAAATCCTAAAATTCAATGTTACCCAATTAACCCTAAATCGAATCCCTTAATGAATTAAAACTAATTTATGATAAAATATCGATTAACAAATTATGATCCATATTTAATGCGCAAATAATTGATGGAATCAGTTTTAGAATTGACGAGAATTAATTTTGATGAACAGAATTAGGGTTTAATTTAGGAGAAAAATGATGAAAAGGAGAAAAAGAATAATATTGAAAATTTATGAAATTTTAGGGATGATTGAGTAATACACAATTATGAAAAAGTAATTCCGTATATTATTAGTGTATTAGTTGAAATAAATTAATTGGAACATTACAAATGATATTTTGCCAAATGATCTACTCCTTCTCATTCACTAGAAAAACACAGTTTTTTTTATTCAAATGAATGATATATTTTATTCAAATGATATTTTTCCAAAGAATTAGAGAAAGTATAAAAGTGTGTGTCGTTGCCCTCTAGTTTATTTTAAAATATAGTTACATTTTGTTTTGCACACAAATTAAAGAAATGTAAAAAGTGCAATAATGACAGTATGACACCTATATACCTATGACTTAACATTGCCTGAATAATTGAACTTGATACAATGGCAAAATGAGTAAATCATTCAACTTGATACGGACAATATTGTAGAAGTAATAAACATTAGACAAAAAAAATAGAGAAATGAAACAAACATTTAAAATTATCCCAAAAAAGAAACGGAGATCTTTTAAAAACGGAGGGAGTAGTATAATATGGAGTAAATCACTGTTTTCTTAATTAATCAAGTTATTACTACAAGTTTACAACGTTATAGTGTTTTGCAGTTTTGCATAAGTAAATTCATTACAAATCAGCAGACTTTGATGCAATCACTGATATAAATCTTAAAAATGCATCATAGAATGGAGCTCGCTCGAAGCCTTCAAAACATAGTATACTGATATACTCGTACACATCAGTACATCACCTCCGCCTGTTAAAGTGTTGAACCAATTGGGCCTATCATCGTACTTTTGACTTGCTCTAGTTGGATCTATATGTATTTGTGCACAGGTGAACATCAATTGGGCATTTGGTCTAGTGGTATGATTCTCGCTTAGGGTGCGATAGGTCCCGAGTTCAATTCTCGGAATGCCCCTATTTCCTATTTAATTTTTGTTGATTTAGCTTTAGCGTATACAATCTCGCACCCTATAATCCCTTTTTATAAAAGTTCACCTATTTATCTATCAATAATGTCTGAAGTTGTCTCACTATAATTTGTACTGGGTTGATATTTTGTTGGCTAAAACCCATCTTGTATTTTACTAATGCTAGTGTCTAAGTCGATAACTTACAATGTTGCAGCAGCAATGGATGAAGGTTGAAGAGTTGAGAACCGAGTCTCGTAATCAAAGACGTATTTACGCGAAGTTCACTGATAGAGTCGAACCTCAAAACACGGTGCATCAACACGTCAACTGTCACCGTTTTGTACAAAATAATTACGGAGTACTAATATTTATGGCCTTAAATGAATATACATAATCGAAAAGTGAATAGCTACATGATTACAAGTACGAATCAAACTACGAGCAATAATCTGTCCTCGGGTATAATTAATACTCTTATCAATCCAAGACGGTTCTTTGATGACTGATCATCTTCTTATTTTGGTGAGATATATGCAATGTTTTCAACCTTAGACGATTCTAAGTCATTTCCCTCCTCTCCTTATTTTCTCTTGGGAATCACCTGAATGTGATCACTTTGGCAACGAACAAGTATCTTCACGAGATCTTACTTAGGCAGAAAGTTGAGATGGCCGAGTTGTCTAAGGTCCTAGATTAAGGTTACCCTTTGAAAGGGCGTGAGTTTAAATCCCACTCTCAACATTTTCATCAAATTCATTTCCCTATGCAACATTTTTTTGCTCAAATGAACTGCGCATCAAACCTTTCATTCTTTGAAGCAATTTTTTTTTTACAGAATATCAATATCATTATGCGTATAATCTTATAGTCCGTACATAGATTTTGACTTATAAAGATGTGGCTAAACATAGGAGTCTGTATGAAAGTATTGCCTCACAAGGCCCAAAAAAATCATCTAAAATGAATCCTAAGAGAAAAAGAAGGAATGAGGAATCGACTTTTTTCGCTCTCAGCATTGCACGCTCAACTTCAAACGTTTGTCATTTCTTCTTTATCAGAATCAGACTTGTTATGTGCGAATAAGGAAAGGATTGAAAAATAACACTGAATCAACTAAACGCTTTTCTAATAGAACAGTTCGACCCTTATTTCAGTGCAGGGTTGTACCGAATTTTCTACTGAGATAAGACGGTGTTCCTCTGAATTTGCACAGAGATGTTAATATGAAGTATTTTGTGCAGATTTTTGCTTGTATTTCGAATTAATCAATTCCCTATTATATAGAGTTTGAAGGGGCAGAGATACGAGTTTCTGAAGACTTGTGACTCTTCGGAAACTCCACCAAAATTCATTAGAGGGTACCGTATGAATCTGGCCCGTGAATTCGCAATTAATTATACATAAGCGTACACGCCGTACTTCCCCAAACTTATATTATATTATATTGAATTCACACATCCGTAAACCAAATCCGAGTACGCTAACATGAACCGGTATTTACACTTAAATTACCAACATTCCTCCCCCATTTCAACGTAATGCCGGTAACCAACTAACAAAAAACATACCAATTGTAGACATCCGCATTTTGACTACCAGGTGTCTATGGCAGTTTCCAAAAAACACCAGATGATGATCGGACGCTAACATGCTTCTATGCGCTCGGATACAGGCTCAAATCCATTAATTGCTAGCTAACACACTTACAGAGTACAAATCTCACAAAATCAACCTCGAATCCAGGTCCAGTGGGCCGTTTCCAATCAAATAAGGCTAATTTGGGCCGAAACCGACACCGGAATTAAAACCGACTTTTTGGCGATTGGGTCAACCCCGGTCAAAGTCGTTTCCGAGATACACAAAACAACCCTCTAAACATCAAAAACCCAAGTCACGGTCCAAAGTCAACGGACCCGCGCGACCCAGTTGGGCCACTCGATCGAGTGCCCCATCCACTCGATGAAGTGGGCCTGTTTCAGGCCCGACTGCAGGCTCGTTGAGCCACTCGGCCGAGTTAGCCTCCTACTCGGTCGAGTAACCCTAAACCGGGTGCCCTAACTTTGCCTATATAAGCAACCCTCATGCAATACATTAGATAACTTTTTCTCAACTCTAAGAAACCCTAGAGCAACCCTACACCCACACACATACCACATCTTTACAAACCCTAAACAAACCCTAAACAAACCCTAAGCAATACACTAGCAAAAACCCTAAACCTAGTTTTAGTAATCAACAACCCGAGCCACCATAACTTAACCTTCATCCACCTCGAAGACTCTTGTGTTAAAGCCACGGTTACGAGTCCGATCTGATACAAGAACATGTAGGTTGAGGGTGTCAAAACCCCGTTCTCTTCTCTTTCTCTCTTCGTCGTCCGTCTTCATCTTCTTCGTCCTTTCTTTTGTTTTTTTATTTTTTGCATCATAATATCGATAGTATAATTAATACTAAAGCATTAAAATACTTATCGATTTGTGTCGAATAAGAAGGATATCGGAATAAGAAAATACGAATATACAAGTGTACTGCACACAGCGTTGACGGTCGCTTATTCCGGTACCCCGACTATTTGATTATTGAGATAAGTCAACTTAAACAATAATTCGTTAGTATTTTTGTCGTCATCATCATTAATCTTGCATTCATCAATTTTTAAAATCAATTTTCAATAAGGGTCGAAACCCGTTGACGCGGATCCGACATCACAATCCCTCGGGATTTATTTCGATGTCGGAAAAGCCGAGAGAATCAAGTCCACTAATTTAAGCAAAGCGTCGATTTCGTAGATTCGATACCAATTTCATAATTGGATGTCGAATCTAGCAAATCTAGTCAATTTAATTCAATCAATTCGACTTTCTCGTTGATGCTATCGTAGATGTCACGTTATAATTATGACACTACGAACGCGGAGAGAAACTCATATCGTTTTGATTGACTTAAAACGACTCAAATCAATTTTCTTTATTTTTCGCTCTAGTATTCCGTATCAATTCAATAATCGAATACGGGATATAACGAGCATTTAAATTTAGAATCGGGTATAAATTCAATAATATTTATATTCGGTTCAACCAAATCTATGATTTATAAAAAACCCGAATCGAGCATAAGTCATACAATATTTATGCTCAATTCGGTAAAACTGTCGAATTATCAAGAATCAAAAGCAATTTCGAAATCAATTCAATTTGCAAGCGAATTACAATTCGTATAGGGGGCACTCGACCGAGTGCCTAGCCCACTCGGTCGAGTGGCACCCCAAAATCAGATCAGAATGTCAGTCACGACCCCCACTCAGTCGAGTCTCACAGTGACTCGGTCGAGTGGCCATGTACTCGACCGAGTTGGCCAATAACTCGGCCGAGTATGGTCTGGAACGCAAAACAGAAACCTTTTTTAGAGGTTCACTCGATCGAGTCCATCGACCACTCGATCGAGTGGCCTCATCACGACCAAAACCGTGAGTCGAACATTCTTCTTCTTTCTAAATTCGATAGTATTTTACGACTTAGGTCAACACGTGACTAATTAATCACGTGTATTACTATCTTTTCAAACCATGCATCATCTCGTTCACATCATTCAATTTAATTCAATATTTGCACAAACCGTTATTATTCGTTATATCGTTACTAACAGTTTGCTTGTTTCTTTTGTCAATTTTTGTCGTTTGTTTTATTTTACTAAAATGAACCCACATGCTAAAATTCACTTTGACGTAGAATTAATTGCATTAAATTGACTTAGAAACTCTTTTCAATTCCATTCACATGTTTAGGGAAAATAATCTTTGCATATTTTTTTTCCCGTTTAACTAACGCGCGTATTGGAAGGTCATTCGAATTCTTAGTAGAGGCCGCTAATGTGCGGGCGGGGTTGGCTGTCCTTCGTGGGCTTCCCAACACGTACCCTCACCCCTTACTCAGAACCTCGGTTTCCGGATGCCCGAAACCGTTGGCGCACGAGAGTCATTCAATACACAATATCCGATAATGTCGGTATTGGTATCAAATGCAAAGGGACGAGCCCAATAAACTCTGACATCGGAAATGGGCCGTATTTTGTATACGGACCACTACGACATAGAGTGGGCTCGAATGGTTCCGAATAACCACAAAATTCGGTGGCGACTCCACTTCGACCTAAATTTCAATTCGATCCGTTTCATATGGAGATTCATTCGCCTACCCAAACCCGCGCGTGGCCGCGTCGGGGTGGACCTATGTCATGTCCACAATTTGGCGACTCCGCTGGGGATTAACTGATGCGTGACTTACCATCGGCATCCTTAGGGTGAGACTCGAATAGAAATCGTTTGACTAGTACAATACGCGTCTTAGTTTTACGGTTCATGCATAACCCATATTTTCCCGGGCCGGTACTGGTGACCGACGTCCCACTATACCATAGATGTACTCCAACATGGATATGTCAAAAGGTGTCCATAGTCGATTCGAGTGGGTTTCGTGGCATATTCTAAGCTCAATTCGACTTAGATAGTCCGTCCCTATCAACGTCTAGACTATGTGCACTGGTATAGACCCTTTCTAGACCGACCGAGACTTAGTGTAGAGCATACATGGCGTCGTTATAATGCTTGTGTGACTACGTGCTATTTGGTTTCTGTGTCGTTTTCAGAACCGTCAAATTTTTCAAAAATGCATCTTTTCAAAAATATTCAACTTTCAAAAACTCGGAAAGCTGCCGAAATTTAGGACTTGTGATTTGACTCAAAACAAGCCTATTTTCTAGCCGGCATGCCGCCCATTTCAAAATTTGAACTTTCGATCCACCATTCGATTTTCTAATTTTCAAAAATTCAATTTCAATTTTCAAATCTTCGAGATGCCGTTTTCGATTTTCAAATCTTCGGGATCTTATCTTCAATTTTCAAATCGTTGGAAATTCCTTTTTTCCGACACTCAAATTTTCAATTTTCAAGATATCCAATTTCAAAACCCGGGACGTATACCGAATTTAGGACTTATGATTTTACTCAAAACATCCTATTTTTAGCCGGTATTCTGCCCATTTCAAAACTCGAAAATATTTTCGAATTTTCAAATTTGAGGCCCGATACACTTTCCGATTTTCTCGAAAAGTCGGGCCTTTCCCCGAGTTTTCTCGGGTTTTCCAAAATAATCCATTTTCAAAACCTTCCTCTTCTTAGGATTTCCCGTATTTAGCAGTGTCGGGTCGTGTCTTAAGTCGTCGAAGTCTTTAGCGTCGAAACTCCACCGATCCTACATCGCGAGTTTCTTCCCCATCCCAGTCCGCCTTATTAGACTAAGGCCCGGCCCACCTACGTAGGACACACCCCTACAAAGGAGGGCCCGTCTACACAATCGAGTCCAAAGTCTGAGAAATATCTCACGTGGACCTTCCTTCGAACAGGACTCGGCCCACATAGTCGAATCCTAAGGAAGGCCCACCTTTCACAAGTCACCCATCTAGGTGTCTTTTCTGAGTCAACCTTTTACAAGACATAGCCCTATGACAAAAGGTTTGTGGTCCTTACGTCTAAGGGCTACCCTTTAGCAGGGCGATCAATCACGGTTGCCCTAAGGGTCATGTCTTACACGTGTCTCACGTACCCCACTTTCGAGTCACTTAAGATGCCACGCCATCTAAGTCCTTAGTCTCACATTGGGGGCTATTCTCCGACGGAGTGATTAATCACAGTCACTCCGAGAATCGTACTCTACACATTTGTCTTAAGGGAGTCTAACCCGAGTCAAACCGGAGTCGTCTCTCCTCCCGCGCTATTTCCTATGCCTTGGTGAATTTGAGTTCCGAAGCAACTTTACTGATTACGCGGTATTCTTACAGACAGGCCACCGCAAACCAGACATCAAAAGATGCAAGGAACTTTGGACGAACTGAAGGCCGCGCTGGCCAAGATGGAAACTCAATTGACTACCATCCAGACTGACCAAGCGACCTTGGCCACCCGTCTAAGTGCCGTGGAGAAATGGACTCCTCCTCATGGATCTGAGCCCACTGGGCCCATAGCTGAACTAGTCAGCACTGTTCGCAGGCTCGAGGAACAAGTTCACCTGTCAACAAACAACTCGATCCACACTGAAATTACTCGTTCCTATTCACCCTGAATGATGAACTGCCCGACAACTTCGAGCTTACGGGCATACCAATGTTTGAGGGTACCGAAGACCCGGTCCACCACATCCGGGCTTTCAAAGAATTTATGGTTGTCAAGGGGGTGAAGTCCACCATGTTTAGACACTTGTTCGCTTCTTCCCTTGAAAAGCACCCCAAAGCCTGGTACTACAGGCTCGATTCCAAGAAATACCCGACTTGGGATGACATGGCAACAGAGTTCGCTCGGAATTATGCTGATAATACCGAGATCCGGACTACAATGCGTACTCTGGAAGTGATGGCCCAAGAGCCCAAAGAAGGGTTCACTAAATATCTTCAAAGGTGGAGGGCCGAGAGTGTAAAGTTGGTAGACAAGCCCAACGAGAAGACACTAGTGGAGGCGTTCATCAACAACCTCCTACCTTCTTACCGCATCCATCTTAGGTATGCCGGCATTTCAAACTTTGCCGTGCTTACCGAAATGGGCATTAGGATTGAAGACGATCTTCGACATAATGAAGATCTGGGTGAAGCTTCTACTGAAAGCTATACTGGACATCAACTCGAGTTCGTAGAAGCCGACGACTAATGACAACATCATCCGAGAGTCCGGATCTGATTTAAGTCCGAGTCTAGGATGTGCTATTCTCTCCAAAGTCAAAGTCAAAGTCAAAGTCAAAGTCAAAGTCAAAGTCAAAGTCAAAGTCAAAGTCAAAGTCAAAGTCATAGTCAGGGTCAATTGTATTCTGTCCCCTTTTCAAAATTCAATAAAATCAAGCTTTCAATATTCTATTTCTCATATCTACTTTCCTTATGTGTTTCCGAGAACGTGATGAACACCGTCATACACTGTGAGTGCACGCACGTGACTATTATAGGCACATCTATAATGACTGCAGGAAACCGAGCCCGTGTTTTCCTTTTACCTATTCCATGTCTGGTATAGAAAGCCACAAAACTACACTTAGCAGGAGCGGTATCGAATTCCTATGACAAATCTGGGTAGTCGCCTAGTTTGGGTTCAAGACGGGAGGCAAGCCCATTTCCCACAATAAACACTCATCCAATAAGATCAACCAACCCCTACCTTAGGTGTTAGTCTGACCAACAAAAATTCAAAAAACCCATGACCGGGGCTGAGAGGTCAACCAAAATTCAAACAAACCCATGACCGGGGCTGAGAGGTCAACCAAAATTCAAGATCCCATGACCGGGGCTAAGAGGTCAACCAAAAAAAAAACATTCAAGAAACTCATGACCGGGGCTAAGAGGTCAGCCAAAGAATATTCAAGAACCCATGACCGTAGTGAAAACGGTCAAATTCAAAATTATCAATGCTCGTACCATCCAATAGGGGAGAAACAATCAAGCTGGTCAGTTAACACCACATCTAGCCTTCCCACATTACAACCCTCAAGACCTTCCCGAGACCTAGGCTAGAGACAACCCGGAATTTTGAGGATTCAAGCTCCATAGGATACACCCTAACCATTAGGGCCAGACATGGAAATCAGATCCCGCATTATCAAACCTGCCCAATCGAAGTCCGAGTCATTTTTACTCGACTTCCCCCTTTCCTACCACATTACAATACCTTCCCTCGAAGCCTTAGCTCCACAAAATCGAGCTCCAGATTTCGAAACATCAAAGCCACTTACAACCTAGCTCCACATTTCCAAAATTATCCGAGCCAATTACCAACCCCAAACACGGGAATGCAACTTGCAGTCGGCATAGAACATGCCCAAATAGTTCACACCACCTCTGGGGGCTACCCCGGAGAACGCTCACAGTCACAGGATCAACATCCTAACCATTCTAGCCCTTTGATCAAGACATCATTGGGAATGCACCTAGCCTACACCATCGCCATGGCTAGTCACACACAAAGTCCTATTAGACTAGGCACAATAATATATCTTCCAATCCACTGAACTACAGCTTGGTTTGATTTCACCACACGTGAATACGTAGGCAGCCTTTCAACAGAGGCACAACCACTCACATTGACACACATTCAAAAAGCACTATCATTCCGGTCACGACACTGTCATGTTCTCAGTAGCTAGCTTTTTCGTCCTGGGGGCTTCTATTAGACAGAAGTTCTCCTTCCACTCACATAATCCAAATACTTTCAAAATCTAGCCTCCTTTCTACAGTGTGTCCTAGTACTCGGCTCAGTCGAAGACGAGAATCTGTCAGGACTCGAAGCAATACCCATTTTGGACTGTACCCTAAAATCAAAAATCCAGAAGGGCACCAGACTAAAACAGTCTCATTACAGACTACTGCAGTCCTCCTATAACAGATCATTCCCATATTGCCACTCGCCTAGGCTACGGGATAGCGCAACTCAAGAGTCTTGTTAGGTGGCCCACCCCCCTACCGAGTCACGGTCCAACCCCTCGAGAGTCCAGTCGTGTCTGTCAACTCGTCCGGTCACGTCCAGAGTCGAGTCTGTCGGTAGGCCTCTCTCTTCAAATTCCACTTTGAAATTTGCAAAACTTAGCCATTTGAGAAAATCCTTTTCGACAAGGTCAAATTTCGGTCTATTTAAACTGCAAATTTCTTTCCTAAAATTCTTTAGGAGTCAAAAATTTCAAAATTTCAAAATTTCAAAAATCCAAACTTTCAAAAATTCAAAAATCATTTTTCCCCAGCGCGAGTCATTTTACTACCTACGTGTTACATGCACTTTATGTGACTTATACAGGTACGACTCAAGCAGGACATACAACCCGCCAAATCTCTCCAGCGGAAGCCCAAGGCGGCATTTTCTCTCGAATCAACACGGGATGGGCCCATATACAGGCGCACCCGGGACTTATACGACAAGTCCAATTCCCCAGCAGATAGCCCGAGGCGGTATTTTCCCCGGAATAGCACGGGATGGGCCTACACACAGGCACACCCAGGGCTTATGCGATAAGTTTGATTCCCCGCAGAGTTATCATCATCAACTCAGGTATGACTTCTAGCTTATGGCTGGCGAGCCCTTCACGCGAGTCTAATGGACTATAAACGACCCGACCGGAAGTCCGCCAGGTTTCAATCCTCGATGGGCCTGTTGGCTACTCTGACTTTCGCCTTGTCCAAGCCTCAGTCAGAGTGGGGGCTCTGTAGACACCCGCATTTTGACTGCCAGGTGTCTATGGCAGTTTCCAAAAAACACCCGATGATGATCGGACGCTAACATGCTTCTATGCGCTCGGATACGGGCTCAAATCCATTAATTGCTGTCTAACACACTTACAGAGTACAAATCTCACAAAATCAACCTCGAATCCAGGTCCAGTGAGCCGTTTCCAATCAAATAAGGCTAATTTGGGCCGAAACCGACACCGGAATTAAAACCGACTTTTTGGCGATTGGGTCAACCCCGGTCAAAGTCGTTTCCGAGATACACAAAACAACCCTCTAAACATCAAAAACCCAAGTCACGGTTCAAAGTCAACGGACCCGCGCGACCCAGTTGGGCCACTCGATCGAGTGCCCCATCCACTCGATCGAGTGGGCCTGTTTCAGGCCCGACTGCAGGCTCGTTGAGCCACTCGGCCGAGTTAGCCTTCTACTCGGTCGAGTAACCCTAAACCGGGTGCCCTAACTTTGCCTATATAAGCAACCCTCATGCAATACATTAGACAACTTTTTCTCAACTCCAAGAAACCCTAGAGCAACCCTACACCCACACACATACCACATCTTTACAAACCCTAAACAAACCCTAAACAAACCCTAAGCAATACACTAGCAAAAACCCTAAACCTAGTTTTAGGAATCAACAACCCGAGCCACCATAACTTAACCTTCATCCACCTCGAAGACTCTTGTGTTAAAGCCACGGTTACGAGTCCGATCCGATACAAGAACATGTAGGTTGAGGGTGTCAAAACCCCGTTCTCTTCTCCTTCTCTCTTCGTCGTCCGTCTTCATCTTCTTCGTCCTTTCTTTCGTTTTTTTATTTTTTGCATCATAATATCGATAGTATAATTAATACTAAAGCATTAAAGTACTTATCGATTTGTGTCGAATAAGAAGGATATCAGAATAAGAAAATACGAATATACAAGTGTACTGCACACAGCGTTGACGGTCGCTTATTCCGGTACCCCTACTATTTGATTATTGTGATAAGTCAACTTAAACAATAATTCGTTAGTATTTTTGTCGTCATCATCATTAATCTTGCATTCATCAATTTTTAAAATCAATTTTCAATAAGGGTCGAAACCCGTTGACGTGGATCCGACATCACAATCCCTCGAGATTTATTTCGATGTCGGAAAAGCCGAGGGAATCAAGTCCTCTAATTTAAGCAAAGCGTCGATTTCGTAGATTCGATACCAATTTCATAATTGGATGTCGAATCTAGCAAATCTAGTCAATTTAATTCAATCAATTCGACTTTCTCGTTGATGCTATCGTAGATGTCACGTTATAATTATGACACTACGAACGCGGAGAGAAACTCATATCGTTTTGATTGACTTAAAACGACTCAAATCAATTTTCTTTATTTTTCGCTCTAGTATTCCGTATCAATTCAATAATCGAATACGGGATATAACGAGCATTTAAATTTAGAATCGGGTATAAATTCAATAATATTTATATTCGGTTCAACCAAATCTATGATTTATAAAAAACCCGAATCGAGCATAAGTCATACAATATTTATGCTCCATTCGGTAAAACTGTCGAATTATCAAGAATCAAAAGCAATTTCGAAATCAATTCAATTTGCAAGCGAATTACAATTCGTACAGGGGGCACTCGACCGAGTGCCTAGCCCACTCGGTCGAGTGGCACCCCAAAATCAGATCAGAATGTCAGTCACGACCCCCACTCAGTCGAGTCTCACAGTGACTCGGTCGAGTGGCCATGTACTCGACCGAGTTGGCCAATAACTCGACCGAGTATGGTCTGGAACGCAAAACAGAAACCTTTTTTAGAGGTTCACTCGATCGAGTCCATCGACCACTCGATCGAGTGGCCTCATCACGACCAAAACCGTGAGTCGAACATTCTTCTTCTTTCTAAATTCGATAGTATTTTACGACTTAGGTCAACACGTGACTAATTAATCACGTGTATTACTATCTTTTCAAACCATGCATCATCTCGTTCACATCATTCAATTTAATTCAATATTTGCACAAACCGTTATTATTCGTTATATCGTTACTAACAGTTTGCTTGTTTCTTTTGTCAATTTTTGTCGTTTGTTTTATTTTACTAAAATGAACCCACATGCTAAAATTCACTTTGACGTAGAATTAATTGCATTAAATTGACTTAGAAACTCTTTTCAATTCCATTCACATGTTTAGGGAAAATAATCTTTGCATATCTTTTTTCCCGTTTAACTAACGCGCGTATTGGAAGGTCATTCGAATTCTTAGTAGAGGCCGCTAATGTGCGGGCGGGGTTGGGTGTCCTTCGTGGGCTTCCCAACACGTACCCTCACCCCTTACTCAGAACCTCGGTTTCCGGATGCCCGAAACCGTTGGCGCACGAGAGTCATTCAATACACAATATCCGATAATGTCGGTATTGGTATCAAATGCAAAGGGACGAGCCCAATAAACTCTGACATCGGAAATGGGCCGTATTTTGTATACGGACCACTACGACATAGAGTGGGCTCGAATGGTTCCGAATAACCACAAAATTCGGTGGCGACTCCACTTCGACCTAAATTTCAATTCGATCCGTTTCATATGGAGATTCATTCGCCTACCCAAACCCGCGCGTGGCCGCGTCGGGGTGGACCTATGTCATGTCCACACCAATTTATGCATAAATGAAAATATCACGAAGATTGAATTTCCACTTAGTGAAATTACACATTCCAAATGTTCGAGTATCGCGATGTGACTTAAGCACTGAACCTTTTCTACACATTTTGAACACATGAAGATAACTCACACACAAATTATTGTACTTCATAAATTACAAGAAACCGATGCTTATTTACAAGCCTAGTGTCCCATATATATTCATAAAAATTCGAGGAGCCAAACCCAAAACTCCTTTGAAGCGGCTAACTTCATGTTCACATAAGTTGATTCTCAAAGTCGGCCAATGAAATTCTGTTAGTGTGATAGAATACTATTAAATAATTCCAAAAAAAATTACTTCAAAAAATGAGCAACATAAGAATCGAACCCACAACCTGAAGATCAACATTAACTATGTTAACCACTACACCAATGTACTACTTTCACTACTTTTGTATAATTAATATAAATATTGAGGCCTTCACCTACTGGGCCACGGTTCCTAGAACCGAATGGATCACCCTATGGGTCGGCTCTGTTGATTCTTTTCATCGTGTCCCTGCAAACACACTTTTTCAAAAGATCAATTAAGAAGATAGACTTCAACCTTACAACATGCAAGTCTAAGCACTCACCTTCGGGATTCACAGTAGAGTGCTTCAATCAATAACAATAGGCCTTCCATATTGAATTCGATCTGTCTCTAACGTTATATTAGAGGGGAATTGAGTATTCTATCGTTAATAATTTATATGAGTTTTAGACCCATCCCGTCAACCGACTTTATGATCGACCAAGTCCTTACATAATGCCTTTGTTAAGTGATTAGTTAAATTTTGTTCAGATCTCACAAATACAACTGATATTACTCCATCAGTTATTAGCTCATGTACCGAGCTATGCCTAACACCCAAATGTCTTGATTTACCATTATACACTTGACTATAAGCTTTAGTTAATGTAGCAGGACTATCACAATGTATAGGTATGGGTGATATAGGTTTTGGCCACATAGGAATTTCATAAATTAAGTTCCTTAGCCATTCCGCTTCTTTTCCGGCTGCTGCCAAGGCAATAAATTCTGATTCCATGGTTGAGGTTGAAATGCGCGTTTGCTTTTTAGAAGTCCATGAAATTGCACCTCCTTCAAGCAAAAACGTCGAACCACTTGTTGAGGAGTGATCTTCAGCATTGTTTATCCAACTAGCATCTGAGTACCCCTTTAATACCGAAGGATAACCCGTGTATGTTAGTCCATAGGTTTTGGTAAATTTAAGATACCTTAATACACGAGTAGTCGCAGTGAAGAGTGCTAGGATTCTTTGTGTATCGACTTAGCTTCCCTACCACAAAAGCTATATCCGGTCTAGTGCATGTCATGTCATACATTAGACATCCGATCACTCGAGAGTACTAGCTCGAGCTGTGAAACAAGTTTTCCTGTATTGGGCACAAGTTTCAAACCAGGTTCCATAGAAGTAGTAGCTGGGATACTGTTTTGACAGTTAAACTTTTTCAACACTTTCTCAATATAGTGAGATTGCGTTAAAGAAACCTCATTTCTGCTACGCTTTATTTTGATTCCAAGAATCACATCAGCTTCTCCCATGTCTTTCATAACAAAGCTAGATGATAAAAAGGCTTTACAAAGATCAACTTGTAGTTGATCAGTGTCAAATATTAGCATGTCGTCTACATATAAACATATGATTATGCCATTACAAACATCATCGAACTTGCTACAAACGCATTTGTCTGATTGATTAAGATGAAATCCATTAGATAAAACCGTTTCATCAAATTTATGATGTCATTGCTTAGGAGTTTGTTTAAGTTCATACAATGATTTTACTAATTTACATACCTTATGCTCATTACCTGGCATAATAAAGCTTTCAGGCTGTTTCATGTAAATTTCCTCTTCTAAATCTCCATTTAAGAACGCGGTCTCAACATCCATCTGATGGATCACTAGATTGTTAATAGCAGCTAGGGTAATTAACAACCTTATAGTGGAGATTCTAGCGACTGGCGCGTAGGTATCAAAATAATTATTACCTTCATTCTGCCTAAATCTTTGGATGACTAATCGAGCTTTATACCTGTCGATTGTACCGTCAACCTTCATTTTCCTTTTGAAAGCCACTTGCAGCCCAACGGTTTACACCCACAAGGGAGATCCGTTAAAATCCAAGTGTCATTTTCCAAAATTGAATCAATTTCATCATCTACAGCTTCTTTCCAAAAGGAGGCATCATGAGACTTCATAGCCTCATCAAATGTTCTAGGATCTTCATCAATATGATAATAATAAGAGTATTGGAATCGTATTTCATCCCTTGAACCTTCGACCAAATATGTATGGAAATCAGGTCCAAAATATTTCTTTTTCTTGTTTCTTTTACCCCTACAGGGCTCAAGAGAATCAGATTGAGATTCAACATTGTCAGTTTCTACTCCAATATTGCTTGGAGTCAACAAACTTGGTTTTGACATAGACGAAAACCGTGTTTCGCCAAATATAGTATTTCTTGATTCAATGATGGTATGAACCGACACTACATTGTTAGGTTCTATTACATAGAATCTATAAGCCTTGGAATGCATGACATATCCAATAAAAATATAACCAATGCCTCTTTCTCCCAATGTTTTAATTTTGGGATCAAGTAGTCTTACGACAGCCTGACATCCCCAAACTCGAAGATAATTCAAGTTTGGTTTCTTTCTATACCATAATTCATAAGGGGTATCCTTATTTTGTTTGTTTGGAACTCTATTTCATAAATAGCAAGCCGTTAACATGGCTTCTCTCCAAAAACTTTCACTCAATCCCGAGTAAGATAGCATGGAATTAACCATTTCTTTAAGAGTTTGATTCTTCCTTTCTGCTATACCGTTTTGTTGGGGAGTATACGGAGTAGTCACCTCATGTATAATACCACACAGGATTGTAATATTCACCTCCCATGTCTGTTCGCATCTTCTTTATTAGAGAAGATTGTTGTAACTCTACTTCATTCTTAAAAAGAATGAACTTACTCATTGCCTCATCTTTAGAATGTAACAAAAATATATAGCAAAAACGAGTGCAATAATCAATGAAAGTTACTACATATTTCTTATTTCCCAAAGACGGTGAAGAATGAAAGTCACACAAATCACTATGTATAAGTTCCAATAACATAGATGATCTTTTTACACTCGGAAAAGGTTGTCTAGTTATTTTCTTTAACATGCATGTATTGCATTTCTTTGGAGTCACAACAAAAGGAGGTATTAAAGCACTTTTAGCCATTAACATCATACGTCTAAAATGAACATGACCTAAACGAGCATGCCAAAGCGTAGATACATCAATATCAGAACATGCCATAGCATTATCTTTATTCAAACTATTAATATTCATACTATTAGAAATAGTACTATCAAGGTTTAGCATAAACATGTCATTACATAAATATCCGAATCCTATAAATAATCCACACTTAGAAAGTACATATCTATCAGATTCAATAACTTGCTTAAAACCACATCTAGATAATTGACCACTAGAAACCAGATTCTTGCGAATACTGGGAACATGTAAAACCAGGGGTGTTCAAAAAGTGACCCGGACCGGCAAACCCGCCCGACTCAGACCGTACGGTCCGGTCCGGTCCGGACCGGCTACATACCGGTCCGGTCCACGGGTCTCCAAAAACTTGGTTGCCGGTCCGCAGTCCGGTCCACGCTTAAAAAAATCAATCAAATTTAGTGTATTTTGCCGGTCCGGTCCGGTCTTAAGAGAGTCCGGTCCGGTCCGATCCAAATTTCTTTGTTAACCGGTCCGGTCCGCAGGTTTGAATTTTTTGGGTTGCCGGTCTGGTCCGGTCCGGGTTTGGACCGGTGAACACCCCTATGTAAAACACCCTTTAAACATACAAATTTTCCAGAACTAAAGACCAACACGACCTCGCCACTTCCTAGAACTAGAGCACTTGACTCGTTTCCCATATAGATTATGGTCCATCATCCGCGGGCACATATTTCTTGAACCATCCACGATCTTTACAAACGTGTTTAGTGGCTCCCGAGTCAATCCACCAAGCAATGTCGTCATCCTGCATAAAATATGCTTCAGGATTCAAGGTATATAATTTCCATTAGAAATAACATTACTGGAAAGATTATTACCTTGGTTTGATGGACCTTGGTCTTTAGACCCTTGTCCAGGATTCCCCTTTCCTGCTCCTTTCTGTGCAAACTTACAGTCACGTTCAAAGTGACCATTTTTGCCACATATCCAACATCCCTTCTTGGATTTCTTATTAGAATTTTCATTGGAATTGTCGTTGTTGGGATATGGGTGTTTCTTGCCCTTCTCATCAGAATTGGAACTTTCACCATGTTCCATCATATTCACAAACATTGTCTTTTCTCTGTCCTTGGTTTTTACAGACTCATGCGCCCTAAGAGACTCCTCTATGTGCAAAATTTTACCAAGATCAACAAGAGACATATCCTCTTTCTTATGTTTTAGAATGTGTTTAAAGTCTTTCCATTGTGGTAGAAGTTTATCAATTATACTAGACACTGGATGGATTCTGACATCTCCATATTATGTTGGGCGAATTGCCCCAATATACGCAATAGTTCATTATATTGTTCCATGACAGACCGAGAATCAGACATCTTGTAATTCATGAAATTTCCAACCAGAAACTTTTTACTAGATGCATCTTCATTTATGTATTTAGACTCCAACTGATCCCATAAGTCTTTTAATTTGCACTTTCAATATTCTGATATACATCAAAAAGAGAATCAGACATACCATTCAGGATGTGTCATCTACAAATATAATCATCATTATCCCATTTGCACCTTCTTCTTATTTCCTCTACAGTGCTGTTGTCATCCACTTCGGGGCAGGGAGTACTCAATACATAAATCACCTTGAGATTCGTCAACAGAAAATGCATCTTCTTCTGCCATCTCCTGAAATCGACACCTTCAAACTTTTCCAATTTGTTCACCTTCATCATTTCCTTTGCATTCGCCATCAGTGATGAATTTCGAAATGATTGTTCTATTAGATTGTTATGTGCGAATAAGGAAAGGATTGAAAAACAACACCGAATCGACTAAACGCTTTCCTAATAGAACAATTCGACCCTTATTTCAGTACAGGGTTGTAACGAATTTTCTACTGAGATGAGACGGTGTTCCTCTGAATTTGCACAGTAAATAGAGATGTAAATATGAAGTATTTTGTGCAGATTTTTGCTTTTATTTTTGGATTAATCAATCCTCTATTTTATAGAGTTTGAAGGGGCAGGGAGATACGAGTTTCTGAAGAGTTGCAACTCTTCAGAAATTCCACCAAAATCTTTTTAAATAGATTTGGTGCCAAAAATTCGCCAGAGGGTACCGTATGAACCTGGTACCGTGAATTCGCAATTAATTATATATAAGCGTACACTCCGTACTTCCCCGAACTTATATTATACTATATTGAATTCACACATCCGTAAACCAAACTCGACTACGCTAAAATGAACCAGTATTTACACTTAAATCACCAACAGGACTTATGATATACCGTTGGAAAGCTAATATCGTAGGTTTAAATCTCACTCTCAACATATCTGTGGACATGATAAAGTCTACCCCGACGCGGCCACGCGCGAGTTTGGGTAGGCGAATGAATCTCGTGGTAAGATTGATCTCGGGTCAAAATTTAAATCGGAATAGGAGTCGCCACCAAAACTTGTGGGAGTTCGGATCCGTTCGAACCCACTTTACACCTAGGCGTATTGGGCACAAAACACGGTCCGGTTTTAGTGCTAGAGCTTAGGGGTTCGTCCCTTTGCATTACGATACCGACGCCGAGTTATCGGATATCGTGCATCAAATGACTCTCGTATGCCAACGGTTTCGGACATTCGGAAACCATGGTTCTGAGTAAGGGGTGAGGGTAGGTGTTGGGAAGCCCACGAAGAACACCCAACCCCGCCCGTTCTTAGCGGCCTTTACTAGGATGTCGTTCGTTTTTCGTGTACGTGCGTTAGTAAGACGACTAAATGTTTTGCAAACAACATCTTAGCTAAACATGTAAATTATGTTCAAACTACGTCATTTTAATGCATCTAATGATTATGTCAAAGTCGGATTTAGCATGTGATGTTTATTTATAAAACGATGCAAACATCAAAAGTAAAAAAAATGAAAATAAGTTACCAGTTACACGGGCGGAAATACAACCCGAAAATACAATACGACGAACGAAATTAGAATAATCGAATTAGCAATGGTAATACAAATAGGTTAGAATAATATTACAATGCATGATTTTGAAAGGGTAAGCATGTGATTGACTTGACACGTGACGACTAAAAGTCATAGAAAAAGATTTAAAGAGGCTTGTATTATGTAGGAGGCTCACGTAGTAGTGTTATCACTGTTATGGAGGCCACTCGATCGAGTCATGGAAGGGACTCGATCGAACATTGATTCCCTCCGCGTCACGATGTCGTAATCAACCTTTCGGATTGTGTGACTATCGGTTCGGCGTCAAAGGGTTTCATTCTAACTCGATTTGTCGATGATTCTTTTAGAATTATGTTTTGAGAAAAATGGTATCGAGCACATTTAACGACAAATTTCCGCGATTGCATTATGCCCTTAAGTGTTTAGGGCGGCGCGCCTCGAAAAGGCGCCACCTCCAATGCTACTTGTAAAGGGATTAAACGGATCTTAAATGGAATTTGTAACTAAACGTATTCGATCCGAAAACGGTTTTTTTATAAACATATATACACGGTATTAAAATTATGACGGAATAAAATGAAATGAAAATTAAAATGTTAGATTGCGATAAATAAAAGGTTAGTAACAATAAAAAATAAATGTTAGTGTTAGTGATTAGTAACGTTAATAGTAAATAGTATATACATATATATAAAAACGAGGAGAAGAAAGGAGAAAAGAGATGTCGGGATTTGAATTACACCCTCAACTTACATGCTTAAATATCTCGGAAACGGACTCGTAAAGTAGCGGCGTGCGCGCGGGAGTGTCGAGAAATGTAGGGTGAGTTAAGGTGTGTATGGTTAGGGAGAGGATACTCTCGGTCTTTGACCAGTTTTGATCTCGGGATTTTGTGTGTATGTGTGAGTGTAGAGTACTCAAGGATGGTGGAGAATTGATAGTTGAATTGGTTGAATTGTGATGATTGAAGGTGGTAAAGTTGTAGGGTTTTCCAAAGGTTGAATGTCATGTGTGTTGCAAATGTGAGGGGATATATTTATAGAGTACACCCCGGTTTAGGGTTACTCGATCGAGTGCCACTCGATCGAGTGCCCGATTTGGAGGCGGTCCGGTTGCTTTTGTACGCGTACTCGATCGAGTAGACCCTAAGTCGCTTGATGCGCGTATTTTATATACACTTTTTATGCTCTTATTACGCGCATTCCCGTATTTATCAAGTAGTGTAAGCTACCATTTTCCCCTGAATTGGCTACTTTGTGGTATATTTTGTCTTTATGCAGGAACGGAAACCACATGAGCGAAAACGAACCAAAACCGAGGCAAAACGAAGCTGGAAAGAGTTGATCGCTGTAAAGTGTCAAGAATAGCAGACAGACTATCAGAATAGCAGACAGACTATCAGAATAGCAGACAGACTATCAGAATAGTCGACCGACTATCAGAATAGTCGACCGACTATTTGGGTGACAGCAGAAGTTCAAATGAGTTAATATTAGTCGACCGACTATTAAGCAAGCAGGTAAAACGACTATTTTCTGGGCCGCGGACAGTTTCGTGTTCAGCAACCAGTTTCCTAATCAGTCTTAACTCTCTTTCAATTGTATAAATAACGCTTTTCAGCACATTAGAAAATACTTTTACTTTTTTCACAACTCTCTTTACTTTTTACTTCTGCATACTTTTACTTTCTCTCCTTAGACTTTTATTTATATCTCCTCTCTTTATTCTTCCTTTAAAACTTGGTTATTGTAAGACTTCAAGATTCGAATCGCCTTTATTCCTCTCGGTATTTTTATCTAAATCTTCCTTCCTTCTTCGTTCTTGATTGTTCTTCTTCTTCTTCATATTTAATTATTCTTAACCTTTGCTTTTTTGCTTGTCGTAATTTTATTATTATTCATCATGTTTAATCTACTAAAATCGTTTATTAATATTGTTGTTCTTAATTTAATCATGAGTAACTAATTTCCTTCGCTAGGATTTAGGGGATCTGCGAATTGAATGTGGTCGCTAAATAGTTTATAGATCTGTCAATGATATTGTGTCTGAGTTGTTAATTGTAGCATATAATTGCGATTAGTCAGTTAATGCGCATGATTGATTAATTGAATTCGGTGAACTTGAACCTAAGATCGGAAGCCTGATAAAAGTTAGACCTGCTACAACACATTAGTATGCCCTAATAAGATCGGAAGCCTTTAGACGCATGCTAGGGTGAATAGCGGACCGGAAGGACCTTTTCATTACCCCTTAGACCAATACTTGCGATAGACTTGTGACTTAGACCGTGACCATATGAGATTCGTAGTGAACCGACAATCCTAGTTCTCTCTCCATATATCAATTCGTCTTAATTCATCATATTTATTTTAGTTAACTCTTCTCCTTTAATTATCTTTCCTTCACTACTTTTAGATTAGTTAAAACAAACATAAAACCCCCCAATTTGGTTACTTAAATAGACTTTAATTGCGAGTAGGATTTATTTGTCTCCCTGTGAAATCGATCCCGACTTCCCTAGCTATATTTTTAGTTGGACCGTAGTTGGTTATTTTTGATAGGTACACGACTAGCTTATCATTGCTCGATCGAGTGGGTCAAACGGGTGAATGTATATAGGGAATGTTGAGATTTTTGTGGCTAGCTTTGATTTAGTTGACTTAGTTGGTTTTGACTTTGAATTTAGACACATGCATGGCTGGTTTCGTCTCGGGATTCGACTTTGACCGGGTTTTGACTCGATCGCTGAAAGAAGGTTTTATTTTCGGTGACGGTTTTGGCTCAAATTAGTCTCATTTTATTGGAAACGACCCATTGGGCCTGAATTTGAAGTCAGTTTTGTGAGATTTTTACTCCTCTAAGTGCCCACGTCGGATACTATTGATTCCGAGTCCGTATTCGAGCGTATTAAGTCATGTTTACGTCCGATCATCATCGGGTGCTTTGTTGAAAACTGCTATAGATACTAGCAGGCAAAATGCGGGTATCTACAATATCCATTTTTAAAATTTCTTTCCTTTAAAATTCATTTGGCTATGGAACATTTTTTGCTAAAATGAATTGCGTATCAAAAATTTCATTCTTTCAAGCAATTTTTTTTTTTACAGAATATCAATATAATTACATGTATAATCTCAAACATAGATTTTCACTTATAATGATGTGATCAAATATAAGAGTTTATATAATAATTTTGTGGAACGTAATTTCTGATTATTCCTTTAGCTTAGTTCGATATATATAAACATATCAATACAAATAGATATGAGCTTAATACATACATATAGCATATTCTAATAACTAATAGTCAAATATAGCCCAATACTCCTTCTCAAGTGGAGCGTGAGGATTAACCGTGCCCAACTTGCTAAGTAGATAGCGGAACTGAGGAGCATCCAGAGCTTTAGTAAGGATATCTGTGAATTGAATAGTAGTGAGAGCATATGTCGGCGCATTGAGTCCCTCTTGCAACGCGTCACGAACAAAGTGACAATCAATTTCTATGTGTTTCGTACGTTCATGAAAAACCGGGGTTTGGGCAATATGCAACGTCGCCTTTTATCACAATGAAGCGGTGTAACCTAGTCTTGGGAGACACTGAGACCGAGAAGGAGACTCTTCAACCATTTCAACTCACAGCTAATGACCGTCATAGCATGATATTCAGCTTTTGTAGAAGAGCGAGAGACAATTGGCTGTTTCTTGGTTTTCCACAAAATAGGGGAGTCGCCAAGAAACACAAACCAACCAGTGACAGAGCGTCGAGTTAGTGGACAAGAAGCATGATCAGAGTCACACCAACCCAACAAACGGAACTTACGATCTGACCGCATATAACTTCCTTGTCCCGGTGTCCCTTTAAGATAACAAATCACATGCAATGCCGCATTCCAATGATCCTCACGCGGTGCCTGCATAAATTGAGATAAAATATGTACAACAGAGGACAGATCAGGACGAGTCACGGCCAGGTACAGAAGCTTGTCAACCACACGACAGTAAACTTCCGGGTCATAAATAAATTCGCTCTCGGACCGAGCTAGTTTGTGATTTTGTTCCATATGAGAGATCGCGGGTTTACACCAAAGTAAACCGAACTCAGAGATAATATCAAGTGTGTATTTACGCTGACAGACAAAAATTCCGTTATTATCTCGAGCCACTTCGAGGCCAAAAAAATATTTGATAAGGCCAAGGTCCTTCATGTGAAAGCAAGAGTGAAGATACTCCTTAAACCGAAGTAGAGCAATATCATCGTTGGCAGAAATAATCAGGTCGTCAACATATATTAGAACGTTTAGCTGAGTTATGCCATTACTGTAAGAAAATAAAGAATAGTCAGCATAAGATTGGACAAACCCATACCGTTTCAGGGCGGCTTCAAGCTTTGTAAACAGGCAGCGAAGAGCTTGTTTAAGCCCATATAAGGCCTTCTTAAGCCGACACACAGTGCCTGGCATTGTCGGGTTGAATCCTGGCGGCAATTTCATTTATACTTCTTCCGCAAGATCTCCATGCAAGAATGCATTGTGTACATCCATTTGCTGCAAGGACCAATTTTTGGAAGCAGCTACAACAAGGAATGTCCGAACAGTTGCCATCTTTACGACGGGGGCAAAAGTCTCATCGTAATCAACTCCCTCGGTCTAATGATTCCCAAATACAATAAGTTGAGCTTTAAAACGCTTAATAGTAGAATCTGACTTGTATTTAATTTTTTAAAGCCACTTGCTCCCTAGCACTTTCTTTCCGGGTGGAAGTGGTTCAATTACCCACGTGCCATTTTTCTCGAGAGCCTGGTTTTCGGCTTCCATTGCCTATCGCCACCCTTCATCTTGAACCGCTTCTTGAAAATTTCTCGGTTTAGTATGACTAGTAATAGCTGCTACAAAAATGCCCTATGATCGACAGAAAATTTCTCACAATTAATATAATTCACTATAGGATAAGATGTACCTGGGGACGGTGTCGACTCGGTGACCGGAGAAGCCTCGAATGGACTATTACCGCTCAAAGTAGTACCAACAATATAATCTTGGAGAGCCTTGGACAAAATTTTCTCACATCGACCACGACTGATGGTGGGATTTATCGCGGATCGCGACACCAAGTAAAAGAAACTAATCCTAGACTAGTAGTTAGGGTAAGTCGGGTCAAACAACGGAGACGGAAAGGGTTAGACTAAGGTTCACCTAGTGATACGGGTTAGTCGCGTCACCGTAATCAAAATAATCCTAGATTACTACTAACGGGTAGCTAGCGTAAGTAGGGTCGATTCCACAGGGAGGCAAGTTGAAAATTATAAGTCAGTCAATTAATCTATTAACGGGTCACGATTATAATGGGTTTTGGTGAATTGACGGTCTAATAAAATACAAAGAAAATAGTTAAGAAAATATCAAATAAAGAAAATCACCGGAGTCGTCGGATCACTACGATTTAAAACAAGCATATAAACGATTTCCAAATAATCAGTTAAGACGAGTTAAAGAATATCGACACGGTCCTCTCGGATCACTAGTCATCCTAGAAGTCAGCTAACGGGCTCTCGCTACGTATTAGGGATTTCTATCAATTACAACGGGTCTAATCCGCTACGTAGGTCTGGAATTACGAGTTACAAATAATCAATTACGGCCTATAATTAATTACTCGTCGTTATAATGTTGCAAGAGCGATTTAACTCGTAAAGGTCGACTATTTAGTCATCACATGTAAACTTGGTTCAATTCACAATTCAGCTAAACTCTAGTGACGGAAAATTAGCTAAACATATTTACAGTAATAATAATGATATAAGACATGAATGAACTAAATAAAAGAAATAACTAAAAAGAACAGAAGCAGAGAAGTTACAGAGGAAATAATTAAAATTACAAGAAATAATAAAAATAAAGAAGAGAAAAGGAGAATATGAAAATAACAGTAACTGTAGAGGAGGGAGATTAGGGAAGAAGAGGGAATTACCGAAATCGGAATAAAGTAGAATGAGACGGAAAATAAAGAAGGAAAATAATAAAACTCGATTCTTGACGGAAAATAATAAAAAATGGAAAATCTTTGATAACTTAAATAAATCTAACTAATTATTTACAGGAATTATGTGAATGAATAATGATAGACTGAGGAAAAAGATGAAAGATGAGATGATGATTAAGATCCTAGAATTACAGATCTATTTATACTGCTCAAGCTCTCAATAACTGCTCCTTAATTCCCTGCTTAAACTGCTATCCTCAATCCCATTAACTAGGAAGAACTGAAGTAGTGGGGAGAACTGAAGATGCGTAAGAGGGGGAATCGTGGGTAGCTTCAAAAATATCTGCCCTGAATTTGTGGCAGTATCCTATTCTGCAGACTTGGATTTTATGCTGATAGACTTGAGATCCAAGTCTGCAGACTGAGTTATTCAGTCTAGGTCTCCTATTCTTGCGCAGTCTACGGACTTCTCCTCATTCTACAGACTTGTCCGTTTGCCTTGCTTGCACTTTCTTAGTCTATAGACTTGTTTCTTAGTCTACAGACTTGTGCTTTCTTAATTTCTTCCTTCTTCTTAGTCTACAGACTCAGTCTTCTTAGTCTATAGACTTCCTTCCATCTTCTTAGATTTCATACAATGAATCGGTTTTAGAGCTTTAATGATTTTTTGACGTAATTTTTAGCTCTTTTAACTACTCGGTCTCGATTATCTGCATAACAACAAAAGAATACCCGAGTAGCACATATGAGAGAAAATAACGTAATCCGACTCCTAAAAATAATAAAACGACACGGAAACGCGTGCCAAAATAGGTGAAAAAACGAATAGGAACGACACGCATCACCTAGAGACAAGACTAAGTCACGAGATCACAATGGAGGAGGGTTGGTTTGGTTAAGACAACGACTAGAAACTAAGGATGACATAAACCAAACGATTCAATTCAAACTAAATTAAAGCTACAACTACAAGAATAATAGCTAAGAAGACGAAGAACTCAATAAAGGGAAAGAGTAGGGTTAGGTCGGGTTCATAGGTGTATTAGGCTAGTGAGGAAGTCGAGGATAAAGGTGTCATTTAGTCGCTAAGGTAAGCCCGCGCTCTCGCGACAAGAACGAACCCGAAAGCTTATACAAGAAGCTGCACAAACGATGAGTAATCAACCACCAATCAAGCATACAACAAGAAGGAAGAAACAAGCAAGAGTAGTATCGACCACTACCACCCTAACAAACATTTCATCAGACATATAGCATGCTTGACAAGAGATTAGCAACAAAGATTCAACCTTTACCCACAATCAACCCTAATCACCCACAATTAACACCTAATCCCCCTACTAACCCCACAAGAATCTACTCGCACATGATTAAGCTAAGACTAACATGAACAAGGGAAACCATCCTAAGAACAAACACATTCATTATGAAGAATAAACAAAGAGAAACAATAAACAAAAGATAAAGATTGAAACTTTACTAAGAATGAAAGATTAAAGGAAAAGAGAGAAGAAGAGTTATACCAACTAGAAGATGAATGAAAAGAATGGAACTTGCATAAAAAGGAAACCCAAAAACATCCACCAAGGTTGTCAATCTTGATAGATTCTTCAAGAAATCCAAAATTACACAAGCAACTACTAAGATTAAGCTAAGATTAAAGAAAGACTAAGAAAAGATTAAAGAGAGATTAGGCTAAAAGTAGGATTTTTCTATCTAGGGTTTCGTGTCTCAAACAATACAAGAGGGGGGGTACTTATAGGGTTATACAAATGAGGGAAGTGAAGCGACGAAGCGCGGAGGGAGCAGAGGCCTCACTGCCGTGTTGTAGGCTTCACGGTCGTGAGCCACCTGTGTCACGGTCGTGACCCTCCTGTCGACACGATCGTGTCTTTTGTGACACGGTCGTGTTGCACACCAGGGAGCCGACTTCTTTTGCACTTTGAATTACGGCCATGTAGGCTTCTGACACGGTCATGCAGGTCCCTACTTGCTCTTTCTAGGCTTCTTATCGATGCTCGGTGCTCGGGATATTTTCAAAAGGGGCTTCAAGGGACTCGGGATCGAGTCTAAGGCACTGAATCATCGTCGCTTTTCTTCATTGGCTCCATATGCGTTCGAAACGAGATAGAATCGTTCCATTTCTCCATGATAAGCATTAGGAACCTAAAACATGCTAGAAGAAGCGTAAGTAGCCTTGAAAACTGCTCTAAAGAGTGATTCCAACAGAGAAAGCGGGACCAAACACGTGAAATAAATGCTACAAAACATGCTTATCAACGACCTAATTCTTCGTTAGGTTGCTGATGTGCGGATACATGTTCTTCATTAGCGGGCACATCATCAATAATGAACTCAATATCGACATTGCGGGAGGTTTCATTAGGCGGTGGAGACTTAGAGTCGACCTCAAAATCATCAAAGTTAAGGAAATCCCCCCCCCCTCCCGAGTCTCGAACCGCGGGCACAGGAGAAACATTAGTCGAAGCCGACTCAAGATACGAGAAGTTTTCCTCGTAAAATTTAACATCACGAGATACAAAGAAAGCATCATTGTCGAAATCATAGAGGTACCAACCCTTCTTCCCAACGGGGTACCCTACAAAAATACATTTCCGACTACGACTAGCAAATTTATCACCTTTAGCCCGATGATCATGGGCGTAGCACAGTGAACCAAATACACGGAGGGCAGTATAGGACGGGGGTGACCCAAATAAAATTTCATACGGATTTTTCCTGTCAAGGACGATGGAGGGAGTTCTATTTATTAAATTAGCCGCAGAAAGGATTCATTCGCCCCAAAATCGTATGGAGAGACCCGAGTTGAACCGGAGAGTAAGAGCAACATTTAAAATATGCTGATGCTTGTGCTCGACCCGTCCATTTTTTGTGGGGTCCTGACACACGAAGTTTGGAACAGAATTCCATTACGTCGAAAGAACAATTTTAGAGAGCTAAACTCCGTGCCATTATCGCTACGAACAATCTTGAGGGACGAAGAAAATTGGGTTTTAATCATAGCAGTAAAATCCAAAAAAATGATTGAACTTTCGTCTTATTGTTTAATAAATAAACTCATACAGCACTAGACTTATTGTCCACAATAGTAAGAAAATACCGACCCCCAGCACTAGCGGGAGGGTCATACGGAGCCCAAAGGTCGCAATGAACCAACTCAAAAATATGACTAACAGTACTAGTACAAGTAGGAAAGATGTCTCGAGCTTGCTTAACACGATGACAAACCTCACAAGGAAGGGACAACTGTTTATTTGAGCGACTAACAAACGAAAGTAAATTAATAATTTTCTCTGACGGATGACCCAACCGATCATGCCAAAGGATACTGGAAGAAGAAGGCTGACAATCGCATCTGGGTTAGAACGCAGATAATATAGTTCATCCAACCGGTCACCCGTGTCAATCACCGTTCTCGTTGACAGGTCCCTGTATAGTACAAGTTTCCAAATTAGTAAGAAATTCACAATGAAGAGCATCACACAATTGCAAGGCCGATATCAAATTATACGTCAATTTCGGGACAAATAATACATATTCAAGAATAAGTTGAGATGTGAGAGGGACACGTCCGATACTGTTCGCCTGAACCGTTTAACTATCAGGAAGGTGAATTGTACGGGCATTAGTAACATGGACATCAACGAGACAATAATCGAGATCTCCTGTCACGTGATGGGAGCATCCTGTATCGAGTATCCACTCACTAGAGAATCGGGATGATGGAGTGCTAAAAACCGTGACATGCCCACTATGTTCTTGGGCAGGAACATTAGTGACCGAATTTGCACGCGGATTGGATGTCGACCCATGAGAGCCCTGTTTCGTCCCACCATTATTTCGGCCAGTGTTTCCGGACTGTTTTTCTCGCTTTAGCTCGTACCACCACTCCGGTATCTCATCCATCAACTCAAAACACATCGAAATATCATGTCTCGATTTCTTACAGTGTGCACAAAACAAGGAGCGTTTCTCCTCCTTTGTAAGAAACTGTCCCGATCGAGATAATGGAGCACGGAAAGATTGTTGCGGAGCATGTCGGAGCGCAAAACCGGTAATTTCTGTTCTCGATTCCCTTGCCTTGTCTATCCCCTGCACTCGTTCTTCTTGAGATATTGTCTGGAACGCACGACTCAATGACGGTAATGGCTCTTGTGCGAGAAGGACAAAACGTATCGACCCATGTTCGACGGGAAGCAATCCGAGCAAGAATTGGTGTAATCGATCTGCATCATACGTCGTGTCGAGTGTTGTTTATTGACACCACACTCACACTTACCACACGAGCAGGCTATAAGCGGTTCATGTTTTTCAAGTTCATCCCAGAGCGTGCTCAATTTCCCATAATACACGGCAACGGACATTGACTTTTCTTCGCGGCATTCAGTCAATGCCGCTTTTAGCTGTTGTATTCGAGATCCGTCAACAAGACTAAACCTTTCTTTAAAATCTGCCCAAAGAATTTTCGGATTTTCATAGTTTGGAATTAAAGCTTTTACCTCTTCGTCAATGGAGTTGGTAAGCCATGACAGGAGCATGTATTGAATGGTGTCTCAGTCGTCTTGTGTACATGGTGATGATGGTCCTTTGATCGTTCTGTCGAGGAACCCGTATTTCCGTCTAGCACGCAGAGAAACACGGATTCAATGAGCCCAAGCTTCATAATTATTCATTTTCAGTTTTACCAAAGATATATAATCTCCCGGACGATCGTGAGGGCTGAGATAAAAAGGCGAGTTCACCTCGATTTTAGCCAGAGGAGTTGATTTCTCGCCGTCGACCATGGTGGCTGGAAGACGAAGATAATTAGGGTTTTGTTATTTGTGAAGGCTCTGATACCATAATAATTTTGTGTAACGTAATTTTTGATCATTCCTTTAGCTTAGTTCGATATATATATGTGTGTGTGTGTGTGTGTGTGTGTGTGTGTGTGTATAGAAGTGGGATCAGGTGAGTCCACTTATATATTTTGAGTCCGTGAGTCCTCATCTTAGCCTTTGATTTAATTACAGATTAATGATTAAGATTTGTTTTGTCAATTAAGGAAATAACTGACAAAATCTTTGTAAATATTTCATTTTTTCTCTCTCATCTCTAATTATATACTCAAATCTTCTCTCTTATTAATTCTTTCTTTCACTTATCTTTTTTCTCTCACACAACACATTTATTCAAAATTATTTTTTTTTCAATTCACAAATCCTCCCGCATAACTTACTCTCCGTTTTGAGGTTGTTTATTTTAACTCATAGATTGTGTTACTTTGACTCCTACAATGTGTTACTTTAATTCATGAACTGTGTTACTTTAACTCGTAAAATCTGTTACTTTGCATAATAGTCTCTTGCATACACATGAGTCGTTCCAATTAACCAAAAGAATAATGTTTGTTTTTATTAAGGATATTCCAAAACAAAAATTGATACAAGAGTTCCAACTGAATCAACTTCATTACAATTCCAATGTTTTACATTTATTACTCATAATTTGTGTTATTGTAACGCATTAAGTATGTTACTCTAACGAATAATGTATTTTACTCTAACAATATACTGTCCTACTTAGAATTCTGCTTCTTCATCCTCCTCGTCCTCTTCTTCATCATCATCGTCAGAAGTTTTGATTTAATCTAACCACCGCGCTATCTTTTTATTGTGGACCTCCTCACATCGAATCCACAAGCCAATGCGTAGATTTTATAGAAGTTTACTTACTCATCCACGTCCTTGAAGATCTGCACTATGTATGGAGGAAACTCTCACTCGCATCCCTACATCATTCATGTGCTTTTGCGTCTACTGAAACACAATAACAATGCCAATAAACGTGGCGAAAAAGAAACATTCAAAACTTGAAATATGGATTAAAGTAACAGATGAAGTGCATTGAAGTAACACTGGATTCAATTACCAGAGGATGCTTATACACCAGGTATAAAGTAACAGAGGTCAGACATTAAAGTAACAGATATATCATTGAATTCATAGAACGGGATGTCGAGCACAGATTGATAGGAAGCATATTTTTTAGGTTTGATGATGATGAACGTAGTAATGTGAATGAATGAATAAAGTGATTTACTGTTTCCTAAAATTATGGAAGTTATTTTAGGAAGCAGTATCTCCCCTTTTTTTTCTTTTTTCTTTTTTTTAATGCAAATCTTAGGGGCAGTTACTCTTTTTATTTGTTTCCTATTTTGTTGGCAATCACGTCCCACCATTATAGGAAACAATATCTTTTTTAATTATTATTTTAATACGGCGGTTTCATATATCCCAATGACTCTCTAATGCGCTACAATAACAGATGTTAATAACTAAAGTAACAACTTCGATGAATTAAAGTAACAGACCATAAAAGTAATAGAAGTTTGTCATTAAAATAAAAGACACTCTACACCAAAGTAACACAGTATGTGAACTAAAATAACCCAATATCTTTATAATTTAGTATGCAGTTCAACGTAGAAAAGTATAAACTAATAATTTAGTATCATCTTAATGACTCCTACTATTATAGGAAAAAATATCTTTTTTTATTATTACTTAAATATGACGGTTTCATATATTCCCATGACTCTCTAATGCATTACAATAACAGACGTTAAGAACTAAAGTAACAATTTTGATGAATTAAAGTAACAGACCATAAAAGTAATAGAAGTTTGTCATTAAAATAACAGACACTCTACACTAAAGTAACACAGTATGTGAATTAAAATAACCCAATATCTTTATAATTTAGTGTGCACTTCAACGTAGAAAAGTAGAAACCAATAATTTAGTATCATCTTAATGACTCTCATGTCCTTTCAAGTATAAACTACAATATATATATACTCACCGTTTATTTTTTCCACGATTTGCATATCAGCCATTGAATGAAAAGTAGAAGCTGGATTGATCGAACGTATTATGCAGCAGCGCGATGAAGACGATTATTGACTGAATGTGTTCTTGATTGTGTGGTTTTGAAATAAATGGCAGCGGCGCGATGAAGACGATGGCTGACTGAATGTGATTTTGAAGAATGATTGAATGAGCGAGAGAACGATGAAGAAGAAAGTGATGGAAACAGAATTGATGAAGGGAGAATGAATGATTGAATGAACGAGAATGTTACCTTACTGAAATATTCACCTTCCTATTTTGTTGGATGCAATATCTTCTTATTTATTTTTTATTTTTTTTATTAAAACAGTGATTTATCTCGTCCCTTGATCCATCTCCCATCCAACGAATGAGATGGGGACTTAGGGACTCAATACTAATACTTATGAGGGATTCATAAGAACCTATATCTCTCTCTCTCTATATATATATAGAGAGAGAGAAAGAGGAAGGATCAAGTGAGTCCACCTTTTAAAATTGAGTCCGTGAGTCCTCACCACATCTCTTGGATTAGAAAGAGATTGATGGTTGTGATTTGTTTGAGTAATTAAAGCAAGTGACTATATTTGGTAAATATATCTCTCCTTTACTCATCATTTAATATCTCCTCTATAAAAAAAATAATTACCGTCTCTCACACACATATTCCTTCACAATTAAGATTTTCATTTAAAAGAAAATTAAATTGTTATTATATATAACTAAAAATAATAATTTATCGCATATCTTCTGCTCTCCTTAATTTATTTTGTGTTATTCTTATTGTATAGAACTGTTACTCTGGTTAAAGTTTGGTGTTACTCTAACGAACATCATGCAAATATGCTTAAATTGATTTCAGAGTTATATGCCCCCAACACTGAACATAATTATTAACTCAACATATGAATAATAATGTTACTCCAACATTACTAACGTGTTACTCCAATAGATATTTTGTGTTACTCCAACGTTAGAAGCGTGTTACTTTAATAGATACTTTGTGTTACTACGTTACAAACGTGTTACTAGTGTTACTACGTTACAAACGTGTTACTCTAATAGATATTTTGTGTTACTCCAATGTTAGAAACGTGTTACTCTAATAGATACTTTGTGTTACTACGTTACAAACGTGTTATTCTAATAGATACTTTGTGTTACTTCAATGGTACAAACATGTTACTCTAATAAATACGTCTTACACAAAATTATTGAAATACTGATTGTGTTTCCTATTTTGTTGGATGTTACACTCCTTCAAATTAGGAAACAATATCTTGTTTTTAAAACAAAATCTCAATCAATCATCTCATCCATCTATTGTATTATCATCCAATGGATGTTAGAAGGACTTAGAGCGAGACTCAATTATATATAAGGACTCATAAGAACCCTCCTATATATATATATATATATATATATATATATATATATATGAGCCCAATACATACATATAGCATATTCTAATAACTAATAGTCCAATATAGCCCAATACTATATGAAAGTATCGTCTTACAAAAAAAATCATCTAAAATGAATCTTAAAAGAAAATGGAGGAATCAACTTTTTTTTCATTCTCAGCCCTGCATGCTTAACTTCAAACGCTTGTCATTTCTTCTTTACTTACTGAAATTGAACTTCTGATATACCGTGGAAATCTAAGAGAACTAGCTTCATAACACAACTTGAATCAGCTCGATCAGAATTGTAGAACTCTAAGATATTTAAGTTTTTAAGTTGACCCTTGTGCAAACGATCATTATCTCTTCTTATTTCGTGAAGTATAAGATTTCATCTTTAAGGAATGCTTTCGAGACAAAAGATGGAATTATCGTGTACAGAAATGCGTACACAAAATATGGAATTATCATGTATCACAAAGATGACTCGATATGCATAGAAATGTGTGCACAAAAGATGGAATTATCATGTATAAATTGCACGCATCAACGACTACTCGGTGTTGTGGAGTTGTGATGGTATGTTAGTGATGTTGTGGCGTGGTGACGTTGTGTTGGCGATGATGTGGAGGTGTCGGCGGCGTTGGTTGTATTGGTATCCATTTTGTTATTTCGTTCAACATTATATTTGTCTTAACTCTTAATTATGTATATTTGTCTTAACTCTTAATTATGTTGAATATCTTTGTAGTGTCCATTTGACTCATCAATACTCGACTTATGATGATCTTTCGTAGGCAGTGCAAATTGCAAGATGATGCTTAGTATGGTTGATGTTTTCTAGTAGATTGAATGAGAAGGATGTGACCAACTTATGAGTCATGACATGAGCCTAGCTAGACTATACTTATTCGTTGTATTAGTAGCCGTAGTTTGATGTATTCTGCTGCCATAGTTGTAATCTTTAAACCCACTTTAGTTACCACGATGTATTGGATTATATTGTTTTAAATTGGCTTGATTTCTATATCGTATAGTAAAGACACTACTACCTCAGATCAAGTTTTTGGAGATAGAAACACATTTTTTTAGGTAAAGCTCGTCGTAGGGATGTCTTATATTAAATCAATGGCCGCTAAGTCCAAAATGGCTTGCGGCACATCACTAAATCCGAATTATAATTAGAGTTAACCCAAGCCATGCATGAAATGAGCAACCGAGTTTCCTCCTCTTTTAATGTGGGTACAACCAGCTGACGTGAACAAAGCAAGACGACTTCGAATCTCATCTATGCACATGCCAAGTGGGCTTCTCCAAGCTTCACCATTGCTAATCATACGTATCACATTGTGGGAGTCGGATTAGAAACACGTTTGTTTACTCGTGCATGTCTTGATAAGACTCATGGACAAACGAGGATGTTACTTGTTTGCTGCCCAATCGACCATTTTATTGAGTTTAGTAGACCATCTTAGGCGACCCATCTAGATCCAATTCTCCAATTCTTTTTCATCGAGTAAGTTTCTTGTGAGATTGTCTCACATACGTTTAGTGTGAGACATACCCTATAACCCACTAAAACCTAAAATGGTAACGACCATTATGTGAGAGGTCTCATAATAAATTTATTGGGAAACCGTCTCATTCGAGAATTAGTGATTACGAAATCTATGCTCATTCGTCATTGCTCATCCTCAACCATTTCCATAAGCCATACATTTGCACGAGATTTAAATAGTACATGTAGTTTAATAAATAATGGATGTGAGTGTGACGACCTCACCTCAATTTGTTACACTTACACAGTAGTTACTGTACTAGTTAGGCTTAGGCCCATTATTGCACTTTTCCGAGTTGTATCATAAAAGAGGAAGACACTCTAACCCCACACCACACGCAACAGTGAGTGAGTGAATACGGAGGAAGGAGTGCTCAACCCAGAGAAGAAGAGTCCTCACTCTTCATAATTCATTGCTAATTTTCTGGTACCATCTTTCTTCCTCCCTTTTTTTCCCCTATTTTTATTTTTATTTTTTATTTTTTTTCTGTCTGTATCAAATCGAATCACCTTCTATGAACACATACGATTGAAAATCTAACATGTAATCTTTTGGGATTTTTAATTAGATGATTTAGGCAATGTGGGCTGTCAAGATCATCTTCTGAAATTCATCAGGTAATATACTTTTTCCACTTTAGGTTTTGTTACTGGAACTTTTAATTTTGTCATTTGGTTGAATTGATGAATGGAATCAACTTCTTGATGCGAAAAAAAACATGCAAGTTTTGATCTTTCTTGTCCCTTGAGGCCTTGAATCATTTCCATGAATTATGTGAATGTTGGAGGAAAATTATAAAGGGATTTGCTTTACTAGGGAAAATAATTAAAAAAAGGGATTTCAAATAGGATTAAAAAATAATATTAGTAAAAAAAAAAAGAAAAAGGTGGAATATTTGGGAAGATCTACGCTAACCCATGTGTTGTAGGGATTTTTTTCTGCATTATTTTGACTAAAAACAATGAAAATTGCACTTTTCTTCAAGTGGGTATATATGTTTATGACTCACTTAGTACTTAATTTATATGGACTGGACAATGATGTTTTGTTTTGCTGGCGAATGTTTCTGTTTAGTGCCTTAAGAAAAGGGAGAAGAATATGGGGACCTGGGAAGAAGAAAGCAGTGTCCTAATTGAATCCCAGGGTGAAATTAGCAAGGATATCCCGTCGGATGGCACCCACCGTGATGAAGATGATGTCAATATTAAGGTTGAAGCTGTTAGTGTTGATGGTGATGGTTGTGATGAGTGTCATGATCACGGAAAGGGTGCGGTCACGGAGGAAGATGCTCTTGTTCAACAGCTTGAGAAGGTAGAGTTGAGAAACAATGGGAATGATGGTTACAAGTTTGAGGAGGAAGAGAGAGGTCTAGAACATCGAGAATATGACGAGGATGGGAAAAACCAAGCTTACCCTTTGAGGCCTCATGCTATGGATTGCTCCTTTTATGTCAAGACCGGGTCTTGCAAGTTTGGACAGATTTGTAGGTTCAATCACCCGCCAAGGGGCTCTCAGGTATTTTACATTTTTAGTTGAGTTTGAGGTTTAGCGTTTTGATTTTGATTTTCTTCAAATTGTTCACTTTTCTGTTTCACTTGATAGCCTGCTGGGGACAAGGGAAAAGGGTTTCAAGAGAGCATTGGATCAGGTGGTGATGCTGGGAAGATAGAATGCAAGGTTATTACTCTACTAATTAGAGGAGTTATTTTACTGAATGTAATTTGAGCAGGAGTTGCAGGGATGTTTTGTTTTATACTTTGGTTCGTGTTTGAGTGAATGTGTGCTACTTTGACCTGCTCCAGCTTCTAAAAAAAATTAATGTTTATGACTATATTATATACATGCTTAGGCTGCAAATTGTATAATATATGGAAATTTCCTAAAGCTTAATTGTGTTGCTCATATATTTCACATGACACCTTTATCTCAATAGCTTTTGATAATAATTGTGGGGTTCACTATTCCTAGAATGATCATATGAGCTCAGATATTTTTGGTTTGTGAAAGCAAAGGGAATGGAAGTTGTTGGGGAGGGGCTTATAGAAGTAGCTGCGATGTTCCAAAGGTGACTGTTGACAATTCATTTTTGTATCTTGCCTTTCAACGAGTATGGTGTAAGAGTATGAGCCCAAGTTGTCAAAGTTGTGGGATGGAGAGTTGATGTTGAACCTCATAATCTCACCTCCAAACACTTCTTCATATCTTAAGATTGGCGTACCATATGCCTCTTGAGTTTTTACTTTTCAATGTTACGGACTCGAAGTTACAAGAGAGGATATGTCCATTGAATTGGGTGCAAAGACACTTTCTTTTTGTAGGATTGGCTATTACAGATGCTCAATTTCACTTTTATTATAGTCATTTTGTGTGAAGCAGTCAGTTTTTTGCTAGTTTTTTTTTATTTCTATTAATACGGAGTATATTTACTCTTATATTTTGCTCCTGTGTTGACCTCTTTTGTCATAGTATTTGTGGGCTGAATGAAACCTATAGTATTATGGGTCGTAGCTTTGGTGTGATTAATGTGCTTTGTACCCGACATGGATGTAGTGTGTGAGATGGATTTGTTTAATGTAATGGATTGTTGCGTAGATTGATGTTTGTTTCACTTCATTTTCTGAACCATTGTTATGTCATTGAGATAAAACATTTGTGTCTGTTATCCTGTTATCTTTTCCAGTATTTCCAAACAGCAGCAGGGTGCAAGTATGGGGATGCTTGTAGATATAATCACTCTGTGCATAGAGCTGAGAGGGATTCTCCAGAGCTTAATTTTATTGGTTTACCATTAAGACCGGTAAGTTTATGATTTAGTGTCTTTGCGAAAGCTTTTGTTTGCTCTCCCTCTCCTATTTATATGGTTCCTATATCATTTTGATGGTCAGACAATGTTAACATTGACTGATAGTTTATCACAGTATGCAATAAAACTTGCAAATATGATACTCCCTCTATTCCGTTAGATTTGCTGCATTTTCATTTTGATTCATTCAAACAAAATTACTATGTTGCCACTATATTCACGCGTCCACTTGCCTTCATGTAAGACAATTTTCCCTTTTGATTCTTTATTTATACTTCTCTCTTTCTTGAAAGCCAGTCATTTGTACATGCAGTGCTTCTAACTGAATCGAGAGAGTAATAATGATATACAGAGTAGTTAATTTGATAAATCAAAAACTACAAACTTTACTTTATATTTCCGGTCATAATTGACATCATTTACCATCAAACTCAAATAGAGGCAATTAGAAGGTATGAAGATACTTTAGGTAGTATATGCACATGCAGTACCGCTGAGAGATTATTGACTGTTTACTTGATCGCCGTAGTTGGCGCAAGAGTGCAGCTACTACTTGCAGAATGGCTCCTGTGGCTATGGTGTTGCTTGCAGGTTTCATCATCCTAACCCTGGTGCAAATGGCAATTCTGTGAGAGGGGACATTAGTTTGCCTAGAAATTATGCTGGTGTACCACTGCAGCCTTTTGGTGGGGTATCACAGGGAGCATCAATGTCACCAAACGGTATGAATCTGAGAAATGGTCCGCGTTATGGCCCTGAGATGACTTCTTATCATCAAACAATGACCCCACCGCCACCTCATGGATGGAATCCAAATCAGGTAAATAATTTTGCATTGTCTGTTACGTCAAAGCTCAAACAATCTAGCATCCATCTTCTCTATATAATTTGATTTTTTTGCCTGTTTGAATAATCTTTGCAAATCTTGATTTGTTCTTCATCTGCTTAGGTCAATGGTTCTATCCCAGCAAACAAATATTCTCTTCAACATCAAGTAATGAACTCGACAAGAGTGGGTCCGATAACACCTCATGCAAGCACACTAGGAATCGGAGAATTTCCTGAACGACCTGGTCAACCTGATTGTGACTATTTCATGAAAACTGGAAACTGCAAGTACAGAACAGCCTGCAGATACAACCATCCAAGAAGTCAAGTATCTAAGCAACCTCCACCTCTGCTTTCTTCCAAGGGCCTTTACTCTAGACCTGTATGTCATCCCCTTACATCGGCTTACTTTTCACTGTGTTTTTCCATTTGATTCTTGTTGCATCCGTTGCAAAAAAAAAAATGTTGGATAAAAGCTGAAAGTTTTTTTTTTCCTCCAATTTTCTAGTATTTTATCTTTTCGTCTATTTCTGAAGGTTTCCAAAATTAGGCAATATGGTTCAAGTTGCGGCTTAGCTGTTGCCAGTTGCACCACAACGGAAACACAAAACATATATTTTCCTATTTTTTGCTTTGCTGGTGCATTCTCTGCCCCTCAGACACCATATGAGGGTTGTATTATCCTATCGCTAATGAGTGATTGAGAGTAATATAGTGTACTTCGTAATTAATTGGGTATATTAAATCATATATATATTTCCTACTGTATAATTGTAGAAGTTTCTTTCAGTAGACACATTAGAAAAATCGATACTAAAATTGTAATTGTACTATTTATATGATCTATGCAGGCAACGATGCAACCTTTAGAAACTTCTCAGTTTCCTAATTCTAGTACTAACAACATGAGAAGAAATGGAGCGCCTTTTGCTCACCATCAGAACCCGCAAATGCAAAATGGAGAGTTTCCTGAACGCATAGGAGAACCTGAGTGCGAGTACTACATGAAAACTGGTCAGTGTAAATACCAGTCCGCATGTCGATACCACCACCCTAAGAGCCGAGTGCTTACATCATCACAATGTGCCTTCAGTCAAAAGGGCCTGCCTTTAAGACCTGTATGCTCTCTTTTGTTTAACATATTTCTTTTGCTTGCGCATTTAGTCTTCACCGTTTGAAACTATTTTTTTTGACTTTTTTCCCCTCGACAGCAAAGTGTGTTATCACTATCTGTACTTAAACGTAAAAGATACAGTACTTTTCTTCGAGTGCTTCATAAATTAAAAATCTGTAAACTTGGGTTACCTAATTGTGGTCTTGCAAACCAGGGTGCAAAACTTTGTCGGAACTATGAGCAGCAAGGAACGTGCAAGTACGGGCAGAACTGTTTGTTTAATCACCCTGATGATTATTCACCCTCGGATGTTGCTCAGTTCCATGGCTCAACTAATCTTTCGGCTACTGCAAATTTGGAGGCTTCAGCTGGCAACAACGTGGATTCTGCTTGGGATGATGACTGGGGAATCTAATCTCTCGGTATAAAGACTAAAGATGGACCTATAGAGAGTTTGGGCAGCAGCGGTGGGCATCGATGCAACTACAAGATGTCAACTTCACTTTTTGCTAGTTATGCCCGAAACTATTTATCAACTTGAGGTTTTTAAGTACAATTCTTCTGTGGTTGCTTACCATTCATCTCAGAAAATGGTTGTGGTAAACACGAATCCATACAGATCTTTTTTATTCACGCTATTTGCGAGTTGCACATTGAATATCACCCCAGTGGTTACATGTGGAACCGAAGTTTATGCTTCTCAGTTTCGTATAGGGTCATTTACACTTGTTAGGTTAAAAGTTTCTGGATTAACGGGTTGTGCTTGTCAAGTCACCCCCGCTTGAACCTAATTACTTTCGTGTCGACCCTATGTTATGCTGCGATCATTTTGCTTTATGTTTTTTTGGTCGATACGTCTTCCTAGAGGCGCATCAGAGTCGTAAAACTGTCACAATACACAAACAAAACCGAGATAGCAAAAATGTGTCACAGTTTTTACGTCCAAAGGGGGCATACATGCGTGTAACAATGGAAGCGGCAAACAATAAGGTGGTTGGAAATTTGTTAATACTATTTCACACTACAAATCTCACAACAATCTTCCATCAGTCACAGCATATATTTGTACTCGTGGCTCCGTTTACACCAAAAACCATCTCCCGTTAGCTTGACCGCTACCTCTTCATTTACCCCGGAAGCAGCTCATCCACTTCTTCTGCATTCAATAGCGTGTATAAGATTGTCAATATCATATAGTATGTCCTACTTTGTACTGATAATGAAAAAATGGCGTGAAATTACCGTGGGACAAGTGTGTTTGGTGGTAGGCTTATCGAGTGGCTTGTTGTTGTTATCTTGGTTGAGGGGGCTGAGGTTAGGGTCAGTAGAAGTATTGGAGTTATTCCTCTCATCTCTTGCTGTATTGAATATCACCGTGAATCCTTCTCCTGATGATGGGTTGTTCACGTCCCATTCTCCAAATTTTGGTAATGATTTTCCTCCTGATTTCTAACATCCACACCACAAACCAAAAGTTATTAGCATAGTGAACCATGCATCGAGCATGTTAACACACAGACAGATACACAATAAAATTCATTTCGATATATATATATATATATATATATATATATATATATATATATATATATATATATATATATATATATATATATATATATATCTACAAAATTTGTTAATGATATTTTCGGTTGTTAACTTAATAACAAAGACGAATATAATGAGTACTAGTAAACAGTAAACTTTAGTTTACATCAATCCATCCGAACTTAGTTCTATAAAGGATTGGATGGAGGGCACTTACCGACATTTAAAATGGACAATTTTCGAATCCCGGTTTAATAGAAGGAAGAAAAAAGAAGGCAAAATTAAAATGAGGAATGATGTATTGAATGTTTGTTTGGTTGAGGAAGGAAGGATATGAAAGAGTAGAGGAATGGAAAGGGCAGCATTAAGTACGTTTGGAAGAAAATGAAGGGAAAAAGTCATACAGAGAAGTAATCAAAATGTGATATGCACGTTGTTGTTGCATAAGGCACAACTTAATCAACAACTACTCGTATGTAATATAGGGTGGCCCATTTCATTTGAAATTGGTGTCCCTCTTTTTTCTGTCTCTATCCGATACATCGTCTTTTGCTCACTATTAAAATCTTCCTCTTCTATGAATTTGTGTATGTATGGCTGTTCCCACATTAATTATTGTTAAGATTTGACTAATGTACTCTAAAATAATTACCCATAAATGGGAATACGAATTACTCCCTCCGTTCGAATCTAAAGGGTACGTTTGCTTTTTTATATTTGTCGAGACACGTTTTACACCATCAATATCTTTCGTTTTACATTAACAAAATTTTTAAAATTTCGATATTCTTAATCTACTCATAAACAGGAATCAAACAAGATCCCAAATGACTATATTTTCTCTTATAGATTGTCGGGAATATTAACGATTCGCTTGAGTTGTGAATAGTGTGAAAAAGAGAAGCGTACCCTTTGGATTTGAACGAAGAGAGTAGTATACTCCATTAGCCTATGTACTTTTGAAAATTTGTTTATTATAAGTGCGCACATCAAATGGAGTCGGGATTTAATTGATGTTAGGACCTAGGGAGCAAAATTTTTAAGTTACGCGTGAACATGTGAGGTAATAAGGTAGACTAAAAATATTTAGAATTTTTTATCATAAGTTTCGAAATTTCCATTATTGAACGCATGTGAGCGACCCCTAAATCCACTGTGCGTATACTAATAATATTTTGTGTAAAAAGTGAGAATATTATAAGAGTACCAATTTCCGCTAGGGTAAGAATCGCATCTGGAAAGTTTGAGACATACATCGACTCTTCACAACTCCTCGCACACATTCTAGCTACGTGATGTGCCACTACATTACCGGTACTGTTGACATGTGACCCTAGGCAATTAATAAAAGCAAAAGTCTGTAAGCTATAATATCCGCAATGTTTAAACCCATTTTGGTTCTTCGTTTCACTTCCGATCCGGACCTTACCGCGTCAACTACGTGTTTAGCGTCATTCTCAATAATAACCCGATGCCAGTTGAGTTTCTGCGCCCATCTCCATGACCTTAGCCTCGACAGTCTTCGGATCCCATCGGAATTGGCCTCCTCGACAACACACTATCACTACATTACCTTCATTCCGCATTACATCCAACTGCACCCAGTACAATATAATGTCTCTGTTTGAGTATATTGCTGCATCTGTATTGACCTTTATGAAATCCTTGAGCTCGGCTCGGTGAGACAATAAATAGTAGGCCCCTGCACCCGCGGTTCACCTTCATAACGCTCACATTCCTCGACCGTTTTAATCATTCCAGTGATGGTCACTTCAGGTGGGGGCGGAGAAGCCTCAAAAATGAGCAAATTGCGGCAATACCAAAAAAGTGATCAAAATGCAAGTGATTATTAACTAAAGAAATTATTATCTCTAGAATTAGTAACAAGATTAAGTTACTAAAATGTCATTTGCTATTAATTTGTTTGAAAAACAAAATATTTATAGCTCCGCTCAATTTGAATACCATTACAGCGGCGTCCATAGTCCTCTCATTTTGCTTGCGGGTGAATATTACTCCGTACAGTATTATTTAGTCTTAAAACACAGAAATTCCTCAACGTAACTACTGGATGATCATTTAAATTGTTGCTAATTCTAATGATGAAATTCGTTACTTCAACGTTGCGGGAAACTTTATTTATCTTAACAAAAGAATACAATCAGTGGCATATTATTCTAATACAGGAACGAAGAACAAATTAAATAGACATCATCGTATGTAAATTATAAATACAGGATAATCATCATGTATCATTAGTTCAAATAGATATGAGTAATTAAGATCCGGTGGAGAATTTGGATTGTAGGTACTTGACAAGGCCGGCATCAAGTTGGAACGCCTTGGACAGAACATCGACTGAGATGAGTGGGTCGGAACCAAAGACAGCATTAGGAATGGTCACCAACCCCGGGTTTTGGCTACTCAACCCCGAGAAAGCAACGGCTGGGGTGTTGCCGATGTTGAGTTGGAAGTGAATGAGACCCTGTGGGAACACAAACACGTCTCCCTTGTTAAGCACCTTTGTGAACAGCTTGTTGCTGCCATCGGGCTGGTTAGAGGTCACAAATCCGACATGGATGGTACCCTCCATGACAGTGAACACCTCTGTGGCACGAGGGTGGGTGTGGGGTGATATGAGCCCGTGTGGTGCGAAGTCTAGCCTCGCAACTGACACGCCCAGGGTGTTGAGCCCGGCTAATGTTGGTGGGTTGACTAGGGTCACACCTGATCCTTGACTGTTTAGCTTGGCTGGAACGTCTAGCCCTTTGAACACAAAATCTTCGGCTGTTACTTCCATCGGATTCTTGCAAAGGAGTCCGTTTACAAATACTGCAACGACAACAACAATAATAATACGTTAGTGATTGTTACGGTCTCCTGGCCTAATCTAATTAAGATTGAAAGAAAACTAACATTATTATCGACTGATGTTACGTACCTGCGTTATTAGGGTCAGTTGTTGCGACGCAAAAGTCTTGTAGCTGGGATGGGTCAGTGGCATAAGTAGCAGAAATGAGCAAGGCCAAACAAGCCATGACTGAAATCAAACTATTTTGAGGTCCCATTTTTCCCGAAATATTTACTACTTGAGTTGTTTTGGAAGTGAGCAAACTGTAAGATGCAATATTATCGTTGTTTGATAGGATGAAAGAAAAGACATGATCTATCATTTGTATTTATAGTTTTAGATGTTTAACTGTTGAGGAATTGAACCGGTCAATTCTTGCTAATGTTGGCCGCCGGGTGGGTTTTGGTGACAAAGTCAATTGATTTTTTTGATAGCATGTAGTAGTACTGTAGTAGTAGTAGTAGTTGTAGGTAATTAATGACTACACAAGATAAAAATGTTGCTCGATCGTAATTACGTTCATTTTTCTAAACACATGACTTGACTCATTCTAAAAGGAAGACCTTGTAATTTGACATTTTTTCTTTGACAATGTAATTTTTGACATTAATATTACACTATGATTCAATGAAACTATGAGACTTTCACTCAGGACTTGTTCTACATGCTAAATAACTCTAATTCTAAAAGATTGAGAAAAGAAATACTTTCTTCAACTTCTATTACTACGCAATCGCTCTTAAATATTTTGACAACGTTTACTCCCATAAATTATAATCCATCATTAAAATATTTGACGATTGTTAACCTCAGTTGTTGAGTTTGACAATTGTAGAATTAACCATGATCCCACAGTTTAGAACAATTTTCTTACTCGTTAAAGAAATACTCTACTTTTGGAACAAAGAATCCTATCTATGGGCGACTAAGAACCGTTTCGTTGCACATACAAGCAAGGGCGTCGAAGCCATTTTCGTTACACAAGAGTATGGGTGACGAAAAAACTATTTAAAGTGACGAAATTTTTTGTTGTACGAAATTATTTTTCTTGTAGTAAGTATTGTAAGACTCGGAAATAGAGTAACTAGTGTTAAATTAAGGTTATTTTTTGTCCAAAATCATAAGGAAAAAGAAAAATGTGTTTATGGAGTATTATTATCCAGCATAGAATTAAGAAATTATATTACAAGTACAAGTTTCTTAGTATATTAAGTAGTAGATTTGGTATTTTGATTTGACCTTACGATACTACTTCCTTTGTTTGATTCAATTGTAGCATGTGTTTATTCAATATAGTATGAAGTAATAAAATAAAAATCCTTTATATTAATATTTTACTACAAGTAACATTTATACTCCCTCCTATTCTGAATCCTCTCACTTTTCTTTTTGAGTTTGGTTTGGTTTTCTTTTCATTTTCTTTTTTGGAAATAATTTTAATCATTCTTAATTCTTTCTTCAATTCTTTATTCTTTTCCTCCACACCTAAATCCAACACCTTTTACACTTTTTATACCCCACCTTTTATACTTTTTATACCCCACCTTTTACACTTCATACCCCACTTTCTATCCATCTCTCTTACTTTATCTCCACCCTTATTATTACTCCCTCCGTATCTATATGTTTGTCCACTTTATTTAATATATAGGTGGAGTATTATATTAAAAGTGGACGAACATATAGATACGGAGGGAGTATTATTTTACTCCCTTCCTTGGTTTCCCCAAAAAAATTGGGGAGGAATACTCTGAATAGGAGTGACTATATACTACGGTATATACCATATGCGGATAAATTTAGCACCCTTGGGCTTTGGATTTGAGTGCTAGAGTTAGTAAGTCGTTTTGGATATTTAAAGATATATATCTCCAACTAAAGGCCCACCATTATGAAAAAAATGGAACTACTCTGTAATTATATTCAAAGATATATTCCTTGGTCATTACCTGCTTAAAGAAGGTTTTGTCCATTAGAGACTCTAAGTCTAAAATCACGTAATAACTCGTCAAATTATATGACCCATTCAACCCCTTATTACATACAATACCCCCGTTAACTTAACACTGCACATCAGAGGCTATAAATAAAAGGTCGATTTTGTTATGTTAACCCATCATCAAAAACCACAAGTAACATATAATCAATCAAACACATAAACTAACCCCTAGATCGAATATATAAGTAATAATCAAAGATATATCATAGCATTAGCATGGCATCTCCCAAGCTCTTTGCACAGCTCACCCTTTTGCTCATTGGTTTAACCTTGGCCTATGCCACTGACCCAACCCAGCTCCAAGATTTTTGTGTCGCCACTAAAGATCCCAGTACTGCAAGTAAGTACTTAGTTTCATTTCTAGTTATAGTATATATACTCTTTCCGTCTCACACAATTTTTGTCCACACTAATTAACAATTACGAGTACTAACGTATGTATTACTACTAATACTATTGTTGTTATTGTACTGTGTAGTATTTGTGAATGGGCTCTTTTGCAAGAATCCAATGGAGGTGACCGCGGACGATTTTCTGTTCAAGGGGCTAGACATGCCAGCCAAATTAAACGGCCTTGGATCGGGTGTCACCCTAGTCAACCCACCCACGCTACCCGGACTCAACACCCTCGGTGTATCAGTTGCCAGGCTAGACTTCGCCCCATACGGCCTTATCTCACCACACACCCACCCTCGCGCCACAGAGGTGTTCACCGTCTTGGAGGGTACCATCTACGTGGGATTCGTGACCTCGAACCAGGCCGATGGAGGCAACAAGTTGTTCACAAAGGTGCTATGCAAGGGAGACGTGTTCGTGTTCCCACAGGGTCTCATCCACTTCCAACTCAACGTTGGCAACACACCCGCCGTTGGGTTCTCAGGCTTGAGCAGCCAGAATCCCGGTGTCATTACGGTCTCAAACGCCGTCTTTGGTGCTGAGCCTCCCATCAATGTTGATGTTCTATCAAAGGCTTTCCAGCTTGATGCTAATGTCATCAAGATGTTGCAATCCAAGTTCTCTACTGGAAATTAATTATACGGCCGGAGTATATAGTCTATATACAAGTATACATGTATACTTTAATTTATATACTTAGCTTCCTACAAAAAAAATATTGGTAGATGCATATGAGCATATCTATCTATTTATAGATACTCGTTTGTAATAATTGTACTCTTCAGCTTGTCCTTCATTCATTCAAAGAGTATAAAGCAAGGATCCCTTTTTTTCTTCATCAATTAACCAGGAACGAAGTTGGAATACCGTAATCTTACTTTATATTCCGTTATAATAATAATAATAATGTCTATAACGATTTATCATATAGACTTTCACACACTATTATTATTTTAGTTTGTCGATATGAGATATCTACAATTATGGAATTACGGAGTATTAGATTATTATACACTAGTTGGAAAGCCCGTGCAGTGCACAAGCCGATATTTACTGACGTTGATAATGACATCAAGTTAGTAGGTATAATAGTAAATGAATATTATCCACATACATGAATGTGTTTTTAGCTAGGTAAGTAATATCTGCGGTAAACGTCAAAATTAAATTATAGGATTGTAGTAAGAAAGACTAATTAAATAATCTCACCCACAAGTACATCTTCAACTACATATTGGTACCAATATTCATTTATATTTCACATAGTTTTGTATTCAACAATATTATCTACGGAGTATTATTATAAATGTAATAACTAATAAATAAAATGACAAATAATATTCATGTATCTATGTAAACTAAGAGAACCAATTTGACATTGATATTTCTAAAATATATTATACGTTGTCGTGAATATAACGATATGATTAATTAAATTTCATGATAGTATAAAGACACGTGTTTATTTCTTATATAATAAAGGTATACATAGATGATCTAATAGGAGATTAGGATGATAGGTTGCCAGTCCTAAATTCGATTACTGTTGGATTAGTTTCATTTAAAAAATATTGCTCTGATGATTAACTAAGTACACGTAAGATTGTGCAACACTTTAAGAATTTTTTTTGTAAATTGTCGAATATAAATATCTTGCTCACTTCCTTAAAAATATAACTCTTGAATTAATCATACTACTCTATTAGTAATAAATTATAGTTAAATATTTTGATGCACGACCGCTTGTTAGTGACGTGATAAGGACACTAAGTTGATCGATTACATGATTGATGGATGATTTTGGGTTTGGGTCGAGAAAAATGGTTCAGGAACCCCCAAAAACGGATAAGTACACTGATGATGTATGCTCATTATTCCCATAAATATTTTTGGTTGATATCTAAGATTGAATGATTATTCTTATAATATAATAGAATTTCTATCACATTAATATAATTTTTCAGTATGAGATAATTTTAATTAAATTTATAACCTTAAGAGTTGTGGTAAGACTAAAATGATTTTTGGTTAATATCTAAACACGATAGATTTCTCTTATTTATGATATAAAGTTTCATCAACTCGTCATATTTTTCGATGTGAGATAATTCTAGTTAAGTTTATAGTCCTAAGAACTCTTTTGACGACGCAAAAGATTTCCAGTTAATTTTAAAGACGAATGATTACTTTTATTTATATAATAAAATTTCATCACCTTATTATACTCTAAATTTTTTTTGGTTAATATCTAAAAACGAATGATTTCTCTTATTTTTGATAAAGAATTCCATCACCTCAACATGATTTTTCGATGTAGGATAAAATTATATTAAGTTTATAACCTTAAAAACTCTTTCTAGAACTCAAAAGATTTCAGGTTGACATCTAAACACGAATGATTACCACTCTTAATTACTCTATATAATAGAATTTCATCAACTTATTATATAATTTTTCGATGCAGAATATTTTTACTTAAATTTGTAGTTTTAAATCTTAAGAGTTGTTATAAGATTCAAAATATTTTTTGTTTATATCTAAAAACGAATGATTGATCTTAATTATGATATAAAATTTCATCAACCTACTATAACTTTTCAATGTGAGATAATTTTGAAGTGTTGGTTGATAACTAAGAATGAATTTTTGCTCTTATTAATATACAATTTCATCACTTTATCATAATTTATCGATGTGAGATAATATTACTTTAGTTTATAATCTTAAGAGCTTTCTTAAGACTCAAAAGATCATTGATCGCATCAATATCTAAGAACGAATGATTGTTCTTATCTATAATATAAAATTTTATCACTTCATAATAATTTTTTAGATGTGAGATAATTTTTACTCAAGTTTATAATCTTCGGAACTTTTTTTAACATTCAAAATATTTTTGGTTGATAATTAAGAACAGATAATTGCTCTTAAGCTTTGATTAAGACTCAAAAGATTGTTGGTTGACATCTAAGAACGAATAATAACTTTTATTTATATAGAATTTTATCACCTCTTGATGTGGGATAATTTTTACTCAAGTTTGTAATCTTCGAAACTTTTTAATAATTCAAAAGATTGTTGCTTGATATCTTAGAATGAATTATTGCTCTTATTTATATAGAATTTCATCACCTCATCATACTCGTGTAAGAATTTTTTTACCCACACAAATTTATGTATATATTCTTTATTTAAATTAAAAAATATATTAAAACAATAATAATAATAATTAATACTATAATTATTTAAAAAATTCAAAATTTTAATTATATATTTTTTGAGGGTAAATATTAAAACAATTATCAAACAGAATTGACTAAGCATTTCACGTTGTCCAATTTTTGTTGCCTTATGAGGTGATAATCGTCGGTTTATATAGTGGTAATTTTTTGAGTCTTAAATGGAATATGATTTGTTTTTTCCAATACAAATTTCTGTATTTTTTAATTAAATTTAAAAAAAACTGAGTCTTAAGTGGGGTAGAATTTTTTTTCGTATACAAATTTTCATATTCTTTATCAACTTAAAAAATATATCAAAAAAATTTGGACCATTCATATCGCTCGAAAAGTTTCTGCTTTATTAATATACTAGATTAAAGCCCATGCGTTGCACGGGTTAATGAGCTTAATTACATTGATGAGGTATATTCGTTAAATAAGAAACTTAATCAATCTATATCATTATAATAAATAAGATGATCACGTGATATTAGTAATCAAACTTAATTTCAGCTAAGTTTATAGTCTTAATAGCTTATTTTAAAACTTAAAATAATACATGACAACTCTTATTTATAATATAAAACTTCATCAACTTATTATAATTTTTCGATGTGAAAATAATTTTACGTTCGTTGTCTTATTAAGAGATTTTTTAAGACTCAAAAGTTTTTTTGATTGATATCTAAGAACGAATAAATTTTTTGATTGATATCTAAAAACGAAAGATTAATCTTATTTATAATATAAGATTCTATCGCCCCGTCATAATTTTTCGATATAGGATAATTTACTCAAGGTTTATAGTTTTAAGATCCGCTTTTAAGACCCAGAAAAACGCACGATTACTCTTATTTATAATATAAAATCATTACCTTATTTTAATTTTTTCGATGTGGGATAATTTTAGGTTTATAGTCTTTTTAAGGTTTGTAGTCTTTTTAAAAGCTTTTTAAAACTCAAAAGATTGTTGGTTGATATTTAAAACCGAAAGATTACTCATTAATGATATAAAATTCCATCAGCTCGTCATAATTTTTCGATGTGGTATAATTTATATAATTAAGTTTATAGTTTTAAGAGCTATTTTTAAGACTTAAAAGAGTTTGTTTTTATATCTAAGTTAAAGGATAGACGATTAGTTTTTATTTATATAATCGAATTTGATCATCATATTGGAGTATATGTTTTTGATGAATGATTAGTCGTATTTATATAATAAAAAAGTTCACCTTATTATAATTTTTCGAAGAGCTATTCCTTGTCGTCGGCGTTTCAGCTGGATCGTCGGCGCTTTATAACGTGAATTGACGTTTTTGCCCCTTCTTTAACTTACCTCATTAACATTACTAATTATTGTTCATTTGGTTATTTGTGAAATATACTCGATAATGTAATGGTTTTGGTTATTTTGTAAAACGTCTTTTTTTGGCACTTTTGTATGTTATTTTGGTGGAGCTTACGTCTTTACGTATTTCTTAATTTTAAATGAATGGCGACCGGACAACCAGATTTACATTTCGGAGTTAGTTATTAACTTGATAATTTTTATTCGCATTTTCATTTGTGTTCTTCCATTTATAACTATCGTATTTCCGAGCATTGCTTATTTTTTATTAATAAAATACGTAGGATGTTAGATTCATTAGTTACGATTACATGTTTTTTAGGTGAGTATTGTTTAATTAATCAAAGATGTATATTACGTTTTTTTTATGTGAGATTAATTATATCTAAACTTAAGAATTGAATTTTTTTAATATAGCTCATTTATATAAACGTTTTTAATTGAAGTTCATTAATTCAATTCTTAAAGGTGTTTAATTTTTCGTATGAATGTCTTGTTTATTACGTTTTTTTTTAAAGGTGTAAAACGTCACAGATTTGTAAAATGTGGCATACTCACGTTTTACGGATCCGCAAAAAGTGGGTACCTCACGTTTTACGGATCCGCAAAAAGTGAGTACCTCACGTTTTACGGATCCGCAAAAAGTGAGATACTCACGTTTTACGGATCCGTAAAATGTGAGGTTCACTTTTTGAGGATCCGTAAACCGTGAGATACTCACTTTTTGCGGATCCGTAAAATGTGACATACTCACTTTTTGCAGATCCGTAAATGCAGATATCCCACATTTTGTCGATGAATGCTATTACGATCTAATAGTATTACGATGAACGCTACAAACTATTATCGGTAAAAATTTAAGACGTCACATTAACATCGAACTTAGTTTAAATTGTCCTACGTTTAAATTGTCCTAAGTTTAAGAGAAGGACAATATGATCCCGGGGTTTACGGGAAAACGTGTCACAAAAACCGTTAAATTACATAAACCGTGACAAATTAATACTCGGAAACATAAAATTAAATTTATATACAAAACCATTTAATTATATTAATGATTATTAGAGAAGGACAATACGATAAAATCACGTATAAAGCGCCGACGATCCAGCTGAAACGCCGACGACCCAAATGAATTGCATGTGGGATAACTTTACTTAAGTTATTTTTAAGTTTAGATATAGTCTAATTCAGAACTTTTATTTATAGAGGAATATTTACTCTTATTTATAATATATAGAATTCCAACTTTAACTATATAATCTTAGTCTTAGTCTTAGAAATTGTTTTTTAAGTCTCAAAAGATTGTTGGCTACTTAGAATTCTATCACCTCATTATAATTTTTCGATACGTGATAATTGTTTATAATATAGAATTTCCTCATCTCATCATAATTTGGAGAAATTGTTACTTTTATGGGTTATTTCATGACAATAATACCAACTATAAGGTGTCTTCTTAGATTAATCTCAACTATACGTAATCTCGTTTTAATATGAACTATGTCTTCATTAATCTCTCATTGATATAGGTGACCGGTTACCTGGAAAACTGGCTGAACCTTCCTCTTCAGTTTTGGCTATTGGTTAAATATTTTTTGAATCTTTCCAAAATTCATCTTGCATTTTTTTTGTCCGATTAGTATTATAGAAGTCATGAAAAAAATGCTTTAATTTTCTTGTTGTTTTGGCTTTCATGAACGACGACGTAACACTCAAGGACCCTAGAAAGTCACAACCGGTCACTATTACCGGTAATAGCAGGTCATAATTTTGTCCATAGCAAAATGAGATTAATGAAGGCATAGTTCATATTAAAACGAGATTACGTATAGTTGGGATTATTCTAAGAAACACCCTTATAGTTGGTATTATTGTCATGAAATAATCCTACTTTTATTTATAATAGAATTTCATCGTCTTATTATAATCTCAAAAAAAATTTAAAACTCAAAAGAGAGAGAGTATAATTTTTCGATGTGCGATACTTTACTTAAAGTATATAGTCTAACAAATAATTAGTCTTATTTATAATGTAGAAATTTATCACCTTATTATAATTCGTCGATGTGGGACAATTTAACTAAAATTTGTAGTCTTATTTATAATATAGAATCATCACTACCGTGCCTTATTTTACTTGTTTCGATGTCGGATAATTTTAAGTTTGTAGTCTTATTAAGACCTTTTTTAAACTCAAAATATTGTTGGTTGGTATTTAAAAACAATAATTATTCTTATTTAGTAGAAATTCATAATACTTAAAGTTGATTTGATGTCTAAGGAAGAATTATTATTAATCTGATTTACAATATAAAATTTCATCACCTTGTTATCATTTTTTACTTAAGTGTATAGTCTTAAGAAATTTTTTAAAACTCAAAAGATTTTTGTTTGATGAAACTTAATAATTTTTTGAATGTGGGATAATTTTACTTCAGTTTATGGTCTAATATATTTTTAAGACTCATTAGATTTTTGGTTAATATCTAAGAGCACAGAATTATCTTATTTATAATATAAAGTTTCATCACCTTATTATACTTTTTCGATGTGAGATTATTTTACTTAAGTTTGCAGTTTTATTAAGAGATTTTTTAAGACGTAAAAGTTTTTTTTATTGATATTTAAGAACACATGCTTAGTCATCACCACCTCGTAATAATTTTTCGATGTGAGATAATTACTTAACCTTATAGTCTTAAGAGTTCTTTTTAAAAAGAAAAAAAATACATGATACTCTGACATTACTCTTGATTATAATATAAAGGTTCATCACATCACTATAATTTTTCAATGTGAGATGATTTTAAGTTTGTAGTCTTATATATTAAAAGTTTTTTTAATACTCAAAAGTTTTTTTGACGATATTTTAAACCGAATGATTACTCTTGTTTATAATATAAAGTTTTATCACCTTATTATAATTTTTTGATGTGAGATTAATTTTACTTAAGTTTGTAGTCTTATTAAGAGACTTTTTAAGACTTAAATGTTTTTTTATTGATATTTAAGAACGAATGATTAGTCTTATTTATTGAATTCATCAACTTATCATAACTTTTCGATGTGAGATTATTTATTTAAGTTTATAGTGTTAAGAACTCTTTTTAAAATTAAAAAAATACATCATACATTACTCTTGATTATAATACGAAGTATAGAATTTCATCACCTCACTTACTATTATTTATCATATAAAATTTCATCACCCCATCACAATTTTTCGATGTGGGATAATTTAAAAGTTTTTCTAACACCGAATGATTATTCTTATTTATAATATAAAATTATAATTTTTCCATGTAAGATAATTACTAAAGTTTATAGTCTAAAAAACTCTTTTTGAGATTTAAAAGACTTTTGGTAGATATCAAAGAACAAATGAGTACTCATATTTATAATATAGAATTTCATCATCATATTATAATTTGTGGATAGTTTTACAACTGTGATATTATATAATAGATTCATCACATAACGTGAAACAAATAATATGAAATTTATACTCTAATGAAAGCATTTTTTACCACGAATCTAAATATTTCATTTTTATAATTTATTTTACGATAATGTTTTTAAAAAACGAACTCTAAAGATTTTTACCTCAGAATCGTAAAACATCCCATTAATATGATAAATTAAATATATATTATAATAATTAAAAGATTTTCTAATTGATTTTTTATTTACTTATGATACTTTTCTAATTTGAGGTTTGATGGAACGGACCAATGAGATCGCTCGAAAAAAAACTAAAATATATATATATATATATATATATATATATATATATATATATATATATATATATTGATATATCTTGATTGATTGATTCTTTATTTAAATTTAAAAATATATTAAAACTATAATAATTATTGATGATAGTTATTTAAAAAAAACATTATATTTTGTAGGGTGAATAAATGAATATTAAAACAATTATCAAACAAAATCGACTAAGAGTTGCACGCTGTCGCTGTCCAATTTCTGTTGCCGGTGACAATCGTCTGTTTATATAGTGATAATTTTTTAAGTCTTAAATGGAGTATGATTGTTTTTTTTGCTATACAAATTCCTAAATTCTTTATTTAAATTAAAAAAAAATCGAGAAGTTTGGTTGGAGGCCTAAATTACCTTACTCACACAAGACCTTATCTAGCTTTCTGTGTGGGTATGGTATCTAGATACTTGCACAACCTGTCCAAACATCAATTAGGAGCTGCAAGAAGGATTCTGAAATATGTTGCAGGAACCAAGTCTTTTGGAATATGGTATGAAAAGGTAGTAAATTTCAAGTTAATTGGTTTCACTGACAGTGACTGGGCAGGATGCATCGATGGTAGAGAAAGCACTTCAGGCTCAGTATTCATCAGTTTGGGTTCAGAAGCGATCACATGGAGCTCAAAGAAGCAAGAAACAATAGCTTTATCAATCACTTAAGCAGAATATGTGGCAGCATGTGCAGCTAGTAGACAGGCTATGTGGCTAAGGAAGTTGCTAGCTGACTTAGGATATGTTCAAGAGGCAACATAAATTTGGTGCGACAACCAATCTACAATTGCAATGACTAAGAATCCAGTGTTCCATGCTCGAACCAAACACATTGAAATTCAACACCATTACATAAGGAAGCTAACAAGTGAAGGAAAGGTCGAGCTGAAGTTTTGCAGAACCAATGAGCAAAATGCTGATTTACACCAAGAGTTTATCCAAGTCCAAACATCAAACATCAAGTGTGATCCTACAAACTAGGAAGGAAGTTGGAGTCGGTTTATTTATGTTAAGCTTTGTTTTACTTAATCCTAAAGTGTAGGTAATGGAAAGCTCCATGATCCTGAGCATAAACGATCATGGGTAGCAGTAGTTAGTTATCAGCAAAACATGCATTAGTGGCCATGATCATTTCCCTTCCCTTTATAAGCATTGTTTTACTCCATTATTAATCAAGCAAGCAAGTTATCAGTCCCTTCATCTTGTATTGCAAACAACAAAATCACAACAGGGGCGGAGAAGCCTAAAAAATGCACAAATTGCGGCAATACCAAAAAAGTGATCAAAATGCAAGTGATTATTAACTAAAGAAATTATTATCTCTAGAATTAGTAACAAGATTAAGTTACTAAAATATCACTTACTATTAATTTGTTTGAAAAAAAAAATTATAGCTCGGTGACACTCAATTTGAATACCATTACGGTGCTTGGCCGTAGTCCTCTCATTTTGCTTGCGAATGAATATTACTCCGTATGATTTAGTCTTAAAACACAAAAATTCCTCAACGTAATAACTACTGGATGATCATTTAAATTGTTGCTAATTCTAATGATGAAATTCGTTACTTCAACGTTGCGGGAAACTTTATTTATCTTAACAAAAGAATACAATCAGTGGCATATTATTCTAATACAGGAACGAAGAACAAATTAAATAGACATCATCGTATGTAAATTATAAATACAGGATAATCATCATGTATCATTAGTTCAAATAGATATGAGTAATTAAGATCCGGTGGAGAATTTGGATTGTAGGTACTTGACAAGGCCGGCATCAAGTTGGAACGCCTTGGACAGAACATCGACTGAGATGAGTGGGTCGGAACCAAAGACAGCATTAGGAATGGTCACCAACCCCGGGTTTTGGCTACTCAACCCCGAGAAAGCAACGGCTGGGGTGTTGCCGATGTTGAGTTGGAAGTGAATGAGACCCTGTGGGAACACAAACACGTCTCCCTTGTTAAGCACCTTTGTGAACAGCTTGTTGCTGCCATCGGGCTGGTTAGAGGTCACAAATCCGACATGGATGGTACCCTCCATGACAGTGAACACCTCTGTGGCACGAGGGTGGGTGTGGGGTGATATGAGCCCGTGTGGTGCGAAGTCTAGCCTCGCAACTGACACGCCCAGGGTGTTGAGCCCGGCTAATGTTGGTGGGTTGACTAGGGTCACACCTGATCCTTGACTGTTTAGCTTGGCTGGAACGTCTAGCCCTTTGAACACAAAATCTTCGGCTGTTACTTCCATCGGATTCTTGCAAAGGAGTCCGTTTACAAATACTGCAACGACAACAACAATAATAATACGTTAGTGATTGTTACGGTCTCCTGGCCTAATCTAATTAAGATTGAAAGAAAACTAACATTATTATCGACTGATGTTACGTACCTGCGTTATTAGGGTCAGTTGTTGCGACGCAAAAGTCTTGTAGCTGGGATGGGTCAGTGGCATAAGTAGCAGAAATGAGCAAGGCCAAACAAGCCATGACTGAAATCAAACTATTTTGAGGTCCCATTTTTCCCGAAATATTTACTACTTGAGTTGTTTTGGAAGTGAGCAAACTGTAAGATGCAATATTATCGTTGTTTGATAGTAGTTGATAGGATGAAAGAAAAGACATGATCTATCATTTGTATTTATAGTTTTAGATGTTTAACTGTTGAGGAATTGAACCGGTCAATCTTGCTAATGTTGGCCGCCGGGTCGGTTTTGGTGACAAAGTCAATTGATTTTTTTGATAGGATGTATGAGTAGTAAAAATGTTGCTCGTAATTACGTTCATTTGTCTAAACACAAGACCTTGTAATTTGACATTTTTTCTTTGACAATGTAATTTTTGACATTAATACTCCCTTCAATTTTTAATTATCTTTTCATTTGACTTTTTGGTTTGACTTTTCGGTGAAAAATAAGGGTGTAAAAATGTGTGGCTCAAAAGATAAGAAGTATGAGAGAGAAATGTAAGGATAATTCTAGACCACATATTGATGACCCAAAATAGAAATAGAGAAGAAAGTGTGTTTCAGCCAATAAGGAAACATGGAAGATAAATAAAAATCAGGGGAGTATTACATTATGAAACTATGAGGCTCTCACTAAGGACTTGTTCGACATGCTAAATAACTCTAATTCTAGAAGATTGAGATAAGAAATACTCTCTTCAACTTCTATTATTACGATTTTGGATTGTAATCGCTCTTAAATATTTTGACAACGTTTTCTCCCATAAATTATAACCCATCGTTAAAATCTTTGATGATTGTTATAGTGGTTTTGAACTGTTGAGTTTGACAATTGTAAAATTAACCATAATCCCACAGTTTAGAACAATTTCCTTATTCGTTAAAGAGATACTCTAGTACGTAGTTTAGAACAAAGGATCCTATGGGCGACGAAGAACCATTCCGTTGCACATACAAGAAAGGGCGTCGAAGCCGTTTTCGTTGCACAAGAGTATGAGTGACGAAAAACCTATTAAAGTGACGAAATTTTTTGTTGAACAAAATTATTTTCCTTGTAGTGAGTATTGTAAGACTCGGAAATAGAGTAACTAGTGTTAAATTAAGGCTATTTTTTGTCCAAAATCATAAGGAGTATTATCTAGTATAGAATTAGGAAATTATATTACTAGTTTCCTAGTATACAAGTAGATTTGGTATTCTATCTTACCTTACAATACTACGGAGTATAATTATTGGAGTACATGTTTATTTAATACGGAGTAAAAAAATAAAAATCCTTTAGGGCTTGCTTGACAAGTGGATAATGATTCCGGGGGGAATAGAGCAAAAATGAACTAGAAAATGGCGGAGAATAGTGATGATGTTAAGCGGAAATGAAGAAAATGAGGATGATCTAACTTATTTGGAGGGGGTAAGATTACTCCCCTCAACCCGAAGTAATGCATTACTCCCCAATGGAAGTAATTGTTCATACCTCCTATCTCTTTTAGACAAGAAAATGTCACAACCAAGCACCATTCTCCTCCAATTCTAATTCATTTTAGTTGGTCAGTAACTTTCCTGTAAGTAACCACCTCTTATATGAGAGATCTCATGATAAATTACCGTGAGACGATTTCATACAAATTTTTGTGTTAGTTGTATTACTCCTGAAATCATTACCCCATCCCAAACGCGTCCTTATTATAATTATATTTTACTACGAGTAACATTTATATATACTATATACGGAGTACTATATACCATACGCGGATAAATTTAGCACCCTTACGCTTTGGATTTGAGTGCTAGAGTTAGTAAGTCGTTTTTTCTGGATATTTCAAGATATATATCTCCAACTAAAGGCCCACCATTATGAAAAAAATGGAACTACTCTGTAATTATATTCAAAGATATATTCCTTGGTCATTACCTGCTTAAAGAAGGTTCTGTCCATTACAGACTCTTAAGTCTATAATCACGTAATAACTCGTCAAATTATAATATTGACCAATTCAACCCCTTACTACGTACAATACATTACACTTTACACCCCGTTAACTTCTTAACACTCTGCACATCAGAGGCTATAAATAAAAGGTCGATTTTGTTATGTTAAACCCATCATCAAAAACCACAAGCAACATATATAATCAAACACATAAACTAACCCCAAGAATACACTAGTAATCAAAGATATCATAAGCATTAGCATGGCATCTCCCAAGCTCTTTGCACAGCTCACCCTTTTGCTCATTGCTTTAACCTTGGCCTGTGCCACTGACCCAACCCAGCTCCAAGATTTTTGTGTCGCCACTAAAGATCCCAGTACTGCAAGTAAGTACTTGGCTTCATTTCTAGTTATAGTATATATACTTTTTCCGTCTCACACAATTTTTGTCCACACTAATTAACAATTACGAGTACTAACGTATGTATTACTACTATTGTTGTTATTGTACTGTGTAGTATTTGTGAATGGGCTCTTTTGCAAGAATCCAATGGAGGTGACCGCGGACGATTTTCTGTTCAAGGGGCTAGACATGCCAGCCAAATTAAACGGCCTTGGATCGGGTGTCACCCTAGTCAACCCACCCACGCTACCCGGACTCAACACCCTCGGTGTATCAGTTGCCAGGCTAGACTTCGCCCCATACGGCCTTATCTCACCACACACCCACCCTCGCGCCACAGAGGTGTTCACCGTCTTGGAGGGTACCATCTACGTGGGTTTCGTGACCTCGAACCAGGCCGATGGAGGCAACAAGTTGTTCACAAAGGTGCTATGCAAGGGAGACGTGTTTGTGTTCCCACAGGGTCTCATTCACTTCCAACTCAACGTTGGCAATACACCCGCCGTTGGGTTCTCAGGCTTGAGCAGCCAGAATCCCGGTGTCATTACGGTCTCAAACGCCGTCTTTGGTGCTGAGCCTCCCATCAATGTTGATGTTCTATCAAAGGCTTTCCAGCTTGATGCTAATGTCATCAAGATGTTGCAATCCAAGTTTTCTACCGGAAATTAATTATACGGCCGGAGTATATAGTCCATATACTTTACAAGTATACATGTATACTTTATATACTTAGCTTCCTACAAAAAAAAAGTATTGTTAGATGCATATGAGCATATCTATCTATTTATATACTTGTTTGTAATAATTGTACTCTTCATCTTGTCCTTCATTCCTTCAAAGAGTATAAAGCAAGGATCCCTTTTTTTCTTCATCAATTAACCAGGAACGAAGTTAGAATACTAAAATCTTACTTTATATTCCGTTATAATAATAATGTCTATAACGATTTATCATATACACTTTCACACACTATTATTATTTTAGTTTGTCGATATGACGATATCTACAATTATGGAATTACGGAGTATTATATTATTATATACTAGTTGGAAAGCCCGTGCAATGCACGAGCCGATATTTACTGACGTTGATAATGACATCAAGTTAGTATGCATAATAGTAAATGAATATTATTCACATACATGAATGCGTTTCTAGCTAGGTAGATAATATCTGCAGTAAACGTCAAAATTAAATTATAGGATTGTAGTAAGAAGGACTAATTAAATAATCTCGCATACAAGTACATCTTCAACTACATATTGGTACCAATATTCATTGGGTTATTTCATAGCAATAATACCAACTATGGGGTCCTTCTTAATTTAATACCAACTATACGTAATCCCATTATAATACCAACTATTCACTCATTAATCCCTTGTTATAACGAGCGCCCTTTTAACTGGTATTAGCCGGTCATGGTGACTGGTTAGGTTTACTGCGCTTGTTCTTCATCTTCCCTCAGAAATTAATGTTTGTAATCTAATCTAAAAATCCCGCCTCTCGTCGTTCAGAAGTTAAAACGGCTATTCTTTCTTCTTCATTATACTTCAAATCAAATTGCGATGAAATCACTAATCACCATCAAAACCACTGCATTACTCCCTTTAATCTCATTGATGCAAATTACCTGCTCCTCAGAAATTACCACATTCACTGTCCCCTCCTCCATTTAATTACCCGCTCCGAATCTGACCCGTTGATGCAAATTTGGAGCAAAGTGAAGGCCAAGTTGACCATGAACGACCCAACTCCGCTCCAATACTCCATCCCTTCCAATTTCACAACATTTCCTCCTTCCCAACTAAACTGCAATTTTTTATTTGATGTTTACTCTTATGAATCAATGGAACTTCTTCAGTTTGGTATAGTCCTTTCTTAGTTTTGATTATTGTGGTGTGTAAATTTCGTACTCTTTAACATTTTGGCGGAATAAATTAGTGCAATTGCCTAAACCCCCACAAAACCCTAGTTTCAAATCGTTCAATTGTTCATCCCCAAATTAGATCACTATAGTTCACTACTAGACAAAGTACCCCATCAAATTCAAATTCAAACTCAACTTCGATTCATTGCAATTATCACAATCATTTTCTTTTCCAAGAGTTAATCGAAAATGTGGAGGAGGGTATGGAGCAACATACCAGGCGTCAATGGCGGAGAATCAGCAGGAGGAGCAATGTCGACGACATGGATGAGATACATGTCGAAGAAAATACCTAAAAACCATCGCAAAATCAACTAATGTACTTCATCAAAGACACTGCAACTCTTGGACAGTGAATGTGGTAATTTGTATCAAAATGGCGTTTCATTAATGTTGAGGAGGGGACAGTGAAGAGGAGGAGAGAGGGGTAGTAAATGTGGTAATTAAATGTAAAGGGTAACCGGTTATTAAGGTAGCCGGTTGGGTGTTATAATAATAAGGGATTAATGTGGGAACAGTTGGTATTATAATGGGATTACGTATAGTTGATATTAAATTAAGAAGGACTCCCATAGTTGGTATTATTGCTATGAAATAACCCATATTCATTTATATTTCACGTAATTTTGCATTCAATAATATTATCTACGGAGTATTATTATAAATGTAATAACTAATAAATAAAATGACAAATAATATTCATGTATCTATCTAAAGTAAGAGAACCAATTTGACATTGATATTTCTAAAAATATATTATACGTTGTCGTGAATATAACGATATGATTAATTAAATTTCATGATAGTATAAAGACACGTGTTTATTTCTTATATAATAAAGGTATACATAGATGATCTAATTATACGGCCGGATAATATAGTCCATATACTTTACAAGGATACATGTATGCTTTATATACTTAGCTTCCTACAAAAAAAAAATATTGGTAGATGCATATATGAGCATATCTATCTATTTATATACTCGTTTGTAATAATTGTACTCTTCATCTTGTCCTTCATTCATTCAAAGAATATAAAGCAAGGATTCCTTTTTTTCTTCATCAATTAACCAGGAACGAAGTTAGAATACCGTAATCTTACTTTATATTCCGTTATAATAATAATAATGTCTATAACGATTTATCATATAGATTTTCACACACTATTATTATTTTAGTTTGTCGATATGACGTATCTACAATTACGGAATTACGGAGTATTAGATTATTATACACTAGTCAGAAAGCCCGTGCAATGCACGAGCCGATATTTACTGACGTTGATAATGACATCAAGTTAATATGCATAATAGTAAATGAATATTATCCACATACATGAATGTGTTTTTAGCTAGGTAGGTAATATCTGCGGTAAACGTCAAAACTAAATTATAGGATTGTAGTAAGAAAGACTAATTAAATAATCTCGCCCACAAGTACATCTTCAACTACATATTGATACCAATATTCATTTATATTTCACATAGTTTTGCATTCAACAATATTATCTACGAAGTATTATTATAAATGTAATAACTAATAAATAAAATGACAAATAATATTCATGTATCTATGTAAACTAAGAGAACCAATTTGACATTGATATTTCTTAAATATATTATACGTTGTCGTGAATATAACGATATGATTAATTAAATTTCATGATAGTATAAAGACACGTGTTTATTTCTTATATAATAAAGGTATACATAGATGATCTAATAGGAGATTAGGATGATAGGTTACCACTCCTAAATTCCATTACTGTTGGATTAGTGTAGACACCCGCATTTTGACTGCCACGTGTCTATGGTAGTCTCCAAAAAACACCCGATGATGATTGGACGTCAACGTGACTAGTATACTCGGACTCGGACACGAAATTCATAATAGCCGACATGGACTTTTAGCGGAGTAAAAATCCCACAAAACAGACCTCAAATTCAGGCCCAGTGGGTCGTTCCGAGTCAAATAAGACTAATTTGGGCCAAAACCGACACCAAAAATATTTCCCGTCTTTTGGCGACCGGGTCAAAACCCGGTCAAGGACGAAACCGTCACAATATCTCAGCCAGGTTCATTTAGGCGCATAAATCAAATTCAAAAATCAAGTCAAAACAAGCAAGATTTTCTTGCCTTATTTATCTCAACCCCGTTGATCCACTCGATCGAGTGGATTGCCCACTCGGTCGAGTGGAGCGTCTTCCGCTGGACCAGACCCGCCCAAATAGGCACTCGATCGAGTGCACTAGGGCCACTCGATCGAGTGCACCTTAGGTCGTGGCAAATGCCTATAAATACCGACTCATTCCCATGCATTTAAAAGGACTTTTCAGCACCTCTTTGCCCTACATTTTCAGTCAAATACCAACCCTACATCCCACCTTACAAACCTTAGAAACTTTAGGTCAAACACATCAAAAACCGAGTTCTAGTCCCTCGATAAACCGACGTATACACACACATATCCATACACACCGTAACTCGCGTGCATCCTCGATACTCCCAAGCTTTGTCGCTGTTCACGAGTCCGTTTCCGAGGTCCATACTAGCATGTACGTTGAGGGTGTTCCAAACTCCTTTTTTAATCTCTTTTAAAGTATCGTTCTACACGCATTTTCATATTATTGTATCGTAGTAACACGTACACATACACTAACTTTTTCATCTTTTCGCATTTCTAATTTTGCACCTTTTTTTTATATCGTTACTAACTCTAATAATACCGCGTATATAATATTAATATCAAAAGTCGGTTTTGAAATGTTGAACTACGATAATCACATTCGATCCGTCTAATCCCTTTACGAGCAACGACGGAGGTGGAGCCCTTTCGAGGAGCCCCGCCCCAATGTACTCAAGGGCGTGACGTGATCGTGATTCGTCGTAGTTGAACATATTTAACTCCATTTCCTTGATTGGTACGAGACCCGTTGACACGAATACCGACATCACAAAACCCGAAAGGGTTAGTTTCGATGTCGTGACGTAGAGGGATGCATCTCGTTACTAATTCAAAGTTTCGTAATCTAACGCAAACGTTTTCATAAAACCTCCGGTGACGGTATTATAATCATTCATATACGATTATAGTACCGGAGGCCGAGTCGAGTACAAATCAAGCGATATTTGTGTTTGACTCGGCCGATCATCGATTTCGAGTCATAAAACCGAGCAAATCAATGCTCGTACAGGGGGCACTCGACCGAGTGTCATAGGCTACTCGATCGAGTTGCACCCCAAAAACCGGGCAGTAGCCCCATTAATAATGCACTCGACCGAGTGCCCTAAGACACTCGATCGAGTAACCCCCCAAAATATGGGCAGTAGCCACGTTAATGGCGCACTCGGTCGAGTCAATCAATGACTCGGTCGAGTGGGTCTGGCAACTCAGAAACCCGAAGGCTTGGACACATATTCCGAGCCCCGTCCTTATCAACTTTAGACCCTTGACCGACCCTTCATCATTTTCCAAAACGTCACACATGTCACGACACGTAGAACGACTTTGACCACTTTGACGTGATAAGTCGGGACAAGACTACGGGACGCGAGATTAGGCTAGCAATATGCCGCAGTCTCATGTTCCCGTCCTTCGTTTAAATATGCGACATAATGCGTATTTAATCGAGGTTAGTCCGCCTACATATTTCCGCGGTCTAGTTTACATACGGGTCCGTCCCTTTAATTATATCGCATTATTTTTATTTCACTCCTTTACGTAATGTTGTATTGTGAATTCCGGGTTGTATTTCCGCCCGTGTAACTTGTACGTTATTTATTTACTTTCGAGCTTTGTTAATTATTTGCTTTTACGCTTTTATAAGTGAACCTCGCATGCTAAATTATTTCGACCACATTCAAGATGCATTAAATGACGTAGTTAACGCAAAACTCGCATGTTTAGTTAAAAACGCTGTTTGCATATCATTTCATTATTTTACTAGCGCGCGTATCACGAACACGAACGATGTCTTAGTAGAGGCCGCCATGTGCGGGCGGGGTTGGGTGTCCTTAGTGGGCTTCCCAACACGTACCCTCACCCCTTACTCAGAACCTTTGGTTTCCGGATGTCCGAAACCCTTGGCGAACGAGAGTCATTCTTTACACGATACCGGTGTAGATGGTATCGGTATCGCAATGCAAAGGGACGAGCCCAATGAACTCTGAAATCGAAGTGGGCTTACTTTGTGAATAGCCTATGACGACATAGAGTGGGCTCGTATGGTTCCGAATAACCACAAAATTTGGTGGCGACTCCATTTTGACTTAAATTTCGAACCCGAGAACAATCTTACCACGAGATTCATTCGCCTACCCAAACCCGCGCGTCGCCGCGTCGGGGTGGACCTACGTCATGTCCACAATTTGGCGACTCCGCTGGGGATACCTGATGTACCACATGTCATCGGGGTTCCTAGGGTGAGACTCGAAGAGAAATCGTTCGTAGATTAGTGTGCGCGCATTAGTTTAATGATTCATGCATAACCCAAATTTGCCCGGGCCGGTTACTTGTGACCGACGTCCCACTATACCACGGTGCATTCCTACATGGGTGCGCTAAAGACATCGATGGTGGAACTCGTCTCGGTTTTGCGGCATGTCCTAAGACCAACTCGGCTTAGGGAGTCCGTCCATCACATGAGAAAGCCATCGTTGTTGGTATAGACCCTATTTTGACCGACCGAGACCTAGCGTAAAGCATACATAAGCGTCGTTATAATGCTTGTTTGACTATATGCTACTTGGTTTCCGTGTCATTTTTCAAAAATCGTCATTTCAAATTTGCATCTTTCCAAAAGTACCCACCGTTCGAAAAACCCGAAATGCTGTCCATTTCGGGACTCACCTTTTCAAAATACCCAATTTTCAAAACTCGGAATGCCGCCGAAATTTAGGATCAACGATTTGACTCAAAATATCCTTTTTGGTAGTCGGCATGCTGTCCGTTTTTCTCGAATTTCCACCCCCATCACCTTGATTTTCGGAATTTTCCTTTTCAAAATTCTAATCTCGGTTTTCGAAATTCCGTTTTCGGTTTTCAAAACTTTCGGAAATTCGTTCATTTTGCATTCAAACTTCAACTTTCAACTTTCCTAAAATAAACCTTCCTTATTATAGGACCTACCGTCTATCCGTGTGTCGGGTCTTCGCATAGTACATAGAGGGTTTATAGCGTCGAAACTCCGTCGATCTTATATCACGAGTTTCCCTCCTTTTCCCAAGTCCGCCTTATCTGTCAAGGCACGACCAACCCGCGTAGGGCATACCCCTACAAAGGAGGGTCCGTTCATACACTCGAGTCAAAAGTCTGGGGAGTAATCTCACGTGGACCTTCCTCCAAACGGGACTAGGCCCACAAAGCCGAAGTCCTAAGGAAGTTATACCACCCACGAGTCATCCGTCTAGATGTCTTTCTCGAGTCTTTTCCGCTCAGTCCTTTCTTTTTGGGTCACTCGGGATGTGCTGTTTCCTTTGGTTCCAAGACTGGGCTCGGTTTCTGATTACGCGGTGTTCTTACAGACAGGCCACCGGCAACCAGACACGCTCGAAGAATGGCTACTTTGAACAGTCTGCAAACCGCTTTGGACGCCATGGTCGCAAAGCAAACCGACATCGAGGCCCAACTGACCGAAATGAGGGCTGGCCAAGTGGCCATCGTTGCTCGCCTAGCTACAGTGGAGCAAGGGACCCCTAATGTCGGGACTACTGGGCCCATAACTGAACTGGTCAGCGCAGTGCGCCAGCTAGAAGAACAAGTCCATTTGACTGGGAGTAACAATATCCACCGGGAGAATAGCCGAGAGTACTCCACGGTGAGTGACAAGCTGCCCGCAAACCTGAACCTCACAGGTTTGCCCATGTTCGAAGGAACTGAGGACCCGTTACTACATGTGCGGGCCTTCAAGGAATTCATGGCCATCAAGGGAGTGGACTCATCCATGTTCAAAAACCTTTTTGCCGCATCTCTCGAGAAGCACCCACGGGCCTGGTACTACAGACTAGACCCGAAGAAGTTCCCTACCTGGGATGATGTGGCCACCGAGTTCGCTCGGAACTATGCTGACAACACCGAGATCCAAACCACAATGCGATCTCTGGAGGTTATGGCCCAAGAGCCGAAAGAAGGTTTTACTAAATACCTTCAACGCTGGAGGGCCGAGAGCGTGAAACTGGTCGACAAGCCCAGTGAGAAGACTCTAGTGGAGGCCTTTGTTAAGAACCTCCTCCCATCCTACCGGGTTCACCTCCGATATGCTGTCATACCCAACTTCACCACCCTCACTGAAATGGGTATGAGGATCGAAGATGACTTGAGACTGGAAGGCCTCACCAAGGCCGCTGCAAAGGGTTACCAAGGGGCTTCTTCCTCCACAACCAAGCCTCAAGCTGCAACCCGCAGCATTTTCGACGCGGTTAATCTACTAGATGCCCCGTCCAAGAAGAACACCCCACCTCGGGTCTTCACTGATATAGGTACTACCTATACTTATGCCTTACAAAGGCTATCCTCAAAAGGCCTAATCCAACCGATAGGCCCAACTCCTGAAGTTCCGGTCGAGCGACGCTCCAAGAACTACAATGCTCAGGCCTATTGCCAATACCACCGAGGCAATGGGCACGATACCGAGAAGTGTTGGAAGCTGAAACACTTGATCCAGGACTTAATTGAAAGCGGAAAAATCCCGCTACCCGGAGATAAGCCCAGCAACAAGGAGAACCCTTTCAGCTCCCATGCCATCTTTGCCGGGGAGGTGATCGACTGCTCTCACCTTATCTCCCCCTTTATCCCGCAAGTGAACGGGATCTGGTTCGATGACGAGGATGATATCTACCTCGCCAAAGGGGAAGCCGTTCCCATCACCCCTGAACAGATTCGAGAAGTCAAAACTCGAGTCTTAGCCAGCAACAACCTTGGTCGTCCCTATTTAGCCACAAGCACTAGGGACACTCCTATCCCGACAACCATCACCGATCCACTCGGGATGGAAGTCGCCCCTGAAGAGCCGACCGCTGAAACGGCCGTCGTGAAGCAATTGAAGAGAACCCGAGTTGACCTCACTATATGGCAACTCCTTGTTAGCTCTCAAGAACACCGAGAAGCACTTACAAAGGCTCTCGATCAAGTCAAGATCGACTCTCTGGCTACCCCCGCTGAAATGGTAGCCACGGTCCTACCCCACCTAAAGGGTAAGGCCAAAGTGGGAGGCCCAATGATCACATTTTCCGAAGCCGATCTACCACCATTCGGGACCTCCCACAACCTGGCCCTTTACATCACGGTAATTTGTCGGGGAAAATACCTTCCTATGACCTTGGTTGATGACGGGTCCGCTGTGAATGTCCTTCCTCTAAGGACCGCCAAGGCCCTCGGCATTACCGAGGCTGACTATATCCCGACTGCTCAAACCATCCAAGCCTTCGATGGGAGCCCAAAGTCGGTAGCTGGGGCCATAAAGCTGACCATCATCACGGGCCCGATAGAAAAGGAGCTTGAATTCCAGGTGATTGATGTCACTTCATCATTCAACTTGCTCCTAGGAAGGCCGTGGATTCACGCGGTAAAAGCCGTGTCCTCCACCCTCCACCGAAAGATCAAGATGCCTCTACTCGACAATGTTATTACCTTAGAGGCAACCCCAATGACCGTGGCTAGCTGTAACGCCACGGGCCGCACGGACCTCTGGGGGTTCGACTTTGTGGGGATGATCGAGGAAGAGTACCTTTTCCGACCTTACTTCACCACGAGCATTGACGCAATGCTCCAGAACCTAGGGTACCTTCCGGGGGCTACCTCTCGACCCGACCTTCCAGCTGGGAAGATCATCGAGGTTCTCAAGGACGAAGACTCTCACTTCGGCCTTGGCTATGCCATCACTCCGGACAACGTTGTCCGAGCAGGAATCGAGAAGGCCTGCAACATTATGAAGGGTACCTACTTGAGCCCTTATAGCCCACGGTTGTCTGACTACTTTGTCACACCCGTGTTCGGGGCTGTCCAGGTTGGGTTATACCAACCCAATGCTACGCACCTCGGGACCCACTTGGCCCGGGATTGCAACTGCATCCCGGATGATGTGTTCGCCCTCATCCAGTCTGATGAAGCCAATGACGCTGAGCCCGCGCTGGGGCTGCTCTTCGGGGAAGACACCATAGCCCCGACCCCAAAAGAAGACCTGGTCAACCTGATTCTTCGCAGCAACAGGTTCGACCCGACCAAGCTGATCTCGGATGTTGGTTCCGAGACGGGAAAAAGGGCCTGGAGGAAGACTGTCAAGTGGACTGACAGTCAGGGGAAGATCTACAAGCTGGTCACCGGAGAGGGAGACATGCCTGAGTCTGAGTCCGAGTCTGAGTCGGAGTCTGAGTCAGAGTCTGAGGTCGAGTCTAGGGAAGTCGGTGCTAGAGTCACTCCTGTAACCCCTCTCCCTTCTATCATTCCTGCTGCTGGCACTTTGGGGTCTGTCCCGAGTGCCTTGCCAATTCCGCCACTGACCAATGATCAGATGGCTGCTCTCTTTGAGCTGTTTTCCAAATTTTCAATCAATAATAACAACCGTTCTGCTTACGACTTGTCTCTTTTAAATCTTGCTTTCAAAAATGTTTTATGCTATGACATTGAGAAATCCGACGAACAGGTACCCTTACCTCCGCATCTGATCGAGCAACTAGAGCAAAGGGAATCCCGGAATCCGGTAATCGAAGAGACTGAGTCCATAAACGTGGGAACAACCTTAGAGCCTCAGACACTTAAGATAGGGTTATCCTTAGATCTCGAGGAGAAACAACAATTCATAAACCTCCTCCAAGAGTTCAAAGATGTCTTCGCATGGTCCTACAAGGACATGCCGGGGATAGACCGGGAAATAGCCGAGCACCACATACCAATCAAAGACGGGTGCAAACCGGTCAAACAAAAGCTCCGTCGGATGAGGCCCGAGTGGTCTCTTAAGGTAAAAGAAGAAGTCGACAAACAATTCAAAGCCGGCTTCATACAAGTGTCCGAGTATCCGGACTGGGTGGCAAACATCGTGCCGGTTCCTAAAAAGGACGGTAAGGTGCGGGTATGTGTAGATTTTCGGGATCTTAACAAAGCAAGCCCGAAGGATGATTTTCCGTTACCACACATCGATATACTGGTGGATAACACGGCCGATCATGCCCTTCTATCATTCATGGACGGGTATGCCGGATATAATCAAATCAAGATGGCGGAAGAGGATATGAGTAAGACCACCTTCACCACACCTTGGGGTACTTACTGCTACACCGTCATGCCATTCGGTCTCATCAATGCCGGGGCCACATACCAAAGGACTGCTACCACTTTATTACACGACATGATGCATAAAGAGGTAGAAGTTTATGTGGACGACATGATCGTCAAATCCAAAGAACGGGACGGTCACATCACCGCCCTAAGAAAATTCTTCACCCGATTGCGCAAATACAATATGAGGCTAAACCCTCAGAAATGCAGTTTTGGGGTAACGTCGGGCAAATTACTGGGTCATATCGTTAGCCAACGAGGTATCGAAGTCGACCCAGCTAAAATCAAAGCCATTACCGAGATGCAACCTCCTAAAACCGAAAAAGAAATAAGGGGATTCCTCGGGAAAGTCCAGTACATCAGTCGGTTCATTTCCAAGTTAACCATGGTGTGTGAGCCGATTTTCAAGAAGCTGAAAGTAGGAGAACGGGTGCTATGGGATGACAAGTGCCAAACCGCTTTCGACAAAATCAAAGAAATTCTGTCTGCACCGCCAGTCTTAATGCCACCTCAACCCGGTTTGCCTCTGTCGTTATACCTAACGACGACCGAGACAGCCATGGGGGCTATGCTGGCTCAGACAGTTGACTCCGAAGAAAGAGCCATTTACTACATCAGCAAAAAGTTTTTAGAGTATGAGTGCAAATATACCATGCTCGAAAAGACGTGTTTGGCTCTAGTCTGGGCCACCAAGAAACTCCGACATTATATGCTCAGTTACGAGGTCCATGTGCTATCCAAAATGGACCCAATCAAATACCTCTTCGAAAAACCAATCCTCAATGGCCGAATTTCTAGATGGACCTTAATGTTGGCAGAGTTCGACCTAAAATTTGTGCCATTAAAGGCCATTAAGGGACGGGTGGTAGCTGAATTCCTCGCTGACAGCCCAGTAACCGAAGAAGGACACACCGACACCTGGTCCTTCCCAGACGAAGATATTTTCCATACCGATACCGAAACGTGGGATCTATACTTCGATGGTGCATCTAATTTTCGAGGGTTCGGAGTCGGGATCCTCCTAATTTCACCAAAAGGGGAACATACTCCCGTCTCCATCAAACTGGACTTTGATGTTACTAATAATGCAGCAGAGTACGAAGCATGCATTTACGGGCTACAAGCCGCCACCAATCTGGGGATCACAAATCTCCGGGTACATGGTGATTCATCCTTGGTCATTAACCAAGCACTTCAAAAATGGAAAACTCGAAATGCTAATCTCGTGGCCTACCAGGCACGAGTAAGGGATCTCGAGAAACAATTCCAAAAGGTAGAGTACATATACCTACCTCGGGAAGAGAATCAGTTTGCGGATGCACTTTCGAAATTGGCATCCCTGTTAAATATTCCCGACCACGTGACCAGTATGCCGATTTGCGTCGAAAGACGGTCCGAGCCGGCATATGTTCACGATATCGAAGACATTGAGATAACTGATCCCGAACCGTGGTACCAAGCCGTGTTAACGTACCTAACTGTAGACACCCACATTTTGACCGCTAGGTGTCTATAGTAGTTCCCGCCAAACACCCGATGATGATAGGACGTAAACGTGCTTTGACAGACTCGGATATGGGCTTGTAATCATGGACATTTGGTTTAGACATTTTAAGGAGTACAAATTTCATAAAACCAACCTCAAATCCAGGCCCAGTGGGTCGTTTCGAGTCAAATAACACTAATTTGGGTCGAAACCGTCACCAGGGGTAAAACCGTCTTTTAGCGACCGAGTCAAAACCCGGTCAAAGATATTTTCCGAGACATAAAACCTGCCGTGACACCCTACCAGTCCGGTTTGAATTCAGATACTACAAAAATCAGCCATACAAAATAATAAACAATTCCGTTTAAGGTAGAATTCGATCTCAAGTAGGAATTCTATCCGGAAACCGATTTAGACATTGACCGAGTACCAAATACTCGGCCAATACACCTCCAAGTCAGCCGAGATTTCCCTTTCTTCCTTCACAAGAAAGCGGAATTCTTATTTCCCTCAAATTCCCTCGTTTCCTATCCTTAGCGGTATTCAAACTCTTCTAACCCAAGGTCGGGAACCTCCTATAAATAGGACCTCCCATCCAACATCAATCATACATCTGAAACACATCAATCACAACAATTTTTCAGCCAATATACACGGTTTTTACACACCCATCACCCGGTTTACATACAACCCGATAGTTAGCAAATCCCGACACCTTTCCGAAGTCTCGAAATACCGACGAAGCCGGCCAAACCCGACGTCCCAAACCACCTAAACCGATACACCCTAACTCAACCTCATCATCTCGACGCTCCCAAGTCTAAGCCACTTCCTGACGAGCCTTATACCGAGAACACAAAGCATGTAGGTTGAGGGTGTGAATCAAACCCGACTCTTCTCTTTTCTCTTCTCTTCTTCTCGTTTTTTTATGGGTCTTTCGTCGGTCTTTTTTATTTTCTTTTCTAATATCGATATTATTAAAACTATTTTCATCTATCGAATATTCTTAAAATATGGTATCGATTCTATATAATCGAATATCGTATCAACAAGAATTATATTAAGATTTCGACGATTTCGTTACATCTTTTCGTTCAAAATCCTTTTTTCAAACTTTTCGTTCAAAATTTCTTTTTCTTATTTTTCGTTCAAAAACAAACTTTTTCAAAACCTTTTCTAAAGTCATTCCGAATATCCGATATCGATTTCATAATCGAATATCGAATACGACGAATATCGAAAATATAAACCGAGTATAAATTAATTCATGTTTGTACGCGATTAACGATTTTCGAACAAAAATATAAAATTGGACAGACCCGTACGCGAGTCGCGCCCGGTCTAGGCGACTCGCGCACGAGTCTGTAATCCGGTTCTATTTTTTTAGTTTTTCGTTCGTTTATTTTTATTATTTTACGAAACGATTTCTAAATTTACATCTTTTCCAAAACTATTCTAAATATTTGATAATCAACTATCGAATATAACGAATATCGAGAATATTAAGTCGAGTACGAGTTATGCGATATTCGTACGCGATTTAATCAAAATTTTCCGAAAACCATTGTCAAAATCAGGCCGCCACGCGACCCGCATGAGTCTCGGGCGAGTCGCGCGGCTCTCGGCCCACACGCGTCTTTTTCGTTTTTTTTATTCTTTCTCGAACATCGTTTTTTATACAAAACAACGTTTTAAACTATATTTTTCAGATTTCGATTAATATTTATTTTCTCGATTTCATATTTCTTTCCTATATTATTATCGTTACTAACTCGTTTTCTCGTGTTTGTAGCAAATTATTCTCATATTCTTTTTATCGTTTTATTAGACTAAAACGAACTCACATGCTAAAATAACTTTGACGTTATTAGTTTAACATGCATTAAACGACTTAGCAACCCATTTATTTATTTTTCCTCACATGTCTTAGGAAAATAATCTCTGCATATCATTTCATCGTCGAACTAACGCGTGTACACAAAACCGAACGATATCTTAGTAAAGGCCGCTAAGTGCGGGCGGGGTTGGGTGTTCTCGCTGAACTTCTCAACACGTACCCTCACCCCTTACTCAGAACCATGGTTTCCGGATGTCCGAATCCATTGGCAACGAGAGTCATTCAATATACGATTAACCGCTTCAGTCGGCATCGGTATCGTAATGCAAAGGGACGAACCCGATAAACTCTGACATCGGAAATGGGCCAGACTTTAAGTATGGCCCACTACGACATAGAGTGGGTTCGAACGGTTCCGAATAACCATAAAATTCGGTGGCGACTCCTACTTCGATTTAAAATTCTATTCGATCCATCTCATATGGAAATTCTACGCCTCCCCAAAACCCGCGCTTCGCCGCGTCGGGGTGGACCTATGTCATGTCCACAATTTGGCGACTCCGCTGGGGATTAACTGATGTGTCACTTACCATCGGCATCCTCAGGGTGAGACTCGAAAAGAAATCGTTCGATTAGTAATGTACACGTTTTAGTTCAATGGTTCATGCATAACCCCGTTCTATCCCGGGCCGGTTACTTGTGACCGACGTCCCACTATACCACGGTGCATTCCCACTTGGATGCACTAAAGACTTCAATGGCGGAACTCGTTTAGGTTTCGCGGCATGTCCTAAGACCAACTCGGCTTAGGGAGTCCGTCCTCAGTACGAGAAAGCCATCGTTGTTGGTATAGACCCTATTAGACCGACCGAGACTTAGACTAAGAGCATACATGGCGTCGTTATACTGATTCTATGACTACATGCTACTTGATCCTTTTTGGTCTTTTCAAAAACCGTCATTTTTTTATTTATTTATTTTTTTTTTTAAAAAAAAACTCACATCTTTTCAAATCCATTCTTTTTTCAAAACCCGGAAAGCTGCCGAATTTAGGACTTATGATTTTGACTCAAAATAGCCTATTTTTAGCCGGTATGCTGTCCGAACCTTTTTTTAAAAAAAAAACCCGAAATCTCGGCCCGATAACCTCTTTCTCGGTTTTCAAAAAACATCGGGTCTTCCAATCCGACTTTGCTCGGTTTTCAAATCCAAATTCCTTTTTTTCAAAACCCTCTTCTTCTTAGGACTTCCCGTATTTAGCAGTGTCGGGTCTTGTCATAGGTTGTAAGAGTCTATAACGTCGAAACTCCGTCGATCTTACATCACGAGTTTCTACCCCATTCCAAGTCCGCCTTATTTGTCAAGGCACGGCCCACCTACGTAGGACAAACTCCTACAAAGGGAAGCTCGTTTACACACTCGAGTCCAAAGTCTAGGGAATTCTCACATGGATCTTCCTTCAAACGGGACTAGGCCCACTTCGCCAAATCTTAGGGAGAGTCCAACATCCACGAGTCACCCGTCTAGGTGTCTTTTCCGAGTCAACCTTTTACAAGGCATAGCCTTATAACAAAAGGTTCGTGATCCTTACATCTAAGGGTCACTCGTCTGACACTCGAGTCTTAACAAAGTCTTCAGTCACATTCGGGGGCTACCCTTTAGCGGGGCGATCAACCGCGTTTGCTCTAAGGGTCTTGTCTTACACGTGTTGGCTCACGTACCCCACTTTCGAGTCACTTAGATGTTGCACCATTTGAGTCCTATCAAAGTCTTTAGTCTCACTCGGGGGCTGTCCTCCACCCAAGCAGTCAACCACGGTCACCTTAAGGGGTACCCCACGTTCATCATACACTGGCATCCTTATGATGCCTTCTTCGAGTCGTACCTATGCTACAAATACTCGAGTCATCTAGGGTTAGGTCACCACGATTGGTCCGAGCACGTGATGCGGTCAAACACGGTTGCCCCATTTTCGGACTTGCCCTCATACACAGTCCGAGTCTCATGGTCGAGTCCAAGCCAGGGTCGTTACCTCGTCTAGATCAACGTTCGAGTATCCCGGTCCAAGAGTCTTTGTCGACCCGTCACCCCGGGCCGTGTCTAGTTTGACTCCCTCTCTTGCACTTGCGCAAAGTCGAGTTTAGGCGAGTCGTGGCACCCATCTTTCTCTCCAATCAAAGACCTTACCAAAAAAAAAAACAACCAACCGAGCGTCCGAGTCCGGATTTGATTCGAGTCTAAGTCTGAGTTCGAGTCTAGGATCCCCTACATCCTCATTTTCAAATCAAAGTCAGAGTCAAAGTCAGTTGTATTCTGTCCTCTTTTTTCAAAATTCAATAAAATCAGCTTTTCTATTTCTCATACATACTTTCCTTATGTGTTTCCGAGAACATGATGAACACCATCATACACTGTGAGCACACGCACGTGACTATTATAGGCACATCTATAATGACTGCAGGAAACCGAGCCCGTGTTTTCCTTTTACCTATTCCATGTCTGGTATAGAAAGCCACATAACTACCCGTAGCAGGAGGATATCGAATCCTATGACAAATCTGGGTAGTCTTCTAGTTTGGGTTCAAGACGGGAGGCAAACCCACTTCCCACAATAAACACCCTTCCAATAAGACTAACCAAACCCTACCTTAGGTGTTAGTCTGACCGACAAAAAAAAACTGGACAAAAAGTCAAAAGTCCAAGAAAAAAAAAGCAAAAGGCCAAAACAAAAAAGCTGGCCATGATCAAAAAAGAATTATCAACATCTCTCGACCAGACACGGTCAACTCAAATGAAGAATCTCATGACCGGGGCTAAGAGGTCAACCCAAAGAATTCAAAAATCCATGACCGTAGTGAACGGTCAATTCAAAAATTATCAATACCCATACCATCCAATAGGGGAGAGACAGTCAAGCTGGTCAGCTAACACCACATCTAGCCTTCCCACATTACAACCCTCAAGACCTTCTCGAGACCTATTCTAGAGACAACCCAGAATTTTGAGGATTCAAGCTCCATAGGATACACCCTAACCTTTAGGGCCAGACATGGAAATCAGATCCCGCATTATCAAACCTGCCCAATCGAAGCTCGAGCCATTCTACTCGACTTCCCCTTTACACAACAGAATTCTCAATCACCATATGCAAATCCGAGAGCAAAACTCGTTAAAATCCCCGAGAGCAGAACTCATTAAAATCCCCGAGAGCAAAACTCATCAAATCCCCGAGAGCAGAACTCGTTAAAATCCCATCCCAATTCTTCTCATTCAAACCAGTTACCAGCCCCAAACGCGGGAACTCAACTTGCGGTCGGCATAGAACATGCCCAAATAGTGCACACCACCTCTGGGGGCTACCCCGGAGAACGCTCACAGTCACAGGATCAACATCCTAACTATTCTAGCCCTTTGATTAAGACATCACTGGGAATGCACCTAGCCTACACCATCGCTGTGGCTAGTTACACACAAAGCCCTAGTAAACTAGGCACCATTATATCTCTTTCAGTCCACTGAACTACGGCTTGGTTTGATTTCACTATACGTGAATACGTAGGCAGCCTTTCAACGAGGGCACAACCACCCACATTGACACAAATTCAAAAAAGCGCCATCATTCCGGTCACGACACTATCATGTTCTTAACAGTTAGCTTTGTCATTCTGGGGGCTTCTCCTAGGCAGAAGTTCTCCATCCACTCACATAATCCAAATGGTTTCAAAATCTAGCCTCCTTTCTATAGTGTGTCCTAGTACTCGGCTCAGTCAAAGACGAGAATCTGTCAGGACTCGGAGCAATACCCACTTTGGAAATGTCCCAAAAATCAAAGATTCGAAAAGAACACCAGTCTACAGCATTGCTACTACTGGGTCCTCTCATACAGAGGACATATCTTTCTCATTCCGAGGATTCGACCATGTTGTCACTCGCCTAGGCTACGGAATAGCGCAACTTAAGAGTCTTGTCATCATAGGTGGCCTACCCCCTACCGAGTCACGGTCTACCCTTTAGAGAGTCAAAGTCGTGTCTGTCAACTCGTCCTCTCGCGTCCAGAGTCGAGTCTGTCGATATATCTCTCTCTTCAAATTCTCATTTTTTCAAAACTTAGCCATTTGAGAAAATCCTTTTCCTAGTCACCACGGGAATAGGAATTTTTATCACACTTCATCTAGGCATATAGGCTTAACCAGGGAATTCCAGGAATCCGTGTCAGAATCCAATTAGGAATCAAAGTTATCCCAAGCATCCTTATTTTCAAACCATTCCAAAAAAAATTCAGCTTTCCTCTTTTCTAAATTTTCGAAAAAAATCATCCCTTTTTTTTTTCTTCTTCCCCAGCACGAGTCAGTGTTTCGCCTAAATGTTACATACAAATTATGTCAGCATACAGGTACACTCAAGACTCCCCGAGAATTCTAAGTTCCCTAGTGGAAAAACTCCTGCGCAATTCCAAGACAGGATATATCTGCAAACAGGTATACCCATAGCTTCCTAGGCAAGCTCCCGCGACATTATCAGCATCAACCCAGGTATGATTTCTATTTCTATGGCTGGCGAGCCCTTCACGCAGGTCTAATGGACCCTAAACGACCCGATCGGAAGTCTGCCAGGTTCTAATCCTTGATTGACCTGGTAGCTACTCTGACTTTTGCCTTGTCCAAGCCTCAGTCAGAGTGGGGGCTCTGTAGACACCCACATTTTGACCGCTAGGTGTCTATAGTAGTTCCCGCCAAACACCCGATGATGATAGGACGTAAACGTGCTTTGACAGACTCGGATATGGGCTTGTAATCATGGACATTTGGTTTAGACATTTTAAGGAGTACAAATTTCATAAAACCAACCTCAAATCCAGGCCCAGTGGGTCGTTTCGAGTCAAATAACACTAATTTGGGTCGAAACCGTCACCAGGGGTAAAACCGTCTTTTAGCGACCGAGTCAAAACCCGGTCAAAGATATTTTCCGAGACATAAAACCTGCCGTGACACCCTACCAGTCCGGTTTGAATTCAGATACTACAAAAATCAGCCATACAAAATAATAAACAATTCCGTTTAAGGTAGAATTCGATCTCAAGTAGGAATTCTATCCGGAAACCGATTTAGACATTGACCGAGTACCAAATACTCGGCCAATACACCTCCAAGTCAGCCGAGATTTCCCTTTCTTCCTTCACAAGAAAGCGGAATTCTTATTTCCCTCAAATTCCCTCGTTTCCTATCCTTAGCGGTATTCAAACTCTTCTAACCCAAGGTCGGGAACCTCCTATAAATAGGACCTCCCATCCAACATCAATCATACATCTGAAACACATCAATCACAACAATTTTTCAGCCAATATACACGGTTTTTACACACCCATCACCCGGTTTACATACAACCCGATAGTTAGCAAATCCCGACACCTTTCCGAAGTCTCGAAATACCGACGAAGCCGGCCAAACCCGACGTCCCAAACCACCTAAACCGATACACCCTAACTCAACCTCATCATCTCGACGCTCCCAAGTCTAAGCCACTTCCTGACGAGCCTTATACCGAGAACACAAAGCATGTAGGTTGAGGGTGTGAATCAAACCCGACTCTTCTCTTTTCTCTTCTCTTCTTCTCGTTTTTTTATGGGTCTTTCGTCGGTCTTTTTTATTTTCTTTTCTAATATCGATATTATTAAAACTATTTTCATCTATCGAATATTCTTAAAATATGGTATCGATTCTATATAATCGAATATCGTATCAACAAGAATTATATTAAGATTTCGACGATTTCGTTACATCTTTTCGTTCAAAATCCTTTTTTCAAACTTTTCGTTCAAAATTTCTTTTTCTTATTTTTCGTTCAAAAACAAAATTTTTCAAAACCTTTTCTAAAGTCATTCCGAATATCCGATATCGATTTCATAATCGAATATCGAATACGACGAATATCGAAAATATAAACCGAGTATAAATTAATTCATGTTTGTACGCGATTAACGATTTTCGAACAAAAATATAAAATTGGACAGACCCGTACGCGAGTCGCGCCCGGTCTAGGCGACTCGCGCACGAGTCTGTAATCCAGTTCTATTTTTTTAGTTTTTCGTTCGTTTATTTTTATTATTTTACGAAACGATTTCTAAATTTACATCTTTTCCAAAACTATTCTAAATATTTGATAATCAACTATCGAATATAACGAATATCGAGAATATTAAGTCGAGTACGAGTTATGCGATATTCGTACGCGATTTAATCAAAATTTTCCGAAAACCATTGTCAAAATCAGGCCGCCACGCGACCCGCATGAGTCTCGGGCGAGTCGCGCGGCTCTCGGCCCACACGCGTCTTTTTCGTTTTTTTTATTCTTTCTCGAACATCGTTTTTTATACAAAACAACGTTTTAAACTATATTTTTCAGATTTCGATTAATATTTATTTTCTCGATTTCATATTTCTTTCCTATATTATTATCGTTACTAACTCGTTTTCTCGTGTTTGTAGCAAATTATTCTCATATTCTTTTTATCGTTTTATTAGACTAAAACGAACTCACATGCTAAAATAACTTTGACGTTATTAGTTTAACATGCATTAAACGACTTAGCAACCCATTTATTTATTTTTCCTCACATGTCTTAGGAAAATAATCTCTGCATATCATTTCATCGTCGAACTAACGCGTGTACACAAAACCGAACGATATCTTAGTAAAGGCCGCTAAGTGCGGGCGGGGTTGGGTGTTCTCGCTGAACTTCTCAACACGTACCCTCACCCCTTACTCAGAACCATGGTTTCCGGATGTCCGAATCCATTGGCAACGAGAGTCATTCAATATACGATTAACCGCTTCAGTCGGCATCGGTATCGTAATGCAAAGGGACGAACCCGATAAACTCTAACATCGGAAATGGGCCAGGCTTTAAGTATGGCCCACTACGACATAGAGTGGGTTCGAACGGTTCCGAATAACCATAAAATTCGGTGGCGACTCCTACTTCGATTTAAAATTCTATTCGATCCATCTCATATGGAAATTCTACGCCTCCCCAAAACCCGCGCTTCGCCGCGTCGGGGTGGACCTATGTCATGTCCACACTAACGAACGGAGAGTATTCTCCCGGGGCAGAAGGTCGAGCCAAGAAAGCCTTACGGAGGCTAGCCACCCAGTTCATCCGCACCGACGACGGACAACTGTATAAAAAGACGGCACAGGGGGCTCTTCTCCTTTGTGTTGACAAATACAAGGCTGAAAAGATTATGGCCGAAGTACATGACGGTGAAAACGGCCCACATATGAATGCCCACATGTTGGTCCGAAAGATCATGAGGCTCGGTTATTACTGGAATACAATGGAGGCCGACTGTCAGTTATATGTCAAACATTGTCATAACTGTCAAATCTTTGGCAATGTGCAACATATGCCGTCATCGCTACTCTATACCATGACGTCACCCTGGCCATTCTCAACGTGGGGTATCGACATAATCGGGAAAATAAATCCCTCGGGTACCGGTGGGCATTGCTTCATTTTGGTAGCTATCGACTACTTCACCAAATGGGTCGAAGCTGAATCATATCGCATTCTCAATGCTAAGCATGTCGCTAAGTTTATCCAAAACAAGATAATATGTCGATATGGGATTCCCGCTGAATTTATCAGCGATCACGGGACTCATTTTCAAGCCGAGACTGCGGCCCTGCTGACCAAATATAAAATCCAAAGGCATACTTCTTCGCCTTACCGTCCCCAAACAAATGGAGCAGTGGAGGCAGCCAATAAAACAATTGTCACCATACTCAAAAAGATGGCCGATAATTACCGGGATTGGCCCGACAAAATACCTTTTGCCCTATGGGGGTACCGGACGTCAATTCGCACCGCAACCGGGGCAACGCCATATTACCTAACCTATGGGATGGAAGCTGTCCAGCCCGTCGAGTTGGAGGTACCGTCCCTCAGAATTCTGCTAGAAAGCCAAGTACCCGAAGCTGACTGGGTACGAGCACGATATGACTCATTGGTTCTACTAGATGAACGACGGTCTCGTGCCCTCAATAATATCCAAATCTACCAGAAGAGGATCCAACGAGCCTTCAACAAGAGAGTAAGGCCCAGACACATCAAGGAGGGCGATCTAGTCCTTAAGTCTATTCGGGCTCTGTTACCGGTTGACCCAAGGGGAAAATTCAAACCCAATTGGGCTGGGCCATACCTGGTGAAGAAAATCCTATCAGGGGGAGCAGTGATGCTGACAGACCTGGACGGGAACGAGTTTGTCAACCCAACCAACCTGGACCAGCTGAAGCGCTACTACCCTTAGCCATTTCTCAATGTCATTAGCAAATTTTATCAAAATCATCTTTTTTTACAAAAAGCAAGTCAATGAGCTAGAATTACTTATTCTACTGTCATAAACATCTTGAACCAATAGTCTTGGTGTAATTCGAGATTGCAAATTTCCTAAGCCTGAACTACGTTTGGTTTGATTCTGCTAATCGCAGATACGTAGGCAACCCCTCAAAAGGGTACAACCAATGCAATCAAGAAAAGACAGGAGCGGTTTAATAATAAATTTCTTTTATTAATTCAAAAAATATATATCCCGATAAACTCGGGAAATTACAAAGTGCAGGAATTCAAAAAATACAAAAAAGGGCACACAATAAAAATAATAATAATACTTAAATCTAAGGACTCGGCATTTAGGGCATCTTGCCCTTCCCCTTGTCCTCAGCATCCTTAGTCGTCCACTGGCGACGACGTGGAGGGGAGCGTTCCCGAATTACTAAGGGAACCTCTCTAGCTCGGGCCCGAGTGTTTGAGCCCGACTCCCCTGTCATATCAATGGGCCCAAGTCGAGCCCTGACCGGTTCAGGGAGCCGGTCGCGCGGACCAAGTCGGTCCCGGACTGCCAACCTCGGCCCAAGTCGTCGTTCCAAGTCGGTCTGCCCCTGAGTACTGCTAGAACCGACTTCTCTAGATCGAGTCCTAGTATGTGACTTATGACCCGATTCTTCCCGGACTTTAGTTCCAGGAGTGCCTTCCCCGGCGAAGAGCTCTCTGTTATCCTTCGCCGACTCGCGCTGCACCAATTCGATGGCCTCGTCAACTTTTAAGGCCTTGCGAGCCTCCCCGGACTCTTCAGAAGTCCACTTCTGGTAAGCCCGCGATACCCAAGCGGATTGGCAAGGGCTAGGTATCGTCCATGTGGGACGAGTGAACCATCGTTGCAACCAAGTGTCGCACATAGCGTCCGTCAACTGGAGCGGGACGCTAACGATGGCTTCCTTCTCAGGGATGCGCTGAGATGAACCGAACTGCCTTAGGAGGCGGTCCGGGTAAATATGAACCGTCCAGTCTAGGGACAAGATCGTCAGATATCGGGCTTGGTCCCTCTTGGCCAATCCAGTTAGCTTCGACAGAAACCACCAAGCAACGGTCCACCTGATCAAAGGACCCCCGTGGAATGCCAATTCTTCATCCCAGTAAGCTCGGTTTATCTGGTGACTCGAGCTTATCTTCCGCCTCCTAGAGCTGATCTGACTACTCCGATAACTGGAAATGCTCGGAGGAGTCTCTATGATTGACAGTCGTTCCGACAACCATATCTGAAAGGCATATACAAACTTCATAAGCAACGGAGCAATTCGCTACAGCCCACTCGATCGAGTACAAAATCTGACTCGATCGAGTAAGCTTGTCAAAAACAAGCAGTAGTCAGGATCGAGTGCCACTCGATCGAGTGCAACATCTGACTCGATCGAGTATGTCTGTCAAAAACAGGCAGTAGCTCGACATAAGTGTCACTCGATCGAGTGACAGGTCCACTCGATCGAGTGACTTACGAAGATCAGAAAATTCGCGTGAAACATAAAAAAAAAATTTAAGGTACATACTTGAAGAATACGGGTGCTTCCCGTCAGCCGCCGAGTTGGGTCAAGCCGTCGAGCATCCAGCCCCATAATGATTTCCCCCGTGGCTAGCCAAGCAGGGCTATGACCAGTCTCCATCTGGTCAACCACTCCGATCAGCCTGATTTGACCCATGCATGAGTCAAGATCCATCAACCCTTCGAATACGTAACAATGCAGCATGCAAAAGGCAAATGCCCTACGCCTATGAGCAGGGGTAGCCCTTACATCTCGAGGGTTCATGAACTTATCGGCTAGGTCGAATAGGGAGACGTTATCCCCCCGCACCATTCGATTTGTCTCAGCATGAGACAAACCCAAAAATTCCCTCAACCGCCTCCTTGGATCCGGGTAAAACGGAGGGGTAGCTGGCTGGGCAGTAAAGCTCCAACCACCAATAGCAGTAATCTCCTCGGGCAAGGGGCACATCTCGCCCCTCGGGAATGCAAACACGTGATGGGTGGTGTCCCAAAACGACAGACAGGCATCCAGAAAGTGCGAATCCACTATTAGACGCTGGAAGGGGAACAGATTGACTATCCCCATTTGAGTTAGCCTAACCTTCTCCTCGTCCCGAAAGTATTGGGACCAGGCGAGAAGCATGGCAGTCAAGTGATCGATGCCCATGATAGGATTTTTTTTTTTAGCTTTCTTAAAAGTCTACAAGATTTTGAGAAAGGAGAAGGAGAATTTGAGTTGTGATGCAGAAACTGAACTAGGAATCTCCTATATTTATAATGGAGAAACCTAACAGAAACCTAACTGTTGCTGCCTCCTCATCCAGCTGGGCCCTATGCGCGCGCAGGCCTGATTTCAAACCTGAACCCAGAATAGGAATCAAGCTGATGCTAATGTCATCAAGATGTTGCAATCCAAGTTTTCTACCGGAAATTAATTATACGGCCGGAGTATATAGTCCATATACTTTACAAGTATACATGTATACTTTATATACTTAGCTTCCTACAAAAAAAAAGTATTGTTAGATGCATATGAGCATATCTATCTATTTATATACTTGTTTGTAATAATTGTACTCTTCATCTTGTCCTTCATTCCTTCAAAGAGTATAAAGCAAGGATCCCTTTTTTTCTTCATCAATTAACCAGGAACGAAGTTAGAATACTAAAATCTTACTTTATATTCCGTTATAATAATAATGTCTATAACGATTTATCATATACACTTTCACACACTATTATTATTTTAGTTTGTCGATATGACGATATCTACAATTATGGAATTACGGAGTATTATATTATTATATACTAGTTGGAAAGCCCGTGCAATGCACGAGCCGATATTTACTGACGTTGATAATGACATCAAGTTAGTATGCATAATAGTAAATGAATATTATTCACATACATGAATGCGTTTCTAGCTAGGTAGATAATATCTGCAGTAAACGTCAAAATTAAATTATAGGATTGTAGTAAGAAGGACTAATTAAATAATCTCGCATACAAGTACATCTTCAACTACATATTGGTACCAATATTCATTGGGTTATTTCATAGCAATAATACCAACTATGGGGTCCTTCTTAATTTAATACCAACTATACGTAATCCCATTATAATACCAACTATTCACTCATTAATCCCTTGTTATAACGAGCGCCCTTTTAACTGGTATTAGCCGGTCATGGTGACTGGTTAGGTTTACTGCGCTTGTTCTTCATCTTCCCTCAGAAATTAATGTTTGTAATCTAATCTAAAAATCCCGCCTCTCGTCGTTCAGAAGTTAAAACGGCTATTCTTTCTTCTTCATTATACTTCAAATCAAATTGCGATGAAATCACTAATCACCATCAAAACCACTGCATTACTCCCTTTAATCTCATTGATGCAAATTACCTGCTCCTCAGAAATTACCACATTCACTGTCCCCTCCTCCATTTAATTACCCGCTCCGAATCTGACCCGTTGATGCAAATTTGGAGCAAAGTGAAGGCCAAGTTGACCATGAACGACCCAACTCCGCTCCAATACTCCATCCCTTCCAATTTCACAACATTTCCTCCTTCCCAACTAAACTGCAATTTTTTATTTGATGTTTACTCTTATGAATCAATGGAACTTCTTCAGTTTGGTATAGTCCTTTCTTAGTTTTGATTATTGTGGTGTGTAAATTTCGTACTCTTTAACATTTTGGCGGAATAAATTAGTGCAATTGCCTAAACCCCCACAAAACCCTAGTTTCAAATCGTTCAATTGTTCATCCCCAAATTAGATCACTATAGTTCACTACTAGACAAAGTACCCCATCAAATTCAAATTCAAACTCAACTTCGATTCATTGCAATTATCACAATCATTTTCTTTTCCAAGAGTTAATCGAAAATGTGGAGGAGGGTATGGAGCAACATACCAGGCGTCAATGGCGGAGAATCAGCAGGAGGAGCAATGTCGACGACATGGATGAGATACATGTCGAAGAAAATACCTAAAAACCATCGCAAAATCAACTAATGTACTTCATCAAAGACACTGCAACTCTTGGACAGTGAATGTGGTAATTTGTATCAAAATGGCGTTTCATTAATGTTGAGGAGGGGACAGTGAAGAGGAGGAGAGAGGGGTAGTAAATGTGGTAATTAAATGTAAAGGGTAACCGGTTATTAAGGTAGCCGGTTGGGTGTTATAATAATAAGGGATTAATGTGGGAACAGTTGGTATTATAATGGGATTACGTATAGTTGATATTAAATTAAGAAGGACTCCCATAGTTGGTATTATTGCTATGAAATAACCCATATTCATTTATATTTCACGTAATTTTGCATTCAATAATATTATCTACGGAGTATTATTATAAATGTAATAACTAATAAATAAAATGACAAATAATATTCATGTATCTATCTAAAGTAAGAGAACCAATTTGACATTGATATTTCTAAAAATATATTATACGTTGTCGTGAATATAACGATATGATTAATTAAATTTCATGATAGTATAAAGACACGTGTTTATTTCTTATATAATAAAGGTATACATAGATGATCTAATTATACGGCCGGATAATATAGTCCATATACTTTACAAGGATACATGTATGCTTTATATACTTAGCTTCCTACAAAAAAAAAATATTGGTAGATGCATATATGAGCATATCTATCTATTTATATACTCGTTTGTAATAATTGTACTCTTCATCTTGTCCTTCATTCATTCAAAGAATATAAAGCAAGGATTCCTTTTTTTCTTCATCAATTAACCAGGAACGAAGTTAGAATACCGTAATCTTACTTTATATTCCGTTATAATAATAATAATGTCTATAACGATTTATCATATAGATTTTCACACACTATTATTATTTTAGTTTGTCGATATGACGTATCTACAATTACGGAATTACGGAGTATTAGATTATTATACACTAGTCAGAAAGCCCGTGCAATGCACGAGCCGATATTTACTGACGTTGATAATGACATCAAGTTAATATGCATAATAGTAAATGAATATTATCCACATACATGAATGTGTTTTTAGCTAGGTAGGTAATATCTGCGGTAAACGTCAAAACTAAATTATAGGATTGTAGTAAGAAAGACTAATTAAATAATCTCGCCCACAAGTACATCTTCAACTACATATTGATACCAATATTCATTTATATTTCACATAGTTTTGCATTCAACAATATTATCTACGAAGTATTATTATAAATGTAATAACTAATAAATAAAATGACAAATAATATTCATGTATCTATGTAAACTAAGAGAACCAATTTGACATTGATATTTCTTAAATATATTATACGTTGTCGTGAATATAACGATATGATTAATTAAATTTCATGATAGTATAAAGACACGTGTTTATTTCTTATATAATAAAGGTATACATAGATGATCTAATAGGAGATTAGGATGATAGGTTACCACTCCTAAATTCCATTACTGTTGGATTAGTGTAGACACCCGCATTTTGACTGCCACGTGTCTATGGTAGTCTCCAAAAAACACCCGATGATGATTGGACGTCAACGTGACTAGTATACTCGGACTCGGACACGAAATTCATAATAGCCGACATGGACTTTTAGCGGAGTAAAAATCCCACAAAACAGACCTCAAATTCAGGCCCAGTGGGTCGTTCCGAGTCAAATAAGACTAATTTGGGCCAAAACCGACACCAAAAATATTTCCCGTCTTTTGGCGACCGGGTCAAAACCCGGTCAAGGACGAAACCGTCACAATATCTCAGCCAGGTTCATTTAGGCGCATAAATCAAATTCAAAAATCAAGTCAAAACAAGCAAGATTTTCTTGCCTTATTTATCTCAACCCCGTTGATCCACTCGATCGAGTGGATTGCCCACTCGGTCGAGTGGAGCGTCTTCCGCTGGACCAGACCCGCCCAAATAGGCACTCGATCGAGTGCACTAGGGCCACTCGATCGAGTGCACCTTAGGTCGTGGCAAATGCCTATAAATACCGACTCATTCCCATGCATTTAAAAGGACTTTTCAGCACCTCTTTGCCCTACATTTTCAGTCAAATACCAACCCTACATCCCACCTTACAAACCTTAGAAACTTTAGGTCAAACACATCAAAAACCGAGTTCTAGTCCCTCGATAAACCGACGTATACACACACATATCCATACACACCGTAACTCGCGTGCATCCTCGATACTCCCAAGCTTTGTCGCTGTTCACGAGTCCGTTTCCGAGGTCCATACTAGCATGTACGTTGAGGGTGTTCCAAACTCCTTTTTTAATCTCTTTTAAAGTATCGTTCTACACGCATTTTCATATTATTGTATCGTAGTAACACGTACACATACACTAACTTTTTCATCTTTTCGCATTTCTAATTTTGCACCTTTTTTTTATATCGTTACTAACTCTAATAATACCGCGTATATAATATTAATATCAAAAGTCGGTTTTGAAATGTTGAACTACGATAATCACATTCGATCCGTCTAATCCCTTTACGAGCAACGACGGAGGTGGAGCCCTTTCGAGGAGCCCCGCCCCAATGTACTCAAGGGCGTGACGTGATCGTGATTCGTCGTAGTTGAACATATTTAACTCCATTTCCTTGATTGGTACGAGACCCGTTGACACGAATACCGACATCACAAAACCCGAAAGGGTTAGTTTCGATGTCGTGACGTAGAGGGATGCATCTCGTTACTAATTCAAAGTTTCGTAATCTAACGCAAACGTTTTCATAAAACCTCCGGTGACGGTATTATAATCATTCATATACGATTATAGTACCGGAGGCCGAGTCGAGTACAAATCAAGCGATATTTGTGTTTGACTCGGCCGATCATCGATTTCGAGTCATAAAACCGAGCAAATCAATGCTCGTACAGGGGGCACTCGACCGAGTGTCATAGGCTACTCGATCGAGTTGCACCCCAAAAACCGGGCAGTAGCCCCATTAATAATGCACTCGACCGAGTGCCCTAAGACACTCGATCGAGTAACCCCCCAAAATATGGGCAGTAGCCACGTTAATGGCGCACTCGGTCGAGTCAATCAATGACTCGGTCGAGTGGGTCTGGCAACTCAGAAACCCGAAGGCTTGGACACATATTCCGAGCCCCGTCCTTATCAACTTTAGACCCTTGACCGACCCTTCATCATTTTCCAAAACGTCACACATGTCACGACACGTAGAACGACTTTGACCACTTTGACGTGATAAGTCGGGACAAGACTACGGGACGCGAGATTAGGCTAGCAATATGCCGCAGTCTCATGTTCCCGTCCTTCGTTTAAATATGCGACATAATGCGTATTTAATCGAGGTTAGTCCGCCTACATATTTCCGCGGTCTAGTTTACATACGGGTCCGTCCCTTTAATTATATCGCATTATTTTTATTTCACTCCTTTACGTAATGTTGTATTGTGAATTCCGGGTTGTATTTCCGCCCGTGTAACTTGTACGTTATTTATTTACTTTCGAGCTTTGTTAATTATTTGCTTTTACGCTTTTATAAGTGAACCTCGCATGCTAAATTATTTCGACCACATTCAAGATGCATTAAATGACGTAGTTAACGCAAAACTCGCATGTTTAGTTAAAAACGTTGTTTGCATATCATTTCATTATTTTACTAGCGCGCGTATCACGAACACGAACGATGTCTTAGTAGAGGCCGCCATGTGCGGGCGGGGTTGGGTGTCCTTAGTGGGCTTCCCAACACGTACCCTCACCCCTTACTCAGAACCTTTGGTTTCCGGATGTCCGAAACCCTTGGCGAACGAGAGTCATTCTTTACACGATACCGGTGTAGATGGTATCGGTATCGCAATGCAAAGGGACGAGCCCAATGAACTCTGAAATCGAAGTGGGCTTACTTTGTGAATAGCCTATGACGACATAGAGTGGGCTCGTATGGTTCCGAATAACCACAAAATTCGGTGGCGACTCCATTTTGACTTAAATTTCGAACCCGAGAACAATCTTACCACGAGATTCATTCGCCTACCCAAACCCGCGCGTCGCCGCGTCGGGGTGGACCTACGTCATGTCCACAATTAGTTTCATTTAAAAAATACTAGATTAAAGCTCGTGCGCTGCACGAATTAGTTGGCTTAATTACATTATAAAAAAAAGTTATATAGAAATAAAATATCTCATATGAAAAAAAAAAAAAAAAAAAAAAGAGGTAAATTGATATTTCATACCCTAAATAACATCATTTTTCAAACTTTATACTTTGAATAACTTTCTATCAAATTAATACTCCATATTTAATAGATTATTAAGACAAATTAATATTTAATAACACAAATTTAAACTTTCTTCTAACAAATTTCATGATAATCATTCAATGTGGTACAATTATTATACTAAGTAGTATTTCCCCTTTCTTCTATCTTCTTCCATATTCTATTTTCGTCTGTCTTTCTATTTTCTTCCCATCGTAAATATTTCTTATTTAGTTCAACTTCTTACTTCACACAGTGACATTGTTCTTTCAATGTGGGACAAACCATCTACTAAAAAACACAACATCTTTCAATGATATTACTCTTTCAATGTGAAATAATTTTACTTAATTTTATAGTCTTAAAAACTTTTTATTTATTTTTTTGTTGAGATTTAAGGACGAATGATTACTTTTAATTATGTAATGAAATTTCATCGCCATATTATATAATTTTTCGAAGTAGAATAATTTTATGATATTAATGGACGAATGATTACTCTTATTTATAATATAGAACTTAATCAAGTCATCATAATTTTTCGATGTTGAATGATTTTACTCAAGTTTATAGTCTTAAAGAACATTTTTTTTAAGACTCAAAAAGTGTGATAATTTTACATAATTAAGTTTATGGTTTTAAGAGCTCTTCTTAAGAGTGAAAAAGTGTTTTTTTATTAGGGACGAACGATTACTTAATATTATTTAAGTTCTCAAGTGTTTTGTTAAGACTCAAAATATTTTTTATTAATATCTAAGAACGAATGATTAATCTTATCTTATTTATAATACGAAATATAAAATTTTATTACCTCATCATAAGAAATCAATTGAATAGTCATGTTTATAATATAAAATTTCATGATTAGTCATATTTATAATATAAAATTTTATCAACTCATCTTAATTTTTTGATGTGGGATAATTTTAGTTGAGTTTACCGTCTTAAGACTCAAAAAATTCTTGGTTGATATCTAATGGTGAATGATTACTCTTATTTATAATATAGAATTTCTTATTGATTACTCTTATTTATAATATAGAATTTCTTATTTATAATTTTTTGATGTGAGATAATTTACTGTCTTAAGAACTCTTTTTAAGACCAAAAGAACACATGATTACTCTTATTTATAAATATAGAATCATCATCTTATTTAAAAATTTTCGATGTGAGATAATTTTATGTTTGTAACCTTATTAAGAGTCATTTTAAGACTCAAAAGTTTTCTTGGCCGATATTTAAAAACAATTATTACACTTATTTATAATGTAGAATTCCATAACCTCATCACAAATTTTATTATTACACTTATTTATAATGTAGAATTCCATAATCTCATCTCAATTTTTCGATGTGGTATAATTTACTTAAGATTATAATCTTAAAAGCTCCTTAATACTCAAAAGATTTTTGGTGGATAACCAAGGATTATCCATATCTATAATATAGAATTTCACCACCTTATTAATAAATTGTCGATGTGGGATAATTTTACTTGTGCGATAATTACTTAAGATTTATAATCTTAAGAGCTCTTTAAGACTCAAAAGATTTTTGATGGATAACCAATGATTACTCATATTTACTTATTTATAATATAGAATTTCATCACCTTATTAATAAATTGTCGATGTGGATAATTTTACTATTATTTGTATTGAAGGTGATTATTCTTATATATATACTCCGTAGAAATTCATCACCTTATTATAATTTATCAATGTGGGATAATTATTGGTTGATGTCACCTTACTTTGAAGATTTTTGAAGAGTCAAAAGATTATTTGTTGACGTCTATGGAGGAATTATTAATAATGTATAAAATTTTATCCCCTTATTATAATTTTGTAGACACCCACATTTTGACCGTTAGGTGTCTATAATGGTTCCCGCCAAGCACCCGATGATGATTGGACGTAAACGTGCTTTGATAGACTCGGATATGGGCTTGTAATTATGGACATTTGGTTTAGACTTATTACGGAGTACAAATCTTACAAAACCAACCTCAAATCCAGGCCCAGTGGGTCGTTTCGAGTCAAATAACACTAATTTGGGTCGAAACCGACACCAGGGGTAAAACCATCTTTTAGCGACCGAGTCAAAACCCGGTCAAAGATTTTCCCGAGACATGTGAGTCGGCCGTGACACTCACACGGTTGATTCCAACCCAAATTCCTACAAAAATTTCAGATTCATTAAAGCATTAAACAATTCCGTTAAAGGTAGAATTTGACCTCGAGTAGGAATTCTATCCGGAAACCGATTCAGACATTGACCGAGTACCAAATACCCGGCCAAACATTTCTCAAATCAGCCGAAATTCCTTTCTTCTTGGCCAAGAAAACGGAATTCCCATGCTCCTCAAACTCCCACGTTTCCTATCCTAAGCGGTATTCAAACTCTCCTAAACTGAGGTCGGAAACTCCCTATAAATAGGACCTCCCGTCCAACACAAACAACGATCATACATCAGAATAAACACCAAAAAAACAGCCTTATCACACGGTTTATATACAAACTCGATAGTTAGCAAATCCCGACACTTTTTCCGAAGCCTCGAAACCCCGACGAAGCCGGCCAAATCCAACGTCCCAAATCACCCAAACCGATACACCTTAACTCATCCTCATCATCTCGACGCTCCCAAGTCTAAGCCACTTCCCGACGAGCCTTATCCCGAGAAAACAAAGCATGTAGGTTGAGGGTGTAAATCAAACCCGACTCTTCTCTTTTCTCTTCCCTTCTCCTCGTTTTTTTTATTATTATGGGTCTCTCGACGGTCTTTTTTATTTTCTAATATCGATACTACTAAAAAACTATTTTTATATATCGAATATTCTTAAAATATGATATCGATTCTATATAATCGAATATCGTATCAAAAAGAATTATATTAAGTTTTCGACGATATCGTTACATTTTTTTCGTTCAAAATCCTTTTTTCAAACTTTTCGTTCAAAACAAACTTTTTTTTTCAAAACCTTTTCTAAAGTCATTCCGACTATTCGATATCGATTTCATAATCGAATATCGAATATGACGAATATCGAAAATATAAACCGAGTATAAATTAATCCATATTTGTACGCGATTTATAAGATTAACGATTTTCGAACAAAAAAATAAAAGTGGACAGACCCGTACGCGAGTCGCACCCGGTCCAGGCGACTCGCGCACGAGTCTGTGACTCGGTCCTATTTTTTGGCTTTTCGTTCGTTTATTTTTATTTATTCTACGAAACGATTTCTAAATTTATATCTTTTCCAAAACTATTCCAAATATTTGATATTGATTTTATAGTCAACTATCGAATATAACGAATATCGAGAATATTAAGTCGAGTACGAATTATGCGATATTCGTACGCGATTTAATTAAATTTTTCCAAAAACCGTCGTCGAAATCAGGCCGCCACGCGACCCGCCCATGTCCCGGGTGAGCCGCGCGGCCCACTGCCCAAGCGCGCCCTTTTCATTCTTTTTCATTATTTTTCAAGCTTCGTTTTTATACAAAACAGCGTTTTGGTAATATTTTTCAGATTTCGACTAATATTTATTTTCTCGATCTCTTATATTTATTTGCTATATTATTTCAATCGTTACTAACTCGTTTTCTCGTGTTTGTAGCAACTTATTCTCATATTCTGTTTTCATCGTTCTATTAGACTAAAACGGACTCACATGCTAAAATAACTTTGACGTTATTAGTTTAACATGCATTAAACGACTTAGCAACCCATTTATTTTTCCTCACATGTCTTAGGCCGCTAAGTGCGGGCGGGGTTGGGTGTTCTCGCTGAACTTCCCAACACGTACCCTGGCCTCACCCCTTACTCAGAACCGTGGTTTCCGGATGTCCGAAACCATTGGCAACGAGAGTCATTCAATATACGATTAACCGCGCAAGTCGGCATCGGTATCGAACTGCAAAGGGACGAACCCAATAAACTCTGACATCGGAAATGTGCCAGGCTTTAAGTATGGCCCACTACGACATAGAGTGGGTTCGAATGGTTCCGAATAACCATAAAATTCGGTGGCGACTCCTACTTCGATTTAAAATTCTATTCGATCCATCTCATATGGAAATTCTATCGCCTCCCCAAAACCCGCGCTTCGCCGCGTCGGGGTGGACCTATGTCATGTCCACAAATTTGTTTACCTTTTACTTAAGTTTTGGTTAATATAGAGGTAATGATTACTCTTATTTATAATATAAAGTTTTATCACCTTATTATAAATTTTCGATTAAGTTTGTAGTCTTATTAAGAGATATTTAAGAATTAAAGTTTTTTTATTGATATTTAAGAACGAATGATTATTCTTTATTCATAACATAAAATTCATCAATTTATTATAATTTTTCAATGTGGTATAATTTATTTAAGTTTTTCTTATATCACCTCGTCATAATTTTTTCGGTGTGGGATAATTATTTAAGTTTATCGTCTTAAGAGCTATTTTTAAGACTAAAAAAATACATATTAATTACTCTTATTTAAAAGTTCTTCTTGGTCGATATTTAAAATCAAATGATATAATATATAATTTCATCATCTCATCATAATTTTCCGATGTAAGATAATTTACTTATAGTCTTAAGAGCTCTTTTTGGTAGATATCTAAGAACAAATTATTACTCTTATTTATAATATAGAATTTCATAACCATATTATAGATTCTCAATGTGGGATAACTTTACAACTTTTATATGTACTAAATTCATCACATAATGTAAAAAAAATAATATGAAATCTATACTCTAATAATCAATCAATCAATATCAATATATCAATCAATATATATATATATATATATATATATATATATATATATATATATATATATATATATATATATATATATATATATATATATATATATATATATATATTTTAGGCTTTTTTCGAGCGATCTCATTGGTCCGTTCAATCAAACATCAAATTAGGAAAGTATCATAAATAATAAATCAATTAGAGAATCTTTTGATTATTACAATATATATTTAATCTATTATATTAATGTGATGTTTTACAATTATTAGATAAAAACCGTTAGAGTTCATTTTTTTTAAAACATTATCGTAAAATAAATTATAAAAATGAAATAATTAGATTCGTGTTAAAAAATGCTTTCATTAGAATATAAATTTCATATAATTTGTTTTACATTATGTGATGAATTTATAACATATAACAGTTTTAAAATTATCCCACATCTACAAATTACAATATGATAATGAAATTCTATATTATAAATAAAGAGTAATAATTCGTTATTCAATATCTACCAAAAGTCTTTTGAATCTCAAAAAGAGTTTCTAAGACTATAAATTTAAGTAATTATCCTACATTAGGATGATGAAATTTTATATTATAAATAAGAGTAACCATTCGTTTTAAATATCGACCAAGAAAAACTTTTAAATTATCCCACATCGAAAAATTATGATGGGCTGATGGAATTCTATATTATAAATATTAGTAATCATTCATTTTAAATATCGACTAAAATTTTTTTTTCATATATAGGACTGCAAATTTAAAATCATCCCATATTTACAAAATTACAGTGGGTTGATGAAATTCTATAAATTCTATATTATCAACAAGAGTAATGATGTATTTTTTTGATCTTAAAAAGAGCTGATGGAATATTATAAACTTAAATAAATTATTTCACATCGAAAAATATGATAAGTTGATGAATTCTACTCCGTATATTATAAATAAGACTAATCATTCGTTATTAAATATTAATCAAAAAAAACTTTTAAGTCTTAAAAAGTCTCTTAATAAGATTACAAAAGTAAAAATAATCTCACATCGAAAAATTATAATAAGACGATGAAACTTTATATTATAAATAATACTCCGTCGTAACCATGTGCTCTTAGATATTAACTAAAAATATTTTGAGTCTTAAAATATATATTAAGAGTTAAGACTATAAACTTAACTAAAATTATCTCACATTTGGAAAATTATAAAGTTTCATCAAACATAAATCTTTTGAGTCTTCAAAAAGTTGTCAAGACTATACACTTAAATAAAAAAATTATAATAAGGTGATGAAATTCTATATTATCTCCCACATCGAAAAATTATGATGAGCTTATCAAAACTTTAAAAGAGCTTTTAAGGCTATAAGCTTAAGTAAATTATCTCACATCGTCGAAAAAAAATTGACTATGATAAGTTGATAAATTCTATATTATAAATAAGACAAATCATTCGTTCTTAAATATCAATAAAAAAACATTTAACTCTCTTAATAAGACTACAAAGTTAAATAAAAATAATCTCACATAAGGTGATGAAACTTTATAGTATCAATAAGACTAATCATTCGTTCTTAAATACCAATAAAAAATTCTAAGTCTTAAAAAGTCTCTTAATAAGACTACAAACTTAACTAAAATAATCTCACATCCGAAAAATTATAATAAGGTGAAATTTAAGTAAAACAATCCCACATCCGAAAAATTATAAAGTTTTATCAAATAAAAATCTTTTGAGTCTTAAAAAGGTTCTTAAGACTATACACAAAAGACTAATTATAATTTTTTCCTTAGACATCAGCCAACAATATTTTGAGTTAAAAAAAATCTTAATAAGACTACAAAATTAAAATTATCCCACATTGAAACAATTAAAATAAGGTACGGTGATGATTCTATATTATAAATAAGACTACAAATTTTACTTAAATTATCCCACATCGACAAATTATAATATGGTTATGGTTCTATATTATAAACAAGACTAATTATTTGTTCTTAGATATGATATCAATCAAAATCTTTTGAGTCTTCAAAAAACTCTTACGACCATAATAAGACGATGAAATTCTATGGTGATAAAATTCTACAGTATATTATAAACAAGACTAATCATTCATCCTTAGATGTCAACAAAAAAAATAAAGTTAAATTAAAATACCAACAATCTTTTGAACTTAAAAAAAAGGTATAATTAAAGTATATAGTTAATGTATAATTATCCCGCATCGAAATTAAGATGGTGTGATGAAATTCTATGTATTATAAATAAGTATAAATAAGAGTAATCATGCATCCGTCTATAAATACAAGTTCTTAATTAGACTGTATCTAAACTTAAATAAACTTAATTAAAATTATCCCCCATCAAAAAATTATAATAAGGTGGATTTTTTTATTATATAAATAAGAGTAATCATTCATCAAAAGTATATACTCCAACAAGATGATCAAATTCGATTATATAAATAAAGAGTAATCGTCTATCATCTAACATTGATATAAAAACAAACTTTTTTAAGTCTTCAAAATAGAGGTGATGAAATTCTATATCATAAGTGAGTAATCTTATGGTTTTAAATATCAACCAACAAATTTTGAGTCTTAAGAAACTTTTAAAAGGACTAGAAATCTAAAATTATCCCACATCGAAAAAATTAAAATAAGGTAATGATTCTATATTATAAATAAGAGTAATCGTGCGTTTTTCTGGGTATTTAAAGCATATCTTAAAACTATAAACCTTGACTAAATTATCTTATATCGAAAAATTATAATGAGGGCAAGAAAAACCCTAGCCTCCATCTTTCATCCGGGACTTCCATCGATAATTAATCGATGGTAAGCCCCAAAAATTGATTAGTTTTCACTTCCTGGTTTGATAATTAATATGTTATTCAATAAAAGTCTCTCTTTTTATGGGAATTTCATCCTTTATTTCAAGGTTTTTGTCTTTTTGGTCAAGGCTTCGGTCCCTTACATTTTTATGGGGCATAGTTTTATTTTTATTGACAAGGGTAGTTTGTTGATGGTTCGTCGCACGTCTATCCAATGTCTACAAGTAATTTGTCAACGATCTTTGAGGCCAATAGAAGGTAAGTTTTCTCAAGTTCTGAATCAAACGAAGGATCCCCTCAAAAAAAGCTGCAAGAAGATAGCGATACGAGGTCATGCCGAATTGTCAGATCATGTCTTGAGATCCTTAGTTTATAAGAGAAATTACTTTCTTTGGTTTTTATTGGATTTGATTGCAATTATAGGTATGCGTTGTAAGTGTCGTTTGGCGTTCTATTAATGAATTATTCTTCTCGCTCAAAAAAAATTATGATGAGGCGATAGAATCTTATATTATCAATCAAAAAAATTATTCGCATGTATTCTTTTGAGTTTTAGAATAATCTCTTAAGATTATAAGCTTAGTTGAAATTAAGTTTGATTACTAATATCATGTGATCATCTTATTTATTATAATGATATAGATTGATCAAGTTTCTTATTTAACGAATATACATCATCAATGTAATTAAGCCAATTAACCGGAAGCCAACTAACCCGTGCAACGCACGGGCTTTAATCTAGTGATTTAAAATATGAAACAAATAATAATGATTTAAACAAAAAAAAAATTTATCCCACATCACATAAACAAATAATGTTAAAAAAAATTTAGTCTTAAAAATCTTAGTTCTTAATATATATTGATTCATCAACTTATTACAATTTTTTGATGTGGGATAATTTCTTTAAGTTTATAGTCAATCATCAGCTCTTTTAAAGACTAAAAATACATCTTTAATTTTTCAATGTGGGATGATTTTAAATTTGTAGTCCAATAGTTTTTTTTAAAGACTCAAAAGTTTTTTGATCAATATTTAAAACCGAATGATTACTACTCCGTAATATTTATCATATATATAAAATTCATAATAATATAATATAATATAAAATTTCATACTTTTTTAATATAGGATAACTAATTGAGGTTTATAGTCTTAAGAACTCTTTTTATCATTCAAAAGACTTTTGGTAGATATCGAAGAATGAATGATTACTCTTATTTATAATATAGAATTTCATTATCATATTATAATTTGTCGATGTAAGATAATTTTACAGCTGTTATATGTAATAAATTCATCACATAATGTGAAACAAATAATATGAAATTTATACTCTAATGAAATTATTTCATTTTTATAATTTATTTTACGATAATGTTTTTAAAAAATGAAGTCTAAAGGTTTTTACATCAGAATTGTAAAACATTACATTAATATAATAAATTAAATATATATTATAATAATTAAAAGATTCTCTAATTGATTTTTTTTTTAAATTTAAGATACTTTCCTAATTTAAGGTTTGATGAAACGGACCAATAAGATCGCTCGAAAAAAGCCTAATATATATATATACTAGATTAAAGCCCGTGCGTTGCACGGGTTAGTTGGCTTCAGGTTAATTGGCTTAATTACATTGATGATGTATATTCGTTAAATACTCGTAAGAAACTTGATCAATCTATATCATTATAATAAATAAGATAATCATATGATATTAGTAATCAAACTTAATTTCAACTAAGTTTATAGTCTTAAGAGCTTATTCTAAAACTCAAAAAAATACATGCGAATAATTTTTTTGATTGGTAATATAAGATTCTATCGCCTCATCATAATTTTTCGATATATGATAATTTACTCAAGGTTTATAGTTTTGAGATATGCTTTAAAGACCCAAAATAACGCACGATTACTCTTATTTATAATATAGAATCATCACCTTATTTTAATTTTTTCGATGTGGGATAATTTTAGGTTTTTAGTCCTTTTAAAAGGTTTTTAAGACTCAAAATTTGTTGGTTGATATTTAAAATCATAAGATTACTCATAAATAGACGATTACTCTTTATTTATATAATCAAATTTGATCATCTTGTTGGAGTATATACTTTTGATGACTGATTACTCTTATTTATATAATAAAAAATCCACCTTATTATAATTTTTTGATGTGGGATAATTTTAATTAAGTTTGTTTAAGTTTAGATATTTCTAATTAAGAACTTTTATTTATAGACGGATGCATGATTACTCTTATTTATAATACATTGAATTCCATCACACCATCTTAATTTCGATGCGTGATAATTATACATTAACTATATACTTTAATTATACCTTTTTTTTAAGTTCAAAAGATTGTTGGTTAATATCTAAGAACGAAAGATTACGTAGAATTATATCACCTGATAATTTTAATTTAACTTTATTTGTAGTCTTATTAATAGCTTTTTTTAAGACTAAAAGTTTTTTTGTTGACATCTAAGGATGAATGATTAGTCTTGTTTATAATCACCATAGAATTTCATCGTTTTATTATGGTCTTAAGAGTTTTTTGAAGACTCAAAAGATTTTGATTGATATCATATCTAAGAACAAATAATTAGTCTTATTTATAATATAGAACCATAATAATATTATAATTTGTCGATGTGGGATAATTTAAATAAAATTTGTAGTCTTATTTATAATATAAAATCATCACCGTACCTTATTTTAATTGTTTTAATGTGGGATAATTTTAATTTTGTAGTATTATTAAGACTTTTTTAAACTCAAAATATTGTTGGTGTCTAAGGAAAAAATTATAATTAGTCTTTTATGTATAGTCTTAAGAACCCTTTTAAGACTCAAAAGATTTTTGTTTGATAAAACTTTATAATTTTTCGGATGTGGGATAGTTTTACTTAAGTTTCACCTTATCATAATGTTTCGATGTGAGATTATTTTAGTTAAGTTTGTAGTCTTATTAAGAGAGTTTGTAAGACTTAGAATTTTTTATTGATATTTAAGAACGAATGATTAGTCTTATTTATACTATAAAGTTTCATCACCTTATCATAACTTTTCGATGTGGGATGATTTATTTAAGTTTATAGTCTTACATCAGCTCGTCAATTTTTTTTCGATGTGAGATAATTTAATTAAGCTTATAGTTTTAAAAACTCTTTTTAAGTCTTGATTATTATAATACGAAGTATAGAATTTCATCACAATTTTCAATGTGGGATGATTTTAAGTTTGTAGTCTTGTATATTAAAAGTTTTTTTAAGATTCAAAAGTTTTTTTGTCGGTATTTAACCCATAGTGTTGTATTTAAGCATTTAAAATATTCCACTTTTAGTATAAACATGTGGATTATCTTATTATATATTTTGGATGAATGATTACTCTTATTTATATAATAATAAAAATTCACCTTATTATAATTTTTCGATGTGGGATAATTAAGTTTATTTAATAACGAATGATTAGTCTTATTTATAATATAGAATTCATCAACTTATCATATTTTTCGATGTGAAATAATTTATTTAAGTTTATAGTATACCATCATAATATTTCGATGTGGGATAATTTAAAAGTTTTTCTTGGTCGATATTTAAAACGAATGATTATTCTTATTTATAATATAAAATTTCATCATCTCGATGTAAGATAATTACTTAAATTTATAGTCTTATAAACTCTTTTTGAGATTCAAAAGACTTTTGGTAGATATCGAAGAACGGATTATTACTCTTTATTTATAATATAGAATTTCATTATCATATTGTAATTTGTCGATGTGGGATAATTTTAAAACTGGTATATGTTATAAATTCATCACATAATGTGAAATAAATGATATGAAATTTATACTCTAATGAAAGCATTTTTTAACACGAATCTAATTATTTCATTTTTATAATTTATTTTACGATAATGTTTTAAAAAAATGAACTCTTAAGGTTTTCACGTCAGAATTGTAAAATATCACATTAATATAATAGATTAAATATATATTGTAATAATCAAAAGATTCTCTAATTGATTTTTATTATTATTTATGATACTTTCCTAATTTGAGGTTTGATTGAACGGACCAATGAGATCGCTCGAAAAAAGCCTAAAATATATATATATTGATTGATTGATTGATTGATTGATTGATTGCTCAGATGATTAACTAAGTACACGTAAGATTGTGCAACACTTTAAGAATTTCCTTTTTTTGTAAATTGTCGAATATAAATCTTGATTTATCTCACTTCCTTAAAAATATAACTCTTGAATTAATCATACTATTAGTAATAAATTATAGTCAAATATTTTGATACACGACCGCTTGTTAGTGACGTGATAATGACACTAAGTTGATCGATTACATGATTGATGGATGATTTTGGGTTTGGGTCGAGAAAAATGGTTTAGGAATCCCCAAAAACGGATAAGTACACTGATGATGTATGCTCGTTATTCCCATAAATATTTTTGGTTGATATCTAAGATTGAATGATTATTCTTATAATATAATAGAATTTCTATCACATTAATATAATTTTTCGGTATGAGATAATTTTAATTAAATTTATAACCTTAGGAGTTGTGGTAAGACTAAAATGATTTTTGGTTAATATCTAAACATGATAGATTTCTCTTATTTATGATATAAAATTTCATCAACTCGTCATATTTTTCGATGTGAGATAATTCTAGTTAAGTTTATAGTCCTAAGAACTTTTTTGACGACTCAAAAGATTTCCAGTTAATTTTAAAGACGAATGATTACTTTTATTTATATAATAAAATTTCATCACCTTATTATACTCTTAAAATTTTTTTGGTTAATATCTAAAAACGAATGATTTCTCTTATTTTTGATAAAGAATTCCATCACCTCAACATGATTTTTCGATGTAGGATAAAATTATATTAAGTTTATAACCTTAAAAACTCTTTCTAGAACTCAAAAGATTTCAGGTTGACATCTAAACACGAATGATTACCACTCTTAATTACTCTATATAATAGAATTTCATCAACTTATTATATAATTTTTCGATGCAGAATATTTTTACTTAAATTTGTAGTTTTAAATTTTAAGAGTTGTTATAAGATTCAAAATATTTTTTGTTTATATCTAAAAACGAATGATTGATCTTAATTATAATATAAAATTTCATCAACCTACTATAACTTTTCAATGTGAGATAATTTTGAAGTGTTGGTTGATAACTAAGAATGAATTTTTGCTCTTATTAATATAGAATTTCATCACTTTATCATAATTTATCGATGTCGGATAATATTACTTTAGTTTATAATCTTAAGAGCTTTCTTAAGACTTAAAAGATCGTTGATTGCATCAATATCTAAGAACGAATGATTGTTCTTATCTATAATATAAAATTTCATCACTTCATAATAATTTTTTAGATGTGAGATAATTTTTACTCAAGTTTATAATCTTCGGAACTTTTTTTAATACTCAAAATATTTTTGGTTGATAACTAAGAACAAATCATTTCTCTTAAGCTTTGATTAAGACTCAAAAGATTGTTGGTTGACATCTAAGAACGAATAATAACTTTTATTTATATAGAATTTCATCACCTCTTGATGTGGGATAATTTTTACTCAAGTTTGTAATCTTCGAAACTTTTTAATAATTCAAAAGATTGTTGCTTGATATCTAAGAATGAATTATTGCTCTTATTTATATAGAATTTCATCACCTCATCATACTTGTGTAAGAATTTTTTTACCCACACAAATTTATGTATATATTCTTTATTTAAATTTAAAAATATATTAAAACTATAATAATTAATAATTATTATTTAAAAAATTCAAAATTTTAATTATATATTTTTTGAGGGTAAATATTAAAACAATTATCAAACAGAATTGACTAAGCGTTTCACGTTGTCGTTGTCCAATTTTTGTTGCCTTATGAGGTGATAATCGTCGGTTTATATAGTGGTAATTTTTTGAGTCTTAAATGGAATATGATTTGTTTTTTCCAATACAAATTTATGTATTTTTTAATTAAATTTGAAAAAAAAACTGAGTCTTAAGTGGGGTAGAATTTTTTTTCATATACAAATTTTCATATTATTTATCTAACTTAAAAAATATATTAAAAAAAATTTGGACCATTCATATCGATCGAAAAATTTCTGCTTTATTAATATATATATATATATTGATTCTTTATTTAAATTTAAAAATATATTAAAACTATAATAATTATTGATGATAGTTATTTAAAAAAATATTATATTTTGTAGGGTGAATAAATGAATATTAAAAAAATTATCAAACAAAATCGACTAAGAGTTGCCCGCTTTCGCTGTCCAATTTCTGTTGCCGGTGACAATCGTCTGTTTATATAGTGATAATTTTTTAAGTCTTAAATGGAGTATGATTGTTTTTTTTTGCTATACAAATTCCTAAATTCTTTATTTAAATTAAAAAAAATCGAGAAGTTTGGTTGGAGGCCTAAATTACCTTACTCACACAAGACCTTATCTAGCTTTCTGTGTGGGTATGGTATCTAGATACTTGCACAACCTGTCCAAACATCAATTAGGAGCTGCAAGAAGGATTCTGAAATATGTTGCAGGAACCAAGTCTTTTGGAATATGGTATGAAAATGTAGTAAATTTCAAGTTAATTGGTTTCACTGACAGTGACTGGGCAGAATGCATCGATGATAGAGAAAGCACTTCAGGCTCAGTATTCATCAGTTTGGGGTCAGAAGCGATCACATGGAGCTCAAAGAAGCAAGAAACAATAACTTTATCAACCATTGAAGCAGAATATGTGGCAGCATGTGTAGCTAGTAAACAGGCTATGTGGATGAGGAAGTTGCTAGCTGACTTAGGATATGTTCAAGAAGAGGCAACAGAAATTCGGTGCGACAACCAATCTACAATTGCAATGACTAAGGTCCTGTTCTCCTGAGCTTATATTCATACAGTTTCAGTTCAGTTCAGACACATTCAGTTCAGTTCAGTTCAGTTCAGACACATTCAGTTCAGTTCAGTTCAGTTCAGTTCAGTTCAGTTCAGCTCAGACACATTAATAATAATAATAATATTATTATTACTATTAAGTATAATAATAGTAATAATAATAATATTATTATTTTTTTTGCAAGAATGTTATTTCTCTTTTATTCATCCAATTTGGGAAAAAAAGAGAGACCAATCTTACAAGGCTATCCCCTATAATGTGTTCAAACACATTCTCCAAACTTTCTAAGTATACAAAGATCTATGCTTCTACTTCTTAGCCTAGTAAACACTTCAAACTTGATTTGTCCTAACAATTGTTTATACGATCGTTCTTTACTAGCAAAAATCCTAGCATTTCTCTCCAACCATATATGATATACACATGCTACAATAGTGACACAATACCACTTTTGTTTCCAATGCTTCTTCCTTTTTTGCCTAGCGCACCAGACCAATTCAGTTTTAAAGTCATCACTCCGTCCCCGTATTTGCATCCATTGCTTCAATTCGTGCCAAATCCGTATTGAATATGGGCACTGAAAAAATAGATGTGAATGAGTTTCTGACATCCTCTTGCATAGAGGGCATCTATTTATAATGTGTATTCCTCTTTTTTCCATGTTGTCTTGCGTAGCTAATTTCTTCTGACCAGCCATGGATGCTATAATGCCTTGCTTCGGTATTACTCGCTGCCCCTCCACCATAGTAAGCCAAGATGTCCTGATAAACTTTTCTCGGAACCATTCATAGGCCTTATCAACCTTGAACTCGTCATCTTCTGTCCAGCTTTGAACCAACCAAATAGCCTGCTGAATTGTGCTTGTCTTAACCACGATTTCATCTCTTACTTTCAAAATACTTTTGAATGTCGCATTAAATCGCTCCTTAGACTGTATCTCCCAAATTGACTTCCCTTGAAGTACATACTTTTGTGTCCAAGCAAGCCAAATACCTGATTTATTATTGATTATCTTCCAAAGCCACTGGCAGATCATGGCTTTATTCCAATTATTCAGGTTTTTGACCTGAAAACCTCCTTCATTCCATGGCGCACAAACACTATTCCAACTTTTGTATGCTATACTAGTTCTTCCTGCATCACCGGTCCAGAAAATTTTTTTACACAGTCGAGCAATCCTCTTCATCACATTCTGCGGGATCAGTGTATTTGCACACCAATAATTCATAACACCAAAAATTACTGAGTTTATAAGTTGCACCCTTCCAGCATATGTCAGGTGTTTAGTAGACCCACTTTGCATAGCTATCTGTAACCGACTAATTAGACCTGAATAATTCTCCCCTTTATTACTAACATCATTCAATGGTATCCCCAAATATTTGCAAGGAAAACACCCCTCCTTGAATCCTGTGTTATCAAGGATGGCACTCCTAACATTAGGACGAACTCCCCCCAGATAAACATCGGTTTTGTCTTTATTAGCTTCCAATCCTGATTCCTTAGCAAACAACTCAAGGGCTGTAGTTGCTGCTACTGCAGATGGCACATCTCCTCTAACGAAAATCATCAAATCATCGGCGAAGATGAGATGGTTTAGTTGCATCTTGCTACACTTAGGATGCAGCGAGACCTGTGGCTCTTTGGTGATTTGTCTTAGTCGCCGTGACAATACCTCCATACTTAGCACAAAGAGATAGGGTGAGAGGGGATCCCCTTGCCTCACACCGCTTTTACCTTTAAAAAACCCCTGAGATGACCCATTTATCTTAACGGAAAACCATGAACCTTGAATGCAACCTTTAATCCAATCAACGAACGTTGGAGGGAAATTGAAACCTCGTAACATGTCGTCAATAAAAGCCCATTGTAAGGAGTCAAAAGCTTTTCGTAAGTCTATTTTCATTAAGCATCTTGGTGTTAAAAATTTCCTCCCGTATCCCTTAATAAGAGCTTGTGATAGTGCGATATTCTCATGAATGTTTCTATCCTTCAAGAATGCTGCTTGCTCGGGTCCAACTAGATAGTCGATCACCCTCTTCAGCCTATTCGTTAACAACTTACTAATTGTTTTATATATGCCGTGCAACATGAAATTGGTCTGTAATCAGTCACTGAAAGGCATGTATCCTTATTTGGTATCAAAGTGATTATAGTAGCATTAGCTTGCTTGGCCATTTTCTTCTTTATAAAAAATTCTTTAACAGCATCACAAAAATCCTTACTAATAGTGTGCCACGAGGCTTTGAAGAATCCAGATGAGAACCCATCAGGTCCTGGACTTCGTTCAGAACCTATAAAGAAGACCGCCTTCTTTATTTCAGCATCTGTAGGCATCTGCAGTAGCTCCGCCCAATCAGTTTCCTGAACAGTGGTCCCTTTATCTAAAAAATCCCGGTTAATTTGTTCTACTACCTTCTCAGATCCAAGAAGACCTTGATAATACTCAATAAAAGCTTTGGCAACCTCTTGTATACCAACTCTGTTCCTGCCTTGAGTATCATTGATAGAACCTATAACCTGTTGTAATCTTCTCTCTTTTAGCCGTGAGTGAAAATAAGTGGTAGAATCATCCCCAAAAGCCAGGTTTTCCATCTTCGCTCTTTGATTTAGTATACTTAATTCTGCTTTTTTGAGCTCTTTATACTTAGACAACAAACAATGCTCCTGCACTATAAGTTCAGCAGACAGTGGCTGCCGTTGCAATCTCATTTGACATTCCTCAACCTCCTTTTTAACTTGAGCGATTCTGACCCCAACATTAGAATAACTTTGCTTATGCATGTTTTTAAGAGCTTCCTTAACATTCTTTAATTTTGCAAACAATCTATACCCGGCAGTTCCATATTCCTTTTTCCCCCATGCTTTAGCTACAGTTTCCTGGTATTGAGGATGATGAACCCAACAATTCAAGAAACTGAATCTTTTAGGCTTAAATTCCTGCTCAAAAACTGTAACAAGAACAGGAGAGTGGTCGGAGACTCCTGCAGGTAAGTATTGTACATTAGAGTTAGGAGATATAGTAGCCCAATGGAGATTGATTAGGGCCCTATCCAATTTTGTCCAAACTCTAGTAGTAGGATCCTGGTTGTTAGTCCATGTAAACTCACAGCCTTGCCCAGCCATTTCCTGCAACCCACATGTCCCGAGACATTTATTAAACGCTTCCATATCCATAATATCAGGTGTTGTTCCTCCGATCTTTTCCCCTTTCATAGCCATTTCATATCCATAATATTATTATTAATACTTACTCGGTAATATAATAATATTAATATTATTAATTTTATAATTAATAATTAATAATTAATAATAATTATAATAATATTAGTATTATTATTATTAATACTTACTCCGTCATATTTATAATAATAATAATATTATTAATTAATATTATTAATTATTTAATTAATTTAATTAATTTTATTTTTATTATAATTAATAATAATAATAATAATTAATTATTATTAATAATTAATATTAATTTTTATATTAAAATTAATATTAATTAATTTATTAAAATTAATATTATTAATTTTTTTTTGTTTTTTTAAGATCGATATTATTATTATTATTATAATTAATAATAATAATAATATTAACATTAATAATAATTAATATTTATAATAATATTAATATTAACATTAATATTATTCTTATTATTATTAATTAATATTAATTAATTAATTAATTAATTTTATTTTTATTTTTATTTTTATAATTATTAATAATATTATTATTAATAAATAATAATAATAATAATAATAATTCTATTATTTATTACTTTTATTACTTTTATTAATTATTAATTATTTTATTATTATTATTATTATTATTATTATTAATTATAATCATTATTATTAATTAATATTAATTTTAATTTTAATATTAAAATTAATATTAATTTATTATTATTATTATTATTATAATTAATAATATTAATAATATTAACATTAATAATACTTCATATTTATAATAATATTAATATTAATAATAATATTATTATTAATTAATTAATATTAATATTAATTAATTAATTAATTTTATTATTATTATAATTATTTTATAAATAATAATATTATTATTGTTAAATAATAATAAATATTTATAATTACTTAATATTTATAAATCATAATAATAATATTTCTATTATTTATTACTTTTATTAATTATTTTATTATTATTATTATTACTACTACTACTATTATTATTTGTCATTAATAATAATATTTAGTATTATAATAATAATAATAATAATAATAATAATAATAATAATAATAATAATAATAATAATAATAAGCCTCTCTCTAGAGGAAGACTCCTCTCGCCATCTTTACCGGAAATGCGATGACATCGACGGCGCCACGAGGTAGGGGACGAGGGAGACCTCGGAAAGTGGCACGGGAAAGCTCGCGATCTCATCAGCTCAACCGGGACTTTGAAAGTCAATCTACTAGTACACAATCGGATGACTTAGAGGACGACTTGAATCCTAAGAAGCAGGGGAAGAACGTGATTAATGAATTAATTGATTTTGCTCTACAATCGGCAATCCGTTTGACAGGAGATGTCGGAACCTCGAGTGCTAAGAATGGAATTCCTGTTACTACGGAACAACCGGTCATCAGGAATTCTGAGAAGACAGATGGACCTCTGGATACGACGGAACAGCCGGTCATCCAGATGTCAGGGGGGATTAAAAAAGTTCTCGGTGCAACGGAACAACCGGTCACCTTGAACTCAAGTACTTCAACTGGGACGAGAAGCCATGGGAAAGAGGGGAAGATTCAGAGTACAACGGAACAGCCGGTCACTCTGAATTCTCATGCTCCGGGGGCTCCCTCTGCTACCTGGGCAGGGCGTATGAAGAATGCGAAAGCAGGTATGGGACTTTACTTTGATGAATATTGGGCTGCATCTGAGGAAATTACCATTGATTATGAGGATTTTGAGGATGAATTGTTGGTTTGGAGGCATGCTTTAATGGGTCATGTTATTGGTGCCCGTCCAACTATGAAAAAAATGTTAGAATTTGCTGCTACTAACTGGAATCATATCTTGCCGTCGACAGTACAATATTTTAAAAAAGGTGGTTTTCTTTTCGATTCAAGAGTAAGGAGGATATGGAGGGTGTTTTGAAGGGTGGACCTCGGCAAGTAGGGCCTCATACGCTTATTCTAAAGCAATGGAGTCCATCTTTCTCGCTTGAGATGGAGAAACTTGTAGTTGTCCCGACATGGATTTTGTTTCCTGATCTGGACCCTTATTTGTGGACGGAATCTGTTCTTAGCAAGATGGCAAGCAAAATTGGTAAGCCGATGTTTGCAAACACTATGACCACCTTCAAGGAACGGCTGTCCTTTGCTCGTGTTATGGTTGAAGTTGACGTCTCGCAGGAACTGCCTGATGAAGTGGTGATTAATATCCCAATCTTGGGGAAATCTATGCAAAGAGTTACTTATGAATGACTTCCTCATTTTTGTCATGGTTGTGGTAAATTAGGACATCTAAAGACCACCTGTAACCTAGAGAAGAGGAAGGCAAAACAGATGACTAGTCAGACTAGATTTACTCCTATCAAGAAAGATGCAGCAGCTGGAAATATGATCTCACAGGAGGCAGGCATCTTGGACAAAGAAGGAATGGATATCAATTCGAAGTGCACAAATGCGAAATCATTGAATGTGACTCTGGATAGTTTGGGCTCTCATTTGCTTTTACTTACACCAGGTGGAGATGGCCTGGATTCCAACTTGAAGCCAACACCAGATGAATTGGGGGAAGATACTAATCATGACCTCAGCATGGTAGAGGCTTCAGGTAAGCAAAGGGGAGGTAACAAGGAAAGCCTGGTGCCTGAATCAACTCAGCTGGATGAAACAGGAGCTGAGACTGGACAACACTCTAAGGGGGAATTTGTGATTGTGACAAAGAAATCAGGCGCAAAACAACCTTTTGGTTATCAGATGAATAAAGAGGCAAAAGTAAAGTTGGTGAACTCAAATAGATATGATATTTTACAGGAGAAGGAGGAAGGGTTAATTGGAGGAAATGAAGCCCCACCTGACTCATCTAAATGAAGCTAGCTACATGGAATATTAGAGGGGGGAATGAGGAAATAAAGCAGAATGCTGTTTTAGGTCTGCTCAGGCGTAATAATATAGATGTTTTGGGGTTGCTTGAAACAAGAATTAAAGAAGGAAAATCTAACCGAGTTATTACTGGTAAATTGAAAAATGATAAGGTAGAATGTAATTATGCTCATCATTACAATGGGCGTATATGGTTGATTTGGAATGCAATTACAGTAAGGGTGACAATTCTGCTCACTACTGATCAGCTTATTCATTGTTCTATATTTCATTATGGAACTAGATGTGAGCTGCTGTTTACTGTTATTTATGGGCTTAATGATGGAGAAGGAAGGAGAGCCCTTTGGAAGGATCTTTGCACCATCAATAGTTTGGGTAACTGGATCATTTCTGGAGATTTTAATATTGTTCGAAATGTGAATGAGAAGATTGGGGGATCTCTCCCGGAGGATAATGATATGAATGACTTTAATAACTGTATGGTTGATAATGGGTTACAAGAACTTCACCACCAGGGTTATGAATTCACTTGGACCAATAAACATGATGCTAATACGAGAATATGGTCTAGGTTAGACAGGGTTTTAGTAAATGGAACATGGATTAATTCATTTCCAACTTCCTTTGCCTCTGTCCTGCACCCTGGTATATCTGATCATACGCCCTTGGTTGTTTCAATACTAAGTGAAGATAGAGGGAAACCTAGGTTTAGTTTCCTTAATTGTTGGACTCTTAGTCCTTTATATCTTGGTGTGGTGGATGAAGCGTGGAGGCAGGATGTTAGGGGAACACATGGATACCAGCTTTTTAGTAAGATGAAAAGAGCTAAGGAAGCTTTAAAGAGGATGCATCTAGGTAGCTTCTCTAGCATACATTGCAGGATCATTGAAGTTGGAAAACTTATTGAGGTTTGCCAAGATGATCTTCATAAGAACCCTTTTTCTCAGAGTCATATTGACTTGGAAAAGGATTTGCTACAAAAGCATAAGACACTTTGTGAAGCTGAAATAAGTATTCTTAGACAAAGATCTAAAATGGATAACATTATAATGAGTGATGAATCTACCAAATTCTTTCACTCTAGGCTCAAAGAGCGACGACAACAGCAGACTATTGGAGCAATTGTGGATAGACATGGCCAATATCAAGAGGGATTGCATAATGTTGCTCAAAGCTTTATTGATTACTATAAGGATTTGCTTGGTACTAATAAGATGGTACAAGATATTGATTTAGATTTGATAAGAATTGGCCCGTTAGTGCATCAGGAGAAATGGGCAGCCTTGCTCAGGATGCCTACTGAGGATGAAATAAGGCAATGTGTTTTCTCTATAGGATCTGACAGAAGCCCTGGGCCGGACGGATTCTCGTCTGAATTTTTCAAAGCTTCATGGTTAACTGTCAAAGGAGATTTCTGTTTAGCTGTAAAAGAATTTTTCATTAAAGGGAAAATGATTAAGCAAGCTAACACAACAATTATTTCTTTGATCCCTAAGAAGGAGGTGTGTCAATCTGTGCTCGACTTCAGACCTATTTCTTGCTGCTCAGTTTTATATAAAGTCGTTAGTAAGATTTTAGTCTTACGAATTCAGGGAGTGTTGGAGGATATTATAGGTCTTGAACAGGTTGCTTTTGTTCCTGGGAGAAGCATCCATGCCAATATAGCTATGTCTCAGTCTCTTATAAAGAACTATGGGAGAGCTTATCTTACTCCTAGATGCCTTATGAAGATAGATCTGCGCAAAGCGTTTGACTCCCTTCAATGGCTTTTTATAGAGAAGATGCTTTTTGCCCTTTGTAGACACCCACATTTTGACCGTCAGGTGTATATAATAGTTCCCGCCAAATACCCGATGATGATTGGACGTAAACGTGCTTTGATGGACTCGGATATGGGCTCGTAATCATGGACACTTGGTTTAGACTTATTACGGAGTACAGATCTTACAAAACCAACCTCAAATCCAGGCCCAGTGGGTCGTTTCGAGTCAAATAAGACTGATTTGGGTCGATTCCGACACCATGGGTAAAACCGTCTTTTAGCGACCGAGTCAAAACCCGGTCAAAGATTTTCCCGAGACACGTGAGTCAGCCGTGACACGTCACACGGCTGATTCTTACCCAAACTCTACAAAAAAATCAGCTTCACAAAATAATAAACAATTCCGTTTAAAGTAGAATTCGATCTCAAGTAGGAATCCTATTCGAAGACCGATTCAAACACTCGACCGAGTGCAAATACTCGGCCAACACACCCCCAACCAGCCGAGATACCCTTTTCTTCTTGGCCAAGAAAGCGGAATTCTCATGCTTCTCAAAACTCCTACGTTTCCTATCCTAAGCGGTATTCAAACTCTCCTAAGCCAAGGTCGGGAATTCCTATAAATAGGACCTCCCATCCAACAACATAACACATCACAACATCGTAAAAACATCATATCACACCAAAAAAACAGCCTCATAACACGATTTTCATACATCCTCGATAGCTAGCAAATCCCGACACCTTTCCGAAGTCTCGAAATACCGACGAAGCCACCCCAACGTCCGGCCAAACCCGACGTCCACCCACCCATCCAAACCGACACCCTAAACTCATCCTCATCATCTCGACGCTCCTAAGTTTAAGCCACTTTCCGACGAGCCTTATCTCGAGAAAACAAAGCATGTAGGTTGAGGGTGTAAATCAAACCCGTTTCTCCTTCTTCTCTTCTCTTCTTCTCGTTTTTTATGGGTCTTTTCGTCGGTCTTTTTCTATTTTTCTAATATCGATATTATTAAAAAAAAAACTATTTTTATATATCGAACATTCTTAAAAATATGATATCGATTCTCTATAATCGAATATTGTATCGAAAAGAATTATATTAAGCTTTTGACGATATCGTTACATCTTTTCGTTCAAAACCCCTTTTTACAACTTTTCATTCAAAAAAAACTTTTTTTCAAAACCTTTTTCTAAAACCATTCCGACTATTCGATATCGATTTCATAATCGAATATTGAATACAACGAATATCGAAAATATAAACCGAGTATAAATTAATCCATATTTGTACGCGATTTATAAAAATCAACGATTTTTTGACAATAAAAAAACGGGCCGGCAACCCGGATCGGTTTTTTTTTTATTTAGGTTTTCGTTCGTTTATTATTATTTATTTTACGAAACAATTTCTAAATTTATATCCTTTCTAAAACTATTCCAAATATTCGATATTAATTTCATAGTCAACTATCGAATATAGCGAATATCGAGAATATTAAGTTGAGTACGAATTATGCAATATTCGAACGCGATTTAATCGAAAATTTTCCAAAAACCGCTTCCGAAACAGGCTGCCACGCGACTCGCCGGCGTCCCGGGCGAGCCGCGCGGCCGGCTGCCGTGACCCGTCTTTTCTTCGTTTTTTTATATTATTTTTCGAACTTCGTTTTTTATACAAAACAACGTTTTAGCAATATTTTTCAGATTTCGATTAATATTTATTTTCTCGATTTCATATATTTATTTGCTATATTATTATTCAATCGTTACTAACTCGTTTTCTCGTGTTTGTAGCAATTTATTTTTCCTATTTCTCTTTTTATCGTTTTATTAGACTAAAACGAATTCACATGCTAAAATAACTTTGACGTTATTAGTTTAACATGCATTAAACGACCTAGCAACCCATTTATTTATTTTTCCTCACATGTCTTAGGAAAATAATCTCTGCATATCATTCAATCGTCGAACTAACGCGTGTACACAAAACCGAACGATATCTTAGTAAAGGCCGCTAAGTGCGGGCGGGGTTGGGTGTTCTCAATGAACTTCTCAACACGTACCCTCACCCCTTACTCAGAACCGTGGTTTCCGGATGTCCGAAACCATTGGCAACGAGAGTCATTCAATATACGATTAACCGCGCAAGTCGGCATCGGTATCGAAATGCTAAGGGACGAACCCGATAAACTCTGACATGGGAAATGGGCCATGTTTTAAATATGGCCCACTACTACATAGAGTGGGTTCGAATGGTTCCGAATAACCATAAAATTCGGTGGCGACTCCTACTTCGATTTAAAATTCTATTCGATCCATCTCATATGGAAATTCAATCGTCTCCCCAAACCCGCGCGTCGCCGCGTCGGGGTGGACCTATGTCATGTCCACAATTTGGCGACTCCGCTAGGGACTAACTGATGTGTCACTTACCATCGGCATCCTCAGGGTGAGACTCGAAAAGAAATCGTTCGATTAGTAATGTACACGTTTTAGTTCAATGGTTCATGCATAACCACGTTCTATCCCGGGCCGGTTACTTGTGACCGACGTCCCACTATACCACGGTGCATTCCCACTCGGGTGCACTAAAGACTTCGATGACGGAACTCGCATGGGTTTTACGGCAGATTCTAAGACCAACTCGGCTTAGGAGGACCGTCCTGATTTGCGAGAATGCGATCGTTGTTGGTATAGACCCTATTCGACCGACTGAGACTTAGACTAAGAGCATACATGGTGTCGTTATACTGTTTCCATGACTACATGCTACTTGATCTTCTTTGGTCTTTTTCAAAAACCGTCATTTTCAAAAATTTGCATCTTTTCAAACCCATCTACTTTTTTTTCAAAACCCGGAAAGCTACCGAATTTAGGACTTATGATTTTGACTCAAAATAGCCTATTTTTAGCCCGTATGCTGTCCAAACTTTCCAAAAAAAATTCAAAATCTCGGCCCGGTAACCTTTTTTTTCGATTTTTCAAAAAAAATCGGGCCTTCCAATCCGACCTTGCTCGGTTTTCAAATCCAAATTCCCTTTTCAAAACTTTCTTCTTCTTAGGACTTCCCGTATTTAGCAGTGTCGGGTCTTGTCATAAGTTATTAGAATCTATAGCGTCGAAACTCCGTCGATCTTACATCACGAGTTTCTACCCCATCTCAAGTCTGCCTTATTTGTCAAGGCACGGTCCACCTACGTAGGACAAACTTCTACAAAGGGAAGCCCATTTACACAATCGAGTCCAAAGTCTGGGGATTTCACACACGGATCTTTCTTCGAACGGGACTAGGCCCACTTTGCCAAAACCCAGGGAGAGTCCACCATCCACGAGTCACCCGTCTAGGAGTCGGTCTTCAGTCCCACTCGGGGGTTACCCTTTAGCGGGGCGATCAACCGTGTTTGCTCTAATGATCAGGTCTTACACGTGTTGGCTCACGTACCCCACTTTCAAGTCACTTAGATGTCGCACCATTTGAGTCCTATCAAAGTCTTTAGTCTCACTCGGGGGCTGTCCTCCACCCGAGCAGTCAACCACCGTCACCTTAAGGGGTACCCTACGTTCATCCTGCACCGTCGTCCTTATGATGCCTTCTTCGTGTCGTACCTATGCTACGAATACTCGAGTCACCTAGGGTTAGGTCACCACGGTTGGTCCAAGCACGCGACGCGGTCAAACACGGTTGCCCCATTTTCGGACTCGCCCTCATACACCGTCCGAGTCTCATGGTCGAGTCCAAGCCAGGGTCGTTACCTCGTCTAGATCAACGTTCGAGTATCCCGGTCCAAGAGTCTTTGTCGACCCGTCACCCCGGGCCGGGTCTAGTTTGACTCCCTCTCTTGCACTTGCGCAAAGCCGAGTTTAGGCGAGTCGTGGCACCCATCTTTCTCTCCAATCAAAGACCTTACCAAAAAAAAACAACCAACCGAGCGTCCGAGTCTGGATTTGATTCAAGTCTAAGTCTGAGTTCGAGTCTAGGATACCCTACATCCTCATTTCCAAATCAAAGTCAGAGTCAAAGTCAGTTGTATTCTGTCCTCTTTTTTCAAAATTCAATAAAATCAGCTTTTCTATTTCTCATACATACTTTCCTTATGTGTTTCCGAGAACATGATGAACACCATCATACACTGTGAGCACACGCACGTGACTATTATAGGCACATCTACAATGACTGCAGGAAACCGAGCCCGTGTTTTCCTTTTACCTATTCCATGTCTGGTATAGAAAGCCACATAACTACCCGTAGCAGGAGCATATCGAATCCTATGACAAATCTGGGTAGTCTTCTAGTTTGGGTTCAAGACGGGAGGCAAGCCCACTTCCCACAATAAACACCCATCCAATAAGACTAGCCAGTCCCTACCTTAGGTGTTAGTCTGACCGACAAAAAAAAGCTGGACAAAAAAATCAAAAGTCCAAGAGAAAAAAGCAAAAGGCCAAAACAAAAAAGCTGGCCATGATCAAAAAAGAATTATCAACATCTCTCGACCAGACATGGTCAACTCAAATGAAGAATCCCATGACCGGGGCTAAGAGGTCAACCCAAATAATTCAAAAACCCATGACCGTGAAACGGTCAATTCAAAAATTATCAATACCCATACCATCCAATAGGGGAGAGACAGTCAAGCTGGTCAGCTAACACCACATCTAGCTTTCCCACATTACAACCCTCAAGACCTTCTCGAGACCTAGGCTAGAGACAGCCCAGAATTTTGAGGATTCAAGCTCCATAGGATACACCCTAACCTTTAAGGCCAGACATGGAAACCAGATCCCGCATTATCAACCTGCCCGATCGAAGTTCGAACCATTCTACTCGATTTCCTCTTTACATAACAAAATTCACAATCACCATACAAAGACCCGAGAGCAAAACTCGTCAAATCCCCCCGAGAGCAAAACTCGTCAAACCCCCCCGAGAGCAAAACTCGTTAAAATGCCCGAGAGCAAAACTCATCAAATCCCCGAGAACAGAACTCGTTAAAATCCCCGAGAGCAGAACTCGTTAAAATCTCATCCCAATTCTCCTCATTTAAACCAGTTACCAGCCCCAAACACGGGAACTCAACTTGCAGTCGGCATAGAACATGCCCAAATAGTTCACACCACCTCTGGGGGCTACCCCGGAGAACGCTCGACATCACTGGGAATGCACCTAGCCTACACCATCGCTGTGGCTAGTTACACACAAAGCCCTAGTAAACTAGGCACCATTATATATCTTTCACATCACTGAACTACGGCTTGGTTTGATTTCACTAACACGTGAATACGTAGGCAACCTTTCAACAGAGGCACAACCACCCACATTGACACACATTCAAAAAGCGCCATCATTCCGGTCACGACACCATCATGTTCTCAACAGCTAGCTTTGTCGTCCTGGGGGCTTCTCTTAGGTAGAAAACCTCCATCTAATCGCAAAATCCAAATAAATTCAAAAAATCTAGCCTCCTTTCTATAGTGTGTCCTAGTACTCGGCTTAGTCAAAGACGAGAATCTGTCAGGACTCGGAGCAATACCCACTTTGGAAATGTCCCAAAAATCAAAAATTCAAAAGGAGCACTAGACTACAGCATTGTTACTGCTAAAACAGTCTCATTACAGACTACTGCAATTCCCCTATAGCAGATCGTTCCCATTTCGATGTTCGACTGTGTTGCCGCTCGCCTAGGCTACGGAATAGCGCAACTTAAGTGTCTTGTCATCTTAGGTGGCCTACCCCCTACCGATTCACGGTCTAACCCTTAGAGAGTCAAAGTCGTGTCTGTCAACTCGTCCTCTCGCGTCCAGAGTCGGGTCTGTCGGTATATCTCTCTCTTCAAATTCTCATTTTAAAATTCGCAAAACTTAGCCATTTGAGAAAATCCCTTTCCTAGTCACCACGGGAATAGGAATTTTTATCACACTTCATCTAGGCATACAGGCCTAACCAGAGACTTTAGGAGTCCGTGTCAGAATCGGATTAGGAATCAAGTCATCCCAAGCATTCTAATTTCCAAAAAAAAATCATTTTCTTTCCAAAAAATCAATCAAAAATCATTTCTTCCCCAGCATGAGTCAGTGTTTCGCCTAAATGTTACATGCAATTTGTTATGTATCAACAGACAGGTACCCCAAGACTCCCCGAAGAATTTTCAAAGACTACCCAGTGGAAGGATCATGCAACATTTCTATTAAGGAATCAGGATATATCTGTAAGCAGATACACCCAGAGCTTCCAAGGCAAGCTCCCACGCAATTCCAAGATGGGATGTGTCTGTAAACAGACACACCCAAGACTTTTTAGGAGAAGTCCCCGCGCTATTCCAAGATGGGATGTGTCTGTAAACAGACACACCGAAGACTTTTTAGGAGAAGTCCCCGCGCAATTCTAAGACAGGATGTACCTGTAAACAGGTATACCCATAGCTTCCAAGGCAAGCTCCCGCGACATTATTAACATCAACCCAGGTATGATTTCTATCCTATGGCTGGCGAGCCCTTCACGCAGGTCTAATGGACTATAAACGACCTGATCGGAAGTCTGCCAGGTTTTAATCCTTGATTGACCTGGTAGCTACTCTGACTTTTGCCTTGTCCAAGCCTCAGTCAGAGTGGGGGCTCTGTAGACACCCACATTTTGACCGCCAGGTGTCTATAATAGTTCCCGCCAAACACCCGATGATGATTGGACGTAAACGTGCTTTGATGGACTCGGATATGGGCTCGTAATCATGGACACTTGGTTTAGACTTATTATGGAGTACAAATCTTACAAAACCAACCACAAATCCAGGCCCAGTGGGTCGTTTCGAGTCAAATAAGACTAATTTGGGTCGATTCCGACACCAGGGGTAAAACCGTCTTTTAGCGACCGAGTCAAAACCCGGTCAAAGATTTTCCCGAGACACGTGAGTCAGCCGTGACACCTCACACGGCTGATTCTTACCCAAACTCTACAAAAAAATCAGCTTCACAAAATAATAAACAATTCCGTTTAAAGTAGAATTCGATCTCAAGTAGGAATCCTATTCGAAGACCGATTCAAACACTCGACCGAGTGCAAATACTCGGCCAACACACCCCCAACCAGCCGAGATACCCTTTTCTTCTTGGCCAAGAAAGCGGAATTCTCATGCTTCTCAAAACTCCTACGTTTCCTATCCTAAGCGGTATTCAAACTCTCCTAAGCCAAGGTCGGGAATTCCTATAAATAGGACCTCCCATCCAACAACATAACACATCACAACATCGTAAAAACATCATATCACACCAAAAAAACAGCCTCATAACACGATTTTCATACATCCTCGATAGCTAGCAAATCCCGACACCTTTCCGAAGTCTCGAAATACCGACGAAGCCACCCCAACGTCCGGCCAAACCCGACGTCCACCCACCCATCCAAACCGACACCCTAAACTCATCCTCATCATCTCGACGCTCCTAAGTTTAAGCCACTTTCCGACGAGCCTTATCCCGAGAAAACAAAGCATGTAGGTTGAGGGTGTAAATCAAACCCGTTTCTCCTTCTTCTCTTCTCTTCTTCTCGTTTTTTATGGGTCTTTTCGTCGGTCTTTTTCTATTTTTCTAATATCGATATTATTAAAAAAAACTATTTTTATATATCGAACATTCTTAAAAATATGATATCGATTCTCTATAATCGAATATTGTATCGAAAAGAATTATATTAAGCTTTTGACGATATCGTTACATCTTTTCGTTCAAAACCCCTTTTTACAACTTTTCATTCAAAAAAAACTTTTTTTCAAAACCTTTTTCTAAAACCATTCCGACTATTCGATATCGATTTCATAATCGAATATTGAATACAACGAATATCGAAAATATAAACCGAGTATAAATTAATCCATATTTGTACGCGATTTATAAAAATCAACGATTTTCGACAATAAAAAAACGGGCCGGCAACCCGGATCGGTTTTTTTTTTATTTAGCTTTTCGTTCGTTTATTATTATTTATTTTACGAAACAATTTCTAAATTTATATCCTTTCTAAAACTATTCCAAATATTCGATATTAATTTCATAGTCAACTATCGAATATAACGAATATCGAGAATATTAAGTCGAGTACGAATTATGCAATATTCGAACGCGATTTAATCGAAAATTTTCCAAAAACCGCTTCCGAAACAGGCTGCCACGCGACTCGCCGGCGTCCCGGGCGAGCCGCGCGGCCGGCTGCCGTGACCCGTCTTTTCTTCGTTTTTTTATATTATTTTTCGAACTTCGTTTTTTATACAAAACAACGTTTTAGCAATATTTTTCAGATTTCGATTAATATTTATTTTCTCGATTTTATATATTTATTTGCTATATTATTATTCAATCGTTACTAACTCGTTTTCTCGTGTTTGTAGCAATTTATTTTTCCTATTTCTCTTTTTATCGTTTTATTAGACTAAAACGAATTTACATGCTAAAATAACTTTGACGTTATTAGTTTAACATGCATTAAACGACCTAGCAACCCATTTATTTATTTTTCCTCACATGTCTTAGGAAAATAATCTCTGCATATCATTCAATCGTCGAACTAACGCGTGTACACAAAACCGAACGATATCTTAGTAAAGGCCGCTAAGTGCGGGCGGGGTTGGGTGTTCTCAATGAACTTCTCAACACGTACCCTCACCCCTTACTCAGAACCGTGGTTTCCGGATGTCCGAAACCATTGGCAACGAGAGTCATTCAATATACGATTAACCGCGCAAGTCGGCATCGGTATCGAAATGCTAAGGGACGAACCCGATAAACTCTGACATCGGAAATGGGCCATGTTTTAAATATGGCCCACTACGACATAGAGTGGGTTCGAATGGTTCCGAATAACCATAAAATTCGGTGGCGACTCCTACTTCGATTTAAAATTCTATTCGATCCATCTCATATGGAAATTCAATCGTCTCCCCAAACCCGCGCGTCGCCGCGTCGGGGTGGACCTATGTCATGTCCACACCCTTAATTTTTCCCCACAGTTTGTTAGTTGGATCATGTCTTGCATTACTGGTTCCTGGTTTATGCTTAAGATAAATGGTATTGCTCATGGGTTTTTCAAAGGAAGAAGTGGCCTCAGGCAAGGGGCCTTATCTTTTTGTCTTATGTATGGAGGTGCTCTCGAGAAGATTACGGCAGATCAATTCGCAAGCTTCGGTCTCATATCATCCCAAATGTTGCCAGGTATAATTGAACCATTTAGTCTTTGCTGACGATTTAATGGTTTTCATGAGGGGGGACTGTCCATCCGTAGCTGCGGTAATGGAGGCTCTTAATTCTTTTTCTCTGGAATCCGGGCTTCATGCTAATTGCGAGAAGACTAACATATTTTTTGGCGGTGTTTCAATTGAGGTACAAGAGCTTATTTTAGCTCAAACTAGATTCTCTGTGGGTTGCTTTCCTTGGCGATACTTGGGGCTTCCTCTTAATTCTGTTAATAATAGAAAGGGGGAATATCAGGTTCTTATTAGCAAAATTGGTAGTTTGATTCATAAATGGTCTTCTACTTTTCTATCCTACGCGGGCAGACTGCAGTTACTTAGTTCTGTTATTTTTGGGCTTACAAATTATTGGTGTTCCAATGCTATATTTCCTATTAATGTGATTAAGAAAATTGATCAGTTGAGTCTCCGATTCTTCTGGTCTGGAGATGGGGAGAAAGTCAGGATGGTTTTCAAGGGGTGGGATACAATATGTGCTCCTTGGAATGAGGGTGGATTCAACATCAAGCATCTATTGTACTGGATTAAGGCGCTTATGGCACGCTGGTTGTGGTTGCTCATTACAGCAAAGGGTGGACTTTGGGAACAATGGCATAAACACTATGTTCTGAAGCGTAGAAGCATTTGGGATATTAATAAGTCTGAAACTTTTAATGCAACTTTCAATGGAATTTTGAGTGTTAGAGATGAAATCTTGCAAGGTACACGGGATCAGGGAGAGGCTGAAAGTCTACTACTCAGTTGGACTGCAGGTGGATCATACAATGTTGGGGCCGCGTATGATTGGTTTAGGGGGAAACGCCCTACAATCTCTTGGTTGAAAGGCATAAATTTCACAACTATCACTCCAAAGCATAAACTCTTCATTACGCTTGCAGGATCGAAAACTCTAGCTACCCATGACAACATGAAGAGAAGAGGCCTTCAATTTGTGAGCAGATGCGTGCTCTGTTTGAAGGAGGAGGAAATTGCTATGCATCTTTTCTTTTGCTGTTCATTTTCTTGGCAAATTTGGCAACACTTACTCTGCTGGATGCAGATAACTGGAAGGAGTAATCATCTTATAAGGGAGCTTAAATGGTGTGCTCGACGAGGGAAACGAAGGCATTGGAAGCATCAATGGTATTGTAGTAGTCTCGCAGCTGCAGTATACTCTATTTGGACTGAACGTAATGCACGCACATTTGAGGAAAAATATCATTCGATAGATAGTATTGTAAAGAAGGTCAAATTTGATATCTACACTAGATTAAGGGGAAGGGGAATTGATATTAGTGTGAGGAGTTTGATGTAATTAGGGAACCTCATTCTCATATTGGACTATCTTTTGTAAGATCTCTATTCTTATTATATTAATAAGATGTACCTTTCTTGCAAAAAAAAATTAAAATAATAATAATAATAATAAGAACAACAATTATTGTAAATTATTATTATTATTATTATTATTATTATTATTATTAGGGTTATTTAACAGGAATAATACCAACTTTGGGTGTTATTCCATCAATAAAACCAACTTCAATTAATACGGGAATAAAAGCAAGTTTGAGTCATGTTACACGAGAATGAAATTGGTTCTTAAATGACCGGCTGAAGTCGGTTTTGTGGGTCCCATGCTATTAATTAACACTCCCATCTTCATCTTCTTCGTGCTATTAATCTTCATTGCCCTAAATCTTCTTCATTGCCCTAAATCAAATTCTCTCTCCTAAACCATCCTTTCTCCAAATCCATGGATAACTCATCAATTTCATGTTCTTCGAGTTCATTGGGATTGAAAGTTTTCTGCAACCACAAGTTACGGGCAGTGATTAGGACTATCAAGAAGGGAGAAAATGTTGGGAAGAATACTTAAAACCCCAAATACCCCAGAAAAATCAAAAACCTAAAGTGAAACCCAGAAAAATCGAAAAAATCGAAAACTCTAATTTCAACCCAGAAAAATCGATTTAGGGTAAATGAAAAAAACACTGACCGTTGACATTTTCGAACCGCGAGATTGAGGAATAAACTTCACTATACCCCTGAAATTGATTTTCGACAAAATTAATGACATACCTTCGACCAAATTTGAAAAAAAATTGAGAAAGAAAAAAAATTAAAAGTTCAGTAAAAATTACCTCGACGAACGGATGAATGATCGATGAAGATGAAGTTTAATCGAGTTATTAATGGGGTAAAAGTGATAAAAGTGGTCTAGGCGGTAGCTCGTGTAATATGACTCAAACCTGGTGACAAGTCACTTGACTAAAGTCAAAGTCCAAGTCCAAACCCACACATCCCCATTCCACCACAAGTAATAACAATAGGAAGGAGGAAGATTATAAATATCAACTCTTCCTCCTATTTTTCCAATGTGGGATAACACTACAAAGGAAGCTAAAAAATACCCAAGCTTTGTCAACGTGAGATAAATCTCATTTTCACCTTATTTTTTCCTTATTTTCTCAATGTGGTACAACAAGTAAGAGAGCTTCTTTTGAAACATATAACCGAGCCACTAAATGGCGATGTGGGATACTTATCCAACAAATATCACTTGCTATTAATTTGTTTGAAAAAAAAATTATAGCTCGGTGAAGCTCAATTTGAATACCATTACGGTGCGTGGCATCCCTAGTCCTCTCATTTTGCTTGCTAATGAATATTACTCCGTACTCTCTCTGTTTTTTAATATAAGTCATTCTCACTTTTCGAGACAACCCTTTCTCTCTTCAATATCTCTCCCAACATAAGAAAAAATACTATGAAATGTATACTCATTTGAAAGCTCTTTTCGTAAGAAATTTTATGGTGCACTTTTAAAAATTTTTGGAATAATATATTTACATAAAAATTAAAGTCAAAGTCTCACCTCGAAAAAACAAAACGTCATATAAAAAAATACGGAGGGAGTATGATTTAGTCTTAAAACACAGAAATTCCTCAACGTAATAATGATTAAATTGTTGCTAATTCTAATGATGAAATTCGTTACTTCAACGTTGCGGGAAACTTTATTTATCTTAACAAAAGAATACAATTAGTGGCATATAAAGACTTATTATTCTAATACAGGAACGAAGAACAAATTAAATAGACATCATCGTATGTAAATTATAAATACAGGATCATCATCATGTATCATTAGTTCAAATAGATATGAGTGGTCTTAATTTAATTAAGATCCGGTGGAGAATTTGGATTGTAGGTACTTGACAAGGCCGGCATCAAGTTGGAACGCCTTGGAAAGAACATCGACTGAGATGAGTGGGTCGGAACCAAATACAGCATTAGGAATAGTCACCAATCCCGGGTTTTGGCTACTCAACCCCGAGAAAGCAACGGCTGGGGTGTTGCCGATGTTGAGTTGGAAGTGAATGAGACCCTGTGGGAACACAAACACGTCTCCCTTGTTAAGCACCTTTGTGAACAGCTTGTTGCTGCCATCGGGCTGGTTAGAGGTCACAAATCCGACATGGATGGTACCCTCCATGACAGTGAACACCTCTGTGGCACGAGGGTGGGTGTGGGGTGATATGAGCCCGTGTGGTGCGAAGTCTAGCCTCGCAACTGACACGCCCAGGGTGTTGAGCCCGGCTAATGTTGGTGGGTTGACTAGGGTCACACCTGATCCTTGACTGTTTAGCTTGGCTGGAACGTCTAGCCCTTTGAACACAAAATCTTCGGCTGTTACTTCCATCGGATTCTTGCAAAGGAGTCCGTTTACAAATACTGCAATAATAATAATAATAATACGTTAGTGATTGTTACGGTCTCCTGGCCTAATCTAATTAAGATTGAAAGAAAACTAACATTATTATCGACTGATGTTACGTACCTGCGTTATTAGGTTCAGTTGTTGCGACGCAAAAGTCTTGTAGCTGGGATGGGTCAGTGGCATAAGTAGCAGAAATGAGCAAGGCCAAACAAGCCATGACTGAAATCAAACTATTTTGAGGTCCCATTTTTCCCGAAATATTTACTACTTGAGTTGTTTTGGAAGTGAGCAAACTGTAAGATGCAATATTATCGTTGTTTTATAGTAGTTGATAGGATGAAAGGAAAGACATGATCTATCATTTGTATTTATAGTTTTAGATGTTTAACTGTTGAGGAATTGAACCGGTCAATTCTTGCTAATGTTGGCCGCCGGGTCGGTTTTGGTGACAAAGCCAATTGATTTTTATTGATAGGATGTAGGAGTAGTAAAAATGTTGCTCGTAATTACGTTCATTTGTCTAAACACATGACTTGACTCATTCAAAAAGGAAGACCTTGTAATTTGACATTTTTTCTTTGACAATGTAATTTTTGACATTAATACTCCCTCCAATTTTTAATTATCTTTCCATTTGACTTTTTGGTGAAAAATAAGGGTATAAAAATGTGTGGCTCAAAAGATAAGAAGGATGAGAGAGAAATGTAAGGATAATTCTAGACCACATATTGGTGACCCAAAATAGAAATAGAGAAGAAAGAGTGTTTCAGATCAGCCAATAAGGAAACATGGAAGATAAATAAAAATCAGGGGAGTATTACATTATGAAACTACGAGGCTCTCACTAAGGACTTGTTCGACATGCTAAATAACTCTAATTCTAGAAGATTGAGATAAGAAATACTCTCTTCAACTTCTATTATTACGATTTTGGATTGTAATCGCTCTTAAATATTTTGACAACGTTTTCTCCCATAAATTATAACCCATCGTTAAAATCTTTGATGATTGTTATAGTGGTTTTGAACTGTTGAGTTTGACAATTGTAAAATTAACCATAATCCCACAGTTTAGAACAATTTCCTTATTCGTTAAAGAGATACTCTAGTACGTAGTTTAGAACAAAGGATCCTATGGGCGACGAAGAACCATTTCGTTACACATACAAGAAAGGGCGTCGAAGCCGTTTTCGTTGCACAAGAGTATGAGTGACGAAAAACCTATTAAAGTGACGAAATTTTTTGTTGAACAAAATTATTTTCCTTGTAGTGAGTATTGTAAGACTCGGAAATAGAGTAACTAGTGTTAAATTGAGGCTATTTTTTGTCCAAAATCATAAGGAGTATTATCTAGTATAGAATTAGGAAATTATATTACTAGTTTCCTAGTATACAAGTAGATTTGGTATTCTATCTTACCTTACAATACTACGGAGTATAATTATTGGAGTACATGTTTATTTAATACGGAGTAAAAAAATAAAAATCCTTTAGGGCTTGCTTGACAAGCGGATAATGATTCCGGGGGTAATAGAGCAAAAATGAACTAGAAAATGGCGGAGAATAGTGATGATGTTAAGCGGAAATGAAGAAAATGAGGATGATCTAACTTATTTGGAGGGGGTAAGATTACTCCCCTCAACCCGAAGTAATGCATTACTCCCCAATGGAAGTAATTGTTCATCCCTCCTATCTCTTTTAGACAAGAAAATGTCTAACTTTCATTTTAGTTGGTCAGTAACTTTCCTGTAAGTAACCACCTCTTATATGAGAGATCTCATGATAAATTACCGTGAGACGATCTCATACAAATTTTTGTGTTAGTTGTATTACTCCTGAAATCATTACCCCATTCCAAACGCGTCCTTATTATAATTATGTTTTCGTTCGTTTATTATTATTTATTTTACGAAACAATTTCTAAATTTATATCCTTTCTAAAACTATTCCAAATATTCGATATTAATTTCATAGTCAACTATCGAATATAACGAATATCGAGAATATTAAGTTGAGTACGAATTATGCAATATTCGAACGCGATTTAATCGAAAATTTTCCAAAAACCGCTTCCGAAACAGGCTGCCACGCGACTCGCCGGCGTCCCGGGCGAGCCGCGCGGCCGGCTGCCGTGACCCGTCTTTTCTTCGTTTTTTTATATTATTTTTCGAACTTCGTTTTTTATACAAAACAACGTTTTAGCAATATTTTTCAGATTTCGATTAATATTTATTTTCTCGATTTCATATATTTATTTGCTATATTATTATTCAATCGTTACTAACTCGTTTTCTCGTGTTTGTAGCAATTTATTTTTCCTATTTCTCTTTTTATCGTTTTATTAGACTAAAACGAATTCACATGCTAAAATAACTTTGACGTTATTAGTTTAACATGCATTAAACGACCTAGCAACCCATTTATTTATTTTTCCTCACATGTCTTAGGAAAATAATCTCTGCATATCATTCAATCGTCGAACTAACGCGTGTACACAAAACCGAACGATATCTTAGTAAAGGCCGCTAAGTGCGGGCGGGGTTGGGTGTTCTCAATGAACTTCCCAACACGTACCCTCACCCCTTACTCAGAACCGTGGTTTCCGGATGTCCGAAACCATTGGCAACGAGAGTCATTCAATATACGATTAACCGCGCAAGTCGGCATCGGTATCGAAATGCTAAGGGACGAACCCGATAAACTCTGACATGGGAAATGGGCCATGTTTTAAATATGGCCCACTACTACATAGAGTGGGTTCGAATGGTTCCGAATAACCATAAAATTCGGTGGCGACTCCTACTTCGATTTAAAATTCTATTCGATCCATCTCATATGGAAATTCAATCGTCTCCCCAAACCCGCGCGTCGCCGCGTCGGGGTGGACCTATGTCATGTCCACAATTTGGCGACTCCGCTAGGGACTAACTGATGTGTCACTTACCATCGGCATCCTCAGGGTGAGACTCGAAAAGAAATCGTTCGATTAGTAATGTACACGTTTTAGTTCAATGGTTCATGCATAACCACGTTCTATCCCGGGCCGGTTACTTGTGACCGACGTCCCACTATACCACGGTGCATTCCCACTCGGGTGCACTAAAGACTTCGATGGCGGAACTCGCATGGGTTTTACGGCAGATTCTAAGACCAACTCGGCTTAGGAGGACCGTCCTGATTTGCGAGAATGCGATCGTTGTTGGTATAGACCCTATTCGACCGACTGAGACTTAGACTAAGAGCATACATGGTGTCGTTATACTGTTTCCATGACTACATGCTACTTGATCTTCTTTGGTCTTTTTCAAAAACCGTCATTTTCAAAAATTTGCATCTTTTCAAACCCATCTACTTTTTTTTCAAAACCCGGAAAGCTACCGAATTTAGGACTTATGATTTTGACTCAAAATAGCCTATTTTTAGCCCGTATGCTGTCCAAACTTTCCAAAAAAAATTCAAAATCTCGGCCCGGTAACCTTTTTTTTCGATTTTTCAAAAAAAATCGGGCCTTCCAATCCGACCTTGCTCGGTTTTCAAATCCAAATTCCCTTTTCAAAACTTTCTTCTTCTTAGGACTTCCCGTATTTAGCAGTGTCGGGTCTTGTCATAAGTTATTAGAATCTATAGCGTCGAAACTCCGTCGATCTTACATCACGAGTTTCTACCCCATCTCAAGTCTGCCTTATTTGTCAAGGCACGGTCCACCTACGTAGGACAAACTTCTACAAAGGGAAGCCCATTTACACAATCGAGTCCAAAGTCTGGGGATTTCACACACGGATCTTTCTTCGAACGGGACTAGGCCCACTTTGCCAAAACCCAGGGAGAGTCCACCATCCACGAGTCACCCGTCTAGGAGTCGGTCTTCAGTCCCACTCGGGGGCTACCCTTTAGCGGGGCGATCAACCGTGTTTGCTCTAATGATCAGGTCTTACACGTGTTGGCTCACGTACCCCACTTTCAAGTCACTTAGATGTCGCACCATTTGAGTCCTATCAAAGTCTTTAGTCTCACTCGGGGGCTGTCCTCCACCCGAGCAGTCAACCACCGTCACCTTAAGGGGTACCCTACGTTCATCCTGCACCGGCGTCCTTATGATGCCTTCTTCGTGTCGTACCTATGCTACGAATACTCGAGTCACCTAGGGTTAGGTCACCACGGTTGGTCCAAGCACGCGACGCGGTCAAACACGGTTGCCCCATTTTCGGACTCGCCCTCATACACCGTCCGAGTCTCATGGTCGAGTCCAAGCCAGGGTCGTTACCTCGTCTAGATCAACGTTCGAGTATCCCGGTCCAAGAGTCTTTGTCGACCCGTCACCCCGGGCCGGGTCTAGTTTGACTCCCTCTCTTGCACTTGCGCAAAGCCGAGTTTAGGCGAGTCGTGGCACCCATCTTTCTCTCCAATCAAAGACCTTACCAAAAAAAAAACAACCAACCGAGCGTCCGAGTCTGGATTTGATTCAAGTCTAAGTCTGAGTTCGAGTCTAGGATACCCTACATCCTCATTTCCAAATCAAAGTCAGAGTCAAAGTCAGTTGTATTCTGTCCTCTTTTTTCAAAATTCAATAAAATCAGCTTTTCTATTTCTCATACATACTTTCCTTATGTGTTTCCGAGAACATGATGAACACCATCATACACTGTGAGCACACGCACGTGACTATTATAGGCACATCTACAATGACTGCAGGAAACCGAGCCCGTGTTTTCCTTTTACCTATTCCATGTCTGGTATAGAAAGCCACATAACTACCCGTAGCAGGAGCATATCGAATCCTATGACAAATCTGGGTAGTCTTCTAGTTTGGGTTCAAGACGGGAGGCAAGCCCACTTCCCACAATAAACACCCATCCAATAAGACTAGCCAGTCCCTACCTTAGGTGTTAGTCTGACCGACAAAAAAAAGCTGGACAAAAAAATCAAAAGTCCAAGAGAAAAAAGCAAAAGGCCAAAACAAAAAAGCTGGCCATGATCAAAAAAGAATTATCAACATCTCTCGACCAGACATGGTCAACTCAAATGAAGAATCCCATGACCGGGGCTAAGAGGTCAACCCAAATAATTCAAAAACCCATGACCGTGAAACGGTCAATTCAAAAATTATCAATACCCATACCATCCAATAGGGGAGAGACAGTCAAGCTGGTCAGCTAACACCACATCTAGCTTTCCCACATTACAACCCTCAAGACCTTCTCGAGACCTAGGCTAGAGACAGCCCAGAATTTTGAGGATTCAAGCTCCATAGGATACACCCTAACCTTTAAGGCCAGACATGGAAACCAGATCCCGCATTATCAACCTGCCCGATCGAAGTTCGAACCATTCTACTCGACTTCCTCTTTACATAACAAAATTCACAATCACCATACAAAGACCCGAGAGCAAAACTCGTCAAATCCCCCCGAGAGCAAAACTCGTCAAACCCCCCCGAGAGCAAAACTCGTTAAAATGCCCGAGAGCAAAACTCATCAAATCCCCGAGAACAGAACTCGTTAAAATCCCCGAGAGCAGAACTCGTTAAAATCTCATCCCAATTCTCCTCATTTAAACCAGTTACCAGCCCCAAACACGGGAACTCAACTTGCAGTCGGCATAGAACATGCCCAAATAGTTCACACCACCTCTGGGGGCTACCCCGGAGAACGCTCGACATCACTGGGAATGCACCTAGCCTACACCATCGCTGTGGCTAGTTACACACAAAGCCCTAGTAAACTAGGCACCATTATATATCTTTCACATCACTGAACTACGGCTTGGTTTGATTTCACTAACACGTGAATACGTAGGCAACCTTTCAACAGAGGCACAACCACCCACATTGACACACATTCAAAAAGCGCCATCATTCCGGTCACGACACCATCATGTTCTCAACAGCTAGCTTTGTCGTCCTGGGGGCTTCTCTTAGGTAGAAAACCTCCATCTAATCGCAAAATCCAAATAAATTCAAAAAATCTAGCCTCCTTTCTATAGTGTGTCCTAGTACTCGGCTTAGTCAAAGACGAGAATCTGTCAGGACTCGGAGCAATACCCACTTTGGAAATGTCCCAAAAATCAAAAATTCAAAAGGAGCACTAGACTACAGCATTGTTACTGCTAAAACAGTCTCATTACAGACTACTGCAATTCCCCTATAGCAGATCGTTCCCATTTCGATGTTCGACTGTGTTGCCGCTCGCCTAGGCTACGGAATAGCGCAACTTAAGTGTCTTGTCATCTTAGGTGGCCTACCCCCTACCGATTCACGGTCTAACCCTTAGAGAGTCAAAGTCGTGTCTGTCAACTCGTCCTCTCGCGTCCAGAGTCGGGTCTGTCGGTATATCTCTCTCTTCAAATTCTCATTTTAAAATTCGCAAAACTTAGCCATTTGAGAAAATCCCTTTCCTAGTCACCACGGGAATAGGAATTTTTATCACACTTCATCTAGGCATACAGGCCTAACCAGAGACTTTAGGAGTCCGTGTCAGAATCGGATTAGGAATCAAGTCATCCCAAGCATTCTAATTTCCAAAAAAAAATCATTTTCTTTCCAAAAAATCAATCAAAAATCATTTCTTCCCCAGCATGAGTCAGTGTTTCGCCTAAATGTTACATGCAATTTGTTATGTATCAACAGACAGGTACCCCAAGACTCCCCGAAGAATTTTCAAAGACTACCCAGTGGAAGGATCATGCAACATTTCTATTAAGGAATCAGGATATATCTGTAAGCAGATACACCCAGAGCTTCCAAGGCAAGCTCCCACGCAATTCCAAGATGGGATGTGTCTGTAAACAGACACACCCAAGACTTTTTAGGAGAAGTCCCCGCGCTATTCCAAGATGGGATGTGTCTGTAAACAGACACACCGAAGACTTTTTAGGAGAAGTCCCCGCGCAATTCTAAGACAGGATGTACCTGTAAACAGGTATACCCATAGCTTCCAAGGCAAGCTCCCGCGACATTATTAACATCAACCCAGGTATGATTTCTATCCTATGGCTGGCGAGCCCTTCACGCAGGTCTAATGGACTATAAACGACCTGATCGGAAGTCTGCCAGGTTTTAATCCTTGATTGACCTGGTAGCTACTCTGACTTTTGCCTTGTCCAAGCCTCAGTCAGAGTGGGGGCTCTGTAGACACCCACATTTTGACCGCCAGGTGTCTATAATAGTTCCCGCCAAACACCCGATGATGATTGGACGTAAACGTGCTTTGATGGACTCGGATATGGGCTCGTAATCATGGACACTTGGTTTAGACTTATTACGGAGTACAAATCTTACAAAACCAACCACAAATCCAGGCCCAGTGGGTCGTTTCGAGTCAAATAAGACTAATTTGGGTCGATTCCGACACCAGGGGTAAAACCGTCTTTTAGCGACCGAGTCAAAACCCGGTCAAAGATTTTCCCGAGACACGTGAGTCATCCGTGACACCTCACACGGCTGATTCTTACCCAAACTCTACAAAAAAATCAGCTTCACAAAATAATAAACAATTCCGTTTAAAGTAGAATTCGATCTCAAGTAGGAATCCTATTCGAAGACCGATTCAAACACTCGACCGAGTGCAAATACTCGGCCAACACACCCCCAACCAGCCGAGATACCCTTTTCTTCTTGGCCAAGAAAGCGGAATTCTCATGCTTATCAAACTCCGACGTTTCCTATCCTAAGCGGTATTCAAACTCTCCTAAGCCAAGGTCGGGAATTCCTATAAATAGGACCTCCCATCCAACAACATAACACATCACAACATCGTAAAAACATCATATCACACCAAAAAAACAGCCTCATAACACGATTTTCATACATCCTCGATAGCTAGCAAATCCCGACACCTTTCCGAAGTCTCGAAATACCGACGAAGCCACCCCAACGTCCGGCCAAACCCGACGTCCACCCACCCATCCAAACCGACACCCTAAACTCATCCTCATCATCTCGACGCTCCTAAGTTTAAGCCACTTTCCGACGAGCCTTATCCCGAGAAAACAAAGCATGTAGGTTGAGGGTGTAAATCAAACCCGTTTCTCCTTCTTCTCTTCTCTTCTTCTCGTTTTTTATGGGTCTTTTCGTCGGTCTTTTTCTATTTTTCTAATATCGATATTATTAAAAAAAAAACTATTTTTATATATTTAACATTCTTAAAAATATGATATCGATTCTCTATAATCGAATATTGTATCGAAAAGAATTATATTAAGCTTTTGACGATATCGTTACATCTTTTCGTTCAAAACCCCTTTTTACAACTTTTCATTCAAAAAAAACTTTTTTTCAAAACCTTTTTCTAAAACCATTCCGACTATTCGATATCGATTTCATAATCGAATATTGAATACAACGAATATCGAAAATATAAACCGAGTATAAATTAATCCATATTTGTACGCGATTTATAAAAATCAACGATTTTCGACAATAAAAAAACGGGCCGGCAACCCGGATCGGTTTTTTTTTTTATTTAGCTTTTCGTTCGTTTATTATTATTTATTTTACGAAACAATTTCTAAATTTATATCCTTTCTAAAACTATTCCAAATATTCGATATTAATTTCATAGTCAACTATCGAATATAACGAATATCGAGAATATTAAGTCGAGTACGAATTATGCAATATTCGAACGCGATTTAATCGAAAATTTTCCAAAAACCGCTTCCGAAACAGGCTGCCACGCGACTCGCCGGCGTCCCGGGCGAGCCGCGCGGCCGGCTGCCGTGACCCGTCTTTTCTTCGTTTTTTTATATTTTTTTTCGAACTTCGTTTTTTATACAAAACAACGTTTTAGCAATATTTTTCAGATTTCGATTAATATTTATTTTCTCGATTTTATATATTTATTTGCTATATTATTATTCAATCGTTACTAACTCGTTTTCTCGTGTTTGTAGCAATTTATTTTTCCTATTTCTCTTTTTATCGTTTTATTAGACTAAAACGAATTTACATGCTAAAATAACTTTGACGTTATTAGTTTAACATGCATTAAACGACCTAGCAACCCATTTATTTATTTTTCCTCACATGTCTTAGGAAAATAATCTCTGCATATCATTCAATCGTCGAACTAACGCGTGTACACAAAACCGAACGATATCTTAGTAAAGGCCGCTAAGTGCGGGCGGGGTTGGGTGTTCTCAATGAACTTCTCAACACGTACCCTCACCCCTTACTCAGAACCGTGGTTTCCGGATGTCCGAAACCATTGGCAACGAGAGTCATTCAATATACGATTAACCGCGCAAGTCGGCATCGGTATCGAAATGCTAAGGGACGAACCCGATAAACTCTGACATCGGAAATGGGCCATGTTTTAAATATGGCCCACTACGACATAGAGTGGGTTCGAATGGTTCCGAATAACCATAAAATTCGGTGGCGACTCCTACTTCGATTTAAAATTCTATTCGATCCATCTCATATGGAAATTCAATCGTCTCCCCAAACCCGCGCGTCGCCGCGTCGGGGTGGACCTATGTCATGTCCACACCCTTAATTTTTCCCCACAGTTTGTTAGTTGGATCATGTCTTGCATTACTGGTTCCTGGTTTATGCTTAAGATAAATGGTATTGCTCATGGGTTTTTCAAAGGAAGAAGTGGCCTCAGGCAAGGGGATCCACTATCCCCTTATCTTTTTGTCTTATGTATGGAGGTGCTCTCGAGAAGATTACGGCAGATCAATTCGCAAGCTTCGGTCTCATATCATCCCAAATGTTGCCAGGTATAATTGAACCATTTAGTCTTTGCTGACGATTTAATGGTTTTCATGAGGGGGGACTGTCCATCCGTAGCTGCGGTAATGGAGGCTCTTAATTCTTTTTCTCTGGAATCCGGGCTTCATGCTAATTGCGAGAAGACTAACATATTTTTTGGCGGTGTTTCAATTGAGGTACAAGAGCTTATTTTAGCTCAAACTAGATTCTCTGTGGGTTGCTTTCCTTGGCGATACTTGGGGCTTCCTCTTAATTCTGTTAATAATAGAAAGGGGGAATATCAGGTTCTTATTAGCAAAATTGGTAGTTTGATTCATAAATGGTCTTCTACTTTTCTATCCTACGCGGGCAGACTGCAGTTACTTAGTTCTGTTATTTTTGGGCTTACAAATTATTGGTGTTCCAATGCTATATTTCCTATTAATGTGATTAAGAAAATTGATCAGCTGAGTCTCCGATTCTTCTGGTCTGGAGATGGGGAGAAAGTCAGGATGGTTTTCAAGGGGTGGGATACAATATGTGCTCCTTGGAATGAGGGTGGATTCAACATCAAGCATCTATTGTACTGGATTAAGGCGCTTATGGCACGCTGGTTGTGGTTGCTCATTACAGCAAAGGGTGGACTTTGGGAACAATGGCATAAACACTATGTTCTGAAGCGTAGAAGCATTTGGGATATTACTAAGTCTGAAACTTTTAATGCAACTTTCAATGGAATTTTGAGTGTTAGAGATGAAATCTTGCAAGGTACACGGGATCAGGGAGAGGCTGAAAGTCTACTACTCAGTTGGACTGCAGGTGGATCATACAATGTTGGGGCCGCGTATGATTGGTTTAGGGGGAAACGCCCTACAATCTCTTGGTTGAAAGGCATAAATTTCACAACTATCACTCCAAAGCATAAACTCTTCATTACGCTTGCAGGATCGAAAACTCTAGCTACCCATGACAACATGAAGAGAAGAGGCCTTCAATTTGTGAGCAGATGCGTGCTCTGTTTGAAGGAGGAGGAAATTGCTATGCATCTTTTCTTTTGCTGTTCATTTTCTTGGCAAATTTGGCAACACTTACTCTGCTGGATGCAGATAACTGGAAGGAGTAATCATCTTATAAGGGAGCTTAAATGGTGTGCTCGACGAGGGAAACGAAGGCATTGGAAGCATCAATGGTATTGTAGTAGTCTCGCAGCTGCAGTATACTCTATTTGGACTGAACGTAATGCACGCACATTTGAGGAAAAATATCATTCGATAGATAGTATTGTAAAGAAGGTCAAATTTGATATCTACACTAGATTAAGGGGAAGGGGAATTGATATTAGTGTGAGGAGTTTGATGTAATTAGGGAACCTCATTCTCATATTGGACTATCTTTTGTAAGATCTCTATTCTTATTATATTAATAAGATGTACCTTTCTTGCAAAAAAAAATTAAAATAATAATAATAATAATAAGAACAACAATTATTGTAAATTATTATTATTATTATTATTATTATTATTATTATTATTAGGGTTATTTAACAGGAATAATACCAACTTTGGGTGTTATTCCATCAATAAAACCAACTTCAATTAATACGGGAATAAAAGCAAGTTTGAGTCATGTTACACGAGAATGAAATTGGTTCTTAAATGACCGGCTGAAGTCGGTTTTGTGGGTCCCATGCTATTAATTAACACTCCCATCTTCATCTTCTTCGTGCTATTAATCTTCATTGCCCTAAATCTTCTTCATTGCCCTAAATCAAATTCTCTCTCCTAAACCATCCTTTCTCCAAATCCATGGATAACTCATCAATTTCATGTTCTTCGAGTTCATTGGGATTGAAAGTTTTCTGCAACCACAAGTTACGGGCAGTGATTAGGACTATCAAGAAGGGAGAAAATGTTGGGAAGAATACTTAAAACCCCAAATACCCCAGAAAAATCAAAAACCTAAAGTGAAACCCAGAAAAATCGAAAAAATCGAAAACTCTAATTTCAACCCAGAAAAATCGATTTAGGGTAAATGAAAAAAACACTGACCGTTGACATTTTCGAACCGCGAGATTGAGGAATAAACTTCACTATACCCCTGAAATTGATTTTCGACAAAATTAATGACATATGATAAAAGTGGTCTAGGCGGTAGCTCGTGTAATATGACTCAAACCTGGTGACAAGTCACTTGACTAAAGTCAAAGTCCAAGTCCAAACCCACACATCCCCATTCCACCACAAGTAATAACAATAGGAAGGAGGAAGATTATAAATATCAACTCTTCCTCCTATTTTTCCAATGTGGGATAACACTACAAAGGAAGCTAAAAAATACCCAAGCTTTGTCAACGTGAGATAAATCTCATTTTCACCTTATTTTTTCCTTATTTTCTCAATGTGGTACAACAAGTAAGAGAGCTTCTTTTGAAACATATAACCGAGCCACTAAATGGCGATGTGGGATACTTATCCAACAAATATCACTTGCTATTAATTTGTTTGAAAAAAAAATTATAGCTCGGTGAAGCTCAATTTGAATACCATTACGGTGCGTGGCATCCCTAGTCCTCTCATTTTGCTTGCTAATGAATATTACTCCGTACTCTCTCTGTTTTTTAATATAAGTCATTCTCACTTTTCGAGACAACCCTTTCTCTCTTCAATATCTCTCCCAACATAAGAAAAAATACTATGAAATGTATACTCATTTGAAAGCTCTTTTCGTAAGAAATTTTATGGTGCACTTTTAAAAATTTTTGGAATAATATATTTACATAAAAATTAAAGTCAAAGTCTCACCTCGAAAAAACAAAACGTCATATAAAAAAATACGGAGGGAGTATGATTTAGTCTTAAAACACAGAAATTCCTCAACGTAATAATGATTAAATTGTTGCTAATTCTAATGATGAAATTCGTTACTTCAACGTTGCGGGAAACTTTATTTATCTTAACAAAAGAATACAATTAGTGGCATATAAAGACTTATTATTCTAATACAGGAACGAAGAACAAATTAAATAGACATCATCGTATGTAAATTATAAATACAGGATCATCATCATGTATCATTAGTTCAAATAGATATGAGTGGTCTTAATTTAATTAAGATCCGGTGGAGAATTTGGATTGTAGGTACTTGACAAGGCCGGCATCAAGTTGGAACGCCTTGGAAAGAACATCGACTGAGATGAGTGGGTCGGAACCAAATACAGCATTAGGAATAGTCACCAATCCCGGGTTTTGGCTACTCAACCCCGAGAAAGCAACGGCTGGGGTGTTGCCGATGTTGAGTTGGAAGTGAATGAGACCCTGTGGGAACACAAACACGTCTCCCTTGTTAAGCACCTTTGTGAACAGCTTGTTGCTGCCATCGGGCTGGTTAGAGGTCACAAATCCGACATGGATGGTACCCTCCATGACAGTGAACACCTCTGTGGCACGAGGGTGGGTGTGGGGTGATATGAGCCCGTGTGGTGCGAAGTCTAGCCTCGCAACTGACACGCCCAGGGTGTTGAGCCCGGCTAATGTTGGTGGGTTGACTAGGGTCACACCTGATCCTTGACTGTTTAGCTTGGCTGGAACGTCTAGCCCTTTGAACACAAAATCTTCGGCTGTTACTTCCATCGGATTCTTGCAAAGGAGTCCGTTTACAAATACTGCAATAATAATAATAATAATACGTTAGTGATTGTTACGGTCTCCTGGCCTAATCTAATTAAGATTGAAAGAAAACTAACATTATTATCGACTGATGTTACGTACCTGCGTTATTAGGTTCAGTTGTTGCGACGCAAAAGTCTTGTAGCTGGGATGGGTCAGTGGCATAAGTAGCAGAAATGAGCAAGGCCAAACAAGCCATGACTGAAATCAAACTATTTTGAGGTCCCATTTTTCCCGAAATATTTACTACTTGAGTTGTTTTGGAAGTGAGCAAACTGTAAGATGCAATATTATCGTTGTTTTATAGTAGTTGATAGGATGAAAGGAAAGACATGATCTATCATTTGTATTTATAGTTTTAGATGTTTAACTGTTGAGGAATTGAACCGGTCAATTCTTGCTAATGTTGGCCGCCGGGTCGGTTTTGGTGACAAAGCCAATTGATTTTTATTGATAGGATGTAGGAGTAGTAAAAATGTTGCTCGTAATTACGTTCATTTGTCTAAACACATGACTTGACTCATTCAAAAAGGAAGACCTTGTAATTTGACATTTTTTCTTTGACAATGTAATTTTTGACATTAATACTCCCTCCAATTTTTAATTATCTTTCCATTTGACTTTTTGGTGAAAAATAAGGGTATAAAAATGTGTGGCTCAAAAGATAAGAAGGATGAGAGAGAAATGTAAGGATAATTCTAGACCACATATTGGTGACCCAAAATAGAAATAGAGAAGAAAGAGTGTTTCAGATCAGCCAATAAGGAAACATGGAAGATAAATAAAAATCAGGGGAGTATTACATTATGAAACTACGAGGCTCTCACTAAGGACTTGTTCGACATGCTAAATAACTCTAATTCTAGAAGATTGAGATAAGAAATACTCTCTTCAACTTCTATTATTACGATTTTGGATTGTAATCGCTCTTAAATATTTTGACAACGTTTTCTCCCATAAATTATAACCCATCGTTAAAATCTTTGATGATTGTTATAGTGGTTTTGAACTGTTGAGTTTGACAATTGTAAAATTAACCATAATCCCACAGTTTAGAACAATTTCCTTATTCGTTAAAGAGATACTCTAGTACGTAGTTTAGAACAAAGGATCCTATGGGCGACGAAGAACCATTTCGTTACACATACAAGAAAGGGCGTCGAAGCCGTTTTCGTTGCACAAGAGTATGAGTGACGAAAAACCTATTAAAGTGACGAAATTTTTTGTTGAACAAAATTATTTTCCTTGTAGTGAGTATTGTAAGACTCGGAAATAGAGTAACTAGTGTTAAATTGAGGCTATTTTTTGTCCAAAATCATAAGGAGTATTATCTAGTATAGAATTAGGAAATTATATTACTAGTTTCCTAGTATACAAGTAGATTTGGTATTCTATCTTACCTTACAATACTACGGAGTATAATTATTGGAGTACATGTTTATTTAATACGGAGTAAAAAAATAAAAATCCTTTAGGGCTTGCTTGACAAGCGGATAATGATTCCGGGGGTAATAGAGCAAAAATGAACTAGAAAATGGCGGAGAATAGTGATGATGTTAAGCGGAAATGAAGAAAATGAGGATGATCTAACTTATTTGGAGGGGGTAAGATTACTCCCCTCAACCCGAAGTAATGCATTACTCCCCAATGGAAGTAATTGTTCATCCCTCCTATCTCTTTTAGACAAGAAAATGTCTAACTTTCATTTTAGTTGGTCAGTAACTTTCCTGTAAGTAACCACCTCTTATATGAGAGATCTCATGATAAATTACCGTGAGACGATCTCATACAAATTTTTGTGTTAGTTGTATTACTCCTGAAATCATTACCCCATCCCAAACGCGTCCTTATTATAATTATATTTTACTACGAGTAACATTTATATATACTATATACGGAGTACTATATACCATACGCGGATAAATTTAGCACCCTTACGCTTTGGATTTGAGTGCTAGAGTTAGTAAGTCGTTTTTTCTGGATATTTCAAGATATATATCTCCAACTAAAGGCCCACCATTATGAAAAAAATGGAACTACTCTGTAATTATATTCAAAGATATATTCCTTGGTCATTACCTGCTTAAAGAAGGTTCTGTCCATTACAGACTCTTAAGTCTATAATCACGTAATAACTCGTCAAATTATAATATTGACCAATTCAACCCCTTACTACGTACAATACATTACACTTTACACCCCGTTAACTTCTTAACACTCTGCACATCAGAGGCTATAAATAAAAGGTCGATTTTGTTATGTTAAACCCATCATCAAAAACCACAAGCAACATATATAATCAAACACATAAACTAACCCCAAGAATACACTAGTAATCAAAGATATCATAAGCATTAGCATGGCATCTCCCAAGCTCTTTGCACAGCTCACCCTTTTGCTCATTGCTTTAACCTTGGCCTGTGCCACTGACCCAACCCAGCTCCAAGATTTTTGTGTCGCCACTAAAGATCCCAGTACTGCAAGTAAGTACTTGGCTTCATTTCTAGTTATAGTATATATACTTTTTCCGTCTCACACAATTTTTGTCCACACTAATTAACAATTACGAGTACTAACGTATGTATTACTACTATTGTTGTTATTGTACTGTGTAGTATTTGTGAATGGGCTCTTTTGCAAGAATCCAATGGAGGTGACCGCGGACGATTTTCTGTTCAAGGGGCTAGACATGCCAGCCAAATTAAACGGCCTTGGATCGGGTGTCACCCTAGTCAACCCACCCACGCTACCCGGACTCAACACCCTCGGTGTATCAGTTGCCAGGCTAGACTTCGCCCCATACGGCCTTATCTCACCACACACCCACCCTCGCGCCACAGAGGTGTTCACCGTCTTGGAGGGTACCATCTACGTGGGTTTCGTGACCTCGAACCAGGCCGATGGAGGCAACAAGTTGTTCACAAAGGTGCTATGCAAGGGAGACGTGTTTGTGTTCCCACAGGGTCTCATTCACTTCCAACTCAACGTTGGCAATACACCCGCCGTTGGGTTCTCAGGCTTGAGCAGCCAGAATCCCGGTGTCATTACGGTCTCAAACGCCGTCTTTGGTGCTGAGCCTCCCATCAATGTTGATGTTCTATCAAAGGCTTTCCAGCTTGATGCTAATGTCATCAAGATGTTGCAATCCAAGTTTTCTACCGGAAATTAATTATACGGCCGGAGTATATAGTCCATATACTTTACAAGGATACATTACAAAAAAAAATATTGGTAGATGCATATGAGCATATCTATCTATTTATATACTTGTTTGTAATAATTGTACTCTTCATCTTGTACTTCATTCATTCAAAGAGTATAAAGCAAGGATCCCTTTTTTTCTTCATCAATTAACCAGGAACGAAGTTAGAATACCGTAATCTTATTTTATATTCCGTTATAATAATAATGTCTATAACTATTTATCATATAGATTTTCACACACTATTATTATTTTAGTTTGTCGATATGACGTATCTACAATTACGGAATTACGGAGTATTAGATTATTATACACTAGTTGGAAAGCCCGTGCAATGCACGTGCCGATATTTACTGACGTTGATAATGACATCAAGTTAGTATGCATAATAGTAAATGAATATTATCCACATACATGAATGTGTTTTTAGCTAGGTAGGTAATATCTGCGGTAAACGTCAAAATTAAATTATAGGATTGTAGTAAGAAAGACTAATTAAATAATCTCGCCCACAAGTACATCTTCAACTACATATTGGTACCAATATTCATTTATATTTCACATAGTTTTGCATTCAACAATATTATCTACGGAGTATTATTATAAATGTAATAACTAATAAATAAAATGACAAATAATATTCATGTATCTATGTAAACTAAGAGAACCAATTTGACATTGATATTTCTAAAATATATTATACGTTGTCGTGAATATAACGATATGATAAATTAAATTTCATGATAGTATAAAGACACGTGTTTATTTCTTATATAATAAAGGTATACATAGATGATCTAATAGGAGATTAGGATGATAGGTTACCACTCCTAAGTTCCATTACTATTGGATTAGTTTCATTTAAAAAATACTAGATTAAAGCTCGTGCGCTGCACGGATTAGTTGGCTTAATTACATTATAAAAAAAAGTTATATAGAAATAAAATATCTCATATGAAAAAAAAAATAAAAAAAGAGGTAAATTGATATTTCATACCCTAAATAACATCATTTTTCAAACTTTATACTTTGAATAACTTTCTATCAAATTAATACTCCATATTTAATTGATTATTAAGACAAATTTATATTTAATAACACAAATTTAAACTTTCTTCTAACAAATTTCATGATAATCATTCAATGTGGTACAATTATTATACTAAGGAGTATTTCCCTCTTTCTTCTATCTTCTTCCATGTTCTATTTTCGTCTGTCTTTCTATTTTCTTCCCATCGTAAATATTTCTTATTTAGTCCAACTTCTTACTTCACACAGTGACATTGTTCTTTCAATGTGGGACAAACCATCTACTAAAAAACACAACATCTTTCAATGATATTACTCTTTCAATGTGAAATAATTTTACTTAATTTTATAGTCTTAAAAACTTTTTATTTATTTTTTTGTTGAGATTTAAGGACGAATGATTACTTTTAATTATGTAATGAAATTTCATCGCCATATTATATAATTTTTCGAAGTGGAATAATTTTATGATATTAATGGACGAATGATTACTTTTATTTACAATATAGAACTTAATCAAGTCATCATAATTTTTCGATGTTGAATGATTTTACTCATGTTTATAGTCTTAAAGAACATTTTTTTTAAGACTCAAAAAGTGTGATAATTTTACATAATTAAGTTTATGGTTTTAAGAGCTCTTCTTAAGAGTGAAAAAGTGTTTTTTTATTAGGGACGAACGATTACTTTTATTTATATAATAGAATTCGATTACCTTATTATAATTTTTCGATGTGGGATAATATTATGTAAGTTCTCAAGTGTTTTGTTAAGACTCAAAATATTTTTTATTAATATCTAAGAACGAATGATTAATCTTATCTTATTTATAATACGAAATATAAAATTTTATTACCTCATCATAAGAAATCAATTGATTAGTCATGTTTATAATATAAAATTTCATGATTAGTCATATTTATAATATAAAATTTCATCAACTCATCTTAATTTTTTGATGTGGGATAATTTTACTTGAGTTTACCGTCTTAAGACTCAAAAAAGTCTTGGTTGATATCTAATGGTGAATGATTACTCTTATTTATAATATAGAATTTCTTATTGATTACTCTCATTTATAATATAGAATTTCTTATTTATAATTTTTCGATGTGAGATAATTTCTGTCTTAAGAACTCTTTTTAAGACCAAAAGAACACATGATTACTCTTATTTATAAATATAGTTTGTAACCTTATTAAGAGTCATTTTAAGACTCAAAAGTTTTCTTGGTCGATATTTAAAAACAATTATTACACTTATTTATAATGTAGAATTTCATAAACTCATCACAAATTTTATTATTACACTTATTTATAATGTAGAATTCCATAATCTCATCACAATTTTTCAATGTGGTATAATTTACTTAAGATTATAATCTTAAAAGTTCCTTAAGACTCAAAAGATTTTTGGTGAATAACCAAAGATTATCCATATTTATAATATAGAATTTCACCACCTTATTAATAAATTGTCGATGTGGGATAATTTTACTTGTGCGATAATTACTTTTGATTTATAATCTTAAGAGCTCTTTAAGACTCAAAAGATTTTTGGTGGATAACCAATGATTACTCATATTTACTTATTTATAATATAGAATTTCATCACAAAGTTTTATCACCTTATTATAAATTTTCGATTAAGTTTGTAGTCTTATTAAGAGATATTTAAGAATTAAAGTTTTTTTTATTGATATTTAAGAACAAATGATTATTCTTTATTCATAACATAAAATTCATCAATTTGTTATAATTTTTCAATGTGGTATAATTTATTTAAGTTTTTCTTATATCACCTCGTCATAATTTTTTCGGTGTGGGATAATTATTTAAGTTTATCATCTTAAGAGCTATTTTTAAGACTAAAAAAAATACATATTAATTACTCTTATTTAAAAGTTCTTCTTGGTCGATATTTAAAACCAAATGATATAATATATAATTTCATCATCTCATCATAATTTTTCGATGTAAGATAATTTACTTATAGTCTTAAGAGCTCTTTTTGAAATTCAAAAGATTTTTGGTAGATATCTAAAAACGAATTATTACTCTTATTTATAATATAGAATTTCATAACCATATTATAGATTCTCAGTGTGGGATAATTTTACAACTTTATATGTACTAAATTCATCACATAATGTAAAAAAAAATAATATGAAATCTATACTCTAATAATGATTTAAAATATGAAACAAATAATAATGATTTAAACAAAAAAAATTATCCATTCTTAATATATATTGATTCATCAACTTATTACAATTTTTTGATGTGGGATAATTTCTTTAAGTTTATGGTCAACCATCAGCTCTTTTAAAGACTAAAAATACATCTTTAATTTTTCAATATGGGATGATTTTAAATTTGTAGTCCTATAGTTTTTTTAAAGACTCAAAAGTTTTTTGATCAATATTTAAAACCGAATGATTACTACTCCGTAATATTTATCATATATATAAAATTCATAATAATATAATATAAAATTTCATACTTTTTTAATATAGGATAACTAATTGAGGTTTATAGTCTTAAGAACTCTTTTTATCATTCAAAAGACTTTTGGTAGATATCGAAGAATGAATGATTACTCTTATTTATAATATAGAATTTCATTATCATATTATAATTTGTCGATGTGAGATAATTTTACAACTGTTATATGTAATAAATTCATCACATAATGTGAAACAAATAATATGAAATTTATATTCTAATGAAATTATTTCATTTTATAATTTATTTTACGATAATGTTTTTAAAAAATGAAGTCTAAAGGTTTTTACATCATAATTGTAAAACATTACATTAATATAATAAATTAAATATATATTATAATAATTAAAAGATTCTCTAATTGATTTTTTTTTTAAATTTAAGATACTTTCCTAATTTAAGGTTTGATGAAACGGACCAATAAGATCGCTCGAAAAAAGCCTAATATATATATATATATATATATATATATATATATATATATATATATATATATATATAGAATTGGGATCTGGTGTAAACACACCAATTTGGTGTAAACACCCTAACAATCTGAACCGTTGATCTTAATCTTGATCAACGACTCAGATTAGATCTCACAATCCAACAAAACCCCCAAAAAAATCCTCACAACCTGTCTCTCTTTCTCTCTCCTCTCTTTCTTTCTCTTCTCTCTAGGGTTACATCAATTTTCCTCCAAAAAAAACCCCAAATTTTCTCTCGAAAATTCATCATCCTAATTTCCCAAAAAATCGTTCATCCTATCATCCTAGTTTGTTCTATCTCGAAAATTTGCTCAATTGTATACGAAATTCGTTCGATTCGTATACAATTCTTTCAATTCAATTCAATTTTCAGAAATTCGTTCAATTTTCAGAAATTCGCTTATGATGAACATGGATTCCACCGAGCATGAACCTATTGTTGATGAACATGAAGGTAATGTTGTTATAATTCAATACCTAATCGTTTTTGAATAAATATTCGTTTTTAAAGTTATTTATCCGGTTTTTGAGCATGGATTCGTTTTTAACTATTGGTTTCTGATTTCCTCCAGAATTCTTTATGATAAATATCAATTTCAACATAGAAAACATGAATCAACTTGAAGGTAATCTTAGAATTTTATAGAGTACTTGAATATATATGTTGGAATAGTTGAATATATGTGTTGGAGTAATTAATTATATGTGTTGGAGTAGTTGGAGTAATTTGAAGTACTTGAGTATATGTGTTGGAATAGTTGAATATATGTGTTGGAATAATTGAATATATATGTTGGAATATTTGAATATATGTGTTGGAATAATTGGAGTACTTGAGTTTGTGTGTTGGAATAGTTGAATATATATGTTGGAATAGTTGAATATATGTGTTGGAGTAATTGGAGTACTTGAGTTACTGTCTTCACAGAACTCTGACTGTGTACATGTATTGATTGATTGATTGCTCAGATAATTAACTAAGTACACGTAAGATTGTGCAACACTTTAAGAATTTCCTTTTTTTGTAAATTGTCGAATATAAACATCTTGATTTATCTCACTTCCTTAAAAATATAACTCTTGAATTAATCATACTATTAATAATAAATTATAGTCAAATATTTTGATTCACGACCGCTTGTTAGTGACGTGATAAGAACACTAAGTTGATCGATTACATGATTGATGGATGATTTTGGGTTTGGGTCGAGAAAAATGGTTTCGGAATCCCCAAAAACGGATAAGTACACTGATGATGTATGCTCGTTATTCCCATAAATATTTTTGGTTGATATCTAAGATTGAATGATTATTCTTATAATATAATAGAATTTCTATCAAATTAATATAATTTTTCGATATGAGATAATTTTAATTAAATTTATAACCTTAGGAGTTGTGGTAAGACTAAAATGATTTTTGGTTAATATCTAAACATGATAGATTTCTCTTATTTATGATATAAAATTTCATCAACTCGTCATATTTTTCGATGTGAGATAATTCTAGTTAAGTTTATAGTCCTAAGAACATTTTTGACGACTCAAAAGATTTCCAGTTAATTTTAAAGACGAATGATTACTTTTATTTATATAATAAAATTTCATCACCTTATTATACTCTTAAAATTTTTTTGGTTAATATCTAAAAACGAATGATTTCTCTTATTTTTGATAAAGAATTCCATCACCTCAACATGATTTTTCGATGTAGGATAAAATTATATTAAGTTTATAACCTTAAAAACTCTTTCTAGAACTCAAAAGATTTCAGGTTGACATCTAAACACGAATGATTACCACTCTTAATTACTCTATATAATAGAATTTCATCAACTTATTATATAATTTTTCGATGCAGAATATTTTTACTTAAATTTGTAGTTTTAAATTTTAAGAGTTGTTATAAGATTCAAAATATTTTTTGTTTATATCTAAAAACGAATGATTGATCTTAATTATAATATAAAATTTCATCAACCTACTATAACTTTTCAATGTGAGATAATTTTGAAGTGTTGGTTGATAACTAAGAATGAATTTTTGCTCTTATTAATATAGAATTTCATCACTTTATCATAATTTATCGATGTCGGATAATATTACTTTAGTTTATAATCTTAAGAGCTTTCTTAAGACTTAAAAGATCGTTGATTGCATCAATATCTAAGAACGAATGATTGTTCTTATCTATAATATAAAATTTCATCACTTCATAATAATTTTTTAGATGTGAGATAATTTTTACTCAAGTTTATAATCTTCGGAACTTTTTTTAATACTCAAAATATTTTTGGTTGATAACTAAGAACAAATCATTTCTCTTAAGCTTTGATTAAGACTCAAAAGATTGTTGGTTGACATCTAAGAACGAATAATAACTTTTATTTATATAGAATTTCATCACCTCTTGATGTGGGATAATTTTTACTCAAGTTTGTAATCTTCGAAACTTTTTAATAATTCAAAAGATTGTTGCTTGATATCTAAGAATGAATTATTGCTCTTATTTATATAGAATTTCATCACCTCATCATACTCGTGTAAGAATTTTTTTACCCACACAAATTTATGTATATATTCTTTATTTAAATTTAAAAATATATTAAAACTATAATAATTAATAATAATTATTTAAAAAATTCAAAAATTTAATTATATATTTTTTGAGGGTAAATATTAAAACAATTATCAAACAGAATTGACTAAGCGTTTCACGTTGTCGTTGTCCAATTTTTGTTGCCTTATGAGGTGATAATCGTCGGTTTATATAGTGGTAATTTTTTGAGTCTTAAATGGAATATGATTTGTTTTTTCCAATACAAATTTATGTATTTTTTAATTAAATTTGAAAAAAAAAACTGAGTCTTAAGTGGGGTAGAATTTTTTTTCATATACAAATTTTCATATTATTTATCTAACTTAAAAAATATATTAAAAAAAATTTGGACCATTCATATCGATCGAAAAATTTCTGCTTTATTAATATATATATATATATATATATATATATTGATTCTTTATTTAAATTTAAAAATATATTAAAACTATAATAATTATTGATGATAGTTATTTAAAAAAAACATTATATTTTGTAGGGTGAATAAATGAATATTAAAACAATTATCAAACAAAATCGACTAAGAGTTGCCCGCTTTCGCTGTCCAATTTCTGTTGCCGGTGAGAATCGTCTGTTTATATAGTGATAATTTTTTAAGTCTTAAATGGAGTATGATTGTTTTTTTTGCTATACAAATTCCTAAATTCTTTATTTAAATTTAAAAAAAAATCGAGAAGTTTGGTTGGAGGCCTAAATTACCTTTACTCACACAAGACCTTATCTAGCTTTCTGTGTGGGTCTGGTATCTAGATACTTGCACAACCTGTCCAAACATCAATTAGGAGCTGCAAGAAGGATTCTGAAATATGTTGCAGGAACCAAGTCTTTTGGAATATGGTATGAAAAGGTAGTAAATTTCAAGTTAATTGGTTTCACTGACAGTGACTGGGCAGGATGCATCGATGATAGAGAAAGCACTTCAGGCTCAGTATTCATCAGTTTGGGGTCAGAAGCGATCACATGGAGCTCAAAGAAGCAAGAAACAATAGCTTTATCAACCACTGAAGTAGAATATGTGGCAACATGTGCAGCTAGTAGACAGGCTATGTGGCTAAGGAAGTTGCTAGCTGACTTAGGATATGTTCAAGAAGAGGCAACAGAAATTCGGTGCGACAACCAATCTACAATTGCAAAGACTAAGGCCCTGTTCTCCTGGGCTTATATTTAGACACTTTCAGTTCAGTTCAGACACATTCAGTTCAGTTCAGTTCAGTTCAGACACATTCAGTTCAGTTCAGTTCAGTTCAGTTCAGTTCAGTTCAGTTCAGTTCAGACACATTCAGTTCAGTTCAGACACATTCAGTTCAGTTCAGTTCAGCTCAGACACATTAATAATAATAATAATATTATTATTATTACTATTAAGTATAATAATAGTAATAATGATAATAATATTATTATTAATACTTACTTGGTAATATAATAATATTAATATTACAAGTATTAATTTTATAATTAATAATTAATAATAATTATATTATTATTATTATTATTATTAATACTTACTCCGTCATATTTATAATAATATTAATATTATTAATTATTATTATTAATTAATTAATTAATTTTATTATTTTTATTTTTATTATAATTAATAATAATAATAATAATAATATTAATTATTAATTATTATTATATTATTGTTTTTTTTTGTTTTTTTAAGATCGATATTATTATTATTATTATAATTAATAATAATAATATTAACATTAATAATACTTAATATTTATAATAATATTAATATTAACATTAATATTATTCTTATTATTATTTATTAATATTAATTTTAATTAATTAATTAATTTTATTATTATTATTATTATTTTTATAATTATTAATAATATTATTATTAATAATATTTAGTATAATAATAATAATAATAATAATAATAATAATAATAATAACAACAACAATTATTGTAAATTATTATTATTATTATTATTATTTATTTTAGTTAAGTTAAGTTAAGTTAAGTTAAGTTCAATTCAGACTCATTCAGTTAAGTTCAGTTCAGTTCAGACCCATTCAGTTAAGTTCAGTTCAGTTCAGACCCATTCAGTTCAGTTCAGTTCAGTTCAGACCCATTCAGTTCAGTTCAGACTCATTCAGTTCAATTCAGACACTTTCAGTTCAGTTAAGTTAAGTTCAGTTCAGTCATTTTAAGTCCAGGAGAACAGGGCCTAAGAATCCAGTGTTCCATGCTCTAACCAAACACATTGAAATTCAACACCATTACATAAGGAAGCTAACAAGTGAAGGAAAGTTCGAGCTGAAGTTTTGCAGAACCAATGAGCAAAATGCTGATTTACACCAAGAGTTTATCCAAGTCCAAACATCAAACATCAAGTGTGATCCTACAAACTAGGAAGGAAGTTGGAGTCGGTTTATTTATGTTAAGCTTTGTTTTACTTAATCCTAAAGTGTAGGTAATGGAAAGCTCCATGATCCTGAGCATAAACGATCATGGGTAGCAGTAGTTAGTTATCAGCAAAACATGCATTAGTGGCCATGATCATTTCCCTTCCCTTTATAAGCATTGTTTTACTCCATTATTAATCAAGCAAGCAAGTTATCAGTCCCTTCATCTTGTATTGCAAACAACAAAATCACAACAGGGGCGGAGAAGCCTAAAAAATGCACAAATTGCGGCAATACCAAAAAAGTGATCAAAATGCAAGTGATTATTAACTAAAGAAATTATTATCTCTAGAATTAGTAACAAGATTAAGTTACTAAAATATCACTTACTATTAATTTGTTTGAAAAAAAAAATTATAGCTCGGTGACACTCAATTTGAATACCATTACGGTGCTTGGCATCCGTAGTCCTCTCATTTTGCTTGCGAATGAATATTACTCCGTATGATTTAGTCTTAAAACACAAAAATTCCTCAACGTAATAACTACTGGATGATCATTTAAATTGTTGCTAATTCTAATGATGAAATTCGTTACTTCAACGTTGCGGGAAACTTTATTTATCTTAACAAAAGAATACAATCAGTGGCATATTATTCTAATATAGGAACGAAGAACAAATTAAATAGACATCATCGTATGTAAATTATAAATACAGGATAATCATCATGTATCATTAGTTCAAATAGATATGAGTAATTAAGATCCGGTGGAGAATTTGGATTGTAGGTACTTGACAAGGCCGGCATCAAGTTGGAACGCCTTGGACAGAACATCGACTGAGATGAGTGGGTCGGAACCAAAGACAGCATTAGGAATGGTCACCAACCCCGGGTTTTGGCTACTCAACCCCGAGAAAGCAACGGCTGGGGTGTTGCCGATGTTGAGTTGGAAGTGAATGAGACCCTGTGGGAACACAAACACGTCTCCCTTGTTAAGCACCTTTGTGAACAGCTTGTTGCTGCCATCGGGCTGGTTAGAGGTCACAAATCCGACATGGATGGTACCCTCCATGACAGTGAACACCTCTGTGGCACGAGGGTGGGTGTGGGGTGATATGAGCCCGTGTGGTGCGAAGTCTAGCCTCGCAACTGACACGCCCAGGGTGTTGAGCCCGGCTAATGTTGGTGGGTTGACTAGGGTCACACCTGATCCTTGACTGTTTAGCTTGGCTGGAACGTCTAGCCCTTTGAACACAAAATCTTCGGCTGTTACTTCCATCGGGTTCTTGCAAAGGAGTCCGTTTACAAATACTGCAATAATAATAATAATACGTTAGTGATTGTTACGGTCTCCTGGCCTAATCTAATTAAGATTGAAAGAAAACTAACATTATTATCGACTGATGTTACGTACCTGCGTTATTAGGGTCAGTTGTTGCGACGCAAAAGTCTTGTAGCTGGGATGGGTCAGTGGCATAAGTAGCAGAAATGAGCAAGGCCAAACAAGCCATGACTGAAATCAAACTATTTTGAGGTCCCATTTTTCCCGAAATATTTACTACTTGAGTTGTTTTGGAAGTGAGCAAACTGTAAGATGCAATATTATCGTTGTTTGATAGTAGTTGATAGGATGAAAGAAAAGACATGATCTATCATTTGTATTTATAGTTTTAGATGTTTAACTGTTGAGGAATTGAACCGGTCAATTCTTGCTAATGTTGGCCGCCGGGTCGGTTTTGGTGACAAAGTCAATTGATTTTTTTTGATAGGATGTAGGAGTAGTAAAATTGTTGCTCGTAATTACGTTCATTTGTCTAAACACATGACTTGACTCATTCTAAAGGGAAGACCTTGTAATTTGACATTTTTTCTTTGACAATGTAATTTTTGACATTAATACTCCCTCAAATTTTTAATTATCTTTCCATTTGACTTTTTGGTGAAAAATAAGAGTGTAGAAATGTATGGCTCAAAAGATAAGAAGGATGAGAGAGAAATGTAAGGATAATTCTAGACCACATATTGATGACCCAAAATAGAAATAGAGAAGAAAGAGTGTTTCAGTCAATAAGGAAACATGAAAGATAAATAAAAATCAGGGGAGTATTACATTATGAAACTATGAGGCTCTCACTAAGGACTTGTTCGACATGCTAAATAACTCTAATTCTAGAAGATTGAGATAAGAAATACTCTCTTCAACTTCTATTATTACGATTTTGGATTGTAATCGCTCTTAAATATTTTGACAACATTTTCTCCCATAAATTATAACCCATCATTAAAATCTTTGATGATTGTTATAGTGGTTTTGAATTGTTGAGTTTGACAATTGTAAAATTAACCATAATCCCACAGTTTAGAACGATTTCCTTATTCGTTAAAGAGATACTCTAGTACGTAGTTTAGAACAAAGGATCCTGTGGGCGACGAAGAACCATTTCGTTGCACATACAAGAAAGGGCGTCGAAGCAGTTTTCGTTGCACAAGAGTATGAGTGACGAAAAACCTATTAAAGTGACGAAATTTTTTGTTGAACAAAATTATTTTCCTTGTAGTGAGTATTGTAAGACTCGGAAATAGAGTAACTAGTGTTAAATTAAGGCTATTTTTTGTCCAAAATCATAAGGAGTATTATCTAGCATAGAATTAGGAAATTGTTATGAAATCATATTAGGTGAATGTCCATTGGGCTTTTGACCCATATGTAAACTTCCTTATCATTGCTGATGTACTATATATATCCCTCTCAATGACATGAATAACATAACTCTCTCACATATTTTCTCGCTCTATTTTCTCTCTACTTTTCCTTTCTCTCTCGTTTTATAACACGTTATCAGCACGAGACTCTAATTACTGAGCAGAAAACAACTGAGGGGAGTTCATTTTTTTCTCAATCCTTGTATCTTATAAACAAGGAGTTCATTATTTTCTTTTTCAATCTTTGCATCTCTTAAGCAAGGAATTCGTTAATTTTTCTCTCAATCCTTGCATCTCTCAAGCAAGGAGTTCGTTATTTTTTTCAATCCTTGCATTTATCAAAGCAAGAAGTTCGTTGCCGTATTTTATTTATCAGTCCTATATTAAGAAGTTAATTCATGTATTTTGAAGATACACATATGATCTATTATTACCTTATGACTATAAGGAGATCATAGTATATATATGGGGTATTTTGAATGCATCTCCATATTTGTATCTCTATGACAAAGAATTATATATATATATTCAACTAGTCGTTTTAACGACTGAGATATATACTTTAAAGCATAATAATTAAGTTTCTATGATACTAATATTTTGTTTATCTCTTTGTCAATATATTTTTAAACGGAAACTTTGACAACCTTATATTATTTCAACAATATGATTTAGATGGTAAATTGGATGATTATCAAAATACATATTTTCTAACGTCATAGATTTTGATATCATAAATATTTAATTTCTATAATAATATATTCTCTACCTTATTATAGCTATGTAGTTATGGTAGTAAAATTTTCGTAATTACGGTAACAATTTTTCTATTTTGCTTCATATTATATTGTATGAAATAGTGATGACCATCCTTAGGGTATTACAAATTCGTAGTGTCATGATATACTTACTATTAGCAATTTAGAATGTTAAAATTTTCATAATTATGTTCATTATTTTTTAAGTTATATTTGTCACGCATAACTTGCATTTCATTGTAAGTTGTTTAGCGATGATTTAATGTGAGATTGTCTTCTATCATTTTAATGCAAGAGAATCTCCTATCAATTTTTTTTGTTATTACAATGTGAGTAAGTCTCCTATCACATTAATGTGAGACGGTATTTTATCGGTATAATGAGAGATGATTTCTGTAAATTTACGATCTTCGATCGGTATAAGTTCAGTCAAGTCTCCCATGAGTTTAATGTGAGATAATTTATTTATGGAGTTATCTTACTCATAATTATTCTCCAATTCTTTACTCGATGTGGAAGTCTAAAATATCTCACTTCATAACTCTTAAATATTCATCATTTGAGTAATTACTCAAACGGAATATATTGTTATATTTCCCAAAAGGATATTAATATATGACAGATCTTGCAAATTTACATGAGACACTAGAAGTGTTCCATTTTGCGAGATGAATATAAAGTTTGTGTCATATTGAGTAAGTTTAGCATTCAATAGTTTGGCATGCAATTGCTAATTATACATATTGAGATCTGCTAACTTCGCATATGCATTATTGCAATTAATTGCGAACAAATATCAACATTTGACATGAACTGATTAAGCATATGTGATCAACAAGTGCTTAAAAGTATGGGTTTAAGAATTGTGAATTAAAATTGACTATGAATGATGATATTTGGAGATCCAATTGCACATTACTCGAGGTTGAATAAACATATTTTAAGTTCAATTCTACGAATTGATCGATATTGTTTTAAGTGGCTTGGAGACCACGTATCAAATACGAGTAATTTGTGTTATTAGAATTCACAATTTGATCGTTATCATGTGAATAAATTGATCTCTTAAATTTGGCATTTAGAATCAGCCATTAAAAGTCAATTATTTTATGAATCACGTACTCCCCGAAATATATCATAATCTTGCAAAAATACCCATCAATGAAATCTTATTTGCATATGATATGATAAACGCATTCAAAGGTGGTTAAGTAAATGATTGCAATCTATCTTGAATATTTTTTTTACCACCTTAGGGGGGAAAGTGAATGACAAGTTGGTAAAACAAAAGAAGTTTTATCATATCAAATTACGCGTTATTTATCGTGTACAGTAATATATAAGTAGATTGACTATTCTACGAAATTACATCGATATGAAATGGCTACACATTTGTGCGCAATATCAAGTGGCCTATTGAATAAGAATTTTATAAATCCGTACGACCGTCGACATATTTATTGGTATCAATGAGCTCATAATCCTGAAATTCATCAAATTTATTGATGATATTTTAAAGTATACACTACAGTTTGCATATCGAGTCATCATGCTGATATATAGAAACTAAGTAGAGTATATCATTTCATATTAGTTTTCTTATCACATCGTTGCATCATTTCATATTCATATAGTAAATTTAGTCGCATATTATATTTGTGCAAATTATTGATAATCCGACTATACTTTGAAATGTTGAAGTGATATTTGGATGAAGACGCAACAATCAAAGACTTGTGGACATGACATAGGTCCACCCCGACGCGGTCACGCGCGGGTTTGGGGAGGCGAATGAATCTCCATATGAGATGGTCAAATTGAAATTTAAATCGAAGTTGGAGTCGCCACCGAATTTTATGGTTATTCGGAACCGTTCGAGCCCACTCTATGTCGTAGTGGGCCGTGTACAAAATACGGCCCATTTCCTATGTCAGAGTTTATTGGGCTCGTCCCTTTGCAGTTCGATACAGATGCCGACTTGAGCGGTTAATCGTATATTGAATGACTCTCGTTGCCAATGGTCTCGGACATCCGGAAACCACGGTTCTGAGTAAGGGGTGAGGGTACGTGTTGGGAAGTTCACTAAGAACACCCAACCCCGCCCGCACATTAGCGGCCTCTACTAGGATATCGAATGATGTTTTAATACGCGCGTTAGTTGAACGGTGAATGATATGCAAACATTGTTTTCCTAAGCATGTGAGGAATTGAACGGGTTGCTAAGTCGTTTAATGCATGAAAAATCTAACGTCAAAGTTGAATTTTAGCATGTGAGATTCGTTTTAGTATAATAAAACAAATGATAAAAAAAGAATGGATTTGCTACAAGATGAACAAACGAGTTAGTATCGATTAGTAAAACAATATAACGAAAAATAAATATGCGAGATCGAGAAAAATAAATATTAATCGAAATCTGAAAAATATTGTTAAAACGTTGTTTTGTATAAAAAACGAAGTTCGAAAAAATAATAAAAAAAAGAACGAAAGACACGCCGAGACAGCCGGCCGCGCGGCTCGCCCGGGACGCCGGCGGGTCGCGTGGCGGCCTGTTTTCGAAGGCGGTTTTTTGAAAATTCGATACTTTTATTAAATCGCGTACAAATATTGTATGATTCGTACTTGAATTAATATTTTCGATATTCGTTATATTCGATAATTGACTACGAAATCAATATCAAATACTTGGAATAGCTTTAGAAAAGATGTAAATTTTAGAAATCGCTTCGTAGAATAAATAATAAAACGAACGAAAAAGTTTAAAAAAGGTCTCGGGTTTCAGGCCCGTGCGCGAGCCGCCTGGGCGTGGCGCGACTCGCGTACGGGTCTGTCCGGTTTTTATTTTTTTGTTCGAAATTGCTAAATTTGATGAATCGCGTACAAAATATGAATTAATTTGTATTCGATTCATGTTTTCGATTTTCGTCGTATCCGACATTCGATTATGAAATCGATATCGAATATTCGGAATGAATTTAAAAAGGTTTTGTAAAAATTGTTTGAAAAAAAGGAATTTGAAAAAAGAGATGTAACGATTTTAAACATCGTCGAGATCTTAATATAATTCTCTTCGATACAATATTCGATTATAGAAAATCGATATCATATTTTTAAGAATGTTTGTTATGAAAATAGTTTTTTTTGTTAATATCGATATTAGAAAAATAAAAAAAAACGACGTTTGACCCGTAAAAAGAAAACGGATGACGAGAAAGAGAAGAAAAGGAAAGGAGAAATCGGGTTTAGTACACCCTCAACCTACATGCTTTTGTTAACTCGGATCGGGGCTCGTCGGAATGTGGCTAGGCACGGGAGCGTCGAGGCAATGTCGGTCGGGTTAGGGTGGCTCGGTGAAGGTGACGGGTGAAGGGTGTCGGGTATCGGGACCTGTTTCCTTCGGGTTTGGATGTACTATCGGTTTCTCGATGCTAAGGAATTATGTGTGTGTTATGATATTTTCTGACTTCTCTCAGGAATTCTGTCTATATGATAGGATGTTTTCTGATGATTGAAAGTGTTGTATGCAAGGGGCTATTTATAGGGAGTTCCCGACCTTGGCTTAGAAGAGTTTGAATACCGCTTAGGATAGGAAACGTAGGAGTTTGAGAAGCATGAGAATTCCGCTTTCTTGGCAAAGAAGAAAGGTATCTCGGCTGGTTGTATGCTGCTTGGCTGAGTATTTGCACTCGGTCGAGTGTTTGAATCGGTCTTCGAATAGGATTCCTACTTGAGATCGAATTCTACTTTAAACGGAATTGTTTATTATTTTGTGAAGCTGATTTTTTGTAGAGTTTGGGTAAGAATCAGCCGTGTGAGGTGTCACGGACTCACGGCTGACTCACGTGTCTCGGGAAAATCTTTGACCGGGTTTTGACTCGGTCGCTAAAAGACGGTTTTACCCCTGGTGTCGGATTCAACCCAAATTAGTGTTATTTGACTCGAAACGACCCACTGGGCCTGAATTTGAGGTTGGTTTTGTGAGATTTGTACTCCTTAAAAAGCCCAAGCTAAATATCCATGATTTCGAGCCCATTTCCGAGTACGTTAAAGCATGTTTGCGTCCGATCATCATCGGGTGTTTGTCGGAAACTACTATAGACACCTGGCGGTCAAAATGTGGGTGTCTACAGAGCCCCCACTCTGACTGAGGCTTGAACAAGGCGAAAGTCGGAGTAGCTACCAGGCCAATCAAAGATTAAGACCTGGCAGACTTCCGGTCGGGTCGTTTAAAGTCCATTAGACCTGCGTAAAGGGCCTGTCGGCCATGGATTAGAAATGTACCTGAATTGATGATGATAAATCCGTGGGGAATTGGACTTGTCGTATAAGACTTAGGTGCGCCTATATATGGGCGCATCCTGTTAACTGTTGCTGGGGAGTTATGCGAATAGCGCTGTCGTGATTTGTACCTGTATAAGTTACATAAAATTTTGCATGCAACACGTAGGCGAAACAAATATGACTCGCGTTGGGGAATAAAAATGATTTTTGCTGCATTTTGAAATCGAAGTCCTGAAAGCAACTCACGTGCTAGGAGATAGGTTTCCAAAATTGAAAGAGGTGGAAAAGAAATTCGCCGTTTAAATAGACTGAAATTTGACCTTGTCGAAAAGGATTTTTTTTTCAAATGGCTAAGTTTTGCAAATTTTAAAATGAGAATTTGAAAAGAGAGGCCTACCGGCAGACTCGACTCTGGACGCGACAGGACGAGTTGACCATGACTTGTACTCTCTAAAGGTTGGACCGTGACTTGGTAAGGAGGTGGGCCACCTAAGATGAAAAGACTCTTAAGTTGCGCTATTCCGTAGCCTAGGCGAGTGACAACACGGTCGAATCCTCAGAATAGGAAGGATGTGCTATGGGGGGATTGCAATAGTCTGTAATGAGACTGTTTTGGCATGACAGGACTTTTAGCAGTAGCAATGCCGTAGTCTAGTGCTCTTCTGGATTTTTGATTTTTGGGTACATTTCCAAGGTGGGTATTGCCTCGGGTCCTGACAGATTCTTGTCTTCGACTGAGCCGAGTACTAGGACACACTACAGAAAGGAGGCTAGATTTTGAATTTATCTGGATTTTGTGAGTGGATGGAGGTCTTCTGGCTAAAAGAAGCCCCCAGGACGACAAAGCTAGCTGAGAACATGACGGTGTCGTGACCGGAATGATGACGCTTCTTGAATGTGTGTCAATGTGGGTGGTTGTGCCTCTATTGAAAGGCTGCCTACGTATTCACGTGTAGTGAAATCAAACCATGCCGTAGTTCAGTGTATTGAAAGATTATGGTGCCTAGTTTATTAGGGCTTTGTGTGTGACCAGCCATAGCAATGGTGTAGGCTAGGTGCATTCCCAATGATGTCTTGATCAAAGGGCTAGAATAGTTAGGATGTTGATCCTGTGACTGTGAGCGTTCTCCGGGGTAGCCCCTAGAGGTGGTGTGAACTATTTGGGCATGTTCTATGCCGACTGCAAGTTGAGTTCCCGTGTTTGGGGTTGGTAACTGGTTTGAATGAGAAGAATTGGGATGGAATTTTAACGAGTTCTGCTCTCGGGGATTTTAACGAGTTCTGCTCTCGGGGATTTTAACGAGTTCTGCTCTCGGGGATTTTAACGAGTTCTGCTCTCGGGGATTTGACGAGTTTTGCTCTCGGGGGATTTGACAAGTTTTGCTCTCGGGGGGATTTGACGAGTTTTGCTCTCGGGGGGATTTGACGAGTTTTGCTCTCGAGGGATTTGACGAGTTTTGCTCTCGAGGGGATTTGACGAGTTTTGCTCTCGAGGGATTTGACGAGTTTTGCTCTCGAGGATTTGACGAGTTTTGCTCTCGGGTTTGCGTATGGTGATTGTGAATTCTGTTATGTAAAGGGGAAGTCGAGTAAAATGGCTCGAACTTTGATCGGGATAAGTTTTGATAATGCGAGATCTGATTTCCATGTCTGGCCCTGATGGTTAGGGGTATCCTATGGAGCTTGAATCCTCAAAATTCCGGGCTGTCTCTGGCCTGGGTCTCGGGAAGGTCTTGAGGGTTGTAATGGGGGAAGGCTAAATGTGGTGTTAGCTGACCAACTTGATTGTTTCTCCCTTATTGGATGGTATGATTTTTTGAATATTTTTTGGTTGACCTCTTAGCCCCGGTCTCGGGATTCTTCATTTGGATTGACCGCTTAACCTCGGTCATGGGTGCCTTTTTTTTTTTTGATAATGGCCTGCTTTTTGTTTTGGCCTTTTGCTTTTTCTTGGACCTTTTTTATTTGTCCAACTTTTTTTTTTCTGTCGGTCAGACTAACACCTAAGGTAGGGGTTGGTTGTTCTTATTGGATGGGTGTTTATTGTGGGAAATGGGCTTGCCTCCCGTCTTTAACCCAAACTAGGAGATTACCTAGATTTGTCATAGGATTCGATACCGCTCCTGTTAAGGATAGTTATGTGGCTTTCTATACCAGACATGGAACAGTAAAGGAAAACACGGGCTCGGTTTCCTGCAGTCATTATAGATGTGCCTATAATAGTCACGTGCGTGTGCTCACAGTGTATGATGGTGTTCATCATGTTCTCGGAAACACATAAGGAAAGTATATATGAGAAAGAATATTGAAAGCTGATTTTATCGAATTTTGAAAAAGAGGACAGAATACAATTGACTCTGACTCTGACTTTGAAGTTGAAATAAATAGTATATCCTAGACTCGGACTCAGACTTGGACTTAAATCAAATCCGGACTCTTGGATGCATAAGAGGTAGATTGGATGCTTTGGTCATCGGGCCCTGTATAGTCCATGAGGGGCTTTGCAAGTGACAATGTTTCCAAAACGGGAGGCATCGAGGAAGTCTTGAATGAGGTGTTTCAGTTTCCAGCACCGTTCTGTATCGTGTCCCCTCCCTCTGTGGAATTTGCAGTAATGCTCGTCGTTCCATGCTTTGGAGCGTTTTTCCAAAGGTGGGTCGACTGTTGGGCCTATAGGTAGTATTAGGCCCTTCGGAACCAACCTCTGGAAAGCGATGGTGTAGGACATATCCAAGTGGGTAAATGTCCTTTCCTTTGACTGGTTCTTGATTTTTGGAGAGGTGACTTGAGGGTTACCTCTCTCGGTCTTGCCATCTTGAGGGTACCGGACAGTTTCGTAAGAGTGTTCACCCTTCAAATGGCTCGGTTGGGTGATTGGCTGTCTTACCCGCTCTAGTTGTGTTAGACGGGCTCGGGTTCTTATAAGGTCTTCTTCGATGGTGGTCACCCTGGCATTTAGGTTATCTAGGGCGGTATTGATTTTCGAAAAGATATTGTTAATGGAGCAAGATAGCATAAGCATGCTTCCTTGGATATCCCCCTTCTCGACGATGCGAGATTTGTTGTGGTTTGGTAGTGTCTCGTTCATAGGGTCCCTGATCGGAAGAAACGACAGGTGTTAGAACTCACCTAAGCTTGGTTTTGCGCAAATGCAAGAGAGAGAGTCAAACTAGGTACGGCCCGGGGGCGGGAATGACTAAGATTCTATGACCGGGCTACTTAAGCGTTAATCCAGACAAAGTAACGACTGTGACCTAGACTCGACCACGAGACTCGAGCTGTACAAGGATAAGTCCGAAAATGGGGCGACCGTATTTGACCGTGCCGTGTGCTTGGACCAACCGTGGTGACCTAACCCTAGGTGACCCGAGTATTCATAGCGTGGGTACGACTCGAAGAAGGCATCATAAGGACGCCGGTGTAGGATGAACGTAAGGTACTCTCTAGGGTAACCGTGGTTGACTGCTCTGGTGGAGGGGAGCCCCCTGAGTAAGGCTAGAGACTCAGATAGTGTGACATCTAAGTGACTCGAAAGTGGGATACGTGAGACAACACGTGCAAGACATGATCCTTAGAGCAACCGCGATTGATCGCTCTGCTGAAGGGTAACCCCCGACTGGGACTGAAGACTTCGTTAAGACTCGAGTGAGTGACCCTTAGACGTAAGGACCGTGAACCTCTTGTAAAAGGTTGACTCGGAAAAGACACCTAGACGGGTGACTCGTAAAAGGTGGGTCTCCTTTAGGATCTAGCTATGTGGGCTGAGTCCTGTTTGAAAGGAGGTTCACGTGGGACGTTCCTCGACTTTAGACTCGATTGTGTAACTGGGCCAACTTTTGTAGGAGTATGTCCTACGTAGGTGGGCCTTGCCTTAGTAAAATAAGGCGGACTGGGATAGGGAGGAAACTCGTGATATAAGATCGACGGAGTTTCGACGCTAAAGACTTTGACGACTTATGACACGACCCGACACTGCTAAATACGGGAAGTCCTAAGAAGAGGAAGGTTTTGAAAAAGAGATTCTTTTGGAAAATCCGAGAAGTCTCGGTGGATGGCCCAATTTTTTCGAAAAAACGGAAAAGTGCATCGGGCCATAATTTTGAAAGTTCGAAAAAAAAACCGAGTTTTGAAATGGGCAGAATACCGGCCGAAAAATAGGCTACTTTGAGTCAAATCGTAAATCTTAATTTCGGTAGCATTCCGGGGTTTTGAAAAGTTGAATATTTGGAATTTTGAAATTTGAGTATCGAAAAGAATTTCCGACAATTTGAAAATTGAAGATGAGATCCCGAAGATTTGAAAATCGAAAACGGCATCTCGAAGATTTGAAAATTGAAAATGGCATCTTGAAGATTTTGAAAATCGAAACTGGTATCTCGAAAATTTTGAAAATCGAAACTGGTATCTCGAAAAATTTAAAATCGAAATTGAATTTTGAAAATTCGAAAATCGAATGGTGGATCAGAAATTCGAATTTTGAAATGGGCAGCATACAGCTAGAAAATAAGCTTGTTTTGAGTCAAATCTTAAGTCTAAATTTCGGCAGCTTTTCCGATTTTTTAAAATTTGAATATTTTCGAAAAAATGCATTTTTGGAATTTTGAATATCGAAGATGAATTTCCGAAAATTTGAAAATCGAAACAGGATCCCGACTTTTAAAATTGGCGAAAATGTTATCGGGCTTGAATTTTTTGAGAAGTCAGAAATTTTGAATTTTTGAAAGCCCGAAGAGAAATTCGGGGGATGGCCCGGTTTTTTTTTTCGAAAGAAAAAAAAACGGAAATCGAACCGGGCGACGGTTTTGCAAGTTCGAAAATAGTTTCGAGTTTTAAATTGGGCATAATACCGGCTAGAAAAAGGGCTATTTTGAGTAATATCATAAGTCCTAAATTCGGTATATGTCCGGGTTTTTGAAATTGGATATTTTGAAAAGGATGCAAATTTTTGAAAAATGACGGTTTTTGAATAAAAGATGTGGATCAAGTAGCACGTAGTCATGGAAACAGTATAATGACACCATGTATGCTCTTAAGCTAAGTCTCGGTCAGTCTATAAGGGTCTATACCAGTGTACATAGCCTATCGAGAATCGGGGCGGACTCCCTAACTCGAGTTGAGATTAGGACATGCCGTAAAACCCATACGAATCGGCTAATGGACACCTTTGACATAATCAATTTGGACTATATCAATGGTATAGTGGGACGTCGGTCACCAGTACCGGCCCGGGAAAAATGGGGTTATGCATGAACCGTAAAACTAAAACGCGTATTGTACTAGTCAAACGATTTCTATTCGAGTCTCACCCTGAAGGATACCGAAGGTTATTAACGCATCAGTAAATCCCCAGCGGAGTCGCCAAATTGTGGACATGACATAGGTCCACCCCGACGCGGCCACGCGCGGGTTTTGGGAGGCGAATGAATCTCCATATGAGATGGTCAAATTGAAATTTAAATCGAAGTTGGAGTCGCCACCGAATTTTATGGTTATTCGGAACCGTTCGAGCCCACTCTATGTCGTAGTGGGCCGTGTACAAAATACGGCCCATTTCCTATGTCAGAGTTTATTGGGCTCGTCCCTTTGCAGTTCGATACAGATGCCGACTTGAGCGGTTAATCGTATATTGAATGACTCTCGTTGCCAATGGTCTCGGACATCCGGAAACCACGGTTCTGAGTAAGGGGTGAGGGTACGTGTTGGGAAGTTCACTAAGAACACCCAACCCCGCCCGCACATTAGCGGCCTCTACTAGGATATCGAATGATGTTTTAATACGCGCGTTAGTTGAACGGTGAATGATATGCAAACATTGTTTTCCTAAGCATGTGAGGAATTGAACGGGTTGCTAAGTCGTTTAATGCATGAAAAATCTAACGTCAAAGTTGAATTTTAGCATGTGAGATTCGTTTTAGTATAATAAAACAAATGATAAAAAAAGAATGGATTTGCTACAAGATGAACAAACGAGTTAGTATCGATTAGTAAAACAATATAACGAAAAATAAATATGCGAGATCGAGAAAAATAAATATTAATCGAAATCTGAAAAATATTGTTAAAACGTTGTTTTGTATAAAAAACGAAGTTCGAAAAAATAATAAAAAAAAGAACGAAAGACACGCCGAGACAGCCGGCCGCGCGGCTCGCCCGGGACGCCGGCGGGTCGCGTGGCGGCCTGTTTTCGAAGGCGGTTTTTTGAAAATTCGATACTTTTATTAAATCGCGTACAAATATTGTATGATTCGTACTTGAATTAATATTTTCGATATTCGTTATATTCGATAATTGACTACGAAATCAATATCAAATACTTGGAATAGCTTTAGAAAAGATGTAAATTTTAGAAATCGCTTCGTAGAATAAATAATAAAACGAACGAAAAAGTTTAAAAAAGGTCTCGGGTTTCAGGCCCGTGCGCGAGCCGCCTGGGCGTGGCGCGACTCGCGTACGGGTCTGTCCGGTTTTTATTTTTTTGTTCGAAATTGCTAAATTTGATGAATCGCGTACAAAATATGAATTAATTTGTATTCGATTCATGTTTTCGATTTTCGTCGTATCCGACATTCGATTATGAAATCGATATCGAATATTCGGAATGAATTTAAAAAGGTTTTGTAAAAATTGTTTGAAAAAAAAGGAATTTGAAAAAAAAGATGTAACGATTTTAAACATCGTCGAGATCTTAATATAATTCTCTTCGATACAATATTCGATTATAGAAAATCGATATCATATTTTTAAGAATGTTTGTTATGAAAATAGTTTTTTTTGTTAATATCGATATTAGAAAAATAAAAAAAAACGACGCTTGACCCGTAAAAAGAAAACGGATGACGAGAAAGAGAAGAAAAGGAAAGGAGAAATCAGGTTTAACCCTCAACCTACATGCTTTTGTTAACTCGGATCGGGGCTCGTCGGAATGTGGCTAGGCACGGGAGCGTCGAGGCAATGTCGGTCGGGTTAGGGTGGCTCGGTGAAGGTGACGGGTGAAGGGTGTCGGGTATCGGGACCGGTTTCCTTCGGGTTTGGATGTACTATCGGTTTCTCGATGCTAAGGAATTATGTGTGTGTTATGATATTTTCTGACTTCTCTCAGGAATTCTGTCTATATGATAGGATGTTCTCTGATGATTGAAAGTGTTGTATGCAAGGGGCTATTTATAGGGAGTTCCCGACCTTGGCTTAGAAGAGTTTTAATACCGCTTAGGATAGGAAACGTAGGAGTTTGAGAAGCATGAGAATTCCGCTTTCTTGGCAAAGAAGAAAGGTATCTCGGCTGGTTGTACGCTGCTTGGCTGAGTATTTGCACTCGGTCGAGTGTTTGAATCGGTCTTCGAATAGGATTCCTACTTGAGATCGAATTCTACTTTAAACGGAATTGTTTATTATTTTGTGAAGCTGATTTTTTGTAGAGTTTGGGTAAGAATCAGCCGTTTGAGGTGTCACGGCTGACTCACTTGTCTCGGGAAAATCTTTGACCGGGTTTTGACTCAGTCGCTAAAAGACGGTTTTACCCCTGGTGTCGGATTCGACCCAAATTAGTGTTATTTGACTCGAAACGACCCACTGGGCATGAATTTGAGGTTGGTTTTGTGAGATTTGTACTCTTTAAAAAGCCCAAGCTAAATATCCATGATTTCGAGCCCATTTCCGAGTACGTTAAAGCATGTTTGCGTCCGATCATCATCGGGTGTTTGTCGGAAACTACTATAGACACCTGGCGGTCAAAATGTGGGTGTCTACAAGACTATCTTCATATTATCCGTATAACTATTTGAAGATCAATGATAAATTTCTAATTATCGAAGACATCTATGGTGTTTATCAAGTATGATGATTATTATTTCAAAGATCGAGATTCATCGTCACATCATGGATAATATTGTTATTTTCCGAGTGATGTAACTATCAGGGGGAGTATGCACGCGCTGTACTCTTTTTCCTTATCTATGGTTTTGTCCCACTGGGTTTTCCATTGAAAGGTTTTGATGAGGCAGCATCATATGCGTGTTTGAGGAATAATGTGCTCTATTTTACACTAGTTTTTTTCCCATGGGGTTTTTTTCGAGTGAGGTTTTTATGAGACATATTATTCCGTAATGTACATTCAAGGGGGAGTGTTATGAAATCATATTAGGTGAATGTCCATTGGGCTTTTGACCCATATGTAAACTCCCTTATCATTGCTGATGTACTATATATATTTTTCTCAATGACACGAATAACATAACTCTCTCACATATTTTCTCGCTATATTTTCTCTCTACTTTTTCTTTCTCTCTCGTTTTATAACAGAAATTATATTTCTAGTTTCCTAGTATACAAGTAGATTTGGTATTCTATCTTACCTTACAATACTACGGAGTATAATTATTGGAGTACGTGTTTATTCAATACGGAGTAAAAAAATAAAAATCCTTTAGGGCTTGCTTGACAAGAGGATAATGATTCCGGGGGTAATAGAGCAAAAATGAACTTGAAAATGGCGGAGAATAGTGATGATGTTAAGCGGAAATGTAGAAAATGAGGATGATCTAACCTATTTGGAGGGGGTAAGATTACTCCCCTCAACCCGAAGTAATGCATTACTCCCCAATGGAAGTAATTGTTCATCCCTCCTATATCTTTTAGACAAGAAAATGTCACAACCAAGCACCATTCTCCTCCAATTCTAATTCATTTTAGTTGGTCAGTAACTCTCCTGTAAGTAACCACCTCTTATATGAGAGGTCTCATGATAAATTACCGTGAGACGATCTCTACAAGTTTTTGTGTTAGTTGTATTACTTCCGAAATCATTACCCCATCTCAAACGCGTCCTTATTATAATTATATTTTACTACGAGTAACATTTATATATACTATACTATATACCATACGCGGATAAATTTAGCACCCTTACGCTTTGGATTTGAGTGCTAGAGTTAGTAAGTCGTTTTTTCTGGATATTTCAAGATATATATCTCCAACTAAAGGCCCACCATTATGAAAAAAAATGGAATTACTCTGTAATTATATTCAAGATATATTCCTTGGTCATTACCTGCTTAAAGAAGGTTCTGTCCATTACAGACTCTTAAGTCTATAATCACGTAATAACTCGTCAAATTATAATATTGACCAATTCAACCCCTTACTACGTACAATACATTACACCCCGTTAACTTCTCAACACTCTGCACATCAGAGGCTATAAATAAAAGGTCGATTTTGTTATGTTAAACCCATCATCAAAAACCACAAGCAACATATATAATCAAACACATAAACTAACCCCAAGAATACACTAGTAATCAAAGATATATCATAAGCATTAGCATGGCATCTCCCAAGCTCTTTGCACAGCTCACCCTTTTGCTCATTGCTTTAACCTTGGCCTGTGCCACTGACCCAACCCAGCTCCAAGATTTTTGTGTCGCCACTAAAGATCCCAGTACTGCAAGTAAGTACTTAGCTTCATTTCTAGTTATAGTATATATACTCTTTCGGTCTCACACAATTTTTGTCCACACTAATTAACAATTACGAGTACTAACGTATGTATTACTACTAATACTATTGTTGTTATTGTACTGTGTAGTATTTGTGAATGGGCTCTTTTGCAAGAATCCAATGGAGGTGACCGCGGACGATTTTCTGTTCAAGGGGCTAGACATGCCAGCCAAATTAAACGGCCTTGGATCGGGTGTCACCCTAGTCAACCCACCCATGCTACCCGGACTCAACACCCTCGGTGTATCAGTTGCCAGGCTAGACTTCGCCCCATACGGCCTTATCTCACCACACACCCACCCTCGCGCCACAGAGGTGTTCACCGTCTTGGAGGGTACCATCTACGTGGGTTTCGTGACCTCGAACCAGGCCGATGGAGGTAACAAGTTGTTCACAAAGGTGCTATGCAAGGGAGACGTGTTTGTGTTCCCACAGGGTCTCATTCACTTCCAACTCAACGTTGGCAATACACCCGCCGTTGGGTTCTCAGGCTTGAGCAGCCAGAATCCCGGTGTCATTACGGTCTCAAACGCCGTCTTTGGTGCTGAGCCTCCCATCAATGTTGATGTTCTATCAAAGGCTTTCCAGCTTGATGCTAATGTCATCAAGATGTTGCAATCCAAGTTTTCTACCGGAAATTAATTATACGGCCGGAGTATATAGTCCATATACTTTACAAGTATACATGTATACTTTATATACTTAGCTTCCTACAAAAAAAAAATATTGGTAGATGCATATGAGCATATCTATCTATTTATATACTTGTTTGTAATAATTGTACTCTTCATCTTGTCCTTCATTCATTCAAAGAGTATAAAGCAAGGATCCCTTTTTTTCTTCATCAATTAACCAGGAACGAAGTTAGAATACCGTAATCTTACTTTATATTCCGTTATAATAATAATGTCTATAACGATTTATCATATAGACTTTCACACACTATTATTATTTTAGTTTGTCGATATATATGACGATATCTACAATTATGGAATTACGGAGTATTATATTATTATACACTAGTTGGAAAGCCCGTACAATGCACGAGCCGATATTTACTGACGTTGATAATGACATCAAGTTAGTATACATAATAGTAAATGAATATTATTCACATACATGAATGCGTTTCTAGCTAGGTAGGATTGTAGTAAGAAGGACTAATTAAATAATCTCGCACACAAGTACATCTTCAACTACATATTGGTACCAATATTCATTTATATTTCACGTAGTTTTGCATTCAATAATATTATCTACGGAGTATTATTATAAATGTAATAACTAATAAATAAAATGACAAATAATATTCATGTATCTATCTAAAGTAAGAGAACCAATTTGACATTGATATTTCTAAAATATATTATACGTTGTCGTGAATATAACGATATGATTAATTAAATTTCATGATAGTATAAAGACACGTGTTTATTTCTTATATAATAAAGGTATACATAGATGATCTAATTATACGGCCGGAGTATATAGTCCATATACTTTACAAGTATACATGTATGCTTTATATACTTAGCTTCCTACAAAAAAAAAATATTGGTAGATGCATATATGAGCATATCTATATATTTATATACTCGTTTGTAATAATTGTACTCTTCATCTTGTCCTTCATTCATTCAAAGAGTATAAAGCAAGGATCCCTTTTTTTCTTCATCAATTAACCAGGAACGAAGTTAGAATACCGTAATCTTACTTTATATTCCATTATAATAATAATGTCTATAACGATTTATCATATAGATTTTCACACACTATTATTATTTTAGTTTGTCGATATGACGTATCTACAATTACGGAATTACGGAGTATTAGATTATTATACACTAGTTGGAAAGCCCGTGCAATGCACAAGCCGATATTTACTGACGTTGATAATGACTCAAGTTAGTATGCATAATAGTAAATGAATATTATCCACATACATGAATGTGTTTTTAGCTAGGTAGGTAATATCTGCGGTAAACGTCAAAATTAAATTATAGGATTGTAGTAAGAAAGACTAATTAAATAATCTCGCCCACAAGTACATCTTCAACTACATATTGGTACCAATATTCATTTATATTTCACATAGTTTTGCATTCAACAATATTATCTACGGAGTATTATTATAAATGTAATAACTAATAAATAAAATGACAAATAATATTCATGTATCTATGTAAACTAAGAGAACCAATTTGACATTGATATTTCTAAAATATACTAGTGTAATACCCGTGACACGTCACGGGTTTGTAAACATTTTTTAAAAATAATATTAAGTTAGAAATAAAGTGTAATACCCGTGAAAAATCATGGGTTATTGAAGCAATTTTTTGCATAAAAAAGGCAAATCACAATCCATATGAGGGTGAACGGAAAGACGATATTGGCTCAAAATAACGTAAATGAACTAAATATTGACGCATATGATTATTATAGTGCGTTCAATATCGAAGTCAAAGAACCCACGTGAGTATGTAGGTAAATAATAATATCGGAGAGTGTATGATAAATGTAGATGTCTCAAGTATAACGACATATGACGTCGAAATGAGTACGTGTATAATATGTGTTTGACACAGTTCGTACAAAATAGTAAGAAGGCCTATAACGAACGTTATGGCCTCTAAAACACAAATATTTTGAGGCGGAACTCGCCCGAGTCATGACCCTGAGCCGAAATTAGGTAAATTAGAAAATATTAATAATATTTTAGACTAAAAGTTCACAACGTGTCATCAAAATATTTATTTATTTTCAAAATTTCTTTGTTAATAATATTATTTAAAAAAATACGGAGTAGTATGTTTTAAATCATATTTTTATCACATGATTATTTAATGATAAAAAATTCATTTAATGGAGTCAAAGTTTGTTATGGGTAAAAATTATATATATATATATATATATATATATATATATATATATATATATATATATATATATATGTATGTGTATGTATGTATGTGTATGTATGTGTACATACATATATATATATATATGCAATATTAAATAAAATTTGTTTATTCGTACTAATATCATTTTTTTAAATAAATGATTAAGAAAACTACGAATAAAATTGTATTTACATTTAAAGAAAAGTAAAAACAACTAACATTTTTCAAATGCGTTACTAACACGCGCGTATTTGACCCGAAACCCGACATTTTTCAAACACGTTATTAACGATTTTTAATGGGTTTTTGTAACAATTTTTAACCCGAAGCCCGATATTTTTTAACAGTTTATTAACATTTTTCAAACGCGTTACAAATGCTTAGGTTTGCTGATATGTTTGATGATACGCTTGCTGATACGAAGTACTCATACATTTTAAACAATTGATGTTATGTTTATGGATATGATTAATTGAACATAATATTATTATTCACTAAGTACATGCTATTTTTCTCATTGGAAAAAAGTTGATGGTTGATTGATTTTAAATTTAAGTACTACTTCCTCTCTTTTTTATCTTCTTATCCCCTGAATGTATTAGTCAGATATTATATTAAAATGAGAAGATAAAAAAATGGAGGAGATAACAAACTCTTTTAAAAAAGACAAATTAAAACAAATCCAAATTGACCCATTGTGCAATCATAAATAGGCAAATAGCTGACCCGATAACGGTTTGACTCAACCTTATTATACAATATATGTTGACCCGTAGTGTTCCGTTTGAAACTCAGTCTAAACTTTAGTTTGCAGTTTTTAATTAGAACAAATAAAACAAACAAAAATTGGGTGACCTGATAACAGTTCAACTCAATCGTATACGGAGTACTTGCTCCGTTCCAATATGTTCTTTACATTTGCTCTTACAATCACTAATAATTTGGATTCGAAATGTGATTTACATGACGAATAAGTCTTATGAGAGATTGTCTCATACTAAACAAATTCTTCAATATACTTGAAAATCAGACGCTTTTATGTTCTTCATCAAAAGCGCCTCTTGAGTTCTTCATCCAAAGCGGCACTCAGTACCCTTGAAATTTTAAAATTAGACAGATCTTATTAGATTTACTTGTATGGTTGATAATCAATATACACGAACAATTATAGAAAAAAATATATATTATATACATTATAAAGCGCATACTCGAAATTCAACTAATTAAGGAGTTTAATTGATGAAAATAAGTTACAAAGGATAATGCTGGTGAACACGACTCACGCAGTCGATAATGCCACTAATCTAAGATATTTTTTCATATTGATATTTGTATCAAAACTGTATTTTTGTATTTTCCATAAATTTATAATATGTGCTGATTTTATAGATCTTGGTCATTATAATTTTTAAATTGTACTACAATAATGTTAAAATTGAGAAAAAATATTACTCCGTATTTTGGTAGATACTGAAACATAGTACACAGTTGAAGTTATATTGAAAGGGGCAAACATTAAAGTCGGAGGGGTATTTTTTTCAATGACCAAGACTTATCATATTAGCCAATAGGCACCCACATGTCACACCCACTTATCGTATTTTATAATTATATTATATGTGGAATTGTATAATCATTATTTGTAGGAATATTATCGTGGTTAATATTTGGTTTAAGAGAAAACATGTATAAATGACTGACCCATATAATTTCATGTTTATTTAAGACTACGATTCAATATTGGTAACTGGGTTTTTGGGTATAAACCTGTTTCTATCTATAATATCTATCTATAGTTTCTATAAATTTGTAAGAGCAATAACCACCTACATTGCTAAGTATATTTTCAAACTCCCACCGTATTTCAATTCCGAAATTCTTTTAACTAATTTCCGACTCATTAATTAAAATAAACTCTATAGTCTATAAGAACAAAAATATCCTTAGGTTTATTATTATCAAAACACAACATTTATCACAAACTAAACAAAACCTATCAATCATCAACATCATCCTTATCCCTTAATCACATATCACAATAAAAATCAAAAACATCTCAGAATTGAAAATAAAAACTGTTAGAGGTGGAAGTGGGAAAATGAGACGACAAAGTTAGTGAAGGGTAAATACTAAACATAGTCATTTAGTCATTCATTCTCTAATCTTTATAAATTACCAAGTACTTTTTTTTATCTTTCTCAAATCCTAATTAAATCCAAAATGTTTATAGGTAAAATTCCTAATTCTTTTCATCTGATTTTGGGTAATTTTTTTAATTTTTTTCAAGCTGTTTTTGGTAGTTTTTTGTTGTGTTTTTGGGGGATTTTGGCCTGTGGCCTGCGTATGGGAAAAGTGTTTTTTTTTTTTTTTTTTTTTTTTTTTTTTTTTTTTTTTTTTCTGTTTTTTGTTAGTATAGTTTATTTTTGTTTGCTTTTTTCTGGGTAAGAGTTGATTTCATTGTTTTAGGGTTTGAATGTATGATTTTTCTGGCTTTGCATTCAGTAATTTGAGTATTTATCCCTCTCTTTCTCTCCACATTAATTTATTCAAGCTATTTCCAACCATGAATCAGGACCCCAAATTGAAAACTAAACACATCCACGAAAAATGAAACAAACCTATTTATCGTCCATCATGCTTCGATTTCGTGGGCGATTCGCTAATTTGAGTGATTCCGTTGTTGATGATGATGCCGCTGCTATTTGTCATGCGTGGCCACTGTTATCAAGCATCGATTCTCCCCTGTTAGAAATACAAAAGAAATCAAAATTTAGTATAAGAGCCATCAAAATTTAGCAAAAAGAATAACATGAAATAAGAAATACGACGATTGATGTTAAAAAATCGGGGATCGATGATGAGGGATACAAAAAAATTGTAGAAGAATAGATTTAAAGTGATGAATAACAATGAACTGAAATTTAAAGAAGAAAAGGAATGAATGGACTGGAACATCGACCGGGAAGGGAGATGAAGATATCATTTAAGCATATGTGTTTTCCGGTGCAACATTTATTTGACTCATACATTCTTCAATGCACCGATGTTATTCTCAAAGTATACCTTTAAATGATGGTGGAGATTACTTCTCCCCTAAACAACCTCATTTCCATTATAATACCCTATTATACTTAACTATTCCAAAACACTAAAAATGAGGACTTATTCCCAAATTGAGCTCCCACATTGTGCCACATAGCTAAGTGTGGTGTCTTCTTTTATATAAAGAAGATTATACGTTGTCGTGAATATAACGATATGATTAATTAAATTTCATGATAGTATAAAGACACGTGTTTATTTCTTATATAATAAAGGTATACATAGATGATCTAATAGGAGATTAGGATGATAGGTTACCACTCCTAAATTCCATTACTGTTGGATTAGTTTCATTTAAAAAATACTAGATTAAAGCTCGTGCGCTGCACGGATTAGTTGGCTTAATTACATTATAAAAAAAAGTTATATAGAAATAAAATATCTCATATGAAAAAAATAACATCATTTTTCAAACTCTATACTTTGAATAACTTTCTATCAAATTAATACTCCATATTTAATAGATTATTAAGACAAATTAATATTTAATAACACAAATTTAAACTTTCTTCTAACAAATTTCATGATAATCATTCAATGTGGTACAATTATTATACTAAGGAGTATTTCCCCCTTTCTTCTATCTTCTTCCATATTCTATTTTCGTCTGTCTTTCTATTTTCTTCCCATCGTAAATATTTCTTATTTAGTCCAACTTCTTACTTCACATAGTGACATTGTTCTTTCAATGTGGGACAAACCATCTACTAAAAAACACAACATCTTTCAATGATATTACTCTTTCAATGTGAAATAATTTTACTTAATTTTATAGTCTTAAAAACTTTTTATTTATTTTTTTGTTGAGATTTAAGGACGAATGATTACTTTTAATTATGTAATGAAATTTCATCGTCATATTATATAATTTTTCGAAGTGGAATAATTTTATGATATTAAAGTCATCATAATTTTTCGATGTTGAATGATTTTACTCAAGTTTATAGTCTTAAAGAACATTTTTTTTAAGACTCAAAAAGTGTGATAATTTTACATAATTAAGTTTATGGTTTTAAGAGCTCTTCTTAAGAGTGAAAAAGTGTTTTTTTATTAGGGACGAACGATTACTTTTATTTATATAATAGAATTCGATTACCTTATTATAATTTTTCGATGTGGGATAATATTATGTAAGTTCTCAAGTGTTTTGTTAAGACTCAAAATATTTTTTATTAATATCTAAGAACAAATGATTAATCTTATCTTATTTATAATACGAAATATAAAATTTTATTACCTCATCATAAGAAATCAATTGATTAGTCATGTTTATAATATAAAATTTCATGATTAGTCATATTTATAATATAAAATTTCATCAACTCATCATAATTTTTTGATGTGGGATAATTTTACTTGAGTTTACCGTCTTAAGACTCAAAAAAGTCTTGGTTGATATCTAATGGTGAATGATTACTCTTATTTATAATATAGAATTTCTTATTGATTACTCTTATTTATAATATAGAATTTCTTGTTTATAATTTTTTGATGTGAGATAATTTACTGTCTTAAGAACTCTTTTTAAGACCAAAAGAACATATGATTACTCTTATTTATAAATATAGAATCATCATCTTATTTAAATTTTTTCGATGTGGGATAATTTTATGTTTGTAACCTTATTAAGAGTCATTTTAAGACTCAAAAGTTTTCTTGGTTGATATTTAAAAACAATTATTACACTTATTTATAATGTAGAATTCCATAACCTCATCACAAATTATATTATTACACTTATTTATAATGTAGAATTCCATAATCTCATCACAATTTTTCGATGTGGTATAATTTACTTAAGATTATAATCTTAAAAGCTCCTTAAGACTCAAAAGATTTTTGGTGGATAACCAAAGATTATCCATATTTATAATATAGAATTTCACCACCTTATTAATAAATTGTCGATGTGGGATAATTTTACTTGTGCGATAATTACTTAAGATTTACAATCTTAAGAGCTCTTTAAGACTCAAAAGATTTTTGGTGGATAACCAATGATTACTCATATTTATTTATTTATAATATAGAATTTCATCACCTTATTAATAAATTGTCGATGTGGATAATTTTACTATTATTTGTATTGAAGGTGATTATTCTTATACATATATACTCCGTAGAAATTCATCACCTTATTATAATTTATCAATGTGGGATAATTATTGGTTGATGTCACCTTACTTTGAAGATTTTTGAAGAGTCAAAAGATTATTTGTTGACGTCTATGGAGGAATTATTAATAATCTTATTTATAAAATTTTATCCTCTTATTATAATTTGTTTACTTAATGTGAGGTAATGATTACTCTTATTTATAATATAAAGTTTTATCACCTTATTATAAATTTTCGATTAAGTTTGTAGTCTTATTAAGAGATATTTAAGAATTAAAGTTTTTTTATTGATATTTAAGAACGAATGATTACTCTTTATTCATAACATAAAATTCATCAATTTGTTATAATTTTTCAATGTGGTATAATTTATTTAAGTTTTTCTTATATCACCTCGTCATAATTTTTTCGGTGTGGGATAATTATTTAAGTTTATCGTCTTAAGAGCTATTTTTAAGACAAAAAAATACATATTAATTACTCTTATTTAAAAGTTCTTCTTGGTCGATATTTAAAACCAAATGATATAATATATAATTTCATATAATTTCATCATCTCATCATAATTTTTCGATGTAAGATAACTTACTTATAGTCTTAAGAGCTCTTTTTGAAATTCAAAAGATTTTTGGTAGATATCTAAGAACGAATTATTACTCTTATTTATAATATAGAATTTCATAACCATATTATAGATTCTCAATGTGGGATAATTTTACAACTTTTATATGTACTAAATTCATCACATAATATAAAAAAAATAATATGAAATCTATACTCTAATAATGATTTAAAATATGAAACAAATAATAATGATTTAAACAAAAAAAAATTATCCCACATCACATAAACAAATAATGTTAAAAAAAATTTAGTCTTAAAAATCTTAGTTCTTGATATATATTGATTCATCAACTTATTACAATTTTTTGATGTGGGATAATTTCTTTAAGTTTATAGTCAACCATCAGCTCTTTTAAAGACTAAAAATACATCTTTAATTTTTCAATGTGGGATGATTTTAAATTTGTAGTCCTATAGTTTTTTTTAAAGACTCAAAAGTTTTTTGATCAATATTTAAAACCAAATGATTACTACTCCGTAATATTTATCATATATATAAAATTCATAATAATATAATATAAAATTTCATACTTTTTTAATATAGGATAACTAATTGGAGGTTTATAGTCTTAAGAACTCTTTTTATCATTCAAAAGACTTTTGGTAGATATCGAAGAATGAATGATTACTCTTATTTATAATATAGAATTTCATTATCATATTATAATTTGTCGATGTGAGATAATTTTACAGCTGTTATATGTAATAAATTATTCATCACATAATGTGAAACAAATAATATGAAATTTATACTCTAATGAAATTATTTCATTTTTATAATTTATTTTATGATAATGTTTTTAAAAAATGAAGTCTAAAGGTTTTTACATCAGAATTGTAAAACATTACATTAATATAATAAATTAAATATATATTATAATAATTAAAAGATTCGCTAATTGATTTTTTTTATTTATGATACTTTGCTAATTTAAGGTTTGATGAAACGGACCAATAAGATCGCTCGAAAAAAGCCTAATATATATATATATATATATATATATATATATATATATATATATATATATATATATATATATATTGATTGGTTGCTCAGATGATTAACTAAGTACACGTAAGATTGTGCAACACTTTAAGAATTTCCTTTTTTTGTAAATTGTCGAATATAAATATCTTGATTTATCTCACTTCCTTAAAAATATAACTCTTGAATTAATCATACTATTAGTAATAAATTATAGTCAAATATTTTGATACACGACCGCTTGTTAGTGACGTGATAAGGACACTAAGTTGATCGATTACATGATTGATGGATGATTTTGGGTTTGGGTCGAGAAAAATGGTTTAGGAATCCTCAAAAACGGATAAGTACACTGATGATGTATGCTCGTTATTCCCATAAATATTTTTGGTTGATATCTAAGATTGAATGATTATTCTTATAATATAATAGAATTTCTATCACATTAATATAATTTTTCGGTATGAGATAATTTTAATTAAATTTATAACCTTAGGAGTTGTGGTAAGACTAAAATGATTTTTGGTTAATATCTAAACATGATAGATTTCTCTTATTTATGATATAAAATTTCATCAACTCGTCATATTTTTCGATGTGAGATAATTCTAGTTAAGTTTATAGTCCTAAGAACTTTTTTGACGACTCAAAAGATTTCCAGTTAATTTTAAAGACGAATGATTACTTTTATTTATATAATAAAATTTCATCACCTTATTATACTCTTAAAATTTTTTTGGTTAATATCTAAAAACGAATGATTTCTCTTATTTTTGATAAAAAATTCCATCACCTCAACATGATTTTTCGATGTAGGATAAAATTATATTAAGTTTATAACCTTAAAAACTCTTTCTAGAACTCAAAATATTTCAGGTTGACATCTAAACACGAATGATTACCACTCTTAATTACTCTATATAATAGAATTTCATCAACTTATTATATAATTTTTCGATGCAGAATATTTTTACTTAAATTTGTAGTCTTAAATTTTAAGAGTTGTTATAAGATTCAAAATATTTTTTTTATATCTAAAAACGAATGATTGATCTTAATTATAATATAAAATTTCATCAACCTACTATAACTTTTCAATGTGAGATAATTTTGAAGTGTTGGTTGATAACTAAGAATGAATTTTTGCTCTTATTAATATACAATTTCATCACTTTATCATAATTTATCGATGTCGGATAAAATTACTTTAGTTTATAATCTTAAGAGCTTTCTTAAGACTCAAAAGATCGTTGATCGCATCAATATCTAAGAACGAATGATTGTTCTTATTTATAATATAAAATTTCATCACTTCATAATAATTTTTTAGATGTGAGATAATTTTTACTCAAGTTTATAATCTTCGGAACTTTTTTTAATACTCAAAATATTTTTGGTTGATAACTAAGAACAAATAATTTCTCTTAAGCTTTGATTAAGACTCAAAAGATTGTTGGTTGACATCTAAGAACGAATAATAACTTTTATTTATATAGAATTTCATCACCTCTTGATGTGGGATAATTTTACTCAAGTTTGTAATCTTCGAAACTTTTTAATAATTCAAAAGATTGTTGCTTGATATCTAAGAATGAATTATTGCTCTTATTTATATAGAATTTCATCACCTCATCATACTCGTGTAAGAATTTTTTTACCCACACAAATTTATGTATATATTCTTTATTTAAATTTAAAAATATATTAAAACTATAATAATTAATAATAATTATTTAAAAAATTCATAATTTTAATTATATATTTTTTGAAGGTAAATATTAAAACAATTATCAAACAGAATTGACTAAGCGTTTCACGTTGTCGTTGTCCAATTTTTGTTGCCTTATGAGGTGATAATCGTCGGTTTATATAGTGGTAATTTTTTGAGTCTTAAATGGAATATGATTTGTTTTTTCCAATACAAATTTATGTATTTTTTAATTAAATTTGAAAAAAAAAAACTGAGTCTTAAGTGGGGTAGAATTTTTTTTTCATACACAAATTTTCATATTATTTATCTAACTTAAAAAATATATTAAAAAAATTTGGACCATTCATATCGCTCAAAAAATTTCTGCTTTATTAATATTGTGGACATGACATAGGTCCACCCCGACGCGGCCACGCGCGGGTTTGGGGAGGCGAATGAATCTCCATGAGATGGTCAAATGGAAATTTAAATCGAAGTCGGAGTCGCCACCGAATTTTATGGTTATTCGGAACCGTTCGAGCCCACTCTATGTCGTAGTGGGCCGTGTACAAAATACGGCCCATTTCCGATGTGAGAGTTTATTGGGCTCGTCCCTTTGCAGTTCGATATAGATGCCGACTTGAGCGGTTAATCGTATATTGAATGACTCTCGTTGCCAATGGTTTCGGACATCCGGAAACCACGGTTCTGAGTAAGGGGTGAGGGTACGTGTTGGGAAGTTCACTAAGAACACCCAACCCCGCCCGCACATTAGCGGCCTCTACTAGGATATCGAATGATGTTTTAATACGCGAGTTAGTAATACGATGAATGATATGCAAACATTGTTTTCCTAAGCATGCGAGGAATTGAATGGGTTGCTAAGTCGGTTTAATGCATAAAAAAAATTAACGTCGAAGTTGAATTTAGCATGTGAGATTCGTTTTAGTATAATAAAACAAATGATGAAAGGGAATGAATTTGCTACAAGATGAACAAACGAGTTAGTATCGATTTGTAAAATAATATAGCAAAAGATAAATATGCGAGATCGAAATCTGAAAAATATTGTTGAAAAGACGTCGTTTTGTATAAAAAAACGATGTTCGAAAAATAATAAAAAGTAGAGCGAAATCGATTTCTGTGTTGCGTTTTCAGGGAACCGCGCGCCTCGCCCGGGACGCACGCGACTCGCGTCCCGGGCTGTTTTCGAAATTGATTTTCGGAAAATTTTAGCTTTATTAAATCGCGTATAAATATTACATGATTTATACTCGACTTAATTTTGCGATATTCGTTATATTCAATATTCGACTATGAAATCGATATTAAATACTCGGAATGATTTTTTTTAGAAGAGGTAAAAGAAGGTTTTTGTAAATTGTTTTAAAAATTAAACTAAAAAAACGATGTTTGACTCTCTCCGCGTTAAAATCGTTGTATTTTGTTTTAAGAAAATTATGTAACGATTTTTTTAGCATCAACGAGATTAATTTAGTTCTTTTTGATACAATATTTGATTATAGAGAATCGATATCGTATTTATAAGAACGTTTGTTTTATAAAATATTTTTGTAGTATCGATATTAGAAATAATAAAAAATATGTGACTAAAAAAACGAGAAGGAGAAGAAGAGAAAAGGGAGAAATCGGGTTTGATTACACCCTCAACCTACATGCTTTTGTTAACTCGGATCGGGGCTCGTCGGAATGTGGCTAGGGCACGGGAGCGTCGAGTTGATGTCGGTGAGTTATGGTGGTTTTTTGGTTTGGACGTGTAGGGTGACGGGCGAGGTAGGCCGGTTTCGTCGGGCGTGATCTCGGGTTTTACACTATCGGTTTTTCGATGCTAGGTGTAGATGCGTGATGAATAATGTGTATGAAAATTGTGTTGTATGATTGATAGAAAGTTGATGTATAATTGTGTGTGTGAGGGTCCTATTTATAGGAGAAAAGGTTAGGAGAAGTACTCTTGTTTAGACAACAAAAAATACCGGTTTGGATAGGAAACGTAAGAAGTCGAGAGGAACAAGAATTCTCTTTCCTTGGCAAAGAAGCCACGAAATTGGCTGGAAAACAGGCTGCTCGGCCGAGTATTTGATGCTCGGTCGAGTGTTTGATTCGGTGTTCGGATAAAATTCCTACTTGAGATCGAATTCTACCTTTAACGGAATTGTTTAATATTTGTGTAGCTGATTTTTTGTAGTATTTGACTCTAGGCCGGACTCGTGAGGTGACACGGCCTGCTCACGCGTCTCGAAAATATCTCTGATCGGGTTTTTGACTCGGTCGCTAAAAGACGGTTTTACCCCCGGGGTCGGATTCGACCCAAATTAGTCTTATTTGACTCGAAACGACCCACTGGGCCTGAATTTGAGGTTGGTTTTGTGAAATTTGTACTCCGTAAAAAGCCCAAGCCAAATATCCATGATTTCGAGCCCATTTCCGAGTACGTTAAAGCACGTTTGCGTCCGATCATCATCGGGTGTTTGTCGGAAACTGCTATAGACACCTGGCGGTCAAAATGTGGGTGTCTACAAATATATATATATATATATATATATATATTGATTCTTTATTTAAATTTAAAAATATATTAAAACTATAATAATTATTGATGATAGTTATTTAAAAAAAACATTATATTTTTTAGGGTGAATAAATGAATATTTAAACAATTATCAAACAAAATCGACTAAGAGTTGCCCGCTTTCGCTGTCCAATTTCTGTTGCCGCTGACAATCGTCTGTTTATATAGTGATAATTTTTTAAGTCTTAAATGCAGTATGATTGTTTTTTTTGCTATACAAATTCCTAAATTCTTTATTTAAATTTAAAAAAATCGAGAAGTTTGGTTGGAGGCCTAAATTACCTTACTCACACAAGACCTTATCTAGCTTTCTGTGTGGGTATGGTATCTAGATACTTGCACAACCTGTCCAAACATCAATTAGGAGCTGCAAGAAGGATTCTGAAATATGTTGCAGGAACCAAGTCTTTTGGAATATGGTATGAAAAGGTAGTAAATTTCAAGTTTATTGGTTTCACTGACTGTGACTAGGCAGAATGCATCGATGATAGAGAAAGCACTTCAGGCTCAGTATTCATCAGTTTGGGGTCAGAAGCGATCACATGGAGCTCAAAGAAGCAAGAAACAATAGCTTTATCAACCATTGAAGCAGAATATGTGGCAGCATGTGTAGCTAGTAGATAGGCTATGTGGCTAAGGAAGTTGCTAGCTGACTTAGGATATGTTCAAGAAGAGGCAACAGAAATTCGGTGCGACAACCAATCTACAATTGCAAAGACTAAGGCCCTGTTCTCCTGGGCTTATATTCGTACAGTTTCAGTTCAGTACAGACACTTTCAGTTCAGTTCAGACACATCCAGTTCAGTTCAGTTCAGTTCAGACACATTCAGTTCAGTTCAGTTCAGTTCAGACACATTCAGTTCAGTTCAGTTCAGCTCAGACACATTAATAATAATAATATTATTATTATTACTATTAAGTATAATAATAGTAATAATAATAATAATAATATTATTAATACTTACTCGGTAATATAATAATATTAATATTATTAATTTTATAATTAATAATTAATAATTAATAATAATTATAATAATATTAGTATTATTATTATTATTATTATTATTATTACTTACTCCGTCATATTTATAATAATATTAATATTATTAATTATTATTAATTAATTAATTAATTAATTAATTTTATTAATTTTAATTTTATTATAATTATTAATAATAATAATAATATTAATTATTAATTATTATTAATAATTAATTTTAATTTTAATTTTAATTTTAATATTAAATATAATATTAATTTATTTATTAATATTATTATTATTATTATTTTTTTGTTTTTTTAAGATCGATATTATTATTATTATAATTAATAATAATAATATTATCATTAATATTACTTAATATTTATAATAATATTAATATTAACATTAATATTATTCTTATTATTATTAACTAATATTAATTAATTAATTAATTAATTAATTTTATTAATATTATTTTTATAATTATTAATAATATTATTATTAGTAAATAATAATAATATTTCTATTATTTATTACTTTTATTAATTATATTTATTATTTATTATTATTATTATTATTATTAATTATAATCATTATTATTAATTAATATTAATATTAATTTTAATATTAAAATTAATATTAATTTATTATTATTATTATTATTATAATTAATAATAATAATAATAATAATATTAATAATAATATACTTCTCTCTCTTCTCTCTCTCTAGGGAAGATTCTCTCCCAAGAAACCATTGATGATTGATTAAGGAACGATGGGTATAGGGCGAGGGAGAGGGAGACCACGGAAAATAATTACAAATCCAAATTGCAATGAAGCTAAGGATTCGATAGTTGTAAATAAAAAGAAGAATTCGAATGAGGAGATGGAGATAGAGCAGGAAGAGATGCCAGAGAAGCAGGGACTGTCGATAAATGAGGTTATTCAGATGGCTTTTGAATCTGGAGCGGGACATTCTGGGTCGGGAAGCAAACAGGCTGTGAACCCTTCGCCACGAAAGGAAGAGAAGATCATTCAGGGTTCTCAGGATGTCAGGATCTCTCCTGACTCTCAGCAATTGGGGGAGAAATCTGATCATAAAGCGATTTCAGCTGGAGTAGAAAGTTGGGCAGGGAAAGCTAAGGAAACAAAGATGGGAATGAGACTGTTCTTTGACGATGACAGTATGAATTCTACCGAGATTGCCTTGGAATTGGAGGATTTCAAAGAGGAACTACAGCTCTGGCGCAATACTCTCATGGGGAATGTGATTGGTGCTAGACCCAGTCTCAAACAAATGCAGGATTTTGTGCAGACGAGATGGAACAATGTTCGTCCGCCGATTGTCCAGTATTTTAAAAAGGGCTGGTTCTCGTTTCGATTTGGAAGGAAGGAAGACATGGACACTGTTATTCATGGCGGGCCTTGGTTGATGGGTAAGAATACTTTGATTCTGAAACAATGGAGTCCGATATTTTCTCTTGAGATGGACAGGGTTTCGATTGTTCCAGTATGAATTTTATTCCCGGATTTGGATCCTTACCTTTGGTCTGTTTCAGTTTTGAGTAAGATGGCAAGTAAGGTGGGTAGGCCATTGTTTGCTGATACTACTACTACTTATAAGGAGAGGCTTTCCTTTGCCAGAGTGTTGGTTGAGGTGGATGTCTCAAAGGAGCTGCCTGAAGCTATTACGATTAATATCCCTATCATAGGACAGTCGGTTCAGGCTGTAGAGTATGAATGACTACCATACTACTGTAAAGGGTGTGGAAAGTTGGGTCATACTATAACCACATGTAAGAAGGAAAAGATAAAGGAGAAGGCTAAAGTTCCTGGGAAACAGTTTATTCCAAAGAAGTCAGGCCCTCAAGGGGGAGGTGGTACCTCAGTTGGGGAGGGTGTGGAGCCCCCTATCCCAATTGTAATGCATCGTGGAACCCTTGAGGAAGAGCCCACTGGAGGCCTCTGTATCACCGGCTCAGGACCTCAGCAGCTAGGTACCTCTGAACTGGGTAACCAAGTACTAACTCAAGGGTCAATTGCTGATGGGGAAGAGCAAGTTGACTCTGAAGTTGGTGCTGGCTTCACCCCGGTTCAGCGGCGTTCAGGATGTGCTGGGATAGGACCAATGGTGACAGGCTCTAGTGCAGGCTATAATGGTGGTTTGGAGACAATTCTACAGGTTGTAACCCCAAATAGATTTGAGGCTTTATTGGAGAGAGATGCTGATCAAGAGGAGGATGAGCCTGCTCTTGTTAGTGAGACTGTCCCACCGGATATATCTACATGAAGATTGCCTCTTGGAACATTAGAGGAGGGAATGATCCCTTGAAGCAGTTAGCGGTTATTAATTTACTTCGTAATAATGGCCTTGATGTCTTAGGACTCTTGGAGACTAGGATTAAGCAAGATAAAGCTAATGCAATAATAGCTACCAGATTTGGAAGCTATAGGGTTTCGAATAACTATTCTTGCCACTATAATGGCAGAATATGGGTAATTTGGAAGCCTTCGACTGTTAGGCTCACGGTTTTAGAAGTTAGTGCTCAGTTTATGCACTGCTCTATTTTTCATCTTGGTCTGAATTCTGAGGTTCACGTTACTTTCGTTTATGGGTTCAATGGGGCTGTTGAGCGGAACACTCTATGGGAGGGTTTGGTTCGCTTAAAAACCTATACTGGTAGTTGGCTAATTTTAGGGAATTTCAATATAGTTAGATGCAAGGAGGAGAAGATTGGGGGTGTCGAACCTCTGATCGAGGATATGGATGTTTTTAACAACTGTATTTCTGACTGTGAGGTGCAGGAGATCAGTGGGCAAGGTTGTGAATTTACTTGGACCAACAATCAAGAACCAAGCCAGAGGGTTTGGACCAAATTGGATAGGGCTTTGGTTAACTTCACCTGGGTTACTCAATTTCCAAATTCGTTTGCACATTTTATGGCAGCTGGAGTGTCTGACCACTCTCCAGTGGTTGTGACTGTTGCGAAGGAAGAGAGATTGAATAGACGGTTTAGTTTTCTGGATTGTTGGGTGAAGCACTCTAGCTATTATGATGTTGTTGCAAAGGCATGGAGGAAAAGAACTTATGGAACTTTTGGGTATCAGTTATTTGGTAAACTACGGAATGTTAAACAGGCCCTCAAGGATTTGCATAAGAATAATTTTACTTGTATTGGAAATAGGATTGAGGAAGTTAAGAGGAAGTGGGAGACTTGTCAGTTGCACCTTCAGGGTTCCCCTTTCTCTAATGATCTTATGATGGAGGAACAGACGCTGCATTTACAGTACTTGATGTTGCAGAAGGCTGAATTAAGCATCTTATCTCAGCGGGCAAAAATGGATAATATCATTCTGGCTGATGCCAGTACAGCTTATTTTCATGCTAAAGTCAAAGAGAGGCGGATGCAACAAACTATAGGTGTCATAGAGGATCATTTGGGTTGCTTGAGAGTTGGTAAGACTGAAGTTGCTAAGGCATTTGTAGATTATTATCATCATATGCTTGGCCAGAAGAAGCACGTGCAAGCACTTAATCCTGATTTCTTCAATATGGGGAGATGTGTTGAGGAGGAGGACTGGGATAGTTTGATTACCATTCCTAACGAGCAGGAGATTAAGAATGTTCTCTTCTCTATCGGGTCTAATAAGAGTCCGGGTCCAGATGGGTTTTCAGCGGGATTTTTTAAATCCTCCTGGAATTTGGTAAGGAATCTGTTTTGTGATGCAGTTCAGGAGTTTTTTATCAAAGGGAAAATGGTGAAGCAAGCGAACACAACAATTATAGCTCTAATACCTAAGAAACAATTTTGTAGTACAGTTCTTGATTATAGGCCGATTTCCTGTTGCTCCATACTATACAAAACGATTAGTAAGCTGCTTACGAGGAGGCTTAAGAAAGTAGTGGATAAGCTTATTGGGTGGGAGCAAGCGGCATTCATGTCGGGTAGGAGTATCCATGATAATATTTCGCTTTCTCAAACGCTTATTAAGGGGTATGGTCGTAAGTATCTCACTCCTAGGTGTCTAATGAAGATTGACTTGAGGAAGGCCTTTGATACGGTCCAATGAGATTTTTTGGAGGAAATGCTTAAGGGGCTCAATTTTCCGCGTAAGTTTGTGGATTGGGTTTTGGAATGCATAAAAGGTTCTTGGTTCTCTTTGAAGGTTAATGGAGCGATCTATGGGTTCTTTAAAGGGGAAGGAGGAGTAAGACAAGGCGACCCTCTCTCCCCTTATTTGTTTGTCTTGAGTATGGAAATGCTATCAAGAAGAATGAGAAGAATTGAATTTCAATCCCAGGTCTCGTATCACCCAAAATGTTGTAAACTGAAATTGAATCATCTTATTTTTGCAGATGATTTAATGATTTTTATGAGGGGTGACGTGCCATCTGTTGGGGCTGCAGTGAGTTCATTAGAAGAATTTGCTAAGGAGTCGGGGCTTTATGTTAACAAGGACAAATCTGAGATCTTTTTTGGAGGGGTGTATGAGGATGTGCAAAATCTTATTCTGCAGGTGACTGGGTTCAGGAAGGGCTCGTTTCCTTGTAGGTACTTGGGCTTACCGTTAAATGTGATTACTAACCGGCTTGTGCATTATGATGGTCTATTGGCGAAGATTCAGGCTTTTATTGGTAACTGGTCTGCCCACTGCTTGACCTATGCGGGCAGAATTCAGCTTTTGAACTCAGTCATTATGGGATTGATGAGTTACTGGTCTAATAACACTCTTCTTCCGAGGAATGTTATGGATAGAATTGATCAATTATGTCGCAATTGTTTTTGGACTGGATCATTACACTCTAGAGGATTGGTTACGAAGAGTTGGGAAAGCATATGTATGCCTTGGGAGGAAGGAGGCTTTGGGATTCGAGACATTAAGGCATGGAATAAAGCTTTAATGGCTCATAAATTATGGTCTTTTGTGCAGGATAGGAATGACGTCTGGACGGCTTGGCATAAGGCTTACGTTTTGGGGCCTAGGAGGATTTGGGAGATTCATAAGCAGGAGAGGTTTTCTAGCACATTGAAGAGCATTCTAGTGATAAAGGATGAGCTTCTTCAGGCTACAGGAAACTGGACTGCTGCTGTTGCTCTTCTACAGAGTTGGTCTGGAAAGGGTTCTTTCTCCCTTACTCAAGCCTACCATTGGTTCAGGAAGCAGGGAGTGAGAAGGGTTTGGTTAGCAACATTCAATCGACAAGAGGTGCAGCCTAGGCATGGTGTACTTGCCTCCCTGGCCTGTCAATCTAAATTGCTAACTGTGGATATTTTGCAACGCAGAGGAATTTATTTGGCTAACAGATGTGTACTTTGTGCACAATATGAGGAAACTCATGTACACTTATTTTTTGAATGTCCTTTTGCTAGTCAGCTATGGAGTGAGATACGAGACTGGATGAGGGTTCGAGGAAGGAGCAACATGTTGAGTATAGAAACCAAATGGTGCGCTACTAGGAAGAGTAAGAAACATTGGAAGAATGTTTGGTATGGTGCTTGTATAGCAGCTACGGTTTATTTCATCTGGGCGGAGCGTAATGGTCGAATTTTTGATACAAATCATAGAAGTGTAGACACTTCAGTTAAGCAAATCAAGTTTGATGTTTATACAAGGCTTAGAAAAGTTAATGTGGATTTGAGTAGGAAAGTGATGTAAGGCTGTCTGGATAGAACTCTAGGGGATCGTTTTTGTAAGTCAGGCTCGTTTTAGTAATAAAAAGGGTCATAATTTCTTGCAAAAAAAATAATAATAATAATATTAACATTAATAATACTTCATATTTATAACAATATTAATAATATTATTATTATTAATTAATCAATATTAATATTAATTAACTAATTAATTTTATTATTATTATTATAATTATTTTATAAATAATAATATTATTATTGTTAAATAATAATAAATATTTATAATTACTTAATATTTATAAATAATAATAATATTTCTATTATTTATTACTTTTATTAATTATTTTATTATTATTATTATTATTATTACTACTACTATTATTATTTGTCATTAATAATAATATTTAGTATTATAATAATAATAATAATAATAATAATAATAACAACAACAATTATTGTAAATTATTATTATTATTATTATTATTTATTTTAGTTAAGTTAAGTTCAGTTAAGTTAAGTTAAGTTCAGACTCATTCAGTTCAGTTCAGTTCAGTTCAGTTCAGACCCATTCAGTTCAGTTCAGGTCAGTTCAGTTCAGACCCATTCAGTTCAGTTCAGACTCATTCAGTTCAATTCAGACACTTTCAGTTCAGTTCAATTCAGACACTTTCAGTTCAGTTCAGCTCAGTTCAGTCATTTTAAGTTCAGGAGAACCGGGGCTAAGAATCCAGTGTTCCATGCTCTAACCAAACACATTGAAATTCAACACCATTACATAAGGAAGCTAACAAGTGAAGGAAAGTTCGAGCTGAAGTTTTGCAGAACCAATGAGCAAAATGCTGATTTACACCAAGAGTTTATCCAAGTCCAAACATCAAACATCAAGTGTGATCCTACAAACTAGGAAGGAAGTTGGAGTCGGTTTATTTATGTTAAGCTTTGTTTTACTTAATCCTAAAGTGTAGGTAATGGAAAGCTCCATGATCCTGAGCATAAACGATCATGGGTAGCAGTAGTTAGTTATCAGCAAAACATGCATTAGTGGCCATGATCATTTCCCTTCCCTTTATAAGCATTGTTTTACTCCATTATTAATCAAGCAAGCAAGTTATCAGTCCCTTCATCTTGTATTGCAAACAACAAAATCACAACAGGGGCGGAGAAGCCTAAAAAATGCACAAATTGCGGCAATACCAAAAAAGTGATCAAAATGCAAGTGATTATTAACTAAAGAAATTATTATCTCTAGAATTAGTAACAAGATTAAGTTACTAAAATATCACTTACTATTAATTTGTTTGAAAAAAAAAATTATAGCTCGGTGACACTCAATTTGAATACCATTACGGTGCTTGGCCGTAGTCCTCTCATTTTGCTTGCGAATGAATATTACTCCGTATGATTTAGTCTTAAAACACAAAAATTCCTCAACGTAATAACTACTGGATGATCATTTAAATTGTTGCTAATTCTAATGATGAAATTCGTTACTTCAACGTTGCGGGAAACTTTATTTATCTTAACAAAAGAATACAATCAGTGGCATATTATTCTAATACAGGAACGAAGAACAAATTAAATAGACATCATCGTATGTAAATTATAAATACAGGATAATCATCATGTATCATTAGTTCAAATAGATATGAGTAATTAAGATCCGGTGGAGAATTTGGATTGTAGGTACTTGACAAGGCCGGCATCAAGTTGGAACGCCTTGGACAGAACATCGACTGAGATGAGTGGGTCGGAACCAAAGACAGCATTAGGAATGGTCACCAACCCCGGGTTTTGGCTACTCAACCCCGAGAAAGCAACGGCTGGGGTGTTGCCGATGTTGAGTTGGAAGTGAATGAGACCCTGTGGGAACACAAACACGTCTCCCTTGTTAAGCACCTTTGTGAACAGCTTGTTGCTGCCATCGGGCTGGTTAGAGGTCACAAATCCGACATGGATGGTACCCTCCATGACAGTGAACACCTCTGTGGCACGAGGGTGGGTGTGGGGTGATATGAGCCCGTGTGGTGCGAAGTCTAGCCTCGCAACTGACACGCCCAGGGTGTTGAGCCCGGCTAATGTTGGTGGGTTGACTAGGGTCACACCTGATCCTTGACTGTTTAGCTTGGCTGGAACGTCTAGCCCTTTGAACACAAAATCTTCGGCTGTTACTTCCATCGGATTCTTGCAAAGGAGTCCGTTTACAAATACTGCAACGACAACAACAATAATAATACGTTAGTGATTGTTACGGTCTCGTGGCCTAATCTAATTAAGATTGAAAGAAAACTAACATTATTATCGACTGATGTTACGTACCTGCGTTATTAGGGTCAGTTGTTGCGACGCAAAAGTCTTGTAGCTGGGATGGGTCAGTGGCATAAGTAGCAGAAATGAGCAAGGCCAAACAAGCCATGACTGAAATCAAACTATTTTGAGGTCCCATTTTTCCCGAAATATTTACTACTTGAGTTGTTTTGGAAGTGAGCAAACTGTAAGATGCAATATTATCGTTGTTTGATAGGATGAAAGAAAAGACATGATCCATCATTTGTATTTATAGTTTTAGATGTTTAACTGTTGAGGAATTGAACCGGTCAATTCTTGCTAATGTTGGCCGCCGGGTCGGTTTTGGTGACAAAGTCAGTTGATTTTTTTGATAGGATGTAGGAGTAGTAGGTAATTAATGACTACACAAGATAAAAAAGTTGCTCGTAATTACGTTCATTTGTCTAAACACATGACTTGACTCAATCTTGTCTAAACTATTATTATTTTAGTTTGTCGATATGACGTATCTACAATTACGGAATTACGGAGTATTAGATTATTATACACTAGTTGGAAAGCCCGTGCAATGCACAAGCCGATATTTACTGACGTTGATAATGACTCAAGTTAGTATGCATAATAGTAAATGAATATTATCCACATACATGAATGTGTTTTTAGCTAGGTAGGTAATATCTGCGGTAAACGTCAAAATTAAATTATAGGATTGTAGTAAGAAAGACTAATTAAATAATCTCGCCCACAAGTACATCTTCAACTACATATTGGTACCAATATTCATTTATATTTCACATAGTTTTGCATTCAACAATATTATCTACGGAGTATTATTATAAATGTAATAACTAATAAATAAAATGACAAATAATATTCATGTATCTATGTAAACTAAGAGAACCAATTTGACATTGATATTTCTAAAATATATTATACGTTGTCGTGAATATAACGATATGATTAATTAAATTTCATGATAGTATAAAGACACGTGTTTATTTCTTACATATAAAGGTATACATAGATGATCTAATAGGAGATTAGGATGATAGGTCACCACTCCTAAATTCGATTACTGTTGGATTAGTTTCATTTAAAAAATATTGCTAAGATGATTAACTAAGTACACGTAAGATTGTGCAACACTTTAAGAATTTTTTTTTGTAAATTGTCAAATATAAATATCTTGATTTATCTCACTTCCTTAAAAATATAACTCTTGAATTAATCATACTATTAGTAATAAATTATAGTCAAATAATTTGATGCACGACCGCTTGTTAGTGACGTGATAAGGACACTAAGTTGATCGATTACATGATTGATGGATGATTTTGGGTTTGGGTCGTGAAAAATGGTTCAGGAATCCCCAAAAATGGATAAGTACACTGATGATGTATGCTCGTTATTCCCATAAATATTTTTGGTTGATATGTAAGATTGAATGATTATTCTTATAATATAATAGAATTTCTATCACATTAATATAATTTTTCGGTATGAGATAATTTTAATTAAATTTATAACCTTAAGAGTTGTGGTAAGACTAAAATGATTTTTGGTTAATATTTAAACACGCTTGATTTCTCTTATTTATGATATAAAATTTCATCAACTCGTCATATTTTTCGATGTGAGATAATTCTAGTTAAGTTTATAGTCCTAAGAACTCTTTTGACGACTCAAAAGATTTCCAGTTAATTTTAAAGACGAATGATTACTTTTATTTATATAATAAAATTTCATCACCTTATTATACTCTAAAATTGTTTTTGGTTAATATCTAAAAACGAATTATTTCTCTTATTTTTGATAAAGAATTCTATCACCTCAACATGATTTTTCGATGTAGAATAAAATTATATTAAGTTTATAACCTTAAAAACTCTTTCTAGAACTCAAAAGATTTCAGGTTGACATCTAAAGACGAATGATTACTACTCTTAATTACTCTATATAATAGAATTTCATCAACTTATTATATAATTTTTCGATGCAGAATATTTTTACTTAAATTTATAGTCTTAAATCTTAAGAGTTGTTATAAGATTCAAAATATTTTTTTGTTTATATCTTAAAACGAATGATTGATCTTAATTTATAATATAAAATTTCATCAACCTACTATAACTTTTCAATGTGAGATAATTTTGAAGTGTTGGTTGATAACTAAGAATGAATGATTGCTCTTATTAATATAGAATTTCATCACTTTATCATAATTTATCGATGTGCGATAATATTACTTTAGTTTGTAATCTTAAGAGCTTTCTTAAGACTCAAAAGATCGTTGATCGCATCAATATCTCGTTGCTCGCATTAATATCTAAGAAAGAATGATTGCTCTTCTCTATAATATAAAATTTCATCACTTCATAATAATTTTTTAGATGTGAGATAATTTTTACTCAAGTTTATAATCTTCGGAACTTTTTTTAATACTCAAAATATTTTTGGTTGATAACTAAGAACAAATAATTGCTCTTAAGCTTTGATTCAGACTCAAAAGATTGTTGGTTGACATCTAAGAACGAATAATTGCGTTTATTTATACAGAATTTCATCACCTCTTGATGTGGGATAATTTTTACTCAAGTTTGTAATCTTGGAAACTTTTTAATAATTCAAAAGATTGTTGCTTAATATCTAAGAACGAATTATTGCTCTTATTTATATAGAATTTCATCACCTCATCATACTCGTGTAAGAATTTTTTTACCCACACAAATTTATGTATATATATATATATTCTTTATTTAAATTAAAAAATATATTAAAACTATAATAATAATAATAATAATTAATAATAATTATTTAAAAAATTGAAAATTGTAATTATATATATTTTTTAGGGTAAATATTAAAACAATTATCAAACAGAATTGACTAAGCGTTTCACATTGTCGTTGTCCAATTTTTGTTGCTTTATGAGATGATAATCGTCGGTTTATATAGTGGTAATTTTTTGAGTCTCAAATGGAATAAGATTTGTTTTTTCCAATACAAATTTCTATATTTTTTAATTAAATTTAAAAAAAAACTGAGTCTTAAGTAGGGTAGAATTTTTTTTTCATATACAAATTTTCATATTATTCTTTATCTAACTTAAAAAATATATTAAAAAAATTTGGACTAGTCATATCGCTCGAAAAGTTTCTGCTTTATTAATATATATATTGATTGATTGATTCTTTATTTAAATTTAAAAATATATTTAAACTATAATAATTATTGATGATAGTTATTTAAAAAACATTATATTTTGTAGGGTGAATAAATGAATATTAAAACAATTATCAAACAAAATCGACTAAGAGTTGCACGTTGTCGCTGTCCAATTTCTGTTGCCAGTGACAATCGTCTGTTTATATAGTAATAATGTTTTAAGTCTTAAATGGAGTATGGTTGTTTTTTCTTGCTATACAAATTCCTATATTCTTTATTTAAATTTTAAAAAAATCAAGTCGTAGGTGGAGTAGGATTTTTTATTCATATACAAATTTTTATATTCTTTATTTAACTTAAAAATATATTAAAAAAATTTTTACCAATCAAATCGCTCAAAAAGTTTCTACTTTATTAATATATACTAGATGGAAAGCCCGTGCGGTCCACAGATCCTTTTCAAATGACGTAAGACTTAATATTAAAGATACCAAGTTGATAAGGATACCAAGTTGGATGATTGCATAAATTTGTGAACTGTGTACAACAGTAGAGAGTCAGTCAAAGTTAAGAGTATGCCTAATAGTATACGTAAATGTGTTTTAAGGGATCATAGATGATAAATATACGGTAAACGTCAAATTAAATTATAGGCATTATATATGGTGCATTGTAGTTAGAATAAAAGACTAATTAAAATACCTTCCACATAAATATACGTAGATATTAATATTCACTTGGTAAAATGGGAATATATTACCGTCAACAGCGATGAAACATGTGATAAAAAACAAATTTGTCATCATCACCGCACAAGTTATGATAATGAATGTTGTCGCTTAAAGTAACGATGCATACCCTTACTTATTTATAATAGTACAATTATGAATGCATTTGAAATGATAGTAAATTTCAAAATTACGACTTCATATTTATAATTGTGGTTGATAATCTTACTTTCTTTCATTTTTGGTTGATATCAAAGGACGAACGATTACTCTTATTTATAGGGGTCGTTTGGTTGCCCTCTTAAATCATGGGAAATAGAACTTCCCATGAATTGATAAATTGAGATGTTGTTTGGTTGCCCACTTCCTGGGAATTGTCACTTCCTCCATAATGAGGGAAGTTACTCACCAAGCCCCCCTTGGTGCGTAGAACTTCTCGCATGAAGTTATTTCCCACATGACAACCAAACAATATTTTTGTAATTCTCATAAAATACAAATTCACGTGAATTTAAGTTCTCGGTAACTCCATCTACCCATGGTGAACCAAACGAGCCCATAATATAATATTTCATCACCTTCTTATAGTTTTTCGGTTTGGGATAATTTTTTGGTTGTATCTAAGGACGAACGATTACTCTTATTTATCATATTAAAATAAAGAAAAAGAACATATAACTATTTGTATTAGGATAATAATAATATAAGTAATAATTTTAATTTTATTATTAATGTTTTAAAATTTTAATTTTATTTTTTTAGAATTTCTTAAGAATTAATAGATTTTTAGTTTATAATCTTAAAAATTCTTTTTAAATTCATTTTATGACTCATGATTTTTGGTTAATGTATAATAACGGATTATTATTACTCTTATTTAGAATCCTATGACCTCATTATAATTTTTTGATGTGAAATAATTTTACGTAACTTTATAGTTTTAAGAGATTTTTTAACATTGATAAGAATTTTGGTTAATATCTAAGAAATAATGATTACTCTTATTTACATAATAGAATTTTATCACATTATATTATAATTTTCAATGTGAATCAATTTAACTTTATATTCATAAGAGCATTCTTTTCAAGAGATTTGTTTGTTGATATCTAATGACGAATGATTACTCTTATTTATAGAATTATAATTCTTCAATATGGGACAATTTAACTTAAGTTTATATATTCTTAAGAACTCTTTTTAAAATTTAAAATATTTTTGGTTTAGTCTTAAAACAGAATTGACTAAGCATTTCACGTTTTCGTTGTCTAATTTATATGGGACAATTTAACTTAAGTTTACATATTCTTAAGAACTCTTTTTAAAATTTAAAATATTTTTGGTTTAGTCTTAAAACAGAATTGATTAAGCATTTCACGCTTTCGCTGTCCAATTTTTTTGGCTTATGAGGTGATAATCGTCGGTTTGTATAGTGATAATTTTTTAGTCTTTAATGGATCAGGATTATTTTTTTTCCTATACAAATTCCTATATCCTTTATTTAAATTTTTAAAAAAATCGAGTTTTAGGTGAAGTAGAATTTTGTTTTCATATATAAATTTTTACATTCTTTATTTAATTAAAAATATATATTAAAAAACTTGGACCAATCATATCACTCACGCTTTTGCTGTCCAATTTTTGTGCCTTATGAGGTGATAATCATCGATTTATATAGTGATAATTTTTTAGTCTTAAATGGATCAGGATTGTTTTTTTTCCTATACATATTCCTATATTCTTTATTTAAATTTTAAAAAAATTGAGTCTTAGGTGGAGTAGGATTTTGTTTTCATATACAAATTTTCATATTCTTTATTTAACTTAAAAATATATATTAAAAAACTTGGACCAATCATATCGCTCGAAAAGTTCCTGCTTTATTAATATATATTGATATATTGATATATTGATTTATTGATTTATACGTACGTAACATACCAAGCTAAGTAAGTATAAAATCATATATAAATATATAATTGAAGCTTTTTTTCGAGCGACGGGAGAGAATCCAATTTTTTTTAAATACAAAAATCTAGATATTATAAATATTAAAAGTAATGTACCTAATATAATTTAAATATTATAAATATTAAAAGTAAACTTTTTTATCCTAATAGAATTAGATCTATTTTAAATTTAATCCTAATACAATTTACGAGAAATTAAAATTTCTATGTAAAACCTTTACATTTCGTTTAACAAAAATATTATCGTAAAAATATTTTTAAAAATGATACACTTAGATTTGTGGTGAAAAAAATACTATTCTTAGTATATAATTTTCATATCATTTGCTCGAAAAAGACGATGTGTTTTTAGTACGTGGTAGTGTTAATCTATTACATATATAAATAGTAAAAAAAATTCACGTCGGTAAATTATAATACATGATGGAATTTTTTAATTATGTAAATAAGAGTCATCATTGGTCATTGGTTATCAATCAAAAATCTTGAGTATATTTTACAAAAAACAATATCCTGAACTACATAATTTATTTAAATAATCTTATATATATCGAGTCATAATACGGGTCAGTTCAAATATGGGTCAGGTTATACAAGTCACGAGACAGGTTATGGTTAGAATAAGAGTGAAAAATAGGTTTGAACACCAAATTGTTTTACCGCTTTTTAAGTAAAAAAAACATATTTTTAATATTAAATTTTTATTTATTTTAATACGAAGTAGTATTATTTGTATATTCTTTGATTATAATTATATTTCAATTAATTTTTAAAATTATTTTTAAAATTATTTTACTATTAATAGATAAAAAAAATAAAGTTAGAGTTTTAACTTGAATATAAGTTTATATTTGTAATTTAGAATACCGAGTCACGGATTAAAATTAGAGGTCTTGACTTTTGACCTAAGAAAAAACAGGTTGGATAAGTCGGGTTTACAAGTCGGGTCAAGTTTTGTCAGGTTTAATAGTAACGTTACTATTTGGCACGAGGAGTCAAGAACATAACTTTTGTCTATGTACAACTATAATCTTTTCTTTTTAACGGGTTGAACATATCGGGCTAGGTCATGACCTAAATTAGTGAGTCATTTAGGATCTGGGTTAAAAAAATGGATTCATGACCCTAAAAACAATAAGTCGGATGAGATGGGATTGTGGGTCGGATCGAATTTAGAGCGAGATGGTTGGATACATACAAACATATTTGATGCAAAAAGTCAAATGGTTAGCGAGTAAAAGACATAGATAAACTCAATGTTCGCACGAACATATTAATATTGTTCATAGACACAACACCTGAGATTTTGATGAACATCATTGTATCACCCAAGTAACTAATGTAAGCAATTAGGCACTAGATCTGTCGGACGGGTCAGGTCAAATACAAGTTATGTATCGGGTTATGGTCAGAATACAGAACATAAATAATCTTGAACACTTAAGTTTTTTTATTGCTTTTTAAGTAAAAAATTATTTTACATATTAAATTTTTATTTATTTGAATAATATTAGTATTATACTCTTTAATTATAATGTTTATATCTAAAAAAATAATCATAATCTTATTAATCCGTCTCACTTCTTGATTTCGCTCGGGGTCGTCCCCATAAAATAAGCATTCATAACTGATAAACTGATAAGTAGTGTCAATTTTTCAAAATGAATTATTTGAAATAATCCTAACCACTTCGTCACAGTTAGTGATAAAGGGAAGTATTATGGTCGATTTAGTAACGTTATTGGTGCGCCCGTGTGAAATTTCAAATAGTTAATTTAATTAACACAATATTATTTGCATACACAATCAAATTAATAACCTACATTAAAATTTACACATTTATAAATAATTCTTTTAGAGCAAGTCCAATAGTCTAGAAAAAGGATCTGCTTGCAATTTTTAATAATTTTCCAACTACAACCCAACTATTGGAGAAGACAAATATGTTGTAGCTTGAGAGCTTTCTCAAGCTACACATGCTTGAGGATAAAAAAAATCATTAATTTATTATTTTCATAATATATGTTATACTCTATATCCCTATTGTCAATTCCACTTCTATTTTGTAGAAATTTCATGCATACACACCACAACAACAATAATTCCATTTTTTTGCATTTATTTTGTTTCTCTAATAAATAGATTAAATATAATAATTTTTCCCTAAACTTTTGCATACATTTTTTTTTCATTTCACTTATTTGTTTATTTGAAATAATTAAATTTTGTTATGTTATTTTTTACATGGCCGGATTTATTTGCGTAAACAAAGTCATTAATAATGTAAAAAAATTATGCTTTTGGCACATTTATAGAATAATTAATTAAAAAAAATTAAAATATACTACATCCATTCAACTCCACTTGTTACTTATGCTTTTGGCTAATTTACCGAGGCAAGTTTTACAACATCGATATCTTTCATTTTACATTTATAAAAGTTTGATATATTCTTAATGTCATAAAGACAAATCAAACAAAAAATAATACATAACTATATTCTCACTTATAAATTGTCGAGAATATTGAAGATTTTCTTTGGCTATGAATAATGTCGGGGGAAAAAAGTGAAGAATGGAGGGAGAAATAAACATGGGGCCTACAAAGCTACAACACGTTGTAGCTTTACTATTGGACTAAATTGTAGTTGGAAAGCATGGTTGCCCAAAATTATGAGTTGGCAAGTCTAGCTACAAGTATTGTAGCCCACTATTGGACTTGCTCTTAGTAATCGTGCAACGCACGGGCATCCACCTAGTTTATATTTATTTAAGGATAATGATAGAACACCACCGGCTGGCATCAGATCTGAGCGCCACCCTAGTTAATATAAATAAGAAAATTTGAAAATTGAAAGATTTTTTTTGATTTCGCGCCAATTACAAAAGGTTATTTATTGGAGTATAACTTATTCAATTAAGATAATATTTTAAATAAATTAATACTCTTATTTATCTTTTAAATTTTTGGTATATTAGTAGTATTACTGGTTAGGTTTCTTTACCATTATTTTTTTCACCATTAAAACGATAAAATAATACGATACGAAATGAGTTGTTAATTTAGAGTTGAAACCCGACTCGAATGGGTCGACCTTTTGAATTGAGGCTGTGTTGTCGATTTTTTATGCTCAATTTACGAGATCTCAATTTGATTGTGTGACAAATTAATTTAATTTTTTTAATTGTTAGATCGTTTGAACTCGTGCTCGTTTTAGGCCCGGGAAGATCGTTTGGACTCGTTTTTAGCTTTATATATATATATATATATGTAGTTTTAGTATTCCGTAATTATAAATTCTAATAATTCTAAACTATAGGTTACTTTGATATTTTATTATTATACTACAATTATTACGTTCTAATATATTTATGGTCAATTTTCGGGACTTCAATTTGATTGTGTGACAAATTAATTGAATTTTTATTATTATTTGAGAACGTCTAATTCAAGCTCATGGATATAAATGAGAGTCTTACATTAATCGTACTGCCTACGTGAAAATTTAAATTAATAATGGCAAGTAACAACGTAAGTAAATTGTTTGGGCTACTTAAATAATTAAATACGACAAAACTGAATTGTTTCGACAAAATAATGAATTGAATCTATTCTTAACATACAAAGAGGTGTGTAACAATAAGAGCTAACTCGTAAAGCTACAAAACGATTCGGTCAAAGCTCGAGACTGAGAGTAACACCCCCATTTACCCAGGAGCCTTATCAAGACACTCCTGAGTAAATAAAGGTGTTACCATCTTGCTGTAACCCGAGGTAGTAGTCACAATCCAATCAATCCTAACCAGATAATGAATTTAAACCCAAAGTCCAATTGTTCCAAATTACAATAGAAGTCCCAAAAGTCAAAAGAAATAATCCAAAACTAGAAACAAAGTATTAAGACGCAGCGAGAGATAAAATTAATCAATTGTCTAAGTCTAGCTTGTCGTCGCTCAACCCATCCCGCTCATGCATCCATAATGTCATCACATCACAATCTAACCTGCACGATTAACTGCTCCCCAAAAGGTCGGAAATACCAATTGGATCGTCACAGACTCCCAAATAAAATAGGGTAACAAATTAGACAGAGAAAACGGTCAGCAAAGCTAAGTAAGGAATAATCAGACGGTTCAATAAAATAATAGTTGAGCATGCGATAGACAATTCTGATACCAATATACAATCACGATAATACAATCGTACCATGACTAATCTCAATCTCAATTCCAAATCTCGGTTTCCACAATAGTAACCACAATAGTAACAGGGGTCCCGTATTCATTAATGTGCACATCCCTTCTAAGGCCGACCCAAAGGAGGCGAATAACAAGGCAGGTTCGAGATCAACCGAACCTAGGTTACTTTTCTACGTAACCTTCACATTCCACGTGTGGGTCCGCAGACACCAACGCGACCGTAGCCTCTCATATCAAACTCTGTATCAGAATCTCATCCCAATAAATACTCAGTATCAGAATTTCAATTATTCCAATTCATCACAATTCTCATCATAATATCTCATAATTCATCACAGTATAATTCATATCAATCATGCTCAATATGCTCTGTAATTCAACACAATAATACAATTGTAAGGTTAAACCTTACCTATTAAGCAATTCAGCACAACACCGGTAGCACAGTTCACCACGAAAACTCTACGAAATCCGCTCCTAATAAAATGTTATATACTTAAATTAATATCTATACTAACGTAATTAAATAGTAGATTATAAAATGAGATCGACTCGACTTACTAAATTAAAAAATGAGACTGACACCGTTCTAATTAAATTATACCTCCTAATAATCCCAGCCGACCCCACTAGGACACTACACAGACACACTAGTGAGAGCAATTAACAAAACATATTATACTATTATTAATACTAGTATCACTACTAGATTAGTATTACTACGTGATACTACTATACTACAACCATCTTACACCTTCTACATTACCAAAACATTCACAACACTCCCCAACACTCACGGCAGCAATACTGTACTCTCGACGCACCCATTATACGTAACCACAATAAAGCTCATCCCGACAACAGCCCTCACACGAGAACAACAATACGTAACCACAACACATGACAGTAATAACCATACAAGGACAGTCTTCGATACGCACAACTTAACATCTCGACCCTAACAGGCACCTACGACAATAGCGTGACACACAACAACAACAACAACAACAACAACAAAACGCCCGACGCCAGAAACCTGCAGACCCGACAAGATGATAATAATCTACGTCTCCGACTCCATGACATAAGAAAACAGGCGCGACTGAAACAAGGAATTACCTAATCGGCCATAAAGTAACGAGTCAAGGAAAGGCGGCCAACCATGGTGGAGGAAGAGGTTGGCAAAGGTGGTTGTAGGGTAAGGAGGTGTGCGCTAGAGGTTGAAGATGAAGGGAGGCGCCGTGAATGGGACAAGGAACTTCAAAACGTGTTGTGTGTGTTGCTTAGGGTTAATAAGTGGAATTAAATAAGAAATCCAATGGTGTGTGCCTATATAATGACATAATACACGTAATATACCCCTGATTCTGTTTGGGCTCGGTTAACGGGTTTGACCCATCCACGAAATAAACTACTAATCTATAGACTGAATAGATAGAAAAGATCTTATAAGAAATTAGGTTAAACGGGTTATCCATTATACGAGTATAAGACATGGTTTAACGAAATGGTTTAACCAATTATATATATATATATATATATATATATATATATACACACACACACACACACACACACACTACCCGGTAAAGAGACCTGAATTAAATAGGAAATACGACGTACACGACGGGTATTACACTAAGCTCGGTCAATAATCTCAAGAGATCGTTACAATTTAAGTCGATCCTAAGCTCCACAATGTTAGGCTCCGGAAGATCGTTTGGACTCGTTTTTAGCTTTTTATATATGTAATTTTATTACTCTCCATGTCCGATACTATACCGACCGGCCAGTCCAGTGTATTTTTCACTTATATAAAAGTGGGACTGGGGTAACTGGGTCCTTAAAAGTCTGACTAGTTAGTTTCACGGGAACCTGATTCTATACAATACGGGCATTTCGATAATCTAACTCGTTCTTACTTTTAATACCAAGTACGAGATTTCATGCCCAGATCGACTCGTTAGACCCCTACATACGAACCTAAGAGAAAGCGTAGAAAATGTATAATTTTGTGCCAGTTTGCGCCGTGTACCTGTGTTTTCGTGTCGGGTACATGATTATCGCCTCCATACTATTTATAGTTAACTTTGGTCGGATCCTAACACAAAAAATAAATTACTTCTTTTATAGATAAAATGCTCTTACAAGCTAAATATTGTTTTTAAAATATAATCGCAGAATACTGTGTATATTTCGAAATGAATTTTATATCAACAACATACTTCGTAACATTTTATGATTATCATCAAGCTGACATATGTAAATAATCAATATATATATAGAGAGAGAGGGGGGGGGGGGGGAAGGATCAAGTGAGTCCTTTTTTTTATTTTGAGTCCATGAGTCCTCTTTTGAGCCATTGATCTAAAGGAGATGAATGGTTGTGATTGTGTGTGGTAATTAAGGTAGTAACTACCATATTTTGGAAAAAAATAAGAAAATTCTCTCTCCTCCCTTAATTCTCTCCAACCACTGAAACACCTTACCTCACACTCAATTTTTTCATTATATTCAAACTCACCCGCCTAACTAAAACCCTTCACCTTCCTCATCCCAAACACATTCGCTAGACTTTCTGATTTTCTTCAAAACACATCCGCGCATCCTCTCATGTTCAATCTCAAGCAAGGCTACATTGAAGCAGCTCCCTAACTTCAGCAAAAATAATCTTCAGGCAACATAATATAAGGTAACTCGCTAATATTCGATTGTTGTACTGAAGAACTAGGGTTTAGTATATATTCGTATATGATTTCATTAATTTTCTTGCTAATTATTGATTGATTTACTTTCCTGTGTTTGTGCCCTATAATTAATTGGATTCACTAAGGATTGTTGCGGTATCTGGGTTTTCATCTTTTTCGTCTAATTGAATTCAATTGCATATTCAGCCGAACATATTTCGAATGTTATTCTAATGCGCATACTCAGTTACTGTAATAAAATTAATGTGTTACTGTAAGAGGTCGTTTAGTTATAGTGTTACATGTATGGTGTTATTTTAAAGACGACCATGTGTTACTGTAATGTAGAAGACGTGTTACTTTAACTCCCATCTTCGTGCTACTTTTGAATCCTAGTAATCTGGTACACTCAATTGTGTTGACGTGTTACTCTAATTCGCACCTTATGTTACTCTAACACTTTCTTTGTGTTACTTTAACGCTTATCAGGAACAAGGTGTGTTCGTGTTTGTTGGAGAACGTAGATAAGTATGTGGACACGAGACAAAAGATCATCGACGGTCCCAAGAGCAAGCCAACAAAGGGCCAAAAAATATAATGTGTCCAACGAATCATGTCATCTTTTTTCTAACTACGAATTAATGGTTTGTATTCTTTAGATACTTGTTATGTACATTGGTATTTTGACTATCACCAATGGAACAAAGCTGATAAACTCTGTTACAATGACTTTCTGTACTTGTTACTCTAAGTAACGACTGGTGTTACTATGGAAATGAATGAAGTTTACCCAAGGTACAAATGTGGTTTCATAATCAGTGTGTTACATTGACGCATTACAACTGTTACTTTATTGAACAAATGATGTTACTCTAAGTGATTAATGGTGTTATTCTTATGTCTCATGGTTAAACAATGCTATTATCATCAATTACTCAGACGCATTATATATGGTTCTTTAAAGAACGAAAGTTGTTAATTTGGTAATGAATGGTTCTAATACAAATTATCCTCAGTTACTTTGGTAATCATTTGTTTAAACAACGATGTTGTCCTCAGTTACTTTCATGCATTTTGTCTGTTACTGTAACTGACCAAAGGTGTTACTCCAATATATCTGAGATGTTACTCTAACCAAATACACATGTATTAAATAAAATATAGAGTTAATTGCAACGTAGCACATCGCTATGGGTAAAAAAAATGTGTACAAAATCAGTTATTCGTGTAAACCAAAAAAAATATTCTTAGAATGACCAAAAACACAAGTATCCTCGGTGTCTTCTTCGGTTTCCTCTCCTTCGTCGTCTTCATCTACTTCATCCTCCTCATCCTCTTCAGTTTCGTTTGTCATGGTGCGTCATCTGTTTGCGAATCCCTCTACTTACGAGTTCAACGTTTGCGAATCCCTCAACCTGCTCCTTGCACATGTTGTATGTCCGCGTTGCGCCAATCTTCAGCTGAAAATAAGAATCAAGTGTTACTGTAAAACATTTATGTATGTTATTGTAGACTATTCGTGTTACACTTATGTTGTAATAGTGATACTGTAAAGATATGAATGTGTTACTGTAGCAAATTTAAATCTTCTATTCAGCATTCTATTTTCATTCTACGGACAATCTAACATTAATACACCCAATTGTGTTACTCTTATCCTGAAGTACTGTTACTCTATAGGACCAGTGATGTTACTCTAACAAAAGTAATTAGATTATGCACACATTGGTCGTGTTTCCACCCCTAAAAAATGGTGTTACACCTACCTTACACATATGTTATTCTATAAAAAAAATTGTGTTACTCCATATCAATGCTACCTGCAAAATAATTAAAAAAACGTTATGCCCATGTAACATATGTGTTACTCCAACTCATAAGTTGTGTTACTCTAACTGGTACAGTACGTTATTCTAACATCATCATCAAAAACCATTTCTCAACGTTCAGTGTGTTACTGTAATTGCAATTAAGTATTACTGTAACTTAGAACGTATGTTACTTCAACGTCGTGCCTGCGTTAGTAGAAAACAAAACAATATTATCAGGGGATATCATTGAAAACACGAATAACAAACATAAAACTCTAGAATCTATAACATATAACAATCTATGATGGAGGAAATGACAATGAAAGCAATATAACCATGAAAATTGACGTAAAAAAAAGAATGCAAATTGACGCACAACATATCCATGAATAAAAACTGAAGATGTCGCGCTTGTTATCAACGCAAAACGCGAAAAAAAAATATCAAGACTCACCATTGTTATACTCGATTAATTGCTTATCAACAGTTGATGAAGATGTCGCGCTCGTTGAATCCATGGTAACGGGATTTCGAACTCAGATTTGATTGAATGAATGACGGAACGTGATGATGTAAGCTTTTTTTTAGGTCTTGATGAATGTGGTAACGTGAATGGATGAATGATGAATGAGCGTGATTGTGGGGTTATTGTTTCCTAAAGTCATGGGAGTTATTTTAGGAACGTAATTTTTTTTTAATGCAAATACTTGGAAGCATCTTGTCAATCCATCCTCATCCCATTCAATGGATGAGATGAGGACTTATGGACTCATATAGAGTAAAGGAATCATAAGAGCCTTACTCTATATATATATATATATATATATATAGAGAGAGAGAGAGAGAGAGAGAGTAAGGCTCTTATGAGTCCTTCTCTATATATGAGTCCATGAGTCCTCATCTCATCCATTGGATGAGATGAGGATGGATGGACAAGATGCGTTGCATTAAAAAAAAAGAAGGAAGATTTACGTTCCTAAAATAACTCACAAGAATTTAGGAAACAATAACTTCCTATCATTCACGTTCATTATCACAATTTTCATTCCACGTTCATTCACACCTAAAAAAAAAAACTCTGATTCATTCACGCTCATTCATCGATTTTGAACTCGAAATTCTGCTACAATGGATTCAATGACCGCATCATCGTCTTCAACGGTTGATATGCAACTAATCGAGTATAACAATGGTGAGTTTCAGTGTTTCATTCACGTTTTTATTCGTTTTTTCTTCATGGATTTCAATATTCATATGGCTTTCAATTTGCGTTTTCATATCAATGTTTTATCGCGTCGAATTGCGTTTTTTTGTACATCGATCTTCATGTTTATAGTGCTTTCATTGTCATTCCGTATCACAGTTCGTATCAATTTGCGTTGTTTTGATGTCATTGCGTTTTGATATCACAGTTTCGTATCAATGGTATTTTCATATCTCGATCTCTATAGATTACAGGTCTTTATGTTTTTTATTAAGATTTTCCCTGATATCCATTGATTCTATTTTTTTGATTTCAGTTAACGCAGATTCGTCGTTGAAGTAACATGCCTTCTGAGTTAAAGTAAACTTCATTGCAATTACAGTAACAAAAATGAACGTTCAGGAAAAGGGTTTTTTGATATGCTAGAGTAACGTATTGTACACGTTAGGGTAACACCACTTATGAATTACAGTAACACATTATTTGCATTGATGTAACGTTGTTTGATGATATGCAGAAACGTCATTGAAGTAACATACCTTCTGAGTTACAGTAACACTTAATTGCAATTACAGTAACACACTGAACGTTTAGAAAAAAGGGTTTGATGATGATGATGTTAAAGTAACATAGTGTAATAATTAGAGTAACACAACTTATGAATTGATATAACCATCAATTTTAATGTTGATATTGCTTTCATTGTTATTTCATTCATCATAGTTTCCTATCAATGGTTAGTTGCTCTATCGATCTTTATAGATTCCAGGGTTTTATGTTTCTTATTTAGGTTTTTCATAATATACACTGATACTATTGTTTTGTTTTATATTAACGCAGAAACGTCATTGAAGTAACATACCTCCTGAGTTACAGTAACGTAAGCTTCACTGATATTATTGTTTTGTTTTTTGTTGAAGCAGACACGGCACTAAAGCTTCATTGATACAGACTTCTAAGGGCAAAAGACAAGGCAAATGTGAAAAGCTTGTGCGGATTAATTTTCATGTTGAAAAGCTTGTGCGGATTAATTCGGGAGTTCAGGTTGCAGAGACAGTCCGTTTTTTTTTGGGGGGGGGGGGGTTGGCAAAACACAGGAACTGGATTTTGTACACATTTTTTTTACACATAGCGCTGTGCTACGTTGCAATTAACTATATATATTTATTTAATACATGTGTATTTGGTTAAAGTAACATCTCATGTCTATTGGATTAACATCATTCGTTAGTTACAGTAACAGACATAATGCATGAAGGTAACTGAGGACAGCAACGTTGTTAAACAATTTATTACCAAAGTAACTGAAGATAACTTGGATTAGAACAATTCATTACCAAAGTAACAACATTCACTTTTTAAAGAACCATATATAATGTGTCATTGATAATAACATTGTTTAACTATGAGACAAAGAATAACATCATTAATGACTTAGAGTAACATCATTTGTTCATTAAAGTAACAGTTATAATGCGTCAATGTAACACAATGATTATGAGACCACATTTGTATATTGGGTAAACTTCATTCATTCCCATAGTAACACCGGTCGTTAATTAGAGTGACAGGAACAATTAGTCAGGGTAACAGAGTTTAACAGCGTTGTTCCATTGGTGATAATCAAAATACTAATGTACATAACAAGTTTCGAAAACGATACAAAGCATTATTCGTAAATAGAAAAAGATGACATAATTCGTTAGACACGTTATTTTTTTCGACCCTTTGTTGCCTTGCTCTTGGGACCATCGATGATCTTTTGCCTAGTGTCCACATACTTATCTACGTTATCCAACAACCGCGATCGCACCTTGATTTGTCTCCTCCTTTTGCCATCTGAAAAGTACAATAATTATGTACAACTATTGTTACAGTTTAATCTGGTATATAAAATTAAAGTACAACTGATACGAGTGAAAGAAATACCATATGTAAAGCTGATACGCGTTAAAGTAACACAAAGAAAGTGTTAGAGTAACATAGAGTGCAAATTAGAGTAACACGTCTACACAATTAAATGTACCAGATTACTAGCATTCAAAGTAACGCAAAGATGGGAGTAAAAGTAACATGTCTTGTACATTACAGTAACACATGGTCGTCTTTAAAATAACATCATACATGTGTAACACTAACTGAACAACCCCTTACAGTAACACCTCAAGTTTATTACAGTAACTCATAAGAGCATTAGAGTAACATTCAATATATGTTAGACTAAGTATGAAGAGTAGAAGCATAGTAGAAGCATAATATGAAGTAGGTGAATTCAATTAAACTCTACAGATTCATACCCAGATACCGCAACAATCTTTAGTGAAACCAATTAATTATAGGGCACAAACGCAGCAAAGTAAATCAATCAATAATTAACGAGAAAATTAATGAAATCAGATACGAATATAAACTAAACCTAGTTCTTTAGTACAACAATCGAGTATTAATTAGCGAGTTACCTTGTATTATGCCGCCTGAAGATTATCTTTGCTGAAGTTAGAGAGTTGCTTCAATGTAGCCTTGCTTGAGTTGAAGACGGGAGGATGCGCGGGTGTGTTTTGAAAAGAAACAGAAGTCGAGCAATTGTGTTTGGGATGATGAAGGTGAAGGGTTTCAGTTAGGATGTGAATGAAAAAATTGAATGTGAGGAAAAAATTGAATGTGAGGAAGTAACGTGTATTGGTTGGAGATAATTAAGGGAGGAGAGAGGATTTGATTTTATTTTTACCAAAATATGTTATTTATTGCCTTAATTACTGGAATCAATCACCACCATCCATCCCACTCTAGATCAATGGTTGTAGATAGGACTCATGGACTCAAAAAAAATAAAAGGACTCACTTGATCCTTCCTATATATATATATATATATATAGGAAGGATCAAGTGAGTCCTTTTATTTTTTTTGAGTCCATGAGTCCTATCTACAACCATTGATCTAGAGTGGGATGGATGGTGGTGATTGATTCCAGTAATTAAGGCAATAAATAACATATTTTGGTAAAAATAAAATAAAATCCTCTCTCCTCCCTTAATTATCTCCAACCAATACACGTTACTTCCTCACATTCAATTTTTTCCTCACATTCAATTTTTTCATTCACATCCTAACTGAAACCCTTCACCTTCATCATCCCAAACACAATTGCTCGACTTTTGTTTCTTTTCAAAACACACCCGCGCATCCTCCCGTCTTCAACTCAAGCAAGGCTACATTGAAGCAACTCTCTAACTTCAGCAAAGATAATCTTCAGGCGGCATAATACAAGGTAACTCGCTAATTAATACTCGATTGTTGTACTAAAGAACTAGGTTTAGTTTATATTCGTATCTGATTTCATTAATTTTCTCGCTAATTATTGATTGATTTACTTTGCTGCGTTTGTGCCCTATAATTAATTGGTTTCGCCAAAGATTGTTGCGGTATCTGGGTATGAATCTGTAGAGTTTATTTGAATTCACCTACTTCATATTATGCTTCTACTATGCTTCTACTCTTCATACTTAGTCTAACATATATTGAATGTTACTCTAATGCTCTTATGGGTTACTGTAATAAACTTGAGGTGTTACTGTAAGGGGTTGTTCAGTTAGTATTACACATGTATGATGTTATTTTAAAGACGACCATGTGTTACTGTAATGTACAAGACATGTTACTTTTACTCCCATCTTTGCGTTACTTTGAATGCTAGTAATCTGGTACATTTAATTGTGTAGACGTGTTACTCTAATTTGCACTCTATGTTACTCTAACACTTTCTTTGTGTTACTTTAACGCGTATCAGCTTTACATATGGTATTTCTTTCACTCGTATCAGTTGTACTTTAATTTTATAATTCAGATTAAACTGTAACAATAGTTGTACATAATTATTGTACTTTTCAGATGGCAAAAGGAGGAGACAAATCAAGGTGCGATCGCGGTTGTTGGATAACGTAGATAAGTATGTGGACACTAGGCAAAAGATCATCGATGGTCCCAAGAGCAAGCCAACAAAGGGTCGAAAAAAATAACGTGCCTAACGAATTATGTCATCTTTTTCTAATTACGAATAATGCTTTGTATCGTTTTCGAAACTTGTTATGTACATTAGTATTTTGATTATCACCAATGGAACAACGCTGTTAAACTCTGTTACCCTGACTAATTGTTCTTGTCACTCTAATTAACGACCGGTGTTACTATGGGAATGAATGAAGTTTACCCAAAATACAAATGTGGTCTCATAATCATTGTGTTACATTGACGCATTATAACTGTTACTTTAATGAACAAATGATGTTACTCTAAGTCATTAATGACGTTATTCTTTGTCTCATAGTTAAACAATGTTATTATCAATGACGCATTATATATGGTTCTTTAAAAAGTGAATGTTGTTACTTTGGTAATGAATGGTTCTAATCCAAGTTATCCTCAGTTACTTTGGTAATGAATTGTTTAAACAACGTTGCTGTCCTCAGTTACCTTCATGCATTATGTCTGTTACTGTAACTAACGAATGGTGTTACTCCAATAGACATGAGATGTTACTCTAACCAAATACACATGTATTAAATAAATATATATAGTTAATTGCAACGTAGCACAGCGCTATGTGTAAAAAAATGTGTACAAAATCCAGTTCCTGTGTTTTGCCAACCCCCCCCCCCCCCAGAAACGGACTGTCTCTGCAACCTGAACTCCCGAATTAATCCGCACAAGCTTTTCAACATGAAAATTAATCCGCACAAGCTTTTCACATTTGCCTTGTCTTTTGCCCTTAGAAGTCTGTATCAATGAAGCTTTAGTGCTGTGTCTGCTTCAACAAAAAACAAAACAATAATATCAGTGAAGCTTACGTTACTGTAACTCAGGAGGTATGTTGCTTCAATGACGTTTCTGCGTTAATATAAAACAACACAATAGTATCAGTGTATATTATGGAAAACCTAAATAAGAAACATAAAACCCTGGAATCTATAAAGATCGATAAAGCAACTAACCATTGATAGGAAACTATGATGAATGAAATAACAATGAAAGCAATATCAACATTAAAATTGACGGTTATATCAATTCATAAGTTGTGTTACTCTAACTATTACACTATGTTACTTTAACATCATCATCATCAAACCCTTTTTTCTAAACGTTCAGTGTGTTACTGTAATTGCAATTAAGTGTTACTGTAACTCAGAAGGTATGTTACTTCAATGACGTTTCTGCATATCATCAAACAACGTTACATCAATGCAAATAATGTGTCACTGTAATTCATAAGTGGTGTTACCCTAACGTGTACAATACGTTACTCTAGCATATCAAAAAACCTTTTTCCTGAACGTTCATTTGTGTTACTGTAATTGCAATGAAGTGTTACTTTAACTCAGAAGGCATGTTACTTCAACGACGAATCTGCGTTAACTGAAATCAAAAAAATAGAATCAATGGATATCAGGGAAAATCTTAATAAAAAGCATAAAGACCTGTAATCTATAGAGATCGAGATATCAAAATACCATTGATACGAAACTGTGATATCAAAACGCAATGACATCAAAACAACGCAAATTGATACGAACTGTGATACGGAATGACAATGAAAGCACTATAAACATGAAGATCGACGTAAAAAAAAACGCAATTCGACGCGATAAAACATTGATATGAAAACGCAAATTGAAAGCCATATGACTATTGAAATCCATGAAGAAAAAACGAATAAAAACGTGAATGAAACACTGAAACTCACCATTGTTATACTCGATTAGTTGCATATCAACCGTTGAAGACGATGATGCGGTCATTGAATCCATTGTAGCAGAATTTCGAGTTCAAAATCGATGAATGAGCGTGAATGAATCAGAGTTTTTTTTTTTAGGTGTGAATGAACGTGGAACGAAAATTGTGATAATGAACGTGAATGATAGGAAGTTATTGTTTCCTAAATTCTTGTGAGTTATTTTAGGAACGTAAATCTTCCCTTTTTTTTTTTTTTTTTTAAATGCAACGCATCTTGTCCATCCATCCTCATCTCATCCAATGGATGAGATGAGGACTCATGGACTCATATATAGAGAAGGACTCATAAGAGCCTTACTCTATATATATATATATATATATATATATATAAAGGAGGAACTTTTCGAGCGATATGATTGGTCCGTTGCATCAAAACTCAATTTAGGAAAGTATTATTAATAATAAAAAAAATCAAGTAGAGAATCTTTTAATTATTACAATCAATATATTTAATCTATCATATTGATGTGATTTTTTATAAATTTTTATCTTAAAACCTTTACATTTCGTTTAACAAAAAATTATCATAAAAAAAATTATAAAAATGAAATAATTAGATTCTTGGTAGAAAATGCTTACATTTGAGTATAAATATCATATTATTTGCTTGAAAAAGTGATGAATTTATTACATATAAAAATAGTAAAGTTATCCCATATCGACAAATTATAATAAGGTGGTGCAATTCTATATTATAAATAAGAGTCCTTCATTAGATATCCACCAAAAATCTTTTGAGTCATGAAGAACTCTTAAGATTAAGATTATAAACCTTAATTAATTATCTCACACCGAATTTTTTTGATAAGGTTATGGAATTTTATACTATAAATAAGAGTATCATTGTTTTTAGATATCGACCAAAAAACTTTTGAGTCTTAAAAAAACTCTTAATAGGACTACAGACTTCAAATTATCCCACATCGAAAAAATTAAAATAAGCTGATGATTTTATTTTATAAATAAATAAGAGTAATCATGTGTAAAAATTATGATAATGAAATTCTATATTATTAATAAGAATAATCATTCGTTCATAAATATCATTAATAAAAACTTTAAGAGTACTCATTATATAATAAAACGATGAATTCTATTATACAAATAAAAGTAATCTTCCTCCAAATTATATTGAGGTGATGGAATTCTTTATTATAAATAAGAGTAATCATTCGTCTTTGAATATCAACAAAAAAAATTTAATCTTAACCAAAGTTCTTAATGAGACTACAAAGTTAAATAAAATTATCCCACATCGAAAAATTATAATGATGGGATAGAATTATATTATATAAAGTAATCATTCGTTCTTAGATTTTAACTTAAGATTCTATTATATAAAATTAGATTCTATTACAATCAATATATTTAAGCTATTATATTAATGTTATGTTTTATAAATTTTCATCTAAAAATCTTTAAATTTCATTTAACAACAAGTTATCGTAAATAAAATTATAAAAATGAATTAATTAGATTCGTGGTAAAAATGCTTTCATTAGAGTATAAATTTCATATTATTTATTTCATATTATTTGCTCAAAAAAGTGATGAATTTATTACATATAAAGATATTAAAGTTATCCCACATCGACAAATTATAATAAGGGGTCGTTTGGTTCACCATGGGAAGATGGAGTTACCGGAAACTTAAATTCACATGAATTTGTATTTCATGGGAATTACAAAAATATTGTTTGGTTGTCATGTGGGAAATGCGGGAAGTTCTACCCACCAAGGGGGGCTTGGTGAGTAACTTCCCCCATTACTGAGGAAGTGACAATTCCTGAGAAGTAGCAATTCTCATGAAATGGGCAACCAATCAAACAGCATCCCAATTTATCAATTCACGGAAAGTTCTACTTCCCATGATTTAAGAGGGCAACCAAACGACCCCTAAGGTGATTAAATTCCATATTATAAATAATACAGTAGTAATCACACATCAACAAATTATAATAAGGTGATGAAACTCTATATTATAAATAATAGTAATCATTTATCCTTAGATATCCACCAAAAATCTTTTGAGTCATAAAAAACTCTTAAGATTATAACCTTAAGTAATCATCCCACGTCGATAATATAAATAAGAGTAATAATTGTTTTTGAATATCGACCAAAAAACTTGAGTCTTTAAAAAACTCTTAATAAGACTACAAACTTAATATTGTCCCACATTGAAATAATGAAAATAAGATGATGATGATGATTCTATATTATAAATAAGAGTAGTCATGTGTTCTTTTGGGTATTAAAAGGAGACCTTAAGTATGATAATAAAATTTTATATTATATATAAGACTAATCATTCGTTCTTAAATATCAATAAAAAATCTTTTGAGTCTTAGAAAATATCTTAATAAGACTACAGACTAAAATAACATAATCTCACATCGATAAATAATAACAAGCTAATGAAACTCTATATTATAAATAAGAAATAAGAGTAATCAATTCTATAATAAGACGATGAAATTCTATTGTACAAATAAGAGCAATCATTCTTCCAAATTATGACGAGGTGATGAAATTCTATACTGTAAATAAGTATAATCTTTCGTCCTTAAATATGACTAATCATTCGTTATAAGATATCTTCCAAAACTCAACTGAGTCTTAAAACCTCTTAGGACTATAAATTCAAGTAATGACGAAGTACAAGAGTTCTCAAGACTATATCTGAACTTAAATCAAAATTATTCATTCTATATAGAAAAATTATGAGGTGATGGAATTTGATATTATAAATAAGATTAATCATTCGTTCTTAGATTAAAAAAAATAAAAAAAATTAGACTTACAAAGATTATCTCACATCGAAAATTTATAATACGGTGATCAAATTTTATTATATAAATAAGAGTAATAGCCCATTCTTAAGTTGTTATATATAAAAAACAAACTCTTTTATTATTATAATTATCTTAACGTTGTCTCACATCAAAAAATTATGATGAGCTGATAAAATTCTATATATTATAAATAATCATCATTTGTCATTGGATATCAGCTAAAAAAATTTTGAGTCTTAAAAATGCTCTTAGGACCGTAAGCTGATGAAAAGGAGAAATCATTTGTGTTTAGATATTAACCAAAAATCTGAGTTCTTAAAAGAGTTTTTAAGACTATAAACCTAAGTAAAGTTATCGCATATCAAAAAATTATGATGAGTTGATAATTTCTACTATATCACAAATAAGAGACATCATTCGTTTTTAAATATTAGCCAAAAAAATTGTCTTATAAAAGCAGTTATAAATTTAAGTAAAATTATCCCACATCGAGAAATTATAATAAGATGATAGAATTCTACTATATAAATACGGAGTAAAAGCAATCATTCGTCTTTAGGTGTCAACAAAAAATCTTTTGAGTCCTACAAGAACATTTTAGGACTATAAACTTAAATAAAATTATCCTACATCGAAAAATTATGATGAAGTGATGAAAAATCTTTTGAATCTTATAATACTCCTCTTAAGAGTAATCATCGTCTTTAGATATCAAAAATAAATCTTTTGAGTCCTAAAAAGAGTTCATAAAACTATGTGGAATTATCACACATCGAAAAATTACGATGATGAGAAAAATCATTCGTTTTAGCTAATCATTTGTCCAAAAGTATACTCCGAAATAAGGTGATCGAATTCTATTACATAAATAAGAGTAATCGTTCGTTCTTAATAACTTAGATGGAAAAACAAAATCTTTTGGATCTTAAAAAAAATCCTTAAGACCATAAACTCAATTAAGTAAATATATCCCACACTTTTGAGTCTTAAGAGATATAAACTTGAGTAAAATTTCTCACATCGAAAAATTATTAGTACAAAGTCATGAATTTCATAGATATAAACCAAACATCTTTTGAGTTTAAGAAAATCTCTTAGGACTATAAACGTGTGTAAAATTCTACATCATCAATAAGAGAAATTATTCGTTTTTAGATATTAATAAAAAATCTTTTGAGTCTTATAATAGCTCTTAAGGTTATTGATAAGTGTGTTTTGTAGTGCTTATTTGTTGTGTTTGGTCCCGGTTTCTCTTGTGGAATCGCTCTTTGGAGCGGTTTCTTGGCTACTTACGCTTCTTCTAGTTCATTTTAGGTTCCTAAGACCATTCTTGGAGAGGTGGAACGATTCCGAGTCGTTTCCGACACATTTGGAGCCAACGAAGAGAAGCAATGATCACCTGGTAGCTTAGACTCGATCCTGAGCCCTTGGGACCCATTCCCGAGCCCTCGGGACCCATTCACGAGCACCGAGAATCGATGAGAAGCCCATGAAGAGCAAGTAGGGACCCTTGAGATCATATTTGAGGCCTACAAGACCCATCCCGCGCCGGTCGGGATGACGGCCATCACAACCGGGATGAAGAGCAAGCAAAAGACGAGCCACTGGTGGGTCTTCCCGACCGGGATGGGTCCCTTCCCGACCGGGATCATCCCTTCCCGGACGGGATGGGCCCAGCTCAGCCCCATGTTCTTCTTTTCTTCTCCTTTGCTCGTGAACCCTTATAAATACCCTTCTGTGGACATGACATAGGTCCACCCCGACGCGGCCACGCGCGGGTTTAGGGAGGCGGATGAATCTCACGTGAGATGGATCTCGAGTTGAAATTTAAATCGAAGTAGGAGTCGCCACCGAACTTTGTGGGAGTTCGGGCTCGTTCGAACCCACTCTATGTCGTAGTGGGCCATGCACAAAATATGGCCCATTCCGATTTCAGAGTTTATTGGGTTCGTCCCTTAGCATTGTGATACCGATACCGACATTATCGGTAATCGGGTATTGAATGACTCTCGTATGCCAATGGATTCGGATATCCGGAAACCATGGTTCTGAGTAAGGGGTGAGGGTACGTGTTGGGAAGTTCACAAAGAACACCCAACCCCGCCCGCACTTAGCGGCCTTTACTAAGATATCGTTCGATTTTGGTTTACGTGCGTTAGTTCAACGATTGAATGATATGCAAAGAGTATTTTTAGACAAAACATGTGAATTATGTTTGCTAAGTCGTTTAATGCATCTAAAAATTAACGTCAAAGTTGTATTTAGCATGCAAGGTTTGTTTTAGTATAATAAAACAAAACGATGAATAATAAGAACAAAGACAAAGAGCAAACGGGTTAGTAAACGGTTTGTAATTTGAATAAAAGACGTATAATTTTGAAAGGTTTTATGGCACGTGATGAATTAAACACGTGTTGACCGGGGTCAAAAAATATTTATCGAAAATCTGAAATATGCCAAGAAAGACGCTGTTTTACTTAAGAAGCGATGAAAAAAAACGAGAAAAAAACGTCGCGGTTTTCAGAAATCCGCGCGACTCGCTCGGGAAGGACGCGCCTCGCGCGGGAGGGCGTCTTGCCCGGGACGCGTACGGCTTGCGTCATGGGCTGCTCTCGGGTTTAGTTTTTCGAAAATCGTTAATAAATCGCGTACAAATATGGACTAATTCATACTAGACTTATATTTTCGATATTCGTCGTAGTCGATATTTGATTATGAAATCGATATCAAATACTTGGAATGATTTTTTGAAAAAAAAGTTTTATAAAATTGTTTTGAAAGGAAATTGAATGGAAAGAAAAGAATGTTAATTCTCTCTGCGTTAAAATCGTCATATTTTGTTTTTAGACCATGTGACGATTTTTTAGCATCAACGAGATTGATTTAGTTCTTGTTAGATACGATATTTGATTATAGAGTCGATATCATATATTAAGAACGTTGTTTTTATATGAAAATAGTTTATAGTATCGATATTATGGAAAAATAGAAGATGTGACGACGACCCATACAAAAAGAGACCGACGACCCGGAAAAAAAAGAATAAAACCGAGAGGAAGAGAAAGAGAAAGGAGAAGACGGAATTGATTTTACACCCTCAACCTACATGCTTTATATTCTCGGAACGGGACTCGTCGGAGTGTGGCTTAGACACGGGAGCCTTGAGATAATGTCGGTGAGTTATGGTGGTGTTTTGAGTCGTGTAAGGTGGCGGGTGGTGGCCGGTTTTTTTTGGGTCGGAGTGGTCGGGTTACACTATCAGTCTTTCGATGCTATGTGTACGGATGATTCTATTTGATGTCTAAAGGTTGGATGTTAGGAGATTGTAGATGTCGGGAATTGAATGTGTTTCGATGTCTTTGATGGGAGGGTCCTATTTATAGGAGATGGCTAACTTGCAAAGGAAGAAAGTCACCGGCCGGGATGAGGTGGGATTCCGTCTAAGAATAGGAAAAGTAAGCAACTTGAGAGGAACGTGACTTCCGTTGCTTGGTGGGGAAGTCACGGAATTTGTCTGGTACTGGGGTACTCGGCCGAGTACTCCTTGTGCTCGGTGGAGTGCTCGGTCGGGAATCCTACTGGGGATCGAATTCTACCTTTTAACGGATTTGTTTAATATTTTTTGAGGCTGATTTTTGTAGTGTTTGAGCTCAAACCGGACTCATGGGGTGACACGGCTGGTTTGTGTGTCTCGAAAATATCTTTGACCGGGTTTTGACTCGGTCGGTAAAAGACGGTTTTGCCCCTGGTGTCGGATTCGACCCAAATTAGTTTTATTTGACTCAAAATGACCCATTGGGCCTGATTTTGAGGTTGATTTTGTGAGATTTGTACTTCTTAAAAAGCCCAAGCCAAATGCCCATGATTTCGAGCCCATATTCGAGTATGTTAAAGCATGTTTGCGTCCGATCATCATCGGGTGTTTTTCGGAAACTGCTATAGACACCTGTCAGTCAAAATGTGGGTGTCTACAGAGCCCCCACTCTGACTGAGGCTTGGACAAGGCGAAAGTCAGAGTAGCTACCAGGCCAATCAAAGATTAAGACCTGGCAGACTTCCGATCGGGTCGTTTATAGTCCATTAGACTCGCGTAAAAGGGCTCGCCAGCCATAAGACAGAAATCATACCTGAGTTCATGCTAATAGCTCTGTGGGGACTTGCCTAAGAAGGCTTGGGTGTGCCCGTTTCCAGACACATCCCATTTTGGAGCTGCGAGGGAGCTTGCATAGGAGGCTATGGGTGTGTCCGTTTGCAGACACATCTCAATTCAGAATTACGCGGGAGCTTGCATAGGAAGCTATGGGTGTGTCCGTTCGCAGACACATCCCAGTTCTTTAGTAGAAATGTCGCCTGAGCTTTCCACTAGGGAGTTTTTGCGAGGAGGCTTCCTTCTCGAGTCTGGGTGTACCTGTATGATGCCGACACATAGCAATTCGTATGTAACATTTAGGCGAAACACCGACTCACGTTGGGGAAGTAAAAACTTGATGTTCCTTTGGGAAGAACAAGCTGATACCTAAAATGTTAGATATATAGGTAGAAACAGCAAATATAGCAGACAGCAAGATAGCATACAGGAAATGCATTTAGCATCTATAGACTGACTTGCGCTGGGGAAAATGATTTTTGCTTCATTTTGAAATCGAAGTCCTGAAAGCAACTCACGTGCTAGGAGATAGGTTTTCAAAATTTGAATGAAGTTTGCAGTTTTAAATAGACTGAAATTTGACTTGTCGGAAAGGATTTTCTCAAATGGCTAAACTTGCAAATTTTAAAACGGGAATTTGAAGAGAGAGGCATACCGACAGACTCGACTCTGAATGTGACTGGACGAGTTGACAGACACGACTGGACTCTCGAGGGGTTGGACCGTGACTCGTTAGGGGGGGTGGGCCACCTAAGATGACAAGACTCTTAAGGTGCGCTATTCCGTAGCCTAGGCGAGTGACAACGTGGTCGAATCCTCGGAATGGGAAAGATATGAATTCTGTAATGACAGGACTCAGTAGTAGCAATGCTGTAGACTGGTGTTCTTTTGGATCTTTTTTTAGTTTTGGGGTATACTCCCAAAGTGGATGTCGCTTCGAATCCCTGACGGATTTTTGTCTTCGACTGAGCCAAGCACTAGGACACACTGTAGAAAGGTGGCTAGATTTTTGAAATTATTTGGATTGTGTGAGTGGATAAAGGTCTTCTGCCTAAAGAAGCCCCCAGGACGACAAAGATAGCTGCTGAGAACATGACAGTGTCGTGATAAGAATGACGGTGCTTTTTGAATTTGTGTCAGTGTGGGTGGTTGTGCCTCTGTTGAAAGGCTGCCTACGTATTCACGTGTAGTGAAATCAAACCAAGCCGTAGTTCAGTGATCGGAAGATATATTATGGTACCTAGTTTATTAGGGCTTTGTGTGTAACTAGCCATATCGATGGTGTAGGCTAGGTACATTCCCAATGATGTCTTGATCAAAGGGCTAGAATAGTTAGGATGTTGATCCTGTGACTGTGAGCATTCTCCGGGGTAGCCCCCAGAGGTGGTGTGAACTATTTGGGCATGTTCTATGCCAACCGCAGGTTGTGTACTCGTGTTTGGGGCTGGTAACTGGTTTGGATGTTTTTGGAAATGTGGTGCTAGGTTGTAAGTGGCTTTGATATTTTCGAAATCTGGGGCTCGATTTTGTGGAGCTAAGGCTTCGAGGGTAAGGTACCGTAATGTGGTAGGAAATGGGGAAGTCGCGTAAAAATGACTCGGACTTCGATTGGGGTAGGATTGTTAATGCGGGATCTGGTTTCCATGTCTGGCCCTTAATGGTTAGGGTGTATCCTATGGAGCTTGAATCCTTAAAATTTCAGGCTGTCTCTAGCCTAGGTCTCGAGAAGGTCTTGAGGGTTGTAATGTGGGAAGGCTAGATGTGGTGTTAGCTGACCAACCTGATTATCTCTCCCATATCGGGTAGTATGGGCATTGATAATTTTTGAATTGACCGTACCCTAGTCAAAGGACTTTTACTTGAGTTGACCGTTGACCACGGTCATGGGTTTTTGAATATTTTTTTTTGCTGACCTCTTAGCCCCGGTCATGGGATGTTAGAAGTTCTTTTTTATCATGGCCAGCTCTTTTGTTTTGGGCCGTTTGCTTTTTCCCTTGGACTTTTGATTTTTGTCCGGTTTTTTTCTTTTTTCTGTGGTCAGACTAACACCTAAGGTAGGGATTGGTTGATCTTATTAGATGGGTGTTTATTGTGGGAAGTGGGCTTGCCTCCCGTCTTGGACCCAAACTAGGAGACTACCTAGATTTGTCATAAGATTCGATATTGCCCCTGCTAGGGGTAGTTATGTGGCTTTCTATGTCAGACATGGAACAGGTAAGGGAAAACACGGGCTCGGTTTCCTGCAGTCATTATAGATGTGCCTACAATAGTCACGTGCGTGTGCTCACAGTGTATGACGGTGTTCATCATGTTCTCGGAAACACATAAGGAAAGTATATATGAGAAAGAATATTGAAAGCTGATTTTATTGAATTTTGAAAAAGAGGGCAGAATACAATTGACTCTGACTCTGAGTTTGAAGTTGAAAGAAATAGCACATCCTAGACTCGGACTCGGACTCGGACTTAAATCAAATCCGGACTCTCGGATGTTGTCATTAGTCGTCGGCTTCTAAGGACTCGAGTTGATGTCCAGTATAGCCTTCAGTAGAAGTTTCACCCAGATCTTCATTATGTCGAAGATCGTCTTCAATCCTAATGCCCATTTCGGTAAGCACTGTAAAGTTTGAAATGCCGGCATACCTAAGATGGACGCGGTAGGAAGGTAAGAGGTTGTTGATGAATGCCTCCACTAGTGTCTTCTCGTTGGGCTTGTCTACCAACTTCACACTTTCGGCCCTCCACCTTTGAAGGTACTTGGTGAAACCTTCTTTGGGCTCTTGGTCCATAACCTCCAGAGTACGCATCGTAGTCTGGATCTCGGTATTATCGGCGTAATTCCGAGCGAACTCTGTTGCCACATCATCCCAAGTCTTGTACTTCTTGGTATCGAGCCTGTAGTACCAGGCTTTCGGGTGCTTCTCGAGGGAAGAAGCAAACAAGTGATGGAACATGGTGGACTTCACCCCTTTGACAGCCATGAACTCCTTGAAAGCCCGAATATGATGAACCGGGTCTTCAGTACCCTCAAACATCGGTATGCCCGTAAGATTGAGGTTGGCGGGTAGCTCGTCATTCAGAGACGAATAGGAACGAGCATTTTCCGTATGGATCGAGTTATTCGTTGACAAATGGACCTGTTCTTCAAGTTTGCGAACGGCGCTGACCAGTTCAGCTATGGGCCCAGTGGGCTCAGATCCAGCATTAGGAATCCCTTTCTCCACGGCACTCAAACGGGTGGCAATGGTTGTTTGTTCAGCCCTGATAACCGTCAATTGGGCTTCAAGCTTATCTAGGGAGGTTGCCAATTGGTCCAAAGTTTCTTGCATTTTCTGGCGTCTGGTTACCGGTGGCCTGTCTGTAAGAATACCGCGTAATCAGAAAAGTTTCTTCGGAACTCAATTTACCAAGGCATAGGAAATAGCGCGGGAGGAGAGACGACTCCATTTTGACACGGGTTAGACTCTCCTAAGACAAATGTGTAGAGTACGATTCTCGGAGTGTTGTGATTAATCGCTCCGTCGGAGAATAGCCCCCAAGTGAGACTAAGGACTTTGATAGGACCCAGATGGTGTGGCATCTAAATGACTCGAAAGTGGGGTACGTGAGACACGCGTAAGACATGACCCTTAGAGCCATCATGATTGATGCTCTGCTAAAGAGAGCCCCCAAGCGGGATCAAAGACTTTGTTAAAACTCGAGTGTCGGACGAGTGACCCTTAGACGTAAGGGTCACAGACCTTTTGTTGTAGGGCTACGCCTTGTAAAAGATTGACTCGGAAAATGCACTTAGATGGGTGACTCGTGAAAGGTGGACCTCCTTTAGGATCTAGCAATGTGGGCTGGGTCCTGTACAAAAGAAGGTCCACGTGAGATATTCCCCAGACTTTGGACTCGAGCGTGTAAACGGGCCCTCCTTTGTAGGAGTATGTCCTACGTAGGTGGGCCTTGCCTTAGTTAAATAAGGCGGACTGGGATGGGGAGGAAACTCGTGATGTAAGATCAACGGAGTTTCGACGCTAAAGACCTTGATGACTTACGACACGACTGACACTGCTAAATACGGGAAGTCCTAAGAAAAGGAAGGTTTTGAAATGGATTTTTTTTTTAAAGCCCGAAAAAAAATTCGGGGGATAGCCCTTTTTTTTTTTTTGAAAAAAAACGGAAATTGAACTGGGCGACGGTTTTGCAAGTTCGAAAATAATTTTGAGTTTTAAATTGGGCATAATACCGGCTAGAAAAAGGGCTATTCTGAGTAAAATCGTAAATCCGAAATTCGGTATATGCCCGGGGTTTTGAAATTGGATATTTTGAAAAGGATGCAATTTTTTTAAAATGACGGTTTTTGAAAAGGATGTAGATCAAGCAGCACGTAGTCATGGAAACAGTATAACGACACCATGTATGCTCTTAAACTAAGTCTCGGTCAGTCTATAAAGGGTCTATACCAGTGTACACGACCTATTCGAGAATCGGGGTGAACTTCCTAAGTCGAGTTGAGCTTAGAACATGCCGAAAAACCCATACGAATCTGCTATGAACACCTTTTGACATATCCAATTTGGACTACATCAATGGTATAGTGGGACGTCGGTCACCAGTACCGGCCCGGGAAAAGATGGGGCTATGCATGAACCGTAAAACTAAAACGCGTATTGTACTAGTCAAACGATTTCTATTCGAGTCTCATCCTGAGGATGCCGATGGTAAGTCACGCATCGGTTAATCCCCAGCGGAGTCGCCAAATTGTGGACATGACATAGGTCCACCCCGACGCGGCCATGCGCAGGTTTGGGGAGGCGAATGAATCTCATGTGAGATGGATCTCGAGTTGAAATTTAAATCGAAGTAGGAGTCGCCACCGAACTTTGTGGGAGTTCGGGCCCGTTGGAACCCACTCTATGTCGTAGTGGGCCATGCACAAAATATGGCCCATTCCGATTTCAGAGTTTATTGGGTTCGTCCCTTAGCATTGCGATACCGATACCGACATTATAGGTAATCGGGTATTGAATGACTCTCGTATGCCAATGGATTCGTACATCCGGAAACCATGGTTCTGAGTAAGGGGTGAGGGTACGTGTTGGGAAGTTCACAAAGAACACCCAACCCCGCCCGCACTTAGCGGCCTTTACTAAGATATCGTTCGATTTTGGTGTACGCGCGTTAGTTCGACGATTGAATGATATGCAAAGAGTATTTTTAGACAAAACATGTAAATTATGTTTGCTAAGTCGTTTAATGCATCTAAAAATTAACGTCAAAGTTGTATTTAGGATGAGAGGTTTGTTTTAGTATAATAAAACAAAACGATGAATAATAAGAACAAAGACAAAGAGCAAACGGGTTAGTAAACGGTTTGTAATTTGAATAAAAGACGTATAATTTTGAAAGGTTTTATGGCACGTGATGAATTAAACACGTGTTGACCTGGTCAAAAAATATTTATCAAAAATCTGAAATATGCCAAGAAAGACGTTGTTTTACTTAAGAAGTGATGAAAAAAACGAGAAAAAAACGTCGCGGTTTTCAGAAATCCGCGTGACTCGCTCGGGAAGGACGCGCCTCGCGCGGGAGGGCGTCTCACCCGGGACGCGTACGGCTTGCGTCACGGGCTGCTCTCGGGTTTAGTTTTTCGAAAATCGTTAATAAATCGCGTACAAATATGGACTAATTCATACTAGACTTATATTTTCGATATTCGTCGTAGTCGATATTCGATTATGAAATCGATATCAAATACTTGAAATGATTTTTTGAAAAAAAAGTTTTCTAAAATTGTTTTGAAAGGAAATTGAATGGAAAGAAAAGAATGTTAATTCTCTCCGCGTTAAAATCGTCATATTTTGTTTTTAGACCATGTGACGATTTTTTAGCATCAACGAGATTGATTTAGTTCTTGTTAGATACGATATTTGACTATAGAGTCGATATCATATTTTAAGAACGTTGTTTTTATATGAAAATAGTTTATAGTATTGATATTATGGGAAAATAGAAGATGTGACGACGACCCATAAAAAAATAGACCGACGACCCGAAAAAAAAAAGAACAAAATCGAGAGGAAGAGAAAGAGAAAGGAGAAAACGGGACTGATTTTACACCCTCAACCTACATGCTTTATATTCTCGGAACGGGACTCGTCGGAGTGTGGCTTAGACACGGGAGCGTTGAGATAATGTCGGTGAGTTATGGTGGTGTTTTGAGTCGTGTAAGGTGGCGGGTGGTGGCCGGTTTTTTTTGGGTCGGAGTGGTCGGGTTACACTATCAGTCTTTCGATGCTATGTGTACGGATGATTCTATTTGATGTCTAAAGGTTGGATGTTAGGAGATTGTAGATGTCGGGAATTGAATGTGTTTCGATGTCTTTGATGGGAGGGTCCTATTTATAGGAGATGGCTAACTTGCAAAGGAAGAAAGTCACCGGTCGGGATGAGGTGGGATTCCGTCTAAGGATAGGAAAAGTTAGCAACTTGAGAGGATTGTGACTTCCGTTGCTTGGTGGGGAAGTCACGGAATTTGGCTGGTACTGGGGTACTCGGCCGAGTACTCCTTGTGCTCGGTGGAGTGCTCGGTCGGGAATCCTACTGGGGATCGAATTCTACCTTTTAACGGATTTGTTTAATATTTTTTGAGGCTGATTTTTGTAGTGTTTGAGCTCAAACCGGACTCATGGGGTGACACGGCTGGTTTGTGTGTCTCGAAAATATCTTTGACCGGGTTTTGACTCGGTCGATAAAAGACGGTTTTGCCCCTGGTGTCGGATTCGACCCAAATTAGTTTTATTTGACTCAAAATGACCCATTGGGCCTGATTTTGAGGTTGATTTTGTGAGATTTGTACTTATTAAAAAGCCCAAGCCAAATGCCCATGATTTCGAGCCCATATTCGAGTATGTTAAAGCATGTTTGCGTCCGATCATCATCGGGTGTTTTTCGGAAACTGCTATAGACACCTGGCAGTCAAAATGTGGGTGTCTACACCTTCCTTTGTATTGTTTAAGCACCTTAGACTCATCTACATTATTCTAAACCCTAATTAGACTCTCTTCATCCTTAGCTTAGTTTTCATTAATCTTTTCATAATCCTTGTTAATCTTAGATGAATTTAGTTAGTAAATCTTGTATTAAGGATCTCTTGAAGAATTCATTCAATCTTGACAACATTGGGTGGAGATTTTGGGTGTTCTTATAATACAAGTTTTCATCTTTTCATCCTATTGTTAGTTGGTATAATCTCTTTTCTCTTAATCTTTGTTTAATCTTTCAAGTTTTAATCTTTACATATTGCTCATTGTTCTTACTAGTTCATAATGAATGTTTGGATGTTTGTCTTGATTTCTCTTGTTTGTAGTATTGTTAGTTTGATTAAGTGTGAGTAAACTTATTGTGGGGTTAGTAGGGGGATTAAGTGTGGATTATGGATGATTAGGGCTTGATTAGAGGTAAAGGTGGATTCTTTGTTACTAGTCACATGTTGAGCACTCTATGTGTTTGTTGAATTGTCTGTTTGAGTAGAATTGGCCATCCTTCTCATGCTAGTTTTCCTCTTCTCATTTTGTGGTTGATTTGTGATTGAATCCTTATGTATTAGGTAGTATCTTGCATGAGTATTCGGGTTTTGTCTTTGACGCGAGAGCGCGGACCGACCTTAGTAACTAGGTGAAGCTTGTATCCTCGATTTTCCAACCATCCTACTACACTTATGAACCCAAACTAACCCTACTCTTTCCCATATTGAATTCTCCATCTTGTTAGCATATATTTATCTAGTTAGTTGATTGTTTTTTTTAGTTCTAGTTGTTCAATTAGTTCATGTTATACATAGTTCATTGTTAGTCCACTTTCATCCCCTTCCATCATCATAGTTAATCAATTCTTGTCAATTCTCCTTCTCTTTGTGTTGTTTTGGTAGCCTAGTCTTGTTTTCGAGTTGACTTTAGTCTAGACACCTTCTACCGTCCCCGTGGACTCGACCCGACTTACCCTAGCTACGTGTTAGGTCTAGTTGGACTCATTTGGTGGCGGGAACCACGACAACTCCCACCATCAGTTATAGATTGAATTAAAATTATCTCACATCCAAAAATTGCACTAAGATGATCACCACCTTGAGTCCCACCTTAAGTCCCACATCAAAAAATTGCATAATTGAATTAAAATTCCCACATATAAATAAAAGTTATCATCGTCTTTAGATATCAATCAGAAATCTTTTGAGTCCTAAAAAGAGTTCTTAAAACCATAAATTTAAGTATAATTATCACACATCAAAAAATTATGATGAGCTGACGAAATTTTATACTACTCCCTCCGTTCAATTCCAAACTTCCCTTTTGCTTTTTCACGTTTGCCAACGCACATTTTGCATCGTTAATATCTTTCGTAATATATTAGTAAAAATTATGGAAATTGTATATTAATAATGTACTTTTAAAGACGAATCAAACAAGATCCCACATGAATATATTTTCTCTAATAGATTGTCGTGAATACCGAAAGTTCTACTTGATTGTGAATAGTGTCGAAAGGAGAAAGGGAAGCTTGGACTTGAACGGAGGGAGTATATCATAAATAAGAGAAATAATTCGTTTTAGATATTAACCAGAAAAATCTTTTGAGTCTTATAACAACTCTAAGGCTATAAATTGAAGTAAAATCATACCACATCGAGAGATTATAATAAGACGCTAAAATTCTATTATACAAATAAAATCTGTCAACCATTAGTTTCACAAATTTATGCAATCCTTTAACTTGATGGTCATTATCATTTTCACTAAAAGTAGGCTCGTGCATCGCACGGGCTTTCCAACTAGTTGATATTATAAAGGATAGATTGTTGTAGTAAAAATTTTATATGAATAAATAAAAGTTAACTTTCACGATTGAAATTAGTTAGATTTGTCAATAATAATAAAAAATACGATAAAAATGTTGGTTTAGATTATTAAAAGAGACAATGTTTGGGTAAGCAATTTATATATTATCTGCATATTTTTTTTATATATAAACATAAAAGTGATCGTAACAAAAATATTAAAGTTTTTAAGGAAAAGAAAAGCGAAGGATATTAAAACGTTAAAATAAAATTAAAATTTGTAAAATGACTCTACTATGACTCAAACCCAAGCACAACCTACACACGTACCAATTATTCACTTCCTAAAGACCAATCTACCAAGTGTATTTCTATGTTTACAAATGTGACTAAATTTTATATATAACATAAATAAATTTTTTTAGTATATGCCTAACCTATCCCTACAATTAAGCTAGATTATTTTTATAATATTCCTCCAATTATTCTTTGATTTTTTTTCTTTTTTTAAATTATATAATTATAATTTATTTTATTAGTGGAATGCCGAATTTACCCTTTACATCTAAATCATTTTGAGATCAATTTTTAAAGAAGATAAATAAAATAGTTCTAGTCAATTACTGAAATACCCTCGGTGGCGCACAAATTCGGTGCCACCCCGTGGTGCCATCTCATCCCCCTTTCCACTAACCAAATAACACAACTCATGTATTTTCCCGCCTAAAGTCATCCACCAACAAAAATTAAACAATTGCTCAAATGAGCTATGTGCAAGTCGAACTCTTAACCTCATGTGTGTTACCCTTCTCCTCTCCAACTACACTCTAACACCTTACTAATTAAAATATCACTACATCACACATAAAGATATATACCATAGAGAGTATGTAATTAAGGAAATTTGATTGATTACATTGATAACGAAAATCACATGCTTTACATAGAAGATATCACATACAATATTTAATATGGAATGTATATTATGATTATTATTCTATATCTTTCTGATCATATTCGAAAATCATATTCTTAACATCGATATAAAATTTAGTAACTATATAAAAATGGAATATATATTCCGATTGCTCTTACAAAGCCTAATACATAGTAAAAACTCACCAAAAATTCTCTATATACTACTCTAAGACAATAACAGTTACTAACATTTTTCTCAAAAATACACTAATTTAAATTGAGAAGTAAAAGAACATTTCACTAATAAATTCCAAAACTATTCATTTTCATTAATGTTAAAGAAATTGACAAAAAAAAACTTCTTTTTATGAAAATACTTAGATAAATTTTAAGATATGATATCATTAACCTTGAGAAAAAAAACAGTTATCTAAAAAATTTATTTTTGAAATGAGTTATTTACTTTAACTTTTACAAAGATATACTCCTCGTCCCAATGAATTCTTTGTCTATTCCATATTGGGGCGTCTCAATGAATCTTTTGTCTTTCTATTTTAGGAATGTTTTTTTATATATACTCCCTCCATTCCATTTGGTTGTTTGCGTTTACTTTTTCACACTTACCGATGCACGTTTTCTTTTGTCTATATCTTTAGTTACGTATTTCGAAAAATTATAAAAATTTGATATTTATAACGTACTCGATTTGATAATTTAAACAAGATCCCACATGACTATATTTTATCTTAAGTTACATTGAAGATTTCACTCACCTATGAATAGTGCCCAAAAAGGAAACACAAACAACCAAATGGAACGGAGGAAGTATGTAATTTGACCTCCTCATGAATTTGGCTTCACATGTCACTTCATCATTGGACATTTTCCCTTTTTTGCCAAAAGCAAAGGCAAACAATTAATCGGGACGGAGTGATTATATACTCACTCGATACCACTAAGATCTTCTCATTTATTCAAATGTGAGGATTATAATTATCATATAGAAAGATTATTTTCGTACGGAGAGTACAAAATACGGAATATACTATTAAAATCCATATAAAAAAAAGTTTCACAAATTACATAATATAAGTCTTACACTGAGAACGTATCACGGCGTGCTAACCATTAAAAAAAGTTCATTATTATACAATTTTTGATAAATATTTATATATTTTATGGTATGTTAAAGAGAGAAGTGGGTATTTCGAAATGTGAGATGACATAAACCGAGTATACAAAAAATATTGACAATATTTTCATTAATTACACGTTATTTAATACTCCGTACATTTCAAGTCATTACTCAAATATTTTGATTAGTTTTGCGATTTAAAAAATATTTTCCTATTTCTAAAGTACACCGTCGATAAATAGTAAAAATAAAATAATAAATTTTAAATTTTAAATCTTAAATGAAATATATTATACGATAAATATTTTATAAATACCGTGCACTGCACGGGGTCTATACTAGTTTTCTTTTATTTAATTAATGAATCATATGGATGCGTTTATCTGTTCCAAGTAAGACTTCCAACATATCTACCCTACATTTTACTTCGTATATTTTTGAAAAAAAATTGGAAAGATAAACAACAATTAGTCTCTTATTATAATAAAACTAGTTGGAAAACTGTGCGATGCACGAGCCGATTTTTAGTGACAATGATAATGACACCAAATTAGAGTATTGCATAAATTGGTGAGACTACAACTCCGAATCGGGTTTGGATCTAAATCGAATCGTACTCTTGCTTCTCTTTAATCTTTGCGTCTCACTTCTTTCCGCTATGTGCGAATAAGAAAAGTAATGAAAAACCAACACCGAATCGACTTTACGCTTTCCTAATAGAACAATTCGACCCTTATTTCAGTGCAGGGTTGCGCCGAATTTTCTACTGAGATAAAGACGGTGTTCCTCTGAACTTGCACAGAAAACAGAGATATAACTATGAAGTATTTTGTGCAGATTTTTGTTCTGTTTTTGGATTTTGATCAAACCTCTATTATATAGAGTTTGAAGGAGTAGGGATACGAGTTGAAGAGTTGCGACTCTTCATGAATTCCCACCAAAATCTGTTCATACAGATTAAATTTGTTCAAACAAATTTGGCGCCAAAAATTTGTTAGTGTACCGTATGAACCTGGTACCGTGAATTCGCAATTAATTATATATAAGCGTACACTCCGTGCTTCCCCCGAACATATATTATATTATATTGAATTCTTACATCCGTAAACCAAACCCGAGTACGCTAAAATGAACCGGTATTTACACTTAAATTACCAACACTTTCTCCTCTAGGGTCGGACCTCCCTCGCGGATAGGATTGCTCGTGCCTGCACAGGAAGCAAATAAGGTCTCGGAGGTGTCCGAGGGAACCCTCTCCGATGCCTAAATCAATCCGTGTGAAATGCACTTAAGTAATCTTGCTCGTGAGGAACAAGGCGGCGTTTTCTAGAAAGAGATTTTAGTGAGAAAGTTAATTGCCCATTAATGAATGAACATAAAGGGTATTTATAGGTTTTCTCAAGAGAGAGAAAGAGAGTGAGAGACAGAGAGAGGGGGGCACGTGCTTTAGGCGTGTCACTTACCTTAGGCTGGAATAAGGAAGGTCGGCGGAGACATTCCTGGGGTCGGAACGATGAGAGATCGAAGGCCTCCTGGAGGGAGCACGGAAGGGCTCGGTGGTCCGGGCCGGGCCAAAGTTCAGGGGGTTGGCCTTTCTATCGCCGCACCCCTGGGGATCGGCCGGACATATCCGATCGTATGCCCCGGTGTTGGTCTCGCTGCCAGTCCGGGCCTTTTCAAAAACGGGTCGGACCCAGGTTCCTACTGACGGGCGACTCTCAGCATGTGGCTGACCCCATCACCTTGATTAATTAAAGTTGATTTTATTTATGGAATACCGACCACCCAAAATTGGTATTATTTCTGTTAAATAACCCTAAAAAATAAATTTTACGCAATGCAATATAATTTTATAAATATGAGTTTATTGTTGATTGCTTTCTTAATTATTTGTTTCCATAATTATAAAATTAAAGTTTTGAAGGGAAACTTTTTTATGAAAGAATGACGCATAAACTTATCTTAATCTCTTAATAGTAAGGGGGATGAACTTCTGCGTTAATTCCTCATCAAATCAATAATACAATAATTCAACATATAGTAATAGCTACCTACAGTAGTTAACTTGTAGGATAGACTTTGCAGACTTGGAATGTTGTTGCTTTAAGCTCGCTGCGTGGGTGTTTGATCAGCCTGACAGGTTTTGGGTGCTTTGGGTTCATAGCTTTCTCAAGGGGTAGGGCTCGTTTAGTTATTTGTTTTCTCATGTATAGCCACCCACATTTGGCCGCTAGGTGTCTATAGCAGTTTCCAAAGAACACCCGATGATGATCGGACGCAAATGTGCTTTGACATACTCGAATATGGGCTCAAAATCATTTGCATTTGGCTTGGGCTTTTTACGAAGTACAAATCTCACAAAACTAACCTCAAATTCAGGCCCAGTGGGTCATTTCCAATCAAATAAGACTAATTTGGGTCAAAATCGACACCAAGGGCAAAACCGTCTTTTAGCGACCGGGTCAAACCCCGGTCAAAGGCATTTCCGAGCCATAAATATCTGGCACACCACCTCGAAAATCCAACTCGAAGACAAACACCTAATTTGGGTCATGTCCACAATTTAGCGACTCCGCTAGGGATTAACTGATGTGTGACTTACCATCGGCATCCTCAGGGTGAGACTCGAATAGAAATCATTTGACTAGTACAATACGCGTTTTAGTTTTATGGTTCATGCATAACCCCATCTTTTCCTGGGCCGGTACTGGCGACCGACATCCCACTATACTGTTGATGTACTCCAACATGGATATGTCAAAGGTGTCCATGGCTAATTCGTATGGGTTTCGCGGCATGTTCTAAGCTCAACTCGACTTAGGAAGTCCGTCCCGATTCTCGGAAAGGCCATGTACACTGGTATAGACCCCATTTAGACCGATCGAGACTTAGTATAAAGCATACATGGCGTTGTTATAATGCTTGCGTGACTACTTGCTGCTTGGTTTCCGTGTCGTTTTCAAAAACCGTCATTCCAAAAATGCATCTTTTCAAAAATATTCAATTTTCAAAAAATCGGAACGCTGCCGAAATTTAGACTTAAGATTTGACTCAAAACAAGCCTATTTTCTAGCCGGCATGCTGCCCATTTCAAAATTCGAATTTCCGATCCACCATTCGATTTTCGAATTTTCAAAATTCAATTTCGATTTTAAAATTTTTTAGATGCCATTCGCGATTTTCAAATTTTCGAGATGCCATTTTCGATTTTCAAAGTTTCCGAGATGCCATTTTCAATTTTCAAATCTTCGAGATGCCGTTTTCGATTTTCAAATCTTTGGGATCCCGTTTCCATTTTTTCAAATTATCGGAAATTCTTTTTTTCGATATTCAAATTTCAAAATTCCATTTATTCAACTTTTCAAAAACCCGAAAAGCTACCGAATTTAGGACTTATGATTTTACACAAAGTAGCCTATTTTTAGCCAGTATGCTGCCCATTTCAAAATTCGAAAATATTTTCAAACCTTCAAAATCGCGGCCCGATGGCACTTTTCCGATTTTTGAAAAATCGGGCCGTCCTCCACTTTTTTCAGGATTTTCTCCAAAATTACTTTTCAAAACTTCCCTCATCTTAGGACCTCCCCAATTTAGCAGTGTCGGGTCTTTTCATAGGTCGTCGAAGTCTATAGCGTTGAAACTCCGTCGATCTTACATTGCGCGGGTTTCCTCCCTATCTCAGTCCGCCTTATTTGACTAAGGCATGATCAACCTACATAGGACATACTCCTACAAAGGAAGGCCCGTTTACACATTCGAGTCCAAAAGTCTGGGGAATATCTTACATGGACCTTCCTTCGAACAGGACTCGGCCCACATAGCCGGATTCTAAGGGAGGCCCACCTTTCACAAGTCGCCCGTCTAGGTGTCTTTTCCGAGTCAACCTTTTACAAGGCATAGCCCTATAACAAAAGGTTTGTGATCCTTACATCTAAGGGTCACTCGTCCGACACTCGAGTCTTAACAAAGTCTTCAATCCCACTCGGGGGCTACCCTTCAGCAGAGTGATCAATCACGGTTGCTCTAAGCTAAGGGTCATGTCTTACACGTGTTGTCTCACGTACACCACTTTCGAGTCACTTAGATGTCACACCATCTGAGTCCTATCTGAGTCCTTAGTCTCACTTGGGGGCTATTCTCCGACGGAGCGATTAATCACAGTCACTCCGGGAATCATACCCTACACATTTGTCTTAGGAGAGTATAACCCGAGTCAAACCGAGTTGTCTTTCCTCCCGTGCTATTTCCTATGACTTGGTGTATTCGGGTTCCGAAGCAAATTTACTGATTACGCGGTATTCTTACAGACAAGCCACCGGTAACCAGACACCAACACAAGATGCAAGAAACTTTGGACAATTTGACAGCCTCACTGGCTAAGATTGAGACCCAATTGACAGCCATCAAGTCCGACCAAATAGCTATCGCTACCCGTTTAAGCACCTTGGAACAAGGGACCCCTAATGGTGGGGTTGAGACTACTGGGCCCCTAGCTGAACTGGTCAGCACGGTCCGTAAGCTGGAGGGACAGGTCCACTTGTCAATGAACAACACTATCCACACGGAAAATGCCCGAGAATATACACCCATTAGTGAGAAACTACCAAAGGATCTCGACTTAGAAGGGTTACCCATATTCGAAGGGACAGAGGATCCATTATTACACCTCCGAGCTTTCAAACAATTCATGGCAGTCAAGGGGGTCAAAGCCGACATGTTCATTAATTTGTTCGGCGCATCCCTCGGGAAATATCCAAAAGCCTGGTTCTATAGGCTTAATGCAAAAAGATTCCCGACTTGGGAAGATGTGGCTACCGAGTTCGCTAAAAACTATTCTGATAATACTGAACTTCAGACTACCATGCGAACCCTAGAAGTCATGGCCCAGGAGCCCAAAGAAGGCTTCACCAAATGCCTCCAACGCTGGAGGGCCGAAAGCGTGAAGCTGGTGGAGAAGCCCAATGAAAAACCTTTAGTGGAGGCCTTTGTCAAGAACCTTCTCCCTTCCTACCGGGTCCATCTCCGGTATGCTATCATGCCCAACTTCGTCACTTTAACTGAAATGGGCACTAGGGTTGAAGATGATCTTCGACATAATGAAGATTTGGGTGAAGCTTCTACCGAAGGCCATACTGGACATCCACTTGAGTCCTTAGAAGCCGAAGACTACTGACAACCTCATCCAAGAGTCTAGATTTGGTTTAAGTCCGAGTCTGAGTCCGAGTCTAGGATGTTCTATTTATTTCAATTTCAAAGTCAGAGCCAGAGTCATTTGTATTCTGCCCTCTTTTCAAAATTCATTAAAGTTAGCTTTTCTATTTCTCATATATACTTTCCTTATGTGTTTCCGAGAACATGATGAACACCGTCATACACTGTGAGCACATGCACGTGACTATTATAGGCACATCTATAATGACTGCAGGAAACTGAGTCCCGTGTTTTCCTTTACCTGTTCCATGTCTGACATGGAAAGCCACAAAACTACCCTTAGTAGGAGCGGTATCGAATCATATGATAAATCTAGGTAGTCTCCTAGTTTGGGTTCAAGATGGGAGGCAAGCCCATTTCCCACAATAAACACCCCTCCAATAAGACTGACCAATCCCTACCTTAGGTGTTAGTCTGACCAAAAAAATAGCAAACGGCCAAAACAAAAGAGCTGGCCATGATAAAAAAAAAGTTGGAGAAAAAAAGCAAAAGTCCAAGAAAAAGGAAAAGGCCAAAATAAAAAAAGACAGGCCATCATAAAAAAGGCACCCATGACCGGGGCTAAGAGGCCAACAAACCAAATCAAATCAAATCAAATACCCATGACCGTGGTTATCGGTCAACTCAAGTGAAAGCCCCATGACCGGGGTACAGTCAATTCAAAAATTATCAATATCCACACCATCCAATAGGAGAGATAATCAAGTTGGTCAGCTAACACCACATCTAGTCTTCCCACATTGCAACCCTCAAGACCTTCTCGAGACCCAGGCTAAGAGATAGCCCGAAATTTTGAGGATTCAAGCTCCATAGGATACACCCTAACCATTAGGGCCAGGCATGGAAACCAGATCCCGCATTATCAAACCTGCCCAATCGAAGTCCGAGTCATTTTTACTCGACTTCCCTTTTTCTATCACATTACAATACCTTACCCTCGAAGCCTTAGCTCCACAAAATCAAGCTCCAGATGTCAAAACATCAAAGCCACTTGCGACCTAACACAACATTTCCCAAAAATATCCAAACCAGTTACCAGCTCCAGACATGGGAACTCAACTTGCAGTCGGCATAGAACATGCCCAAATAGGTCACACCACCTCTGGGGGCTATCCCGGAGAACATTCACAGTCACAGGATCAACATCCTAACCATTCTAGCCCTTTGATCAAGACATCATTGGGAATACACCCAGCCTACACCGTCAATATGGCTAGTTACACACAAAGTCCTATTAGACTAGGCACCATAATATATCTTTCAATTCACTGAACTACGGCTTGGTTTGATTTCACTACACGTGAATACGTAGGCAACCTTTCAACAAGGGCACAACCACCCACACTGACACAAATGCAAAAAGCACCATCATTCCTATCACAACACTGTCATGTTCTCAACAGTTAGCTTTGTCGTCCTGGGGGCTTCTCTTAGGCGGAAGACCGAAAGTTCTCCATCCACTCACAAAATCCAAATACTTTCAAATTTTAGCCTCCTTTCTATAGTGTGTCTTGGTACTCGACTCAGTCAAAGACGAGAATCTGTCAGGATTCGAAGCGACACCCACCTTGGGAATATACCCCAAAACCAAAAAAGATCCAAAAGAACAGTCTACGTCATTGCTACTACTAAGCCTTGTCATACGGAAACGGTCTCATAACATCTTTCCCATTCTGAAGTTCGACTGTGTTGTCGCTCGCTTAGGCTACGGAATAGCGCAACTTAAGAGTCTTGTCATCTTAGGTGGCCCACCCCCTTAACGAGTCACGGTTCAACCCCTCGAGAGTTCAGTCGTGTATGTCAACTCGTCCTGTCGCGTCCAAAGTCGAGTCTGTCGGTAGGCCTCTCTCTTCAAATTCTTGCTTTGAGATTTGCAAAACTTAGCCATTTGAAAAAATCCTTTTCGACAAGGTTAAATTTCAGTCTGTTTAAACTGCAAATTTCTTTCCTACCCCTTTCGATTTTGAAAACCTATTTCCTAGCACGTGAGTTGCTTTCAGGACTTCGATTTCAAAAAAACTAAGCAAACATCATTTTCCCCAGCGCAAGTCAGTCGATAGATGCTGACTGCATTTCCTGTATGTATCTGCTATGTTTGCTATTTCTGCCTGTATATCTAACATTTCAGGTACCAGCTTGGCTTCCCAAAGGAACATCAAGTTTTTTATTCCCCAGCGCCTGCGCAACTCACATATCTCCCTAGCAGAAAGCCCAGGGCGGCATTTTCCCGAAATAGCACGGGATGGGCCCATATATAGGCGCACCCAAGACTTATACAACAAATCCGATTTCCCGCATAATTCTGAGTTGGGATGTGTCTGCAAACGGACACACCCAGGGCTTCTTAGGCAGGCTCCCGCGTAATTTTGGATCGGGATGTGTCTGCGAACGGACACACCCAGGACTTCTTAAGCAAGCTCCCGTGCAGCTCCAAGATGGGATGTATCCGCATACAGATACACCCAGGGCTTAAAAAAACAGGTCCCACGGAGCTATTCCCGACAACAAAACTCAGGTATGATTTCTATCTTATGGTTGGCGGGCCCTTTCACGCAACTCTAATGGACTATAAACGACCCGACCGGAAGTCTGCCAGGTCTTAATCCTCGATTGGCCTAGTAGCTACTCTGACTTTCGCCTTGTCCAAGCCTCAATCAGAGTGGGGGCTCTGTAGACACCCACATTTGGCCGCTAGGTGTCTATAGCAATTTCCAAAGAACACCCGATGATGATCGGACGCAAACGTGCTTTGACATACTCGAATATGGGCTCAAAATCATTAGCATTTGGCTTGGGCTTTTTACGGAGTACAAATCTTACAAAACTAACCTCAAATTCAGGCCCAGTGGGTCATTTTCAATCAAATAAGACTAATTTGGGTCAAAATCGACACCAAGGGCAAAACCTTCTTTTAGCGACCGGGTCAAACCCCGGTCAAAGGCATTTCCGAGCCATAAATATCAGGCACACCACTTCGAAAATCCAACTCGAAGACAAACACCTACAAAAAATCAGCAATAAAAAAAGAGTTAAACAACTAAAACTCTCCCAAAAGGACAAAACTCGATCTCTAAGAAGGTCTCCCACTCGGCTAGACCCACTCGATCGAGTGGACTCATAAAATCAGCCAAAACTGGGTGTTTTCTTCCCTTACAAGCAACCTTTTCCTATCCAAAGACGGAATCTTGTTTCCTCTCAGATTGTTGCTTTTCTATCCAAAGCAGTGTTTCTTCTCACCCAAGCAAAGCTACCTTTCCTAGCCAAGGTCGGGAAGCTTTCCTATAAATAGACCCCCTTTGCACACACACAAATCATCAACAACATGCACGACAAAAATAATTCACAACAATTAACAACCTTACAACAATCAACATCCTAGGCAATACAATCCCATACAATCCCGTTCCTCTAGAAATCTGGCCTTTAGGAAACCCGAGATCAAAACTCGTCAAAGACCCGAGAGCAAAACTCGTCAAATCCCTTCCCAATTATAAACCACCATAACTCTTCCTATATCATCTCGAAGCTCCCGTGCCTAAGCCACAACTAGACGAGCCATATTCCGAGAAGACTAAGCATGTAGGTTAAGGGTGTCAAATTCAAATCCCGTCTTCTCCTTCTTCTCTCTTTCATTCTCGTCTTTCTTCCTCTTCGTCCGTCCGCTTTTTTTATACGGGTCATCGTCGCGTCTTTTTCTATTTCTTTTCTCGTTACTAATATCGATATTATCGTACTATTTTCAATAAAGCGTCGTCCCTAGGATTCGATATCGACTCCATAGTCGAATATCGGATCTAAATGTATCAATCATTAAATCATGTTAAGCATAATCCCGTTGAAGCCGAGTAATGATCACATGGTCCGAATAGACTAATTACGACATTACAACGTGGAGGAATTATTTCGTCTTAATAACATCCAAAATGATTTCTAAACAACTTTTTTCAAAATCCACTCTAAATATTCGATATTGATTCTATAATCAAGCATCAAATATTACGAGTATCAATATTTAAGTCGAGTATAAATCATACTATATTTTTACACGACTTAGCAAAATTATCGATCTTTTCAAAAAAAGGCAATTTCGAAATCAAAAGCAAAACGAACCATAGTTCGTACAGGGGGCACTCGATCGAGTGCCTAGCCCACTCGATCGAGTGGCACCTCAAAAATCGGGCGGAATATTTTTTTCGAGACCACTCGGTCGAGTCCCACAGTGACTCGATCGAGTGGCTCCTGGTTCATCAAAACCGTGAGTCTTTCATCATCTTTCGAGTCCCGATAAAATTCTTTTAATGACTTCGGTCATCACGTGTCAAGTCCATCACGTGATTCATCTTTTCAAAACAATGCATTGCCTTATATCTATGTCATTTATTCAATTTACAAACCGTTATTATCGTTACCGTTATTATCGTTACTAACTCGTTTGTTCTTGTCTTTGTATTTTATTTCGTTGTTTGTTTTATTATACTAAAACGAACCTCGCATTATAAATACAACTTTGACGTTAATTTAGATGCATTAAATCGACGTAGCAACTTATTCAAATTTTCGCATGCTTAGTCAAAACATTGTTTGCATATCATTCAATCGAATTACTAACGCGGGTATTTCAAAATCAAACGATATCTTAGTAGAGGCCGCTAATGTGCGGGTGGGGTTGGGTGTTCTTTGTGAACTTCCCAACACGTACCCTCACCCCTTACTCAGAACCATGGTTTCCGGATGTCCGAAACCATTGGCACACGAGAGCATTCAATACACGATATCCGATAATGTCGGTATCGGTATCAAAATGCAAAGGGACGAAAATAAACTCTGACATACGAATGGGCCGTATTTTGTACACGGTCCACTAAGATATAGAGTGGGTTCGAACGAGCCCGAACTCTCACAAAGTTCGGTGACGACTCCACTTCGATTTAAATTTCAATTCGACCCATCTCACATGAGATTCATTCGCCTCTCCAAACCCGCGCGTGGCCGCGTCGGGGTGGACCTATGTCATGTCCACATCATGATGTAGGGTGGGGTTGGAAGAAGATTTGTCATATAAAAGAGTTGCTTAAGATGCATTACTACAATGGAACATGGTTTGGGGGGAGCCTTGATTACAGCGTTCAGGCTGGCTATGATGATTTGAGACTGAAGAATACTAAGATGGATCGGAGTAGGTAGGTGTGGGCAGGATGGTCAGTGCCTAACCACTGCTTCTTGGCCTGGATGGTTTGTAGGCGGGCTCTTAATACTTACGTGAGACCAAACAAATTTGGGACTGTGGTTAACACTAAGTGGTGTGCGAACTTTAGCCTAAGAGTATAGCTCACCTCTTTTTTGAGTGTCACTACAGCACTCAGGTGCTATATATAAGGGTTGCAGGAGTGTTAGGGTGTTGTATGGAGGTTGCCTCATCTTCTGCAGCAGATTCTGAGAATTAAAAGGACTAAATTTTAGAGAAGCGTTATTAGGATGACCTTTAATAGCACTTCCTTTATCATATTTGGCACCAACGGAATAAAAGTTGTGTGGAAGGTGTGCTCATTAGACCAAGGATTTTGTTTGTATTATCATTGAGGAGATCAGAGCTCGTACTGATATTTGTTAGAATGGTACTCTCAGCCCTAAGGACATGAGATGGATTACTCGCCTTAATCAACTTAGGTAGATTCAGACGAGGCTTCTTGTATAAATTTCTCAATATTTATACCTCCTCCGTTCATTAATGTTCTACCCATTATATATATATATATATATATATATATATATATATATATATATATATATATATATATATAAATGAGTGATATAAAATAATCAAATGGGTAGAATATAGAAGGACAAAGAAAGTAATACTTACATTTTTTTACCGGAAAAAAAAAAGTTAACTTGTACGTGATGGAAGCTTAAGAACTGACAGATGTGTAATACAAGGCCATGTTAACCTAATCTCCTAATTAAGAGGACACACAATCTTAACAATGATACCCTTGAGGTTGCGCTTGGTACTCGGAATTGATTTAAGTATCATGAATTCAAATTTTCTAGAATTTAATTCCAAATCCAAATCCAAAATTGTGTTTGGGTACCCTTGGATTTGGATTTGGAAATCGGGCATGGGGAGTGGTCACCAAATTTTATGTTTATTTTTGAAAACTTTTCATTAGAAAAATGTAAATTTTCAAATACGGGATAAAAAAAATATTCTAAAAAGATTATGTGGAAAAAAAAATACGGAGTAATTGATAAACGACGGAATTCAAATAACTACTCATATATACTAGTAACTAGTTTTGATGCTCGTGCGATGCACGGGTGTAACAATAATGTTACTAAATCAACCTTAATACTCTCATTTATAATTATTGACTGCGATGGAATGATTACGATTATTTCAAATAATTGTCATTTTAGAGGATTAGCACTCCACGTTTGCATGTATTTTATACGAAAAGTAGCAGACGCGGGTTATTATGCTACACTTAAACGGTTAGACCTGTCAAATTCGACTCGACCCATAAACCCGACCCTAATTTTTTTTACTTTAATAAAAGGTTTTAACAAAATTAGGCGTTCCAAACTATTTCTGAGCATGACCCGTATATCCCGACCAATGACAAGTCTAGTGTGTACATTAGCTACATGGCTAAAACAAACGATGTTCATCATAATAATTGGTCACTGTCAACAGTTTTAATGTCTAACTATTCATTTGGAACATTGAGCCTATCGATGTCTTTTGTTCTCTACGCATTTGACTATTTTTATGTATGTCATCATCCCCGTTTTTTTACTCGCATCCCGTTTAACCCGAATCCTAAATGACCCGATTTTGGGTCATGATCTAGCCCGACCTGTTCAACTCGTTGAAAAGAAGAGACCACAAAACTTTAGTCTAAAAGTCAATTCTTAGCCATCTATTTCTATGTTTGGATTTTGCTAAAATATAAATTTTAACATAAAGAGTAGTACCCCTGTAGAAGAGTCATTTTTTTCCTTTTGAGTTGTCTCTCTAAAAGTCATTTTTTACTTTATTCTTATTTTGTCTGATTTTTGTAGTTAACATTGGTTCTAAACTCACTTATTTTCCATCTTTCATTTTCTATCACAAATTTCTATACACCTTAATTCTCACCAAAAGTGAAGTGACCCTTTTAGTGAGACAGAGAGAGTATTAGTTATGCGACGAAGTGATTATGATTATTTCAAATCATTGTCATTTCGAAGATTTGACACCGCTTATCAATGTTTATCTTAAGGGGACAACACCGAGAGAAATCAAGAAGTGAGACAAGCTAAGAAAATTTTGATTATTTTTTTAAATATATAAAAATTACATAATTTAAAGAAAATAATATTTATAGTATTAAAAATAAATAAAATTAGGCGTTCGAAAATATTTACGTCCCGTATTTTGACCATAACCCGATACAGGACCAGTATTTGACCCGACCCACTCGACCGTTCTAGTGTCTACAATAAGCCTGTGAGCAATATTAATATGTCTATGAGACCATGACAACTCATTTGCGAACATTAAGTTTATCTATATCTTTAACTCGCAAAACATTTGACTTTACTACATCTTATATATTTGCATTTATGCCACCATCAAGCTTTAGATTCGACTTGACCCGCAAACCCGTCTCACCCAATCTGTTGTTTTTTTAGTCATGAACCCAGTTTTTTGACCCAAATCCTAAATTACCTGTTAATTTAGGGACATGACATGCCCGACCCGTTCAATTCGTTGAAAAGAAGAGACTACAAATCCTAAAGCACAATTCCAGCCAATATATTCTTATGCCTAAATTTTGTTAAAACTCTAAGGGACCGTTTGGTTCGGGGTTTACGTGAAGGGAAATGAAAATCAACTTGTGTTATTCCCTTTATTCTAGTTTGTTTTAACATTTTTTTCATTCTCTTTTCCCCCTTCCATTCCTCTCCAAAACCTCAAACTCCTCTATCTTCATTACCCTAACCCCCCTAAGGTTTAGATTTTCATTACCCATTACTTTACCATCACCATCCTCAATTCCTCACTGTTAGAGCTATTAAAGTTCGACCAATCATAAACTCGACAGGCTTATTTTAGAGACTCAAAATATTTGATATGCGACCCGTTTGATCCGAACCTGGAATAACCCTTTAATCTAGAATTGAGACCTGAATCATTAATATATTATATTTGAAATAATAGTTAAAAAGTTACGGAGTATTAGATTTAACATGTTTGAAAAATTAATTTAAAAAAAAAATATACGGATTATTATTTTTATATCATTTAGTAATAAAATGTTTGTAAAATACTCCGTAATATTATACTTCGTACATATATTTTTTAACATTTTTTTTTCAAAAAGGTATTTAATTAATATAATAACATTAGGAATACCCAACATGAATAATATGAAGAAAAAAAACCGGCTTTTTAATTGGTAAAAAATGAGGCGTCGAAAATTGATTTGTTTCTCATTCCTTTACATTTTGTAAACAAACAACCAACAACATCAAAGGGTAAAATTTTCCTTTTATTCCTGTTCCCTTTGTTGATTTCATTCCCTTACGGCCTTACCCCTTCACCAACCAAACGCCCCCTAATTTTAACCTATTAGCAATTCGATATATACTACCCCCCATTTTTTCATTTAGCCCCATTTTCTTTTAGAGATTTTTGTTGAGTTAGCTCATTTCTTCATATGGAAATTTATTAATAATATTTTTCACTCATCACATGTACTATATCACCAATTTCTTCTTACTTTTTCATTTTTTCTTAAATTTTGTACCAAACCCGAATGGGGTTAATAAAAAAAATGGATGGAGAAATTAATTATTACTCTGCATATATTATCCATTTATTTGAATATAATTTTATGTCTAATCTTAACTTAAATCATCTAGCATTTTTAATTAGTAATTTATTCTCATGTACAGTTGCACATATATAAGAGACAAAAGTTGTGTTCTCATGATAAATAGTACTCCCTCAGTATCTATATATTCGTCCACTTTCAATATAATACTCCACCCATATATTAAACAAAGTGGCCACGAACATATAGATACAGAGGGAGTACTCAACATTACTATAAGACAAAACCAGACCCGACATCCCCAACTCATTTTTCGTAGGTCAAGAGTCAAGATCTCTAAATCCTAATCTATGACTCGATATTTTAATTAAAAATATAAACTAATATTCAATTTAATTTTTTACCTTTTAATTATAAAAGAATTATAAAAATTTATTGAAATATAAAGTTCGTGCGATGAATCATAATTAAGGAGTATAAAAATAATACGAAGTACTATTAAAATAAAGAGTAATTTAAAATTTACTCCCTTCAAAGTTGCGGTTTTTAAAATTTACTCCCTTATGAATTTTTTTTAATATTCTACACCCAAAAAGATGCAAAAGTTCAAAATTTACTTGCAATTCTATATTCCGACGAGTATTTCCGGCGAGTTTGATTTTTTTTGCCTTTTTCCTATTTTTAATACCAAAATTGCCCTTGTCTTCATCTTACTCTTCTTCCCCCTTCCCTTATGGTCTCATTTCTAAAAAAATCTTCCTTATACTGTCATTTGTAAAAAAAAAAAAAGAAAAAAAAAAAAATCTCCACCATTGGAATCGTCCCTAAAATAGTTACTTCGAAGGTTTGCAAGTCGGTTATTGTATTCAGGGGCTTCTCGACCTTCAGGTTATATGCAAGTCACTTCGAACGTTTTTGCAAGAGTAATTTAGATTGCAAGTAAATTTGGGGAAAAAATCTCCACCATTACTTCTCAATTTGGGAATTTAGGTTTCCTGGAATTGATATTGAAAGATTTGGGAAAGTAAAAATGAATAAGAGGTGGGGGTGGGGATGGGGGAGGGGCGTACGATAAAAGAAGGGCAAATCGGTCAATAAAAACATAAACTCGTCGGAATATTAGATTGCAAGTAAATTTTGAACTTTTCCATCTTTTTGGGTGTAAAATATTTTTAAAAAAATTATAAGGGAGTAAATTTTAAAAACCGCAACTTTGAAGGGAGTAATTTCTAATTTACTCTAAAATAAATAAATAAAGGTAAAAAATTGACATTCGAAACTATCCGTATTCTAACCATAACCCGTTTCGGACCCATATAACACGACTCATAGTTAAACCGACCCGTATTCAATATTTTGACCCGACATGTTTAAAGTTATTTTAAAAAATTATGTACATTAAAAAAAATCCGTCTGATAAAGTTAGAAGTATGAATTCTACTTTCAATAAAAAATTTTTATTTTATACTATTACTAATAATAATCAATATACTCAATATAATGATAATCATCTTTACGTGTTACATTTTTTTTTGAAGTGAAGATCAATATCATTAATAATAAGCCATCCGGCATCTACAAACGATGTCAAATTGAACTGAATACAGATTTGTGAAAAATAAATAAAGAACATCATTGAGACAAAGATCACTATTAGAATAATGCGCTTCTGCATAGTCTTTATTGACACAGCCTTTCGCGAAGGAATCTATAGATCTGATGAAATAGCCTTAATGATGATGAATTTTCTCTATTTTGACAAATAGTAGACCGAGATCTAACCTCAATTGTATCGTCGTACGTAGAGATTCCATTGCTCTCATGATCTTGCACATAGTTCTTGAAATCTAAGCCCTATACTAATGTAAAGGACTGAAACCTCGAAATAAAGGAAAAAATCTTGAAATAAAGGACGAAAACAACTCTCATAAAAGAGATACTTTTATTGAATAAGATTTGTTAACTAATAATTGAGATTAAAGCAATTTTGGGGGCTTACCATTGATTAATTATCGATGGAGGCCCAAGATTGAGGAAGAAAAGTAGGGTTTTTTTGAGGAGAAAGAGAGGAAAAACTTGTTACATAATATATATATATATATATAATATGACATATTACCCGTGTTGCGTATAATAATTATCGTAATGTAATTAGTAATTAGTAGATTTGTGTTGTTTATAAAAAGAAATCTAGTAAAATAAAAAGCAAAAAAGTCTCTTTAATTATATATATTGATATTGATTGATTTTAGATAGTCAAATTTGAACTAGGTTGAAATTGATCTCAATTTCAAATCCAAATTTCAAGTTTCCCAACCAATAGAAATATTTCAAATCCGAAATTTAAATTCCCAAAACATGCCAAGGTAAATGATGCAATCTTCAAAGTTGATGGCTTAAATAGCATAAATATACCTTTGTGTATGTAGAAATATAACTAGTCGAGTAAGATCTTTATATCCTAATCAAATTAAACTTCTTCATTTGCTTGCTTGTGTTGTTGCAGTTAGACGTGAGGATTTGTGTTGTTGCAATGGCAAACTCACTACAGATAAATTCACTCCGATAGTCCCTGCCAATATCATCATATTGCAGTATTTGATGACTAGACATTGGTTTTTATAGTGTTAAATTCAAATTGTATGCGAGTTGTATGACAAGATCAATAATGAAACATTAAATTGATTCAGGGCACACAAGTTGAGACTAGAGAGCAACCGAACCAAAACTCGGAAACATCGATAGATAGATAGATAGATACTTGACACATTCATACATTAGATGATCAGAAACTGCAACTGAGCATATGGAACTCTGCATAATCAGCATTCCTTAGCAATAGCATCCTTAGCAGTCTCCAAATCCTCATCAAGAACAATATCCCAAGGACCTTCCCACTTTAGAAAAAACTCGGTATCCTCCTCATACTTCACCCTATGCACATCCCCACCCGGTGTAAACAAGTAATCTCCGTCACTTAAATCATACTTCTCCTTCTTACTCAAATTCCACACCGTCTTCTTCCCTTTCGTCACAAACAAATCATGCCCAAACGTATGGTGGTGTGCCGGCTCAATGCTTCCCGCCTTAAACTTAACAATGGCTGACGTTGGACTTTCCCTTACTATCTTCATCATTCCTCCCGGCATTATCTCCACCGGCACAAACTCCCTATTCGCCGCCAAGCAACACAGAGCGCAACTCCCCTCTACAGTACTTGTGTCTGCGGCTACTGTGCTGCTGGTGCCAATCTTTTTCATTTCTACAAGCGAGTTGTCGAGGAACTTGGCTGTTTCCGGCGGCCATTCCTTGTTACCTGTGTAAACATAAATTTATGGCAAAACATTATAAACTCGGAGAACACACGAATTCCTTCGTTCCATTTTTGGGTGCGATATATTTTTCACTTTCACTGTAGATTGTTCCCAGCAATCAGCACATTTTCATTGAAGAAGGAGATTTAGCTCAAGTGAAAAACACTTTACTCCAACGAAATCATGAGGTTGGGAGTTGGATTTTATCGAATTTACCCATTGAAAAAGGATACTAGCATCGTCATGTTGAAATGGGCAGAAAGGAAAAGGAGGGAGAAATTACCGTTGGCGGGGCAAGGGGACTTGAAGGGGGTGCGGATGAAGGTGTTGAGAATATCGACGGCGGTGTCGATGGGCGTAGACTCGCCGGCGACGGCGAGGACGTTAGCGTTGTTGATGGATCGGGTGTTGATGGCGTCGGCGGGGGAGAGGCAGAGGGCGGCGTAGACGCCAGGGAACTTGTTGGCGAAGATGGCGACGCCGATGCCGGTGCCGCAGGAGACGAGGCCGCGGGTGTTGTCGTCAGCGGATGCGACGCGGCGGCCGACTTGCTCGCCGATGGTGTAGTAAGGGCCCTCGCCGATGTCGTCGACTTGGTAGTTGAGGCTGCGGAGGTGGGCGACTAGGGCGTCTTTGAGTGGGCAGCCGAAAACGTCGGCTCCGGCGATGAATTTCAGGGGTTCGGTGGGGGTGGCCATGGATGGAGAGGACAGAGTGGTAACTGGTAAGTGATACAGAGTACTTTGACTAATTCTGAGATGAGACTCAATCACTCTACTGATGAATTTGAAGGCTCGTGTCTAGTCGTGGCCCCTGGGATGTTCTAGATCAATGGTTGTAGACTTTTAATTGGCTTAGTTCGGGTTTTGTTATTATAATGTTTAGAGTTTATCACTAATTATCTCCTTATATGTTACCCATTTTTCAAATTACCCCAAAAAATGGTTTCCGTTAAAATTACCCCCGTGAAGTTGTAAAAAAATTAGATTTTACCCCCAGGTGTCCTTTTCTCCTCTTTCCGGTGAGTTATGCCCTTTTTCTTCCCGTTTTGCACCTCCCCTCATTAACACCCTCTCTCCTCTCCTTAACCCTCTTTTACTCACTCTAACTCACTCAACCCTACCAAAACCCCCAATTTCCCAGAACCCTAACCCTAATTTTGAAGATCCACCCCAAATCGACCCAGAATCGACCCCCAAATTCTACTATCCTTATTATTTTCTCAACACTCTACTTTGTCATGGAATTACGCCCACTCTCTGCATTTTTACCACTATATTGCAGTAATACTAGTCCCATCCCTCAAATTACAATTTTCAGCTAGGTGGCTTCATGAATTCACACCCAAAATACTACCACTATTTTTTTTCATTTACTGCTATGTATTGTGACTGTGACAGCATTTCCTGGTGGTATATACTTGCAAGTAATGAACAAATGAACTGATCTCCGCCTTCCTATTTTGTTGCGCCCAAAGCTTCCTCTAATTAGTATTGTGTATTCATAGAATGATAGGTCACAATGCGGCGAGGGGAAGGAAGATGATTCATTCATTTGCCTTTTCAAATCTTAACCGCAATAACAAGCACATTACCTTATAGCAGCTTGTTTGGATAGCAAAATAAATGGGAAGAGGAGAGTGTGAATTTTTTGTGATAAAACTTATTGAAGAATCTTTTCGCTTTTGTTAATATTTGCAAATAAGTCAATTGCAACCCAATTCAATCAATTAATTCCAAATCAATGGACCCAACACCAGAATCGACATCAATTCAATGATCAGAGATGAGTCGACGCCGGAGGTGAAGCTTCGCCGGAGAAATGGGCAGAGCAGGGTAGGCAGGTGCGCCGGTCCGAGCTGGGTCGATTTGGGGGTCGATTCTGGGTCGATTTGGGGTGGATCTTCAAAATTAGGGTTAGGGTTCTGGGAAATTGGGGGAAATTGGGGGTTTTGGTAGGGTTGAGTGAGTTAGAGTGAATAAAAGAGGGTTAAGGAGAGGAGAGAGGGTGTTAGTGAGGGGAGGGGCAAAAAGGGAAGAAAAAGGGCATAACTCACCGGAAAGAGGAGAAAAGGACACCTGGGGGTAAAATCTAATTTTTTTACAACTTCACGGGGGTAATTTTAACGGAAACTATTTTTGGGGGTAATTTGAAAAATTGGTAACATATAAGGGGGTAATTAGTGATAAACTCTAATGTTTAATCTACCATCTTGATTCAGATCTCATGTTACAAATTCTTGTAATATTATACTACACTAGTTTTTTGCCCGTGTAAAATTGCACGGATGTATTAAAATTCTGTTGTACGAAGTATATTTTAATTGGAAATAATTTAATAAATATTAAAAAGAATATGTAAAATTAATAGTTTAAAAGATACTCCGTATATACTACCGACTAATACTCTACAATAAAAATGCTTATACTTCGTATCATGTTTAATTAATGTAACATTATGAGATGAAAACTATATTATTTCATACATACAATATAGTACTCCGTACTTATTTCAATCATTTTAGCCGAAAAGACTCTTGTGTATAGACCAACATATAACATTTATCATTTCCTTGTATTTGTAAATTTAATACTAATATGTAATAATATTATCAACGGTAGAACAAATGTTGTAATGGTTATAAAATTAATCTTTCTTGCCAATCTATCATATTCAACGAATTCACAACATCCTAAAATAGGAAGAAAGGAAAAAAGACTTAATTTCCTCATTTTGCACATACACCAATGTGATACGAAACGATTTCTTTGAATCATGATGAATGATGTCGCAATGGATTAATTGACTATATTTTGACCATACTTAGAACTATAACATTGCCCAAATTATAGAAGACTGAGATCCAACCATATAATGTACAAATTTATTGTGTCTCACCCTAGTTTCTATCAAGCCGAATATATCAAACTTATGTCAAATATATCAAACATCTAAACTCTTCATGTTTGAGGGTATCATTAAACCCTCAAATATTCCAATATGCTATGGTCATTTGCCTTGTGGAATTGAATTTTCATCTTCCCCATTTGAATCACCTCATAGTATCTCGTTTTAATTATGACATCAAATTGAGTGATACCTCTAGATTAGCTAAGATAAGGGCAAACATTGGATTCGTAAAAGGTGTAACAGGAAAGCAATTGTTGAAATGCAAGTGGTGGTAAATTAAATGTGAACTATGAAGTGTATATATTGATATAAAATTATAAATACATAATGTAAGAAAGAGAGATCACATAACAGTGCTACGAAGTGTTTATGTATATAACTAAAACATAAGGTAACAAACAACCTGTGTCAAACATAATCAAACACTCGGGTAAGAGCAATGACTACTAATATACGAACAATTACAATCCCAACTATAGACTCATCATGACCAAAATGAAATATTAATGATTGAATTAGGAGCGAACAAAAGAATCATACCTCCTGGAAAAACAATACTCTGTATATATCAGTCAGATGTTCTTCATAGTCCACAACATTACCGTCTTGGAGAGAAATTAGCTTTGACGATGTATAAACAGGGAAAATATAGACGTGAGAGAGTGAATGGAATGGTGGAAGAAAAGGAGTTACGGGTCTAATTTCTTTGGAGAGTATTGAATTGACGAATGTTATGAAACATACAGGAACACACTGGAAGTGGATCCATGATAATAGACTCATCATGATCAATTATAGTTAGTGACAACCAAATGAACAAAGATGAGGATGTTAAGCTTAGCCAACTGATATCCTGCGAACATTCTTGTCCCCCTCCAAATGCTAGAAACACATGGCGCTATCATTTCCTTGAATCGACTCAGATCAAATCTCTTTACTTTCTTGAAGTACTCTCAATTGTATTGTTTCCCATAAACTGTCCACAACAACTGCACAACAATCAGTCAATTCTAAATCATAACCTTTGATTCAGAAAGCCGCCTTGGAACAAAGAAATGAGAATTCGGAAACAAAAAGATCGAGAATACCTTTCATCCTTTGGGTAGATACGGTGAACCCATCGAATTAAAAATCCTTGATCACTCTTATAAAGGATCAGAAAGCAGGAGGACAAAGTTGCATGCTTTCACGGACTACTCGCCATGTATACTTTATTTCCTTCACGTCCTCCATTCCCAAACCCCGTCTATTTTACTCTTTTATTTATTTTCATATGCTCTTCTTCAAAGATCAATACATAATCAATCAAAACTCCCATATGACAGACAGAGGTAATTACGGAATTGAAGTAGTAGAAGGAAGAGGGAGGAAGGGATTGTTTGTGTACCCTGAAGCACCAAAGTGTAGCAATTTGCATGTTGATCTAACATCCCGAATGTCATTGCAGAGGTGATGTCATACATGAAAAGGTGGTATCAGTGGCAACACCACCTCCAATTTCCTCGCCGTCTTCGACACTGACGCCATTTTTGTCGGTGTAACAGCAGAAGAAGACTGTGTCTTCACTATCTGGCTTTATCAATTTCAATCTCAACTTCACTACTGTTGTGATGGGGAAATACAGTGACACAACCGAGCTTAACTAACTGAGATTGTTCAATTATTCCACCAAAGCCTTGCTTTTATGTATTTTTAAAGCTTTGTCAGCAAAACAATTCAAAAAGTGAACTTGGAAACATATGCATTTAAGATCGGGTAAAGTGGAGATTAAATAATCCATGATTGGGTAATGATTTTACATTTACACTACCAGTCGTATGACAACGAATTAATGCAAAAAAACAATGGAAAATCAAAATCAAAACAAAGACTAACAATCTAAGGAAACAAAGAAAAATAATCACATATGAAATTATTGGATTATGAAAAAGTAACGACTTTATTGTAAACGGTATGGCCAAGTATTTCTAACATAAATTGATACAAACATATTACGCGCGTTTGATATTCTTGGAAAAAAACATTTCTTCAAAACAAAAAAATAATATTTTTACATAAAAATAGTAAGATAAGGAGTAGCATATTATTACAATAAATTTGTGAGAGTTATTGAGAAGAAAGTACTTACATAACAAATGAAGAGAATTGAAGATTAGGGAAAAAAATGAAGTATTAAAAAATCACGGATATACATCTTATAAATAAACAAAGAAAAATGTGGCATATGATCATCTAAAAATAAATATTAATAATTTATGATTTATAAAAAAAAATCTTAAACAAATTAAGCATAGAGATGATCAGAAGAAAGAGATGATGAGGAATACGTGAATTAATTAATTACCTGTTGTTGAGAAGTGGGACTGTCTGCGTGATTCAGAAGAGCTCTACGTGATTTCTACCTAGTTCATCAATCCCTTACACCACCAATTGTCACCCTACACCATTTCAAAGATATCATCAATTACTGACAAACATACAATAAAAAAATGTGAAATAAAGCAAAGATAACAACTTCCTGAAACAAACACAGAAGTATCACATAGCTCTACTAATGAAAGCCCCCTTATAAAACAACAAAAATGTGAACTTAAGCAAAGGGAATGATTAGTAAAGTAAGGTCAATTCACTTGGCTTAAAATTTAAGGATAACATCTAAATAATTTTTCTTAGATTATGAAAGCCTTTAGAATTAAGTAAATGTTTAAAACATGTAAACCACCCATCTTTCTTCTCTCTTTATATAAGTTTATATTCAACTTTCATTGAAAACATACCGAAAGAAAGAAATCGATCTTTTAATTATAGATACTTGAGGAGAGAACAAAAAGATCGTACCATCAAGTAAGATCATTTCAACGCCATATATGATCTCTTTTTTCGATGATTGCTGACCAACAATTCTGTCCAACTTCTTCGATTTTAGTTCCCATTTGCGCATCACTCTAGCCGTAATTATTATTGCGTTCATGTTTTCTTTGATTTCTGAAATGGACTTTTGTTGAAATTGGAAAGCCATGGTGGAGTGAAATTGTGGAGAAGTTAGAATAAAGGCCTTATTAAAGGGCATGAAACTGCATGGTAACTCCTGCACTAACATGTAACTTCTATGTAGTTGAAGAAGTTAAGTGGGAAGTTTAAAAACTGATTTTTTTAAATTAATATTGCTAACTCACCGCCATGTAATATCCAAGTAAGCGCTTAGTTGGCCGCTTACGTGGATGAATGTGGTGCCTCCATTTTCTTTAGCTTTAATATATAAAAGATCCTCCATCCCCTTTCTACTAACCAAATAACACAACTCGACCAAATGAATCCTCCTTTCTACTAACCAAATAACACAACTCGACCAAATGAGCTAGGTGCGAATCGAACCCTTGATCTCATGTGTGTCACCCTTCTCCTCTCCAACTACACTCTAACATCTTACTGATTTAAATATCACTACATCACACATAAAGCTATACATCACAGAAAGTATGTAATTAAGGAAATTTGATTGATTACATTGATTACAAAAATCACATGTTTTAAATGGAAGATATCACATACAATATTTAATATGGAATGTATGATCAATTTTTTAGAAAAAGTACAAACATATTGTATTTCGTTTTAACCAAATAGTTGCATTATTTTTGTTAATAGGAGATTGCACTATCCCGTACAATATTTTACATAGAACATAAAATAGTTATGATTATTATTGTATATCTTTTTGATCATATTCGAAAATCATATTCTTAACATCGATATAAAATTTTGAAACTATATAAAAATGGAATATATATTCCGATTGCTCTTACAAATCCTGATATATATATATATATATATATATATATATATATATAGGAAAAACTCATCAAAAATTCTTTATATAAAACTCTAAGACAATATCAGTTACTAACATTTTCCTCAAAAATACACTAATTTAAATTGAGAAGTAAAAGAACGTTTCATTAATAAATTCGCAAACTATTCATTTTCATTAATGTTAAAGAAATTGACAAAAAAAACTTCTTTTTATGAAAATAATTAGATAAATTTTAAGATACGATGTCATTAACCTTGAAAAAAAAGCAGTTATCTAAAAACTTTATTTTTGAAATGAGCTATTTACTTTAACTTTTACAAAGATATACTCTCCCTGTCCCAATGAATTCTTTGTCTATTCCATATTGGGGCGTCTCAATAAATTCTTTGCCTTTCTATTTTAGGAATGTTATATATATATATATAGAATGATTATTTTGGTAGGGGAGACTACAAAATAGAGAATATACTATTAAATCCAAATAAAAAAAGTTTCACAAATTACATAATATAAGTCTTACACCTGAGACAGTCCATTTTTAATTTATTTTTTAATTTTCTAATGAAAAACTGAATAGTTTTTTTACACAAAGAGAACGTATCACGGCGTACTAACCATTAAAAAAAGTACATTATTATACAAAATTTGATAAATATTTATGTATTTTATGGTATGTTAAAGAGAGAAGTGGGTATCTCGAGATGTGAGATGATATAAACCGAGTATCCAAAAAATACTCCCTCTGTTTCAATGAAAGCTTCCACCTAAAAAATGGCACATTTTTTAAGGATAATAATAAAATATTCAAAAGTAGAGAAGGTGTAAAGTAGGTGGGTCACCTAGGTAAGAGTTTGGGGAGGCGCGGGTTTGGGGAGGCGAATGAATCTCCATATGAAACGGATCGAATGGAAATTTAAATCGAAGTGGAGTCGCCACCGAACTTTGTGGGAGTTCGGGCCCGTTCGAACCCACTCTATGTCGTAGTGGGCCGTGTACAAAATACGACCCATTTCCGATGTCAGAGTTTATTGGGCTCGTCCCTTTGCATTTGATACCGATACCGACATTATCGAATATCGTGTATTGAATGACTCTCGTGCGCCAACGGTTTTGGGCATCCGGAAACCGAGGTTCTGAGTAAGGGGTGAGGGTACGTGTTGGGAAGCCCACAAAGGACACCCAACCCCGCCCGCACATTAGCGGCCTCTACTAGGATATCGAAAGACTTTCTAATACGTGCGTTAGTTGAACGGGAAAATGTTATGCAAACATTGTTTTCCTTAAGCATGCGAGAAATTGAAAGGGTTTCTATGTCAATTTAATGCAACTAATTCTAACGTCGAAGTTAAATTTAGCATGTGAGTTCATTTTAGTACAATAAAATAAACAAAAATAAATTGACAAGAAAATAACAAACTTGTTAGTAACGGTATAACGATAATAACAGTTTGCGAATAATGTAGTATGATGCATGGTTTTGAAAAGAATACTAGGTCACGTGATGGATTAACACGTGTTGACCGAGGTCAAGGAAAAAAATATATCGAGATCTAAAAAAAATGTTTTGTCTAAAAAAAATGATGTTCGAAGAATAATAATAAAAAAGAGCGAAATTGTTTTCTTCGGAAAATGGATGATTTTATTAAATCGCGTACAAATATTGCGTAATTTGCACTCGACTTAATATTTTCGATATTCGTCGTATTCAATATTCGATTATGAAATCGATATTAAATACTTGGAATAATTTATACTCGATTTTAATTTTGATGCTCGTCATATCCCATATCCGATTATTGAATCGGTATGAAATGCTAGAGCGAAAACTTGAAGAAAATAATATACTCCCTCCGATTCACAAAGATCTTCCCCTTTGTTTAATATATGTGAGGTATATTTTAATCAAAGGGGAAAATCTTTGTGAATCAGAGGGAGTAAGTCGTTTTAAATTAACTAGCACGATATAAATTTTCTCCGCGTTTATTAATGTCGTAATTAATTCAATTGAATTAGAGGACATCTATATTAGCATCAACGAAAATCGTGTTAATTAATTTATTTGACTAAATCATTAGATTCGACATCCAATTATGGAATTGGTATCGAATCTAATAGATCGACACCTTAAAAAAAACTCGCTTTGATTCCCTCCGCATCCCGACATCATAATTAATTCTTGCGAATTGTTTGATGTCGGATCCGCATCAACGGGTTTCGACCCTTATTAAAAGATGCTCGATAATTTTGTATTTGACGAAATATGCGATTGAACGAAAGCTACGCGAACGGAAATAAAAATTATTATTGAAGTTGACTCGTTTCAATAATCAAGTGCTAGGGTGTCAGGATAAGCGACCGACAACGCTGTGTGCAGTACACTTGTATATTCGGGTTTCCTTATTCCGACATCCTTCGCACTCGACACAAATCTACGAGTATTTTAATGTCTTTTGATACTAACGATATTAACGGTATTATGACGCGAATAAAATAACAAAAAAAATGACAATAACGAGAAAAGACGCGAGGAAGACGAGAAGGGAGAAGAAAAGGGGTTTTTGCACCCTCAACCTACATGTTTCTTACGCTCGGACGGGACACGTAGTGGCGGCTTGCACGGGAGTATCGAGTATGTAGGCTAAGTTGTGGTGGTTTGGGGTTTTGAATTCCTAAAGCTAGGTTTAGGGTTTGATTAGGGTTGAAATTAGGGTTTGAGTTTGATGTTTATTAGGGTTGTAAAAAAAGTGTGAAGTTGATTGTGCATGGGGATGTTTATATAGGCATTGCCCATGTACTTTGGTGTCTAGAGTTTTGTGCCCTAACGGACTTGACCTGATGACCCGTCTGAAGGTGGACTGTTGAATTTGCTTCTTGAGTTGGACTTTTTGTATTTGAGTGACTGCTTTGATGTGTCTCGGAAATGACTTTGACCAGGGTTGACCCAATTGCTAAAAGTCGGTTTTATTTCCGGTGTCGGTTTTGGCCCAAATTAGTCTTGTTTGACTCGGAACGGTCCGCTGGGCCTGATTTTGAGGTCAGTTTTGTGATATTTGTACTCCGTAAGTGCTTAAGCAACCGACTAATGGATTTGAGCCCATATCCGAGCGCGTAGAAACACGTTAGCGTCCGATCATCATCGGGTGTTTTTTGGAAACTGCTATAGACACCTGGCAGTCAAAATGCGGGTGTCTACAGAGCCCCCACTCTGACTGAGGCTTGGACAAGGCGAAAGTCAGAGTAGCCACCAGGCCAATCGAGGATTGAAACCTGGCGGACTTCCGGTCGGGTCGTTTATAGTCCATTAGACTCGCGTGAAGGGCTCGTCAGCCATAAGCTAGAAGTCATACCTGAGTTGATGATGATAACTCTGTGGGGAATATGACTTGTCGCATAAGCCCTTGGTGTGCCTGTGTGTAGGCCCATCCCGTGCTATTCCGGGGAAAATGCCGCCTCGGGCTATCTGCTGGGGAATTGGACTTGTCGTATAAGTCCCGGGTGCGCCTGTATATGGGCCCATCCCGTGTTGATTCGAGAGAAAATGCCGCCTTGGGCTTCCGCTGGGGAGATTTGGCGGGTTGTATGTCCTGCTTGAGTCGTACTTGTACAAGTCACATAAAGTGCATGCAACACGTAGGTAGTAAAATGACTCGCGCTGGGGAAAAATGATTTTTGAATTTTTGAAAGTTTGGATTTTTGAAATTTTGAATTTTCGAAATTTTGAAATTTTTGACTCCTAAAGAATTTTAGGAAAGAAATTTGCAGTTTAAATAGACCGAAATTTGACCTTGTCGAAAAGGATTTTCTCAAATGGCTAAGTTTTGCAAATTTCAAAGTGGAATTTGAAGAGAGAGGCCTACCGACAGAGTCGACTCTGGACGTGACCGGACGAGTTGACATACACGACTGGACTCTCGAGGGGTTGGACCGTGATTCGGTAGGGGGGTGGGCCACCTAACAAGACTCTTGAGTTGCGCTATCCCGTAGCCTAGGCGAGTGGCAACATGGGAATGATCTGTTATAGGGGGACTGCAGTAGTCTGTAATGAGACTGGTTTTAGTCTGGTGCCCTTCTGGATTTTTGATTTTAGGGTACAGTCCAAAATGGGTATTGCTTCGAGTCCTGACAGATTCTCGTCTTCGACTGAGCCGAGTACTAGGACACACTGTAGAAAGGAGGCTAGTTTTTTTTTGATTTTGTGAGCGGATGGAGGTTTCCCGCCTAAGAGAAGCCCCCAGGACGACAAAGCTAGTTGTTGAGAACATGATGGTGTCGTGACCGGAATGATGGCGCTTTTTGAATGTGTGTCAATGTGAGTGGTTGTGCCTCTGTTGAAAGGCTGCCTACGTATTCACGTGTAGTGAAATCAAACCAAGTCGTAGTTCAGTGTCGGAAGATGTATTATGGTGCCTAGCCTAATAGGACTTTGTGTGTAACTAGTCATAGCGATGGTGTAGGCTAGGTGCATTCCCAATGACGTTTTGGTCAAAGGGCTAGAATGATTAGGATATTAATCCTGTGACTGTGAGCGTTCTCCGGGATAGCCCCCAGAGGTGGTGTGCACTATTTGGGCATGTTCTATCCCGACCGCAAGTTTGGTTCCCGTGTTTGGGGTTGGTAACTGGTTTGGATGATTTTGGAAATGTGGTGCTAGGTCGCAAGTGGCCTTGATGATTCGAAATCTGGAGCTCGATTTTGTGGAGCTAAGGCTTCGAGGGTAAGGTATTGCAATGTGGTAGGAAATGGGGAAGTCGAGTAAAAATGACTCGGACTTTGATCGGGGTAGGTTTAATAATGTGGGATCTGATTTTAATGTCTGGCTCTAATGGTTAGGGGTATCTTATGGAGCTTGAATCCTCAAAATTCCGGGCTGTCTCTAGCCTAGGTCCCGGTCATGGGATCTTGAATTTTGGTTGACCTCTCAGCCCCGGTCATGGGTTTGTTTGAATGTTGGTTGACCTCTCAGCCCCGGTCATGGGTTTTTTGAATTTTTGTTGGTCAGACTAACTCCTAAGGTAGGGGTTGGTTGATCTTATTGGATGGGTGTTTATTGTGGGAAATGGGCTTGCCTCCCGTCTTGAACCCAAACTAGGAGACTACCCAGATTTGTCATAGGAATTCGATACCGCTCCTGCTAAGTGTAGTTTTGTGGCTTTCTATACCAGACATGAAATAGGTAAAAGGAAAACACGGGCTCGGTTTCCTGCAGTCATTATAAATGTGCCTATAATAGTCACGTGCGTGTGCTCACAGTGTATGACGGTGTTCATCATGTTCTCGGAAACACATAAGGAAAGTAGATATGAGAAATAGAATATTGAAAGCTTGATTTTATTGAATTTTGAAAAGAGGACAGAATACAATTGACCCTGACTCTGACTCTGACTTTGACTTTGACTTTGACTTTGGAGGGAATAGCACATCCTAGACTCGGACTCAGACTCGGACTTAAATCAGATCCGGACTCTCGGATGATGTTTTCATTAGTCGTCGGCTTCTACGGACTCGAGTTGATGTCCAGTATAGCCTCCAGTAGAAGCTTCACCCAGATCTTCATTATGTCGAAGATCGTCTTCAATCCTAATGCCCATTTCGGTAAGTACGGCAAAGTTTGAAATGCCGGCATACCTAAGATGGACGCGGTAAGAAGGTAGGAGGTTGTTGATGAACGCCTCCACTAGTGTCTTCTCGTTGGACTTGTCTACCAACTTTACACTCTCGGCCCTCCATCTTTGAAGATATTTAGTGAACCCTTCTTTGGGCTTTTGGGCCATCACTTCCAGAGTACGCATTGTAGTCTCGATCTCGGTATTATCAGCATAATTCCGAGCGAACTCTGTTGCCATGTCATCCCAAGTCAGGTATTTCTTGGAATCAAGCCTGTAGTACCAGGCTTTGGGGTGCTTTTCAAGGGAAGAAGCGAACAAGTGTCTGAACATGATGGACTTCACCCCCTTGACAGCCATAAATTCTTTGAAAGCCCGGATGTGGTGGACCGGGTCTTCGGTACCCTCAAACATTGGTATGCCCGTAAGGTCGAAGTTGTCGGGTAGTTCATCATTCAGGGGTGAATAGGAACGAGCAATTTCAGTGTGGATCGAGATGTTTGTTGACAGGTGAACTTGTTCCTCGAGCCTGCGAACAGCGCTGACTAGTTCAGGTATGGGCCCAGTGGGCTCAGATCCATGAGGAGGAGTCCCTTTCTCTACGGCACTTAGACGGGTGGCCAAGGTCGCTTGGTCAGTCTGGATGGTAGTCAATTGAGTTTCCATCTTGGCCAACGCGCGCGGCCTTCAGTTCGTCCAAAGTTCCTTGCATCTTTTGATGTCTGGTTTGCGGTGGCCTGTCTGTAAGAATACCGCGTAATCAGTAAAGTTGCTTCGGAACTCAAATTCACCAAGGCATAGGAAATAGCGCGGGAGGAGAGACGACTCCGGTTTGACTCGGGTTAGACTCCCCTAAGACAAATGTGTAGGTGTAGACACCTGCATTTTGACTGCCAGGTGTCTATGGCAGTTTCCAAAAAACACCCGATGATGATCGGACGCTAACGTGCTTCTATGCGCTCGGATACGGGCTCAAATTCATTAATCGCTGGCTAACACACTTACAGAGTACAAATCTCACAAAATCAACCTCGAATCCAGGCCCAGCGGACCGTTCCGAGCCAAACAAGACTAATTTGGGCCAAAACCGACACCGGAATTAAAACCGACTTTTTTTGCGATTGGGTCAACCCTGGTCAAGGTCGTTTCCGAGACATACAAAACAACCATTCACAACATCAAAAGTCCAACTCAAGAAGCAAAACCAACAGTCCATCTTCAGACGGGCCATCAGGTCAAGTCCGTCAAGGCAAAACCCTAGACACCAAAGTGCATGACCATGCCTATATAAACACCCCCATGCAACACACTTTCGGACATTGAAAAAACCTAGAGCAACCCTACACATTGAAAAAAAAAACCCTAGAGCAACCCTACACACATACAACATCTATTACAAACCCTAATCAAACCCTAGCAATTCTACACTAGCAAAAAAACCCTAAACCTAGTTTTAGGAATCAATCCCGAGCCACCATAACTTAACCTCCATAAAACCTCGAAGACTCTTGTGTTAAAGCCACGGTTACGAGTTCGATCCGAGACAAGAACATGTAGGTTGAGGGTGTCAAAACCCCGTTCTCTCCTTCTTCTCTTCATCTCGTCATCTTCTTCGCTTTTTCTTACTTTTTATTTTTTATTTTTTATTTTTTCCTTTATTGCATCATAATATCGATAATACTAATACAAAACATTAAAATACTTATCGATTTGTGTCGAATAAGAGGGGTATCGGAATAAGGAAACACGAATATACAAGTGTACTGCACACAGCGTTGACGGTCGCTTGTTCCAATACCCCGATTATTTGATTATTGAGATAAGTTAACTTAAACAATATTTTTTTTATTTCGTTTGCATCATTATCATTAGTCGTATATTTACATTATTTTTCAAAAACAAGCATTATATTTAATAAGGGTCGAAACCCGTTGATGCAGATCCGACATCAAACAATTCGCAAGAATTAATTATGATGTCGGGATGCGGAGGGAATCAAGTCGAGTTTTTTTTAATTAAAGTATCGATCTATTAGATTCGATACCAATTCCATAATTGGATGTCGAATCTAATGATTTAGTCAAATAAATTAATTAACACGATTTTCGTTGATGCTAATATAGATGTCCTCTAATTCAATTGGATTAATTACGACATTAATAAACGCGGAGAAAATTTATATCGTGCTAGTTAATTTAAAACGACTTATATTATTTTCTTTATTTTTTCACTCTAGTATTCCATATCGATTCCATAATCGGATATGGGATATAACGAGCATCAAAATCAAAATCGAGTATAAATTATTCCAAGTATTTAATATCGATTTCATAATCGAATATTGAATACGACGAATATCGAAAATATTAAGTCGAGTGCAAATTACGCAATATTTGTACGCGATTTAATAAAATCATCAATTTTCCGAAGAAAGCAATTTCGCTCTTTTTTTTTTATTATTCTTCGAACATCATTATATTTTTTTTAGACAAAACATTTTTTTTTAGATCTCGATATATTTTTTTCCTTGACCTCGGTCAACACGTGTTAATCCATCACGTGACCTACTATTCTTTCCAAAATCATGCATTCATCACATCTATATCTTTACTCAATCTATTACTCGTTACATCGTTACTAACGGTTTGATTGTTTCCTTTGTCGATTTTTGTCGTTTATTTTATTTTACTAAAATGAACCCACATGCTAAAATTCCACTTTGACGTAGAATTAATTGCATTAAATCGACATAGAAACCCTTTTCAATTCCATTCACATGTTTAGGGAAAATAATCTTTGCATATCTTTTTCCCGTTCAATTAACGCGCGTATTAGAAAGTCATTCGAATTCTTAGTAGAGGCCGCTAATGTGCGGGCGGGGTTGGGTGTCCTTTGTGGGCTTCCCAACACGTACCCTCACCCCTTACTCAGAACCTCGGTTTCCGGATGCCCGAAACCGTTGGCGCACGAGAGTCATGCAATACACAATATCCGATAATGTCGGTATTGGTATCAAATGCAAAGGGACGAGCCCAATAAACTCTGACATCGGAAATGGGCCGTATTTTGTATACGGACCACTACGACATAGAGTGGGCTCGAATGGTTCCGAATAACCACAAAATTCGGTGGCGACTCCACATAGACCTAAATTTCAATTCGATCCGTTTCATATGGAGATTCATTCGCCTACCTAAACCCGCGCGTGGCCGCGTCGGGGTGGACCTATGTCATGTCCACAATTTGGCGACTCCGCTGGGGATTAACTGATGCGTGACTTACCATCGGCATCCTCAGGGTGAGACTCGAATAGAAATCGTTTGACAAATACAATGCGCGTGTTAGTTCTACGGTTCATGCATAACCCATGTTTTCCTGGGCCGGTACTGGTGACCGACGTCCCACTATACCATTGATGTACTCCAACATGGATATGTCAAAAGGTGTCCATAGTCGATTCGAGTGGGTTTCGCGGCATGTTCTAAGCTCAATTCGACTTAGAGAGTCCGTCCCGATCAACGTCTAGACTATGTACACTGGTATAGACCCTTTCAGACCGACCGAGACTTAGTGTAGAGCATACATAGCGTCGTTATAATGCTTGTGTGACTACGTGCTACTTGGTTTCCGAGTCATTTTTCAAAAATGTCAACTTTTCAAAAATTACATCCTCCTTTTCAAGATATTCGATTTTCAAAACCCGGGACATACCGAATTTAGGACTTATGATTTTACTCAAAATAGCCTATTTTCTAGCCGGTATGCTGCCCAAATCAAAACTCGAACTTTCAAAACTCGTGGCCCAATGACTTTTCGTCCTCTTTTTTCGGAAATTTGGGCCATTCACCGAGTCCACTCGGTCCTTTTTCAAAAATCATCAATTTTCAAAACCTTCCACTTCTAGAACTTCCCGTATTTAGCAGTGTCGGGTCGAGTCTTAAGTTGTCAAGGTCTTTAGCGTCGAAACTCTGTCGATCTTACATCACGAGTTTCTTCCCTATCCCAGTCCGCCTTATTAGACTAAGGCAAGGCCTACCTACGTAGGACATACTCCTACAAAGGAAGGCCCGTCTACACACTCGAGTCTAAAAGTTTGGGGATGTCTCACGTGAACCTTCCTTCGGACGGGACTCGGCCCACATAGCCAAATCCTAAGGAAGGCCCACCTTTCGCAAGTCACCCGTCTAGGTGTCTTTTCCGAGTCAACCTTTTACAAGGCATAGCCCTATAACAAAAGGTTCACGGTCCTTACGTCTAAGGGTCACTCGTCCCACACTCGAGTCTTAACAAAATCTTCAATCCCACTCGGGGATTACCCCTTAGCAGGGCGATCAATCACGGTTGCTCTAAGGGTCATGTCTTACACGTGTCTCACATAACCCACTTTCGAGTCACTCAGATGCCACACCATCTGAGTCCCTAGCCTCACTTGGGGGCTATTCTCCGACGGAATGACTAATCACGGTCACTCCGAGAATCGTACCCTACACATTTGTCTTAGGGGAGTATAACCCGAGTCAAACTGAGGTCGTCCCTCCTCTTACACTATTTCCCATGCCTTTGTGAGTTTGAGTTCTGAAGCAACCTCTCTGATTACGTGGTGCTCTTACAGACAGGCCACCCGCAACCCGATATCAACGCAAGATGGAAGAATTGAAAGATGCCCTAACCAAAATCGAGACTCAACTGACCTCCATCCTTGCTAACCAAGCAACTTTGGACACTCGCCTGAGCACTGTAGAGAAGACGGTCCCAGTTGAAGGAGCTGAGTCCACTGGGCCCATAGCCGAATTGGTCAGTGTTGTTCGCAGGCTCGAGGAGCAAGTTCACTTATCAACAAGCAACTCAATCCACTCCGAAAATGCTCGCATTTATTCACCTTTGAGTAACGAGCTACTGGTCAACCTCAACTTGACGGGAATTCCTATGTTTGAGGGTACCGAAGAGCCGGTCCATCATATCCGGGCCTTCAAAGACTTCATGGCAGTCAAAGGGGTAAAGTCCACCATGTTTAAGCACTTATTCCCTTCCTCCCTCCAGAAGCACCCCAAAGCCTGGTACTACAGGCTCGATTCCAAGAAATACCCGACTTGGGATGATGTGGCAACAGAGTTCGCTCGGAACTACGCCGATAATATCGAGATCCAGACTACAATGCGTACTCTGGAAGTCATCGCCCAAGAGCCCAAAGAAGGGTTCACTAAATATCTTCAAAGATGGAGGGCCGAGAGTGTAAAGTTGGTAAACAAGCCCAACGAGAAGACGCTAGTGGAGGCCTTCGTCAACAACCTCCTGCCTTCTTACCGCGTCCATCTTAGGTATGCCGGCATTTCAAACTTTGCCGTACTTACCGAAATGGGCATTAGGATTGAAGACGATCTTCGACATAATGAAGATCTGGGTGAAGTTGATACTAAAGGCTATACTGGACATCAACTCGAGTCCTTAGAAGCCGACGACTAATGACAACATTATCCGAGAGTCCGGATCCGATTTGAGTCCGAGTCTGAGTCCGAGTCTAGGATGTACTATTCCCTTCGAAGTCGAAGTCAAAGTCAAAATCAGAGTCAGAGTCAGTTGTATTCTGTCCTCTTTTTCAAAATTCAATAAAATCAGCTTTTAATATTCTTTCTCATATATATTCCTTATGTGTTTCCGAGAACATGATGAACACCATCATACACTGTGAGCACACGCACGTGACTATTATGGGCACATCTATAATGACTGCAGGAAACCGAGCCCGTGTTTTCTTTTTTTACCTATTCCGTGTCTGGTATAGAAAAACCACATAACTACCCGTAGCAGGAGCGGTACCGAATCCTATGACAAATCTAGGAAATCTCCTAGTTTGGGTTCAAGACGGGAGGCAAGCCCATTTCCCACAATAAAATACCCCTTCAATAAGACTGACCAATTCCTACCTTAGGTGTTAGTCTGACCGACAAAAAAAAAACAAAAAAACACTGGACAAAAAAAAATCAAAAGTAAAAAAAAAACAAAAGAAGGCCATCAAAAAAAGAAAGGGCCAAAACAAAAAGAAGACCATCAAAAAAAGAAAACTGGACACAAAAAAAAATCGAAAGTCCATGAGGAAAAAAAGCAAAAGGCCAAAAAAAAAAGCAGGCCATCATCAAAAAAAAATTCAGAATACCCATGACCACGGTCAACGGTCAATTCAAGTGAAAGCCCCACGACCAGGGTACGGTCAAAATTATCAAAAACCCATGACCGGGGCTAAGAGGTCAATCATCAAAAAATTCAGAATACCCATGACCATGGTCAACGGTCAATTCAAGTGAAAGCCCCACGACCATGGTACGGTCAAAATTATCAAAACCCATGACCGCGGCTAAGAGGTCAATCAAAAAGATCAAATACCCATGACCGTGGTCAACGGTCAACTCAAGTGAAAATCCTTTGACCGTGGTACGGTCAAATTCAAAATTATCAATACCATCCGATAGGGGAGTAACAATCAAGCTGGTCAGCTAACACCACACTCAGCCTTCCCACATTACAACCCTCAAGACCTCCTCGAGACCTAGGCCAGAGACAGCCCGGAATTTTGAGGATTCAAGCTCCATAGGATACCCCTAAACATTAGGGCCAGACATGGAAACCAGATCCCGCATTATCAAACCAGCCCTCGAAGCCTTAGCTCCACAGAACCGAGCTCCAGATTTCGAGTCATCAAAACCAGATCCCACATTATCAAACCAGCCCTCGAAGCCTTAGCTCCACAGAACCGAGCTCCAGATTTCGAGTCATCAAAGCCATTTACTTCCTAGCACCACATTTCCAAAAACATCAAATTCCCCGAGAGCAGAACTCGTTAAAAATCCCGAGAACAAAACTCGTTAAAATTCCCCGAGAGCAGAACTCATTAAAAATCCCGAGAACAAAACTCGTTAAAATTCCATCCAAACCAGTTACCAACTCCAAACACGGGAACTCAACTTGCAGTCGGCATAGAACATGCCCAAATAGTTCACACCACCTCTGGGGGCTACCCCGAAGAACGCTCACAGTCACAGGATTAACATCCTAACAATTCTAGCCCTTTGATCAAGACATTATTGGGAATGCACCTAGCCTTCACCATCGCTCTGGCTAGTTACACACAAAGCCCTAATAAACTAGGCGCCATAATACATCTTCCAGTCCACTGAACTACGGCATGGTTTGATTTCACCACACGTGAATACGTAGGCAGCCTTTCAACAGAGGCACAACCACTCACATTGACACACATTCAAAAAGTGCCATCACTCCGGTCACGACACTGTCATGTTCTCAGTAGCTAGCTTTGTCGTCCTGGGGGCTTCTATTAGACAGAAGTTCTCCTTCCACTCACATAATCCAAATACTTCCAAAATCTAGCCTCCTTTCTATAGTGTGTCCTAGTACTCGGCTCAGTCGAAGACAAGAATCTGTCAGGACTCGAGGCAATACCCACTTTGGAAATGTACCCAAAAATCAGAAATCCAGAGGGGCACCAGACTAAAACAGTCTCATTACAGGCTACTGCAATTCCCCCCATAGCATATCTATCCCGTTTCGACGTGCGACCGTGTTGCCACTCGCCTAGGCTATGGGATAGCGCAACTTAAGAGTCTTGTTAGGCGGCCCACACCCCTACCGAGTCACGGTCCAACCCCTCGAGAGTCCAGTCGTGTCAGTCAACTCGTCCGGTCACGTCCAGAGTCGAGTCTGTCGGTAGGCCTCTCTCTTCAAATTCCACTTTGAAATTTGCAAATCTAGCCATTCGAAAAAAAGATCCTTTTCGACAAGGTCAAATTTCGGTCTATTTAAACTGCAAATTACTTTCCTAATCTTTGTTAGGAGTAAAAAATCTCAAAGTTTCCAAAATTCAAAAAATCTCAAATTTTCAAGATTTCAAAATTCAAGTTTTCAAAAAATCATTTTCCCCCAGCGCGAGTCATTTTGCTATCTACGTGTTGCATGCATTTTATGTGACTTATACAGGTACGACTCAAACAGGGACGTGCAACCCACTATACCTCCCCAGCGGAAGCCAACGGTGGTATCTAACGGGATGGGCCTACACACAGGCGCACCCAGGACTTACGCGACAAGTCTAAATTCCCCACGGAGGTACTGTCATCAAGCGCAGGTATGATTTCTGTCTTGTGGCTGGCGAGCCCTTTACGCAAGTCTAATGGACTATAAACGACCCGATCGGAAGTCTACCAGGTCTTAATTGACTTGGTAGCTACTCTGACTTTCGCCTTGTCCAAGCCTCAGTCAGAGTGGGGGCTCTGTAGACACCTGCATTTTGACTGCCAGGTGTCTATGGCAGTTTCCAAAAAACACCCGATGATGATCGGACGCTAACGTGCTTCTATGCGCTCGGATACGGGCTCAAATTCATTAATCGCTGGCTAACACACTTACAGAGTACAAATCTCACAAAATCAACCTCGAATCCAGGCCCAGCGGACCGTTCCGAGCCAAACAAGACTAATTTGGGCCAAAACCGACACCGGAATTAAAACCGACTTTTTTTGCGATTGGGTCAACCCTGGTCAAGGTCGTTTCCGAGACATACAAAACAACCATTCACAACATCAAAAGTCCAACTCAAGAAGCAAAACCAACAGTCCATCTTCAGACGGGCCATCAGGTCAAGTCCGTCAAGGCAAAACCCTAGACACCAAAGTGCATGACCATGCCTATATAAACACCCCCATGCAACACACTTTCGGACATTGAAAAAACCTAGAGCAACCCTACACATTGAAAAAAAAAAACCTAGAGCAACCCTACACACATACAACATCTATTACAAACCCTAATCAAACCCTAGCAATTCTACACTAGCAAAAAAACCCTAAACCTAGTTTTAGGAATCAATCCCGAGCCACCATAACTTAACCTCCATAAAACCTCGAAGACTCTTGTGTTAAAGCCACGGTTACGAGTTCGATCCGAGACAAGAACATGTAGGTTGAGGGTGTCAAAACCCCGTTCTCTCCTTCTTCTCTTCATCTCGTCATCTTCTTCGCTTTTTCTTACTTTTTATTTTTTATTTTTTATTTTTTCCTTTATTGCATCATAATATCGATAATACTAATACAAAACATTAAAATACTTATCGATTTGTGTCGAATAAGAGGGGTATCGGAATAAGGAAACACGAATATACAAGTGTACTGCACACAGCGTTGACGGTCGCTTGTTCCAATACCCCGATTATTTGATTATTGAGATAAGTTAACTTAAACAATATTTTTTTTATTTCGTTTGCATCATTATCATTAGTCGTATATTTACATTATTTTTCAAAAACAAGCATTATATTTAATAAGGGTCGAAACCCGTTGATGCAGATCCGACATCAAACAATTCGCAAGAATTAATTATGATGTCGGGATGCGGAGGGAATCAAGTCGAGTTTTTTTTAATTAAAGTATCGATCTATTAGATTCGATACCAATTCCATAATTGGATGTCGAATCTAATGATTTACTCAAATAAATTAATTAACACGATTTTCGTTGATGCTAATATAGATGTCCTCTAATTCAATTGGATTAATTACGACATTAATAAACGCGGAGAAAATTTATATCGTGCTAGTTAATTTAAAACGACTTATATTATTTTCTTTATTTTTTCACTCTAGTATTCCATATCGATTCCATAATCGGATATGGGATATAACGAGCATCAAAATCAAAATCGAGTATAAATTATTCCAAGTATTTAATATCGATTTCATAATCGAATATTGAATACGACGAATATCGAAAATATTAAGTCGAGTGCAAATTACGCAATATTTGTACGCGATTTAATAAAATCATCAATTTTCCGAAGAAAGCAATTTCGCTCTTTTTTTTTATTATTCTTCGAACATCATTTTTTTTAGACAAAACATTTTTTTTTAGATCTCGATATATTTTTTTCCTTGACCTCGGTCAACACGTGTTAATCCATCACGTGACCTACTATTCTTTCCAAAATCATGCATTCATCACATCTATATCTTTACTCAATCTATTACTCGTTACATCGTTACTAACGGTTTGATTGTTTCCTTTGTCGATTTTTGTCGTTTATTTTATTTTACTAAAATGAACCCACATGCTAAAATTCCACTTTGACGTAGAATTAATTGCATTAAATCGACATAGAAACCCTTTTCAATTCCATTCACATGTTTAGGGAAAATAATCTTTGCATATCTTTTTCCCGTTCAATTAACGCGCGTATTAGAAAGTCATTCGAATTCTTAGTAGAGGCCGCTAATGTGCGGGCGGGGTTGGGTGTCCTTTGTGGGCTTCCCAACACGTACCCTCACCCCTTACTCAGAACCTTGGTTTCCGGATGCCCGAAACCGTTGGCGCACGAGAGTCATGCAATACACAATATTCGATAATGTCGGTATTGGTATCAAATGCAAAGGGACGAGCCCAATAAACTCTGACATCGGAAATGGGCCGTATTTTGTATACGGACCACTACGACATAGAGTGGGCTCGAATGGTTCCGAATAACCACAAAATTCGGTGGCGACTCCACATAGACCTAAATTTCAATTCGATCCGTTTCATATGGAGATTCATTCGCCTACCCAAACCCGCGCGTGGCCGCGTCGGGGTGGACCTATGTCATGTCCACAGTAGGATACGATTCTCGGAGTGACTGTGATTAATCACTCCGTCGGAGAATAGCCCCCAATGTGAGACTAAGGACTTAGATGGCGTGGCATCTTAAGTGACTCGAAAATGGGGTACGTGAGACACGTGTAAGACATGACCCTTAGGGCAACCGTGATTGATCGCCCTGCTAAAGGGTAGCCCCCGAGTGGGATTGAAGATTTTGTTAATACTCGAGTGTTGGACGAGTGACCTTTAGACGTAAGGACCACAAACCTTTTGTCATAGGGCTATGCCTTGTAAAAGGTTGACTCAGAAAAGACACCTAGACGGGTGACTTGTGAAAGGTGGGTCTTCCTTAGGATTCGACTATGTGGGCCGAGTCCTGTTCGAAGAAAGGTCCACGTGAGATATTTCTCAGACTTTGGACTCGATTGTGTAGACGGGCCCTCCTTTGTAGGGGTATGTCCTACGTAGGTGGGTCGGGCCTTAGTCTAATAAGGCGGACTGTGATGGGGAGGAAACTCGCGATGTAGGATCGGCGGAGTTTCGACGCTAAAGACTTCGACGACTTAAGACACGACCCGACACTGCTAAATACGGGAAGTCCTAAGAAGAGGAAGGTTTTGAAAATGGATTATTTTGGAAAACCCGAGAAAACTCGGGGAAAGGCCCGACTTTTCGAGAAAATTGGAAAGTGTATCGGACCTCAAATTCGAAAGTTCGAAAATATTTTCGAGTTTTGAAATGGGCAGAATACCGGCTAAAAATAGGATGTTTTGAGTAAAATCATAAGTCCTAAATTCGGTATACGTCCCGGGTTTTGAAATTGGATATCTTGAAAATTGAAAATTTGAGTGTCGGAAAAAAGGAATTTCCAACGATTTGAAAAATGAAGATAAGATCCCGAAGATTTGAAAATCGAAAACGGCATCTCGAAGATTTGAAAATTGAAATTGAATTTTTGAAAATTCGAAAATCGAATGGTGGATCGGAAGTTCGAATTTTGAAATGGGCGGCATGCCGGCTAGAAAATAGGCTTGTTTTGAGTCAAATCATAAGTCCTAAATTTTGGCAGCTTTCCGAGTTTTTGAAAGTTGAATATTTTTGAAAAGATGCATTTTTGAAAAAGTTGACGGTTTTCGAAAACGACACAGAAACCACATATCACGTAGTCACACAAGCATTATAACGACGCCATGTATGCTCTACACTAAGTCTCGGTCGGTCTAAAGAGGGTCTATACCAGTGTACATAGTCTAGACGTTGATCGGGACGGACTTTCTAAGTCGAGTTGAGCTTAGAACATGCCGCGAAACCCACTCGAATCGACTATGGACACCTTTTGACATATCCATATTGGAGTACATCAACGGTATAGTGGGACGTCGGTCGCGAGTACCGGCCCGGAAAAATATGGGTTATGCATGAACCGTAAAACTAAGACGCGTATTGTACTAGTCAAACGATTTCTATTCGAGTCTCACCCTGAGGATGCCGATGGTAAGTCACGCATCAGTTAATCCCCAGCGGAGTCGCCAAATTGTGGACATGACATAGGTCCACCCCGACGCGGCCACGCGCGGGTTTGGGGATGCGAATGAATCTCCATATGAAACGGATCGAATGGAAATTTAAATCGAAGTGGAGTCGCCACCGAACTTTGTGGGAGTTCGGACCCGTTCGAACCCACTCTATGTCGTAGTGGGCCGTGTACAAAATACGGCCCATTTCCGATGTCAGAGTTTATTGGGCTCGTCCCTTTGCATTTGATACTGATACCGACATTATCGGATATCGTGTATTGAATGACTCTCGTGCGCCAACGGTTTCGGGCATCCGAAAACAGAGGTTCTGAGTAAGGGGTGAGGGTACGTGTTGGGAAGCCCACAAAGGACACCCAACCCCGCCCGCACATTAGCGGCCTCTACTAGGATATCGAAAGACTTTCTAATACGCGCGTTAGTTGAACGGGAAAATGTTATGCAAACATTGTTTTCCCTAAACATGCGAGAAATTGAAAGGGTTTCTATTTCAATTTAATGCAACTAATTCTAACGTCGAAGTTAAATTTAGCATGTGAGTTCATTTTAGTACAATAAAATAAACAAAAAAAAATTGACAAGAAAATAACAAACTTGTTAGTAACGGTATAACGATAATAACAGTTTGCGAATAATGTAGTATGATGCATGGTTTTGAAAAGAATAGTAGGTCACGTGATGGATTAACACGTGTTGACCGAGGTCAAGGAAAAAAAATATCGAGATCTAAAAAAAAATGTTTTGTCTAAAAAAAATGATGTTCGAAGAATAATAATAAAAAAGAGCGAAATTGTTTTCTTCGGAAAATTGATGATTTTATTAAATCGCGTACAAATATTGCGTAATTTGCACTCGACTTAATATTTTCGATATTCGTCGTATTCAATATTCGATTATGAAATCGATATTAAATACTTGGAATAATTTATACTCGATTTTAATTTTGATGCTCGTCATATCCTATATCCGATTATTGAATCGGTATGAAATGCTAGAGCGAAAACTTGAAGAAAATAATATAAGTCGTTTTAAATTAACTAGCACGATATAAATTTTCTCCGCGTTTATTAATGTCGTAATTAATTCAATTGAATTAGAGGACATCTATATTAGCATCAACGAAAATCGTGTTAATTAATTTATTTGACTAAATCATTAGATTCGACATCCAATTATGGAATTGGTATCGAATCTAATAGATCGACACCTTAAAAAAAAACTCGCTTTGATTCCCTCCGCATCCCGACATCGTAATTAATTCTTGCGAATTGTTTGATGTCGGATCCGCATCAACGGGTTTCGACCCTTATTAAAAGATGCTCGATAATTTTGTATTTGACGAAATATGCGATTGAACGAAAGCTATGCGAACGGAAATAAAAATTATTATTGAAGTTGACTCGTTTCAATAATCAAGTGCTAGGGTGTCAGGATAAGCGACCGGCAACGCTGTGTGCAGTACACTTGTATATTCGGGTTTCCTCATTCTGACATCCTTCGCACTCGACACAAATCTACGAGTATTTTAATGTCTTTTGATACTAACGATATTAACGGTATTATGACGCGAATAAAATAATAAAAAAAACGACAATAAAGAGAAAAGACGCGAGGAAGACGAGAAGGGAGAAGAAAAGGGGTTTTTGCACCCTCAACTTACATGTTTCTTACGCTCGGACGGGACTCGTAGTGGCGGCTTGCACGGGAGTATCGAGTATGTAGGCTAAGTTGTGGTGGTTTGGGGTTTTGAATTCCTAAAGCTAGGTTTAGGGTTTGATTAGGGTTGAAATTAGGGTTTGAGTTTGATGTTTATTAGGGTTGTAAAAAAAGTGTGAAGTTGATTGTGCATGGGGATGTTTATATAGGCATTGCCCATGTACTTTGGTGTCTAGAGTTTTGTGCCCTGACGGACTTGACCTGATGGCCCGTCTGAAGGTGGACTGTTGGTTTTGCTTCTTGAGTTGGACTTTTTGTATTTGAGTGGCTGCTTTGATGTGTCTCGGAAACGCCTTTGACCAGGGTTGACCCAATTGCTAAAAGTCGGTTTTATTTCCGGTGTCGGTTTTGGCCCAAATTAGTCTTGTTTGACTTGGAACGGTCCGCTGGGCCTGATTTTGAGGTCAGTTTTGTGAGATTTGTACTCCGTAAGTGCTTAAGCCAACGACTAATGGATTTGAGCCCATATTCGAGCGCGTAGAAACACGTTAGCGTCCGATCATCATCGGGTGTTTTTTGGAAACTGCTATAGACACCTGGCAGTCAAAATGCGGGTGTCTACAGTACCCTAAACTTTATTATTATCTTTATTGGTACCATTAAACTTTTTTTCCTGTCAAGTTTTGGCAATAAATTACCTTTTTATTAGTTTCAAGATTAAAAGTTAAACGTCATTTATCATTCATGATTAACCAATAATTGAAGTTAAACTAACAATTTTGTACGTGTTTTAGTTATACTCCAAATGTAAACGGATTATATTTTTGACGTTATATTATCAAATCAAATAATGACACTTAAATTAAGCTCTCAATTACTTGTTACTCCATCTAAGTTAAATGATATTGAAGTCTTGATCTGAACTAAAAACATAATCTAATAACAAAACTTGATGAAAAAAAATTTTGGGGCACTAGTTACATTAATATTCGTAGTAAACTTAAAAGGATATCATGTATATACATAGAAAAGGTGGGAGTATCAGGTAGAAAAGTGAAAAACATATAATACTGCGTAGAAAATTTCAATAAATTTTAAGAATTTTTTACAAAGTTCTTCCATTGTATTCCGCAAGTAAAAGCTTCTAAATATTGAGTTTTTGAAAGTATGCCATACCATGAACTTATCTTTCAGTTGTACCATTGTGAATGTTATTAAGAACGACCAGTTGGAAGTTGGAACTCTAGTCTAGTACTCCGTATTCATTTGTTGGTAGCTATAATGGCGGGAAGCTGTTGGTACATGGGAATGGGAGTTTCTTCAACCTCAAACTTTAAGGTAATCACTAATCAACTTCTCCCTCCATCATTTCCACCTAATAACTACTAAACCCACTTTTATTTATTATTTGCAGAGAAGTTATAGAAGCCGATGCAGTTGGAACCAACACCAACCAACAAAGAATCAAACACCCTCGCTTCTCAAATTTGCCGTCTCTGGAGTCACTGAAATCCTCAGAATCTTCGCTTCCACCATTAATAATAATAATAATAATAATGGGTACCATTCTCTATCTTTTCGTCATGACTTAATCTTCCCAAACTTTTAATTACGATTATTAATTCCCCATTTGTCCAGCGTTTTATGTATCTCCTTCAATTAATCGATGGTGAGATTTTAGGAAGCATCAGAATTAGAACCCCCTTGCCTTTCTTACAAATTCTCCCAATCATGAGGGAACTTGGGGTTCTCATTTGCTCTCGCCTCTGACTGCGATTTTGTTGATTTTATATATGTAGAATGGATAGGGTGATAACTAAACAGAAAGACAAAGAGAAAGAGAAAGAGAAAGAGAAAGAGGAGGTTTCACTTACAGTTACTGGTGTGGATGATGTTCTGGCCATTCTTAAATCAGATTATGACAATGCTTATTTTGTCACAGGTGAGGTCATCCATCTTTTTCTTCATATATATAATCTGCTTCGCTGCTCCGCCCATTTTGTCACAGCCTCAATGGGAATGGGGATATAAAACACGGGGACTCTAGATTCACTAATGATTCATTGCTAGCCTAGCTTTGCCGAATACTTCACATTCAGTGATTTGAGTCTAGACAACTATAATTTCGGTTACTGGGTGAAAGATTCAAAGTTTATACTTCTTCTGCCAAACTACAACAGCTATTTGGAAAACTTCCACGTTAGTGCACTATGCTTTAGGTTAATCACTCTGGTGTTCCAAGGTTGTATAAATTTCATTTCGATAACCATAATTTTAAGCTGTTCTCTTGTGCGTAGTATTACTTATACAAGCGTGATGAAATTTGTATTATGCATTCTCAAATGTGTAACCCCCACATAAATTATTTACAGTCTACAGAAATGTTTGAGCCTTCTGATCACATGAAAATGCATTAGGAGGCATTGATGTTACTGATATCTTATTAATAGCATCTGATCTCTTCTACCAAGTGTTAAGTATCGGGCAGGGCTATTTTGAGCAAAAGTTTCAATTTTTTGGTCTAAATTGAAGTAGGGAAGTGTCGTGTCGGTGTCGGACATGCAACATGACATCCAAGTGAAGTGTCAGAGTAACATAGATGTAATCTCTTATCTGAAGTAAAACTCGAGAGGACCCTCATTGTAATTTTATGTTGTAAAACTTGTAGATATGCATTCAATAAAGCTAAAAGTTGTGTGGTACATTGGTGTACTTATGTTTGCTGGTGTGCTCTCTTCCCCCTGCATATATGACTATATGCTTGGAGTTGGTAGTGCTCCTATTGGAAAGGACGAGATTAAATGACATACTCAGTTCTTTCAGATGTGTACACTTGAATGCACATTCACACAACATACACTCAGAAGATCTTAAATGTGAACTGATTGCTTTGTGTTGGTTGATTCAGGGATATTTTCCTCTTCAGTTTACACTGGTGATTGTCTCTTCGAGGATCCAACCATAAAATTTCGCGGTAATATTACATTAGTAAGTTGTAGCTTTTGGCTTTGTGTTAAAATCTGTTTTTGTTTATGTTCATATAACTTATTCTCTCCTCGATTTTTAATGGAAGTTATAAGTACTCCATATCTGAAATTCCAAATCATGCTTTAAATTTATGATTTTCCTTGTAAGATAATGGTATTTTTCCAAATTGTCTTATTATCAATTTTGTCCCTGGAAGTGGGAGTTCATATGGATCTCTCCAAATTTATATTGTCTACTCTTATGATGTGCTCTAGTAACTGACCTAATTGACACTATCTTAGCTAATCAGGTGCAGAGTTATACTCAAGGAACATACAATTGCTTGTACCTTTCTTTGAGCAACCCTCTATTGTATTGAAAAATATAGAAAAGGTACACATTTCCTGCTAAGAGCTTGTATTAACACCCTTGTAATTCCCATATTATTTATAGAAAGTTCTTATGAGGTTGCATCTCTGCTGAGCTACATTTTACAGTCATGGACTCGTGGAGTAGTTGAGGCGTGCTTACTTTCTCTTTAGAATTTGTATGCCATTGCTCATAATTTTGATATAGTTGATCGCTATGTTAATCCGACTCTTCTAATTACCCTGGGTACCCACGTTCGACACTTAGACACACGGATATGGGTATGACACTTGACTCTTCATTTAAAGCCAAAATATGTAGACTTTTCATAAAAATAGTGGATTTTGATACTTAGGATATGCACCCGTTCAGATACTTCGAGTATGGCCAACATAGGTTGATAGTGTAACCCACTGTCCTTCCTTGCGAAGTCATGCACTGTGGTATGGCCAAATGTAAAGTGATGTTTTTCTTCTGGCTCGGGGAAGTTGTGAGACTCTCCTGATATCATTGGGTTATACTATCTGCTATATTTATGATTGTAAAATACTGAACTATAATTGGAAAAAAGATGAGGATAAGTGTCGACTTTATTTGGTTTGATTCAAATCATTATACCCATGCATTCATAACCTTAGCTTGTTCATATATATGTATCCACCTATCAGTACTGTCAACTATTCCTTCTATCAAAGTGGTAGTCTTGAGTCAGATTGATTGACAAATGTGATCAGTGTTTATTATTCTATGTACCATTCATCCTCAACGACAATTAAATAGTTCACACTTCACACTATAAGATGGCATGAGCTAGAAAATAGAGAAAAATAGAGAAGGCTGATCAAATGTAGACAGCGACATTACTAAATTACATAGGACCATCATGTTGTGATATGATATTGAATTCCTTTTACATCAGCCCGAATATGTTTTCCTTATATTAGTTTGTTCTTTTATCCAACCTGACGTATTGATGTTTCATTTTGGATTTCTTCTGGGCGGCACACTCATTTGCAGGGTGCTAATTCTGATAGAGATTTTGTGTTGGCTACTTGGAGTCTGAGGTACTTGTCTCTGCTGAAGAACTGTTTGTCTGTATTCCTTCCTAAAGAGTCCCGATCTCCCTTACCTGTAACGATGATACTCATTACTGGAACCACGGATTTTACTATTTTCTCTTGATTTACACATCACAAATTAAGGGGTACAGACGTACAGAGAACGTTAATAGACAAGAACCACGAGTTCTACTATATTCCTGCCTTTTTAATCGTGGTGTCTATTTTATTTCCTGTAAACTGTGATTGACGATTTTTTTTTTGTTTTATAATTATTATTGACGAAGGACCTACTTGAAACTTCCATGGAGGCCTCTCATTGCAGTTGAAGGAAGTACTATCTATGATCTAAATGATGAATATAAAGTGAGTTTATTTCATAAGCTGGATGAAGCTAAGGTTATTTAAGAAGCACTAATTTTTCTATAAGATGGTTTCACAGTCGTTATAATGTGACATCTATCAGGCCTTTCATAAGTGTGTTTTATGGGTGGTCTCACGGTATGTTTATATGATACAGCTTCATAGAAGACTCACGCATTGGTTTTTTTTTTGTGATAGATTGTCAGACATTCAGAGAGCTGGAATGTTTCAGCACTTGAAGCTGTTGGCCAAATATTTACTCCTGGTCCTAGAAGATTGTCAGATTAAATAACATCAGATTAGCCACTTTGCGGTTATCTCTGTAAATCAAACATCTGAAGTTTCCTCAGGTTATTGTCTATCTTGTAAATGGTTACCTCCGCAAACTTGTACTGGAGCTTCATCTATATGACAAGTACAGTACGAATATATCCAAACCCGTTCACTCCTTCATTCACTGTCTGGCTTCTCAAAACATATGATGATGCCTTGGTCTCGGTCTCGGTCTCAATTGCCTTAAATCCTTGATCTTGTGATGAAACAAATGGGTCTTTGAATTTATGTTAGTGAAAATATGGGGTATTCATGTTACAAGTTCATTTACTTGCATTTCCCCAAGGGGTTCTAACATACGGAGTAATAAACTAACAACTACTCCGTACTATAAAGATTATGTTATATAAATGAATCATGCAAGGCAAAACTAGAAATTATGGGCATTAAGTAATACGAGCAAGTTTTAGTACTCGATCCGTAACAAATAAGCAAAACTGGCATTATGATAAAAATGACTCGTATCCATCATGATTGAACTATGTAGCAAGAGACTAAGGGGTCATTTGGTTCAAACAATAGGAATGGAATGGATCGGATTCTAAAACCAGGGAAGTATGGAGTTAGAACCCAATGCGTGTTAAATACCGTTTGGTTTGATCTTGGGATGAAGGGTAAATGTGCAATTGTGCATGAAGAGGTATGGAGTTGAAATCATGGGCATATAGTATGGATTGAGATTACAAGAGTTGAGGAGGAATTAGGATCCCTTGGGTTTCTAAATCCATTCCAAAATTGATAAAACAAAGGGTTCGTTTGGTTCATTATGGGAAGATAGAGTTACCGGGAACTTAAATTCACGTGAATTTGTATTTCATGAGAATTGCAAAAATATTGTTTGGTTGCCACGTGAAAAATAACTTCATGCGAGAAGTTATACGCACCAGGGCCGTCAAATAATATTCGGTGGCCCGGTTCCAATTTTCGTTGGAGGCTCCCATATTAACGAGTGTTAACCCGTACAGAAATTATAGTTTTCGTTCCATAAAATATCAAGTTACAATTTTGAACAATTTTTGGACGATTTGCTCGACAAGGCTACCAACTACAGAGTACCAAAGTAAAACTGTCAATGTCTAAGCAAAAAAATTGTGCTTTGTGAAGTATGATTAAATAACTAATACTAGATATGTATTGAGCTTCATTGAATTTCACCAATAATACTCCACAATTATGAACAATTTAATTATTAAAATAGGAAATTAATAAAATAAAATGGATTTTGTCCAGAAATAAAAAAAAAATTAAATAATTAGAAATTATCGTAATATCTACAAATGAGGATTAATTGATTCAATAATTAATACTCTGTAATCAAATTTAAGGTGTGAAGACAATAAATGACAAAGTTTTAAAAAAATGTCGACGCAATATGTGTGTCTCAAATGAATGAGTAAACATATTTGAGGCCCTCTACTTTTTTGGGCCCCTGTGTCAAACACCTTCTGGACTTGCTTTCTGACGGACCTGCTACACACCAAGGGGGGGCTTGGTGACTAACTTCCCCATTATGGAGGAGGTGACAATTCCTGGGAAGTGGCAATTCTCGGGAGGTGGGCAACCAAACAACATCACAATTTATCAATTTATGGAAAGTTCCCAAACAACATTAATTCCATTTCACTCCAAAAGCTCCAACCAAATACCCCCTAAGTATAATACAACGAGACAAAACATACAAACATCTGAAATGAACGATAAATGTTGGGCATAAAATCAGAATTTATTTAGAGAGGAAGTTCAGAGAGGAAGAGAGTAGAAGAGAGATTACCTAAGTGGAATGGTATAAATGAACTTAAAGTAATACGTTGAGGAAAAAGAATCTTTTTATATATTAAAGTCAAAGAAAATGGAGGCACCATATTCAGCCACGTCAACATCCCATGTGACGGTGACTTGGTGCAGACGTGGCAGATCCTACATGGCAAAAAAATGTTTTCATTTAATAAAAAGTAACCGCACTATAACAGTTAATTACATTGTGGAAGTTATTAACCAACCACTCCCATGATGTTTCCATTCCATAACACCAAAAATCTCACTTTTCCGTTATCCTAACGCCAAAAATTCATTCTACATCAAACACCCCACTAGATCTTTCTGTATCATTCATCTATATCAAATCGATTATTTCATTTCATCTCCATATATCATCAAACCCAGCTATATCATTAAAAAAAACCACCATTATTAGTGACAACTAGAACGCTACTCACTGTTATTATACCGTGCAAGTAAATTGAAGGAATCAGGGAAATAGAAGAAAGGGTAAACAAAGAGATGGTTGATTATATGAGTATATATTTAATGTGATCATATTCCATACCATCAAATCGAAATCAGGTCATCCAATGTAATTCTGATCATTTATGTTCCAAGAATTTATTTGATGATCTATATTTCGAGCGTCAATTTGCAAAATGTAAGTTCCCATTTTGTCGTTAATTATTCATTTGATTGTTCTTAAATTTCTGTTTGCTGAGTGTTAGTTTCGGAAGTATATGTTCAATATTTGATTTATTGTGCAATTCTAATGATTTATTATAATGATTTATGTTCTGAGATTTTTAGGGTTAGTTTAATGGTGTCATTTTTTCATATTGTTATGAATTTGTGCTTTAGGATTGTGTTGTTCCATTGACTAATGAGGAGTAGTTAATTGTGAAACTGATGCCAATTTTGAGCGGGGATGATATGAATCAAATAAGCTTTTAATTGGGTCTTCAAGTTCGGATGACGGGTTGAGTTAATCAGCAGAGTCATTTTGGGTCGGGTCAGTTTTGTAAAATCTACTCCAGGCACCTAGAATCAACCCCTGAATATGAAATCTCTCCGTTTCCGTTCTGAAAACCAAATCAAATCTGAGGAATTAGGAGAATCGAAACCAAGGTTAGATCAAACGGTTAACTAATACGGAGTACTTATGGTCACAAAGGACTCGAAAAAAATAAATTTACGCTTTTATTCGCCTTAATCGTACCCCGGGTGAAGATTTATGGTGTCTTTTATAAACCCGCTATAAATCTGCCTGGCTTTGGAATTTAAAAAAAAAAAACAGATTTGATGAAAAATCAGTGAGTTGATTAGATAAAAGAAATTAGGTGAGCTGGAAATTGAAATGATGAATGAAAGACTCAGCCTTTTCCCACTGATTCGATCATTTTGGCGTAGCAGTTGAACATGGAATTATAGAAGCGTATACCAGGGTGACACCCGAAAATGTGATGCATTATTCGGTTGAAGACATCTAAAGCTTGATCAGCCATGGAATTTCAAGTATAGGCCTTGAGAGCCGTCAATGCAACATCCTCAGAGCAGCTACATTTCTGGGTTTGGATCAAATTAAGAATACGAGGGAGGTGGTCAACGAGATTGAGGTGGAAGAGACGGCGGAGAATGTGGTGAGTGTGGATGAAGGAGGTGTAATTGCATGATGACAAGTTAAGTTTTGCATTTCATATATATGTTTCTTCATATCTGCAGTAGGTGATTGTGGTTATTGGAAAAATAATTGTCATTTAACGATTTGGTGGCCATATTTTTATTATGATTATAATTATGCAGGATGTTGTTTGAAATTATTGGTGTTGAGTGGTGCGCAAGATGGCTCCGATTGGGGCTCCATCCTCCGGAACGTCAAGATGATAGGTATGATTTCATTGTGCTTACCATTGTTGATTGATTGATATCTCATTATTTCTGATGTGTAATCTCATGTCATCTAAATAGACCATTTATATTGAAGCATTCTATTTTAATTAATTAGAAACGAGAATAAATTTCATAACGTAACGTTTGTTTGTTGGGCTGAATTTAGCATTGCATTTTTGTTTAATCAGATGTAACCAGTGTAGGATCATTCAATTTGTTTTCCAGGGATGCATTTGGTTCCATTCATAGATTGTTGTTAATTTGAGTGAAAAGCAGATGATATCAATTAGTACAAAATACGGCATTGACATTGACCACGTTCGAGGTGTTGTTGATGATGCCACAAGGATGCTTGAGGTAATAATTAATATCAAATTCAATGCTTATTATTTTCGTTTAACTTTGTATGCCAATAAAATCGACTATTATGTAGTATGTATCACCAAATTGACAGATACAATTTGACGGGTCATTGGTCAAGTATAATGGGGATTCATCAATGGAAAGCCTATTTATCTTCAATACAAATTTGCTCAAAAAAATCATTTGAAGACGTCAAAGTCAGAAAGCATGAGCAAGGATCTAATGAGACGAGAGTTTAGAACAGTTGGTGCAATTATTTCTGTTTTTCTTATATGGGTATTATTTCATTTTTTTTAGTTAATTGATTTTGATTCAAAAGGTTTCATCTTTCTTAAACCCTAGAATTTTAATTTCTTGAATTACATTGAAAGAGTACATTAATTTGTGCATTTTATGAGTTTCCCATGTTTCATTTTGGGTAATTGCTGATTTTAGTTAATGTTTTTTTTATTAATTAATGATTTCGTAGTTTTTGGATGAGCAGCTGATTATGGCAAGTATGGAATGTCAGAATTTGGGTACAATCATGTTATTAATGCCAGAATTAAAATGCAGTGGAAGGTATTCTTAAAAGGATTTTTCATTCTCAGATTCTCGAGTTTGCTAATATTCATCCCAAAGTATACATCGATATTCCAATTCAAGATGATACGAAGAAGGTATTGTCTTTTATTTTCCTCAAGTAGTATAATCGCAAGTAATATAAGATTGGAATTAATCCTCATGATTTTGATTGATTTTTTATTGTTTTTACTTAGGTATTTGATTAATCCGGCAGTTTATGTATTCTATCAATTTCGGATTGTATTGCTCATTTCTTAGTTTCTAATGCAGTGTTTTTGATATTCTAATTAGGAGTGATTTCAATAGTTGAGTTTCTTGGGTCAGTCAGTTTTCACCAGCAGGAGACGTGTATTTGTCAAATTCTAGACATGGTTAGTTTATTTGATGTTATAGACGCATTCAATTTCTGAGGCAATGATTCAAAGATAATAATGTTTCCGTAATTTGTTTTCCTTGAAACAGGATGTTCATGGATAATTGCAGGAAACTCAGGATCATGAAAGGCTCATAAGTAATAAGCCATTGGCCTCGGTATGCCACATACTTTAGCTTGAATAATACTCACAGCTCGATAGAGTGAACGCTTGATGTTTCCCTATTTTATTTTATTTTTTCTATCTAGCTCCAAATTTGAAATGCGCTTGAGAAATTCAAAAATCGATCATTCTTAAGTATGAAGACAGGAAGGCATCCGGTGGAACACAAGAAACCTTCAAGAGGTTTTGAAATTTTAGGGAGTGTTGTCAAGTTTTTGATATTCTAATAAGTCGCTTCTTTTTTCGTAATGTCCTTTGGTGGTAAAACATTGCTCTTTTTATTGAATTTTTACATGTGACTTTACTCAAGTTCACAGGGCATAAGGTGTATTGTCACCCGATCATTACATGATCGGTCCAACTGTTTAATCCACGAAGATTTCACCGAAGATTGATGAGTTTCACCGAATATTCACAAATAATATAAAAGTTCATAAATTTCACCGAAAATTGATGAGTTTCATAAAAATTTAAAGCGGCGATAGATTGAAACCTGCCTATTGTGCCTTTTATATATGATATTATGGCATGATTCATATCTAAATATATCAAACGCTTACTGCGCGCGGCATAAATACAATAATTTAGGGTTCAAGTAAAATAAAATAAAGATAACAAAATAGAGTCTCTACCATATTTTTTTGGTGCACAAGAGGGACGAAGTCCCAAAAATGACAAGTTGACTCGCTAAGGACCAAACGAGGAATTGCTACTCCTAATATAGCTTCTCCAAGGATCGAACGGATATCATTAGGAGCAGTAGATGAAGACATTCAAAATGACTTGACACCTTGACCAATTGACCGCTAGAGTTTTGCAAAATCTCGAACAAACATCCATGACCCCTTTTGTCAACAATTAGTTTTTATTCAATGACAACTTTCATGTATCGTTTTGTTGTTTTTTATTTGTCTGTAAGCTTGAAAGTTCACTTTTAATGATGTTTTAAAATCCAATATTGCATCTCAATTATTATTTTACATGCAGTAATAAGCTAATTATTGAATAATTTACAAGTAAGTTCAATTCAATGAATATGATATATATATAGGTAGAACAGAATAATTTTATAACCACTATAACATTTGTTCTACCGTTGACAATATTATTACATATGATTAAATTTATAGATAGGAAGAATTGCAAAATTATTCGTTAGTTGTCTTTTCGGATAAAATGAGCTCAAATAAGTACGGAATACTATATTGTGTACATGAAATAATACTATATCTCGATCATAACGTTAGATTAATTGAACATGATATAAGTGTTCTTATTGTATCGTCTTGAATATTACTCTATACTATATATGTTTAAATTTCACACTCTTTCTAATACGGAGTATTTATTAAATTATTTCTAATTTAAATATATAACACAATTTTTATTAATACATCCGCGCGGGATCAAAACTAATAGGAAGAGAATGATAATGGATTAATGAAAAAGTTGGAGTCGTGTGAAATCTAAAAATCATAATTATATTTAAAAAAATCGGAGGGAGAATAACAAACCGTCAAAAATAATTTTTTACTCGTAATAGACAAATTTATTATTGGTCAACAAACTGTTTACCGGTACAAGCACAAAAAGTCAACAAACTAAAACTCCTCTTTTTCCTGTAACTTTTTTTCCTAGGAACAACAATAAATTCAACCTCTCTATTACGAGAATTATTTTCCTCAATTATCTTCATCTTCTTCAATCTCTCCTTTTCTTCAACTTGTTCCTTTTCGATTCTCAAAACTTCAATTTCATAAGCTTTCTCCAAAAAACTCCCTTCTTCAATCATAACATTCACAGGAGTATTCCCAATTCCCTCTGCAACCGCCATCATCATATCCCTAAGCTCTGCTTTGTATTTCTCCAATTCAACATCCCCGCCTTCCGCCATTGTTGACGTGGGTTTTTCTTCGTTTCTTCTCAGCTTTTCTTCTGCATATTTGTTGAATTCTTCTGGGTTTTCTACGAGTCGGATTATCATAGGACCATCTATCATAGCAACCATTTTCAGTGATTGAAGGAAGAAAACAGCACTGCAGTTTCCAGGGGGAATTGAGAATTGAAAAGTTTGGAGAGCAATTATTAATCGAAGATGAGAAATATGAAAAGGGTAGTTTGATTGAGTTGAGAGATTAATTAGGGGAATTGGAATGGCGATATAAGTAAGGGAAGGGGTATGCTAAATTTAGGATTTAGAGGGGGTCATTAGCTGGTGTATTTGAGTTGTGCCCATTCTGGCTTTACTTTGTTTTATTGCGACTACGTAGTCTGTAAAAATATATGAGCATGTTCATATTCCGGAATCCGGATATTCCCTTACACCTCAAGTTTTTTTTTGGGTGGGCCTTTATGGACAAGTGTGAAGTGTCCATCCCTCCTGAATCTAAAATCTAAAATATTAAGATAGCAACAATATTCATTTCATTAGGGATAACATGAGAAACTATGGAAATTCAGGGTATCATGGAAAACCTCTCCTTTAAAGAAAAGTAGTTATTGATCGATGTAAATTAATTTTTTCTTCAAAATTAATTAACAACTAATTATCCATTTTTTGGTCATAATTTAACGACGTCATGATAGAAAATTGGGTAAGAACAAATCGAGAACTAAACTATAAAACTCAAGGTTACCATGAGAACAAACTTAAAAGAAGGAGTATCCTATGTAATATGACCTAGTATGAAGGTACCATGAAAATTTTCAATTTAAATTAATTGATTGATTTTTTTGTACTGTATTGTAATGTCACTATTACCTCAGATCACCCGAGACGGTAACATCTTGGTAATGAGGGTGTTACACCTTAGGTGTGCAACAATTGGGTTTTATGTGTTGCAAGTTGGGCATATTTGATTAAGCTACGTGATCCAGGTTGGAGGGGGTGGCCCGGATGAGTGGATACGATGTTAGACTTATTATGCTTTAGTCCATAGTATAATGGGCCTGAGGGTCTTTGGTCTTGCCTAGGAAAGTTACTTTCTGACTCGATTATTTTTTTATTATATTATTTGTGAGAAATATTTTAATTAAATGATAACAAATTATCGAGATAAAAACAATACAAAATACTACTCCGTACTAATATACTGAGTATACAAAAATTATTCCTTCCTGCTCCGTAAAATTTAACAAAAACAGATTGACTATCACAAGTTAAAATAAGTGAATTGGTTGTTTATTTATTTATGCACTTGCAATAGTTGACGAGGAAACTTTTAAAACAATTTCTTATGATTCATCCTTCCAACTTATAAATATAATACTTCGATCAATATGGTTTTTGAACGCATAAATAAATTAAATAAAGAATCGATCATTGGGAATCATGAAATATTAACTTATATACCATATTTAATTAGAGAGTATGATTATGAATCATTTTTTGATTAACTTATTAACATTTGGAGAGAGTCTCGATTAATTTTTATTAGTGACAAATTCTTACCCTGAATGTAGACAACATTACAGTTTACAACAGTCTTTAAGTCTTAAGCAACTAATTAGCCCCGATCTTATAAAGTTATAATGATATGTGAGATATGTCCACTCCACATATGTATATTTTCATATTTTCATTTGGCATTAGTGGCTAATGATGCGTATCTAAAGGTCACATTGATCAGGAAGTCTTCCTTATGATAGACATATTCGTCACAACTCACAAGATTGCGACGAGGTAGTAAATACTATCTATGTGGATAAATATGACAGAATAGATTGTTACAGTATTTTCTAGACATTATTTTGCTTTTATTTTATCTACCACATGGGTAGTACTTGACCCATCACACGCTTGCGACAGATATGTCTAGACACGAATACGGGACACGGAGACGTATCAAACACATGAGACAATATTCAATATTTTGTAGAACACGTTGGTTTGAAGGAGTATCTATGCTACCTAGTTTGTCCAAGATGATATGCACTGAATTGATCTTGAAACTTGATAGCTAAGTTAGGCAAGTTTGGTAAGAATTAGTCCAATGCGCCAATGTACGGTGTCGTACGCCTTTTCTTGATCACTTATCACAATTAAAGTAAAGGTGATTTTGATCTGTGAAAAGCCTATTACCTAGATATATATGCTTATAAAATCCCACACTACTACACTAGCCTATATATCCAGCTACTTCCCAACACACAACTTGTTCGTTACTTTTATTTTTATTTTATTTTATGTCAATGTTAAAATCTCATCAACTTTGGAGATTAAATCCCAACTAAATAAAATGTGTTTAATGCATACTCCTTATTTTATACGAGTATGTTGTAAAATCATAAGTTTACGGTGGAAAATTTTGAAATATATAGTATTTCATATCGGTTTTGTTAAATACAACCCTAAGGGTTGTATTTAAGAAAATAAAACCTTCCTAAATTGATATAAATTTAGAAATTGAAACCCAAATTGCACAAATATTGATGTAATTAATGCATATATATCAAAACTTTTTTTCCTTTTTTGGTGTCTTAGATACACCCCTAAAAGTTGTATTTATCAATTTCCATTTCATATTAAGGATATAACATAATCATAACTTCCCTAGGTTGCACAATTGACATCTTGTTGTAAATCCTATAAGCTAGGCTAATATCCCTGACATCACTCTAACTAGTTATCTACGGCTCCAGCTAGCTACCTCTGACTCCATGTAACTGTATATATACACCTCACTGATATAATACAATTTATCAATTTCTTCATATAACTTCTTCATGGTATCAGAGGTATAATCGCTCCACCATTATCATTTTCTTCCCTTCGACAATCAGCCCTTCCTCCTACCGAGCACTATGGTCAGTTCCTCCACCATATTCACCAACCTAAATGATCCAAACACACCCTTTATTGTTGTCAATCTTGTCGGCATAACAGCTCTCACCCCTTTGACTTATCCAGCTTGGGCTCGTCAAATCTCCGACCTATTTGTTGTGTGCCAATCTTGGACCGTTTTTCCTTCGTTTTGCGAGATTAGAGTGCGATTATCGCCGTATTTTGAGTAATTCTCGCATTAGTGTCTCTCTTTTGCATTTTACGTGTTTTTGGTAGTTTTCTGTCTATTTTGATAGGATTTTCGACCGAAAACGTATCCGAGCTTCCATGAGCATGAAAGAGAGAGATACAGTCCAAAGAGCAAAGCACACAACTGAAAGTTCAAGTAATCCAATTGTGGACATGACATAGGTCCACCCCGACGCGGCCACGCGCGGGTTTGGGGAGGCGATTGAATCTCCATATGAGATGGGTCGAATTGAAATTTAAATTGAAGTGGAGTCGCCACCGAACTTTGTGGGAGTTCGGGCCTGTTCGAACCCACTCTATATCTTAGTGGGCCATGCACAAAGTATGGCCCATTCGGATGTCAGAGTTTATTGGGTTCGTCCCTTAGCATTTGATACCGATACCGACATTATCGGATACCGTGTATTGAATGACTCTAGTGTGCCAATGGATTCGGACATCCGGAAACCATGGTTCTGAGTAAGAGGTGAGGGTACGTGTTGAGAAGTTCACAAAGAACACCCAACCCCGCCCGCACATTAGCGGCCTCTACTAAGATATCGTTTGACTCTCGGATACGCGTGTTAGTAGAACAATGAAAAATGATATGCAAACAGTGTTTTGCCTAAACATGCGAATAATTGAATGAGTTGCTAGTCGATTTAATGCATCTAAATTTAACGTCAAAGGTGGATTTAGCATGCGGGTTCATTTTAGTATAATAAAACGAATAACGAAAATAAATCGACAAAAATAGAAACAAACATGTTAGTAACGGTATAATGATAATAACGGTTTGCGAAAATATAGAATGCTGCAAGATAATGTAAACATGATGCATGATTTTGGAAAATCGATAATTTTGCTAAGTCGTGTAAAAATATGGTATGATTTATACTCGACTTTAAAATTTCGATGCTCGTCATATTCGATATTTGATTATGGAATCAATATCAAATATTAGGAGCGAGTTTAGAAAAGATGTTATAAGTCGTTTTAAAATTAAACTAAAAAAATCCTTTTGTGTCGCAAATTCCAGGCAATCGCGCGACTTGTATGAACTTCGCGCGACTTGCACAGGCGCGCGACTCGCATGAGATCCGCGCGACCCGCATGACACCCGTGCGACTCGCATGATATCCGCGTGACTCGCATGATATCCGCGCGACTTGCATGGAGGGCTATATTGGCTTTTTTGATTAATTCCGTTAGATTTGATATTTGACTACGGAGTCGGTATCGCATCCTTGGAATGATGATTTTTATTGAACCGGGCAGAAATATGGTATGATTTATGCTCGATTCGGATTTGGATACTCGTCGTATCCGATATTTTATTATTGAATCGATATCGAATATTTAGAGCGAAATCTAGAAAATAAATTTGTAAGTCGTTTTAAATCAACTAAAATGAAATAAATTGTCTTCGCGTTTTATAGTGTCGGAATTAATTCTTACGAATTATGAGCACTATTTTTTAGCATCAATGACTTCGTATTAGTTAGATTCATTGACTAGTTCGTTTAGATGCGACATCCAATTATTGAATTGGTATCGAATCTAAAGATCGACTCTTTGCAAACTACTTGAATTAAAAAAAAAACTTGACTGGATTCTCTCGGCATCCCGACATCGTAATAAATCCTTGCGGATTGTGTGATGTCGGATCCGCGTCAAAGGGTTTCGACCTTAATAAAAAAAAGAATGTTTGTTTCGAAAATAGTATTTAAAATCGATGAAATATGCGATTAATGATGATGCAAACAAAAATAAAAAAACTATTATTTACGTTGACTTACTTCAACAATCAAGCGCTAGGTGTCTCGGGATAAGTGACCGGCAACGTCGGGTGAAACACCCTTGTATATTCGGATTTCCTTATCCCATCATCATTCGCACGCGACACGAATCCATAAGTATTTTAATGTTTTTATACTAGTAATTATTATCGATATTATAGACGCGACGATAAAAACAAAGAAACGAAAAAAGACGACAATGACGACGACGACGTGCGGACGACACGAGGAAAGAAAGGAGAAGAGAAAAGAACGGAATTTTGCACCCTCAACCTACATGTTTCTTGTCTCGGATGGAACTCGTTTCGTTGTGGCTTTAGCACGGGAGTTTCGAGGTTTATGAAGGTTGAGTTAGGGTGGTTTAGGATTCCTAGATTTCTAGGGTTTAGGGTAGTAATTAGGATGTAGAATTGATTAGGGTTCTCTTAGGGTTTTTTAAGTTGTGTCTAGATGTGTTAGGGTTTTTTTTGTAAAAGTGTTGAATTGTGCATGCAAGTGGGTGTTTATATAGGCAATTGCTCCCCCTCCTTGTATAGGGTTACTCGATCAAGTGCCCTGATGGATTTGATCGAGTGGCCCACCTGAAAGAGGACCGCGGGTTTGCTCTCGGAAACGGCTTTGACCGGGTTTTGACCCGGTCGTTAAAAGACAATTTTATTTCCGGTGTCGGTTTTGACCCAAATTAGTCTTATTTGATTAGAAACGACCCGATGGACCTAAAATTAAGGTTGGTTTTGTGAGATTTGTACTCTGTAAAAAGCCCAAGCCAGAAACTAATGGTTTCGAGCCCATATCCGAGCGCGTAGAAACACGTTTGCGACCGATCATCATCGGGTGATTTTTGGAAACTGCTATAGACACCTGGCGGTCAAAATGTGGGTGTCTACAGAGCCCCCACTCTGACTGAGGTTTGGACAAGGCGAAAGTCAGAGTAGCTACCAGGCCTATCGAGGATTAAGACCTGGTAGCCTTCCGATCGGGTCGCTTATAGTCCATTGGACTTGCGTGAAAGGCTCGCCAGCCATAAGTTAGAAATCATACCTGAGTAGATGATGATAACTCCGTGGGGAAATTGGACTTGTCGTATAAGTCTTGGTTGCGCCTATATATGGGCCCATCCCGTGTTATTCCGGGGAAAATACCGCCTAGGGCTTTCTGCTGGGGCGTTATGTGAGTTGTGCGGGCTTGCCTCCGAATCCTTGAGTCGTACCTGTAGTAGTTACATAAATTTCGCATGCAACACGTGGGTGAGAATATGACTCGCGCTGGGGAATAAAATTTGAATTTTTTGAATTTTTTTGACAATTAGGAATACTCGAGATGACTAATTCCCGGGCTAAGATTGGGGAATCTGAGACGAGGCCTGTGTGTCGATCCCACTAGAATTAGGAAACTTTTGTGTGAGGAAGATATGGAAAGAGAGTTGTGGGGTTAATGCTATAAATACCCCTCCCTTGTCTCAAATTTCTTCACAACTCCTCACAATTCACATCTTCTCAAAAAAGAAAGCTCTTTATTCCTTTCAAAAATTTTAACCATGGGAATCGACCGATTGACCGTGATGCTGCAAGAATGGTCTCGATGCTTTAGGGACACGGATAGGGTGGCTCTCACTCAGACGGGTATTACTCAGCTGTATCCATTCCGTCATATGCAAGTTGACCGTTATTTTCTTGATGCTTGCTTGTCCTATTGGGACGATACATATCATGCCTTTGCCTTTCCTCGAGGAGAAACTTGTCCTTTACCCGAAGAGATTGCCGCTGTGGGAGGATGGAACCCGATACTTCGCCCTGCCGTCCCGTTTTCGGTCAATGATCCAAGAAGAAAGCTACAGGAATTTTTAGGACTTTCCCACAATGAGGTATCTCGCATGATGGAGGATGGTAATATTTCTTTGATCGACTTGGCTGAGAAATTTATGAATCCTCATGATGTCCGGGTCAGACCGGTTCACAGCCGTAGGGCATTCTCTTTTTGTATGCTTCATGTTTATGATTTTGAAGGTCATATGGATTTGTTGTCATGCACGGGTAACGCTCGCCTTTTGACTGTGGTTGACTTAATGGAGACAGAGCATAGTCCAGCTTGGCTGATTACGGGAGAAATTATCCAGGGCTTGGATAACCGTAAGAGGGATTCATCGATTTGTCTGACTGGGAGTACCCGTTTATTGCAGGTATTTCGAAATTTTTTCTGATTTTTCCCGACTTTTCCGATTTTGACGATTTGATTTCTCGATTTTTCCGATTTTCTCAATTTTTTCGCCTTTTTCTTTTTTTTTTTTCTTTTCTTTTTCTTTTTCAGATTTGGTTATTTGAGAGGCTATCAGTCATAGATCCTCCCCTTGACTCGAGCAAATACCGTCATAATCAGGTGATGACGAGGAGACGGGCTATTGACTTTTCTCGCCAGATTACTCAAAAGTATTGGGACGAGGTGTTATCTTTCCATAGCGGTCCGTTGATCCGATGGGTAGTGCCATGGTGGCCCATTTATGTTTGGACGGGCTTGGACCCGAGGGACAAAGCTCCTTATCAGGTAATCTTGTCTTTCAGGCAGACATTTCATCTTTACCCGGATCGCATACTAAGGCAGTATGGTTGGACCCAAAGAATCCCAGAAGTCGAAGCAGTTGTGACGTGTGAGTGAATCTACCCAACTGACGGACGTGATGTGCGATACTTGGATGCAGAGATGGTATACCCGGCACACTTGGCCCATTCCCAAATCTCTTCATTCAATCTGGGTTTCAAATTCTTATGTGAAGTGGACCAAAGCAGATACTGCAAAAGCCCGAGCTGCTTTGAAGGTTGATGAAGCTTTCGACCTGCTACGGAGGGAACAAGTCAAAGACAATAGGGGCTTTTTTTACGAGGGCGACACTCCGGCTACTCTGGTCCGTCTCATGGCAGGTCAAAGAAAGAAGACTAGGACTCAAGGCGAAGGGTCTAGTGCTAGAGGTGCACAGGGGAAGGTGAGCCCCCAGACTGACTTGGAAAGGAGACTTGGCCCAAGACTGGCAGTGCGAGACCGACTTGGCCCGCGAGACAGACTACCTGAGCACGTGCCGGCTCGACTTGGACCGGTGACAATGGCAGAAGACCCGTTGTCGAAGAAACGGGTTCGAGCTAAGGAGGTTCCTCTCGTGATTCGGGAACGCTCGCCCCCGCCCCGGCGACCTCGGGCTCCGCGCGACCCAAAGGATAAGGGAAAGGGCAAAACGCATGACCATTAGTCTCCTTAATTTTATTATTTAAGTATTATTACTATTTTGCGGTGTGCTTTTTGTGTGATTACCGTTTTTTTTTTATGTAATTTTGGATTTCCTGAGTTTATCGGTTTTTTAAATAAAGGACATATTAGTGAATACCGTTCCCGTCTTTTCGTTATTGCAGTGGTTGTACCCTTTTGAGGGGTTGCCTACGTATCCACAATTAGCGGAATCAAACCAAACGTAGTTCAAACATATTTTTTTTTGCAATTTTCGAAATACATTAAGACTATTAGTTCGAGATGTGTGACAGTGGGACGAATAATCCTAGCTATTGACTTGCTTATAATTTTTGAAAATTTATAAAAAAAAACAAATTTTTATAAATTTCTTTTGCAAATGACATTGAGATTGGGTTTATGGAGCGCTTCAACTGGTCCAAGTTGGTTGGGTTGACAAATTCATTCCCGTCCAAGTCTGTCAGCATCGCCGCTCCTCCTGATAAGACCTTCTTGACTAAATACGGCCCAGTCCAATTAGGTTTTAATTTTCCCCTTGGGTCGACCGGTAGTAATGCACGGACCGATTTTAGAACTAGATCCCCCTCTTTGATATTTCTGGGCCTAACTCTTTTTTTGAAAGACCGTTTGATCCTCTTTTGATATATTTGGATATTGTTGAGGGCCCGGGACCGTCGTTCGTCTAAGAGTACTAACGAGTCATATCGGGCTTGTACCCAATCTGCTTCCGGCACTTGGCTCTCAAGTAGGATCCTGAGAGATGTCACTTCTAGCTCGACCGGTTGGACCGCCTCCATTCCATATGTCAAATAGTATGGAGTTGCTCCGGTTGCGGTACAAACTGACGTCCTCCAAAGGGCAAAAGGTATTTTATCGGGCCAGTCCCGGTAATTCTCAGCCATCTTTTTAAGTATGGTGACAATCGTTTTATTGGCTGCCTCTACCGCTCCATTTGTTTGGGGACGGTACGGTGAAGATGTATGCCTTTGGATTTTGTATTTTGCTAGCAACGCAGCGGTTTCGGCTTGGAAATGGGTCTCGTGATCACTGATGAACTCGTGCGGGATCCCGTATCGGCATATGATCTTGTTTTGGATGAACTTGGCAACATGCTTGGCATTCAAGATCCAGTATGACTCGGCTTCGACCCATTTGGTGAAATAGTTGATGGCCACCAAAATGAAGCAATGATCACCCGTCCCGGAAGGGTTGACCTTTCCGATTATGTTGATACCCCATGTTGAAAATGGCCATGGTGATGTCATGGTATATAATAGGGAAGATGACATATGTTGTACATTAGCAAAAATCTGACAATTATGACAGTGTTTGACATATAATTGGCACTCCGTTTCCATGGTGTTCTAGTAATACCCGCGTCTCATGATTTTTCGAGCTAGCATATGGGCGTTCATATGTGGACCATTTTCACCATCGTGTACCTCGGACATAACCTTTTCGGCCTGCACTTTGTCGATACACAGGAGGAAAGCCCCTTGCACCGTCTTCTTGTATAACTGTCCGTCGTCCGTACGAACAAATTGGGTTGCCAATCTTCGCAGGGCATTCTTGGCCCGATTTTCAGTTCCCGGGGGATACTCTCCCGATGTCAAGTAAGTTAGGACAGCCTGATACCAAGGTTCGGGCTCGATTATCTCGATATCCTGGATGACGTAGATATAGGCCGGTTCGGACCGTCTTTCAACGCAGATTGGCATGCTAGTTAGATGTTCTGGTATATTTAGTAAGGATGCCAATTTGGAAAGTGCATCTGCAAATTGATTCTCCTCTCGGAGTAGATAGATATATTCCACCTTTTGGAATTGTTTTTCGAGAACCCTTACTCGCGCTTGGTAAGCCACGAGATTGGCGTTCCGAGTTTTCTATTTTTGGAGAGCTTGATTGATGACTAAAAATGAGTCACCGTGGACCCAGAGGTTTGTTACTCCTAAATCAGCGGCGACTTGCAACCCATGAATGCATGCTTCATACTCGGCTGCGTTGTTAGTCACATCGAAGTCTAATTTAATGGATAACGGTGTATGTTCCTATTTTGGTGATATTAATAGAATGCCGACCCCAAATCCTTGGAAGTTGGATGCCCCATCAAAATACAAATCCCATGTCTCGGTGTCGGTATGGAATATGTCTTCATCTGGAAAAGCCCAAGTATCGGTGTGCCCTTCTTCAGATAGCGGGCTATCAGCAAGGAATTCTGCTACTGCCCGGCCTTTGATGGCTTTTAACGGTACGAACTTGAGGTCGAACTCTGCTAACATTAAAGTCCATCTAGACATCCTACCGTTGAGGATGAGCTTCTCGAACAGGTACTTGATAGGATCCATCTTGGATAATACATGTACCTCGTGACTGAGCATGTAATGTCGGAGCTTTTTAGTGGCCCAGACCAAAGCTAGGCACGTTTTCTCGAGCATTGTATATTTGCATTCATATTCCAGGAACTTTTTTACTGATGTAGTAAATGGCTCGTTCTTCTTAATCGACTGTCTGGGCCAGCATAGCCCCCATGGTTGTCCCGGTCGTTGTTAGGTATAACGACAAAGGCAAACCAGGTTGAGGTGACATTAATACTGGCGGTGTAGACAGAATCTCCTTGATTTTATCGAAAGCCGCTTGACAATTATCGTCCCATAGTACCCGTTCTCCGATCTTCAGTTTTTTGAAAATGGGCTCACATACCATGGTTAATTTTGAAATAAATCGACTAATGTATTGGACTTTCCCGAGAAACCCCCTTATTTCTTTTTCGGTTTTTGGTGGCTTCATCTCGGTGATGGCTTTGATTTTAGCTTGCGTAGTCGGGTAAAGAATTTTCTTAGGGCCGCAATGTGCCCACTTCGGTCTTTGGACTTGACGATCACGTCGTCCACATAAACCTCCACTTCTTTATGCATCATATCGTGTAGTAAAGTAGTGGCGGTTCGTTGATAAGTGGCCCCGACATTGATGAGCCCAAATGGCATAACGGTGTAACAGTAAGTATCCCAAGGTGTAATGAAGGTGGTCTTACTCATGTCTTCTTCTGCCATTTTGATCTGATTGTATCCGGCATACCCGTCCATGAATGATAGAAGGGCGTGATCGGCCGTGTTATCCACCAGTATGTCGATCTGTGGTAACGGAAAATCGTCTTTCGGACTGGCCTTATTAAGGTCCCGGAAATCTACACATACCCGCACCTTGCCGTCCTTCTTGGGTACCGACACGATGTTTGTGACCCAGTCTGGATATTCAGACACTTGTATAAAGCCCGCTTTGAATTGCTTGTCGACTTCTTCTTTGACTTTGAGAGACCATTCGGGCCTCATTCTTCGGAGTTTCTGTTTTACCGGTTTGCACCCATCTTTGATGGGTATATGGTGTTCAGCTATTTCTCGATCTATCCCCGGCATGTCCTTGTAGGACCATGCGAAGACATCCTTGAATTCTTGGAGGAGGTCGGTGAATTGTTTCTTCTCCTCGGGATCTAAGGATAGGCCCAGCTTAAGCATCTGGGGTTCTAAAGGGGTTCCCACATTGATGGACTCGGTTTCTTCAATTACCGGATCTCGGGATTCCCTTTGTTCGAGCTGCTCGATCAGATGCGGAGGCAGAGGTACCTGTTCGTCGGGTTTCTCAATGTCATTGCATATAAAATTTTTGAAATCGAAAGAATTTTGGAAATAAGACAAGTCGTAAGCGGGACGGTTTTCGTTATTATTAATAGTAAATTTTTAGAATAGCTCAAAGAGAGCGGCCATCTGCTCGTTGGTCAGTGGCGGGATAGGGAGTGCTCTCGGGACAGGCCCCGAGACTCCAGTGGATAAGGGAAGAGGGGTTACAGATTGGACTCTAGCACCAGACCCTCTAGACTTGGACTCAGACTCCGACTCTGACTCTGACTCTGACTCAGACTCGGACTCGGTATCCGGCATGTCTCCCTCGCCGGTGGTTAGTTTGTAGATCCGTCCTTGGATGTCGGTCCACTTGATGGTCTTCCTCCAGGCCCTTTTCCCGGTGTCTACACCAACTTCGAAGATCAGCTTTGTTGGGTTAAACCGGTTGCTGCGGAGGATCAGGTTGACCAGATCTTCTTTTGGAGCAGAGACGACCTTATCTTCTCCAAATAGGAGCCCCAGCACGGGCTCAGAGTTGTTTTCATCTTCCCTGGACTCGGCCTGAACAAGGGTGAATATATCATCGGGGATGAAATTGCACTCCCGAGCCGTTTTGGACTTGGGATATGTGATAGTGGGCTGGTATAGCCCCACTTGAATAGCCCCGAAAACTGGTATAACGAAGTAATCGGTTAGTTTTGGGCTATAAGGGCCCAAGTAGGTACCCTGGAGGATGTTGGTGGCCTTATGAATGCCGGCCCGGACCACGTTCTCCGGGGTTATAGCATACCCCAAACCGAACTGTGATTCACCGTCGTTTAGGACCTCGATAATCTTCCCAGCTGGAAGATATGACCATGAGGTAGCCCCCGGTAGGTAGCCCAAGTTTTGTAGCATCGTATCGATGCTAATAGTGAAGTAAGGCCTGAAGAGATATTCCTCCTCGATCATTCCCACGAAATCAAATCCTCGTGGGTCGGCCCGGCCCGTAGCGTTGCAGCTTGCCACGGTGATGGGGGTGGCCTCTAGTGTGATGATACCGTCTTGGAGAGGCATCTTGACCTTTCTATGTAAGGTAGAGGACACGGCCTTGACCGCATGGATCCAATGCCTTCCGAGTAGTAAGTTGAAGGACGAGGTGACATCAATCACCTGAAACTCCAGTTCTTTCTCGATTGGGCCCATTATGATTGTCAGTTTAACGGATCCGGCCACTGGTTTTGGGCTTCCGTCGAAGGCATGGATAGTTTGAGCCGTAGGGAGGTAGTCGGCCTCGGTAATGCCGAGGGCTTTAGCGGTCCTTAGAGGAAGGACATTTACAGCGGACCCGTCGTCAATTAGGGTCATTGGGAGGTACTTCCCTCGGCAAATGATCGTGATGTATAGAGCCAAGTTATGATTGGGCCCGAACGGTGGAAGATCGGACTCAGAGAAGGTGATGAGCGGGCCTTCTTCTTTGGATTTGCCCTTGAGATAGGGCATGATAGTGGCTACCATTTCAGCATGGGTAACCTGTGAGTCGATCTTGATCTCATCGAGAGCCTTGGTCAGTGCTTCCCGATGTGCTTGTGAACTAACCAAAAGTTGCCATATGGTTAGATCAGCTCGAACCCTCTTCAATTGTTGGACCAAAGCCGTGTCGTTGCTTGGTTCATCGAGGGTAGGCTCCGTCCCGGCAGGTTCAGTGACGGTTGTTGGGGTGGGACGCCCTGTGGTGGCGAGGTGGTTGGTGGCTAAGGCTATGGACTTAGCTTTTCGGACCTCTTCACTAGTGATGGGGACAACTTGCCCTTTAGCTAGGTAAACATCTTCCTCATCATTGAACCATATCCCGTTAATTTGTGGGATAAAGGGGGAAATGAGGTGTGAGCACTTGATTACCTCTTCAGTGGATATAGCATGAGCACTGAACGAGTTTTCTTTGTTGCTCGGCTTGTCCCCGGGCAACGGTATTTTCCCGCTTTCAATCAGGTCTTGGATCAGATGCTTCAATTTCCAGCACTTCTCAATGTCGTGCTCATTACCTCGATGATATTGGCAATAGGCTTGGACATTGTAGCTCTTGGACCTTATCTCCACTGGAACTTCGGGAGTTGGGCCTATTGGTTGAATCAGGTCCTTTGAAGATAGTCTCTGTAAGGCGTAGGTATAGGTAGTCCCTATATCTGTGAATACCCGAGTTGGAGTATTCTTTTTGGATGAGGTATCCAGTAGATTAACCTCATCGAAGATGCTGCGGGTTGCAGCTGCAGGTGTGGGCTTGCTCACGGATGAAATGGCCCCTTGATATCCCTTGGTAGAGGCCTTAGTCAGGCTCTTTAACCTTAAATCATCCTCGATCCTTGTGCCCATTTCAGTAAGGGTGGCAAAGTTGGGAATGACAGCATACCGGAGATGGACCCGGTAGGAAGGGAGGAGGTTCTTGACAAAGGCCTCCACTAAAAATTTCTCGCTGGGCTTATCGACTAGCTTCACGCTCTCGGCCCTCCACCTTTGCAGGTATTAGTGAACCCTTCTTTGGGCTCTTGGGCCATCACCTCCAGAGTACGCATTGTAGTCTCGATCTCGGTATTATCAGCGTAATTTCGAGCAAATTTGGTTGCCACATCATCCCAAGTCTTATATTTCTTGGAATCGAGCCTGTAGTACCAGGCTTTGGGGTGCTTTTCGAGGGAGGAAGCGAACAAATGTTTGAACATGGTGGACTTCACCCCCTTGACAGTCATAAATTCTTTGAAAGCCCGGATGTGGTGGACCGGGTCTTCAGTACCCTCAAACATCAATATTCCCGTGAGGTTGAGGTTGGCAGGCAGCTCGTCATTTAGAGGCGAGTAGGAACGGGCATTTTCAGTGTGGATCGAGTTGCTGGTTGACAAGTGGACCTGCTCTTCAAGCTTGCGAACAACGCTGATTAGTTCAGCTATGGGCCCAGTGGGCTCGGATCCAACAGGAGGAGTCCCTTTCTCCACGACATTCAAACGGGTGGCAAGAGCCGTTTGGTCAGTCTGGATAGCAGTCAGTTGGGTTTCAATCTTGGCCAGTGCGACGGTTAGTTGATCCAAAGTGGTCTGCATTTTCTGGCGTTTGGTTTTGGGTGGCCTGTCTGTAAGAACACCGCGTAATCAGAGACTAGCCCAAATCCTGGAATAGAAAGTACATCCCGAGCAGGACTGAAAAGGGAAAAGACTCGGAAAAGACACCTAGACAGGTGACTTGTGAAAGGTGAGCTTCCCTTAGGATTCGGTTATGTGGACCGGGTCCTGTTCGAAGGAAAACCCACGTGAGACATCCCCAGACTTTGGACTCGAATGTGTAGACGGGCCCTCCCTTTTAGGAGTATGTCCTACGTAGGTGGGCCTTGCCTTAGTCAAATAAGGCGGACTGGGATAGGGAAGAAACTCGTGATGTAAGATCGACAAAGTTTCGACGCTAAAGACTTCGACGACTTATGACACAACCCGACACTGCTAAATACGGGAAGCCCTAGTAAGAGGAAGGTTGTGAAAAGGATTTTTGGAAAATCCAAGAAAACTCGGGAAGGGCTCAATTTTTTCCGAAAATCATAAAGTGTATCGGACCACAAATTTGAAAGTTCGAAAATATTTTCGAGTTTTGAAATGGGTAGAATACCGGCTAGAAATAGGCCATTTTGAGTAAAATCATAAGTCCTAAATTCGGTATATGTCCCGGGTTTTGAAATTGGATATCTTGAAAAAGATGTATTTTTGAAAAATTGACGGTTTTTGAAAAATGACCTTAGAAACCAAGTAGCACATAGTCATGCAAGCATGATAACGAGGCCATGTATGCTTTATTTTAAGTTTCGGTCGGTCTAAAAATGGTCTATACCAGTGCACATAGTCTAGACGTGAATCGGGACGGACTCTCTAAGTCGAGTTGAGCTTAGAACATGCCGTGAAACCCATATGAATCGACTATGGACACCTTTGACATATTTATATTGGAGTACATCACGGTATAGTGGGACGTCGGTCGCGAGTACCGGCCCGGGAAAATATGGGGTTATGCATGAACCGTAAAACTAAAACGCGTAATGTACTAGTCAAGCGATTTCTATTCGAGTCTCACCCTGAGGATGCCGATGGTAAGTCACGCATCACTTAATCCCCAGCGGAGTCGCCAAATTGTGGACAAGAAATAGGTCCACCTCGACGCGGCCACGCGCGGGTTTGGGGAGGCGAATGAATCTCCATATGAGATGGGTCGAATTGAAATTTAAATCGAAGTGGAGTCACCACCGAACTTTGTGGGAGTTCGGGCCCGTTCGAACCCACTCTATATCTTAGTGGGCCATGCACAAAGTATGGCCCATTCGGATGTCAGAGTTTATTGGGTTCGTCACTTAGCATTTGATACCGATACCGATATTATCGGATACCGTGTATTGAATGACTCTCGTGTGCCAATGGATTCGGACATCCGGAAACCATGGTTCTGAGTAAGGGGTGAGAGTACGTGTTGGGAAGTTCACAAAGAACACCCAACCCCGCCCGCACATTAGCGGCCTCTACTAAGATATCGTTTGACTATCGAATACGCGTGTTAGTAGAACGATAAAAAATGATATGCAAACAGTGTTTTGCCTAAACATGCGAATAATTGAATAGGTTGCTAGTCGATTTAATGCATCTAAATTTAACGTCAAAGGTGGATTTAGCATGCGGGTTCATTTTAGTATAATAAAACGAATAACGAAAATAAATCGACAAAAATAGAAACAAACATGTTAGTAACGGTATAATGATAATAACGGTTTGCAAAAATATAGAATGCTGCAAGATAATGTAAACATGATGCATGATTTTGGAAAATCGATAATTTTGCTAAGTCGTGTAAAAATATGGTATGATTTATACTCGACTTTAAAAGTTCGATGCTCGTCATATTCGATATTTGATTATGGAATCAATATCAAATATTAGGAGCGAGTTTAGAAATGATGTTATAAGTCGTTTTAAAATTAAACTAAAAAAATCCTTTTGTGTCGCAAATTCCAGGCAATTGCGCGGCTTGTATGAACTTCGCGCGACTTGCACAGGTGCGCGACTCGCATGAGATATGCGATTAATGATGATGCAAACAAAAATAAGAAAACTATTGTTTACGTTGACTTACTTCAACAATCAAGCGCTAGGGGTGTCGGGATAAGTGACCGGCAACGTCGGGTGAAACACCCTTTTATATTCGGATTTCCTTATCCCATCATCATTCGCACGCGACACGAATCCATAAGTATTTTAATGTTTTTATACTAGTAATTATTATCGATATTATAGACGCGACGATAAAAATAAAGAAACGAAAAAAGACGACAATGACGACGACGACGTGCGGACGACACGAGGAAAGAAAGGAGAAGAGAAAAGAACGGAATTTTGCAACCTCAACCTACATGTTTCTTGTTTCGGATGGAACTCGTTTCGTTGTGGCTTTAGCACGGGAGTTTCGAGGTTTATGAAGGTTGAGTTATGGTGGTTTAGGGTCCCTAGATTGTTAGGGTTTAGGGTAGTAATTAGGATGTAGAATTGATTAGGGTTCTCTTAAGGTTTTTTAAGTTGTGTCTAGATGTGTTAGGGTTTTTTTGTAAAAGTGTTGAATTGTGCATGTAAGAGGGTGTTTATATAGGCAATTGCTCCCCCTCCTTGTCTAGGGTTACTCGATCAAGTGCCCTGATGGACTTGATCGACTGGCCCACCTGAAAGAGGACCGCGGATTTGCTCTCGGAAACGGCTTTGACCGGGTTTTGACTCGGTCGCTAAAAGACGGTTTTATTTCCGGTGTCGGTTTTGACCCAAATTAGTCTTATTTGATTAGAAACGACCCGCTGGGCCTGAAATTGAGGTTGATTTTGTGAAATTTGTACTCCGTAAAAAGCCTAAGCCAGAAACTAATGGTTTCGAGCCCATATCCGAGCGCGTAGAAACACGTTTGCGTCCGATCATCATCGGGTGATTTTTGGAAAATGCTATAGACACCTGGTGGTCAAAATGTGGGTGTCTACACCAATCGATCGACAAAGAAAGAGACCGAAAGAGGCGGAGGATCACCGGGTGAAGTTTCACCCGATGAGTCACCACCGGGCGAAGTTTCGCCCGACGACATTTTCTACTTCCCCGAAGATTTTCATGGACACTCACCACTGGGCGAAATTTCGTCCGATGGAGAAAAAAAAGCCAAAATCGCAAATTGAGAAAAAAGTCTCACCGGGTGAAATTTCACCCGGTGGGATCAGCTCGTCATCCGCAGGGTGAAGTTTCACCCCATGAAGATGCATAAGGTGAAGGTCTAGCTTAAAGAGGAAGAATTGGATTATGGGCTTTAAGATTGTGTGACCCATTAAGGATTAGTATATATATAGTAAACCTCGGGTTTTATTTCATTCTTGTGCCTTAAGTGAGCCTCTTTAGGGTAGAGTAGTGTAGTGGATCTTCTTAGTAGTAGTAGTAGTAGCAGTAGTAGTAAGCCTCCATAGTAAAAACTCTATAGATTTAGTAAAACTTATTAGTTATAGATTAATTCTACTCAACATTCCACAATCAAGTTCTTAAATTAGTTGAAGATTTGTGTTTTTATGTTGAAGATTGAAAATTTTTGCAAGGATTGGTGACATGTTCTTGTATTATCTCTTCCAAGATTCAATTTTTATGATAATTTTCATCTTCCTCCTTTAGTTTTCTCCATAATTGGTAGTCTCTTTCCTCTCCCTTTCTCCATTAATTAGTTTATGTTTTTCTCTCTCCTTTGTTTGTTTCTCCATAGTTTGTGTGATAGTTTATTTTCCTCCTTAGTGTTATTTGTTAGATCGTAGTTTCCTTATCGCTTTGTTACCATCTAGTTATTATACATGCTTTAGTTAAATCTATCCTTTATTAATGTTTTGTTGTTCTCCATTATGAGTAGTGAATAGATTTCTTGTTGGGGAATTTAGGGATGAGGATTTGGATTATTTGAATTGAGGGATGTTGGTGGGTTGCTTGCTTATTGATTTATCAAGTTTTAGGTTTTTGTGTCTTTGTTGACCTAGACTGCAGCTAGATTGACCTTGACTCACTCTTATCAATATGGGGAAACTCGGGGTAGGAGTTGCCTTAATTTGAGACTTACCCTTTTTCGCCGCGAAAGTGGGTTTTTAGGTGGGTTGGGTGAAGAAACCGAAAAGTGGCATTCTCCCTTATCAACGTTGTGACTAAAACCCGATTCCGAGATTCTTAGACCCCAATTTCCGAATCCCGACTCTCCCCAACGCCTTTCCCATTATTGTTTCTAGCTTTAGCTGTCTAACTTGCTAGCATTAGTTCAACTCTTCTCGTCCCAAAACCCCCATCTCAATCCCAATCGCAACTAAACATTAGACTTGACCGATAGCACTTAACCGCCTCCCTGTGGTTTGACCTCGACTTGTCGCTACTACACAGTAGTGAGTTGGAACTAAAAGTATTGTTTGCATGTGCGTCAGCGACAGCGCGCATCACTATTCTTTGGTATCAATTTGCTCAAAAATATGGATGGTACTCATCCATGTCCTGCAGCCAAAATCGAAACACAGGAGAAAGAAGCCAAAGTCTTCGTCGACAATTCGGCATATGGAACATGGATGCGTCAAGATACCCTAATCAGTGCTCTCCGTGGCACAATTTCGTCCGAAATCATCGGGCATCTTGGCTCGTGCAAGTCATCCCCTAACATATGATCGTCACTCAAGTCGACATATGCCAACCCCTCTTGGGGCCACATACTCCAAATCAAGGACATGCTCAACTCGATTGCCAAGAACAATCTTTCTACCATCGAATACATCAATGCAATTCGGTCATGTGTGGACGAGTTAGCTCATCTCGGAAAGGCCATGGATAATGAAGATATCGTTGCAAGGACCCTCAACGGACTCGACTATTCTGTCTATTCCTCTCTTGTTGAAGCAATTAAGCATCGGGACGATCCCAGGCCATCTCGATTGATGCTCTTCACGAGCACCTTCTCCAATTTGACCTCTCTTTAAAATACACCACCAAAACCAACCCCAACCTTCCTGCCTCAGTTTCATTACCACCCAAAAATCAACCAAGCCTACTACCCAACTCACCCCTTTTTCTGGTTTGCTACCCACACCCGCTGAATCCCTTGACACCAGTTCTTCCCCCACCTTTAAAAGGAAGTGCCAATGGTGTCATACACTTGGCCACTATCTCAAAATCTGCCATGTCTTTAAGAACTTGTGGACGTCCGTCCGCACCGCCCGGCGCCCCGCGCGCGCCCACACGGGACCGACCCAGTTTTCAACGTGTGGCGGCGGCCACCCACGCGGCCCCTCCCTTCCGGGGGCTGGTCTGATCTCGCATACGGGGTGAAGTGTCGGACCTCGATTTGGATGACGATCCGGACTTGTACTAGATGGGTGGAACACCCGTGTTTCCGTTTGGGAATCGATCGAGTCGTGGTTGTACATGTTTAAAGGCCGTTTTGTTTGGTAAGGCGATCTTTTAGTGAAATGAAGTTGTTGCGGATTTGTGGAGTCGCCACCGAGTCAATTATGGGGACTCGTAAACCGTTCAAGTCAACTTTGATCCCTTGCCGGCTCAAAGTTGAGTGGCACGGGACCTAAAGATAAAGACTTGTACCCTTAAGCACTCCATGCCTGGAATGACTCTCATTGCCAATTGTTTCGGACATCCGGAAACCGTCGATTCTGAGTAAGGGGTGAGGGTACGTATTGGGAAGCCAACATCCGATAGATGTCAACATCCAATCCCGCCCGCACTATAGCAGCCTCTACTAATCAATCGGTGGGCTGATATCCTAGTTCTTTTGTTGCGGTGGAAGTACTGTAACATCCGTTGTTTTAACCCTATTCCTTTTGCTACATCGGTTTTTTAAGGACAAGTAAGTATTGTCGTCAAAGTAGTTGTGTTTACATTCTTTGCATGCGAATTCACGTGACAGGCAGGCCATGAAAAGATCCACGTAGGAGACTAGAGAGAACTAGTATTATACGTATTAGCAAATCAGTTTTAACGCGATAATAAGGATATTAGTCATTCTCGTGATATACCTTACCTGGTATTCTGCTTAAGATGCGTCGGTTCGATATTAATAGAGATGCATCGAACCTAATAAGGCGAGCACCTGGACTAATATGGAACCCGACCATCGCTTTATTTAGTTTTAGTTGTTTTACGTTTTTGAATTCTGTGTTAGGTGATTTAGCATGCGATTATAAGGTCTTAAAAGCAATAAATCATACGAAAAACTGTAAATGCGAATGTAAGTGAATAATGTAGTGAGGAGTTGCACCCTCGGAGTATACACTAAACGGGACACGATGCATAGATAGTTTGAGAACGGATCTCGGAATTACTCGGGTCTATTTAGTGTATTTTAGTGTTTGTGGTTGAAGTTGGGACGTTACGTATCTTAGTATGTGTAGTGGACCTAGTGTCCATGCCTAGTATAGCCGTAGTGCATAATAATAGAAAGTGCGAGAATGGAAAGTTTTGTTTAGATGACAACCTAGTGACGACTCGATCAACAGGCGGATCCTCCTAGGTTGAACAGTGACTCCGGCAGAGCTCCGTTACCGTTTGACCTTCCCGCGGCTATTCCGGCAGAGTTTCGTTACTAAGGACTAGTTCTGCGGCTAATCCGGCAGAACTCTGTTACTAGTTTTGAGCTAGTTGATTACAGGCACCTCGGTATCGAGTGGAGTGCTCGAAGGTGAGGAGTAGCGTCGATGTCGCTTTTTTTATCGGAACTACGATCGAGTGGATCATTTGCCTCGGGTGTCGGAGTGCGAGCCCTTAGCGAGAGAAAAGAGAGGGAAGAACGAGTTGTGTAGAAGTAGGCACGAACTCGTGATTGTGTGTCGACTGAATGAGGTGAGAGGGTGTATTTATAGGTGTTTTCGGTCCTCGTCACCCATATGGACGCCCGGGGTCATTCGGTTTGGTCTTTAGGCGCCTGGTGTGGGGCAGTTCAGTCTTCAGACGTGTGAGCTGGAGCAGTCGAAGTTTTGAAGATCCGATATCAAAACTTTCCAAAACGGAGAAGATGCATATCCTAGGTTATCTTGGAGGTTAAGGCTTCTCTATAACCTTAGCATGTCGAGTGCCGGGTGGGCTTGGGCGCGCGTCCCGAGGTTCGCTCGGCCCGACGTGTTGACTCGGGTTTGACTTTTCATATTTCGGGACCGATTCGGGGCTCCGGTGTCGGAATTGACTATAATTAGTGTCGACGCGACCGTAATGACACGACTTAGCCTGCCTTGATGTTAATTTAATCTTTCCGAGTAATTATTTGATCCGTTCTATAGAAAAACTATCTAAAATACTGTGAACCCGCGTCGCGTTGCAGTCCTATCGTCATTGGGTGTTTGTTGGGCACTTCTGCAGTCACCAGGTCCAAATATGGGTGTCTACAGAAGCCCCCACTTTGACTGAGGCTTGGACAAGGCGAAATTCGAAGTATAGCCGCCCAGGTCAACCAAAGATTACGACCTGGTGGCTGTCCGGTCGGGTCGTTTTAAGTCCATTAGACTGTGCGTTAAGGCTCGCCAGCCAACTTTTAGAAGTCATACCTGACGTCTTCGCTTGCGGTTGCTTGCTTGGGCCCGGGTCGTTGCTTGTTATCTTGTTCTTGATTCTTTGTGCGCGCGCGCTTTGTCTTCTTCGATTTATTTAAGGTTTTGTTTAATTTTAAGCGCTTTTATGTGTTAGGTGTAAATGTATTTGCTTTTACTTGGGATGCTTATGAACCCTTGGTGACATAAAACGTTCGAGGGCGTTAGTCTCCGCTCGAGCAATCGTCTTTGGGATGCTTGTGACCCCTAGGACAAGGTAAAATGATATAAAACTATTCGAGGGCGTCAGTCTCCATTCGAATTAAAGTTGCTGTGGAGGTATAAGACTCCTTCGAGGGCGTTAGTCTCCTCTCGAATTAAAATTGATGTGGAGGTATAAGACTCCAATGCCTCTCGGATAACCAAGACCCGTTAGCCAAAAATGCTGTGCCTCCGGGATAACTCTGACCCTCGGGCAAAAATGTTGTGCCTCCGGGATAACTCTGACCCTCGGGCCAAATGCGGTTTGTTTATGCTTGCTTTGGTAGTTTCAGTTTTTTGACATGGGCCTTTTGCATGATTCTTTATTGGTGTCTTAATTCTAGTTAGATATCCTTGGCGGATGGTTGTATTGATTTCGATTTTGCTTTAGGTATTCCTTGGGGGACGTGAATTGAATGTTTAGGGACTCGTTTCAGGTTGATTTGATTATTCTGAGTGCTACCAGGGACTCACTTAAAACTGAATTAAATTAAACTAAATTAAATTGACATGATTTGAAATTGGATTGAGTGCTACCAGGGACTCATCCAAAATCGGAATTTTAAGCGCTACCAGGGGCTCAATGAATTGACTTGACATAACTTGAATTGGATTGAGTGCTACCAGGGACTCATCCAAAATCGGGTTTTGAGTTAAATTGACTGCTACTAGGGACTCGTTTAAGATTGTTTTGAGCGCTACAAGGGGCTCGTTCAAAATAGTTTTGAGCGCTACAAGGGGCTCGTTCAAAATTGTTTTGATTCTGAGTGCTACCAGGGACTCGTCCAAAATTGGTTTTGAGCGCTGCAAGGGGCTCGTTTAAATTAAATTGAGTGCTACTAAGGACTCGTTTAAAACTATTTTTGATTAAATTGAGTGCTACTAGGGACTTGTTTAAAATTGTTTTGATTGAATTGATTGCTACTAGGGACTCGTTTAAAATAGTTTTGATTGAATTGAGTGCTACTAGGGACTCGTTTAAAATTGTTTTGAGCGCTACAAGGGGCTCTTTTAAAGCAGTTTTGAGCGCTACAAGGACTCGTTTAAAATGGTTTTTGATTCGGAGTGCTATCAGGGACTCATTGATTTTGAATTGACTTGAATTGCTTTTAGAATGCTTTGGGATTCAATTAAGTTTGCAGGTTTAAAATTTACTTGGGATTCGTTAGGTTCGTGGGTCTTGAATTTGTTTTTCGAATGCTTCAGGATTCGTTCGAATTTGCTTTGTTCAGATCTTTTTATTTTTAATGGTCCAGGATCTAAGTAAATTTGCTTTGGTCAGATTCATTGCTTGGGTTGTTATGTTCTTTGGTATGAGTGGCCTTGTTAGCTAGTGGTTCTCGTGTTCGTTTATTGCTGGGGGTCGATCTCGACTAGAGGAGGTTTTAAGGATTGCTTTATGAGTTTGAATTTACTTCTAATTCCCTAAATTGGTACCTAAGACGGTGCGGGCTCGTACGGTTAGGTTTCCGGCGGGGATTGAATGGAGGTTGGCTCAGGCTAAGAGCACGATGAGTAACTACTCGTCGGAGAACGTGCTGGTGAACCAGCTGCGCATCGAGGATGCAAGTTTCCTTCTTACGGCTTGTTTTTACTTAGTAGCCCCCAGGATTAAGGTTGTTCAAATGTTGGTTTTGGTTTTATCGTTTGTTTTGTCCTATGGTTTAATGTTTGCTTTCATTTTGAACGGTTCGCTTTTCTTTTAGTTACCCGATTCGGCTGATGTGATAGCCATAGGCGCAGTCTCTAGGGGTCCTCCCCGGTTTGTGAACTCGATTTAACTTTTTAGTATTTGAGTTGTTTTAGTTTAGTCTTTGCGTTTTTGTTTTGTGAAATGCTTACCTAAATTGACAAGTAATCACTTCATGGTTATTTTATTCGTGATTTCATCGTAGTTTAGTAAAATGCGTTGGGGTTGCATGAGAGTACGAAAGCAGTTTTTCGGATTTTTGAAATGCGTTAGTTTGAGCCGGGAGTTGGATCAGATAGTACGTCGATTAAAACATTTTGACTCGAGACGGACGAAATGTAAGAGGTCAACGTGCTATGACCGAGTGCACTGTAATGCAAATGTAGTTGTTTCGACATTCATAATGAGGCCGAAGCCGAAATCTAGGCCACCTTTGAAAAAGAGTTAGACCACTTTTTTGTATATTCAAGACAATGCCGTACTGGGCTTACAGACACGACTTGACAACAACCGTTAAAGGCTACGACATGCCCAGGTGGGTTAGCTTATCCCCCTAAAGAAAAAAAAATGAAAAGACATCTAAGTCGGGTGGATCCGATGGACGAAATGTAACGTCCGTGTGGACCTGACACTCTTGCGTGGGCATTTCGGCTGTTGGAAAGGGATTTAGCGACTTCAGGAGGTCGTTCCTGACGTCTGTGGTTCTCGGATGTGAGTGAAAGGTTAAGGATCGTGGAGATGACCGTATTACAAAATAAGGAAACTATGTGGGCTAATGTCGCTAAGCGCGCGACCGAAGACGGCGTTACCGATCCTAGTGTTCGTCAGTTCATCTACACGGTTCGAGACCGACAAGACCCATATTGAAAATGTGAGTGAGGAGGGGAACTGAGATTGGCTGGGCTTGCTTTTGGCTAGGGAGGTGGAAGCTTGCGTTAGGAGGGTCAATGGTGAGAGACTCAAGCAAGCACACCCGAATGACGAGGGAAAGGAAAAGTTGGACCGGTGGAGCCCATCCGTTTAGTACTATGTTGTATTAATTGATATTATGTGGCGTATTAGTACTAGTTTTTTTGTAGGGTTTTGCTTGACACGTTGTCATTTTTCGGGGTAGCCGAATTTCGGATGCTCGATGTAAAGGGCCTCGACAAAGGCTTGATTTAACTGATTTTTTTTTTTAATTAATGAGAAGCACATTTTTTTGTGGTGGCTCGCAACTTGATTCTTCATTTTGCCCGGAGCGCCCTTTCGGGTTTATACTCCGTCCTCGGCTCATCTTTTTTGCTCTCTTTTTTTTCTTTCTTTTTTTATGTTTTTTTTGTGTTTTTTTACGACGGCTCGCAACTCGTTTCTTCATTTTGCCCGGAGTGCCCTTCCGGGTTTTCACTCCGTCCTCGGCTCGTCGGTTGTGCTTCGTTATTTTAAAATCACTCATTGACCGGGTCATGGGGAGAGTCTCGGTTTGTACATGAATCGATTAATCGATTTTGTTTGTTCGGTCGTTTGGTTGTACCCGGGGACGTGCTGCCTATATATCCGTGTTTGGATGGAATCAAACCATGTTCATAGTTCTTTTTAGATGTGAGTGATTTTGCTTTAGACTCGTTATGCCAATTATCGATGTGAGATGTTTAGAGTGTATTCACATGGGTTTTCACCCTAGCTAAAATTAATGTGAAATTGTCGGATGTGACTTGAAAGTGACAATTACCGAGATACCGCGTTTGGGTTAGGGCGACTGGCTTGGATGGTTTTGGAATGTGGAGCTAGGTAGTGAGTGGCTCTGATGAACTAAGATCTGGAGCTTGATTTTTGTGGAGTTAAGGCTATGGGGTTACGGTTTCGTAATGTGGTAGGAAAGGGGAAGCTGAGTAAAAATGACTCAGACTTCAATCGGGTGGGTTGTAAATTACGTGGGATCTGATTTCCATGTCTGGCCCTAACGGTTGGGATTATCCTATTGAACTTGAATCCTCAAAATTCCGGACTGTCTCCTAACAAGTGTCTCGGGAAGGTCATAAGGGTTGTAACGTAGGGAGGCTAGTATTTGGGTGCTAGCTAACTGACCTGTTCATTGTTCTTTTTCCCTCTTTTTTTTTTTGCTTTTTGTTCGGACTTTGCACTTAAAGTCGAATTGGATGATTGGGGGTTTCATTTGACCGTTGATTTTGGTCTTGATCATTGAATTGGGCCGGTTTAATTTGGCCTTGGTTTCATTCTTTCTTTGGCTTCTTTTGGCCATTTCAGACCCTTATTCTTTTTTCTTTTTTTGTCAGACTAGCACCTATGGTAGGAATTGGTCGGTCTTTATTTGAGGGATATTTATTGTAGGAAATGGGTTTGCCTTCCATCTTTGATCACAAGCTAAAAGACTATCTAGGTTTGTCATAGGATTCGGGGATGCTCGTTCTAAAGGATAGTTTGTGGCTTTCTACACCGGGCATGGAATAGGTAAAAAAAAGGAACACGGGATCTCGGTTCTTGTAATTCCTCGTTGTTTCGAGGTATGTTTGATTGTTATTAATAAATGGCATAGCACCGAGTTGTAAGCGAGAAAGTGCATTATTAAATCAAGCGATTGTCAAGGCGCATTATAAAGGAAGAAAAGTTTATTTCTTTTTATTGATAGTAATAAGCGGGCTACGTGCATGAGACATTGTTTTTAGGGAGGTGGAGGACAGGTCCTCTCGTACCTCTTGACTTGATGCGAAAAATAAAAAGACATTTATTACATTATTAGGTCTAGGCCCTAAGACAAACTAGACTTTGACTCGGACACAGATTTTACTCGTCTTGGCGGGTGCTTGCGGGTTGTCGGGATCTTCCTTAATATTCAGGACATTCTCCTCTATAGGGTCGAGGTGGGAACAATCGATGGTGTCGTCAAAGATAGCATGGACACTAAATGGGTTTGTGGTATTGTTTGGTTTCTCGGGTGGAGGGAGAAGAATCGTCCCGTTTTCGATCATGTCTTGTATGACATGTTTGAGTCGAAAGCAAGATTTGGTATCATGGCCATTGCCACGGTGGTAATGGCAATACTTATTGGCATCCCACGACTTTCCTTTTCTAGCCGCGGACGGTTCTGGGGTAGGGCCTATGGGTTCGAGCTTCCCTTGCTCGGTTAACCTTTTTAGAGCATCGGCGTATGTGATGCCTAGTTTGGAGAATGTTCTAGGGGTAAAGTTTGTTTTTCCCCGGGTGGTTGGTTTGACTAGGTGTACTTCTTCGGTTTTGTTATTCCCGGATGACCCATGAGAGCGGGTTCCTGTGGATGTAGTTGGACCCTGATAACCTTTCCCCATTATTTTGGAGAATACTCCCTTCCTCATATCGTCTTCTAGGCGTATGCCTAAGGTGGATAGCTCCTTGAAGCTGTGGATAATTTGGTACCTAAGGTGAGAGGCATAAGCGGGTCTAAGGTTGTCGACGAATTTTTCTACTATAGTAGCTTCGTCCGGACGGTTTACTAGCTGGGTGCTAACCTTTCTCCACCTAGTCAGAAATTCGAAGAAGCCTTCCTTCTCGTTCTGGGAAAGGACCTCGACGCTTCAGATGGTAACTTGTGTTTCGGAATTATCTGCGTATTGTTTTGCGAATTCTATGGAGATGTCATCCCAGGTGGATATGTTTTTAGGGTCAAGGGAATAAAACCAGCATCGTGGGGTGTCGTCTAAAGATGATGGGAATATCCTAGCGAATAGGCTGGGTTTGACCCCCTTAATGGCCACGTAATCCTTAAAGGCACGGATATGGTTGAGGGGGTCCTCAGTTCCTTTGAACTTCGGTATGTCGGCTAAGGAAAAGTTTTCTGGTAGCTGGTCGTTCACCATTTCAAACTTTCGACGATTTTCGAGATGGGCATTGTTGCCTTGGTTTAGGCGCATTTGGTTTTCAAGGAATTCTATGCGACTCATGGCAGACTGTAGGATGTGGTCTTGAGGTGGTGTGACGGGGTCATTAGGGGTGACTCCGGCAGGAGTACCGCCTAGCGGCATGGAGGTTAAAAAGACCTCGTTGAGGATCCGGTTATGGTGTTCATCAGAGGCCTTATCTTCCAAGTGGCCTAGGCGGGAATCGATGCTGTTTACGGATGCGTTCATGGTAATGATGGTGGCCTGTAGGTCTCGGATCATGTTGGCTAGGGTTCCTACGGTGTTATCCCTGGATTGTTCAGCGTTGTTCCCACTATGGTTACTCATGTCCACGCTTGAATCTCCTGACATGACCGCGGAATGGGTGGTATTAATGAGAATGGATCTACCAGACGACTTAGGGACTCGAGGAATGCTCGTGACTGAGCGACACGGAAATGAGACCCTTGACTCGCGTGCGTGCGCGGTCACTGGGTTAGAGACTCGGGTGCTTTAGACTCTTGGTGTATTCGGCGGAACGCCTTATGGATCTTAGGTCTCTGTGACGAGACGATTTGACATAAACCTCGGAGGCGAGGTTTAAAGAGGACTTCTCGGAATGAGACGACCTAAAATGTAAGAACTCGAGTAGAGATGATCCTAGTAACTAACACAGACAGTTAATCACATGGTTGTACGACGTAAGAAGTTGATCGCGATCCCGGCTCAGGATCAGAGGACTTTTAATTTTTTTTTCGAAAATGACCAATATTTGCAGAGGAAAGTTTTTGAAAATGGATGATCAGGGTGACGATGGTGTGGTGACATCGTTCGTGACGTGAAAATGTGTCGCTATACGTGTGCGTCAGGAGTCCGACGATAGCGAAAGTGTAAATGTTTTTTTTAAAGGAGCGCATTTTTTTAGGGGAACCGGTTTTTTTGAAAATAATTACGTGATGCTTCTATCGAAACTACTATTAATTAGCTAGTTCAATACTCGCGGGGTGCGTGATGCTCGTGGTAGAGCGCGAAGTCTGATGACAGTCTCCTTAGAGGTGTGACTAAATCCTTAGTGAGGGATTTAGGTGGTGAATAGTGTTTCTTATAAACCTTCGCTCTTTGAAAAAAAAACTTTTAAAAATTAGTGACCCACGTTCGTCGGCTGTACTAACTGACATTAGACGGTGGGGGTGTGTATTGTAAAAAGTGTTTTGAAGGTGTAACCGCTTTTTGAGTTTCTTGACTTCATTAATTGAAGCTTCGGTTGTGTTAACGGTATGTGTGTAAAAAGTTTTTTTTTGAAATAAAATGTGACCGCGTGGTGGCCTTAACCCCATCAATTGGGAGTTTCGGTTGCATTAACGGTAATTATTGTTGTTAATAGGTTTTAATTTGGCCAAGGTGATGGCACTAAAAGCCCCCTTTTTTTGAAATCAGTGAGTGTGAATTTTGCCATGGTAACGACATCTAAAAATGTTTTTCCCTTTTTGGAAATTATGACTTAACCAGAGTATCGGTGTTTCGATTTGGAGAGATGAGACATTTTTCGAAAACGGAATTGGGTGCAGTTGAATATGTTGGCGTGGTTGAATCCAGATTTTTAGTGCTTTATTTGGGTTGTATTGTTCAAACACGCTACACATAACTAGAAATGCGTACACTCATGCAGAATGCAGACACGGGTAGGTTAGGGTAAGCTACCGCCCACGAATAGTCTTCCCTTAGGCATTGACAATTATCTGGGGAGATGAATGTCATACCGTTCGTTCGGAACTATCCGCTTATTAACCTGCGGGTTACGCGTTAGGCGGCCGGAGCGTCAACCAAGAATCTCTCTGCGTGTCCCTAAAGATCTTACCGCGAAGAGGTCGATTGGTCCTGATATCGGTTAGGGTGGGCTTTTAAGGGCCAAAACTTGTAGTGACCACAACTAGGAACTAAGAAATGAGCTTCACCGACCTCGTTCAAGTTACACCACCGCTGGAAACTTGTTTTCAAATCCCCAGCGGAGCCGCCAAACTGTGGACGTCCGTCCGCACCGCCCAGCGCCCCGCGCACGCCCACGCGGGACCGACCCGGTTTTCAACGTGTGGCGGCGGCCACCCACGCAGCCCCCTCCCTTCCGGGGGCCGGTTCGATCTCGCATACGGGGCGAAGTGTCGGACCTCGATTTAGATGACGATCCGGACTTCTACTAGACAGGTGGAACACCCGTGTTTCCGTTTGGGAATCGATCGAGTCGTGGTTGTAAATGTTTAAAGGCCGTTTTGTTTGGTAAGTCGACCTTTTAGTGAACTGAAGTTGTTACCGATTTGTGGAGTCGCCACCGAGTCAATTATGGGGACTCGGAAACCGTTCAAGTCAACTTTGATCCCTTGTCGGCTCAAAGTTGAGTGGCACGGGACCTAAAGATAAAGACTTGTACCCTTAAGCACTCCATGCCTGGAATGACTCTCATTGCCAATGGTTTCGGACATCCGGAAACCGTCGATTCTGAGTAAGGGGTGAGGTTACGTATTGGGAAGACAACATCCGATAGATGTCAACACCCAATCCCGCCCGCACTATAGCGGCCTCTACTAATCAATCGGTGGACTGATATCCTAGTTCTTTTGTTGCGGTCGAAGTACTGTAACATCCGTTGTTTTAACCCTATTCCTTTTGCTACGTCGGTTGTTTAAGAACAAGTAAGTATTGTCGTCAAAGTAGTTGTGTTTACATTCTTTGCATGCGATTTCACGTGACAGGCAGGCCATGAAAAGATGCACGTGGGAGAGTAGAGAGTACTAGTATTATACGTATTAGCAAATCAGTTTTAACGCGATAATACGGATATTAGTCATTCTCGTGATATACCTTACCTGGTATTCTGCTTAAGATGCGTCGGTTCGGTATTAATAGAGATGCGTCGAACCTAATAAGGCGAGCACCTTGACTAATATGGAACCCGACCATCGCTTTGTTTAGTTTTAGTTGTTTTACGTTTTTGAATTCCGTGTTAGGTGATTTAGCATGCGATTATAAGGTCATAAAAGCAATAAATCATACGAAAAACTGTAAATGCGAATGTAAGTGAATAATGTAGTGAGGAGTTGCACCCTCGGAGTATACACTAAACGGGACACGATGCATAGATAGTTTGAGAACGGATCTCGGAATTAATCGGGTCTATTTAGTGTATTTTAGTGTTTGTGGTTGAAGTTGGGACGTTACGTATCTTAGTATGTGTAGTGGACCTAGTGTCCATGCCTAGTATAGCCGTAGTGCATAATAATAGAAAGTGCGAGAATGGAAAGTTTTGTTTAGATGACAACCTAGTGACGACTCGATCAACAGGCGGATCCTCCTAGCTTGACCAGTGACTTCGGCAGAGCTCCGTTACCGTTTGACCTTCCCGCGGCTATTCCGGCAGAGCTTTGTTACTAAGGACTAGTTCTGTGGCTAATCCGGCATAACTCTGTTACTAGTTTTGAGCTGGTCGATCACAGGCACCTCGGTATCGAGTGAAGTGCTCGAAGATGAGAAGTAGCGTCGATGTCGCTTTTTTTATCGAAACTACGATCGAGTGGATCATTTGCCTCGGGTGTCGGAGTGCGAGCCCTTAGCGAGAGAAAAGAGAGGGAAGAACGAGTTGTGTAGAAGTAGGCACGAACTCGTGATTCTGTGTCGAATGAATGAGGTGAGGGGGGGTATTTATAGGTGTTTTCGGTCCTCGTCACCCATATGAACGCCCAGGGTCATGCGGCTCGGTCTTTAGGCGCCTTGTGTGGGGCAGTTAAGTCTTCAGGCGCGTGAGCTGGATCCGATATCAAAACTTTCCAAAACGGAGAAGATGCATATCCTATGTTATCTTGGAGGTTAAGGCTTCTCTATAACCTTAGCATGTCGAGTGTCGGGTGGGCTTGGGCGCGCGTCCCGAGGTTCGCTCGGCCCGACGCGTTGACTCGGGGTTTGACTTTTCATATTTTGGGACCGATTCGAGGCCCCGGTGTCGGAATTGACTCTAATTAGTGTCGACGCGACCGTAATGACACTACTTAGCCTGCCTTGATGTTAATTTAATCTTTCCGAGTAATTATTTGATCCGTTCTATAGAAAAACTATCTAAAACACTGCGAACCCGCGTCGCGTTGCAGTCCTATCGTCATTGGGTGTTTGTTGGGCACTTCTGCAGCCACCAGGTCCAAATCTGGGTGTCTACAGAACCTTCACCCTAACATACTCGTCCATGCTCTCCCCCCTTCCACTATTCGTTGTACTCCACCTCGTGTCCATGTTGTTGCCCTTACCTCCACTCAATCCCTAGAGTGGCTCATTGATAGCGTTGTCTCCAACCATATAACCCACAACCTCAATAATCTTACCCTTCATGCTCCTTATGACGGGACCAATGACTTGTTGATTGGTGACGGATCTCCTCTTCATATTGCTCATATTGGTTCTTTCTTAATTCCCACTTCTTCCTCTTCTCTCACTTTTAATAATGTTTTACATGCTCCTATCTCACGTAATATACTCTCTGTGTCTCAATTTTGTCTCGATAATAACGCCATTGTCTTGTTTTCTTCTCATTCTTGTGTGCTGCTTGACCAAACGACGGGTCAGGTCCTTCTTCAAGGATGACTTAAATCCGGGCTATATGAATGGATAAAACCGAGTACCACCCCATATGTCCACTTCCCCACCACCGCGCCGTCTCTCGAATGGCATCACAAACTCAGGCATCCTTTTTCCTCCATTATTAGTTATATTTCTAAGCTTGCAAATTTACCTATTTTGTGTCTGTCTCAGTCTTGTAAAGCGTATTTGTGGACATGACATAGGTCCACCCCGACGCGGCCACGCGCGGGTTTGGGGAGGCGAATGAATCTTCATATGAGATGGGTCAAATTGAAACTTAAATCGAAGTGGAGTCGCCACCGAACTTTGTGGGAGTTCGGGCCCGTTCGAACCCACTCTATACCTTAGTGGGCCATGCACAAAGTATGGCCCATTCGGATGTCAGAGTTTATTGGGTTCGTCCCTTTGCATTTTGATACCGATACCGACATTATCGGATACCGTGTATTGAATGACTTTCGTGCGCCAATGGATTCGGATATCCGGAAACCGTGGTTCTGAGTAAGGGGTGAGGGTACGTGTTGGGAAGTTCACAAAGAACACCCAACCCCGGCCGCACTTAGCGGCCTCTACTAAGATATCGCTTGACTTTCGAATACGCACGTTAGTAATACGATGAAAAATGATATGCAAACATTGTTTTGCCTAAACATGCGAATAATTGAATGGGTTGCTAAGTCGATTTAATGCATCTAAAATTAACGTCAAAGTTGTAGTTAGCATGCGAGATTTATTTTAGTACAATAAAATAAATAACGGAAATAAACGAAGAAAATAGAAACAAACATGTTAGTAACGATGATAACGATAATAACGGTTTGTAGAATGCTATAGAATAATGTAACATGATGCATGATTTTGAAAAGTTGTATGACAGGTGATTGACTTGACACATGTTGACCGAAGTCATAAAAAAAAAGTATTATCGTGACTTGAACGTCGTTGTGGGACTCACGGTTCTGACGTGAGAAGGCCACTCGATCGAGTCATTAAAGGACTCGACCGAGTGATCCTCGGAAAAAGCTTCTGTCCCATTTTCTAGACATCACTCGATCGAGTTATTAAAGAACTCGACCGAGTGAGAAGCCACTCGATCGAGTCATTGCGAGACTCGATCGAGTGGTGGTCAAAAAAACCTTCTGTATCGGTTTTTGGGGTGCCACTCGATCGAGTGCCCCCTGTACGAACTAGGGTTCGTTTCGCAATTTGTTATGATTTCAAAATTGCTTTTAGATTTTAGAAAGTCGATGATTTTATTGAGTCGGGCAAAAATATTGTATGATTTATGCTCGATTCGGACTTCGATACTCATCGTGTCCGATATTCGATTTATTGAATCGATATCGAATATTTAGAGCGAGATTTAAAAAAATACGTTTGTAAGTCGTTTTAAATCAAACTAAAGCAAAATAAATTATCTCCGCGTTTATAGTGTCGTATTAATTCTTTCGAATTAGGTGACAACTATTTTTAGCATCAACGAATTCGCATTAGCTAGATTTGTTGACTAGATCGTTAAACACGACATTCAACTATTGAGTTGGTATCGAATCTAATAGATTGACACTTTATATTCGCTTGAACCAAAAGGACTCAACTTGATTCCCTTCGCCTCCCGACATCGTAAGTAATCCTTGCGGATTATGTGATGTCGGATCCGCATCAAAAGGTTTTGGTTTAACTCTTTTAAAAACGTGTGATTTGAAATAATTTTAGAAATAAATGTATGCGATGTTAATAATGACGATGATGGCGACGCGAATAAAAATAAAAAAACGTGACTAGCAACGCAACGAAATAAAAAATCGATTATTGATGTTGAGTTGCTTCAACAATCAAACACTCGGGGTGTCGGGATAAACGACCGTCAACTTCGGGTGCAATACCTTCGTATATTTGGATTTTCTTATCCCGTCATCCCCGTATTCGACACGAATTAGCAAGTATTTTAATATCTTATACTAGTAATATTATCGATATTAGATACGAAAGCGAAAATAAAAAAGGAGAAGAAGAGGAAGATAACGTGAGAAGAGAAGAAAAGAGAAATCGGTATTTTTGCACCCTCAACCTACATGCTTCGTATTCTCGGTATGGGCTCGTCTAGTTGTGGCTTAGGCACGGGAGTTCAAGATTATGTAGATGGAGTTATGGTGGTTTTAGGGTTTGATGTTTACTAGATGCTAGGGTTGAAGGTTTGAATGTGTAAAGTTGTGATGGGTAAAAGTTGTAGGTAAAAAAGTTGTGTAAATTGGGGTTGTGAAAAAAGTTGTGATGGGTGTTGCAAAGGAGGTGTATATATAGGAATGTCTCTCCACCCTCGTCTAGGGTTACTCGATCGAGTGCCCTGATGGACTCGATCGAGTGGTCCAGTGAAGGTGTAAAAACGGGCCTGTTGAAGGCACACTCGATCGTGTGGGCTGACACTCGATCGAGTGGATCAGACGGGCTAGATATTTCGCAGATTTTGTATTTGGATTGGATTCTTGATATTTTGTGTGGCTTTTTTGTGTCTCGGAAACGGCTTTGACCGGGGTTTGACCCGGTCGCTAAAAGTCGGTTTTATTTCCGGTGTCGGTTATGACCCAAATTAGTCTTATTTGATTGGAAACGACCCACCAGGCCTGAATTTGAGGTCAGTTTTGTGAGATTTGTACTTCGTAAAAGCCCAAGCCAAAAACTAACGGTTTCAAGCCCATATCCGAGTGCGTAGAAGCACGTTTGCGTCCGATCATCATCGAGTGTTATTTGGAAACTGCTATAGACACCTAGCAGCCAAATGTGGGTGTCTACAGAGCCCCCACTCTAACTGAGGCTTGGACAAGGCGAAAGTCAAAGTAGCTGCTAGGCCAATCGAGGATTAAGACATGGCAGACTTCCGGTCGGGTCGTTTATAGTCCATTAGACTTGCGTAAAAGGGCCCGCCAGCCATAGGATAGAAATAATACTTGAGTTTTGTCGTCGGGAGTAGCTCAGTGGGACTTGTTTTTTAAGCCCTGGGTGTACCTGTATGCGGATACACCCCGTCTTGGAGTTGCGCGGGAGCTTGCCTAAGAAGCCCTGGGTGTGTCCGTTTGCAGACACATCCCATCTCAGAACTATGCGGGAGCTTGCCTAAAAAGCCCTGGGTGTATCCGTTCGCAGACACATCCCGATTCGAAATTACGCGTGAGCTTGCCTAAAAAGCCCTGGGTGTGCCCGTTTGCAAACACATCCCGATCCAAACTTGCGCGGGAGCTTGCCTATAAAGCCCTGGGTGTGCCTGTTTGCAGACACATCTAGATCCAAACTTGCGCGGGAGCTTGCCTAAAAGCTCTGGGTGTGCCCGTTTGCAGGCACATCCCAACTCAGAATTACGCGGGAGCTTGCCTAAGAAGCCCTGGGTGTACCTATATGTAGGCATGATAAGGCTAAAGTCGTATCACCTTAATCAAAATAATCCTAACGAACAACTAACAGGTAGCTAGCAGTAAGTAAGGGTCGAATCCACAGAGAGACGGATGAAAATCGCTAATTATCTAATGATTGATTCTAAACTATTTAAATTTTGGTTTGTTGAATTGTTATCTAAACTAATGCAATAATATAAACTAAGAGGCTCTAACAATATTAAAAGGATCTAGGATTTTCCGGTTCACTATGCAATTAAATTGGGTAAAGTTAATTAATCATTCAATCAATCAATCAGAGTTATTTAGGGCAAAGACACGGCCTCTCGGATCTTATGTCAACCTTAGGATAGATTCTGACGGGCTCTCGCAACTTACCAGATTATCCTACCCACTTACTTGTAAGTCTACCCTTACCAGGCTTTCGATCTTAGGTTCGGGTTCCTAAACATTCAACTAGTTCAACGTCTCAAACTAATCAAACGATAATACAAAACAAGTAGTAAGGCAATAACATATGAATGATTAATCAAATAAGTAATTAAACTAACATCCCCAATTCAATTAACATAGATCCCCTTCAACCCTAGAAGAATAAATTAGCTACTCATGATGAAAGATGGAACAACAAAATAATTAAGCATAATAGAAATCAATATGAAAATAAGAGAATAAGAAAAAGTACCAATTACGTAGAACTGAAAGATTGACGATCTAAAAGTAGGATTACAAACTAGAAGAATTCTAATGCTAATAAAAAAAGTCTAAACTAAACTACTGAATGAGAAAAGTGTTATTAAATCTAAACTAATGAATGAGAAAGTGTAAACTAAAACTATTGAATGAGAAAGTGTAAACTAAAACTATTGAATGAGAAAGTGTTCATAAATCTAACCCTAAGGAGGGTATATATACTAATAATGATAAGGAGTGTCGTTCCTCATACTTTCCTAAAACTAATTAGGAAAGAATATCCCGTAAAATAGGAGTTGTGGTAAGTGAAGGAGTCCAAGAATAGAAATCCCGAGAAACAGCCTCAAACCGATCGGTTTGGGCCTGAACCGACCGGTTCAAGGTCGTCCCGAGCGGTTTGGGTTCATCCCGAGCGGTTCGGGTTTCTCTGCACTGCGCGACGAATTTGAAATGCTTGTTGTTTCTTCGTTACTTATCGGATTTAGACGTGTGATATATCGTTGGAAAGCTCTAGCTAAGAGAAAGAGCTTTCCAATGCCACAATAATCAGCTCAATCGGAGTTGTATAACTCAAGATATTCACGTTTGAAGTTGACCCTTGTTTTTGCGATCGTTCTTTCTTCTCGATTTGCATTTGTTTGAGCTTTCCAACTTATTTCTTTGTCGTTTCTTATTGTTTCTTCACTTCAGCTAACTTTTATTACTTCTTCCTTGTTGATTTCACGGCTCGACTCTCGTCATTGCCCAAATATAGCTCAATCGCCTTCATTTGTCTTGTTTCCTACAAAACGTAAACAAAATACCCGGCATAATAAAGAAGAATAAAAAGCTAGAAAAACGACTCCTAGGACACATAAAACGAACCAAAATAAAGTAAAAGTTGGGGTTAAATATATATACAAAATGAGTTCATCAAGGCACATCCCGTGTTTCTTTTAGGAGGAATGCCACCTTGGGCCTTCCGCTGGGGAGCTTAGTGAGTTTGCGCAGGTGCTGGGGAATAAAAAAACTTATGTTCCTTTGGGAAGCCAAGCTGGTACCTAAAATGTTAGATATACAGGCAGAAATAGCAAATATAGCAGATAGCAAGATAGCATACAGGAAATGCAGTTAGCATCTATAGACTGACTTGCACTGGGGAAAATGATTTTTTGCTTCATTTTGAAATTGAAGTCCTAAAAGCAACTAACGTGCTAGGAGATAGGTTTTCAAAATTGAAATGGGTAGAAAAGAAATTTGCAGTTTAAATAGATTGAACTTTGACCTTGTCGAAAAGGATTTTTTTAAATGGCTAAGTTTTGCAAATTTTAAAATGAGAATTAGAAGAGAGACATAGCGACAGACTCGACTCTGGACATGACTGGACCAGTTGACAGACACGACTGGACTCTCGAGGGGTTGGACCGTGACTCGGTAGGGGGGTGGGCCACCTAACAAGACTCTTAAGTTGTGCTATTCCGTAGCCTAGGCGAGTGACAACATGGTCGAACTTCAGAATGGGATAGATATGTACTCTGTAATGACAAGACTCAGTAATAGCAGTGCTGTAGACTGGTGCTCTTTTGAATTTTTGGTTTTGGGGTATATTCCCAAAGTAGGTGTTACTTCGAGTCCCTGACAGATTCTTCTCTTCGACTGAGCCGAGTACTAGGACACACTATAGAAAGGGGGCTAGATTTTGAAAGTCTTTGGATTATAAGAGTGGATGGAGAACTTCTGCCTAGGAGAAGCCCCCAGGACGACAAAGCTAGCTGTTGAGAATATGACAGTGTCGTGATAGAAATGACGGTACTTTTTGAATTTGTGTTAATGTGGGTGGTTGTGCCTCTGTTGAAAGGCTGCCTACGTATTCACGTGTAGTGAAATCAAACCAAGCCGTAGTTCAGTGATTGAAAGATATATTATGGTGCCTAGTTTAATAGGACTTTGTGTGTAACTAGTCATAGCGACGGTGTAGGCTAGGTGCATTCCCAATGATGTCTTGATCAGAGGGCTAGAATGGTTAGGATGTTGATCCTGTGACTGTGAGCGTTCTCCGGGGTAGCCCTCAGAGGTGGTGTGAACTATTTGGGCATGTTCTATGCCGACCGCAGGTTGAGTTCCCGTATTCGGGGCTGGTAACTGGTTCAGATGTTTTTGGGAATGTAGTGCTAGGTCGTAAGTGGCTTTGATGATTTGAAATCTGGAGCTCGATTTTGTGGAGATAAAGCTTCGAGGGTAAGGTATTTTAATGTGGTAGGAAAGGGAGAAGTCGAGTAAAAATGACTCAAACTTCGATCGGGGTAGGTTTGATAATGCGGGATCAGACTTCCATGTCTGGCTCTAATGGTTAGGGGTATCCTATGGAGCTTGAATCCTCAAAATTCTGGGCTGTCTCTTAGCCTAGGTCTCGAAAAGGTCTTGAGGGGAAGTCTAAGTGTGGTGTTAGCTGACCAACTTGATTTTTTCTCCCTTTTGATGGTATAATTTTGAATTGACCGTACTCCGGTTAAAGGACTTTCACTCGGGTTGACCGTTGACCACGGTCATGGGTATTTGAATTTTTTTTGGTTGGTTGACCTCTTAGCCCCGGTCATGGGTGCCTTTTTTTTGATGATGGTCTGCTTTTTTTTATTTCGGCCTTTTGCTTTTTCTTGGACTTTTGTTTTTTTGTCCAGTTTTTTTTATCATGGCCAGCTCTTTTGTTTTGGCCGTTTGCTTCTTTTTTTTGTTGGTCAGACTAACACCAAAGGTAGGGATTGGTTGATCTTATTGGATGGGCGTTTATTGTGGGAAATGGGCTTGCCTCCCGTCTTGAACCCAAACTAGGAGACTACCTAGATTATTTGTCATAGGATTCGATACCGCTCCCTAAGGGTAGTTATGTGGCTTTCTATGTCAGACATGGAATAGGTAAAGAAAAATACGGGTCTCGATTTCCTGCAGTCATTATAGATGTGCCTATAATAGTCATGCGCGTGTGCTCACAGTGTATGATGGTGTTCGTCATGTTCTCGGAAACACATAAGGAAAGTATATATGAGAAAGAATATTGAGAGATGATTTTATTGAACTTTGAAAAAGAGGACAGAATACAACTGACTCTGACTTTGAAATTGAAATAAATAGTATATCCTAGACTCGGACTTAAATCAAATCCGGACTCTCGGATGATGTTGTCATTAGTTGTCGGCTTCTAAGGACTCGAGTTGATGTCCAGTATAGCCTTTAGTAGAAGCTTCACCCAGATTTTCATTATGTCGAAGATCGTCTTCAATCCTAATGTCCATTTCGGTAAGCACCGCAAAGTTTGAAATGCCGGCATACCTAAGATGGACGCGGTAGGAAGGTGGGAGGTTGTTGATGAACGCCTCCACTAGTGTCTTCTCATTCAGCTTGTCTACCAACTTCACACTTTCGGCCCTCCACCTTTGAAGGTACTTAGTGAAACCTTCTTTGGGCTCTTGGGCCATAACCTCCAGAGTACGCATCGTAGTCTGGATCTCGGTATTATCAGCGTAATTCCGAGCGAACTTTGTTGCCACATCATCCCAAGTTTTGTACTTCTTGGAATCGAGCCTGTAGTACCAGGCTTTCGGGTGCTTCTCGAGGGAAGAAGCAAACAAGTGCTGAACATGGTGGATTTCACCCCCTTGACAGCCATGAACTTCTTGAAAGCCCGAATGTGATGGACCGGGTCTTCAGTACCCTCAAACATCGGTATGCCCGTAAGGTTGAGGTTGGCGGGTAGCTCGTCATTCAGAGGCGAATAGGAACGAGCGTTTTCCGTATGGATCGAGTTATCCGTTGACAAATGGACCTGTTCTTTGAGTTTGCGAACGGTGCTGACCAGTTCAGCTATGGGCCCAGTGGTTTCATTCCCGACCTTAGGAGTCCCTCGCTCCACGGCACTCAAACGGGTGGCAATGGCGGTTTGGTCGTTCCTGATGGCTGTCAGTTGGGCCTCCATCTTAGCCAATGAGGCGGTCAGTTGGTCCAAGGTTTCTTGCATTTTCTGGCGTCTGGTTACCGGTGGCCTGTGTGTAAGAATACCGCGTAATCAGAAAAGTTGCTTCGGAACTCAAACACACCAAGGCATAGGAAATAGCGCGGGAGGAGAAACGACTCCGGTTTGACTCGGGTTTGACTCTCCTAAGACAAATGTGTAGGGTACGATTCTCGGAGTGACCGTGACTAATTGCTCCGTCGGAGAATAGCCCCCAAGTGAGACAAAGGACTCAGATAGGACTCAGATGGTGTGACATCTAAGTGACTCAAAGGTGGGGTATGTGAGACACGTGTAAGACATGACCCTTAGAGCAACCGTGATTGATCGCCCTGCTGGAGGGTAGCCCCCAAGTGGGATCGAAAATTTTGTTAAGACATCAAGTGTTGGACGTGTGACCCTTAGACATAAGGATCACGAACCTTTTGTTGTAGGGCTATGCCTTGTAAAAGGTTGACTCGGAAAAGACACCTAGACGGGTGACTTGTGAAAGGTGGGCCTTCCTTTAGGATTCGGCTATGTGGGCCGAGTCCTGTTCGAAGGAAGGTCCATGTGAGATATTCCCCAGACTTTGGACTCGAATGTGCAAACGGGCCTTCCTTTGTAGGAGTATGTCCTACGCATATGGGTCATGCCTTAGTCAAATAAGGCGGACTGGGATAGGGAGGAAACCCTTGATGTAAGATCGACGGAATTTCGACGCTAAAGACCTTCGACGACTTATGAAAAGACCCGACACACGAATTACGGTAGGTCCAAGGACAAGAAGGGTTTTGAAAAATGATTGAATTTTGGAAATTGAGAAGATGGACCTGAAATTGGCAGTGGGCCAATAGGACTGCGTTTTTGAAAAGTTGAATATTTGGAATTTTGAAATTTGAATATCGAAAAAAAAGAATTTTCGACAATTTGAAAAATTGGAAACGAGATCCTGACGATTTGAAAATAGAAAACGGCATCTCGAAGATTTGAAATTGAAAACGGCTTCTCGAAAATTTTGAAAATCAAAAACGCCATCTCGAAAATTTGAAAATCGCGAATGGCATCTCGAAAATTTTAAAATCGAAATTGAATTTTGAAAATTCGAAAATCGAATGGTGGTCGAAAATCAAATGGTGGTCGAATATTCGAACTTTGAAATGGGCAGCATGCCGGCTAGAAAATAGGCTTGTTTTGATTCAAATCTTAAGTCTAATTTTCGGCAGCATTCCGATTTTTTTAAAATTGAATAATTTTGAAAAGATGCATTTTTGAAATGACGGTTTTTTGAAAACGACACGGAAACCAAGTATCAGGTAGTCACGCAAGCATTAAACGACAACATGTATGCTTTACACTAAGTCTCGGTCGGTCTAAATAGGGTCTATACCAGTGCACATAGCCTATCCGAGAATCGGGACGGACTTCCTAAGTCGAGTTGAGCTTAGAACATGCCGCGAAACCCATACGAATCGGCTATGGGCACCTTTGACATATCCATATTGGAGTACATCACGGTATAGTGGGACGTCGGTCGCCAGTACCGGCCCGGGAAAAAATAGGGTTATTCATGAACCGTAAAACTAAAACGCGTATTGTACTAGTCAAACGATTTCTATTCGAGTCTCACCCTGAGGATGCCGATGGTAAGTCACGCATCAGTTTATCCCCAGCGGAGTCACCAAATTGAGGACAAGACATAGGTCCACCCCGACGCGGCCACGCGTGGGTCTGGGGAGGCGAATGAATCTCCATATGAGATGGGTCGAATTGAAATTTAAATCGAAGTAGAGTCGCCACCGAACTTTTTGGGAGTTCAGGCCCGTTCGAACCCACTCTATATCTTACTGGGCCATGCACAAAGTATGGCTCATTCGGATGTCAGAATTTATCGGGTTCGTTCCTTTGCATTTTGATACCGATACCGACATTATCGGATACCGTGTATTGAATGACTCTCGTGCTCCAATGGATTCGAATATCCGGAAACCATGGTTCTGAGTAAGGGGTGAGGGTACGTGTTGGGAAGTTCACAAAGAACACCCAACCCCGGCCGCACTTAGCGGTCTCTACTAAGATATCGCTTGACTTTCGAATACGCGCGTTAGTAGTACGATGAAAAATGATATGCAAACATTGTTTTGCCTAAACATGCGAATAATTGAATGGGTTGCTAAGTCGATTTAATGCATCTAAAATTAACGTCAAAGTTGTATTTAGCATGCGAGATTTATTTTAGTACAATAAAATAAATAACGAAAATAAAACGACGAAAATTGAAACAAACATGTTAGTAACGATGATAACGATAATAACGGTTTGTAGAATGCTATAGAATAATGTAACATGATGCATGATTTTGAAAAGTTGTATGGCACATGATTGACTTGACACGTGTTGACCGAAGTCATAAAAAAAAGAATTATCGTGACTAGAACGTCGTTGTGGGAATCACGGTTCTGACGTGATAAGGCCACTCGATCGAGTCATTGAAGGACTCGACCGAGTGGTCCTCGGAAAAAGCTTTTGTCCCGTTTTCTAGACGTCACTCGATCGAGTTATTAAAGAACTCGACCGAGTGAGAAGCCACTCGATCGAGTCATTGCGAGACTCGATCGAGTAGTGGTCAAAAAAACCTTCTATATCGGTTTTTGGGGTGCCACTCGATCGAGTGGGCTAGGCACTCGATTGAGTGCCCCCTGTACGAACTAGGGTTCGTTTCGCAATTTGTTACAGATTTGGAAATTGCTTTTTGATTTTAGAAAGTCGATGATTTTATTGAGTCGGGCAAAAATATTGTATGATTTATGCTCGATTCGGACTTCGATACTCGTCGTGTCCGATATTCGATTTATTGAATCGATATCAAATATTTAGAGCGAGATTTAAAAAAATACGTTTGTAAGTCGTTTTAAATCAAACTAAAGCACAATAAATTATCTCCGCGTTTATAGTGTCGTATTAATTCTTTGGAATTAGGTGACAACTATTTTTAGCATCAACGAATTCGCATTAGCTAGATTTGTTGACTAGATCGTTAAACCCGACATCCAACTATTGAGTTGGTATCGAATCTAATAGATTGACACTTTATATTCGCTTGAACCAAAAGGACTCGACTTGATTCCCTCCGCCTCCCGACATCGTAAGTAATCCTTGCGGATTATTTGATGTCGGATCCGCATCAAAAGGTTTCGGTTTAACTCTTTTAAAAACGTGTGATTTGAAATAATTTTAGAAATAGATGTATGCGATGTTAATAATGACGATGATGGCGATGCGAATAAAAATAAAAAAACGTGACTAGCGACGCAACGAAATAAAAAATCGATTATTGATGTTGACTTGCTTCAACAATCAAACACTCGGGGCGTCGGGATAAACGACCGTCAACATCGGGTGCGATACCTTCGTATATTCGGATTTTTTTTATCCCGTCATCCCTCGTATTCGACACGAATTAGCAAGTATTTTAATGTCTTCTACTAGTAATATTATCGATATTAGATACGAAAGGAAAGATAAAAAAACGAGAAGAGGAAGATGACGTGAGAAGAGAAGAAAAGGAAGAAATCGAGATTTTTGCACCCTCAACATACATGCTTCGTATTCTCGGTATGGACTCGTCTAGTTGTGGCTTAGGCACGGGAGTTCGAGATTATGTAGATAGAGTTATGGTGGTTTTAGGGTTTGATGTTTACTAGATGCTAGGGTTGAAAGTTTGTATGTGTAAAGTTGTGATGGGTAAAAGTTGTAGGTAAAAAAGTTGTGTAAATTGGGGTTGTGAAAAAAGTTGTGATGGGTATTGTAAAGGAGGAATAAAGACCTAGGTCGTTATTTGGGGATGCCAACGATAAATGGTCGGGTTACCCGGGAGAGCTTTGAGTATATTTTGAACAAAGTGGACAAAAGACTCGCGGGGTGGAAATCCAAGTTGCTATCACTAGCTGGTCGGATCACACTTATTCAGTCAACGTTATCGGCCTTACCCATGTACTCTATGCAAACAGCCAAATTACCAAGATCGATATGCGATGATATTGACAAACGAGCTCGACGGTTTCTTTGGTGCGGGTTCAACGAGAAAAAAAGTATACACTTAGTATCGTGGGACAATGTCACTAAGGATAAATCGAATGGGGGTCTCGGTCTGAAAGGTATGAGACAGGTGAATGCGGCTTTTCTAGGTAAACTCGGATGGAGAATGCTGAATAAACCAAACTCACTTTGGGCAAGGGTTTTGCGACACAAGTATTGTCAAGGAAGGTGTGATATGGGTATGTTTGTAGCCAAAGGGAATAGTTCCAATTCTTGGAAAGGGATTTGCGAAAGCTTCGAGCTAATTAAAAAAGGAGTTAGTACCTCGATAGGAAATGGACGTACAACCTCGTTTTGGAAACAAGCGTGGGCTACTCCAACACCACTGTTAGATTATGCTCTAATTGAGGTACCAGATCATTTATTGGAGGCCAAGGTTATGAAGTTGTGGGAAGAGGATGTGGGTTGGAAATGGGACGTATTAGGGGAATTTTTCAATGACGAAATCCTGAGAACGATTGCTTCCTTTGAAGTCATTTTGGACTAGGATAAAAACGATACATTTTATTGGAGTCCAACACCTTCAGGAAGGTTTTCGCTCAAATCGGTCGTTGCCATAATTAGAGATTAAGAGTTATTGATTGAACATCTTGAGTGGAAACTTCTGTGGCGAACGATCGCACCACAACGAATGCGGGTGTTCCTTTGGCCACTACAAAAATCAAGCCGGGATTGCGTCGGACAAATCCGACGCAAATTGGAAATTGCGTCGGACTAGCCGACGCAACAGTCCGCCATTATAATTCGACGCAAATTATTTTTTTTGCATCGGCTAATCCGACGCATAAGCTTTGCGTCGGATTAGCCGACGCAACACTTGGTCTACCAACCCACCTAGTCAACACGTATTGCGTCGGATTAGCCGAGCAACGCTTAAGTTTCCGTCGACGTTGTGTCGGCTAATCCGACGTAATGAGTGTTGACTGGGACATCTGCGTCGGATTAACCGACGCAAAGTCGACAGGAAATTAAGCATTGTGTCGGCTAATCCGACGCAAGTTCGTGTAAAAATAATAGGTTTTGTTGTTTTTAGCTCCTCATATGCGCCAAAATAAACCCACCTACAATTACATGCGACTCCTACAACAAACCCCAACAGAAGCATATCCGCCACAAAAATCACCCAAAACTCCAATCAAAGCTTCCATACATATCTTCTTCACAGAACTCCACAAAACTCAACAAATCTAAACCAAGATACTGATATAGAAAATGAAAATATAATACAAAGAACGTGTGTTGGGTTTACAATTCTATCTACGAGTTAGTGACAATTCCGACGACAATTCCAACTAATCTATCTAGGAGTTAGAAATGTATACATAAATATATACTCTCCTGGTTATAGCCCCCAGTGACATCGAGGAAGATCTTCAAGGTGTTCGGTGACTGATCAGAAGCTCGTGCCTCCTCCACCGCTTTCTCAAAGTTCTCCTAAAACAGCAACAGGAAACAGTGTTAGAACTTTCAGAACAATATATACTTTCACATCGTAATTTTTGGGAGTAGTATTTTCTTGAAAAACTTTACTACTACTCACAACAATCTCCGGTCCTCGGGGGTCTATCCACTTCCCATCCTTCCCCTTCTTCGTCTTCTCCAAAAGCTGCACCGGGGTTGCGGTTGGGCCCTTCATAAAACAGTGTTAGAACTACGAGAAACATGTTTACGCAAAGTTAAAATATAGAGTCAATTAGTTTAGGGTAATCTAGGAATTTAGTAGTATTAGTAGTAGATTAGTAGTATTAGTAGTGGTAGTAGATTAGTAGTAGTAGTAGTAGAAAATTAGTAATAGTAGTAGTAGTGATAGTAGTAGCAGTATTAGTAGTAGTACTAGTATTAGTAGTAGTGAAGTAACATTAGTAATATTAGTACTATACTACTACTACTACTACTAGTACTAATATTACTAATCTTCTACTACTACTACTAATACTACTAATACTACTAATACTAATATTAGTAATCTACTACTAATACTACTAATCTACTACTAATACTAATAGTACTACTAATACTACTACTACTAACACTACTGCTAACACTACTAACACTAATCTTCTACTACTCCTACTAATCTTCTACTTCTACTAGAACTACTAATCTTCTGCTTCTACTACCACTACTAATACTCCATTATAGTAAACCAAATATCACCTACTATAATACTCCAAATATTATCCTCATATTTCCACTAATACTTCAAATATCCACTAGTACTCCAAATATCCACTAATACTCCAAACATTTCATCAAATACTCCACTACTACTCTAAATATTCATTAATACTCCATTAATACTCCTATTACTCCACCAAATAATCCACTACTACTCCAAATACTTCACTAATAAACCAAACTCTCATTAATACTCCATAACTAACTTAATTAAACATAATTAACCAACAATCTTCTTCTTCTACTACTACTACTCCTACTAATCTTCTACTTCTACTAGAACTACTAATCTTCTACTTCTACTACCACTACTAATACTCCATTATAGTAAACCAAATATCAACTAATATATTACTCCAAATATCCACGAGTACTCCAAATATCCACTGATATTCCAAACATTTCACCAAATATTCCACTACTACCTTAAATATCCGTTATTACTCCATTAATACTCCTAATACTCCATCAAATAATTCACTACTGCTCCAAATACTTCAGTAATATACTAGTACTATTACTAATACCACTAATGTACTACTACTACCAATCTACTACTACTACTAATCTACAAGTACCACTACTAATACTACTAATCTTTTCCTACCACTACTACAACTAATCTACTACTAATCTACAAGTACTGCTACTAATACTACTAATCTTCTCCTCCTACCACTACTACTACTAATACTACTACAAATCAACTAACACTACTACTACTACTATTGTACTACTAATCTAATACTACTAATTTACTTCATTCCATCATTCCACCATACTACTAATCTACTAATTTAAAACTAAATTTACTAATTTACTAACCTAATTCTTACAACATCATTCCACCACAATCTAAACAATTAACCAACAAAATCCACCAATTAACAATTCTAATAACCCAACATAAATAATCATTCTAAAATCGAACATAAATCTAACAATTGTAACTCAATTAAATCAATTAACTTAAATAAAACATAATTATGTCAATTAACATAATTATCCACAAATCAAACAATTATTATGTCAATTAACTTAATTATACACAAATCTAACAATTATTATGTCAATTAACTTAATTCTAACAACTATAACTCAAATCCAACCCAATTATCCTCAAATCTAACCCAATTAATAAAACTCAATCCATATAAACAATACAAGGGTTAAGGAAAGAACACAAACCGAAAGAAGGACGAAAATTATACCTTCGTCGGAGCTGAGCTGGGTCCGGTGGTTGTCGCCGGAAAAAGGGGGTATGAGAGGCCTAGGGTTTTGATTTAGGGGGGCGATTTAGGGCGCAGGTGAGTCGACCAAAGGTGGGTTGGTCGTCGTCTTTCGCCTTCGAAATCGCCTTTGAAGGGGGAAAGGGGTTTGTGTGTTTTACGTTGTGACTGTGAATGTTGCATCGCGTTATTTTTTTTAAGTCAATGAAATTTTGCGTCGGATTAGCCGACGCAACGGCCGTCGCAAGATTCAATTTTGCGTCGGCTAATCCGACGCAGTGCACGTGGCTGTGTTGACTGACAACGGCAACTGACACATAGATTTGACTAGTTTGCGTCGGATTAGCCGACGCAAACCCCTCATATTGTGTCGCCATTGCGTCGGCTAATCCGACGCAATGCTTTCACGTAGTGGCGCCAACGTGAAATTGGTGGCGCCAGTTCCATTGAAGCGGACACCGTCGGTTATTCCGACGCAAATCGACGCAAAATCGACAGCTGCGTCGGTTTAGAAGTCCGACGCAAATTCCACTGTTTTTAGTAGTGGGCTTACGTTACATGACAGGATAATGACGAATGAAAACCGTGCTAGAAGGGGGTTGACGGATGATCCTATATGTGGCGCTTGTAAAGAGGAGACGGAAACTTTAATCCATTTGTTACGTGATTGTAGATGCGCACGTAAAGTTTGGGCCACGATTCCAGGGCTCGATGTTGGTGTAGGACAACGTGACACCAAAGGTGCGAAGTGGGTCATCGAAAACTTACAGCAAGAGTTGAAGGCAGATATACGTGGATGGCCAACGGTGTTCGCTGTTATTGTTTGGTGGATCTGGAAGTGGCGCAACCTTCGAGTGTTTGGCCGACAGGAAGATATTCCAGCTCATCTGGGTCGGTTTTTATGGGTGCAGGTTAACCGGGTTAAGAAAGCAATGGAAGGAGCGGATCTGGCGCATGGAAGGACAAAGTTAAGAAAACAAGAAATATTCATTAGATGGCTTGCTCCTCCCGAAGAATGGATCGCTCTCAACATTGATGGGGCCTCCAAAGGCAACCCGGGACCAGCAGGAGCGGGAGGTATTTTTCGTGACAGTACTGGAAACCCTCTCCTAACCTTCTCGGAAACTTTAGGATTGGCTACGGTTACAAGGGCGGAAATAATGGCTCTCCGTAGAGGTCTCTTGTTAGCAATTGAACGGAACTTTCGTCGCATCATTATTCAAACAGACTCACAAGTAGTTACTAAGTTGTTGAAAAATACGAACACCGTGCCGTCAGCGCATTCCCACATGATTAATATCTGCAAAAGTCTAATCGAAAGGTCCAATGGCCTAGTGGAGATCACTCATATTTATCGAGAGACAAATTCTTGCGCAGATTGGTTGGCTAACTTTGGAGTTTGGCAATCGGAACGTCTTTCTACGAAGGAATCGTTGGAGATTCTTGCAGACCTGTTCAAACTCATCCAGCTGGATGTCGGTGGGGTGTCTTGGCCTCGCCTGGTGCCGTTTCCGTTGTAGTTGCTTATAGCTTTAGGTTTAGTTTTTTGTTAGTTTTTCTTATTTCGCTTTCTGTTCGTTTGTTTTTGACTATGTCGCTCCGGTTCACCAAAAAAAAGGTGTATATATAGGAATGTCTCTCCACCCTCGTCTAGGGTTACTCGATTGAGTGCCCTGATGGACTCGATCGAGTGACCCAGTGAAGGTGTAAAAACGGGCCTGTTGAAGGCCCACTCGATCGTGTGGGCTGACACTCGATCGAGTGGATCAGACGGGCTAGATATTTCGCAGATTTTGTATTTGGATTGGATTCTTGATATTTTGTGTGGCTTTTTTGTGTCTCGTAAACGGCTTTGACCGGGGTTTGACCCGGTCGCTAAAAGTCGTTTTATTTCCGGTGTCGATTTTGACCTAAATTAGTCTTATTTGATTGGAAACCGCCCACCATGCCTGAATTTGAGGTCAATTTTGTGAGATTTGTACTCCGTAAAAGCCCAAGCCAAAAACTAACGAGATTTGTACTCCGTAAAAGCCCAAGCCAAAAACTAACGGTTTCGAGCCCATATCCGAGCGCGTAGAAGCACGTTTGCGTTTGATCATCATCGGGTGTTTTTTGGAAACTGCTATAGACACCTAGCAGCCAAACGTTGGTGTCTACAGTATTGCACGCACAAGATTCATAAATTATCTTTTGCTTCTAATTCCTTATCATCAAATAAACCACTTGAACTTATTTACTCCGTTGTAAAGCTGGCAAGCTTGACCCGACCCGAAACTCGAGTAAAATTGACCCGAACTGACCCGAAAATGTAGTGACATGACCCGACCGGACCCGATGATGACCCGTAACCCGATACGACCCGCTTCAGGCCGACCCGAACCCAGACCTTACCCGACCCGTAACCCGAAATGACCCGATAAGTTATCTGATCTGACCCGACCCGACTCAACCCGAAAGCTGACCCGACCCGAAAATGACTCGACCCAAAAGCTAACCTGACGTGATCCAATGAAGATAAAAAAATTATTTTAAATTAAAATATTGTTTGTTTGTTTTTTTCTTCAGATATTCTTAACAAAACATCGTTAAAAAAACAAAAAAAACAACTTTTAAATATTAAATAAAAAATGTTCTAAAATGTACCCGCTAATTACACCTAAATCTCACCAAAGTCAACTCGCTAATTATTGATCTGACAAGGTGACAAGACTTGACCCGACCCGACCCGTCCCAAACTCGACCTGACCCATCTAATTTCAACTCTAAGACATATTTTATAAAATTCATCATTCGTAGTATTTGCGGTTTTAATTTTCAAGCACAACTAATTATTGTTACATATGGTGTCATATAAAATTACTCCGTGTCTACCAAAACTATTGAAAAACACAATGAAAATTGCAAATAATTTGTATCAGATGATATAGTCATATACTCCGTAGATAATAAACAAAAAAATTCGTGCAATAAATGATAAATAATCAAAAAAATAAACCGTATAGTGAATTGATGGTTTAAACTAGACCAGACCTAACAAAACCTAGCCTGACTCGAACATGACCCGACCCGATAAGGACCCGAACCCGATAGTGACCCGACCCAAACCCGGATGACCCGACAGCTCAACCCGAATGACCCGACTCGGAAGTGACCCGAAACCGACCCGACCTAAACCCGACACAAAAGTTGACCCGACTAACCCGACCCGTAAGCGACCCAAAACTGACCCGAACCTGATCTGACGACAGTCATAACCCGATAGTGACCCGACCCGATATGACCCGACCCGAACCCGATCTGACGACTGTAACACTCCGTCTTAACTCCTGTCACTTTTGGCCTCATATTTCATCATTTTACTAAGCTCTATTTTAATTTTTGAGTTTAATAATTTTTATTTTTAATTTCAAAGATTTAAATCCTTTTAAATCCATTTATTTGGTTTCTTCGTAAACTAATTAATTTTTCCGCAAGGAATTCTATTTCTCTTCGAATTGACATTTTTTTTAAGCTTGGATTTAAGTTATTCCTTTTCCTAAAAATGTTTGAATACGTTTCTATAATATTTTCAACTAGTAAATATTTTTATTTACAAAAATTAGTTGTTAATGATTTTTAATACGAAGCTTCGCGAATAATTATTTTCTTACGCGAGGTTTACTCGAATTACTTTGAAATGCCTTTAACTATTTTCCGATTATACTTTTTATCAAATTATAAAAATTTTGAGACCATTTACTCACATTTTGGACCAACTAAGCCCTTGGTCACAAGTTTTATTACGTTTTATTTAAACGTTGCATTTTATCACGTTAAAACGTAAACATAAGATAAATTATTTTCATTCATTGTAGCATTAGTATCAAGACTTTTCATACTCCTTCATCAACCCTTTTGGCCAGCCACTTTATGTGTAAATCACATAGTTTTCATCAACAAATTTATTCTCATTTATATTTTGAAAAAAAAAAACCATCCATTTCCATACTACATCTTATTCATTCATCAAGTAAAAAAAATCTATCATCACCTTCTCTTGGCCGTGGCACTTTCTCTCCATCCTAGGATTATTTTGCTTCAATTCTAGTCTTAATCGACTCAAATTCATCGTCAAATAATCCTCTTTCCGTTCTCTTCGTTAAGGTATTAATCCACGTTGTTTTCGATCAATTTTTACCTTGATTTTTATTAGTTTTCTCATGGTATTTTTCTGCCATGATTTCCATGTTTGGTAGGATTTTTGGACGATCCTGAAGCCGACGAATATATTATCGACTCAGACTTGGAGTAGAGGTAACGTCGATGTTACTCGGTATTTCAAGATTTTAATTGAGTATTTGCATGTATATTTTTATATTTTATTTTGGCAATATATGTATGTCACGGATTCTCAAAAAAAATTTAAAGTTGAAAATTTGCATGTTTCGATATTTTTATCGCTTTTACGAGATTAACGATTAAATTGTTATATTAATTTGTAAAATCGTAATAATCGGCCTAAACATGTAATATATGTTTATATTCTGGAAAAATGTTGTTTTTGATGATTTTTAGTAATTTAGTATTTTTCTGATATTTTTGATATCGATTATTGAATTATTACCGTTTTCGGACAAAAACGATTAAAAACCGATTTTTAGTTCTAGTACTTAAACATTTTATTTTAATCTGATTTTTGACGTGGTGAAACTTTCTGGTGAAATAGAATTTTCTGAATTTTTTCATAATTTTTATTAATTGTTAAGTGGATGAATTAATTAATCACTTTAAATCATCGTTTATCGTTAAAACCGTGTTTGTCGTTTAAATTCTCGATTTCTGGTCCTATGATTAAATCTGGAAAAAATGTGATTCTGATGATTTCATATTAAAATGTAATTTTATGATTTTTAGTGACTTAATAAATGTTCGGAACGATAAGTTTTATTAATGGAATCGTTAATTGTGAAAACGGGTTTTAAAGACGGTTTTGACGGGATTTATTAAATCTGGAATTTTTGGAAATCTGGAAAAATGGTAGATTCTAGAAAATCATGATTTTTAGGTTTAATAATAATTTTTGGATATTAATACTTAAATCATTTTGTAATTACTGTTTTTATTAATCGTTATTGTCGAGATTGGACGATTAACGAGAAAACGCTTTAAAAACCGAGTTTTAGGATTCTGGAAAATTTTTTTTTCTGGACAGAATGTCCATAAATATATTTTAACTATTTTACGTAATTTTTGTACTATTTATTATAGTCTTTAATTAATAAATATTGATTTTCGGACAAATTGTGATTTATCGTTAAAATGCTTCGTCTTACCTAAAAGAATTATTTTTCCAGCAATTTTGAAAGTATTTAAATCTGAAACTTTAAGTGTTAAATCATCTCTTAACATACTCTAAACATATTTGTTGGTTTAATTAAATAAAGACGTTCAAATATTTAATTTGATGTTTGCCGTAAAATCCTATTTATAATTTTATTTGTCGAAACTAATAATAATTAGGAAATTTGAGTTTTATAAATTTTGGAAACGCCCTAATTAGTAGTAATAAAATGTTTAAGACATTTTTAATCATTTTATAACGCTTATACGATATTTTAATAATTTCATAAAATTAAATGTTCACTTTGGTAATTAATATCGTTAAGGCCGAAAGTATTAGTTTATAAATCTATTATGTTTACTAAAAATGTGATGTTCGTATAAACTAATATTTTTGCTATTTTGATATGGTGCTATTTTTGGTAAAGTTTTTAAAAATAGAAGTTTCCTAAAATAGAAAGTTTTCTCTTTTGGGAAGTGATTCCTTTTTCTTTTGTTCTCTTATTATTTATAATGATTATATCTTTTGAAAATCGATAATGACTTGTTTTGGAGTTATGGAATAAGAATAAGTGTGGGGTTAGAGTAATACAGTCTAGGATGTACTGTTTTGCCATCAACTATAAGGCTGGTGTATTCATTTGGGATGCATTGGTTGTTGAACTGGATACATTTGGTGTCCAGGAGTATATGTGCATTGTGCCCTTAAGCTAGATATCGCATCGTGTTAGTCACCGTCAGTTGAACTGGATACATTTGGTATCCAGGAGGGGTGTATATTACTTAAGCTAGGACCTCGCATGATAAGTCGACGTCCTATTATGGTTGAGTTGCCTAGTTAGAGACCTTGGATCTTCGCTGCGTGTGAAGTTGGTGTCTGAGTTCTCGAAGCTAGTTTTTAGTATATCCCTAGTGAAAGTCTGGCCTTGTGCACACTAACCGAATATCCATAACGCCATTTTGAATATTTTTATTGTTATCGATATAATTTGATTTGCAGGTTGGCAAATATTTTTATGTTTCTTCGGAAATCCTTTTTATTAATTTGTTTTACGCTAAAGCCTATTTTAATATGCTGTTTTACTGTTTTCCATTTTTACTATTTTTCCTATATTAGTAATTACTGTTTTAAAATCCTGTTATACGGCTGGGAGAACGTTGACGTTGCTCCCCACTGATTGTGGCTGTTATGTTTTAACATGGCAGGTATACGTGTTTGTTTTCCGGTGGGTGTGGGCTAGCGAGCAGTCTTGGATCCTGCTTGATCTTTTTAACAATTATGTCTTAAGGATTGTTCAACCTCTTTGTGGATTGTTTTAAATTTTAGCCATTTTTATGTAAGGCATACGTTTGACTTTACCAATTTAATTTACTAAGACATAGTTACAGCGTGTTATAATCCCGACTCTACAGTGTTTCCGCCACTGTATCGCGTTAGAATTTCTAGGGGATTACAGTTGGTATCAGAGCATCACTGCTCCCGACGCTTACACACCTGAAATTAGGGAAAAATACCAGTAAATTATTTAAACAGTAAATAAAGATATTATTAGAAATGGGTAGAAACAGATAAGGACTTAACTGTTAAGATTATCTGTTCCTGAACTCGATGATTAGCATTGATTTTATATTGTTATTTGTGAACTTCAAGATGGCCGGAAGAGGTAACCGAAACAACAACAACAACAACAACAACCATGATCAAGGAGGTATCGAAGCTCTGGCTGACACGCTACGCAACATAGCGCAGGCCATGAACGAGATGAACAACCGGAACCAACAGAGACCCTTTAGCTTCTCTCACGCAGCTGAAGGAATGGCTAAAAGCAGATTGGACTATTATGATGGCTCTGTGGATCCCGAAGTCATGAACCGTTGGTTTCGAGTGATGGAAAGACAGTTTGGAATTCACTCCGCCCCCGAGAATCAGAAGGTGGGCCTAGCTGTGCTGTACCTGTCAGATGATGCAGACAGATGGTGGAGCCAGGTTGGCCCGACTGCACTTCAGACTCCAGGATTCAACTGGACTCAGTTCAAGACTCTCTTAGAGCAGAGATTTTATCCCGAGGAGCTGAGGCGTCAGAGGATGACTGAATTCAACACTCTAAGCCAGAATACCATGTCGGTGGAAGCTTACACCACTCGGTTCCACTTTCTGGCGAATTAGGCTGGAGATTTGTTACCCAATGAGAATTCCCGAGCTTTCTTCTACCGAGGAGGACTTCGAGCCGATATCACTCTCAACATGCCCCGGAGTCTCTCAACTGTTAATGAGCTCTATAATGTTGCGCTTTACGCAGAGTCTTCAATCGAGCGGGTGAAATCTATGAATCCATCATCTGGTTATAAACGACCTTTCTCCCACTCTGAGAATAACCTAACCTCTTCTTCGAAGAAATTCCATTCTTCAGGAGGTCCGAAACACTTCCCTTGTTTTTTTCCCTTGCTTTTCCAACCTCTATCTTTTATGGCGTTGAAATCCATCGTTGTTTATTTGTTGCAGATAATGATTACAAGAAGTCCAACTCCACGCCGTTGTTCGCAAACAAGAAGAAGAACATTTGTTACAAATGCAACAAGGACTACCACGCGGGAAATAACTGTGACGGTACTCCTTTCACATGCTTCACTTGTGGAGAACCTGGTCATCGCTCCTACAATTGTCCGAAGAAGACTGCTGCCACTACTGCCACAGTCGCCGGTGCTGTTGCTACAACTAAGCGCAAGGGTCGTATCTTTATGATGAGCAGAGCCGATGCTGAAGCACACCCGGAGATCGTCACGGGTATGTTTTCAAACATCAATCTTTTTTTTTCTTCTCGTGCCTTCTTCCCACCTGTTGTAGGTGCATCCTACCCCGCTAATCTTATTCGTTTTAACTCCTTTGGTTCAGCTACCTCCCATCCCTTGGACCACCCTTTGTTTTATTTAAAAACTCCCGCTTTGATTTATTGTTTACCCTTGTTCTATTTATTCGTCAACCATATTTTTTTTATTTTTTTTTTAACCCCCAATTTTTATAAGAAGTCTGACTAGTTTAAAAACTTTGAACTACCGTAAAATTTGAACATTTGAGTTATAATTTCATATTGCGAAACCCCATGTTTTGTAAAAAGTTTGACTATCTTAAACTTTTGAATATCGTGAAATTTATCATTTTTGAATTTTAATTTAAATACTTTTTACTCCATTTTTTTGTTTTATCTTTGGTTGATGTTTATATTAAATTTTGTTTCCAAATACCTTAATAATTTATTTATTTTTAAAGTATTCCAAATTGGTTCAAATTTTGATTTTTCAGGCGATCGGAATTTTATGAAGACTTTCATATTTCCAAATACTTCAATTTCTAAAAGATTATTATGTAAAACATTTTAACATTTTAACATTGTTGAAATTATTTTGAATGTTCGGGTTTGATAACATTTTTGAAAACTTTCACAATTACTTTGATAACATTTTCGAAACCTTAACATTTTGAAATTAGTTTTCGTTTTATTGTCGGTGAACTTTGGAATCTGTTATTCAAAATGTTTGATGAGTGCTTCGATTTTTTTTTTTACCAACTACAAAATTTGATTTCTCAAAACTAAATTTTGTTTCGTCATAAAACCGAAATATTGTCGAATTTCTTAATCAAATTACCTTACTTTGTTTTGAAAGTGTTTCGGCTACCTTATTTTCTTCGACTTTGTTTACAAATGTTATTTAACGTTGTTATTTTACCAAATAACTTTACTTTACGATTTCATTAATCGAAAGATTTTAAACTTCGGGTTGGTTAGCCCAATTCTTCTTGGAATAAATATTTGCCTTCGATTTCGTATCACTTTGAAAGTTGTAAAATTTTCATTTAATTTTTTTTTTTTTTTTAATGCGAAATTTGTATCCTCATCTTTTCGAGTAAGATGATCTCGATTTCTTTTCTGCTTATTCTTAGTTTCGAGGACGAAACTTTCTTTTAGTGGGGAGGATTGTAACACCCGCTATTTTTCCTAAGCGTTTTTATTTTTTTTTTCCGTTAGGACTCCGTCTTAACTCCTGTCACTTTTGGCCTCATATTTCATCATTTTACTAAGCTCTATTTTAATTTTTGAGTTTAATAATTTTTATTTTTAATTTCAAAGATTTAAATCCTTTTAAATCCATTTATTTGTTTTCTTCGTAAACTAATTAATTTTTCCGCAAGGAATTCTATTTCTCTTCGAATTGACATTTTTTTTAAGCTTGGATTTAAGTTATTCCTTTTCCTAAAAATGTTTGAATACGTTTCTGTAATATTTTCAACTAGTAAATATTTTTATTTACAAAAATTAGTTGTTAATGATTTTTATTACGAAGCTTCGCGAATAATTATTTTCTTACGCGAGGTTTACTCGAATTACTTTGAAATGCCTTTAACTATTTTCCGATTATACTTTTTATCAAATTATAAAAATTTTGAGACCATTTACTCACATTTTGGACCAACTAAGCCCTTGGTCACAAGTTTTATTACGTTTTATTTAAACGTTGCATTTTATCACGTTAAAACGTAAACATAAGATAAATTATTTTCATTCATTGTAGCATTAGTATCAAGACTTTTCATACTCCTTCATCAACCCTTTTGGCCAGCCACTTTATGTGTAAATCACATAGTTTTCATCAACAAATTTATTCTCATTTATATTTTGAAAAAAAAAACCATCCATTTCCATACTACATCTTATTCATTCATCAAGTAAAAAAAATCTATCATCACCTTCTCTTGGCCGTGGCACTTTCTCTCCATCCTAGGATTATTTTGCTTCAATTCTAGTCTTAATCGACTCAAATTCATCGTCAAATAATCCTCTTTCCGTTCTCTTCGTTAAGGTATTAATCCACGTCGTTTTCGATCAATTTTTACCTTGATTTTTATTAGTTTTCTCATGGTATTTTTCTGCCATGATTTCCATGTTTGGTAGGATTTTTGGACGATCCCGAAGCCGACGAATATATTATCGACTCAGACTTGGAGTAGAGGTAACGTCGATGTTACTCGGTATTTCAAGATTTTAATTGAGTATTTGCATGTATATTTTTATATTTTATTTTGGCAATATATGTATGTCACGGATTCTCAAAAAAAATTTAAAGTTGAAAATTTGCATGTTTCGATATTTTTATCGCTTTTACGAGATTAACGATTAAATTGTTATATTAATTTGTAAAATCGTAATAATCGGCCTAAACATGTAATATGTTTATATTCTGGAAAAATGTTGTTTTTGATGATTTTTAGTAATTTAGTATTTTTCTGATATTTTTGATATCGATTATTGAATTATTACCGTTTTCGGACAAAAACGATTAAAAACCGATTTTTAGTTCTAGTACTTAAACATTTTATTTTAATCTGATTTTTGACGTGGTGAAACTTTCTGGTGAAATAGAATTTTCTGAATTTTTTCATAATTTTTATTAATTGTTAAGTGGATGAATTAATTAATCACTTTAAATCATCGTTTATCGTTAAAACCGTGTTTGTCGTTTAAATTCTCGATTTCTGGTCCTATGATTAAATCTGGAAAAAATGTGATTCTGATGATTTCATATTAAAATGTAATTTTATGATTTTTAGTGACTTAATAAATGTTCGGAACGATAATTTTTATTAATGGAATCGTTAATTGTGAAAACGGGTTTTAAAGACGGTTTTGACGGGATTTATTAAATCTGGAATTTTTGGAAATCTGGAAAAATGGTAGATTCTAGAAAATCATGATTTTTAGGTTTAATAATAATTTTTGGATATTAATACTTAAATCATTTTGTAATTACTGTTTTTATTAATCATTATTGTCGAGATTGGACGATTAACGAGAAAACGCTTTAAAAACCGAGTTTTAGGATTCTGGAAAATTTTCTTTTCTGGACAGAATGTCCATAAATATATTTTAACTATTTTACGTAATTTTTGTACTATTTATTATAGTCTTTAATTAATAAATATTGATTTTCGGACAAATTGTGATTTATCGTTAAAATGCTTCGTCTTACCTAAAAGAATTATTTTTCCAGCAATTTTGAAAGTATTTAAATCTGAAACTTTAAGTGTTAAATCATCCCTTAACATACTCTAAACATATTTGTTGGTTTAATTAAATAAAGACGTTCAAATATTTAATTTGATGTTTGCCGTAAAATCCTATTTATAATTTTATTTGACGAAACTAATAATAATTAGGAAATTTGAGTTTTATAAATTTTGGAAACGCCCTAATTAGTAGTAATAAAATGTTTAAGACATTTTTAATCATTTTATAACGCTTATACGATATTTTAATAATTTCATAAAATTAAATGTTCACTTTGGTAATTAATATCGTTAAGGCCGAAAGTATTAGTTTATAAATCTATTATGTTTACTAAAAATGTGATGTTCGTATAAACTAATATTTTTGCTATTTTGATATGGTGCTATTTTAGGTAAAGTTTTTAAAAATAGAAGTTTCCTAAAATAGAAAGTTTCCTCTTTTGGGAAGTGATTCCTTTTTCTTTTGTTCTCTTATTATTTATAATGATTATATCTTTTGAAAATCGATAATGGCTTGTTTTGGAGTTATGGAATAAGGATAAGTGTGGGGTTAGAGTAATACAGTCTAGGATGTACTGTTTTGCCATCAACTATAAGGCTGGTGTATCCATTTGGGATGCATTGGTTGTTGAACTGGATACATTTGGTGTCCAGGAGTATATGTGCATTGTGCCCTTAAGCTAGATATCGCATCGTGTTAGTCGCCGTCAGTTGAACTGGATACATTTGGTATCCAGGAGGGGTGTATATTACTTAAGCTAGGACCTCGCATGATAAGTCGACGTCCTATTATGGTTGAGTTGCCTAGTTAGAGACCTTGGATCTTCGCTGCGTGTGAAGTTGGTGTCTGAGTTCTCGAAGCTAGTTTTTAGTATATCCCTAGTGAAAGTCTGGCCTTGTGCACACTAACCGAATATCCATAACGCCATTTTGAATATTTTTATTGTTATCGATATAATTTGATTTGCAGGTTGGCAAATATTTTTATGTTTCTTCGGAAATCCTTTTTATTAATTTGTTTTACGCTAAAACCTATTTTAATATGTTGTTTTACTGTTTTCCATTTTTACTATTTTTCCTATATTAATAATTACTGTTTTAAAATCCTGTTATACGGCTGGGAGAACGTTGACGTTGCTCCCCACTGATTGTGGCTGTTATGTTTTAACATGGCAGGTATACGTGTTTGTTTTCCGGTGGGTGTGGGCTAGCGAGCAGTCTTGGATCCTGCTTGATCTTTTTAACAATTATGTCTTAAGGATTGTTTAACCTCTTTGTGGATTGTTTTAAATTTTAGCCATTTTTATGTAAGGCATACGTTTGACTTTACCAATTTAATTTACTAAGACATAGTTACAGCGTGTTATAATCCCGACTCTACAGTGTTTCCGCCACTGTATCGCGTTAGAATTTCTAGGGGATTACAACGACAGTCATAACCCGATAGTGACCCGACCCAAACCCGACCCGCCTGCCTGATTGCCACCTCTACTCCGATGTTTTGACCTCTCCTCTCTTTTCTATTGACGGTTGTAAGTATTATGTCGTGTTTGTCAATCACTACACACGATACACTTGGATTTATCCTCTTAAATGGAAATCCGACACATCTAGTATTTTTACTCACTTCCGCGCTCTTGCCTAAAAATATTTTAACCTACCAATTATTCAAGTCTTCTCCGACAATGGTGGGGAATATCTCAAACTCACCCCCACAATTACATCTCACGGGATTACACATCTCACGTCTCCCTCACACACACCGGAGCACAATGGCCTAGCAGAGCGGCGTCATCGTCATATTGTCGAAACGGGCCTTGCTCTTCTTACTCAGGCCCATATTCCCACTATTTACTGGTCTTATGCTTTTGTCACTGCGGTTTATTTAATAAATCGTATGCCAACCCCAACCCTTAAGAATACATCACCCTTCACTCGTCTATTTGGCAAGGACCCAAATTATAGCAAGCTTCGGAGCTTTGGGTGTCTCTGCTACCCTTGGCTCCGACCCTATACTGCTCACAAACTTGACCCAAAATCTCATCCTTGCATATTCATCGGGTATTCATCATCTCAAAGTGCGTATCACTGTCTTGACATTTCCACAAATAAAATATTTACGTCTCGTCATGTTAAATTCTTTGACACTGAATTTCCATTTCCCACTCTAACTACCTCGTCTATCTCCCTTGTCAACAATTACACGCCTGAATCTTGGTGTGCCGCCACTCTCACCATCCTGCCAACTCCCCCGGTTCCCGAATCAACCCCTGTCACCGAATTCCAACCTCTTCGGGTATACACCCGACGTCCTCGCTCCGAACCCACTGCACCACCTTCTCGTTTGGAACCCGCTACATCTTCTCCTACTCCTTCCTCTCCTCCGATCACCCCTGCTACCGCCACCTCTCCGCGTCCCCCTTCACCTCCTCTAAACCCTGAGGCCACTGACTCTCCAAGCAACGATTCCGTGCCTCCTCCTCGAGTCACGACTCAATCTATGAACAACATACGGGTCCCAACGCAAAATATGATGCTCTCGCACAAATATGCCCCTTCGCTGCCCCTCCTATCACCCTCAAATATGCCCAATCCTATCCTAATTGGCGGTCTGCTATGGATGCCGAATTATCGGCTCTTCACAAAAACAACACTTGGAGTCTTGTTCCACCCCACCCGTCCTTCAATGTTGTGGGTTGCAAATGGGTTTTTCGTATCAAACATAATCCCGACAACTCAATAAATAAGTATAAAGCTCTTTTAGTTGCTAATTAAAGGATTTCATCAACGTCTTGGGGTGGATTACTCGGAAACTTTAAGTCCTGTAGTTAAGCTCGTGACAGTCCGTAATTCGTAATTGAATCAAGATATGATTATTTTTTACCATTTTCTTTGTACAATCAATCATCTAACGAAGTCTGACCACGTTCCTTTTTTCTTTTTTAATTTGCTTGGTTACAAAAAAAAACAAAAAGAAAGAAAAAAAATATGAAAAACAGACTACAAGGGTTTAAGTTCTAAAATACCTTTCTTTTTTATCTGATTCTCACCTTGGCCCTGACTCGTGGTTGGTCCCTGCGGCAACTCGACATTATTAACAATGCCTTTCTCCAAGGTAAGCTCACTGAAACTGTTTATATGCGTCAATCCCCCGGGTTTCATAATGCTTCTCACCCTGATCATGTCTGTAAACTGTCCCGAGCCATTTACGGTCTCAAACAGGCCTCTCGTGCCTAGTACACAGAATTAAAAACCTACCTAGTTTCTTACGAGTTCACTCAGTCTCAGTCCGACCCGTCTCTTTTCTTACTCCACCACAATCAAAATCCTATTTATTTACTACTTGTTTTTGTAGATGACATCATTGTCACAAGACCTACCTCCCCCTTCCTTACATTTTTCTTTGCGGCGTTCTCACGTCGCTTTTCTCTCAAGGATCTCGGTTTCCCGTCTCATTTTTTGGGTATTGAAGTCACCCCTACCCCCACCGGTCTCAGCCTAACTCAAACCAAATATATCCATGATCTTCTCTCCCGTTTCTTCATGCTAGATTGTAAACCTGCACTCACTCCTATGATTGTAAACAACACTTGGAGTCTTGTTCCACCCCACCCGTCCTTCAATGTTGTGGGTTGCAAATGGGTTTTTCGTATCAAACATAATCCCGACAACTCAATAAATAAGTATAAAGCTCTTTTAGTTGCTAATTAAAGGATTTCATCAACGTCTTGGGGTGGATTACTCGGAAACTTTAAGTCCTGTAGTTAAGCTCGTGACAGTCCGTAATTCGTAATTGAATCAAGATATGATTATTTTTTACCATTTTCTTTGTACAATCAATCATCTAACGAAGTCTGACCACGTTCCTTTTTCTTTTTTAATTTGCTTGGTTACAAAAAAAAACAAAAAGAAAGAAAAAAAAATATGAAAAACAGACTACAAGGGTTTAAGTTCTAAAATACCTTTCTTTTTTATCTGATTCTCACCTTGGCCCTGACTCGTGGTTGGTCCCTGCGGCAACTCGACATTATTAACAATGCCTTTCTCCAAGGTAAGCTCACTGAAACTGTTTATATGCGTCAATCCCCCGGGTTTCATAATGCTTCTCACCCTGATCATGTCTGTAAACTGTCCCGAGCCATTTACGGTCTCAAACAGGCCTCTCGTGCCTAGTACACAGAATTAAAAACCTACCTAGTTTCTTACGAGTTCACTCAGTCTCAGTCCGACCCGTCTCTTTTCTTACTCCACCACAATCAAAATCCTATTTATTTACTACTTGTTTTTGTAGATGACATCATTGTCACAAGACCTACCTCCCCCTTCCTTACATTTTTCTTTGCGGCGTTCTCACGTCGCTTTTCTCTCAAGGATCTCGGTTTCCCGTCTCATTTTTTGGGTATTGAAGTCACCCCTACCCCCACCGGTCTCAGCCTAACTCAAACCAAATATATCCATGATCTTCTCTCCCGTTTCTTCATGCTAGATTGTAAACCTGCACTCACTCCTATGGTTGCCTCCACCCCCCCCCCCCTCCCCAACCTTAACCGGCCACTCGATCTCTAATCCCACAGACTACCGCACTCTTGTTGGCAGTCTCCAGTACCTCTCCCTAACCCGTCCCGACATTGCTTTTAGCGTCAACAAGCTTGCCCAGTTTATGCAAGATCCACAAGAGTCTTATTGGATGGCCCTTAAATGATTGCTTCGTTATCTAGCTTAAAGGTACACTCCGAGTTGGTATTAACTTATTTCATTCCACTACTCTATCACTTCACGCTTTTTGTGATGCAGATTGGGCCGGTGACAAATGCACCTATCTCTCCACTACTGGGTTTATTGTCTATCTTGGCCGTAATCCCATATCGTGGTCATCTCGAAAGCAACAAGCTACTACTCTCTCCTCCACGGAATCAGAATTCCGAGTTGTTGCTACGGTTACTACTGAACTACTTTGGTTACGGTCTCTCCTCATTGAGCTTCGGTGTGTTATCACCGATCCTCCCATTATATATTGTGACAACTTGGGTGCTACGCACTATGCTGCTAATCCCGTTTTCTACTCCAAAATGAAACATGTAGCTCTTTTGTTTTGCTTAGTTCATGATCGAACATGTTCAACAAGGTCAGCCTCGTGTACAGCACATCTCCAGCAACGACCAGCTTGCAGACGCTCTAACAAAGCCACTTCTCCGCCCAAGTCTCGAGCCTGCTATTTTGCTCAAGATCGGACTTTCCTTAGACACATCCGACTTGAGGGAGCATATTAAGGATATAACAGAATCATAACTTCCCTAGGTTGTAGAGTTGACATCTTGTTGTAAATCCTATAAGCTAGGCTAATATCCCTGATATCACTCTAACTAGTTATCCTAGGTTACGGCTCCAGCTAGCTACCTCTGACTCCATGTAACTATATATATACACCTCACTGATATAATACAATTTATCAATTTCTTCATATAACTTCTTCATTTCATACATCATGTATAATAACTTATAAATCATGTAGTCTGTATTATATACTCTATAAAAATAAGTTAATCTTTCTAGTAAAGTGAATTAAGCGTATATATAGTCATTTTACATTAATAGGAGCGGAAAGGTATAAAAGGAAACTGACAGGAAATACGCATTGTGTTTTATGTTATAGAGAGGAAGAAGAATAAAGTCAGCTAAATGCAAACTGCTCTTTGGAAACGTTAGAACATCTTTTCAGAGACTGTAGTACCAATAGGAGTTTGTGGCTGGCAACAGAGTTTGCGGAATTGGTCCAGGAAGAAGAAGAGACTTCACTCCAGGAGTGGATTATGAAAACTACTACACGGCTCTTTGAAGCCGATGATGATTGGAGAGGGTTATTTCAATTCATTAATGTGTTGTACAATATCTTGCTTTTTAGGAACAATATTGTCTTCAGAGGGGGAAGAAATGATGTGACGAGCCTACTTGTTAGATACACGAAGTCTCTGCTATGGTTGAATGACATTTGGGATGACATGAAGAAGAATAAGGAGTTAAGTAGCAGATCGAGAAGGTTGGAAGGAAGTACAGAAAAGGAAGCTATTAGAGAAAGGATTAGGAAATCTCATGAATACTGGCTGATCGAGACACCAAAAGGAAATCCGGCTTGTTCCACGATTGTCATCAACGTTGATGCAGGTTGGAAGGACTCGGGAGAAGCTGCTGCGGGATGGATTATTAAGAACCCTACTCCCGGGTGGGCAACAAAGGGTGGTGAAAAATTTTTAGCAGAGTCTGCCTTGCAGGCAGAAGCCATTGGTTTGTTAAAGGCAGCCCAATGGGCGAAGAGACAAGGGATTCTCCATATGACCATTCTTACTGACTGTTTACAGCTAGTGAATCAAGTTGCTGACGCTAAGGAGATTCATCACAGTATCAAGGACCTAGTGGAGAATTTTCTAGACGTGGTCTCATCTTTTCACTGTTTCTCTATTATGTTTGTACCGCAAAACCTTAACACTAGTGCGCATAACTTGGCTAAGGCTGTTATGAACACGTGATAAGGTGGGACTCTTTTACCTGGCAAAAAAAAACATTAATAACTTAAGTTGTTCATTTGAAGCTTCATTTTCACAAACTTTGTTGGTTAATTAAGGCATCGTAGTATAATAATACCATATACTCGTAGATTTGAACTTAAAATAATACAATGTATTTTCTAGTACACTTTGTTGATTACCCCATTATTCTTATAATTACCATGATAATGTCTTTTATATACTCCGTGTATATGATATTTTGGAATGGCTTGTAAGTTGTACGCAAATTTTTGTTTGTGAGAGACATATTCGTCGAAACCCTATTGATGATCAAATAGAATATGAATAAGATAAGAATAAAATTAATAGAGAATAGCAAAATGTTTGTCTCATCTAATCTAAATATATGAGATGATGTTTAATATTTTAATCCATTATAATATTAAAACGGATATATTTTCTTGACTAACTATAAGTTATAAGCGCAACTACTTTTTACCGTCGGCGCTTTACTTCTTACCGTCGGCGTTAATTACGTGAAATGACGACTTTGCCCTTACTATTTATTCTCAAAATAATATTACTTTTACATTTTATAGATTATCGATTTATTAAAACTCGATAACAAAACCGTCTTTTTCGATTATCGTAATAAACCAAAACCGACTTTCTATATAGTTAATTACGCAAAATGACGAGTTCTCCTTTGCAATTAATTCTCAAAATATTATCACATTAATATAAATCTTCCAACTATATGAGACATGACGTATAAGGTGGTGAAATTGGTTACATTGATAACATTTCATACAAATGGCCCGGGTTCGAATCCTCTTGTTCGCACATTTGCCTTTTGCAAAAATAATTAAAATTTACAAAATTATGCAATTAACAAGGATTGAACCCCAGACCTATTGATTAGAAAGCAAGTGATCAAACCACTACACCACCATCAACAAACTAATAATTCAAGTGACTGAAAACTATATTAAAAGAGAAAAAAACCCGGAAAATGGGGGGAGTCGAAGAATTTCTTCGACTTGCGGATGGGGGGTTCGAAGAATATTTTCGACTCGCGGATGGGGGAGTCAAAGAATTTTCTCGACTCCCCCATCCGCGAGTCGAAGAAATTCTTCGACTCTCCCATTTTTTCGGTTTTTTTTCTCTCTTTTAAGATAGTTTTCAGCCACTTGAAATGTGCGAACAAGAAGATTCGAACTCGGGCCATTTGTATGAAATATTATCAATGTAACCAATTTCACCACCTTATACTTCACGTCTCATACCATTGGAAGATTTATATTATACTTAAATTATTTCTCAAAACTTTCAAGTATTATAGAGAAAATAATACGACCCTTAGGTGGGTCGAAAACCCCACTTGACCTGACCCTCCGGATTTTTTTATTTTAATTTGCATCGATCTGTATAATAAATCTTGATTGTCGATTTGTCGTAAATTAATTAGGATTTAATTTGCATATTACTCGTATTTGTTAATTATGTTTATTAAATTGTATTAAGTCGTTAATTAATCTAATTAAATGTTTAAAATCGGAGGCGTAACAATAATCGAAAAAACGGTTTTATTATCGAGTTCTAATAAACCGATACTCTATAAAATGTAAATGTGATAATATTTCGAGAATTAATTGCAAAGAAGAACTCGTCATTTTGCGTAATTAACTATACAGGGAGTCGGTTTTGGTTTATTACGATAATCGAAAAAGACGGTTTTGTTATCGAGTTTTAATAAATCGATAATCTATAAAATGTAAAAGTAATATTATTTTGAGAATGAATAGCAAGGACAAAGTTGTCATTTCACGTAATTAACGCCGACGGTAAGAAGTAAAGCGTCGACGGTAAAAAGTAGTCCCCGTTATAAGGTGCAAGTATGAAGTACTTTGTATGTAATATTGTAACCTATTACATACGGAGTATTATTACTTTGATAAAGTATAAAACATCCAGATCTAATCAATCAATATAATAAACATGCATGCACATTTTGACTACTTGTTCAAAACCGGACGCAAGTGAGATACGTGTGCAAATATAATTTTGAAGTGGAATAATGTTGGACTTCACTAACCATAGAAAAACATTGGAAAATATAGTAAAACATTGACCACTACTTTGTTTAAAGTACTACTCCAATGACGAATATACCGTATACATAAGGCAGATATATAAGACATAAGAGTTTTACTCCCTCCGTTTCAATGAGTTCCATACTATGACACCGAAATTTTATATTTTGGTGTTCGATATTTTGTTACATATTTGTTGATATCTGAAGATATTTTCATATAAAATAAATATCTCCAGATACCAAAGAATATGCTTATATACTTTTCTTATTATGTAAGACAGATTTCAACTATAAATTGGAATCTGTGTTTAGGGTTTGAGAAGAGGTCGAAGCCACACAAAAAAAAGTCGCCTCTCCTCCCTACTACGAGATTAAGTCGATAAGACCCTCGCACGGTATCCAGTTCGTAAATAAGTCGATAGACCTACGAATTGCACCAAATACCAAACCACACAAAAAACCGGGAGTTGGAATCAAGAGAGTTACGAAAATTGTAATACCCACCATCTTTCAATAATAAATTTATTGTATCCGTATTATTTTTGTTCCTGTTATTATATTATCGCAGGGTCGAATTTTATGGTTCACACATACATTTGCCTTTTTAGACACTATTCACAACCGAATATAACATTCGATATAACTTTTAGTACTCCCTCCGTTCCAATGAATTGTTTGCCTTTGGTTTTGGCACCAAGGGAAAGAGATCCAATTAGGACGTGACATGTGGAGCCAATGATCAAATTACATATAAAAAACATTCCTAAAATAGAAAGGCAAACAATTCATTGAGACGCCCCAATATGGAATAGGCAAACAATTCATTGGGACGGAGGGAGTATATAAAATAAAAGATAGTCAAGTGAGATCTTGTTTAAATCGTCTAACCGATTGCATTATGAATATTAAATTTTTATAATTTTTAGAAATATGTAACTAAATCTATGGACAAAAGAAAGCGAGCATAGACATACGTACATAAAGCAAACGTATGGAATTCATTGGAAAGGAGGGAGTATGATCGAGCCACCAGGCCATTTATTAGAAGAAACTTTTGGAGTGTAGTATTAATTATTATTTTTCAACGAAGTGCACACTTAATCGGATTACTATATAAGGAAGGAGAGATTCGAATTTATAATCTATTATCAGAAATTACCTAGTATTAACCGCTAAATTAGCTAAATTAAGACATCTTATACGAGTATTTCTTTTGGGTCATGTTATTCCCAAGTACTCCGTATCAACTATATCCCAATTCAAGGGAAAATATAACATTTCTATGCCCATCAAATTACTTTTTTTTTTCTTTCCCACGTAGTCTCATCGTGGAAGAAGATACTATATACGAGTATAAAATTGTGCGTTGTGACATCATCCATGCCTTTCTGCATGCATGTAGTTTTTTTTTATATATATAGGGATGTCTCTTTTAAGAAAGCAAGCATATTGTATATGGGGTAGTACGTAGTATGGAATATACTCCGTACATCATTTAATTAAAGGTTAATCTCTCTTTTAGTGGGTATATTATCTGTCAAAAATTTATAACGGGTTAAGTATTACCCACATGCAATGGGAATGAACAAATAATTTGTGTTTATTTAACTAAGTGGTAATATTTGACCGTTTCAAGTATGTGACGAATATATATAATTACCACAAATAAGAAATCGTGTTTAATTTATGGTGTGAAACGTGTGCATGAGAATATAATATTACAAGTAACTTGTATGATAAGAAAGATATATATTAAAAACAATTCAATTTTACTTTGTAATACGAATTAGTCCGTTTTAGAATTTGTTGCAACAAAGATGTGTCATTGATATGTTAGTCGTATAAATAAATTCTTGTTTGTGACGATCATTATAACCGTCACAAATGTGTGTGTATATATATATATGTATGACAAAAGGCATCATGTATAGTAAATTGTTGGTGTTGATGATATGCAATTATGCTGTACTATACATACGTCTCTACTTGATTGTCCTCTTCATTTCAGAATCTTTAGAGTTAATGATCAGTCATGGGGCATAGGGTGGACAATAGAGAAACATGATTAATGTTGCTTGGCTGTAATATATTCTATTTTCAGCTACGAATAATTAGGACCTCAACTTATAATTATGTGGGCACAAACACAATACTATCTACATCGTCTGGTTCAAGTCACATTCTTTTCAATACATTTTTTTTCTTCAAAAAATCGTATATAAATATATCGGATGTACCATATTATTATATTCTTTTTAATTAAGAAACGACTTAAAATGGTACAAGTTATTGACCACAATTTATTGCAAATAAACTCATGAGATAAATAATTAAATTTTGTCTTTGGTAAGGAGGTACGAATGTACAATCGTTGTGTATGAACATTTCTAATACGAGTATTTTTGTCTACCTTCCGACAACATATAAAACCCGGCCAATTCTCCATAACTCCCTTTTAATTACGTTATCAATGAGGCATGTTTCAATTGGTCTCCCTTATAACGTAATAATAGCTAGGTATATGGGTTTTGTTTTTTTTACTCTACTTGACTCGTCATAAATTTATGACGATTATATCTACCATAAACATGAAATTATGTTAGTGTTTGTAGTAGCTCACTAGATCATGTCCCGTGTGCACCGTATCTTTCACATAAACATGCACTTGCATTCGGAATGAAACCATCTCCATTACATTCTCTACACTACTCCTCTTTATTACGAGTACTTATCACCGGTTTGGATTTTATTTACGAACGATCCAACGTATATTATTGCTATAAAATGGTTGAAAATGACAAAAAATATATTGTATTATTATAATAAATTGTGAGAGATAATGGAGAGAAATCAGGAGATGATCCTTACTTCAATACTTCTTACATTCTACTCCTATTTACAAACGGAGTACCATTTTATAACCACTTTTTGTAAAGTAGCGGGGGAGGAAGTTAGGTGAAATATTATAAATAGTCAATTTTTATATAGGACCTATCTTTCTTAGATTTTGTACGAGTATCATTTACCGATAGACTCACTAGGTCTCTATTTGATGAGATGAGAAATAGTATATGCTTTCTCCTCTAAAACACGATTAAAATAACGATCAATTTGACTCATTTTGTTGACATTTGTGCAAAATAAGCATACATTAATTTAATCGTTTGTGATATGAGAATAAAAACATAATGCTGGAGAGGAGGTTAGAAGGGGGAGGTGAATTCCGAAATACGGATATACAAGGATACCCGCATCGGATTTGAATATTATTGAATATCCAAAATATTTGGGGATATTTTTATTTAGGATTTTCTAGGATATCCGATCCGAACTTACACTTTGGATCGGATATCCAATTTGGGTTCTGTCCTACTTGTCGAAAGGGTTGTATAGCTCTCTAAGAACAACCACAATGGTGGTTCTTACTCTTGAGTTTGTCACCAAGAACTTTATAACTAAATGTTTTTACATTGTACATGACATTGGATTTGTGAAATTAAGAACTAAGTTCTTACATTTATCTAGAAAATTAAAATAATTTGGTTAGAGAAGAAAAATAATATTGGGATCTATTTAAGAACAAAATAACAAGTTCTTCCATTATAGGCAAAAGTTCTTAAATTTAGATTATTGTGAAAAATGACATGACAAAGAAAGAACCTTATATGAGATTTTTTCATTATGATTGCTCTAATTATGTGATGTATTTTGTAAAGCAAAAAGTAGGATGAGATATTGTGTTGAGAGGGATGGGTATCCAATACTGTATGATCCAATGAGGCAATTACCCGAAAAGAATGGCTCTTTGACAGATTGGAAAGGTGAAGTAGGATGAATTAGAACTTCGAAGGAAGGAAGGAAATGAAAATAATACTCCCTCCAATTTGCAATATTTATTTTTTGCATAAATAATAAGGTTATAAATGAGATGATGGATCTCATCAACAAAGTAAAAAATTCGACATAAAAAAAAATACGAAATATCTAATATAAAATGTAGCAATTCAATTGAATATAACAAAAAAAATGTAACCATTCATAAAAATAGGAGGGAGTAAAAGGGAAAAGAGGGGAGGGGTCCTACTCCTGGTGTCCATGTCGTCCATCCCAAAACTAACTTGCCAAACTCAAAATACAAGTTTATAAGCCAGGCCATCCTAAGTATTTTGATTTGCTAATTGCTACTCACCTCCTAATTTTGGGCCAACTCGTCGACACCTACTCTCACTTTCCATGCATTCACCGTACTCTTCTCCGTACATATTTCCTTCTTTTATTTGTAGCTTTATTTAACTTATAAAGTTAGGCATCTTCTTTCCATAATTCACTCTTCCCATACATCAATTTTGTTACGGTACATACTGAGTCCTGTTTTATATGATTGCCCAATTTATATACTCCCTTCATTCAACTCCACTCTTCACTTATTTCTTTTTGGTCCATTCAAATCCACTTATCACCTTTTCTTTTTTGGCAATTATTATGACAAGTTTGCCCACATTATCTTACTTTATTTACACTATATACCACTACTATGACCCACATACTTCATTTTGGTCCACTACTATTAGGACAAGTGTGGTGTGTTGGTGCACACTCTTGTCCTTTTATTCATTTTCTTATTACTTTCTGAATAGTGACAATTGGTAATGAATGAAGGGAGTAATATATATATATATATATATATATATATATATATATATATATATATATATATATATATATATATATGTGACTATGTGAGGGGCTATTATAGATAATGAAATAGGACAATCATTTAAAATTGAAGGGATTATCTTTCTTTCGGTTATATTGCAAGAGATCTTACGTGAAGTAGAATATATCATCTCTTCCATTCAAACAAAACATCAGACTTATTATAAACCGATCCTTTAATCAAAGTTTTACATTTCTTTTCGTTAAAAGATTTTACCTTATACGGAGTAATTCTAGAATATCGTTACTTCATCTATGATTTTACCTTTTCATATTTTCGTTAGAACATTTCATTTCTAGAATATATGATTTTACCTTTTCATATATATACTTCATCTATTTACCTAAAATATCGTTACTTTTTATCCACTTTAATTTGGGTAGACTATTGTAAAGCTTTGTTTGGATCACAAAAAAATCTATGAGGCACAATAACGTTATCGTGAGACCTCTCACATGAGGTGATTACTTTTTATTTTATTATTGTTTTGTTTTATGTTTTTTGTTGGTTATTACTCTCTACCATCCAAACAATTCTTTACACTTACTATATATGGACAATTCAATCAATTTTTTACAATCCAAACTAACATGGAGTCAACTGACCAAGTGATACCTCCATCTAATTAACCAAATATAAGCTCCACGAAAACTTTCTCTCTCTAAAAATTAAAAACAGACGCTCTCCTCTTCTTTCCCTTAAAAACTTAACCCTAATCCTAAACTTGCAGCCGCCGCCCCACCACCAATCAGCCTACCGGATCCCCTTGCTTGGCCGGAGATGGTCGTCTTTTAACCTATCTCCGGTCGGCTGATCAGATGCCCCGTCTTTGTTTCCGTTCCTATTTTGTTTTCACATCCTCATCTCATCGTCGGTAGTGGCCATCGTCCACCATTGTCCAGTAAGTTTTCATTTGGGTTTGTTTTTTGGTTGTTTTATGGTGGCCGACCCTCTCCCAGCCTGTCACCGTCTCCGGCTTGGTCCGATCATCCCCGATCTTTGTTGTCTTTGTCCGTCACCGACCAAGTCGCTTTCTCGTCGTTAGTTGAGGTCCGTTGTCGTCCTGTCGTCTTCGTCTGTCTTGTTGTCGGCGTTCCCCTCTCCCCTCGTCCCCTCGTCCCCCTCCCCCGCCCTCCGGCGATGACTTTCCCCTTTTGTTTCCTATCACAGACCCCTCCCTTGTCATTGACTACTTTTGGTGGGTGTTCCCCCTCCCCTCGTCCCCTTCCCCCACCCTTCGGATTTAGTTGATGTCTTGTTTGAGTCGGATTGGTTGCATGTTATGTTTAGTTTGCATGTGTTAGGACGTTTTGGCTGCCTATGATCTTCGGTTTGTGTCTTCTCGGATTGGTTGGTTTATGCTTGGTCATGTCGGTCTGCTGGTTACTAGGTTTGGGTTTGAAAGGGTTTTTAGGTTGTTTGATCCATGTTTGTTTTCTTTGGTTTTACTGGACTATGGTCGGGGTGGTGTCCTATCTTGACGGGTGTGGCTGCTTATGTGTGGGTTCCACTTTATAGAACGGCTTCAGGTTTGGGTATCTTTTCGTGGTAGATCTGGGACTCTGTTGTGTGGTGGGGTTCCCGACGACTTCTTCCAGCAATGACTTCCCGTGTAGGTGTCCTTTTTAATAGTTTCTTAATAATAAGCTTAATTATCACCTATCTTATTATGAATAAAGGCTTCCATATAGCAGCCTGTTTGCGTTTGGTGTGGGTTGACCTGACTATAAATTGGTCTTAGATTGATTCTTCTGGTGGAGGTTTGGTTATGGGGTGGTTTTTATCCTCAACTCTTTGCATGTTGCTTGGTTCGTTGGTTCATTCGACATATGATTGTAGGGTTTAATTATCAAGATGGAGGAGTTTTTTCTCCATTAGAGGCAGGCCTCGTCGCTTTTCTCTCACCCGTTTCTTTCTGCGCTTTCTTCGTAAGTGCGTAAGTGCATCTTGGTCTCGTCACTGTACGGTTCATTTGTGTGGATGGCATCTGGATGTCCGCAGCTGTGTTGATTATGTGGATGAAGACGCTTGTGCCCAAGCTTCCGTGTACCAACAACTCACTACTATCACCCGACGCCTTGCTTTATTTTATTGTTCTTATTTTAGTAATAGTTTGTGATGTCAATTTTATGTTCAATAAAGGATGTAATATGGGTTCCGAGAGTCCGAACAACATGTAATCCGATGCTCTTTCTTCGTTGGCAAAATAAATAAATTATATTCCTTTTTTGGCAAAAGACTTTAGCTTATAATAATCCTCATATTCTTCCTCTACTTACACAAAATGTCATTACTTCGATGAAAATGGTACTCCCTCCATCCAACTTTAAACTTCATGGGTGGAGTGAAACATACAAAAATTAAGGGTGGAGGGGAGTATATGTGGTGGAAAATGAAAGTTGAGAGAAAATGTGGGGTCAGAAATGATATGAACCAGAAATCAATCAAAAGAAGAAATATGGCAAGTAGGAAGTTTAAAGATGTACAATCATTTAGAAAAGTATGAAGATTAAAATTGGATAAAGGTAGTATGTAAATGATTGAATAGATGAGGGGAGTAGTGTATTTTGGTATGTCTTACAATAACTTTTGTGTAAGATCATCTCACAAGAGACTAATTGCATTTGGGTAAGAGTGAATTTTTTTTTGTTTAGAGAAAAGCGTACTACGTCACAGATGAGAACTGGACCCCAACCTCTCGACATGGACGATTTTAGGGGCTGCATGGGTGCAAGCGCACTCCTCAAAATTCTAAAACAATTATAAATGTTGTAGCTTTTAGTGACAGAATCAGTGGATGAGTGTAGTGGTAAAGGTTGTTGATTGTGAGTCAGGGGTAGTTAGTTCTATGAAGGGGTTCTTTATGTCCTTTATGTGCATGTGATCTAAGGAGGAGACTTGTCTCCATCTCATGAAACGGTGTGAATGATTGGGAGGATTTCGGGATGGGTTGGAGATTTATATAATTAAGGAGAATGGGCATGAGCGGGTGAGTGAGTAGGTGGAGGATGTGTGGAGGGAGATGGAGGTAGGAGAGCGAGAGAAGTTCATGATAGCTTGTTGGACAATTTGGGAGGCTCGAAATGAATAGGTCTTTGAGGAAAGAAAGGTCTGTGGGGAAGAGGTAGGGCAGCGAGTGGCGGTGCTTGAGAGGGAGATGGCCGAAGGAGTGGAGAGGGAAACTGAGGGAAGGATGAAGACTTGGAGAAAGGATGTCGTGGAGGGGAGATATTGGAAGAAGCCGCAAGAAGGGAGTGTTAAGCTTAACTGTGACGTGGAGTGGAAGGAGGAATAGGGAACGTGTCTGAGAGTGGTCTGTCGAGACGCGTAGGGTTTGGTTGAGTGGGTGCTTACGAGGAGAGATCAAGTGACCCTTGATGCAAGTGAAGCAGAAGCTGAGGCTATCTGGGATGCATTGATGGGGGCGTGACTTGGTGATTCGCTTGTGGTTGTGGGTCTCGAGAATGGTGGTTTATTAATGAAGGTGGTGATGTTTGATTAATGGTGATGGAATGTGATGGAGAGGTGATGGATGAAGATGTGAAGATGAGTGAAGTTGGTTTCAACTTTCAGTTGTTGTAAGAACTACGAGTACTGAATAATTACTGTAGTATAGAATCAGTGTTCTTTAATCATCAATGTTCAACAAAATTAGCAGGATCATCAAGTGTTATTTATTGTTATGGTCCGTTTGGGAACACGGATTTCATTTTGAAATTTGGATTTGACACAAATACTTTGTTTGGGAAACAAAGTGAATTTGTGAATTTGGATTTTGTCAAATCCAACCAAATCCAAGTCTTTCACAAAAATGGTCATTTCCAAATGACACCTCAACGCAGGTCATTGTAAAATTCTATCATTTCGCTTTTCTAATTTGACAATGACGATTTGAAATGAAATGTTGGTTGCCAAACGCTACCTTATTGGATTGTACTTAGATGCTTAATTTTGTGGCGTAATAGTCCAAATTTTGAAATCTTTTGTGTGTCCATTGCATTGATTTTGCAGGATACAATACTCCAGTTAAAAGAGGTGGTCAATAAGGTTGATTACTTGCCGAAATGGTGAATGGTGAGTGATGATAATGGAGAATGATTAATGTCAAAATTTTCAGAAATTGATGAACTAAGTAGCCGGTCATCTAGGATACTGTTAGTAGACCTAACAAAACAGTCCCGACCCAAATAAATCAACCGGAATTGATCTAAGCTAACCCGAAACTGACCCGACTATTATTATGGAAAACAAGTTGATATTCCTAATAAAAGTTGAAAATTGCAAACCTGGAAATGACACAAACCCGAACTGATTTGACCCGATACAAAGTCAACCCGATTCTTATAACACGAAAGTGGTTCGACTCGAATCTAACCCGACCCGAACTCGGTCCGGTTCACCCGTTACCAGGTCTAGTTATCACTTATGAGAGCAAGATACCAAAAGTTGGAGAATAGTTTGCATTAATTCCTTAAAGATAAAAGATTTTTTTTTACAAATATTTAAGAAAATACGAGTAGTAACACTCCCTTGAGTCCCTTCTCCTCTCTTTTCTATCCACTTTGTCATGTTCCTGCTTAAGGGTGGGTGGCTTCTGTGTTTTAGCTTGTACAGATCCATTTTTTAATACAAAATATTCATTTTCTATAATAACGATTCTATTTGCCATCACATAAATGATTGATTAGAGGAAAAAAAAAGAAAAAAAGAAAAATAAAGTTGGTATCACATTATTTTTTGTGGGCGTTAGAGCAAAAAGCTTGGTAGGAGGGAAAGCCAAAAACCCATCTTAATTAAAACAAAAAATTACTTACATTAAAAGATTGAAACTTTGATTAATGCACTTTCATAGATAAGTAGCAGAAGATAGACCATTTTGTGAAAAAAATTTGAAAGCATCAAATTGGAGGATGAATGGTGCTTCAAATATTGAGGAGGGCTCTTGTGATTTTGTTGAAGTTGATCCTACTGAAAGATATGGAAGAGTAAGCTACCACTTTTTCTTTTTTTTTTTTTTTTTTTTTTTTTTTTTTTTTTTTTCATTTTCAGTTTTATTTTGGAGATTTATTTATTGAAGATTGATTTTTTTTGGTGGGTTATGTGATTTTCCAGTACAATGAAATCCTTGGCAAAGGAGCTTCCAAGACAGTGTAAGCAATTTTAGTCTTCAATTTGATTATGTTTCTTAGATTTCATCAAAAAATGTTGAATCTTTGGAAATGGGTATGTGTTTTGTTTTTGAGAGTCAGAGAAACTTGTTGGATTTCATGAAAAGATTGAATCTTTGGAAATGGGTATTTGGTAGATTTATGGGTTGAATTTGATTGAGCAGTTACAGAGCATTTGATGAGTATGAAGGGATTGAGGTAGCTTGGAATCAAGTAAAGCTGTATGATTTCCTTCAAAGTCCTGAAGATCTTGAAAGATTATACTGTGAGATTCACCTGCTGAAAACATTGAAACATATGAATATTATGAAGCTCTATACTTCCTGGGTTGATACTGCTAAAAGGAATATCAACTTTGTTACTGAAATGTTCACTTCCGGCACTTTAAGACAGTGAGTATTAGTCATTTTGATTTCTTTTTTCCTCTCAACTTTGCTAAAAAGTCATTTTTGTTCACACTTTTTATTTATTTATTTCTGTCTCTTGGATTGGGGGGGTTAGGTATAGGTTGAGGCATAAAAGAGTGAATATTAGAGCAGTGAAGAACTGGTGCAGGCAGATCTTAAGAGGGCTTTATTATCTTCATAGCCATGATCCACCCGTTATCCATCGAGACCTCAAGTGTGATAATATATTTATTAATGGTAATCAAGGGGAAGTTAAGATTGGTGACCTTGGCTTGGCTGCAATACTCCGAAAATCTCATGCTGCTCATTGTGTTGGTATGTTCTTCAAACTTTGTTTGTTTTGTTTCCCATTCTATGATACATCCTAGCACCCTCACCCTACCAAGGCACTTAGGTTGTCGTGGTTGTTGTTGGTGTTGGTTGTAGTTATCCGACACGTATTCGTATTTGTAGTATGTATGCGCCTCACATGCTTTTGCGGTTGTTCTACGTGGTGCATGCTTTACAAGGTTTCTTACTCATGGATGCCGTTGGAGATGTCAGTTTCCTTACGGGGTATATTCATCGTGCAATGATATTAATGATCTAGGTTTGAAACCAAAGAAAAAATACTCCTCCATCTCGTTCACTTGTTTGTCTTTGATTAAAATACTCATCACAATGAATATAAAAGGCAAGCAAATGAATAAAACGGAGGGAGTAGGTCTCAGGCTTGAATCCTCCTCTCCTATATTGTAATGCGACTAAGTGCGCGTTTCGTTGAACAAAAAAAAATCTAGGTTTGAAACCCATTAAGAGCAATACTGTCTTTGTGCCTACTTTGACAACTAAAAATGTAGATTTGTATTGATGTTTAATGAGGCAGCATAGATGTGACTGTAGAATATAGAGCCCACCAGAATAGTTTGTTATCATGTGATTTCTTGGGGTGGTACTATTTTCACAATAAGACAAATATTTCTTTTATTTACCGAGTGTTGTTTCATTCCGTAAATCATAGAAGATCCTCAGCATTGTGTAGGTCATATTTGTGATTAATGATGTAGGATATGAATCGAGTTATCTGTGGCAGACAATCTTTTTAGAAATATAACGATATGTATGGTTATTATTTGGACTGTTCAGGAACACCGGAATTTATGGCACCGGAAGTCTATGAAGAAGAATACAATGAATTGGTTGACATATACTCTTTTGGAATGTGCGTACTGGAAATGGTTACTTTTGAGTATCCGTACAGCGAATGCACTCATCCTGCACAAATTTACAAGAAAGTTATCTCTGTAAGAAATATGCTCCTCTCATGAATCTACCTACCTCTTCGATATGACGAATACACTCTTACGTGGATTCATTTGTTCCCCACTTCTTAGGGCAAGAAACCAGATGCCCTGTATAAAGTGAAGGATCCAGAGGTGCGACAATTTGTTGATAAATGTCTGGCCACTGTGTCACTGAGGCTCTCAGCAGAAGAGCTCCTGAATGACCCGTTTCTTCGAATTGATAATTATGACAACGATATTCGGATACTAGATTCCCGAAGTGAATTTGATGGTTTCGGCCTTTTGATGAGGCAACCGTTTCTTGAACACTACACCAGTGATAGTTCCTATATTAATGGCTACTCCAACGGTGTTGATTTGGAATCTTACGATTGGGGTTATCAATCAACTGATGTGGAGACCTCTGGCATTGAATTATTCGAACACCACGATGATGACCATTCTGGGGATGTGGACATTACTATTAAAGGAAAGAAAAGGGATGATGGTAGCGTCTTTTTACGCCTCAGGATTGCTGATAAAGAAGGTTATCTATTTATCTTTCACTGTCAAAATATCGACTTTATGTCTGTCACTTATATACTTTCTACTTGAAAATTTTCAACAATTTTGGTGTGATTTCACTGATTTGTGGTCATTATGATTCGTAACTCCCATCTCTTTTCTCGATTTTTCATATTCTGGATTTTAAAGATTGTAAGACCCTATTCGTTCCAGCTTATTTTTGCACTTCAGTTCCCTTCATTTAATTAAGCCCTTTTGAGCCAGAAATAACAGGTCCTGAGAGGGCAATTTATGAGTAAAAATCTAACCTTGTTTATGTATACAATCTGCAGGTCGCATTCGAAATATATATTTCCCTTTTGACATAGAATTAGACACGGCGTTAAGTGTTGCTACCGAAATGGTTGGGGAACTCGATATAACTGATCAAGACGTAACTAGCATTGCGGATATGATTGATGGGGAAATCGCTAGTTTGGTCCCTAGTTGGAAGCCAGGGCCGGGAATAGTAGAAACTCCCTGTTTTTCTGACTCAAATTACTGTCAAAACTGTGCGTCAAACCATTCTTCAATTGGATCCTTAGATATTGTATCAAACAACCCGGGAGCGCTAAATTCGCCCTTTTTTCAATGCCCTAATGGATGTGCAGCTGCCATGCATGGCCGGTTTGAAGAAATAACTTATCAAGCTGACGGGTCCGAGCGTGAGCATAATGTGAGTGAAGCTTCAGATGACCCCAATGATCTACAGATTCTACACCACCATCCTGAACTCTGGGATTATACCGAAAGTGTTGAATTTGGTTCGCTCGAGTTTGGCACGATCCATTCAGAAGAAAATCCTGAAAAATCTGACCAATCCACCCCAGCTAAGGGCAAGAACAATGTTATCGACAATTGTGAGAATGATGTTCAATGGGAATTAAGATGGCTTAAAGCCAAATATCAACTTGAGATGAGAGGTGTGAAAGATCACCATCATGTGGGAATGCTGTCGAAATGTTCAACCTCGCGCTCCTGTAATGGAGACGGGTATGATGTGGATCACATGGATAGTGTTGAATACTCAAATATGAAAGACTTGAGGAATAGCTGCCCCATTTCTCGAACCCAAAGGGGTCGAGATAGCGAGGCGCTGGAAAGTAGTTATGTATCAAATTCAGGCTCACTGATGCTTCCAAGCACCCTTCAGAGGACCACATCCCTTCCTGTTGATGCTGTCTATATATAGCAAACAAGTCTCTGAGTTGAGGTGAGGCGGTTTGTATGACGACTGTGTTATTTTCCCACCCATTCATTTCGATACCCCCTTGTAGTTATAGACATGTATGATCATTTTTAGCTGCACCCCCACCCCCACCCCCACCCCCATAGTTTTTTGATGAGAAATGTGTAGATCATTCTCAGATTTAGTCAGGGCTTACTTGATGAAAGAGATCTGTGATTCGATATTTGTACCCATTTATGAGGCGTCCTTGTAATTACCCGGATTTTACATAGCAAATAAAATTTCCCCTCCATCCCAATTTTATTTTTGTGAATTAAATAAACTTATTCAGATTATAACATATGCGTTGAGAACAATGAGCAGATATCAAGTAAGTTCATCATATGTAAGTACTTTAAAGTCTATATTAAAGTCACAGATGATATACAATAAAGTTAACTTTAACAGTAACTTTAGATTCATCCCGTGTAACTTTAAGCATTTTTGTGTAACTTTAGCACTGAAACTTATGAACTTATAAACGTTTTGTCCTTGTGACAACTAAACAACACTATCGTATGAAAAGAACGATCAAAATTGTTATAGCGTAATAAGCAAAGACGTAAAAGTGAGAGTGTGAGACCCAACTCCTTGCACTGTTGCACACGTACAGCCTCGGACAACTATGGTAAAATGACAATGATATGTATGGTCCTATCCAAACACCTGCAAAGAGGTGACTCTCGATCGAGCAGTCATATGCTCAGTCGTGCACCACTCGACTTTATCTAGCGCAGCTCCCAAGATAAGTCGAGCCCAACAATTACTCCAAGAGAAGCTCGACCTAGTGAGCATATTATCGGCCAAGAACTACAGAGTATATCGTATTATTGCATCTGCTATACCATACTCCAAATAGTCTACCTATTGATTGCTATTATACTTGGTAGCTTGTACTTAGAATTATCGTATGAGTCCCGCTGATTACAATCACATCTCTACTCCAAATAAATGAAAGCGATATTTATTCGAATTTAGTACGTGTCGCATAGGATATAGGATACTTAGAAAAGCGAGAGACTAGTTGCAGTACAGATTTGAGGTACAAACGAGAAATGCCCATTAGCCACATCAAACAAAACCTTAAAATTTACTTGTTGAGGCGCTCCCAATAAGCAAGGGCCTGGGTCGTTAATGCCCACATAGTCATGCAAAATAGTTGATTTCCGCCTATCATTGTGTAGACACCCGCATTTGGTTGCTAGTGTCTATAGCGGTCTCCAACAAAACACCCGATGATGATCGGACGTAAACGTGCTTTAACGCGCTCAAATATGGGCTCGAAATCATTAGTATCTGGCATGGGCTTTTAACGGAGTACAAATCTCACAAAACCGATATCAAATTCAGGCTAAGTGGGGCGTTTCCAATCAAATAAGACTAATTTGGGTCAAAACCGTCACCGGAAATAAAACCGTCTTTTAGCGACCGGGTCAAAACTCGGTCGAAGTCGAAACCCGAAGCAAACATCAGCTACGCGAGCTTCTAGAAGCCAGCTCAACTACTTAGTCAAGTCAACCACCAAAAGCTCAATACACTCCTACAATCTCTCCCCCGGTTTGACCCACTCGATCGAGTGGTTCAGGCCCACTCGGTCGAGTAAGACCATGAACCGGACTCGAATCGGGCACTCGATCGAGTGCACTTACACCACTCGATCGAGTGGCCCTAAACCGGGGTATTTCTTTCTATAAATACCCCGTCACCTCAAGCCATTTCACAATTTTTTTTTTAACCTTATTCACCACACTATCAACCTTCAATCACCCATCATTTACACTACCTTTCAATCATCACATTCATACATATTCATTCATACACAATCAACACATTCAACCTAAATTTACACAATCAAACCCGAGAGCAAAACTCGTCAAATCCATCCCTACAAACCACACACACCATAACTCTCCTATATATCTCGACGCTCCCGTGCCTTTGCCACTACTAGACGAGCCGTATTTCGAGACTAAAGAATGTAGGTTGAAGGTGTAATTCAAATCCCGACATCCCTTCTTCTCCCTTCTTTTTTTGTCTTCTCTCTCTCTCTATATATATATATATTATTTATATTAACGATACTAATACTAGCATTTTTATTCCGTTACTAACTTTTAATTTTATGTATACTAACATTTTATTTTATGTCAAATAACATCTAACATTTTCATAATTCGCATACTAACCAATCTAACAATCTAACATTTAATTAGCGTTATTTATATTCCGTCTTATATAATACCGCATATAATTATTTAACAAAATTATTTTAATCGATCCGAGCAACATCCAATGAGGCTAAATTAATGATCGTAGGCATTAAAGGCCACATTACGATATTAAAATGCCGAGGATCTAAGTTTCTAACGACGATTGAATTTTTGGGTCGAATATGTTTAATTACGAATCCCGTCTAAAGTCTATTTAATCCCTTTACAAGTCGTATTGGAGGTGGCGCCCTTCGAGGTGCGCCGCCCTAAACACTTAAGGGCATAATAGATCGCGGTGATCCGTAATTAAATGTGGCCGACACCATTTTTTTTCAAAACATTATTCTAAAAGAATTATCGACAAATCGGATTAAAACGAAACCCGTTGACGCCGAATTAATTGTCACACGGTCCGAAAGGATTGATTACGACATTATGACGCCGAGGGAATCGATACTCGTTCTAGTTCGACCAAATTCGATTTTGTTACAAATTCGCTCTAAAGACTAGATGTCGTTTCTATAACCGAATGTCGAGTATGACGAGCCATCGAGATTTAAACTAATATAAATTGGACAATATTTATATTTAGTATAATTACATCTCGACTCAAAACAATAACCACACGAAATGGGTCGTTTTAACGAAACGAGTATACACTCGTACAGAGGGCACTCGATCGAGTGCATTAGCCTACTCGATCGAGTGACCCCTTCAAATTCAGGCAGTAGGTCCTCATGAAGGGCACTCGATCGAGTCCCTCCCATGACTCGATCGAGTGGCCTTCATCATGCCTTACCGTGAGCCTCCTAAATACCGTAAGCCTAATCAAATTCTTTTTACGACTTTTAGTCGTCACATGTCAAGTCCATCACGTGCTTATTTGTCAAAACCATGCATCGCATTATTATTCTAACCTATCAAATTTACCGTTACTAATTCGATTATTATAATATCGCTTGTTGTATTGTGAATTCCGGGTTGTATTTCCGCCCGTGTAATTTGTAATTTATTTACAAGCTTTTATTTTTGATGTTTACTTTATCGCACTTAAATGAACATCACATGCTAAATCACATTGACGTGAATCAAGATGCATTAAAATGACGTAGCAACCCATTCAATTTTCTATACATCGTAAAACGTTGTTTGCATAGCATTCCACTGAATCACTAGCGCGCGTATTAAAAATTCGAACGATATCTTAGTAGAGGCCACTAAGTGCGGGCGGGGTTGGGTGTCCTTTGTGGGCTTTCCAACACGTACCTTCAACCCTTACTCAGAACCTCGGTTTCCGGATGCCCGAAACCGTTGACGCACGAGAGTTATTCGATATACGATACCCGAAAACTCGGTATCGGTATCGTAATGCAAAGGGACGAACCCCACAAGCTCTAGTATCGAAATGGGTCGTACTTTGTGTACGGTCCATCAAAATATAGAGTGGGTTCGAACGGACCCGAACTCCCACAAAGTTCAGTGGCGACTCCAACTTCGATTTAAATTTCAACCCGAGAACTATCTCACATGGGAAGCATTTCACCCCAAACTCGCGCGTGGCCGCGTCGGGGTGGACCTATGTCATGTCTACAATTTGGCGACTCCTCTAGGGAGTACTGATGTGTGACCTACCATCGGGATCCTCAGGGTGAGACTCGAGGAGAAATCGTTCAATTAGTACAATACGCGCTTTAGTTTTACGGTTCATGCATAACCTTATTTTTACCCGGGCCAGTACTGGCGATCGACGTCCCACTATACCGTGATATATTCCAAATTGGATATGTCAAGGTGTCCATGGCTAATTCGTATGGGTTTCGCGGCATGTTCTAAGATCAACTCGACTTAGGAAGTCCGTCCCGATTCTCGAAAAGGCCATGCGCACTGGTATAGACCCTATTTCGACCGACGGAGACTTAGTGTAAAGCATACATGGCGTCGTTATAATGCTTGCGTGACTATGTGCTACTTGGTGATAGGAGGTGTTTGTCGTCTATCCTACCAATCAAATATAAACCAACTAACCTAACTGGGTAGCTAGGGCAAGTCGGGTCGAATCCACAGGAACGGGGTGTCGGACTAAGGTGTGCTACGGTCTAGGACTAGGTTCGAGGATAACTAAACTAGGGTGATACCTAAGGTTGACTAATGACTAAGCTAAGGTCTAAAACACGAAGAAAAAGGCCAAACAAGCAACTAATGACAAATGGAAGCTAATTAAATCACTAAGAAGAAACTAGGGCTAGGTCGGGTTCATGGATGTCAAGGAGATCAAAAGAAGGAAACGGGGGTGCTAGCATGCTTTCGTAGCCTAGGTTACGTTCGGGCTCTCGCTACTTAAACGGCCTAGGGTCATCCTCACCACGCTCTCGCTACTAATGGGGGAGCCAAACCTACCAACCAAACAACCAACATGCAAGAGAAGAGGCAAGAAAAAGAAGGAATGATCATCTCAAGTCTCACAAGCATTTCATCAAACATGTAGAGTGCAAGGCAAATAGGAAACAACAAAAACAACAACTAGTACCACCCATCTCACCCTAATCATCCCTAATCACACCCAATCCCCTACTAACCCTAGGGAAAAACTACTCACTCATATTCAAGATGACAACCACAACACACATCACAAACAAGCATAACAATAGAGGTTCAAGATATGAGATTGAGTATTATCAAACAAGAACATAAACAAGAGAAAACTAAAGTAAAAAAGATTAAAGAGAAGAGAAATTATACCAAACATAAATGAAAGGCAAAAGATTGAATATTGTATAAAATCAACCCAAGAAGTATCTACATTGTTGTCAATAGAGAAGAACTCTTCAATAGATCTTCAATTACACAAGAACTAACTAGGATTAAACTAAGATTAAGGAGTAATTAAGGAGAGATTAAACTAATCTACACTAATCTAAGCTAATCTAACCTAAAGTAGTCTAGGGTTTTGTGGGTAATGAATGGTAATGAAAAGTGCTTAAAACAATACAGGGGGGTATATATAGGGTTACATAAGTAAGGGAGGAGAAGGAATGAAGACGACTGCGAACTGGGTCCTTCCCGGCCGGGAAGGGATGATCCCGGTCGGGATGGTGCATAACACCGGGCGGTGTTATGCTCTTCCCGGTCGGGATGAAGTCTTTCCGACCGGGATGGCCTGTCAGAGGGTGCTGTTTGCTTGCAACTCATCCCGGTCGTGATGGATGATGGTCCCGACCGGGATGGGTCATGCAGGCTTCAAATATGGTCACATAGGTCCCTACTTGCTCTTCTTAGGCTTCTTATCGACTCTCGGTGCTCGGGAATGGGCTCCAAGAGACTCGGGATCGAGTCTAAGTCACCGAGTCATCGTCGCTTCTCTTCGTTGGCTCCATATGCATCGGAAACAATCAGAATCATTCCGTTTCTCCAAGATAGGCCTTAGGAACCTAAAACAAGCTAGAAGAAGCGTAAATAGCCTCGAAAACCGCTCCGAGAAGCGATTCTACAAGAGAAACCGGGACCAAACACAAGAAATAAGCACTACAAACCACACTTATCACTTGGTTTCCATGTCGTTTTCAAAAAATCATTATTTCAAAAAATGCATCTTTTCAAAAATATTCAATTTTCAAAAATCGGAATGCTGCCGAAATTTAGACTTACGATTTGACTCAAAACAAGCCTATTTTCTAGCCGACATTTTATTCATTCCAATATTCGAATTTCCGATCCTTATTCGATTTTCGAATTTTCAAAATCCCATTTCGATTTTCAAATTTTTGAGATTCCATTTCGATTTTCACATCTTCGAGATTCTATTTCAATTTTCAAATCTTCGAGATGCCGTTTTCGATTTTCAAATCTTCGGGATCTCGTTTTCGATTTTCAAATTTTCGATAATTTATTTTTGTTATTCAAATTTTCAAAATCCCAAGTATACAACTTTTCAAAAAAAGCTCGGGCCTGACGGTATTTTTGCCAATTTCAAAAGTCGGGACCGTCCTCCGATTTTCTCGAAATTCAAATCCTTTTCAAAAAAATCTTCCTTATTATAGGACCTACCGTAATCCGTGTGTCGGGTCTTTTCATAATACGTCGAAGGTCTATAGCGTCGAAACTCCGTCGATCCTAAATCACAGGTTTCTTCCCAATCCCAATCCGCCTTATTCTAAAGGCATAACCAACCAACACGAGTCATACACTCGTAAATGGAAGGTTCATCTAAGCACTCGAATCCTAACTAGAAAGTCCCACGCGATCTTTCCCTCTAACAGGACGGTCCTCACGACCTTTCCTAAGGGAATTTCGCCCATCTTTCAATCTGTTAGTCGAGTCATTCCAATTCAAGAATCCTTTAACTTAAGGGTCTGCCCTAATCCTAGGGTCATATTTTTTCAAGTCAAAGTCGAGGGTCTCTAGCGTCGAAACTCTGTTGATCTTACATTGCAAGTTTCCTCCATTACCCTGTCTGCCCTTTCCTCGAGGCCGAGTCAACCTTTTACAAGGCATAGCCCTATAACAAAAGGTTCTTGATCCTTACGTCTAAGGGTCACTATTCCAACACTCGAGTCTTAACAAAGTCTTCAATCCCACTCGGGGGCTACCCTTCAGCAGAGCGATCATTCACGGTTGCTCTAAGGGTCATGTCTTACACGTGTTGTCTCACGTACCCCACTTTTGAGTCACTTAGATGCCACACCATCTAAGTCCTATCAGATTCTTTACTCTCACCTGGGCGCTACTCTCCGACGGAGCGATTAATCACAATCACTCCGAGAATCGTACCCTACGCACTTGTCTTAGGAGAGTCTAACCCGAGTCTTACCGGAGTTGTCTTTCCTCCCGCGCTATTTCCTATTCCTTGGCGTGTTCGGGTCCCGAAGCAACATTTTTGATTATGTGGGTATTCTCGCAGAGTATGGCATCCACAGCCGTGAATAAGGACATGGAAAACACCATTAATGAAATGAAGGCCTTGCTGGAGACATTGGTTAGTAGGCAGGACATGGTTGAAACACTAATAGGATTCATAAGAACCAACCTAGAAGCCACGAACGCTCGTTTAACTGTCATTGAACGACAAGACTTCAATTCTGGGTTGGTAAATACTGGACCATTTGCCAAACTGATCAGCACGTTGCGTGAGCTCGAACAACAGTTCCACGCCCTTCAAGGGAACAACATTCGTGTTGAAAACTCCCGAAACTATACACCCATTAGTGAGAAACTACCAACAGATCTCAACTTAGAGAGGTTACCCAATATTCGAAGGGACGGAGGATCCATTATCACACCTTCGAGCTTTCAAACAATTCATGGCAATTAAGGGGGTCAAAGCCGACATGTTCATCAATTTGTTCAGCGTATCCCTCGGGAAATACCCAAAAACATGGTTCTATAGGCTTAATACAAAAAGATTCCCAACTTGGGAAGATGTGGCTACTGAGTTCGCTCGAAACTATTCTGATAATACTGAACTTCAGACTACCATGCGGACTCTAGAAATCATGGCCCAAGATCCAACAGAGGGTTTCACCAAATACCTTCAACGTTGGCGGGATGAGAGTGTTAAGCTGGTAGATAAGCCCAGCGAGAAGACACTAGTGGAGGCGTTCATCAACAACCTCCTACCCTCCTATCGTGTCCATCTTAGGTATGCCGACATTTCAAACTTTGCGGTGCTTACCAAAATGGGCACTAGGATTGAAAACGATCTTCGACATAATGAAGATCCGGGTGAAGCTTCTACTGAAGGCTATACTGGACATCAATTTGAGTCCTTAGAAGTCGAAGACTATTGACGACATCAGCAAAATCACAAACCAGACATCCAAGTTCATATTTAATTTGATTTAAGTCTAAGTCTGAGTCCGAGTATAGGATACCCTACGTCCTCATTTCCAAATTCAAAGTCAGAGTCAACTGTATTCTGTCCTCTTTTCAAAATTCAATAAAATCAGCTTTTCTATTCCTCATATATGTTTTCCTTATGTGTTTCCGAGAACATGATGAACACTGTCATACACTGTGAGCACATGCACGTGACTATTATAGGCACATCTATATTGACTGCAGGAAATCGAGACCCGTGTTTTCCTTTACCTGTTCCATGTCGGGCATAGAAAGCCACATAACTACCCTTAGCAGGAGCGGTATCGAATCCTATGACAAATCTAGGTAGTCTCCTAGTTTGGGTTCAAGACGGGAGGCAAGCCCATTTCCCACAGTAAACACCCCTCCAATAAGATCGACCAATCCCTACCTTAGGTGTTAGGCTGACCAACAAAAAAAGAGAAAAAAAGAAAAGAAAAAAGAGTTGTACAAAAAAAAATCAAAAGTCCAAGAAAAAAAAAGCAAAAGACCAAAACAAAAGAGTTGGCCATGATAAAAAAAAACTCTCAACATCCCTCGACCAGAGACAGTCAATCCCTGGACCGGGGCACGGTCAACTCAAATGAAGAAACCCATGACCGAGGCTAAGAGGTCAACCAAAAAAATAAAAAACCCATGACCGTGGTCAACGGTCAACCCAAGTAAAAGTCCCTTGACCGGGGTACGATCAATTCAAAAATTATCAATGCCCATATCATCAAATAGGGGAGAAACAATCAGGCTAGTCAGCTAACACCACATCTAGCCTTCCTACATTACAACCCTCAAGGCCTTCTCGAGACCTAGGCTAAGAGACAGCCCAGAATTTTGAGGATTCAAGCTTCATAGGATAAACCCTAACCATTAGGGCCAGACATGGAAATCAGATCCCGCATTATCAAACCTACCCCGATCGAAGATCAAGTCATCTTTACTCTACCTCCCCCTTTCCTACCACATTAAAATACCTTACCCTTGAAGCCTTAGCTCCACAAAATCAAGCTCTAGATGTCAAAACATCAAAGCCACTTACGACCTAGCTCTGCATTTCCAAAAACATCCAAACCAGTTACCAACCCCAAACACGGGAACTCAACTTGCGGGCGGCATGGAACATGCCCAAATAGTTCACACCACCTCTGGGGGCTACCTCGGAGAACGCTCACAGTTACAGGATCAACATCCTAACTATTCTAGCCCTTTGATCAAGACATCATTGGGAATGCACCTAGCCTACACCATCGCTATGGCTAGTTACACACAAAGCCCTAATAAACTAGGCACCATAACATATCTTCCAATCCACAGAACTACGACTTGGTTTGATTTCACTACACGTGAATACGTAGGCAGCCTTTCAACAAGGGCACAAACCACCCACATTGACACAAATTCAAAAGCACCGTCATTTCTATCACGACACTATCATGTTCTCAACAGTTATCTTTGTCGTCCTGGGGGCTTCTTTTAGGCAGAAGCTCTCCATCCACTCACATAATCCAAATACTTTCAAAAATATAACCACCTTTCTACAGTGTGTCCTAGTACTCGGCTCAGTAAAAGACAAGAATCTGCCAGGGACTCGAAGCAACACCTACTTTGGGAATATACCCCAAAACCAAAAAAATTCAAATAAGCACTAGACTACAACATTGTTACTGCTAAGTTCTGCAGAAACAGTCTCATTACAGACTGCTGCAGTCCCCTTATAACGTATCTTTCCCATTTTGATATTCGACCGTGTTGCCACTCGCCTAGGCTACGGAATAGCGCAACTTAAGAGTTTTGTCATCTTAGGTGGCCCACCCCCTACCGAGTCACGGTCCAATCCCTCGAGAGTCCAAGTCGTGTCTGTCAACTCGTTCGGTCACGTCCAGAGTCGAGTATGTCATTATGCCTCGCTTTTCAAATTCTTGCTTTGAAATTTGCAAAACTTAGCCATTTGAGAAAATCATTTTCGACAAGGTCAAAATTTCAGTCTATTTAAACTGCAAATTTCTTTTCTACCCCTTTCAATTTTGAAGACCTATCTTCTAGCACGTGAGATGCTTTCAGGATTTCGATTTCAAATTGAAGCAAAAGTCATTTTTCCCAGCGCAAGCCAGTCTATAACTGCATTTCCTATGTGCTATCTTATTATCTGCTATATTTGCTATTTCTGCCTATGTATCTAACATTTCAGGTACCAACTTGTGCTTCCCAACAGAACGTCAAGTTTTTATCTCCCCAGCATGAGTCGGTGTTTCACCTAAGTGGCGCATGCAAATTGGGATGTATTTGCAACCAGATACACCCAGAGCTTCAGAAGCAAGCCCCCGCGTAATTGCGAGATGAAATGTATTTGCAACCAAATACACCCAGGGCTTCAAGAAGCAAGCTCCCGCGTAGTTCCGAGATGGGATGTGTTTGCAAACAGATACACCCAGGGTTTAGAGGCGAGTCCCCGCGCAGCTCCAAGATAGGATGTATCTGCATACAGATACACCCAGGACTTCAAAAACAAGTCCCCACGGAGCTATCCCAGATAATACAATTCAGGCATGATTTCTATCTTATGGCTAGCGAGCTCTTTCACGCAAGTCTAATGGACTATAAACGACTCGACCTGGTCTTAATCCTCGATTGGCCTGGTGGCTACTCTGAATTTTGCCTTGTCCAAGCCTCAGTCAGAGTGGGGGCTCTGTAATCACCCGCATTTGGCTGCTAGTGTCTATAGCGGTCTCTAACAAAACACCCGATGATGATCGGACGTAAACGTCCTTTAACGCGCTCGAATATGGGCTCGAAATCATTAGTATCTGGCATGGGCTTTTAATGGAGAACAAATCTCACAAAACCGACCTCAAATTCAGGCCCAGTGGATCATTTCCAATCAAATAAGACTAATTTGGGTCAAAACCGTCACCGGAAATAAAATCGTCTTTTAGTGACCGGGTCAAAACCCGGTCAAAGTCGAAACCCAAAGCAAACATCAGCTACGTGAGCTTCTAGAAGCCAGCTCAACTACTTAGTCAAGTCAACCACCAAAAGCTCAACACACTCCTACAATCTCTCCTCCAGTTTGACCCACTCGATCGAGTGGTTCAGGCCCACTCGGTTGATTAAGACCATGAACCGGCTGAAGCGGACTCAAATCGGGCACTCGATTGAGTGCACTTGCACCACTCGATCGAGTGACCCTAAACCGGGGTATTTTTTTCTATAAATACCCCGTCACCTCAGGCCATTTCACAATTTTCTAAACTTTTTCACCACACTATCAACCTTCAATCACCCATCATTTACACTACCTTTTAATCATCACATTCATACATATTCATTCATACACAATCAACACATTCAACCTACATTTACACACACATACATACAATAAAACCCGAGATCAAAACTCGTCAAAGACCGAGAGCAAAACTCGTCAAATCCATCCCTACAAACCACACACACCATAACTCTCCTATATATCTCGACGCTCCCGTGCCTTTGCCACTACTAGACGAGCCGTATTTCAAGACTAAAGCATGTAGGTTGAGGGTGTAATTCAAATCCCGACATCCCTTCTTCTCCCTTCTTTTTTCTCTTTTTTCTATATATCTATATATCTATATATTATTTATATTAACGATACTAATACTAACATTTTTATTCCGTGACTAACTTTTAATTTTATGTATACTAACATTTTATTTTATGTCAACTAACATGTAACATTTTCATAATTCGCATACTAACCAATCTAACAATCTAACATTTAATTACCGTTATTTATATTCCGTCTTATATAATACTGCGTATAATTATTTAACAAAATTATTTTAATCGATCCGAGCAACATCCAATGAGGCTAAATTAATGATCGTAGGCTTTAAAGGCCACATTACAATATTAAAATGCCGAGGATCTATGTTTGTAATGACGATTGAATATTTGGGTCGAATATGTTTAGTTATGAATTCTGTCTAAAGTCTATTTAATCCCTTTACAAGTCGTATTGGAGGTGGCGCCCTTCGAGGTGCGCCGCCCTAAACACTTAAGGGCGCAATAGATCGCGGTGATCTGTAATTAAATGTGGCCGACACCATTTTTTTTCAAAACATTATTCTAAAAGAATTATCGACAAATCGGATTAGAACGAAACCCGTTGTCCCCGAATTAATTGTCACACAGTCCGAAAGGATTGATTACGACATTATGACGCGGAGGAAATCGATACTCCCACAAAGTTCGGTGGCGACTCCAACTTCGGTTTAAGTTTCAAACCGAGAACTATCTCATATGGGAAATATTTCGCCCCCCAAACCCGCGCGTGGCCGAGTCGGGGTGGACCTATGTCATGTCCACACATTGTTTTTTCGAACAAATACTTACTGTCCATAACCCAATCCACCTCTCCTTGATTAAGGCCAGCGAAATGAAAAATCCACCGAAGAAGGAAGTGTTTGTTCGTCGCTAGGGTAAGTCGAGTAGCAAGGAGTAGATGAGGGATCCATCAAGAGAGGTGCATACGTAGGCTGCCAGGGTAGTTGGCCACGGAAAGTTTTAGAGGCTGAAATACGCTTCGTGCCAACAATGAATGAGGTGTACCAGAGTCGATAAAAAAATCCCTTACAATAAGTTGTAGTCTTGTAGAATCTAATTCATAGATAGATGGGTCAATCGGTAGCGTGGTTCCATGTACACTATTGCCATTCAAGTTGACATGATACATATACATATGTTAGTCATAGAGATGGTTTGGACGTCCCTACTAGCATCTCCACTGATTTGCGCTTCATCACCAAGGTACATGTCGGATACTTGCGAACCAGCGGCCAAACAATAAGAAAATCGACCATTTGCTTGAGTACCGAGTTGTGTTAACAAGGATCTAGGACCAACGGCAAGCCCAACTATACCATCTATCATATAATCCCGCTTGTCGGGATAAAACGTAAACCCTTGGACTTGTTGTGCACACCCGAATGCATAACCGATGGACCACATAGCTTGTCCTGTTTCCGCGTCGTCATAAAATAAGCGATATCTTTTCCATTGAAGCCAGTTATACGGTCTCCTTCTAAATATGTGTAATATACCACAGGAACCTTGATAGCTTAACCGTGGCACACACAATGGATCGTCTACCATCATTCGCCTAAAAGTTGGCGCTTTGTAATCACAGAGTTTCTCCGTTTCGTTGTTTGTAGACAAGGATTGCAATGTGCACATTCAGAACCGTTCCTGAGCAATAGGAGACCTGAACAAAATCGTAAAATGTTACCCCTTTATAAGGAAAAATTTGGAATTGGGGTTCTGGCCTGATTTTTTTCATTTTTTTTCCGAATACTATGACAAAATCAAAATTAGGATTTTAAATTCAAAACTGTTTTCATACACATGCCTCAAACCCATGAGGTATGGGTTTCCCATACCCAACCCCCTCATTGGGTATGAGATTATGAGATTGATACCTATGAGAATCAATTAAGCAAAAAAAATGATACTTATTTGAAATGTTATGAAAAAATTATTTGGTTAAAGCATAATATACGTGAAATTAATTAAATTATTAAAATATAAATATTTTAAATTGTATTTTTTTGAAGATTATTGACACTAGTCAAGTATTAACCCATAATCGTAAACTTAGGCAAATTGCCTGCTATATTCCTAGTTTCCTACTAAATCCCATAATTTCAATAAAGACATAGTTGAAAAGATGTGGAGTGAGATATCCTTGATTATGGTAATACCTGCCCTAAATTACAGGATTTCAATATGATTGATCAACTTCATTTTGACAAATTACGGGATTTTATAAAACTAAGATCAAGTTTTTATAATCGAATATTTATAATTTATGGCAGCACATAATTAATTCATTAGGAAGATTTATAATTTACTCCCCCCTATTCCAAGTATTCCTCCCCAATTTTTTTGGGGGGAAACCAAGGAGGGAGTAAATAATAATAAATGGTGAAGTTAAAGTAAGAGGGATAAATAGAAAGTGGGGTATGAAGTGTAAAAGATGGGGTATAAAGTGAAAAGGTTTTGAGTTTAGGTGTGGAGGAAAAGAATAAAAAATTGAATGAAGAATAAAGAATGATTATAATTATATCCAAAAGAGGAAAGTGGGAGGAATACTTGGAATAGGAGGGAGTATTACTTATTAATTAGGATCATTTCTAATTTTGTAAAATTATGGGATTGTAAAATTTTATTACTAATGTTAAAATATTTATTATTTTCACATCATTAAGCTTTTAATGATGATAATACATAATATAAATCCATGATGATGATTGTTTTGGTAAAAATTTACCGGGTCAACGATTTTGGTTGCGGGTTAAAGCGATTGTCCTATAACTACAGGTTGACGAAATAGTATCGAATCTAATGAACGAAGAATAACGAAAGAAAGGGAATGACACACAAAGTTTTGGTGACGCAGAAACCCGATGTGGAAAAAACCGCGGGGGAAGCCGGAATCCCGCCAAAGTTCTACTATGACGAGAAAGGAACGAGAAAAGGGAAAAGGATACAAGTAAGAGTATTTGAACTATAAATGACCGTAAGTATTTTGCTATAGTATTTGCTTGAAGTTGATTGTGTGTCGATGATGAGATGAATGATTCCTTTGGTGTCTCCTTAGTGCTTATATGCTACTGCCTCCTATAGCCGTTATCTCTACCTTCCCCCTCCTTTTTCTCCTGGTGTGCAGGAGGGTTTCCCCAAATGTAGGTGATGGGGGTCGGTAGCCTGCCACGGGTCGCCCATTAATTCAGATGATAAATCGATATTTATACACATTTTTACCCCTTTTATATTATTATTATTATAATGTCGTCTTTCATATTATTTGAGCTAAAAACGTATTTTTATGACTTAACAAGTTAATATATACGTTAATATTATTTATATGCTAAAATAAGTTTTATTGTCTATTTTTGATAATTTAGAATAACTCATTTAATTTGAAGGTCAAATAATACATATCTTCTCGTATACATTGTGTAGGTGTATCTTAAGATGACGATATCTCACTCATACGATATCGGAATCAAGTGATTCAGGATGTGTTGGAAAGCTAAGTTTGAGACCTACAAGTTTATAGAAGAGAGCAACATCAAATTCAGTCATCTCCTAGGACAAAATTGAGCTATAAAAAGCAGGCCAGTAAATTGTGACACCAAACAAAAGAATTGAAGCCCATTATAAGAAGAGATGATTAGGAAACAAGAAAAACAAAGAAAGAAAATTAAAGATTTAATAAAATAATAAGAAGGAAAGAAAATAAAACAAAAAAATATAAGAGGAGGGAAGCCACGAGAAACAGAACAAAAAAAAGAAGTTGAAGAGAGAGAAAAGAGGAAGAAGGAATACAACAGAACAGAGGGAGACGACGTTTTGAATCCGTTCTATTCCAATTCTGTCCCGATTTTTATGAGCTTTTCTAATCTTTATCTTATTTTTACTGTTATTATGTTTAGTTTAGAGTAATTTTTCATTGGAGTATGTAATTGACTATTGATGTTAGGGTTTATGAGATTATGATATCGTTTTGACTGATTAATTAGTTTATTGGATATTTATATAAGATTCATTATTTGACTGTCTGACTCGTGTTTATTAATTTTGTTTGGCCAACTTAATTGTATTTATGAATCGGTCGTTGAATTAATAGTAATTTTGGTTAGGTTGCAGCGTTCTGGTCTAATCTTAATTGCTAGAATCTTATGTAGTAGTTAAGTCAGATATAATTGCAGCGTTCTGGTTATATTTTATTCAACTGATTAGTGATCTTAAAGCGACTTAATTTATTAATTTGATTCATGCGTTCATGGTTAATTTGATAAATTGGTTAGGATTAAACTTGCATGCGTTCACGGGGTTTAACGAGTCAGAAAGATAAAATTGGTAATTTACTTGCGTTCAAGGATTAACCGATTAACTAGTCTATCCAATATAATTGATTAAGAGAATCGATGATTTTACCCGACATCTATAGAAAATTACATGTTTCCTATTTATTCATTATAAGAACTTTCTATCTGTTTATTGCGATTATTAGTATTATTAGTTTTATTTATTTGATTTTAGTTAATTAGTTTAGTATAAAACCAACCCAAACAAACCCCCCATTATTCTATTTATACTTATATAACTATATAAATAATACTAAGTTAATCTGAGATAGTATCATTAGTCCCTGTGGGTTCGACCCTTACTTGCCCTACTACTAGTTAGTTAGAGTCTTGTAAGTGTTTATAAATTTAATTTTGACTGCGATTACGACACGCATCAAATTTTGGCGCCGTTGCCGGGGACTGATTTGTTTATTATCTTTGATTATATATTAGTTAGCTAGTAAATTAGTTACTTATTTATCTAGCTAGTAATTTATTTTATTTTATATACTCTTTAATTTTTATTTCAGGTACTTAATTTACAATATTTAAGATGTCTGCTGGAGCGGAGAAGAGTCTAAGGGAACAATTATTTTTTGCGGAGACACCTACTAGTATTATTTTTCCTACTTTGGAAAAATCATTTAAGCTGAGTCCAGGTTTTATCCAAATTCTCCCTAACTTTTATGGTCGATCTAATGAGGATGCTCTTAAACATATACAAGAATTTTATCTTGCTTGTTTCACGTTATCTTTGGATGGTATTGATGATGATTGTATTAAATTCCGAGCTTTCCCATTTACTTTGCATGAATTAGCTAAAGATTGGCTGTTTAATTTACCTGGTGGATCTATTACATCTTGGAATTGTTTAAGACAAGTTTTTCTTGATAAATATCAACTTGTGAGTATTACAAGGGCAATAAGAAAACAAATTATGAATATTCAACAAGATGATAATGAATCTTTAAATGATTATTGGGATAGATTTAACCGATTATGTAATTCCTGCCCACAACAAGAACTAAGTGAAAAAATCTTGATTGAATGTTTGTATGATGGTTTGCTAGATGATCAAAAGAGGTTGATAGACATTGCTAGTGGTGGTTCTTTAATGGATAAAACTCCAACTGAAGCTAGAAAATTGATTAATAATATGGCCATTAGCAGTCAACAATATGGAACCAAGAATGAATGTGATTTGAAATTGCAAAAACAATTAAAAGAACAAGCTGAGCAGATGGAAGAATTAAGAGATGTTGTGAATAATCAACTTAAAGTTATGGATAACCAACGTCAATCTTTAGAAAATATGGTAAAACAATTGGTAGTTCAAGTAGGACAAGTTCACTCTCAGAGCCTTAGTCGTCAAGAACAAACTGATAATAACTTGTGTCACTTGGATAATCAAATGAAATTGATTTGTACCACCCTTGCCAACATTGAGAGTAATTTTGTTAGACAACCTGAACCTAATTTGTTGGATGAGTCTAAAGCAATAACCTTAAGGAGTGGTAAGGAGCTTAAAAATAGATTTGATGTTGAGGAAGAAATTGAGGTTATACCAAGAGCTACAAAACAAAATGACGTTGAAGATAGTCGAGATGAACCTCATATTAGTGAGAGTGAAACAGAAACTAAGGAAAGTGGTCCAGAATTAGAAAAGAAGAAGGTTATAGCTAAATCTACCCCAGATGCACCTACTTATAAGACCAATGTTCCATTTCCTTCTAGATTTGCTCAATCTAAGAAAGAAGATAAAGATAATGAAATTTTGGAAATATTTAGAAAAGTTGAAATAAATATACCCCTCTTAGACGCTATTAAACAGATGCCAAAATATTCTAAATTTTTAAAAGAGTTATGCACTAATAAAAGAAAGATTAAGAGTGGGGAAAAAGTGTTGATAGGAGAGAACGTATCTGCAATAATTCAAAAGAAAATACCTTCTAAATGTAAAGACCCAGGAATGTTTAGTATTCCTTGTAAAATAGGAAATAGTAAATTAGATATATGCATGCTTGACTTAGGAGCATCTATTAGTGTTATGCCTAAATCCGTATACGAGTCACTTAAGTTAGGACCTCTTTCTCAAACTGAGGTAGTGATTCAGTTAGCAGATAGATCACATGCTTACCCTATAGGAGTTTTAGAAGATGTTTTAGTTCAAGTTGATGAGTTAGTATTTCCTGTTGATTTTTATGTGCTTGATATGGGTAATTCTTTTGATGCTAAGGATGTGCCATTATTACTAGGAAGACCCTTTCTTAAAACGGCTAGAACTAAAATTGATGTCTATGAGGGAACTCTTTCTTTTGAATTTGATGGTGAAACGATTAAGCTTAATATTTATGATGCTATGAAACACCCATTTGATACTACTGATGATGTGAGTTCTATAGAGACTATTGATGTGATAGACACAGTTACACAAGAGAAACTCGATAGGATAAATGAATTTAATACTCTTGATGATGATAATGATTTGGATCCTATATTATCTTTTGAGGAAAAGTTTGATTCTATTCATGATAGTCATCTAACCACTAATTTTGAGTGTGTTTCTAGCCTTGAATTGCCTAAAGATTCCCCTAAAGTGATTCTGTCTATTCAACATCCGCCTGAATTGGAATTAAAACCCTTGTCTAATAACTTCAAGTATGCTTTCTTAGGTGAACATGATACCTTGCCTGTAATTATTTCTAGTTCACTTTCTGAATCGCAAGAGCTTAAATTGTTAAATGTGCTTAAAGAGGCGATAGGGTGGACCATTGCTGATATTAAGGGTATTAGTCCTACATTGTGTATGCATAACATTTTTCTTGAGGATGGTGCCAAACCAGTTAGAGAAAATCAACGTAGACTTAACCCGTCAATGATGAAAGTTGTGAAAAAAGAAATTCTTAAGTGGCGGGATGCGGGTGTGATATTCCCTATCTCAGATTCAAAATGGGTAAGTCCTATCCATGTAGTGCTTAAGAAGACCGGGATTACGGTTGTTGAAAATAGTAAAGGAGAACTAGTTCCCACTAGAGTATCAAATGGATGGAGGGTTTGCATAGATTATATAAAGTTAAATCAAGCAACTAGGAAAGATCATTTTCCTTTACCATTCATAGATCAAATGTTAGAAAAGCTTGCGGGACATTCTTACTTTTGTTTTCTAGACGGTTATTCTGGGTATATTCAAGCCCCTATAGCACCCGAGGATCAAGAAAAGACAATTTTTACGTGCCCTTTTGGAATTTTTGCTTTTAGAAGAATGCCTTTTGGACTTTGTAATGCTCCTGGAACATTTCAGCGTTGTATGATGAGCATATTTTCAGATTTGCTTGATAATTCCATAGAGGTTTTTATGAACGATTTTACAGTTTTTGGTGATGATTTTGATTTATGTCTCCATAATTTATCTCTTGCTTTAAAAAGATGTGTCGAGACTAATCTTGTGCTTAACTTTGAAAAATGTCATTTTATGGTGGAAAAAGAAGTTGTCTTAGGCCATGTTGTCAGTGCTAAAGGGTTGAAAGTTGATCAAGCTAAAATAGATATTATTAGTTCATTACCCTATCCTAGCTGTGTGCGTGAAATTAGATCATTTTTAGGACATGCTGGATTTTATAGGCGATTTATACAAAACTTTTCCACTATTGCATCACCTTTATCTAACTTACTTGCTAAAGATGTACCATTTGTGTTTGATGATAAGTGTAAGGAAGCATTTAATACATTAAAAGATAAATTAACTTCCGCACCAGTGATTAAACCTCCTAATTGGTCATTACCTTTTGTAATAATGTGTGATGCTAGTGATAAAGCGGTAGAGCTGTATTAGGGCAAAAAGTAGGCAAGGAATCTCATGTTATATATTATGCGTCGAAAACTCTTGACCCAGCTGTAGACACCCACATTTTGACCGCCAGGTGTCTATAGTAGTTCCCGCCAAACCCCGATGATGATTGGACGTAAACGTGCTTTGATAGACTCGGATATGGGCTTGTAATCATGGACATTTGGTTTAGACTTATTACGGAGTACAAATCTTACAAAACCAACCTCAAATCCAGGCCCAGTGGGTCGTTTCGAGTCAAATAACACTAATTTGGGTTGAATCCGACACCAGGGGTAAAACCGTCTTTTAGCGACCGAGTCAAAACCCGGTCAAAGATTTTCCCGAGACACGTGAGTCAGCCGTGACACTTCACACGGTTGATTCATACTCAAATTCCTACAAAAAATCAGCTTCACAAAATAATAAACAATTCCGTTTAAAGTAGAATTCGATCTCAAGTAGGAATCCTATTCGAAGACCGATTCAAACACTCGACCGAGTGCAAATACTCGGCCAAGCAGCATACAACCAGCCGAGATACCTTTCTTCTTTGCCAAGAAAGCGGAATTCTCATGCTTCTCAAACTCCTACGTTTCCTATCCTAAGCGGTATTCAAACTCTTCTAAGCCAAGGTCGGGAACTCCCTATAAATAGCCCCTTGCATACAACACTTTCAAACATCAGAAAACACGGTTTTCACACACAATTAACACCGAAAAAACAGCCTCATAACACGGTTTACACATCCTACATCCTCGATATCTAGTAAATCCCGACACATTCTCGAAGTAGCCTCGAAGCCCCGAGAAAAACATCCAACCACACGTCCCATTACACGACCAAATCAACACCTTAACTCATCCTCATCATCTCGACGCTCCCAAGTCTAAGCCACTTTCCGACGAGCCTTATCTCGAGAAAACAAAGCATGTAGGTTGAGGGTGTAAATCAAACCCGACTCTTCTCTTTTCTCTCTCTCTTTCTCGTTTTTTTTGTCTTTGCGTCGATTCGTCGGTCTTTTTAATATGGGTCGTTCATCACGTATTTTTCATTATTTCTAATATCGATACTACGAAAAAACTATTTTTTATAACGTTCTTAAAATACGATATCGATTCTCTAATCGAATCTCGTATCTAACAAGAACAAAATTAATTATTTCTCGTTGATGCTAATAAAATCGTTACATCTTTTTAAACAAAATTCGACGATTTTATACGCGGAGAGAATTAACATCTTTTTTGTTCAATTTTTTTTTTTACTTTTCGTTCAAAACAAACTTTTTTCAAAACCTTTTCTAAAATCATTCTGACTATTCGATATCGATTTCATAATCGAATATCGAATACGACGAATATCGAAAATATGAATCGAGTATAAATTAATCCATATTTGTACGCGATTTATACAATTTAACGATTTTCGACAAAATAAAAAAAACCCGAACAGACCGCCACGCGAGTCGCGCGCCTGTCAGGCGACTCGCGCGGTGGCCTGGTTAGCCGGGTCTCTTTTTTTTTTTTTTTTTCGTTTCCTCGCTTTTCTATTTTTTATTCTTCTCGAATCTTACATAAAAAGCGACTTTCGCGACATATTTTGATAAATACTTTTTTTTGACCTCGGTCAACACGTGTTAATCCATCACGTGTCATAAGTCTTTTCCAAAATCATGCATATTATTTATTTACGTCTTTATTCAAATTATTCAATCGTTACTAACTCGTTTTCTCGTGTTTGTAGCAATTTATTTATTTCTTCGTTTTATTAGACTAAAACGAATTCACATGCTAAAATAACTTTGACGTTATTAGTTTAATATGCATTAAACGACTTAGCAACCCATTTATTTATTTTTCTTGCATGACTTAGGAAAATAATGTTTGCATATCATTCAATCGTCGAATAACGCGTGTACGTAAAAACGAACGATATCTTAGGAAAGGCCGCTAAGTGCGGGCGGGGTTGGGTGTTCTCAATGAACTTCCCAACACGTACCCTCACCCCTTACTCAGAACCATGGTTTCCGGATGCCCGAATCCATTGGCAACAAGAGTCATTCAATACACGATATCCGATAATGTCGGTATCGGTATCAAATGCTAAGGGACGAACCCGATAAGCTTTGACATCGGAAATGGGCCATGTTTTAAATATGGCCCACTACGACATAGAGTGGGTTCGAATGGTTCCGAATAACCACAAAATTCGGTGGCGACTCCTACTTCGATTTAAAATTCAATTCGACCCATCTCATATGGAGATTCATTCGCCTCCTCAAACCCACGCGTGGCCGCGTCGGGGTGGACCTATGTCATGTCCACAATTTGGCGACTCCGCTGGGGATTAACTGATGCGTCACTTACCATCGGCATCCTCAGGGTGAGACTCGAAAAGAAATCGTTCGATTAGTAATGTACACGTTTTAGTTCAATGGTTCATGTATAACCCAATTCTTTCCCGGGCCGGTTACTTGTGACCGACGTCCCACTATACCACGGTGCATTCCCACTTGGGTGCACTAAAGACTTCGATGGCAGAACTCGCATGGGTTTTACGGCAGATTCTAAGACCAACTCGGCTTAGGAGGTCCGTCCTGATTTGCGAGAATGCGATCGTTGTTGGTATATACCATATTCGACCGACCGAGACTTAGACTAAGAGCATACATGGCGTCGTTATACTGTTTCCATGACTACATGCTACTTGATCTTCTCTGGTCTTTTTTCAAAAACCGTCATTTTTCAAAAAAAACTTACATCTTTTCAAATCCATTCTTTTTTTCAAAACCCGGAAGGCTGCCGAATTTAGGACTTATGATTTTTACTCAAAATAGCCTATTTTTAGCCGGTATGCTGTCCAAACCTTTTCAAAAAAAAGCCCGAAATCTCGGCCCGATACCCTTTTCTCGGTTTTCAAAAAAAATCGGGCCATCCAATCCGACCTTTTTTCGGGCTTTTCTGAATCCAAATCTTTCTTTTTTCAAAACCTTTCTCTTAGGACTTCCCGTATTTAGTAGTGTCGGGTCTTGTCATAAGTTGTAAGAGTCTATAGCGTCGAAACTCCGTCGATCTTACATCACGAGTTTCTACCCCATCCCAAATCCGCCTTATTTGTCAAGGCACGGTCCACCTACGTAGGACAAACTCCTACAAAGGGAAGCCCATTTACACAATCGAGTCCGAAGTCTGGGGATTTCACACACGGATCTTTCTTCGAACGGGACTAGGCCCACTTTGCCAAAACCCAGGGAGAGTCCACCATCCACGAGTCACCCGTCTAGGAGTCAGTCTTCAGTCCCACTCGGGGGCTACCCTTTAGCGGGGCGATCAACCGCATTTGCTCTAAGGATCAGGTCTTACACGTGTTGGCTCACGTACCCCACTTTCGAGTCACTTAGATGTCGCACCATTTGAGTCCTATCAAAGTCTTTAGTCTCACTCGGGGGCTGTCCTCCACCCGAGCAGTCAACCACGATAACCTTAAGGGGTACCCTACGTTCATCCTGCACCGGCGTCCTTATGATGCCTTCTTCGAGTCGTACCTATGCTACGAATACTCGAGTCATCTATGGTTAGGTCACCACGGTTGGTCCAAGAACGCGACGCGGTCAAACACGGTTGCCCCATTTTCGGACTCGCCCTCATACACCGTCCGAGTCTCATGGTCGAGTCCAAGCCAGAGTCGTTACCTTGTCTAGATCAACGTTCGAGTATCCCGGTCCAAGAGTCTTTGTAGACTCGTCACCCCAGGCCGTGTCTAGTTTGACTCCCTCACTTGCACTTGCGCAAAGCCGAGTTTAGGCGAGTCATGACACCCGTCGTTCTCTCCAATCAAAGACCTTACCAAAAAAAAAAACAACCAACCGAGCATCCGAGTCCGGATTTGATTCGAGTCTAAGTCTGAGTTCGAGTTTAGGATACCCTACATCCTCATTTCCAAATCAGCGTCAGAGTCATTTGTATTCTGTCCTCTTTTTTCAAAATTCAATAAAATCAGCTTTTCTATTTCTCATGTGTTTCCGAGAACATGATGAACACCATCATACACTGTGAGCACACGCACGTGACTATTATAGGCACATCTATAATGACTGCAGGAAACCGAGCCCGTGTTTTCCTTTTACCTATTCCATGTCTGGTATAGAAAGCCACATAACTACACGTAGCAGGAGCATATCGAATCCTATGACAAATCTGGGTAGTCTTCTAGTTTGGGTTCAAGACGGGAGGCAAACCCCCTTCCCACAATAAACACCCATCCAATAAGACTAGCCAGTCCCTACCTTAGGTGTTAGTCTGACCGACAAAAAAAAAGCTGGACAAAAAAAAATCAAAAGTCCAAGAGAAAAAAGCAAAAGGCCAAAACAAAAAAGCTGGCCATGATCAAAAAAGAATTATCAACATATCTCGACCAGACACGGTCAACTCAAATGAAGAATCCCATGACCGGGGCTAAGAGGTCAACCCAAAGAATTCAAAAACCCATGACCGTGAAACGGTCAATTCAAAAATTATCAATACCCATACCATCCAATAGGGGAGAAACAATCAAGCCGGTCAGATAACACCACATCTAGCCTTCCCACATTACAACCCTCAAAGACCTTCTCGAGACCTAGGCTAGGGACAGCCCGGAATTTTGAGGATTCAAGCTCCATAGGATACCCCCTTAACCATTAGGGCCAGACATGGAAATCAGATCTCGCATTATCAAAACTTATCCCGATCAAAGTTCGAACCATTCTACTCGACTTCCCCTTTACATAACAAAATTCACAATCACCATACAAAGACCCGAGAGCAAAACTCGTCAAATCCCCCCGAGAGCAAAACTCGTCAAACCCCCTCAAGAGCAAAACTCCTTAAAATTCCCGAGAGCAAAACTCGTTAAAATCCCCGAGAGCAAAACTCATCAAATCCCCGAGAACAGAACTCGTTAAAATCCCCGACAGCAGAACTCGTTAAAATCCCATCCCAATTCTCCTCATTTAAACCAGTTACCAGCCCCAAACACGGGAACTCAACTTGCAGTCGGCATAGAACATGCCCAAATAGTTCACACCACCTCTGGGGGCTACCCCGGAGAACGCTCACAGTCATAAGATCAACATCCTAACTATTCTAGCTCTTTGATCAAGACATCACTGGGAATGCACCTAGCCTACACCATCGTTGTGGCTAGTTATACACAAAGCCCTAGTAAACTAGGCACCATTATATATCTTTCAATTCACTGAACTACGGCTTGGTTTGATTTCACTAACACGTGAATACGTAGGCAGCCTTTCAACAGAGGCACAACCACTCACACTGACACAAATTCAAAAAAAGCGCCATCATTCCGGTCACGACACTGTCATGTTCTCAGCAGCTAGCTTTGTCATCCTGGGGGCTTCTCCTAGGCAGAAGTTCTCCATCCACTCACAAAATCCAGATAAATTCAAAGAATAAAAATCTAGTCTCCTTTCTATAGTGTGTCATAGTATTCGGCTCAGTTGAAGACGAGAATTGGTCAGGGACTCGAAGCAATACCCACTTAGGGAATGTACCCCTAAATCAAAAGAATATCCAAAAGAACACCAGTCTACGGCATTGCTACCACAAAGCCCTGTCGTACGGAAACAGTCCCATTCCGAAGATTCGACCGTGTTGCCACTCGCCTAGGCTACGGAATAGCGCAACTTAAGAGTCTTGTCATATTAGGTGGCCCATCCCCTACCGAGTCACGGTCCAACCCTTAGAGAGTCCAGTCGTGTCTGTCAACTCGTCTTGTCACGTCCAGAGTCGAGTCGGTCGGTATATCTCTCTCTTCAAATTCTCATTTTTTGCAAAACTTATCCATTTGAGAAAATCCTTTTCCTAGTCACCACGGGAATAGGAATTTTTATCACACTTCATCTAGGCATACAAGCCTAACCAGGGGATTTTTAGGAATCCATGTCAGGATCTGATCAGGAATCAAGTCATCCCAAGCATTCTAATTTCCAAAAAAAATTCATTTTCTTTCCAAAAAATCAATCAAAAATCATTTCTTCCCCAACATGAGTCAGTGTTTCGCCTAAATGTTACATGCAATTTGTTATGTATCAGCAGACAGGTACCCCAAGACTCCCCGAAGAATTCTCAAAGACTCCCCAGTGGAAGGATCATGCAACATTTCTATTAAGGAATCATGATATATCTGTAAGCGGATACACCCAGAGCTTCCAAGGCAAGCTCCCGCGCTATTCCAAGATGGGATGTGTCTGTAAACAGACACACCCAAGACTTTTTAGGAGAAGTCCCCGCGCTATTCCAAGATGAGATGTGTCTGTAAACAGACACACCGAAGACTTTTTAGGAGAAGTCCCCGCGCAATTCTAAGACAGGATGTAACTGTAAACAGGTATACCCATAGCTTCCAAGGCAAGCTCTCGCGACATTATTAACATCAACCCAGGTATGATTTCTATTCTATGGCTGGCGAGCCCTTCACGCAGGTCTAATGGACTCTAAACGACCCGATCGGAAGTCTGCCAGGTTTTAATCCTTGATTGACCTGGTAGCTACTCTGACTTTTGCCTTGTCCAAGCCTCAGTCAGAGTGGGGGCTCTGTAGACACCCACATTTTGACCGCCAGGTGTCTATAGTAGTTCCCGCCAAACACCCGATGATGATTGGACGTAAACGTGCTTTGATAGACTCGGATATGGGCTTGTAATCATGGACATTTGGTTTAGACTTATTACGGAGTACAAATCTTACAAAACCAACCTCAAATCCAGGCCCAGTGGGTCGTTTCGAGTCAAATAACACTAATTTGGGTTGAATCCGACACCAGGGGTAAAACCGTCTTTTAGCGACCGAGTCAAAACCCGGTCAAAGATTTTCCCGAGACACGTGAGTCAGCCGTGACACTTCACACGGTTGATTCATACTCAAATTCCTACAAAAAATCAGCTTCACAAAATAATAAACAATTCCGTTTAAAGTAGAATTCGATCTCAAGTAGGAATCCTATTCGAAGACCGATTCAAACACTCGACCGAGTGCAAATACTCGGCCAAGCAGCATACAACCAGCCGAGATACCTTTCTTCTTTGCCAAGAAAGCGGAATTCTCATGCTTCTCAAACTCCTACGTTTCCTATCCTAAGCGGTATTCAAACTCTTCTAAGCCAAGGTCGGGAACTCCCTATAAATAGCCCCTTGCATACAACACTTTCAAACATCAGAAAACACGGTTTTCACAAACAATTAACACCGAAAAAACAGCCTCATAACACGGTTTACACATCCTACATCCTCGATATCTAGTAAATCCCGACACATTCTCGAAGTAGCCTCGAAGCCCCGAGAAAAACATCCAACCACACGTCCCATTACACGACCAAATCAACACCTTAACTCATCCTCATCATCTCGATGCTCCCAAGTCTAAGCCACTTTCCGACGAGCCTTATCTCGAGAAAACAAAGCATGTAGGTTGAGGGTGTAAATCAAACCCGACTCTTCTCTTTTCTCTCTCTCTTTCTCGTTTTTTTGTCTTTGCGTCGATTCGTCGGTCTTTTTAATATGGGTCGTTCATCACGTATTTTTCATTATTTCTAATATCGATACTACGAAAAAACTATTTTTTATAACGTTCTTAAAATACGATATCGATTTTCTAATCGAATCTCGTATCTAACAAGAACAAAATTAATTATTTCTCGTTGATGCTAATAAAATCGTTACATCTTTTTAAACAAAATTCGACGATTTTATACGCGGAGAGAATTAACATCTTTTTTGTTCAGATTTGTTTTTTTTTACTTTTCGTTCAAAACAAACTTTTTTCAAAACCATTTCTAAAATCATTCTGACTATTCGATATCGATTTCATAATCGAATATCGAATACGACGAATATCGAAAATATGAATCGAGTATAAATTAATCCATATTTGTACGCGATTTATACAATTTAACGATTTTCGACAAAATAAAAAAAACCCGAACAGACCGCCACGCGAGTCGCGCGCCTATCAGGCTACTCGCGCGGTGGCCTGGTTAGCCGGGTCTCTTTTTTTTTTTTTTTTTTTTCGTTTCCTCGCTTTTCTATTTTTTATTCTTCTCGAATCTTACATAAAAAGCGACTTTCGCGACATATTTCGATAAATACTTTTTTTTGACCTCGGTCAACACGTGTTAATCCATCACGTGTCATAAGTCTTTTCCAAAATCATGCATATTATTTATTTACGTCTTTATTCAAATTATTCAATCGTTACTAACTCGTTTTCTCGTGTTTGTAGCAATTTATTTATTTCTTCGTTTTATTAGACCAAAACGAATTCACATGCTAAAATAACTTTGACGTTATTAGTTTAATATGCATTAAACGACTTAGCAACCCATTTATTTATTTTTCTTGCATGACTTAGGAAAATAATGTTTGCATATCATTCAATCGTCGAATAACGCGTGTACGTAAAAACGAACGATATCTTAGTAAAGGTCGCTAAGTGCGGGCGGGGTTGGGTGTTCTCAATGAACTTCCCAACACGTACCCTCACCCCTTACTCAGAACCATGGTTTCCGGATGCCCGAATCCATTGGCAACAAGTGTCATTCAATACACGATATCCGATAATGTCGGTATCGGTATCAAATGCTAAGGGACGAACCCGATAAGCTCTGACATCGAAAATGGGCCATGTTTTAAATATGGCCCACTACGACATAGAGTGGGTTCGAATGGTTCCGAATAACCACAAAATTCGGTGGCGACTCCTACTTCGATTTAAAATTCAATTCGACCCATCTCATATGGAGATTCATTCGCCTCCTCAAACCCGCGCGTGACCGCGTCGGGGTGGACCTATGTCATGTCCACACCAGCCCAATGCAACTATACTGTCACTGAAAAGGAATTGTATGCTGTTATTTTTGCCCTTGAAAAGTTTAGATCATATTTGCTTGGGACTCACGTGGTAGTATACTCCGATCACTTTGCTTTGAAATATTTGCTAAAAAAGAAAGAGTCTAAACCAAGATTATTACGATGGATGTTATTGTTACAGGAATTTGATTTGGAAATAAAAGATAAGAAAGGAGCAGAAAACTTAGTTGTTGACCATCTTAGTAGGATTATTAAGGAACAAGACATAACTGCCCTCTCTTCTGATTTGTTTCCTATGAACAATTGTATGCACTAAATGTGAAATATCCTTGGTATGCTGATATTGTTAATTATTTGGTATCAAAGGAGTTTCCTAAGAAACTTACTAAAGCCCAAAAAGATAAAATTAAGCATGATGCTAAGTATTATATTTGGGACGAACCTTATTTGTTTAAAATTTGTTCCGATAATGTTATAAGAAGATGTGTGCTTGAAGAGGAAAGTAAATCTATTCTTGAATTTTGTCACTCATTTGAGTGTGGGGGTCATTTTGGTCCGAAACGAACAGCTCATAAAGTTTTAGAATGTGGATTCTTTTGGCCTTCTCTGCATAAAGATGCTTATACTTTTGTGAAAACTTGTAATCAATGTCAAAGAAGTGGTAATATTTCTAGGAGAGATCAAATGCCTCTTACTTCCATATTTGTTGCTGATGTTTTTGATGTTTGGGGTATTGATTTTATGGGACCTTTTCCATCGTCTTTTGGGAATACTTACATTCTTTTGGCAGTTGACTATGTTTCTAAATGGGTGGAGGCCAAAGCTACTAGAACTAATGATTCTAAGGTGGTTGCTGAGTTTGTCAGGGATCAGATTTTTAATAGGTTTGGTATTCCTAGAGCTATCATTAGTGACAGAGGGACTCACTTTTGTAATCATATCATTGAAGCTTTATTTAGGAAATTTCACGTTACTCATAAGGTTTCTACTGCTTACCATCCCTAGACTAATGGACAAGCCGAGGTTTCTAATAGAGAAATAAAATCAATTTTGGAGAAAGTTGTGAGTCCTAATAGGAAAGATTGGAGTAAGCGTTTAGGTGATGAATTATGGGCATATAGAACTGCATACAAAACTCTAATAGGTATGTCTCCTTATCGCTTGGTATTTGGGAAAGCTTGTCACCTTCCAGTTGAATTAGAGCATCGAGCATTTTGGGCAATTAAGAAGTGTAATTTTAATTATGAAAAGTCTGTTGCTCACAGAAAACTAGAAATTCTAGATTTAGAGGAGATAAGGAATGATGCATATGAAAATTCTCGGATCTACAAAGAGAAAACTAAGGCTTATCACGATAAAATGTTATCTAGAAAGAGCTTTAATGTGGGTGATAAAGTCCTCCTTTATAATTCTAGGTTAAGATTATTTCCTGGGAAATTGAGATCAAGATGGATCGGTCCCTTTGAGGTTCTTAAGGTGTTTGATCATGGAGTGGTAGAAATTAAAGGATGCGAGTCAGGAAGGATAATTAAAGTGAATGGTCATAGACTTAAGCCATATTATGATGGATTCAAAGCCAATTGGGTGGATATTATTGATTTGGAGGATCCAACGTATGAAAATTGAGAAATAGCATGTCGAGCCACGACGTAAAATAAGGCGCTTCTCGGGAGGCAACCCGAGCTTGTATATTTATTTTGTATGCGTGACTAACTATTTTACTTAGTTTTATCTTTTTCCTTTATATTTCATTTCCCTATTTCACTTGTCTTGGTCCAGTGTTGGAATTTTGCAGGATAGAAAATAATGATCCTTTGCTGAACATATGATAGCTGACAATGGGATGACGTTTTCAAAAATCAACGTGGACAAGATGCATATATTTATACTTCGCTAGACCCGCTAAGTACCTTTATCCCTCTTATATATTTATGTATGCAAATTTTCAGCTTTTTGATGTCTCTTTTGACATTGAGGACAATGTCAGATTTAAGTGTGGGGATGAGGGAAACTGAAAATTGGATAGATTATTATTGAAAGTGGAGTTGGCGGGTGGCCATTGACATATAATGTGTTTTGCAGGCTATTTTAAATTTTGGGATATGTGAATATTTAGGGGAAGTGCTGTCGAAATTTTGATAGAAATTTGAACTTAAAATTTTTAGCCTTTGTTTTTATTGAACTACCTAAACTTGGGAAGTTGACGACAAATTCTAACATAACCTTTTGTCAAAAAAAACTAGTAATATTTTTTAAAAATGTTTTTTGTTAATAACAATAGAAAAAAAATATTTTGAAGTGATATATGCAATTATTTTTCCTCCCGATCGAATTTGGATTAATTAATTTGATAGCAGATAATATTTTAAGTCTCTTTTAAATTTGATTTATAAGTGAATTATAAAGAATAACACTTACTTTAGCTACCTTAACTACACTTTTCATTACTCTGGAGGTACGAGCGGTAAGCCGGTCTTGTTTCAATTAATTTACTTTCATAGGTGACTCTTAATTAGGGCGATAAGAAAGATTAGATACCTCAAGAGTGAGTGAGTCGTTCTTGTGACTCGAGTTAGTAAATCCGAGAGGAACCTAGTACTAATGGGATTGGGAGAATGCCTAATGCCTTGTCCGGAAGGGCGGGAGTCATTGGTTGAAAGCTCGCTACATGGGTCACTTGATCGGGCAAAAAAAAGAATGAAAAAAAACGAAAAGAGAAAAAAGAAAAGAAAATTAGAACGACAAAAAAAAAGCAAAAAAGAAAGAAGAAAAAAAAGAATAATTGCGGAAAAAAAGTGAGACGAGGTATCTAGTTTGACTTATATGCTCGGGAGAACGATCCTCGTACTGAACTTGTAATAGGAATGTACATGAAAGTAAATCCCCCTCCCCTAAGACCTTAAACTGATGAAACTCGTCTTCTTGAGTCAATACAAATTTATTTTTCGAAGGTAGTTAAACCGAGTGTGAAGGATAATGAGTTCATTTATAATTTGAATTTAGAAGTGGTTTAACATATTATATGTTGTTAAATTAGTTAATTGAATAGCTTAAGGTAGGAGAAATTTTATGTATATATTACTCCTAATCTAACTCGCAATTATTTTGTTAAAGTTTACTAACTTATAAAAAATGTTTTCTCAAATATTTTTAGTTTGTCGTCAATTGTACCTAGTTGGGCTGGTTTAAAACATTTGAAGGTTAATTTTTAATTTTATGTTAGCTCTTGAGTACTCATTGTCGAGGACGACAATGGACTAAGTGTGCGGAATTTGATAAATCAATATTTATACACATTTTTACCCCTTTTATATTATTATTATTATTATTATTATAATGTCGTCTTTCATATTATTTGAGCTAAAAACGTATTTTTATGACTTAACGAGTTAATATATACGTTAATATTATTTATATGCTAAAATAAGTTTTATTGTCTATTTTTGATATTTAGAATAACTCGTTTAATTTGAAGGTCAAATAATACATATATTCTCGTATACCTTGTGTAGGTGTATCTTACGACGACGATATCTCACTCATACGATATCAGAATCAAGTGATTTAGGATGCGTTGGAAAGCTAAGTTCGAGACCTACAAGTTTATAGAAGAGAGAAACATCAAATTCAGTCATCTCCTAGGATAAAATTGAGCTATAAAAAGCAGGCCAGTAAATTCTGACACCAAACAAAAGATTTGAAGCCCATTATAAGAAGAGATGATTAGGAAACAAGAAAAACAAAGAAAGAAAATTAAAGATTTAATAAAATAATAAGAAGGAAAGAAAATAAAACAAAACAAAATATAAGAGGAGGAGGGAAGCCACGAGAAACAGAACAAAAAAAAGAAGTTGAAGAGAGAGAAAAGAGGAAGAAGGAATACAACAGAACAGAGGGAGACGACGTTTCGAATCCGTTCTATTCCAATTCTGTCCCGATTTTTATGAGCTTTTCTAATCTTTATCTTATTTTTACTGTTATTATGTTTAGTTTAGAGTAATTTTCCATTGGAGTATGTAATTGACTATTGATGTTAGGGTTTATGAGATTATGATATCGTTTTGACTGATTAATTAGTTTATTGGATATTTATATAAGATTCATTATTTGACTGTCTGACTCGTGTTTATTAATTTTGTTTGGCCAACTTAATTGTATTTATGAATCGGTCGTTGAATTAATAGTAATTTTGGTTAGGTTGCAGCGTTCTGGTCTAATCTTAATTGCTAGAATCTTATGTAGTAGTTGAGTCAGATATAATTGCAGCGTTCTGGTTATGTTTTATTCAACTGATTAGTGATCTTAAAGTGACTTAATTTATTAATTTGATTCATGCGTTCATGGTTAATTTGATAAATTGGTTAGGATTAAACTTGCATACGTTCACGGGGTTTAACGAGTCAGAAAGATAAAATTGGTAATTTACTTGCGTTCAAGGATTAACCGATTAACTAATCTATCCAATATAATTGATTAAGAGAATCGATGATTTTACCCGACATCTATAGAAAATTACATATTTCCTATTTATTCATTATAAGAACTTTCTACCTGTTTATTGCGATTATTAGTATTATTAGTTTTATTTATTTGATTTTAGTTAATTAGTTTAGTATAAAACCAACCCAAACAAACCCCCCATTATTCTATTTATACTTATATAACTATATAATTAATACTAAGTTAATCTGAGATAGTATCATTAGTCCCTGTGGGTTCGACCCTTACTTGCCCTACTACTAGTTAGTTAGAGTCTTGTAAGTGATTTATAAATTTAATTTTGACTGCGATTACGACACGCATCATCAGACCCTGGGGAAGCCTGACCCGAGAATAAGAAGCGGTCTGGTTGGCAGGCCATCAGAACGAAGCCTAGCTGAAGTCTCCAAAAGGTCTCAGTTGCTCCCAGCTCCAAGGCAAGCCCCCCTGCCTGCCAGACAGGGCGCTCTGGTCCCTGGCTGGGCCAGGAGGAGGAATCAGTACCCCTCCGACCAGGCCTAAGGTAAAGAGGTATGAGTGGACGAGGTGAACCCACGTGTCACCCCCTCATCCACTCACACCTCCTCTCTCACTCTCTTCTCTCCCTCTCTTATGGAAAGGTATAAATACTTTGCCACTTTCCACATAAAAATGGTTTGACTTTCTCTCTCTAGACTCTCACTCTAAAACCGCCACCTTACTCCTCACGAGTAAGGTTCATTAAGGCTTTTCACGGACTGACTTAGGCATCGGAGATGGTTCCCTCGGACACCTCCGAGGCCCTGTGCGTTCCTTGTGCAGGGTGCAGGCCAACTCCGTCGGGAAGGTCCGATCACCGGAGTGAGAGGAAGAAGGGATCTGAGAGATTTTACGATCACCATCAAAGTAACAACATCGAATACTAAAGACCCGGATCCGATTCGGGTTAATTGTTTCCGTACCGGAATAATTTGGCGCCGTCTGTGGGGAGCTTTTCGGTTGTGCTCACGAGTTACCCACAAAAATCAACCACAATAAAAAAACATGCCTGAAATTGTTGAAGCCAGTTCTAGAGCGGGTTCGACGGTACCACCGGTGATCCCCCTGTATGGCATGCCTCCACCTGGGACGACACCCGCTGCTACAATCCAGGAGTAGGGCGAGCAAGCCTTCAAGAAGCGCCCAATGGGGAAACTACGGTTGCAGCTGGGCAGGTTGGTCAACAGAGGCCTAGCTTGAACCTCACCCCTGCCCAGGTTGCACAGACCGCTGCCTTCTTCTCGGCCATGCTCAACCAGAAGTTCACTCCGGAGGACCTGGTCGGCAGGATCGCAACGACCCTCAGGCAACTTCACTTTGAAGGAGTGGAAAGAGCTAGGGGCACGAAGCGAACCGCCGCCAGGAACGTCCAGAGGAAGGCAAGGAAGACAGCTCAGGGGTATGTGCAGGCCCAGAAGCGCCTCACCGGAAATCAGAAGCAGCCTAATCTGCAGCAAGCCTTTTCCATACATACTACTGAGTCTACCTCGGCCATGGAGAAAAGGGGCTTATCCCAGGATCTCCAGGATCGGATGAGGCACAGGGAGCCGACGTCGAAACGCCTGGGGGAGAAGCAGGAAGATGTCTTCTCCAGGCTAACATCGGCCGAGTCACAACGAGCTCCAGGGCTGTCCCAGAGCCTGCAATCAAGACCCAACCATGGGCAGCTACTGGAGTCAAAACACTGTCAGGGTGATAATCTGGAGCCACTCCAGAAAAAACGACCCAGGCATCACTCACCTGTAAGAGAAGATGAAGCCAGGAGTAGACAGGCACCCCGGTACCGCTCCCCCAGCATTGGAAAACCGACCCCTGGCAAGAGGGATGACTACGGTTACCAATCCGATGGGAGCAGGTCGAAAATGACGGGCAAGCCCAGAAAGACTCCGCTTCACCCTGAGATGCAGGAATACCTCATCCCTAAAATTAAAATGCCATCCGTCAAGTTTGACGGAACCACCGACCCGGAGGAACATCTGGCAGCTTAAGAGAGCCATATGGGGATGTACGATGTTGACGATGCAGTTTGGTGCAAGGTTTTTCCTACCACCCTCGTGGGACTGGCACAAGGATGGTTTAGGGATCTGTCGCAGGGTTCGATTAGCTATTTCATAGAGCTGGCTGTAGCCTTCCTACACCAATACGCAAGTGAACGCGCGCGGTCGTCGACACGCACAATCAAACAATATTTTTAACTCCGACTAACCAAACTAACGTAGTAGTGGTAGGTCGGGATCGATCTGCAGGGAGAGGGGTTAAGCCGTAATGGTCAAGTCTAGAGTCTAATCGTGATCGGGGGATTGAGATGGGGGTTTTGGGTCGAGAGAGAGGTCGAACTATTGCTAGCAAACTACACTACTAAAACTAGGGGCAATAATAGGGAAAGGTGTTGGGGAGAGTCGGGATTCAGAAATGGGGTCTTAGAGTCTCGGGATCGAGTTTTTGTTACAACGTTAAAAAGGGAGGTTGCCACCTTTCGGTTTCTCACCCAACCTACCTAAACCCGTTTTCGCGACGAAAGGGTAAGTCTCAATCTAAGGTAATTTCTACCCCGAGTTTCCCCATATTGGTAGAAATGAGTCAAGGTCGGCCTAGTCGCGATTCTAAGTCAACAAAGACACAAAAACCATAAAATTGATAATTAACAAGTAAACAACCCACCAACATCCCTTGAATCAAATAATCCAAATCCTCCTCCCTAATTCCCCAACAAGAAAATTTACTCACTAATCATGGTGATAATCAACAATACACTAACTAAGGAGAATCTAACTAGAGCATGCATAACAACTACACCAACAATTAACACTAAGGAGAGAAAATCATAAACTAACTAATGGAGAAAAGAGAGAGGAAAGAATTTACCAACTATAGAGAAGACTAAGGAGAAAGTTGAAGATAAATAATAAAGATTGAATCTTGGGAGAAATATACAAGAATTTGTCACCAATCCATGCATAAATCTTCAATCCTCAATATAAGCAATATAAATCTTCAAGAAATAATACAAGGGTTTTGTCACATAAACCCTTGCAAAACCCTTAAATCTTCAACAAAGATGGAGACTTTTCTACTAATTAAGGAGTAATTATACTAATACTAAGTAGATCTATTAATTGTTTGTAGAGAATTTTCTAGGAAGCTTACTACAATCTACTACTACTACTAGAGAGTTTTCTACCCTACTTCTACTCCTAAGAGCTAATCCCAAGGCTCACTTAAGGCACAAGGAGGCACTAAACCCTAGGAGGGGTATATATAGATTTCTTAATGGGTTGCACAAACTTCAAGGCCCATGATCCAATCCTTCTTCAATTAAGCTGGACCTTCACCCTTTGCATCTTCATGGGGTGAAATTTCAACCTGCGGCTCGACCTAGTAATCCCACCGGGTGAAATTTCACCCGGTGAGATTTTCTTCGGTTTTTGCGTTTTCGGCCCGGTCTCTCCATCGGGCGAAATTTCACCCGGTGAGCGAAATTTCGCCCGGTGGTAGCTGCCATGAAAATATTCGGGGAGTGGAAAATGTCGTCGGGCGAAACTTCGCCCGGTGATGACTCACCGGGCAAAACTTCACCCGGTGGTCAGCCACCTCTCTTCCGGTCTCTTTCTTCGTCGATCAATTGGATTACTTGAACTTTCAGTTGTGTGCTTTGCTCTTGGACCGTATCTCTCTCATGCTCGTAGAAGCTCAAACACGTTTTCGATCGAAAATCCTATCAAAATAGACAGAAAACTACCAAAAACACGTAAAATGCAAAAGAGAGACACTAATGCGAGAATTACGCAAAATACGGCGATAATCGCACTCTATTCTCGCAAAACGGAGGAAAAACGGGTTTAAAGGGGAGGAAAAACGGTCCAAATTTGGCACACAACAATTCCCCTACACTAAACCGCTGCTCGTCCTCGAGCAAAGACCCAAAAAGAAATTAGCTACTACTAATTAAGCTAGACTATGCTAAGCCGATACGGGGCAATTAACGGGTCCGCTCCGTCCCTTCAACTCACATCGAGATACCCATGAGGTAGAGTACCTCCATGCAAGGCAAGTTGGGGCTTGCTCAAAACTGGGATTGCGACACACAAAAACAAGAAAGACACACGAAAGAGATAGTCGCAACCAAAAAGAAAATAAATCGCCGAATCCCTCATCGAAACGGCGGAGAAAGCACCGATTCGAGCTTAAGACAAGCAAGAACACTACCAAGTTAGTAACACAAATTGACATGGACAAAATCCTAATAGGATGACAATCAAACAACAAAAACATTGAAAATTTACCAAGGTCCTTCTAATTCCACTAAAGATGCCTACAACGGGACGATAAATGGAGTGGATAAGTGAGAACCATGGAGTTAGTAAGCACTGTAGGTAAGTGTTATGCCGTCTCCTAAGCTAAGCCTAGAGGATCGTCCCAAACTCGAGAAAGCCAATTAGACCAAAAGATGGATGTGTTTGCGAAATGGTAAAGATTGACAGATTACCGCTATTTTCCTTCCTCGGGACTCGGTCCTCTAGTAGGCATTTCACGGCAATAAGTCAACCAAGCGATTATTTGGGTTTGGGAATGATTTTTTTTTTTTTGAGTTTTTCGGTTTTCTTTCCCCATTATTTCGATCGAGGGTGACAATAACGCCCTTCTTCTTCATTTTTCCCTTTTTCATTTTGAATAGCTCATTTTTGGCTAGATAATTCATTTGAGATCAAGGTAAAGCATATTCTTGCAAACTTATTTGTGTAAATGGGTGAATGGTAGAAAATAGGCTAGTCGGGTGCGCACCCCCTCCGAACCCATAAAAGGATGAAAATTTGGACTAAAGAAATGGCTTCTCAAGTAAGGTCACCTAAGAGAACGAGGAATGATAACCAAGGCCTTATCACTCCATGGGTGGTCAAGGTGGTCAAATGCAAATCCCGGTGTAGACTTTTAGTAGAAAAGATGGACTTATGGTAAAAATCCAATGCAAAGATTGGTTCAAGGTCATTCTACTAGAAACATGTCCAAAGATCAAAAAGGGTCACTAACAAGGGAGTAATAAACACTCGGCCTAAACTCAAAATCGTGTTTTCGAAAGCTTTACCTAGACACGCTATACACACAATGAAAAAGAACACACAAAAACGACAAAAACACAAGAAAACAAAACAAAATCACGAATATAGCCAAGCACTCCGAACTCCATCAAGTCAACACAATCACAACCACCAATTCCAAAATGTTCACCAAGTGAACCTCCAAATAGCATATGTGCCCAAACTCCCATGCATAAGAGAAAGGGATAAAACGAAGGTAGAAAATATTACTGCGCGGTCTTCATTTCATTTCCGCTACCTTACGTATCCACGCTAAATGGTTGGCGGTGTACCTACAAGAAGGAAATGCAAGGCAATACAAGTGGCACAAAAACAAAAATAAAAGAGAAAAGAAAGCTAAAATGAATTTTTTTGGATTTTTGGTTTTTAAAGGAAAAATGAAAAAGAAAAGGAAGAAAAAGGATAGTAGATCCCTCCCCCACACTAAAACCGTGCACTGTCCTCAATGCACAAGTAGAGGAAGAATCGAAAAAGAATAAAGAGAGAAATGAACGAAAAATCTTTTTGAATTTTTATGATTTTTCAAATGTTTTTGGGTTTTTGATAATTTTTCAAATGTTTTTGTATTTTTGATTTTTCAAAATGAAGAAAATAAAAAGAAAAGAAGAGAAAGAAGAGAAAATAAAAGAAAAAGGAAAAGAAAAAGGAAAAATCGATAAGATGGGAAAGGGCGTAGGTGTAATCACGTCACCTCGCCCGGATTCCGCACGAATCGGGAAAAATAAAAGAAAAATAAGATTTTGGATTTTTCAAAATGGTCTTGGTGCGATCAAGTCACCGAAGACCGGGAGCAACAATCAGGTCCTTCTTTTCTAAGGCACCTGCAAATAAACCTCACGTTTGTAAGGACCCAAGTAGGATCACGTGAGGGGCTGACAAGTCTCCAAACCAACCAAAATATTATCATAAATTAATCAACAACAATAATTATCAAATGCCAAAAATTGGCGCTGCAAGACTGACAAAGATTACTGAGACTAGAGAATAGATTAACGACGACTGACGACTGACGACTGACATCTAATACCCCCACACTAACATTGACGACACTCGACCACTCACATCGGACCTGGGGGACGAGGTGGTGGGTAGTAAGACCCTGGCGGAGGCACACCGAAAATTTGATTAAAGAGGTTCTGTTGCTGCTGCAACATCCTTTTGTTCTCCTCCGCCGCCATCCTCGCTGCTTGGGCATCCCTAGCAGCGTCCCTAGCCATCTCAAAGCTACTCCGGGCAAACTCAAAGCCTTCCCTAGAGTACGTGTAGGAACCATGCGCAGTATCGCGCGCATCCCGGGCTACATTGTAGGCGTCCTGGGCCAAGTTCAAGGAGGTGGTCGAGTTCTCCCAAGTCTGACGTGTACGGTCATAAACTTTCCCCCCACTGGTTATAAAAGTCCTCAGATCCGAAGAACGAGGAGTGTCGTGGAGGACTCATGTTGACGTCCTCCTGGAAACCGGGGGTAGACTAGGTGAACGTGGAGTGTTTGTGCGGTGTAAAGTCGGGTGTGAAAAACTGGGAGGTCGGGGGTTCGGTCTGACGGGAGGAAGAGGGTCCGTGTGATGATGACGGTAAAGTCCTATGACCCTCATCCCGAGAGGTTTCAACCTCCGGTTCCTCCTCCGACACGTCTACGACCTCAATATCGTCGTCGCCATAATCTAAAGGTCCATCGCGGTATTGAACCATATAGAACTTACCTCGGGTGTTATCCCGAATGTGCTCCCCAGACCTCTTCGGCATGACGAAGTTCTCTTCAACATCTAGCCTGACCCATTCGTGGTTAGGCATTGCAATAGCTCTCATCTCAGTAATCTTATACAAGAACAAACTGTTATAATCCCCTTTCTGGGGCCACACAAGGAAAGGACAATAAACTTCATCTATAAAAAGTCCCGCTCCATCAACTGGTGCTAAATCGCTAAAATCAATGTCCAAGGCTCTAGCTAACATCGTTACAATACCGCCACAAGAAATTTTCTTGCGGCTGCCCTTCGCAACATGGGCAAAATGAGTAGCTAAGGCCTCGGACATATCAATAGACAGGCCTCTATTCAAAACCGCATCCTCCAATAACTGTACAACTATGGCACTACAGTTATGGTGCGTATCATAGCTTGTCAAGAATGAGTTGGCTATGATACGTGCCAAATATCGAAGGATGGGATTCCGAATGGAGAAAGAACGCATCTTTCCTCCCTTGAAAGTCCTCTGGCGGGCTAATTTAAACCAGAATTGATCTCGGCCGAATTTATCGTCCCGAGTCTGTCCCGCCCTAGGCCTTCCAAGGACCGAAGAAGGTAAACCAATCAATGCACCAAAGTCCCTTAAGTTGAGGACGTACGAAGTTTCTCGCAGCTGAAACGAGACAGTGGCATTATCGTCACCACTTAGCTCGAAAGTTGCGAAAAACTCGCACATCAACTTTTGAAAAGTTTCCTCCTTGGAGGCATAAAATCTGCTAAGACCAAGGCTTTGGCACATTGTTCGGACCTGCGGTTCTATACCCATACGCTCAAGTACATCTCGAGCCGCCCAACGAGTCGGCTCGAGACGACAGACCCAAAATTTCTTACATTTATCAACATGAACTTTTTTAGCGAAATATAAACCAGATTCAGGATGACGAAAACTACGGCAAATTTTCGGGTAACGTACCTCAAGCGGAACAGGTTGTTCGCGCGGTGTTGGTCTTTGTGTCTGAACCGGCATCGGGACAAATTCATCCCGAGCCTCGGTCGTCTCCTCCGACCTAGAGGACGATGTTGATCCCGAATTCCGACCTAGCATTGAAGAAATCCGTTTCCTCGCCATTTGCTTCACCCTTCTCATTCTCGATGCTTGAAATTTGATGATTATGTGTTGACGGTCTCGGTTTGGGGTTTGTCGGAATTGGAACAATTTCTCGAAACAAACTCCAAGAAGATGTTAGGAATGTGATAAGGGTGAGAAATATATAATTTAATTGGATTTTGGTGAAGGAATGGAGGGATTAGAGGTGGTTTAAGGTGGAGGATTTGGGGTTTGTTTGGGGTTTTTGGGGTTTGGTTGAGGAGAGAGATATGGAAAGTGAATTATGAAGACGGGAAAGGGTGGGTTTGGCTGGGTAAGTGACGCGGGGTGATTTTTCGCCCGGTGGATCACCATCGGGCGAAATTTCGCCCGACGGTATTCGGGTCAATTCTCGTCATTTCCGCGCTGATTCACCACCGGGCGAAATTTCGCCCGGTCAGATTTCCGTCAATTCCAAGTCGCAAAATATTTTTACCGCAGGGCGAAGTTTCGCCCGGTGAGATTCCACCGGGTGAAATTTTGCCCGACGGATTTTCCGTCGATTCCTTTAGTTTCGAGCAAAGTTGCCACCGGGTGAAATTTCACCCGGTAAAATATTCACTTCAAAACGGGACTTTGCTACGAAAAATCTCTTTGACTTGGCCCAAACCATCCTTAGCTCTTCAAATAAACTAATCTTCTCAATCCATGATTATTCATAATCGTTTAAAACGCAACCCCAAAAATTCCGAAAGAAATCTTCATGATTCCTGCAGATACCAAAACATGCTCCAAAAGAAAAATCCAAAAACTGTTGTCCAAAGAAAATAAAAAGAGATGGGAATATACAAATATTTACAAGGTGGTTCTTATGGACACCACCAAACCAAATTGAATAGTTTGAGTTTAGTCGGGGTTGCTTGAAAAGCAACCCGAAGGGTCTTGATCATTCACTCCAAATTCCACGTTACCGATCTTGAGATTTTCTCTAAACTCCGGCATATTCATAAGTTGCGCTACCTCGGGAAGCATGGCAAATTCTTCGGGAATATCTTCGTCGGAGGTAGAACCAAGTATGAATAGAGCACCATCGTCTTCTTCATCATCATAGTCAAGATCTTCGGTAGAAGGCTCTTCATTTGATGGGAACTCCACCATTTGGTTCCAAAACTCCGTATTAGGAGGATCTTCGGGAAGGAACGCGGGAAGCACAAATTGGACCATTTCGTTAGCGACATTGAAAGATACACGTCCTCGCTTTACATCGATAATTACCCCACCGGTAGCTAGAAAAGGCCGTCCCAAAAGGATAGGATTTCGCTCCTCAATTGGCATGTCTAAAATGACGAAGTCGGTGGGGATATATAAATTCCCCACATTAACCATGAGATTACGAGCCAATCCGTAGGGCTCTTTAGTGGTTCCATCGGCCATTTGCACATTCATGGGAAAATAATCCAAGTCTTTAATATAAATAGTGCGAGCAATGGCTAAGGGCATCAAACTAATGTCGGCTCCAAGGTCGCACAAAGCACGGTCTATTAAGACATGGTCGATGGAGCATGGAATGGCAAAACTACCCGGATCTCCTAGTTTAATGGGAATTGTAGCTTTAGGGTTGGTCTTTGGAGAAACGAGAGCCTTTTCCTCCTCGGCGGGTTTCAAAATGATGTCTCGGATGTAATCGGACGGGGTAGGCATAGATGTGCTTGTGAGAATGTTTTCAATAAGGTCGGTGAAGGTTATCATTCCCAAGGCTTGATCATTGAATAGGGTTGTTGGCTTGTCATTCAAAGGAGGTACTTCAATCCTAGACACTAGATTTGTGTCCTCTATTGGAATTTGTTCGATAACAAATGCAAGGTCTTTCACAAGATACTTCGACGGATCTCTCCTTGATTTTTCGGTTACATCCTCGACCACTTTCTCATCAAGTTGATTGATTGAGGGATGAGATGTATTTTGTGGGTTAAAGGGTTTCACCGGTTCCTCTTTACTAATTACCTTAACGGCATTCACGGATGCTTTGTTGAAAGAATCGGTCGGCTCTTAAGGAGATCGAGCTCGCGAGGCCGAACGTGCCTCTAAAGCTTCAAGTCTAGCTCGGTTTGACGCATTTTTTTCCAACAAGAACTTAATTGTTTGTTGAATGTCATAAAAGGGTTGAGAGTTTACTTGAAAGTTCCATGGAGGACCTTGATTAGGCGGTGGATAAGTTCTGAAAGGAGGACCTTGATTAAATTGAGGATGAGTTCCAAAAGGTGGACCATAGTTCGGTCTAGGCGGTCCTTGAGGATGGAAATAGCCTTGATTGAATTGATGTGTGTGAGGAGGTCTCGGTTGATAATAGAAGCCATGAGAATTAGGATAAACCCTTTGATTGAGGGCTCTTGGAAAAGGATGTGATCCTTGAGTAGGCATGGAATAAAATCCGGTCCCCGAATTAGGATTGTTCGTTTGAGATTTTTCATGGGATCTTTGAGTGTTGGCTTGAAAAGCACTCTCCTTTCTCATACACAATTCGGAATCGTGGTCATATCTCCCACAATGATCACATGGAATTTCAATACGATACAATTTCGGTGGTGAAATGGACGATCGTCTCGGTGAACTTACTCTTCTTGGTGGAGATGTTCTAGTCTTGGGTGGAGAATTAGCTCTAGCAACATAGACTTCAAATTGCTTGACCAACTCCTCAATTCTAGCTTCAAGTTCGGTTCTACTCTCGGTTGATGATGTCGAATCACCACTTAGCTCTTCATGTTGATCATTTTCGGAGTATTCATCATTCTTGGCTATCCTTTCAATGAGTTTTGTAGATTCGATTTCATTTAACAAAAAGAAATCGCATTTTGCCGCCGCATTGACATTATCTTTGGCGTTGTCCAAAAACGAGTGGAAGAATATATGAAGTAGAAGCCAACTAGGGATGCCGTGGTGCGGACATTTTCTTTGCAACGTTTGAAATCGGTCCCAGGCTCTACCTACGCTTTCATTTTCTTGTTGTTGGAATGTTTGAATTTCTCTTCGGAATTTGTTGGTCTTGGATGGTGGGTAGTATTTTTCGAGGAATGCGTTGCTCAAGTGTTCCCAAGTGCGAAAAGTTTTGTTGGGGAAACTCTTAATCCATCTCCTTGCTCCATCACGACAGGTGCGAGGAAAAAGGATCCGACGGAGTTGGCACTCGGTGACACCTTCAAGCTTGACACCAATAAGACTTTCCTTGAAAATACAAACATGCTCTATCACATCTTCATCCGGCAAACCTCGGAAAGTTTGTTGTTGAATTAAATGGATGATGGAAGGTTTAAGCTCGAAACTCTCCGGGATGGCTCCAATGAAGACGAGTGAAGAAATCTCTTCAATAGATGGTTGAGAATGGGACCCAAGTGTAGCCATACTTGAATCCTTGGAAGTTGTTTTGAAGATTGAGTGTTGAGAAATGGTGAAATTGATGGAGGATTACACTATCGAGTCGTTGCTTCGGTCACAATATTTCCAAGCGACTTGCTCTCCGAATGGGGATCAAGCAACCTAAATCAAGAGTAAACCTAGCAAAAACTCAACAAACGATGAGTCCTCCTAGCACCTAATGGCACTAGGGTAGGAGGAAAGAAAAACAATTATCCAATCACAATAAAACTAAGACTTAATCAATCAACTAATCACCGTCTCCCCGGCAGCGGCGCCATTTTGAACGCGCGCGGTCGTCGACACGCACAATCAAACAATATTTTTAACTCCGACTAACCTAACTAACGTAGTAGTGGTAGGTCGGGATCGATCCGCAGGGAGAGGGGTTAAGCCGTAATGGTCAAGTCTAGAGTCTAATCGTGATCGGGGGATTGAGATGGGGGTTTTGGGTCGAGAGAGAGGTCGAACTATTGCTAGCAAACTACACTACTAAAACTAGGGGCAATAATAGGGAAAGGTGTTGGGGAGAGTTGGGATTCGGAAATGGGGTCTTAGAGTCTCGGGATCGAGTTTTTGTTACAACGTTAAAAAGGGAGGTTGCCACCTTTCGGTTTCTCACCCAACCTACCTAAACCCGCTTTCGCAATGAAAGGTAAGTCTCAATCTAAGCTAATTTCTACCCCGAGTTTCCCCATATTGGTAGAAATGAGTCAAGGTCGGCCTAGTCGCAATTCTAAGTCAACAAAGACACAAAAACCATAAAATTGATAATTAACAAGTAAAAAACCCACAAACATCCCTTGAATCAAATAATCCAAATCCTCCTCCCTAATCCCCCAACAAGAAAATCTACTCACTAATCATGGTGATAATCAACAATACACTAACTAAGGAGAATCTAATTAGAGCATGCATAACAACTACACCAACAATTAACACTAAGGAGAGAAAATCATAAACTAACTAATGGAGAAAAGAGAGAGGAAAGAATTTACCAACTATAGAGAAGACTAAGGAGAAAGTTGAAGATAAATAATAAAGATTGAATCTTGGGAGAATTATACAAGAATTTGTCACCAATCCATGCATAAATCTTCAATCTTCAATATAAGCAATATAAATCTTCAAGAAATAATACAAGAGTTTTGTCACATAAACCCTTGCAAAACCCTTGAATCTTCAACAAAGATGGAGACTTTTCTACTAATTAAGGAGTAATTATACTAATACTAAGTAGATCTATTAATTGTTTGTAGAGAATTTTCTAGGAAGCTTACTACAATCTACTACTACTACTAGAGAGTTTTCTACCCTACTTCTACTCCTAAGAGCTAATCCCAAGGCTCACTTAAGACACAAGGAGGCACTAAACCCTAGGAGGGGTATATATAGATTTCTTAATGGGTTGCACAAACTTCAAGGCCCATGATCCAATCCTTCTTCAATTAAGCTAGATCTTCACCCTTTGCATCTTCATGGGGTGAAATTTCACCCTGCGGCTCGACCTAGTAATCCCACCGGGTGAAATTTCACCCGGTGAGATTTTCTTCGGTTTTTGCGTTTTCGGCCCGGTCTCTCCATCAGGCGAAATTTCGCCCGGTGGTAGCTGCCATGAAAATCTTCGGGGAGTGGAAAATGTCGTCGGACGAAACTTCGCCCGGTGATGACTCACCGGGCGAAACTTCACCCGGTGGTCAGCCACCTCTCTTCCGGTCTCTTTCTTCGTCGATCAATTGGATTACTTGAACTTTCAGTTGTGTGCTTTGCCCTTGGACCGTATCTCTCTCATGCTCGTAGAAGCTCAAACACGTTTTCGGTCGAAAATCCTATCAAAATAGACAGAAAACTACCAAAAACACGTAAAATGCAAAAGAGAGACACTAATGCGAGAATTACGCAAAATACGGCGATAATCGCACTCTATTCTCGCAAAATGGAGGAAAAACGGGTTTAAATGGGAGGAAAAACGGTCCAAATTTGGCATACAACAGCAGGGAACAAAAGGCGCAGGCTAACCCGATTCGACCTGATGACCCTGAGACAGAAAAAAGGTGAGACTGTCAGAGAGTATTTGAAGAGGTTTGACCTGTCTTTCCAGCAGGTCAAGGAAATCGATGACCCAACTGCAGCATACGCGCTGACCAACTCACTGCTCCCGAGGGAGATGAAAAACCAAATAATTAGAGCCCAGCCAGAAACTCTGGCCAAAGCTCGCAAAATTGCCGAAGGCTTTATGCTGCAGGAAGAATTCCACAGCCTGTTGGATACCTCCACAGGGCCTTCCAGGCTGCAGGGGGGACCGCAGGGTGGACGCAGTAGGGGCGAGGGAAACAAACAGAAAGCTGAGGAGGGAGATACCCCAAGGAAGGAACGCACAACTTATCAGCCCAGGTTTGAATGCTACACGGCCCTCAACAGATCAAGAGCAGAAATCTTTGAGCTGGAAAAAGAAACGGCCAATAGGAACTGTCCAAGCAAACCGCGCAGTCTGAGGGGTGATCCCAAGAAGTTTTGCACGTTTCACAATTGCGCCGGGCATACCACAGAAGAATGCCGCCACCTGAAAGATGAGATCGAGAAACTCATCAGGAATGGTTGGTTGAGCGCCTACGCGGCGAGGAACAAGAGCCAGAAAGAGCAGGTGGATAAGCCTGAAGGTTCAGTACAAAATCGCCTGATAATTCACGTGGTGTCCGGAGACGCAGAAGGCCAGATGAGTAAGAGAGGCCAGAAAAGACAAATTCGTGAACTGCGAAACCAGATATGCTACGCTGAGAGGGCAGGCAGCCCAAAGGGCATGACCCTGACCATCACCCCCCAGGATGCAGGGCGGGTGATATACCCTCACAGCGACCCCCTGGTCCTATCTCTTGACATCAACAACCACATTGTGAGAAGGTGTATGGTGGATACAGGAGCCTACACCAACCTGTTATACAAAGATCCGTTCAACAAAATGAATTTAGAAAAAAGTCACCTCAAGCCTGCCCCTAGATGGCTGTACGGGTTCAGTGGAGCAGGCCTGCTCCCAATGGGGATCATCGATCTACCAGTGACGTTTGGGGAGGGAGTCTCAGCCAGAAATATCAGGGCATCATTCGTTGTGGTGGACGCAAAATCAGCATATAACGCCCTGATAGGCAGGGCTACCCTGGATGAGATTGAGGCTGCCATATCAATCAGAGCCCTGACCATAGCCTACGTCACAGATTTTTGGCATGGAGGGGAAGGTATACGGCGATCAAGGATCAGCCAGGCACCCATGAGACAGAACGAAAAGGTAAACGTAAAGCCGACAGTTCCCCCATCAGGGAAGGTAAGATCCCAGCTGGCCAGCAGACAGCGGGCCACCTTGAACCTGGGGGAGAAAGCATGCTGGTGGAACTGGAACCAGGCAGGTAGGTCCTGATAGGGGCTGACCTGGAAGATCCCTACCGAGAAGAATTGATCAAAGTCTTGAAAAATAACAAGGATGTGTTCGCCTACTCAGCAGACGAAATGCCGGCACACATCGTTCACAGGCTGAACGTAAGTCTGGAAGCTCGCCGTGTGAAGCAGAAGAAAAGAAATATGTCTGCAGAAAAGGATCAGGCCATAAAAGAAGAAATCGAGAAACTTTTGAAGGCAAATTTCATAGAAAACTGCGATTACCCTGAATGGTTGGTTAACGTGGTAATGGTAAAGAAATCCTCAGGTGCTTGGAGGATGTGCGTAGACTTTACCAACCTCAACAAAGCCTGCCCGAAGGACTGCTATCCTCTCCCAAGGATCGATCAGCTGGTAGACGCCACCAGCGGGTACACCACACTTAGTTTCTTGGATGCCTTTTCAGGCTATCACCAAGTGTACCTCTGACAGCCTGACAGGGTAAAATGCGCTTTCATCACCAGCTCTGATACATACATGTACAAGATGATGCCGTTTGGGCTCAAGAATGCAGGCGCCACTTACCAGCGATTAGTCGACAAGGTGTTTGAGAATCAGAAGGGTAGAAACTTGAAAGCATATGTCGACGACGCAATCGTAAAGAGTAAAGGGGATGCAGAGCACCTGAAAGACTTCCAAGAAACCTTCTCTTCCCTGTGCGCATACCAAATGAAACAAAACCCCAAGAAATGCACTTTCGGTGTCCGCTCGGGAAAATTTCTGGGTTTCTTGGTTAGCGCCAGAGGTATCGACGCGAACCCCGAAAAGGTTCAGGCCGTATTAGACCTCCCTGAGCCGAGGACGATAAGAGATATCCAACGCCTAACAGGCAGAATGGCTGCCCTGGCACGGTTCATCGTCAGGTCAGCTGACAAGTCAACACCTTTCTTCAAAGTATTAAAAGGAAACAAAACATTTAAGTGGGAAACCGAACAGAAAGAGGCCTTCGAACAGCTGAAGGAGCACTTGAAGAAGCTGCCCACCCTGGCGAGACCAGTGGCAGGGGAGAAGCTCTTCCTTTATATTGCCGTGACAAACTCAACGGTGAGCGCGGTAATTCTAAGGGAGGAAGCAGGCTCCCAGCAGCCTATATATTTTGTAAGCCACGCCCTGGGAGCAACGGAGAAGAACTACCCCTTGGTCGAAAAAGCAGCCTATGCAGTCGTTATTGCAGCCAGGAAGCTCAGACCTTACTTCGACGCCCGCCCTGTCGTGGTATTAACTGACCAGCCCCTGGAGAAAGTGTTAGAGAAGTTTGAAAAATCTGGAAGACTGTTAAAATGGGCCATAGAGCTAAGCGGGTTGGGAATATCTTACCAGTCCAGGTCTGCCATCAAGGCACAAGCTTTGGCAGAGTGTTCTCATTCAGAAGAAGATGATCCACCCACCGGAGAATGGGTAGTATACATCAACGGATCCTCCACTACCAATGGTGCAGGGGCAGAAATTGTGCTGCCCAGCCCTGAGGTAACAGATTTTGAGCACGCGCTCAGATTCACCTTCCCTGCATCAAGTAACGAGGCAGAGTATGAGGCCGTATTGGCGGGTATCAATCTAGCTAAGGCCGCAGGAGCAGAAAGGCTCGTCCTAGCGACGGACTCCCAGCTCATAGCCAACCAGATCAACGGGGAATATGAAGCCAGAGATCAGGCTATGGCTGCATACCTGGAAAAGGTAAGGCAAGAGTTATCAGGGTTGAAGTCCTATGAGATCAAACAAATCCCCCGGTCCCAGAACAACCGGGCGGATGCCCAGTCAAAACTGGCCAGTTCCAGCCTGCAGGACATAAGAAGGTCAGTCTGGGTGGATGTGCTCCAAGAAAAGTCTACCGCCCCTTGCCAGTCAGTCAGTGTCGTTGAGAAGGCATGGCCTGAAGACTGGATGACCCCAATCATCCAATTCAAGAAGTATGGAACCCTTCCATCAGACCCAATACAGAAGAAAAAGATGCCAGCCAAGGCTGCGTGGTTCATATTGATTGACGGGGAGCTTTACAAAAAGTCATTCTCCTCCCCCTGCTCAGGTGCTTGGGGGCAGGACAAGCCGCAGAAGTACTAGATGACAAACACTCAGGAATCTGCGGCCATCACATAGGAGGAAGGTCGTTGGCACACAAGGCCCTGAGGGCAGCCTACTACTGGCCAACCCTGCTCGCTGACGCCAGGGACCTGACCCAGAAATGCAGAAAGTGTCAACTCTTTGCCCCCTCAATACATGCCCCTGCCCAGGACTTGAGACCAATCTTGTCTCCCATCCCTTTCGCTCAATGGGGGATGGACATCCTGGGTCCATTCACCACAGCGACTGGGGGCAGGAAGTTCCTGATAGTGGGAATTGATTATTTTACCAAGTGGATTGAAGCTGAAGCCGTCCCCAACATAATAGAGCCGACAGTTCGGAAAGTAATTTGGAGAAACATCATGGCAAGATATGGCCTGCCAAAAGTGTTGGTTTTCGACCATGGAAGGCAATTTGACAATGATCCCCTGAGAGCCTGGCTGGAAAGCCACAGCATATCTGTCGCCTACTCAGCTATCTGCCACCCTTAGGCCAATGGGCAGGCTGAGGCAGCAAACAAGCAAATACTGAATGGGTTAAAAAATATGGTGGACGAACTCAAGGGAAGATGGGCTGACGAGCTGCCAAGGGTACTATGGTCAATTCGGACCACCAGAAAAGAGTCCACAGGGCAAACTCCCTTTGGCCTGGTCTACGGGGTCGAAGCCCTACTACCCATTGAGGCACAAATTCCCACCCTGCGTTCCCAGCAGTATGAAAGGGCAAGCAACGAAGCCGCGATGGCCGAGGCCCTTGATCTAATAGGAGAAATAAGACAAGAGGCCTGCGTCAATATTGCCGCCTACCAACAACGAATGAGAAAAGCATACAACAAGAGGGTGAAAATGAGAAATTTCCAGGTAGGGGACCTAGTCCTGCGGAAAACGCAGGCCGTGGGGAAATCAAGAGAGCATGGAAAGTTAAGTGCCAATTGGGAAGGCCCATATGAGGTAACCCGGATTATGGGACCAGACACCTACAGAATTGCTAATCCTGAAGGCCAGGAGCTGGCCGCCCACTGGAATGCGGATACTCTGAAGAAATACTATGTCTCACTAAGAAACTAAGAGTTTTCCTTTTTTCAAAAATTGGCGGAGGACGATCAGAATAGTGTCGACGGCTCCGACCATGGATGTTTTAAGTTTTGCAAGAAATGAAAAGAATCTTGAATTTATACTCGTTGTCTGTTCAAACTTGCATTTTACACACAAACGAGCAGAGGGCAATAGGGGGAGGCCCCCTGTTGCTAAAGCCAAGGAAAACAGGCTCCCCAACAAAAATGCAAAGTCCCCAAACATGCCTCTGGGCAGGCAGGGGGCAGGCCCCCTGGACTTTGGCCAAAAGCCAGGGTCAGGCCAAACAAACAAGGACTGAGTCATACTCAACGTTGTATTAAAAAACATCAGAATCCTTCTGCCTGTCCAAAAGCAGGCAGGGGGCAGGCCCCCTAGACTTTGACAAAAAGTCAGGGTCAGGCCAAACGAACAAGGACTGAGTCATACTCAACCTTGTATAAAAAACACCAGAATCCCCCTGCCTGCTCAAAGCCAGATCCCCCTAGACAGGCAGGGGGCAGACCCCCTGGACTTTGACAAAAAGCCAGGGACAGGCCAGAGCTCGAAGAACTATAGAAAAATAAGCGTAGAACAGGCAAAAAGAAACATTCATAAAAATAGTAAGAGGCATTCATAGAGTTTACAAAACAAGGGGGCAAAGTGTTTGTTCGAATGCTTGTGGTACTTATATGTTTAACTTTTGATCATAATTGTTTGCTTTTGATTGTAATTGTTTGTTGTTGTTTTTGTCTTACTACCTTCTGTTGTATGCATGCCTTGTGTTTGTATGGTCGACCTTTGATATGGTGGTGGCCTGGGATTTAGTTCGCCCACTCAGTCAAAGGTGCCACGCTTTGCGTGGGTGCTAAGTGGCGCAAGAGACTGTAATGTCCTGGTTGTAGGCACTTAGTCACAGAGGCACGCCTTCTGTAGAAATTATATACTCCACCAATTAGTTTCCAGCTCTTCGTGAAATAATTGAGAAAACTAACGGTATTTGATAAAAATAAAAGATGCGACACTTGAAGATATATGTTGAAAGAAAGTCAGATTTTTGAGATGAAATGTCTGATTTTAAATTTTGTAGGAAAGAAAGAAAGAAAAAGAAAGGCAAAAGAAAGTTACGATGGAAAAGAGAGAAAGAACAAATGAAAGAAAGACGAAAAGAAAGTTGTGATGGAAAACATATGTTTGTAATGTTAAGTAAGTTTAAACCTGGGTTCTGGTGGAGGTGTATCTGGCAGAATAGATGTCATGTTTCTGGCGGCGTTGGCCCATGTTTCTAGCGACGTTGGCCCTTTAGAAGAAATACTTCTTCAAGTGTATGATGTTCCAGGGTTTCTGGATGATTTTTCCTTCCATGGTCATAAGTCGGTAGGCCCCTTTCCCAACTACCTTCTCCACCTGGTAGGGTCCTTCCTAATTGTAGGCAAACTTTCCTGCCTATTGATTCCTGGTGTTTTGGAAGACTTTCCTGAGAACTAGGTCTCCCCCTTGCAGAACTCTGACTTTGACATTCTTGTTGTAGCTTCTGGCGACTGCTTGTCTGTAGGAGGCCATCCTTATTTGAGCATTGGTCTGGAGCTCATATACAGTATCTAAGCTGTTCGCCATCTCCACCTGGTTCCTGTCTTCCGTTATGCAGCCGTATCTGTGGGTAGGAACTCTCACCTCTGAAGGAATGACTGCCTCAGCGCTAAAGACCAGGCTGAATGGTGTTTGCCCTGTAGCCACTTTGGGTGTGGTTCTGTCAAACCATAGCACCAAGGGGAGTTCTTCTGCCCACCTGCCCCCTGCCTCCTCCAGCCTTCTTTTCAGGTTGTCTATCACAATTTTGTTGCTAGACTCCGCCTGTCCATTAGACTAAGGATTTCTGGGGGTAGACTTGCTTAGTGTGATATTCCACCTGGCGCAATATGCCTCCATTTTGTTTCCAATAAACTGGGATCCGTTGTCGCAGATGATTTCTGATGGAATGCCAAACCTGCAGATAATGTTGCACTTTTTGAAGGATATAACCTGCTTCTCAGTCACCTGCGTGAATGCTTATGCTTCTATCCACTTGGAGAAGTAATCTGTCATAGCCAACATAAAGACTTTGTTTCCTGGGGCTCTTGGTAACTTGCTAACAATATTCATTCCCCACTTCATGAAGGGCCAAGGAGAAATTACTAGATGTAATGGTTCTGCAGGCTGGTGGTTGATTGGTGCATGTCTCTGGCAGGCGTCACATTTCTTAACGTGCTCCACAGCATCCTTGTGCATTGTTGGCCAAAAGTATCCTTAGCGGAGTGCCTTGTTGGATAGGCTTCTGCCCCCTGCACGATTTCCACACTCACCATTGCGGAGGTCATGCATAACAGCCTTTGCCTCCTCCTGACCCAGGCACCTTAAGTATGGCCCAACAGTCGATCTTCGAAACAAGATACCATCAATGAGGGTGTATTTAGATGCCTTCATTTTAAAACTCCTGATTTCATTTTTGTCTGCCGGCAGGATGTCGTCCTGTAGCCATTCCTGGTAGGACTTTCTCCAGTTTGAGGTCCCCCCCTGACCTGTTGTGGTACTGCACACTCCTGCTTCCCACAGCCACGGTAGCCATTGGTTTGATTTGGCTGAGTTTTTTCCTTCTCCAGACGTCTTGTGCTCCTGCTTATCCTTCTGGACTGCTGGCTCCAGGACGTGGACAATGGGTATGGTGGAGACTGCTCCAGGCTTGAATGTTGCCCCCAGGGTGGCCAGGGCGTCTGCCTCTGCATTCTGGTCCCTCGGGATTTGGGTGACTGAAAAGGCCACAAATCTTTTGCTACTTCAAGGTAAGCCAACATTTTGGAGTCTTTTGCTGCGTATGAACCGTTCATGTGATTGACTATCAGCTGGGAATCAATGTATACTTCCAGGCGCTTGATTTTAAGATCTAGGGCCAGCTGGAGGCCTAAGATCAGAGCTTCATATTCACCTTCATTGTTTGTTGTCCGGAACTCGCACCGCACCGCTTGGACTATGAGATCCCCCTGAGGTGACTTGAGAACTAGTCCTTCTCCAGATCCTCTCATGTTGGAGGTGTCGTCCACATTTAGCTTCCGTACTTGTTCGCCCTTGTCCTCCTCCAGGATGAGGATATCTTTCTCTGCTTGGGACTGTAGTGTTGGGCTGAAGTCGGATACAAAGTCTGCTAGCGCCTGGGACTTTATCGTTGTTCTGGGGACGAACTTCAGGTCGAAGCCACTCAGGTGCATGGACCACTTAGCCATTCTTTCTGACAACTCAGGTTTTCTCATAATAGTTTTTAGAGGATAGTTTGTTATTACAGAAATAGCATGCGATTCAAAATAAGGTCGTAGTTTATAGGATGCTGTAACAAGTGCCAGTACAAGTTTTTCAAGAGAGGTGTACCTGGTCTCTGCAGGAAGCAGAGACTTACTGACATAATATACCGGGGGTTGCGCTTCTTCATGCTCACGCACCAATATCGCGCTGACTGCTACTTCGGTCACTGATAGATACAGGAAGAGCGGTTCTCCAGGCTCTGGCTTTCACAGAAGTGGTGGAGTAGTGGAGTACTGAGGTAATGCTTCAACTCGCTGAATGCCATCTCGTGCTCCTCTGTCCAATCAAACCTCTGGGCTTTCTTAAGTATGTCATAGAACAGCCTGCACCTATCTGAGGATCTGTATATGAATCTGTTTAAGGCAGCAATTCTTCCAGTTAGTCGCTGCACGTCTTTAGGTTTCTGCGGGGACTCTAGCTGGAGGATGGCTTTGATCTGCTCTGTGTTAGCTTCAATTCCCCTCTGGTGACCATGTACCCCAGAAACTTCCCACACGATACTCCAAACGTGCATTTTGATGGGTTCAGCTTCATCTTATATTACCTTAGAGTGTTGAAAGTATCCTCCCGGTGCTTCGCGTGTTGTAAGGCTTGCTTTGATTTGACCACCATGTCGTCAATATATACCTCCATCGTGTCACCAATTTGCCTCTTGAACATCATATTGACGAGTCTTTGGTAGGTGGATCCTGCATTCTTTAAACCAAAAGGCATAACATTGTAAAAATAGATACCTCTCTCAGACCTGAATGTTGTTTTCTCCTGGTCTGCTGGATGCATCTTGATCTGGTTGTACCCACTCCATCCATCAAGGAAAGTTAGCATCTCATGACCTGCTGTAGCATCTACCATGGCGTCTATATGCGACAGGGGGAATGGATCTTTTGGGCACGCCTTGTTCAGGTCGGTGAAGTCAACGCACACCCTCCACTTGTCGCTCTTCTTTGGGACTACCACCACGTTAGACAACCACTTTGGGTACTTTACTTCCCTGATTTTTACAGCAACCAGCAGGTTATCCACCTCCTGGTTTATGACTTGATTTCTTTCTGGGGCGAACTTTCTTCTTTTCTGCTGGATCGGCTTGTAGTTGGGATCCACGCTGAGCCTGTGGGTTATAATGTTGGGGTCTATACCTACCATATCATCATGCGACCAAGCAAAACAATCCATGTTAGTTTTTAATAATTCAATAAGATTTTGGCGGACACTACCTGTACACTCTGATCCGATTAACACTTTTCGCTCTGGATGTAGCTTATCCTGGTTGACTTCATCTACTTCCGCCTGAGGTGGTTTGATGTACTCCTCCTGAATATGTTGGCTCTGTAATTGCTATGCTGGAGGGCTTGCCGTTTTCTTGAGGGCTATCGTGTAGCAGTCTTTTGCCTCTTCCTGATCTCCTCTGATTTTCTGCAGTCCCCAGGGTGTAGGGAACTTCAGGCACTGGTGGTAGGTTGAGGTGATCGCCTTCATTTCATGGATCAAACGCCTCCCCAGGATTACGTTGTAGGTGGAGGGTCCATCAATGACCAGATACCTCACTTGCTTGTTCACTCCTCCTTCATATGTAGGAATGGTGATCTCTCCCAGGGAGTGCTTGGTTTCTCCGCTGAAGCCAATTAATGGAACCGCCTTTTTTGCTCAAGTCTTTCTCACTAAACCCCATGTTTTGGAGGGTCTCCAACATGATGAGAATAACCGAGCTCCAGGTGTCCACCAGTATTTTCTTCACAGTGCAATTCCCTATGGAGAGCGTGATGATCAGGGCGTCATGGTGGAATTCAAGAGTAGATTCTGCGTCAATTTCGTCGAAGGTGACGGCTGGGAGATCCTTGCAACTAATTCTGCAGGAGTGTTCCGGTCTTTCTCCTCTAGCCTGGGAAGGATGCCTCTTGGCTGCTGAATAGGTCAGTCCGCATAACTCCAAACCTCTTGTGATCACATTGACGATTCTGGTGCATATTGGAGGTGGAGAAGGTAATACTTGATCTGCTGCGTTTATTCTGCTGGAGTTCCTGGATACAAGGTGGTCCAGGTTCCCCTGGTCATACTGGAACTTAACCTCCTTCCGGAGCAGGACACACTCATCGGTGTTATGCCCAATGTCGTCATGGAATTCGCACCTCTTGCTAGCATCCCTCCGATCGTTGGCATACTCTTGTCTTCTGGGCCACCTGACTCTACGTTCCAACTCCCTCAAGGCTTTGAGTACTCCGGCAAGGTTGGTGGAGAACCCATACTCACTCACTTTAGGTGGCAATTCTGGATTGTCTTTCCAGTCTTTCTCCTCAGAGACTTTGTTCACGCTTCTGGCGTAGGGTTTCGACCTTTCACCTCTCTTTTCTACTGGAGACGTGCTCGGAACCGTACGTAGCCCTTCTGGGGCCTGAGTCTTCTTCCAGCCTGATGGCTGCCATCGCCTTGGTTTTCACGTCCTCAAACGTGGCACATGGGTACTTCGTGAGATCCTTGTAAAGATTCGATTCCTGGTGGAGCCCTTGGCGAAAGGCTTCTATGGCGGTGGCTACGTCGCATCTGGGGATGGTCACTTTCTCCTTGTTGAATCTATTGAGGAAGTCGCGCGTGGACTCATCAAAATTTTGCACCACTCGATACAGATCGTTGGTCTGCTTCTTCGGCTTTCTGCTGCTGGCGAACTGCTGATTGAAGGCATTGACCAGGTCAGGGAAGGAGGCGATGCTTTGGTTGGGCAGACCGACGAACCAATGGAGGGCTGCTTCTGATAGAGTAGAACCAAACCCTTTGCACATACAGACCTCCTTCAGGGGCCCCGTAGCGGTCACCACCATCATCTTCTGTTTATACTGGTTGATGTGATCTAGAGGGTCTGCGGTGCCGTCGTAAAGAGTCATGGCTGGGGGAACGAACCCTTTAGGCACTGCAACACAGGCTAGATCGTCGACGAAAGGCGAATCTGCATAGTTGTCCCTTGCTGCTTTCTCTAGGGGGCGTGGCATTCCAGGAATTATGTTGATCAGGTCCCTCAGTTCCTGGTACTGCTGATCCATCACACTACATGTTCCTGCAAGAGGGTTAGAGATAGGTGGAAAAAAGCTGAAAGGTGTACTCCCTATCTGAGGTCCTCCGGGGTGTTAACTGCTGGGAGGAAGAGGTAAAGGTGTGGCGACTGTTGCGGACCCGAGCTGCCATCCTGACGCGTGCTGAAGTGGGACTCTGGGTGGCCAGACTCCTCCAGGATACGGGCTGTTGTCGGGGTCGCCACGTTGATGGGAGCTCCTAGTCGCCATTCCGATGCCTGCTGGCTGGGGGTAGATGTTGCCCACGCTCCTCCAGGGGAGTGGTTGTTGGATAGGGTGGTCATCCCTGGTTGAGTTGCAGCTTGCCACTCTGGCGTTTGGTGGATAAGGGTACCTGTAAAAGATAATGGGTTAGTTTCCCGACTTTCGATTCTGGAGAGAAGGTTACCTGCGATGCGAGCTCTGTCGGGTGTGGGGCCGTAGGACAGGTAACCTAACCCTCGGGGTTCGTGATTTGGTCGGGCGGAGCCAATCCTAGATCCAGCCTGGTGACCAATTCTGAGGGGATTTCTCTGGTGGTCTTCCTGTCGGGTGCTGAGTTCTCCTCCAGGTACCAGGGGTAGTATCTCTGGTGACAGCGGGACTGATGCAGCTGGAAATTTATGTGATGATGAGATCTAGGCCCTGATGTCTTGATTGTCTTTCTTCAGGGTCTCTATTGCCTAACCCAGAGCGTCAATTCCCTGGAGCACGCTCTGCATCGGATTTGGAGACGATGTGCTACTGTAAGTTCCTCCAAAGAACCCTCCTTGGGTCGAGGTTTTGGTTGGTATGGCCTCCTTCCTGGCCTTGGAAGAGCTGGGCGCCCCGGAAGTTTTAGGCGCCGGAGGGGGTCTGGACGCCGATGATGTAGGTTTTCCCGCCAGGCTGGTGGGGATTTCCTGAGTGAGGGGCGTGAAGATGGGCCCCAATGGACTTGGGGGTGATCCTCCTCCAGTGGGTTGAGTTGATGTTTCCTGACTACTGGAGGGACTTTGACCGGATCCGAACATGGTGATACGAAAGTTGCTTCACTGTAGGATTTGGCTTATAGGAAATTATTACTTTGCCCCACGATGGGCGCCAAATTGTTTTGGTAAAAATTTATCGGGTCAACGATTTCGGCTGCGGGTTAAAGCGATCGTCCTATAACTACGGTTGACAAAATAGTATCGAATCTAATGAACGAAGAAGAACGAAAGAAAGAGAATGACACGCAAAGTTTTGGTGACGCGGAAACCCGATGTGGAAAAAACCACGGGGGGAGCCGGAATCCTGCCAAAGTTCTACTATGACGAGAAAGAAACGAGAAAAGGAAAAAGGATACAAATAAGAGTATTTGAACTATAAGTGACCGTAAGTATTTTGCTATAGTATTTGCTTGGAGTTGATTGTGTATCGATGATGAGTTGAATGATTCCTTTGGTGTCTCCTTAGTGCTTATATGCTGCTGCCTACTATAGTCGTTATCTCTAACTTACCCCTCCTTCTGGCTTCTTCTCCTGGTCTGCAGGACGGTTTCTCCAAATGTAGGAATCCCTTGTTGACCAATTCTCTCTTGTTTTTATGGACCGGAGTTGCTGGTGCTTGGTTATGCTCTACTGGGCTCGCTCATTTGTTCGGCCCATTACCTTGCTTGCTTTGTATTTTTGATTAGCCCATCGTTGTATATGATCCCGGATCTTGGTTTGACATGTTAACTCTTCGGTTATATTGACTTCCGACTTCTCAATCTCCGACTTTTGACTTTTGAGTATCGACTTTTGACTTTTGACTTTTTGACTTTCAAACTTTTGACCTTCCACTCGTAGTATGCCACGTCACATCCTGAGGACGAGAAATTTATCCCAAACAATGATATTAGTAATAAAATTGTTATTACGTAAATTTGAAAGACTTAATTTTAACATCATTAACATTAAATTTTGATATTTATATTTTTTTAATGGACCGAAAATAAAGAATTATTATGTTACCTTATACTAATAAAAATTAATTAAATTACTCGTGATTAAAGTTAAGATTTTTTTTGTGTTATATAAAAAGTAAAAACTTATGGATTAATGAGCAATTAATTGAAAAGTTGAGGGGACTAAATCTACAATTGTAGTAGTAGTATAATTTAGGGTGTAATTAGTTGAAACTCTTGAGAGAGTTTGGAAGTAGTTGAAACTCTGAGAGATGGAACTGAGCCACGTAGGCTACTTTGGTCCCATTTTTAATATAATAAAGATAATAAAGAATGGAGTACCACTTGCAAAAATAAAAAATAAACATGTCTAATATTACAATACACCTCAGATGTCCCAACATACAAAGAATACATTACTTTTCTAACCGATCAGACACAAAGGGGTGTATGTATATACAGGGTTGCGGATGCTTGGTTCAGTAGGTTGGTCCCTTTCTACAACTTTACTTCGTATTATGCTACCTCAGCCACACCCGTGTCATTATAAGGAGTCGATGAAGGAAGCCAAACCTCAATTCGGGTCCCACCAGATCCAAGAGCTGCATCATTGTTTCGAGGAGAGATGACACGGAGAACACAGCCATAGCTTTCAAGTATCTCTCTTGCAACTGTCAGTCCGGCAACAAAGTTCCATGTCATATTGTCTTCCATCATTTGCTCCGATGAAAGTTCTACTCCGAAAGGTGTCAGAGAATGCATTTGTGTCTGTAGAATGAGGGGAAATAGGACAATCAGTCTATTGTGGACATTATAAGGAGTTCCTCATATTGAATTGATGACTTATTTTTGAGCAATTCTTCAATTTCTAGGAGGGTAATCTTCTAAATGTTATGTACTCCGTAGGTAATATACACAAATGTTTGAAGCTGCGTTAACCTGAATGGATTGGATGTCTCCTGCCAATCCCAAACTCAACTTGAGAAGGCAACCAAAACCCCATAAATACTGGAGCTAGGGTGAGGGGACTGGACTCCCCTCCCAAGTCTCAAGGGCATATAGTAGGATTTGAGTTGAACTTGTGACCTCCACCAAGACACAATTCGGAGTATATACCATTAGACCAACATCTCATTGATGACGCAAAATTAATAAGGAAAACACACTTTAACAATAACAATAACAATAATAATAATAATACGAAGTAATATAATAAAACAAAATAAAATAAAAAAAATCAACAGAAAATAAAAGAAAATAGCTAACATAGAGAGAAGATCAAACCATATAATGCATGTCGGGACCATCATCATCAATCACAACAAGTGCTCCTCCAGCCGGTGCTCCAACAGAGACAATTTGAACATTTCCGCCAACACGTGTACGCAGAAGTGCCCCCTCAATTAGATTCCCGAGGGCCTGACGAAGAGCAGCTTCTTCAACAGCAACTTGTAAGAGCTTTGAGAATTCTCTTAATTCCACATTCCGCCTTTGCTTTTGAGCAAGAGGCTGTGCCGCTCCAACCAAGTCTACCAGCACATCAGAAACATTGCACGGTCTTCCTGACAAGACCAAATCGCATAAGTGTTGGAACATTTCAGGGGTTCCCGCTCAACAAGTCAACAAAGTCATTTTGTTAAAACCTTGGCCCGAGCTCAAGCTTTTAGGCTCAAAGCCAAATCAATCCGAGCTAACGCAGAGCTTCACCAAATTTGAGCCCAGCTGAGGCCTGACTTAGTGGCATGGATAGGTGGTGGGTTGGTGCTCATTTGATGACAATTTATTTTCGAGATATATAATGACAAGTGATCATATGACTTTATGCCAGTTTAGTGATTGATTTTGAAGTACCACTAAACAACAGGACGTGAGGTAAGGGATAGTATGTAGGGCCACTTCTGACTAGATATGGATCACTATGATCAGATATTAAAAGAATTAATGAAACAATACAGATCTCATACGAAGCCAAGGTTCAACTTTTTAGGCTCAAATGAGCTTCTAGCCTAAAGCTAAAGTTCAAAGTTTCAAGCCATTCTCAAGCCTATCCAAACTCGAGGTCAAATCAGATTAATAAAACAGGAGGTTTTCACAATGAAACCGTGATAATAAGAATAACATGCAGTGATTTTCAACAGTCCAGAAAATAAGGCTGATGATCTCATGGAAATGACCTTACCTGGTGCTGTGTAGTAGCAAAGGTGCTAGAGCCAGTGGTGGCATGGGCATCTCCAAATCCTTAATTGCCAAGCTGGAAGAAGTGTTTCCAAACCCTTCTTTTTTATCAGCAGATGCATTACTATATGGCTCATTTGGTAACTTGTATATCCGAAGTTCAGGTTGAGTGTAATTTGTACCATCCATTTTCTTCAATGATTCTTCATTAAACCGCATTATGTTGGCCTGAAAAAACATCAACGACCGATGCAGTAATATATATTAGCTCAGCTTCTTGGCTAAAAAAAAGTTGACTGGGCAAACCCATTGATGAGAAATCTACGTATAAAGTTGTGACATGAGCAACACTCAACCAGTTGACATTGAGAAAGGACTTTAAAGGATAGGCAGTGATTCCGCAAAGGAATATCATATCACCTCATGTTAGTCCCCGTTATAACACTCCATACAAAAACATGAATTTTTAGGCCGCATAAACCAGTATTCAACATATCACCGTGATTTCAAAGGTATTTCTGCGTCTCAATGTATACTATCCTCTATTATACGGAAGAGAAGGGATGTGTATATGTGAAAAGAGAGAGCATGACAAGTACTCCCTCTGAGTTCCTATTATTGTCCCATTTGCTTTTGGAATGAAAATTAAGGAAGGGGAAATGAGTGGCTCAAAAAAGAAGAGAGAAAAATGAGGAGTTAAATGTGAACCACACGTTGATGACCTAAAAGGGAAAGTGAGACAAAAATCAAACTCAGCTCAAAAAGAAAAGTGAGACCAAAATAGGAACTCGGAGGGAGTAAGTTTTATTGTGAGGTAGGTTGCGATTCTCGACGTAATTTTTTCTTGAGTCGTTCGAAAACAACCTCTTTGTGTTGATAACCGTAGTTATTTAGACCCTCAGACACGGTGCCGGAGCGAACACTCCATTTCTATTCTTGTACGATACCTGGCCATGGTAAAAAAAGTGTGTACTCACCTATATTATTGACACTGACACGACACTTCTACATACTGTGAAATTGCTAGAAAATAAAATAATTTTACATAATTATATTTAAGCATTAAATTTGTGATGTTAATTACCAGTAATGATATATGCTCATAATGAGAAATTGGGGAAAGATAAAGGCATATATATACCACTGGATTTTTGAGGAGTCAAACAATACTTCTTATTATTGTACGGAGTATTAAATAAATGGGAACCAAGCCATTAAAATAAAATTGGAAACCAAATAGCCAGGTCCACATCTGTTTTTAAATACTACTCTCTCCTATTCACTCGAATACTACCGTTTAAATAAAATATGGCTCACATATATTCATTAAATGGTAGGAAACCAGTGAATGAGAGGTATTACTTACTGTTAAATGTAATTAGGGAGTACAAGATTTTAGAGACTAAATAATAAAACAAAAAGTACAGAAGTGAGTAGCCATGTGAAAGAAGCAGTAAAAAGTTATTAAAAAAACCACCAGTGAAATACTCATCAAAAGACTACAAGGTTTTCACTGTCAAAAAAGATAAGATGTTTGTGAGGCAGCCGGGGAGCAATCGCCAGCACAACACATCATTTTGCTCGTCAATAAGTCGATTCACAATAATTTACGCTTAATTTATAGAAATAGTGAAGAGTATTAAGGGGATAACCAAATGTAGGATGTTGGTGGAGATGAGTTTGATAATCTTGATGATATTGGAAATCTTCATGTGGCTAACCTCTCCCTTGATGAGCCCGACATGGAAATGGTGGTCTTTGGCGATGATGATGCCCGTGATATTAGTGAATTTGATGGTAGTTTTTAGGGTGATGTTTGATGGTGTTGAACAATTTATGTTTATTGGTTACTATTTTATACTCGTAAGATTTTTAGTTATTTGAATTTTTGTTTGCAAGACTTATGTTTGAACTTGTGTTTACAAGATAAAACAAGGCCTTCAACCAAAGAGAGATCAAAGACAAAACCTTTGTCATGTAAACAGCATCCTGCAGCTGTTGCAGCGTATCTTGCATACGATCACTTTGGACAATAATGTCTTCCACTAGATCATGGGCAATCTGCAATAGCATAATCAATACAAATCTTACAAGCAGCAACAAGAAACAATGCATTGAAAAATCATAAAAGTTCGCTTTATAGACAAAAGCACCTCTTTTTGTTTTATTTGGACCGATAGCATTTTGGAAAGAGTTCTTAAGCTAGACAAAGGGCCTCGTATCTGAGGATAAGAAAACCACTGTAAGTATTATGAGATCCAGGCTAACCTGAGTGATAAACCAAAAAAATTATTGACAACTCACCTGCTCCACTAGATTACTCATTCGGATATTATTTTGCCAGGAGGTCTGCTGAAGCAACATCGCTTTCTAAGACAAGAGAAAGCAAGTCAATAATGAACCCCGAGCCAGGGTAGAAGCCGCCTCAATAAGCACAAAACCAATGCAGCTGAAATCTATGGTTGTGCTATCTAAAAGGCACAAAACCTACAACGCCAGTTATTCAGCATGAAGTTGAGTGTTCATACAAGCAGTACATAATATCGACATATTTCCAATTTGTCATTTTGCGTGTGCAAAAAGGAAGCCACGAGGAAAGTTTGGCAATTTTGACGGCGATTGGTTTCAAACACATTTCAAGAGTACCACCTCTCAGTGACACGAATAAATCCCTCAATGACAGCTGTTTTCCAACGTATTATTCGAAATAAATTGCAACATTAAAAAACACGTACTACAAACTGAGATGCATTCAACTAATGGGACTATCAGAGCCCATTAATTATTTGTTTGGATACCACATATGGAGGAAAAGGGATGGGAGGGAAAACAGGGAGGGGAGGGAGAATGGAAGGTAGGAGTTTTCCCACCAAATCTTTCCAATGTTGGAGGGAAAAATATTCGTCTTGTGGGAGGAAAATGGAAGGATAATTTTTCCTTCCCTCCAACCTCATTTTGCCATTCATATGAGGGAAAATATCTCCCTCTAAAATCCCTCTCCTCACCTTCCTTCCAAATCCCTCTATCCAAAACAAACCCCGTGTATTCATGGAGAACAAAGTGAGGTATTCATCACTTATGAAAGGAAGGCAGAAGAGGAAAGGATCAAGGGTGAGGTTAGGCTACCTGATCCATCACATAAGCCATAGCTAGGGAACAAGAAATGTTTATCGCGTTTAATCTCTGGTCAGAAGAGAGGTTGAAGTACTTTGAAAGACTTTCACTGCATGGTGGAATTTCATGTGACTTCAATTGAAAACTGGGAGGTAATGCAAGGCTCTCCTGTGTGGACAGCCCGTCTAAGGGTTTATCAGATCCCCTCCCAAGATCCGTAACAGGCAACTCCGCAACCAAAATTCCAACTACAAAGGGATGTTTGACCATTGGTAAAACAACAGCTCCGCTTTCGGGTATAGCCTCCACCTATAAGACAATACACTAATGTCAAAAATTAGCCAACAAACTGGCAAGTTAGACCTCCTCGCCGTTCATTATAGCTGAGGAGAAAATAGAGTGAAAAGGCAATTCCAAATGTGGCTAATAGTGTTTCACAATGTGGTCACACAGATCTTCTACGGTGTCAGAGCCCGTGTGAATACTATGATTCCAAATGCAAAGCTTACCTGCTTCTTTGAAAGTGCAGTTTCGGCACTACGCAAGCCTGCTGGCATATTAAAATTACCAACCAATATAACAATATCAGACCCAGACCCAGACCCATTCCCTGACGGATAAAGAGAAACACGTCGCAGCTCTAAACGATCCATCACATAACTACCAGCAGGCCTGACATAAACCTGTATTAACAACAATGTAGCGAAAATCAAGGACCGGTGACACATATAATTACTAGATGATTATATATTTAGCTACTTTTATGCATCCCTGACCAAGATGTAAAATAGCATCATAATTTCAAAGACTCAAAACCCACAAATCCTGTATTACTTAAAGAAACAACCAATCAACCATGCATCACAACATCATTGAACAACTGACGTCATCTCCAATAAATTCATGTTCATTACTAACTTTAGTAAAATCCATAAACTAACCACTAAGAAGGCATTTGGTTCATCATTTTTGGGTAAAAACTATGGGTTTGGAATGAACTAACCCCATACATTGTGTTTGTTTGCAAAAAATAGTTTTCATACTCATACCTCAAATCCATGAGGAATGGATGTGGCAATCGGGCGGGGCGGGGCGGGTTTGAGTCGGGTCATAACGGGTCAGCATCTCTTAGCATCTATTTCCGGTCGGGTCGGGTGATCTAACGGGCGAAGTCGAGTTTGGATTGGCTCCAGTTATTTTATCATATTACTTCGCTATTTTCCTAGTAAATTTAGTTTTTACTACTCGTATTATTTTGTTTAATTAATTTCTCATTAAGTCTAACGTATGAAGCTAAACACTAAATCACATTTATTCAGATGAATCTAAAAATCAGTAGTTTTCCGGTCATCAATCTTATCGGTTCAAGTTCAAATCGGGTCGGGTTGGGTCAGGTACAAGTCAAGTCGGGTTTGGGTCACTGATTATCAGTTATATCAGGTCTCGGATCACAAGCGGGTTGAGTGGGCTTTGGGTGACTAAATTCCTGGGTTCTAACGGATCGAGTCAGCTTTTGTCAGCTGTACTCATACCCAAGGAGAGAAGTGGGTGTGAGAATGATACCCATGAGTATCAATTAACAAAAAAAAAGTGGATTACGGTAAATCAAATATATTTAATTAAAGCATAATTTGCATGAACTTAATTAATATATTTAAAAAAATTAAATGTGTTTTTATTGAAGATTTTTTATACCGGTCAAGTATTAACCCGATACCACCTAAAATGGAAACAAAATAAGAGGAATCAAGTTCCAACCCCATACCACCTTGGTATGATTCCTCATTCCAAACTAATACCCATACGCGAAACAAATGCCCCTAAGTATTAAATTAATCTTCATAACAAAAAAAAAGTGGATTACGGTAAATCAAATATATTTAATTAAAGCATAATTTGCATGAACTTAATTAATATATTTAAAAAAATTAAATGTGTTTTTATTGAAGATTTTTTATACCGGTCAAGTATTAACCCGATACCACCTAAAATGGAAACAAAATAAGAGGAATCAAGTTCCAACCCCATACCACCTTGGTATGATTCCTCATTCCAAACTAATACCCATACGCGAAACAAATGCCCCTAAGTATTAAATTAATCTTCATGACTACCCATTTCCCCACTAACTACAAAAGGAGTAATATATATCAATTAGGAGAATTAATCTAACCAACATTTCAAGAGCATTCTGTAATCATATTCATAACTTGCCATTATAACCCGAGATGTCATCGGTCCATGATAACATCAATTCATCACAATTTGGAGTAGTAAAGTAGAGCAAATGAGTATTGAGTAAAAATTGTACTTGTTGGTAGAGTTAGGTTGTTTTCTTTGGTCTAAAGTCATATTATCCAATAAATTATTTTCTAACACGGATGTATAAGTAAGATCAATTTAATACTTGTCTCCCATTTTTTAAAGCCAACATCATTCAGTTACTTATGACCGTTTTGTCATAAGACAGGCCCTAAACAGAAAAGACACAAAAAAGAATGGCATTGTATTTATTTTACTTAAGTTCTATATTTTGACAACCATATATATTATTATGATTGTAAATATTTATAATTATGTCGGTTAGTATCATAATATATGAGGTAATCAACATAAAATTAAAAATTAAATTACAAGTGTTCACATCTTGGACTTTTTCGTTATTGGGATTGGTATAATTATAAGACGGACTTACAAAACAATTTTTATTTTACGTGTACACAAAATGAGAGTATTGTTGTTAGTAATCTTAGCCCAATTTATTTATTTATGTTATTATAATACAGTAAATTATATGCTCTTTTAGTTCGTTAATATGATGATCGTATAAATATTACTCATAATTTAAAGAATTGAAACTACCTTAAAAATCTTAGTGTTTTGACTTTCGATAGATATAATGAATTCAAGATTTTATATTAACTAATACATGTTTTAGTATTGGTTGTGTTTATTACTCTCTCCATCTATCGATAAGGTTCACCCCTCCCACTTACAAAAATAAATAAATAAAGGATGACAATAACGTGTGGTGGAAAATGAAAGCTTGGAAATATGCAGTGTCAGGACTCACAAGTAATGGTAACCACAAAGATCGACCAAGTTTAAAGACAGCCCAAAAAGAAAAGGTTGAACCATATAGAGAGAAGTAAAACACTAGCTTCCTCCTTATTAACCATATTTTACTCATAGTAACTGTTTTCAGAACTGCCCATACACTTTGTATCAGTTAGTAATAGGAATAAATAGCCACACAAGGCAGAAAGCTGATGAACAAAAACATGAAAACACGTTTACTATTAACAGTTGCGAGTGGGGAAAAAAAGAAAAAGAAAAAACTTTTGACTCTTATTCTCCTTGTGCCTCGTTGAAGTATAATATAAAGTTTGGCTAGGAAGATGCCTGTCATGAAGCCTTATCCAAAGAGTAAATAATACGAGTAATAGAGATCCAGCCTCCATCATAAGCAGTATTCCAACTTAGTTACTACTTAGTTACTAGTCTCAGTTGTCAAATCTTGAGTCCTAAAGAACTACTAGTATCAGTTATCTTTCTCCTATATTTTTGGAAGATTTAAGAAATGGTTATGAAAAATGAGATGATATCGAAAATACACTATATTATTCCCCAAAATAGAAAGGGGCAATTAGTTTGGGATGACTAAAGTGACAAAAGGGGACAATAAAATTGGGATGGAGGAAGTATTATTTAGGATTATTTCACATGAGTATTAACAGTAAATAAGTTGAAGAAGTTTACTCTTAAACCCAAAGCTACATGATTTGGTATCAATAGTAACATATATCATTACATTCCAAAGAATTGTCTATGGTAATGTGTTTAATATGTTTCGAAGGGTCACACTTGCCACCAACTATTTGCTGGAACGATAAGCTTAGTGGGTTAAGAAACTTAACACCTTCTTCCCATTGCATTGAACATTGTCTGATAAAGAAAACTCCATTATATGTATAGACATTTAAAAATTAGCTAATATTTAGCCAAAACAGCTAGTATCTGGTCGCTATATAGCTTATACAGCCTATATATTATATAAAAAAGTGAGACGTGGCATGCTGTGCTATAGTTCAAGTCACTGTATCGAAGTCTGCCGCCACAATTGGCGATCGTAAGGGGGATAATGACCACTGACCATTCACAATCTTGTAACTTAGGTCATCTTGAACTCCTTACTAGATTTAGAGAGATCGAGTTTTAACTTCACCCCCTCCTAATTATCTTAGTTCAGCCACCACCAATTTGTTAGGTATAGAAGTATTGTATGTTTACTTCGACTAGGTTTAAACAACAAATTTGAACAGTGAACAACTTTCATGAATTCTCAACCTGAACCAAAATTCAGGCATCTCAACCACAGTCCAAGCAAAAATCTATTCAAGTGCCTATTTTACAGAGCCCGAATATTTTGTTTATCGTCAACAATGCACCATAACAAGAGCAGCAAGCATTAATAAATAAGGATTTCAACCATTAACTATAAGATGGCTGTGGCACTCAATATGAATACCAATTAATATCCTTCAATTATTAACCGGCAAAGAAATACTCCCTCCATTCAAATCCAAGTGTCTCATTTCACTTTTTGACACTATTCACACTTGAGGGGAATCTTCGATATTCTCGACAATCTATAAGTGAGAATATAGTCATGTGTGATTTTGTTTGATTCGTCTTTATGAACACGTTAAGAATATCAAATTTTTATAATTTTTGCTAATGTAAAATGAAAGATATCGCTAGTGTAAAACGCGTCTCGGCAAATGTGCAAAAGCAAATGAGACACTTGGATTTGAATGGAGGGAGTAAGAGATTAAGTTGGCTCAAAGCAATATTATGTTAAAATACATCAAAATAATGAGATATATTGAGGACATGACACTATAACTACCCCATTATTGAATTGCCAATGAAATAAATAAAAATGTAAAGTTTGGTAAGAAAGTACCGAAAGGAGGGCATTTGGGTGAACAATTCGACGAAAAAGCGCCAATTGTTCAAGACAAAGACGCTGAAAATCAGGGCTTGGAAGAACCAAACCCTGAGACTTTGGGTCCTTTTCAACATTCTGGGTGAACTCAATTGGTGTAGAGGAAACATTGCGTATGGCGGCAGCGACAGCCACCGCAGATGGGACCCACTCTCCATCTTCATCCAAAACGGCGTCGTTCACACAGCGGAGAGTAGCGGCAATTGGTGCAGAAGAAGAAGAAGAAGAAGAAGAAGCTAAGAATGGTTTAAGGTGAAGTGTGTGTTTGGTGTGGTGGTGGTGGTGGTTGTTGTTGGTAATTAATGAAGGATTTGTGAGGGAGTGGTGTGGTGGGAGTGATGAGATTAACAACATAATTACTTTGTTGATGGGTATTTCACATATGTTTAAGATGATTCATGAAATCTTTCAGCACACAGCTTCTGCTTCTGCGTCTGCTTCTGCTTCCCTAATAGAGTAATATAGGGTGTTAGATGGGAGTAAAGAGTAGTAACGGACTAACAGTAAGAGTTCATGACTTGAGTACATCATTTCTCACACTTCACTTTTTTTTGCTTTTCTCTATCCTACTCAGCATCCACCTCAGTTTTCCACCCACCTCAAATTTTCACCAAAAAAACACTTCACATCAACAAGAATTCATTTTTCATTCTCTCATTTCTTTTATACCGCAACACTAGTATTAAGCGTTTCGTAACGCAAATATTAGTGTAATGTATTTTAATTGGAGTATAAGTGTAATGTATTATTGTCGTATCATTGCTAAAAACTATTTCTTGTCTTTTATTTACAAATTATGTTCGAAATATTAATAATACCCATAATATTAAAAATATAGAATTAGAATTGAAAATTTTAAAAATTAAAACCACCCACGATCATCTAAAAACGTAAATTATCAAATCAATAACACCCCTAATATCTTCATTTTTTAAATTACGTACAAACATTACGATATATTAAAATTAGGAATGTAAAATAAATTGAAAGATATATTTACATGTTAAAAGATACACTTAACTGAAAGAGATATGTAAATAATGAGTAATGATAAGAGAAAGTAAGTTGATATTGGACTCAATTTTTAGAGTGCAAAAAATTACTATTAATTTAATTTAAAATCATAAGTAAAGTATATTAAGAAATGTTTCATTATAGTTAAATAAATAAAGATATATACTCCTTCCGTCTCAATAGGAAGTTTACGTATACTTTATGCACAAAGACTAAGGTATGTAGAGTGAAAGATTTTTTTTAATATTTTTAAAGGATAAAGTAGAGAGTATAAATATACCTAAAATGGAAACGTAAACTATTGACTGGTACACTCATAAAAGAAGAGTGTAAAGTATTGACCGGGACAGAAGGAGTCAATGAAGATACGTTAAAAAGAAATACGGAGTACATGGTATATGGAGAAAAAAAACAAAGAAAACACAAATTATACACACAATTAATTGTTAATTGCTAAAAAAATTGTTACTTACTACTATATGCCAACGACCTTTCTTGTTTCGTGTTTGTCCCGACCATGACCAAAGATACTTGCCATGCCAAAGTCCACGCTCTTTGGATTTAGCTATTCGTCCAATCAAATGTTGCCTGCTTGGAGATCCCTGTGAATAATCCTCAGAATCTCAAATCTCTATGCAGATAAATCAGGGGTCGACATATTGCCCCGATTATGTAGAACAGTATGGAGTAGAAGTCATGTGAATTTATAGTAGTATAGAACTGAACTTTATTAATAAATAAATCCACTAACAGCAAACTGTACATGTCTCAACCAACTACTTGTAATTTTATCCATGCCTTTTACTGAGGTAACCATCAATCAAATGCATTCACAAATAAAAAGAGCAGTTAAATTTTAAAGGGTAATAGATAGTACTAGGATTTAGGATGTATGAGGAGTACTGTAATAATTAATCAAAGAATTAAAAACTGGATCCGGAATATCATGAACTAAGGAGATGAGTGGAATTATAAATCAATGAAATGAAATGAAATCAAATTGAATCCGTAGAGGATGGATGAAATCGATTATAGAGAGATGAAATTCAATCAGAAAAATGAAACAAAAAAGCACGGCAAGAGGGTTTAGATCGTTCGCCTTTGTTATATGAACAAGCTGTCAGAATTCGAACTGTAGCTATCTCAACCAAATAGTGGAGGCTCAACTACTATATGTATAGTCTATTGGACATGAAAAAAATGAGTGCCATAATCGAACAGTAGCTAGAAATCGAGGTGAATGAGAAAATGAAATGAAGTAGTAGGCACCTCACTTGATACGGCGGAGGAAGAGGATGAAGCGGTGGATAGAGATTTCTAACAGCGATGGAAGCAGAGGCGGAGGACGCCGGCACAGGAGTAGGATGAGAGTGGCAGAGCCGCAGAGGTCTGTCACTCAGGTATATTTGGTCTGAAAGTCCCAAGAATTAAACAGGATAGCAGAGGAGGGATAGTTTCGTGGGGGTAACTGGCATCCCTAATTTGATAAAAGGAATCCTATATTCCTATAGTATTACTTCTCATCCATTCAATCAATTTTCACAACTTTTATGAGAACGTGGTAAAAGTAGGGGTGTTCGTCGGTCCAGGACCGGACCGAACCGGACCGTTTAGCCTGGACCGAAGACCATAATTGTTTAAAAAGTTGGACCATGGATCGGACCATATTTATGTCGGTCCGGTCCGGGTTGGACGGTAATAAAATGTGGACCGGACCGTAATGGACCATAATGGACCAAAGAACCCGAAATAAATTACTAACAATTTTTTTTATATAATAATAACTTTAAAAAACAATGATAAGTGCATAATCAAACTCTATAAGAATTATATTTCGTTTTCCATTTATTGTAGATTAGGATTTAAGAATTTTTATTCGATTTTTCAATTATGCGGCAGATTTTGTGCAAATTATTTATATTGTATTGTTTTATAATACGGGCCATTCGGTCCTTTATTCGGTCCGCGGTCCAATCGGTTCGGTCCAGGACCGGACCAAAGACCAAATAATCAATATCATGTGGACCGTGGACCGGACCATATAATATTCGGTCCGGTCTGGTCCGGACCAAAGTGCAACGGTCCGGTCCGGTTTTCGGTCCGGACCACGAAGTGAACACCCCTAGGTAAAAGTGCACAAAATCATAAGAGAGAGACCACTCTATGTCATATTCGTACCTATGACAACTTTGTTTTGTACCTGTTTTTATAACAAGCGTATCCTCTTTATATTTGTATACTCTTCTAGGTTAATCGTACATACTTAGGTTTGGTACCACTGTTACTTCCATTTGTACTTAGTCTCTCAGTAAAGTTAATGAGAGACCGTCTCTCAGGAAACCTACTCGTAAAAGTAAGGGTATTTGATACTCGTGAAAAATTTCACGGGTGGTTGTTCTTTAACTGTTATTAAGAACTGCATAGAAAAAAAGTCGTACCGAAAAAACTTTGAGTGCTGTTTTTCGTCGTCGACATTTCAGCCACGTCGTCGGCGCTTTTTAAAGTAAAAGACGATCTTGCCCTTGCCTTGCCCTTGCCTTAATTAGATTAGTTAACTAATGTTATGTAATTTTAGAAGTTAGATTAGTTATTGAAACTCGTTAATGAAGCGGTTTTTTAATTTTTCAAACCGTTCCGTTATTATCTTGTCCTTATTATATATCCACTCAAACTCCACTCACCATATTTAATTTAATTTTCTCTCACTTAAAAAAAGCGTCTTTTCTTTAGAGAAACCCGACTTTTCTAGAAACCCGACTTTTCTAGAAATTAGGTTGTCGGCGATTTTTAATGTGAAAAGACAACAACGTCCTTCCCTAATTACATTCACTAACTTTGTTAATGAAATTAAAAAGTTTAATCATGTTAATGAAACTCGATAATAAAACGTTTTTTTTTTTGAAAACCGTCATTTTATTATGTTACGGATTATGTTATATTATATATCCTCCCCCATCCACAACAACACTAATATTATTAATAATATTAAAATTGTATTAATAGGCGATTTTAGGAGGTTTTAGAATCAAATATAGATAATAGTTTAGTAAGGTTTATCAACAATGTTCAGTTGGTTTAGTGGTGAGGAGGCTCATTTGTGTTCAAGAGGTTGTGGGTTCGAGCCTTTTGGGGGGCCCCTCTAATTGAGTAGTTATTGTTTTCTATATTCGATTTTGGTATCGATTTGGCTGATGGTGGGATCGATTTCTGCGAAATATAAATTTCCTAAACATATTCCCGGGATACATTGAGACACGTGTCTCGGAGACCGTTCAATAGTCCAAAAACCGACATTTCATATTAGTCGGGAATATATTTGTTACGTTAGTTAAGAAACTTAATTAAATTCATTAGAATATATTACATAAGGGTAAAAGAGTTACGTTGAGACACGTGCCTCAAAAACCGTTCAAGAGTACAAAAACCGTAATTTTAATTTACTCGGAAATATTAATTACATTAATTAACAAACTTAATTAATATCATTAATCATAATTAGGGGAAGGATAAAAGAGTAAATTCACGTATAAAGCGCCGACGACGTGGCTGAAATGTCGACGACGAAATGTAGTAGGGAAAACTTTATTACAAAGTATAGGATGTGCACGATCAACTACTAAATTAGTGCACACTATGTGGTAGGTAGTAGTAAGAAGGTTGTCAATAAATTAATTGCATAAGTTAATAATGCGTATTAAACTCCATCATAAGTACCCTGTAGTAAGTACGACGTAATAGGCCGTAAAGAAACTAAGTATTTTTGTATTTGTGTACAATAGTCGATTTCGAGGTATGATAATAAGTTGAATGACAAAAGTTGTTTGCCTACGATAAGAGAGTTCTATATTCAAAATATTTACGAAGAATTACTGGATGAATGAGGACATAAATAATGTTTCGTTTAAATTTGAGTACGAATAACTAATACAGAGTATTAACGTAATGTTATTTTTGGCAATAAAAAACTGTTAAGCGTTCTTGTAGTATACAATTGGAAAACTTTACTGTAGTCCCAACTACCACCTTCAAATTAAAACATCCGCAGCAGGAAGAAATTTTCAAACCCAAAACGTCAAAGAAACAAAAAAAAATAAAAAATAAAATAAAAAGAATGGAAATGATGAGATGGGTGTTCTGACATGGTGATGAATATGTAAATATTCTCCAGAAAATGTAAGTATTTCGAATTGTTCTTTCGTTAATATGTACCTTATATCAAATAGTAAGTAAGATTAGCTAGGGATTGGGTCTGCTGTTATTATGGTTGAATTTGGGGGTTTTTTAGCTGGTGAACATTGAAATAAAGTTCAATAAATTGTAGACACATAAATTTAGGTGTAATCATGATGATATTTGATCTGTAACCATTCAAATTCTGGCTTCGATTAGACATAATTCTACCCTAAATTTGGAAATGATGCATGCAAGTAAATGATGGATTTGATCGTTAGGTTAAAACGTGCCTACCAATCTACCATGCAGTAAATGAATATCTCGAAAATACATAGGTAATAATTACAAAGAGGGGTGAATAAAATTTGAATCAGTCATATATACTCTTCATCAAAAGAGTAAAAGCAGCTGAAGCAGAAAGTTTAGGGAAAAAACCCCCAAAAAATATGGTTGTAGAACTCATGTACCCTTCTAAGTGCATTATTGCAAATCTACCATTTGAGATAATTGATAACAGGGTAACCAGTAGATTACTAATCGGTTTGAGGAATAGGCTAAGGTGCTTGGGTTACCCGGTGGAGGAGATAATGCTAAAGTGGGTTGCTGGTCCAAATGGTTCGAGGTTCACCAGAGCTGCAGTCATCTGTTTCAGGAGCGGTTATCAGAACTACCTCTACGCGTATAAGCTGCAGCGGGCTTTTCAAGACTTCGGAAAAGGGAAACCTGAGATGGGGATGCAGATTGATCCTTACGCCGTACCTCACTGCTGGGTTGCCTCATGGATGGATGAACATTATCTGTACAGGGACACGGACTACAGGGTGGTTCCCCTGACGTTGAGAGGGGAAGGTGGATATTTGGCGGACATGGAGGAGATCTGCCACTATGAGATCTGCGTGGAGGCCTGTGGCAGATTTATCCCCAATTCTACCCCTGAAAAATGGTCCAGGTAAGTGATCAACAACCCTAGTTAGTATTTCGTCGACAGATTTAATGGGTATTTGGATAGCATATGAATTTTTCTTATCTGGTTTTGTGCATATGCTACTATTGTTAATTTGGATTGTTATTAAGAATTCTAAACGTAATCGTACTGTAATTATTAACTAACTACCTTTTGGAATGAACTGCTAATGGTGTGAATGTTATTGAAGCATTTGAAGTACATGTCCTTTGTAGTACTAATCTGTACTAAGTATGCATGCAATTTTTTCTGAACGACTTCCAGTTCAGTCAAATGTTCAATACCCAAAAATCGTTGGGACAGTAGCGATGCTACATATGTCCACCATCTTTGAATAGAGACGGAGTATGAACCAAAATATCAAGGGTGTGTGATACTAAGCAGAATGTTGTAGCAGTAGGTACAAATAGGAATTGGTTATGCTTTTACTGGTGTCGAATTTGGGGCTCTAACAACCTCAGCAGTTATTCAGTTAGGGTTCATTGACAGCGACTTTCATGTGGTTTGGAATGGAACAGGTAGTTATCGATTAAGGATATTTAGTTGACTTTTCGTAAGCGTCTACCAGTTAACATCTGCAGCGACTCGGATTGTTCAATTAATGTAGTTAATTGGTGATATTGCATTAATGAATAGGTATACCAAACGGTGTAAAATGAATTACTGATTAGTGCAATGAAGTACAATAAAACGAATGTAAACCCATTCGAAGGTTATGTCCAATACCCAAAAATCCTTAGGACAGTAGCGATGTTGTAGTTGAATGAATTGATGAGGAGTTGTAGACACCCACATTTTGACCGCCAGGTGTCTATAATAGTTCCCGCCAAACACCCGATGATGATTGGACGTAAACGTGCTTTGATGGACTCGGATATGGGCTCGTAATCATGGACATTTGGTTTAGACCTATTACGGAGTACAAATCTTACAAAACCAACCTCAAATCCAAGCCCAGTGGGTCGTTTCGAATCAAATGAGACTAATTTGGGTCGAATCCGGTACCAGGGGTAAAACCGTCTTTTAGCGACTGAGTCAAAACCCGGTCAAAGATATTTCCCGAGACTCACGGACCAACCGTGACACCTCACGTGTCCGGTTTGGACTCCAATACTACAAAAAAATCAGCTTCAAAAACATTAAACAATTCCGTTGAAGGTAGAATTTGATCTCAAGTAGAATTCTATCCGAAAAACTAAAGCAATTACCGACCGAGTGTCAAACACTCTGTGGACATGACATAGGTCCACCCCGACGCGGCCACGCGCGGGTTTTGGGGAGGCGAATGAATCTCCATGAGATGGTCAAATGGAAATTTAAATCGAAGTCGGAGTCGCCACCGAATTTTATGGTTATTCGGAACCGTTCGAGCCCACTCTATGTCGTAGTGGGCCGTGTACAAAATACGGCCCATTTCCGATGTCAGAGTTTATTGGGCTCGTCCCTTTTGCATATCGATATAGATGCCAACTTGAGCGGTTAATCGTATATTGAATGACTCTCGTTGCCAATGGTTTCGGACATCCGGAAACCACGGTTCTGAGTAAGGGGTGAGGGTACGTGTTGGGAAGTTCACTAAGAACACCCAACCCCGCCCGCACATTAGCGGCCTCTACTAGGATATCGAATGACGTTTTAATGCGCGCGTTAGTTGAACGATGAATGATATGCAAACATTGTTTTCCTAAGCATGTGAGGAATTGAACGGGTTGCTAAATCGGTTTAATGCATGAAAAATTAATTAACGTCAAAGTTGAATTTATCATGTGAGATTCGTTTTAGTATAATAAAACAAATGAAATAAAAAGGATGAATTTGCTACAAAAGATGAACAAACGAGTTAGTATCGATTTGTAAATAATAATAGCAAGAAATAAATATACGAGATCGAGAAAATAAATATTAATCGAAATCTGAAAAATATTGTTGAAAAGATGTTGTTTTGTATAAAAAACGATGTTCGAAAAAAATATAAAAGAGAACGAAAAAGGGTGCGTAGGGACAGCCGACCACGCGGCTCGCCCGGGATGCCGGCGAGTCGCGTGTCGGGCTGGTTTTGGACGCAGTTTTCTGAAAATTCGATTTATTAAATCACGTACGAATATTGCATGATTCGTACTCGAATTAATATTTTCGATATTCGTTATATTTAATAATTGATTACGAAATCAATATCAAATACTTGGAATAGTTTTAGAAAAGATGTAAGTTTTGGAAATCGTTTCGTAGAATAAAACGAACAAAAAATTGAAAAAAAGGAGCGCGGGTTTCAGACTCGTACGCGAGTCGCCTGTGAAGGGCGCGACTCGCGTGCGGGCCTGTCCCGTTTTCGCTCGTTGTTCGAAAATTGTTATTTTTGATAAATCGCGTACAAAATATGAATTAATTTGTATTCGATTTATGTTTTCGATATTCGTCATACCCGATATTCGATTATGAAATCGATATCGAATATTCGGAATGAATTAAAAAAAGGTTTTGTAAAATTGTTTGTTTTGAACGAAAAGTAAAAGAAAAGAATTTTGAACGAAAAAGAATGTAACGATTTTTTGACATCGTCGAGATCTTAATATAATTCTTTTTAATACGATATTCGATTATAGAAAATCGATATCATATTTTTAAGAATGTTTGTTATGAAAATAGTTTTTCGTTAATAACGATATTAGAAAAATAAAAAAATGACTCTTGACCCATAAAAAAAACGGACGAAGAAAAGGAAGGAGAAGAAAGGAGAGATCGGGTTTAGTACACCCTCAACCTACATGCTTTTGTTGACTCGGATCGGGGCTTGTCGGAATGTGGCTAGGCACGGGAGCTTCGAGTGATGTTTGGTTCGGCTAGGGGGTTCGGTTTGGACGAGACGGGTGAAGGGTGTCGGGTATCGGACCGGTTTCCTTCGGGTTTGGCTGTAATATCGGTTTCTCGATGCTAAGTGTAAGGATGATTGATGAAAAAGTTGTGTATTTTAACGTTACTAATTGAATGAATGTGTGTGTATTCCTAATAATTGGTGTCGATAATTGATGGATGCAAGGGGCTATTTATAGGAAATTCCCGACCTTGACTTAGGAGAGTTTGACTACCGCTTAGGATAGGAAACGAGGGAATTTGAGAGAAATAAGAATTCCGCTTTCTTGTGGAGGAAGAAAGAGGATCTCGGCTGGTTTGCCACTGTTTTTGGGCTGTTTCGGCCGAGTGTTTTACACTCGGTCGGATGCTTGAGTTGATTTTTTAATAGGATTCCCGTTTGAGCTAGAATTACCGCTTGAGTAAGAAGCTGAGAGGAACGAGGATTCCGTTTTCTTGTGAGGGAAGAAAAGAGGAAAAAACCGGCTGACTCCTACTACTTGGCCGAGTGTTTCAACTTGGTTTAGTGTTTGAGTCGGTTCTCGGATAGGATTCCTACTCGGGATCGAATTCTACCTTAAACGGAATTCTTTATTATTTTTTGTATGGCTGATTTTGTAGAGTTGGAGTCCGAATAGGACGTGTGGTATGTCACGGTCAGCCTACGAGTTTCGGGAAATATCTTTGACCGGGTTTTGACTCGGTCGCTAAAAGACGGTTTTACCCCTGGTGACGGATTCGACCCAAATTAGTGTTATTTGACTCGAAACGACCCACTGGGCCTGAATTTGAGGTTGGTTTTGTGAAATTTGTACTCCTTAAAATGTCTAGGCCAAATGTCCATCACTTCGAGCCCATTTCCGAGTACGTTAGAGCATGTTAGCGTCCGATCATCATCAGGTGTTTGTTGGAACCTACTATAGACACCTGGCGGTCAAAATGTGGGTGTCTACAGAGCCCCCACTCTGACTGAGGCTTGGACAGGGCGAAAGTCAGAGTAGCCACCAGGTCAATCAAGGATTAAAACCTGGCAGCTTCCGGTCGGGTCGTTTAAGGTCCATTAGACCTGCGTGGAGGGCCCGCCGGCCATGGGCTAGAAATGTACCTGAGCTGATGATAACTCCGTGGGGAATTGGACTTGTCGTATAAGACTTAGGTGCGCCTATATATGGGCTCATCCTGTTAAATGCCGCTGGGGAGTTATGTGAATTGCGCTGTCGTGATTTGTACCTATATAAGTTACATAAAATTTTGCATGCAACACGTAGGCGAAACAAATATGACTCGCGCTGAGGAGTAAAAATGATTTTTGCTGCATTTTGAAATCGAAGTCCTGAAAGCAACTCACGTGCTAGGAAATAGGTTTTCAAAATTGAAAGGGTTGAAAAGAAATTCGCAGTTTTAAATAGACTGAAATTTGACCTTGCCGAAAAGGATTTTCTCAAATGGCTATGTTTTTGCAAATTTTAAAATGAGAATTTGAAAAGAGAGGCCTACCGGCAGACTCGACTCTGGACGCGACAGGACGAGTTGACAGACACGACTTGGACTCTCTAAGGGCTGGACCGTGACTTGGTAAGGAGGTGGGCCACCTAAGATGACAAGACTCTTAAGTTGCGCTATTCCGTAGCCTAGGCGAGTGATAACACGGTCGAATCCTCGGAATAGGAAGGTTGTGCTATGGGGGGATTGCAATAGTCTGTAATGAGATTGTTTTGGCATGACAGGACTTTTAGCAGAAGCAATGCAGTAGTCTAGTGCTCTTTTGGATTTTTGATTTTTGGGTACATTTCCAAAGTGGGTATTGCTTCGAGTTCTGACAGATTCTTGCCTTCGACTGAGCCGAGTACCAGGACACACTGTAGAAAGGTGGATAGATTTTTGAAATTATTTGGATTATGTGAATGGATGGAGAACTTCTGCCTAGGAGAAGCCCCCAGAATGACAAAGCTAACTGTCGAGAACATGACAGTGTCGTGACCGGAATGATGGTGCTTTTTGAATGTGTGTCAAAGTGGGTGGTTGTGCCTCTGTTGAAAGGCTGCCTACGTATTCACATGTGGTGAAATCAAACCAAGCCGTAGTTCAGTGGATTGTGGTGCCTAGTTTATTAGGGCTTTGTGTGTAACTAGCCATAGCAATGGTGTAGGCTAGGTGCATTCCCAGTGATGTCTTGATCAAAGGGCTAGAATGGTTAGGATATTGATCCTGTGACTGTGAGCGTTCTCCGGGATAGCCCCCAGAGGTGGTGTGCACTATTTGGGCATGTTCTATGCCGACCGCAAGTTGAGTTCCCGTGTTTGGGGTTGGTAACTGGTTTGAATGAGAAGAATTGGGATGGGATTTTAACGAGTTCTGCTCTCGGGGATTTTAACGAGTTCTGTTCTTGGGGATTTGATGAGTTTTGCTCTCGGGGATTTTAACGAGTTCTGCTCTCGGGGATTTTAACGAGTTTTGCTCTCGGGGATTTGATGAGTTTTGCTCTCGGGGATTTGACGAGTTTTGCTCTCGGGGGGGTTTGACGAGTTTTGCTCTCGGGGGGATTTGACGAGTTTTGCTCTCGGGGGATTTGACGAGTTTTGCTCTCGGGGGGATTTGACGAGTTTTGCTCTCGGGTCTTTGTATGATGATTGTGAATTTTGTTATGTAAAAGGGGAAGTCGAGTAAAATGGCTCGAACTTTGATCGGGATAAGTTTTGATAATGCGAGATCTGATTTCCATGTCTGGCCCTAATGGTTAGGGGTATCCTATGGAGCTTGAATCCTCAAAATTCCGGGCTGTCTCTGGCCTGGGTCTCGGGAAGGTCTTGAGGGTGGTAATGTAGGAAGGCTAAATGTGGTGTTAGCTGACCAGCTTGATTGTCTCTCCCTTATTGGATGGTATGAATATTGATAATTTTGAATTGATCGTTTTCACTACGGTCATGGTTTTTTGAATATTTTTTGGTTGACCTCTTAGCCCCGGTCTCGGGATTCTTCATTTGGATTGACCGTTTAACCTCGGTCATGGGTGCCTCTTTTTTTTTGATAATGGCCTGCTTTTTTGTTTTGGCCTTTTGCTTTTTCTTGTATTGGACTTTTTTCTTTTTTGTCCAGTTTTTTTTGTTGGTCAGACTAACACCTAAGGTAGGGATCGGTTAGTCTTATTGGATGGGTGTTTTATTGTGGGAAATGGGCTTGCCTCCCGTCTTTAACCCAAACTAGGAGATTACCTAGATTTGTCATAGGATTCGATACCGCTCCTGCTAAGGGTAGTTATGTGGCTTTCTATACCAGACATGGAACAGGTAAAGGAAAACACGGGTCTCATTTCCTGCAGTCATTATAGATGTGCCTATAATAGTCACGTGCGTGTGCTCACAGTGTACGATGGTGTTCATCATGTTCTCGGAAACACATAAGGAAAGTATATATGAGAAATAGAAAAGCTGATTTTATTGAATTTTGAAAAAGAGGACATAATACAATTGACTCTGACTCTGAAATTGAAGTTGAAATAAATAGTATATCCTAGACTCGGACTCAGACTTGGACTTAAATCAAATCCGGACTCTCGGATGCATGAGAGGTAGATTGGATGCTTTGGTCATCGGGCCCTGTATAGTCCATGAGGGGCTTTGCAAGTGACAAAGTTTCCAAAACGGGAGTTTTCCCGGCATCGAGGAAGTCTTGAATGAGGTGTTTCAGTTTCCAGCACCGTTCTGTATCGTGTCCCCTCCCTCTGTGGAATTTGCAGTAATGCTCGTCGTTCCATGCTTTGGAGCGTTTTTCCAAAGGTGGGTCGGCTGTTGGGCCTATAGGTAGTATTAGGCCCTTCGGAACCAATTTCTGGAAAGCAACGGTGTAGGACATATCCAGGTGGGTAAATGTCCTTCCCTTTGACTGGTTCTTGATTTTTGGAGAGGTGACTTGAGGGTTACCTCTCTCGGCCTCGCCATCTTGAGGGTATCGGACAGTTTCGTAAGAGTGTTCACCTTTCAAATGGCTCGGTTGGGTGATAGGCTGTCTTACCCGTTCTAGTTGTGTTAGACGGGATCGAGTTCTTACAAGGTCTTCTTCGATGGTGGTCACCCTGGCATTTAGGTTATCTAGGGCGATATTGATTTTTGAGAAGATATTGTTAATGGAGCAAGATAGCATAAGCATGCTTCCTTGGATATCCCCTTTTTCGACGGTGCGAGATTTGTTGTGGTTTGGTAGTGTCTCGTTCATAGGGTCCCTGATCGGAAGAAATGACAGGTGTTAGAACTCGCCTGAACTCGGTTTTGCGCAAATGCAAGAGAGAGAGTCAAACTAGGTACGGCCCGGGGGCGGGAATGACTAAGATTCTATGACCGGGCTACTTAAATGTTAATCTAGACAAAGTAACGACTGTGACCTAGACTCGACCACGAGACTCGAGCTGTACAAGGATAAGTCCGAAAATGGGGCGACCGTATTTGACCGTGCCATGTGCTTGGACCAACCGTGGTGACCTAACCCTAGGTGACCCGAGTATTCGTAGCGTGGGTACGACTCGAAGAAGGCATCATAAGGACGCCGGTGTAGGATGAATGTAGGGTACTCTCTAGGGTAACCGTGGTTGACTGCTCGGGTGGAGGACAACCCCCTGAGTAAGGCTAGAGACTCAGATGGTGTGACATCTAAGTGACTCGAAAGTGGGATACGTGAGACAACACGTGCAAGACATGACCCTTAGAGCAACCGTGATTGATCGCTCTGCTGAAGGGTAGCCCCTGAGTGGGGAAAAGCCTGAAAGGGAAATGACTCGGAAAGGACACCTAGACGGGTGACTCGTGAAAGGTGGGCCTCCCTTAGGATCCAACGCTGTGGGTTGGGCCCTGCCCGGAGGAAGGTTCACGTGGGACATTCCGAGACTTTAGACTCGATTGTGTAAACTGGGCCAACCTTTATAGGAGTATGTCCTACGTAGGTGGGCTTTGCCTTAGTCAAATAAGGCGGACTGGGATAGGGAGGAAACTCGTGATATGAGATCGACGGAGTTTCGACGCTAAAGACTTTAACGATTTATGACACGACCCGACACTGCTAAATACGGGAAGTCCTAAGAAGAGGAAGGTTTTGAAAAAGGGATTCTTTTGGAAAATCCGAGAAGTCTCGGTGGATGGCCCAATTTTTCGAAAAAAACGGAAAAGTGCATCGGGCCATAATTTTGAAAGTTCGAGAAAAAAAATCGAGTTTTGAAATGGGCAGAATACCGACTGGAAAATAGGCTACTTTGAGTCAAATCGTAAATCCTAATTTCGGTAGCATTCCGGGGTTTTGAAAAGTTGAATATTTGGAATTTTGAAACTTGAGTATCGAAAAAAGGAATTTCCGACAATTTGAAAATTGAAGATGAGATCCTGAAGATTTGAAAATCGAAAAAACGACATCTCGAAGATTTGAAAATTAAAAAAATGGCATCTCGAAGATTTTGAAAATCGGAACTGGTATCTCGAAAATTTTAAAATCGAAATTGAATTTTGAAAATTCGAAAATCGAATGGTGGATCGGAAATTTGAATTTTGAAATGGGCAGCATGCCGGCTAGAAAATAAGCTTGTTTTGAGTCAAATCTTAAGTCTAAATTTCGGCAGCTTTCCGATCTTTTTAAAATTTGAATATTTTTGAAAAGATGCATTTTTTGAATTTCGGAATTGAAGATGAATTTCCGAAAATTTGAAAATCGAAAACAGGATCCCGACTCTTAAAATTGGCAAAAATGTCATCGGGCTTGAATTTTTTGAAAAGTCAGAAATTTTGAATTTTTGAAAGCCCGAAGAGAAATTCGGTTGATGGCCCGGTTTTGTTCGGAAGAGAAAAAAAAACGGAAATCGAACCGGGCGACGGTTTTGCAAGTTCGAAAATAGTTTCGAGTTTTAAATTGGGCATAATACCGGCTAGAAAAAGGGCTATTTTGAGTAAAATCGTAAATCCTAAATTCGGTATTTGACCCGAGTTTTGAAATTGGATATTTTGAAAAAAAAAAGGATGCAAATTTTTGAAAAATGACGGTTTTGAAAAAGATGATGTGGATCAAGTAGCACGTAGTCATGGAAACAGTATAATGACGCCATGTATGCTCTTAATCTAAGTCTCGGTCAGTCTGTAAGGGTCTATACCAGTGTACACAGCCTATCAAGAATCGGGGCGGACTCCCTAACTCGAGTTGAGATTAGGACATGCCGTAAAACCCATATGAATCGGCTAATGGACACCTTTGACATAACCAGTTTGGACTATATCAACGGTATAGTGGGACGTCGGTCACGAGTACCGGCCCGGGAAAGTGGGGTTATGCATGAACCGTAAAACTAAAACGCGCATTGTACTAGTCAAACGATTTCTATTCGAGTCTCACCCTGAGGACACTGAAGGTTATTAACTCATCAGAAAATCCCCAGCGGAGTCGCCAAATTGTGGACATGACATAGGTCCACCCCGACGCGGCCACGCGCGGGTTTTGGGGAGGCGAATGAATCTCCATGAGATGGTCAATTGGAAATTTAAATCGAAGTCGGAGTCGCCACCGAATTTTATGGTTATTCGGAACCGTTCGAGCCCACTCTATGTCGTAGTGGGCCGTGTACAAAATACGGCCCATTTCCGATGTCAGAGTTTATTGGGCTCGTCCCTTTTGCATATCGATATAGATGCCAACTTGAGCGGTTAATCGTATATTGAATGACTCTCGTTGCCAATGGTTTCGGACATCCGGAAACCACGGTTCTGAGTAAGGGGTGAGGGTACGTGTTGGGAAGTTCACTAAGAACACCCAACCCCGCCCGCACATTAGCGGCCTCTACTAGGATATCGAATGACGTTTTAATGCGCGCGTTAGTTGAACGATGAATGATATGCAAACATTGTTTTCCTAAGCATGTGAGGAATTGAACGGGTTGCTAAATCGGTTTAATGCATGAAAAATTAATTAACGTCAAAGTTGAATTTATCATGTGAGATTCGTTTTAGTATAATAAAACAAATGAAATAAAAAGGATGAATTTGCTACAAAAGATGAACAAACGAGTTAGTATCGATTTGTAAATAATAATAGCAAGAAATAAATATACGAGATCGAGAAAATAAATATTAATCGAAATCTGAAAAATATTGTTGAAAAGATGTTGTTTTGTATAAAAAACGATGTTCGAAAAAAATTTAAAAGAGAACGAAAAAGGGTGCGTAGGGACAGCCGACCGCGCGGCTCGCCCGGGATGCCGGCGAGTCGCGTGTCGGGCTGGTTTTGGACGCAGTTTTCTGAAAATTCGATTTATTAAATCACGTACGAATATTGCATGATTCGTACTCGAATTAATATTTTCGATATTCGTTATATTTAATAATTGATTACGAAATCAATATCAAATACTTGGAATAGTTTTAGAAAAGATGTAAGTTTTGGAAATCGTTTCGTAGAATAAAACGAACAAAAAATTGAAAAAAAGGAGCGCGGGTTTCAGACTCGTACGCGAGTCGCCTGTGAAGGGCGCGACTCGCGTGCGGGCCTGTCCCGTTTTCGCTCGTTGTTCGAAAATTGTTATTTTTGATAAATCGCGTACAAAATATGAATTAATTTGTATTCGATTTATGTTTTCGATATTCGTCATACCCGATATTCGATTATGAAATCGATATCGAATATTTGGAATGAATTAAAAAAAGGTTTTGTAAAATTGTTTGTTTTGAACGAAAAGTAAAAGAAAAGAATTTTGAACGAAAAAGAATGTAACGATTTTTTGACATCGTCGAGATCTTAATATAATTCTTTTTAATACGATATTCGATTATAGAAAATCGATATCATATTTTTAAGAATGTTTGTTATGAAAATAGTTTTTCGTTAATAACGATATTAGAAAAATAAAAAAATGACTCTTGACCCATAAAAAAAACGGACGAAGAAAAGGAAGGAGAAGAAAGGAGAGATCGGGTTTAGTACACCCTCAACCTACATGCTTTTGTTGACTCGGATCGGGGCTTGTCGGAATGTGGCTAGGCACGGGAGCTTCGAGTGATGTTTGGTTCGGCTAGGGGGTTCGGTTTGGACGAGACGGGTGAAGGGTGTCGGGTATCGGACCGGTTTCCTTCGGGTTTGGCTGTAATTGATACGTGTCGTTACCGCACTCAAATTAATAATTTATAACCTTACGCTTATCACACTAACGATATTAAAAATTACGTAGTATAGTACAAGTAAGGGTCGATCCCACGGAGAGACGATTTATTCATTAACTAGTCCACTACATATTTACGATAATAATATTAACAATATTAACAAGTATATATACGGAATGGGGGGTTTAATTAATTGTCTCGAAAAATCTAAACTAATGAATTACTCCAAAATAAACTATACTAATATCCTAAACCTAATATATACAAGTGAAACAAGCATAATAATTCGGCTCATATATTTCTTATATTTAGTTACCCATTCAGTTACTAAATCGACTCGTCGTACCCATATTATTTTATTACTAGATTAATTGTAGAGAATTTAGCCGCTAAATCTCCCTATCCTTCCTTACTTATAATCAGTGTCGAGCCGCTCGACTACCAATACTAACTAATTAATTATTACGTAAGTTTCGACGCTCCGTAAGTTAACTAGTCGCATTAAGGACAAGAAAGACATCATTAATCCTAGTCAATTAAAATTAACTAGATCAAATTATACTCCTAGATTAATCTAGTGACAATTCGCAGTCCTAAATTAATATAGTTGCTACTCGGTTGTATAATTTAACGCCGCGCCAATTAATACAACTAGCTATTGAACAATAAATACGAGTATAAAATTGAATACTAATAAAATAATATTGGTAAACTAATTGATTTCATAACTGAACGATTAACGTCATATAAGATCCAAGACAAAATTAATAACTGAAATTAACAAGTATTAAGGAGTAGAGAACTTAATATCTAGGCCAAAAAGACTCCTCCTTGATTTGGTTTCGACACCTCCACAAGTAGTGCTTCCGTCTTCCTTCGAGTTGAAGCCGCTTCACCCGATGGACTGCTCCGAGCTCCAGAAAACCGTTAACTTCAATTACTAATAGGGTTTGGTATTTTTGTGTTTGCTTGCTTGAGTTATTCATGATGGGAACCGGGTATTTATAGTTACATTTGGTCAAAATTTAGGAAAGATTTGGAGTACGATTTCTGGGTAGAAATATGGAAACCGATGAGATGGGAATATTGTGTTTCCATATTGGTGCTTCGTCAATTGCCATAACATAGATTCTCTGATTCCCTTTCTTCTTTGCTTTATTTCTAGTGTCATAGGTCCTTCCTGAAATCTTGGAAAATATTGACTTTTCTTTCTTTCCTTTTTCACGCCGTTTCCTTTTTGGGTCAAATCCACCGCGTTAGTCGGGTCATTCAATCATGACTTATCAATCCTTTACCTAATAAATAGAATTAACATCGAAATCAGTCTATTTAGCACGATAAATAATACACATGCCCTTAAATACTGAATATCACAAAATTGTATCGTATAGTTCAGATATTATTATAAACGAGGTTAACGACATACAAAAACGGGGTGAAAATATGAATATTTAGCGAGTTATCAGTAATATCGGTTTCTCGATGCTAAGTGTAAGGATGATTGATGAAAAAGTTGTGTATTTTAACGTTACTAATTGAATGAATGTGTGTGTATTCCTAATAATTGGTGTCGATAATTGATGGATGCAAGGGGCTATTTATAGGAAATTCCCGACCTTGACTTAGGAGAGTTTGACTACCGCTTAGGATAGGAAACGAGGGAATTTGAGGGAAATAAGAATTCCGCTTTCTTGTGGAGGAAGAAAGAGGATCTCGGCTGGTTTGCCACTGTTTTTGGGCTGTTTCGGCCGAGTGTTTTACACTCGGTCGGATGCTCGAGTTGATTTTTTAATAGGATTCCCGTTTGAGCTAGAATTACCGCTTGAGTAAGAAGCTGAGAGGAACGAGGATTCCGTTTTCTTGTGAGGGAAGAAAAGAGGAAAAAACCGGCTGACTCCTACTACTTGGCCGAGTGTTTCAACTTGGTTTAGTGTTTGAGTCGGTTCTCGGATAGGATTCCTACTCGGGATCGAATTCTACCTTAAACGGAATTGTTTATTATTTTTTGTATGGCTGATTTTGTAGAGTTGGAGTCCGAATAGGACGTGTGGTATGTCACGGTCAGCCTACGAGTTTCGGGAAATATCTTTGACCGGGTTTTGACTCGGTCGCTAAAAGACGGTTTTACCCCTGGTGACGGATTCGACCCAAATTAGTGTTATTTGACTCGAAACGACCCACTGGGCCTGAATTTGAGGTTGGTTTTGTGAAATTTGTACTCCTTAAAATGTCTAGGCCAAATGTCCATCACTTCGAGCCCATTTCCGAGTACGTTAGAGCATGTTAGCGTCCGATCATCATCGGGTGTTTGTTGGAACCTACTATAGACACCTGGCGGTCAAAATGTGGGTGTCTACACACTCGGCCGAAATCAGCCAAACCAGCCGAGTTCTTTGCCTTCTTCACCAAGAAAGCGAGTTCTCGTTCCTTTCAACCTCTTACGTTTCCTATCCAAACCGGTGTTTCTTGTTGTCCAAGCAAGACACCTCTCCTAAACCTCTTCACCTATAAATAGGACCCTCCATTCAACACAAAAGAAGGACACAGAAATTTTTACAAATCAATTACCAACAATTCATAACATATCAACAATTCATAATCATACACCTTCGTTACATAACCAATCCCATAACATCCATACATCCAAAAATAGCATCGAGGTACCGTTACTACAACCCGACAAATCTGTCCTCAAAACCGGTCACCACCCGTCATCTTACACGTCCCAAACCGACACCCTAACTCACCCACATCGTCTCGACGCTCCCGTGCCTAAGCCACTTTCCGACGAGCTCTTTTCCGAGAAAACAAAGCATGTAGGTTGAGGGTGTAAAATCAAACCCGATTCTTCCTCTTTCTCTTCCTTTTTCACGTTTTTTTCGTTTTGTGTCGTTGTGTCGGTCCGTTTTTTTAAATATGGGTCGTTGTCACTTTTTCTATTTTTCTAATAAACGATATTACAAAAATATTTTCATAAAACAAACGTTCTTAAAATACGATATCGATTCTCTAATCGAATATCGTATCTAACAAGAACTAAATTAAATTTCATTGATGCTAATAAAATCGTTACATCCTTTTTTTAAACAAAATTCGACAATTTTTACGCGGAGAGAATTAACATTTTTTTTTCTTTTCGTTCAAATTCTTTTCAAAAACAAACTTTGTAAAACTTTTTCTAAAATCATTCCGACTATTTGATATCGATTTCATAATCGAATATCGGATACGACGAATATCGAAAATATAAATCGAATATGAATTAATCCATATTTGTACCCGATTTATAAAAATTGATTATTTTCGAAAAATATGAAAAGCGGGACAGACTCCCGCGCGAGTCGCGCGCCTCCCAGGCGACTCGCGCGAGAGCCTGGAAGGCCGACCCTTTTTTCTTCGCTTTCTCGTCTTTTTATTCTTTTCGTTCCTTACATAAAATAGCGACTTTCGCGACATATTTTCAGATTTTGATAAATACTTTTTTTGACCTCGGTCAACACGTGTTAATCCATCACGTGTCATAAACCTTTTTCAAAATCATGCATATATTATCCTATTTACATCTTTATTCGATCTATTCAATCGTTACTAACTCGTTTTCTCGTGTTTGTAGCAGTTAATTTCTATTGTTTTATTAGACTAAAACGAATCTCACATGCTAAAATAACTTTGACGTTATTAGTTTAAGATGCGTTAAACGACTTAGTAACCCATTTATTTCTCTCGCATGTTTAGGGAAAATAATGTTTGCATATCATTCAACCGTCGAACTAACACGTGTACACGAAAAACGAACGATATCCTAGTAAAGGCCGCTAAGTGCGGGCGGGGTTGGGTGTTCTTAGTGAACTTCCCAACACGTACCCTCATCCCTTACTCAGAACCATGGTTTCCAGATGTTCGAATCCATTGGCAACGAGAGTCATTCAATACACGATATCCGATAATGTCGGTATCGGTATCAAATGCTAAGGGACGAACCCGATAAACTCTGACATCGGAAATGGGCCGTATTTTGTACACGGCCCACTACGACATAGAGTGGGTTCGAATGGGCCCGAACTCCCACAAAGTTCGGTGGCGACTCCTACTTCGATTTAAATTTCAATTTGACCATCTCATATGGAGATTCATTCGCCTCCCCAAACCCGCGCGTGGCCGCGTCGGGGTGGACCTATGTCATGTCCACAGGAGTATATGTCAATTTTTCTGAGAGCAGTATATGAAGAATTATTGGTACGGGGAGTTTTCTGAAGGGAAATGAAGTGATACCATCTTTGATTTAAGTGCATGAATATGTGCAACATATGTCCATCATCTTTGAATAGAGACGGAGTATAAACCGAAATATCAAGGGTGTATAATACTAAGCACAATGTTGCAGCAGTAGGTAAAAATAGGAATTGGTTATGCTTTTATTGGGGTCGAATTTGGGGGTTGTAACAACCTCAACAGTTGTTCAGTTAGGGTTCATTGACAGCGACTTTCGTGTGGTTTGGAATGGAACATGTAGTTATCGATTAAGGTTATTTAGTTGACGTTTTGTAGGCGACTACCAGTTAACATCTGCAGCGACTCAAATTGTTCAATTAGTGTAGTTAATTCATTCAATTGCATTAATGAATTGGTATACCAAACAGTATAGAATGAATTACTAATTAGTGTAGTGAAGTGCAGTAGAACGAATGTATAGCGAGTCGTGACGCAAGAACAGACTTTAAGACATAGTCGACAACCAAAAGGAAATCTAATTCGGATGCTAATGACGTTTAACAACAGTTCAACAAACGATTTGCCAACAACAAAAATATTAATAATAAATAGTGTTGAAAGTAAGAAAAGCTGTATATGTTGGAATAGTTGAATATATATGTTGGAATAACTGAGTATATATGTTGGAGTAATTGGAATACTTGAGTATATGTATCTCATCATTTTATAGAGTACTTGAATATAAGTGTTGGAATACTTGAATTTATATGTTGGAGTAATTGGATATATGTGTTTGAGTAACTGAGTATATATATGTTGGAGTAATTGGAGTACTTGAGTATATGTATCTCATCATTTTATAGAGTACTTGAATATAAATGTTGGAATACTTGAATATATATGTTGGAGTAATTGAATATATGTGTTGGAATAACTGAGTATATACGTTTGAGTAATTGGAGTACTTGAGTATATATATGAATCTCAGAATATATGTATCTCATAATTTTAAAGAGTACTTGAATATATATGTTGGAATAGTTGAATATATGTGTTGGAGTAATTGAAGTACTTGAGTATATATGTATCTCGGAATTTTATAGAGTACTTGAATATAAGTGTTGGAATAGTTGAATATATATGTTGGAGTAATTGAATTTGAACATAGAGTAACTGAACATGAACATGAACATGAACATGAGCATGAACATAGAAAAATTGATGTCTAATATTGGAATAGCTGAACATAAGCATTAGAATAACTGTGATTCTGGAATGGAATAACTAAACACGATATATATCTCTGTGTGTGTAGGACCTCCTCAGAAATCTTTACGACTCAGTCAAAAGGATGAGACTACATGACGTTGAAGACATTCATACAAGTATACAACATGAAAGCATATGATAGTTGGTGTTATAATTTTTGGATTGATGTTATGTCTTGGAATACTTGATTTTATAATAGTTGGAATACTTGGTGTTATAATTTTTGGATGATGTTGGAGTAACTACGAAAACATGTTGGAGTAACTGCTTTTAAGCATTGGAATACTTAGTGTTATCTCTTGGAATACTTGATGTTATAAAAGTTGGAACATTTGGTGTTATCTCTTGGAATACTTGGTATTATGTCTTGGAATAACTGTTTTTAAGCATTTGAATAATAACAATGACGACATTAGAGTAATTGAAGACGAATAATAGATTGATTCAATTAATATTTGAATGATTGTTAGAGTAACCATGAAAACATGTTGGAATAACTGCTTTTAAACATTGAAATACTTGGTATTTTCTCTTGAAATACTTGATGTTATAAAAGTTGTAACATTTGGTGTTATCTTTTGGAATACTTGATATTATGTCTTGGAATAACTGCTTTTAAGCATTAGAATAATTCTGTAAAATTGCAGTAACCTTAGTATAATTACTGAAGTTCCTCAAAAGTTCTTGCAAATTTTGGGAGAAACGAAACCGAAATCGAAACAGAAGCAACCAACACTTGCATCGGTATTTTCTTCTTAATTCTTAAAAAAATTCCAGACACAAGAATTGGCTCAATACTGGAAATATCTTGGTATAAACTGTTAAAGTAACTGAGATCAAATGGAGTAACTATTGTCTAATACAGGAATAACTGCTTGTAAGCATTAGAATAACAAAATTAGAGTAATTGAAGAAGAAGAATTGATTGATTCAATCAATCAGTAATTAGTTAATGTTAGAGTAACTGTTATCCAATATAAAAATAACTGATTATAAATCTTGAAATAACAACATTAGAGGTGGATAATTGATTGATTTAATCAATCATTTGAATGATTGTTAGAATAACAACCAAAACATTGTTGGAGTAACTACTTACAAGCATTGGAATAACTATGTTTGTCTAATTACATACTCCCTCCGGTTACTATTTTTTGTCCCAATCCATTAAAATACTCCTCACCTATATTCATGAGGTGGGGCGAAAAATAATAACCGGAGGGAGTATCATTTAAAAAGCACCAAACATAATGCATCTACAAAAAACGACACATTAAATGAATAGTTTATGGCATATTTGCTCTCCAAGTATTTCCATTAAATCTAAAATTTAACGTCATTCCCAAATATGACTTCTTCTTCATGTGATATAATTTTTCTTTCCCCGAGCCCTCTTCTTTCCATGACATTCCCTGAAAAAATCACACGTTAAATGAAGACGAGTTAATAGTTATCAAATATTGAAGTCATATATTCAACTATTCCAACACATATATTCAACTATTCCAACACACAAACTCAAGTACTCCAATTACTCCAACACATATATTCAACTATTCCAACACACAAACTCAAGTGCTCCAATTACTCCAACATATATTCAACTATTCCAACACACAAACTTTAGTACTCCAATTACTCCAACACATATATTCAACTATTCTAACACATATATTCAACTATTACACACAAACTCAAGTACTCCAATTACTCCAACACGTATATTCAACTATTCCAACATATATATTCAATTATTCCAACGTATATATTCAACTATTCCAACAAATATACTCAAGTACTCCAATTACTCCAACACATATATTCAACTATTCCAACATATATATTCAAGTACACTATAAAATTTTGAGATTACCTTCAAGTTGCAATTGATTCATGTTTTCTATGTTGAAATCGATATTTATCATAAAGAATTCTGGAGGAAATAAAAAACCTATAGTTAAAAATGAATCCATGCTCAAAAACCGGATAAATAACTTTAAAAACGAATATTTATTCAAAAACGATTAGGTATTGAATTATAACGACATTACCTTCATGTTCATCAACAATATGTTCATGCTCGGTGGAATCCATGTTCATCAAAAACGAATTTCTGAAAATTGAACGAATTTCTGAAAATTGAATTGAATTGAACGAATTGTATACGAATCGAACGAATTTCGTATACAATTGAGCAAATTTTCGAGATAGAACAAACTAGGATGATAGGATGAACGGATTTCTGGTAAATTAGGATGATGAATTTTTGAAAGTAAATTTGGGGGTTTTTGGGAGGAAAATTAATGTAACCTTAAAGAGAAAAGAGAGAAAGAGAGGCAGGTTGTGAGGATTTTTTTGGGGGTTTTGTTGGATTGTGAGATCTAATCTGAGCCGTTGATCAAGATTAAGATCAACGGTTCAGATTGTTAGGGTGTTTACACCAAATTGGTGTGTTTACACCAGATCCTGATTCTATATATATAATGTAGGTGTATTTCACATATTTGATTGACTACTCAAACTTTTATTTCAATTAAAAGAAATAAGCAAGTATCCCCAAAGTATCTCCAGATCCATTATAACAGTACGATTAAATAATAATCTCTTCCTATAACTAATGAATAAACTCCTGCTGTTTTTATATGGTATCTTCATGTAACAGGTGCAATGATTGATCTTTATCTCACGTGTGCCGATGCTAAAATGTACAACTGACATAAATTATTGCATAGTGTACTTGAGATTTGCAGATGGCGTAGTGAACTCATAACATTTAAATTAACAAAGTTTTGCCTTCAAGGTGCCAACTACCAACTATTTGATTGTTTATGTATGCAATTCATATTCCAAACGTACTCTTATTCTTACATTTTTATGCACTTTGACGGCAGTAGACTGTGTAATTTTGTCTTTGGAGACAATGAAGTCCTTTATGTTAGATATTTACTTTTGGATATGATTTGACGTCCATGTAGTAGCATTCGAAATTAACGTATTCGAAATAACATGGTCACTATAATAATCAAGCAACATAGGTTATAGTCATATGGACGATAAAGGTGGCAAAGTAAAAATATCCAAATGAAGTACTGATTTTATAAATTCAAAAGCAAAGCTTATTAAAATTGGGATCCATGTAGCTGCTGGTAGTCGGACATCCGTTAAACCTTTTCCATCTTTACAATGATCATTTTTGATGTAGATAGTTGGCCATCGCCGGACAGAACATCGTTGGTATCGGGGTTGGGTTCTCTACCCTTTACCGGTGTTATTCCAATGTTGCTAGATGAGGTTTCTTCAGCTCCAAATCCGACCGATTCTGTTAGTGCGTGTCATGACTTCAGCAGTGAACTCATGATGAGTAGAGTGACCAGAACTATCGCGCTTATGGGTTCTGTCGCTCTGCTTGATGATCCGCAGTGTGAGTTGTTGTTGCTCCGAGCCTGTACTGGTATCTCCAAACTTTACTTTGCGTTGCGTACTTGCCCGTCGACTGTTTTTGAGTCGGCTCTGCTTGCTTTTGACGCGACTCTTCGTTCTCATTTAGAACGTATTGTTAATGTGTCAGGACCGGGGTTTGGCGATTGGCAGTGACGGCTTTCCACCCTCCCTTTTTCTTTTGGAGGGCTTGGGGTGTATGATGCAGTAGATGTCCTTCACTATGCTTTTCTGGCACCTCGGCAGCAATTTGCGGGTTTCCAGGCTACGCTGCTTCGTGCTGCGGGTATCACGACCTCTGACCCAGCTTTCGATGCGGTATTGTGTAGGCTTAATGAGGTTTTAGGTTCTTTTGTGTATAACCCAAGTGAGATCGTTGCCCCCAAACTTATGAAATCTTTGGCAGATATATATTTCACGAGGGTTGTGGCCACTCCAGAATTGGATTTCTCTTTGACCCCCTGTCAGGTTGCTTTATGAAAGTCTCAGCAAGGTCGTCATGCTTCTGATTGGCTCCGCGTTATCCCTATTTTTGGGTTGGGTCAGACTATGAACGGTCGTACATACCGATGTGTGCTTAGCTATCGGTTGGGCGTTTCTTTATTTTCCGTGCCTGCTTAGCCTGGGTCGTGTTCAGCCTGCTCTCGGGTTTTTGCCGATGATATTTTTAGGGATCATGCCATGTCATGTGCGGGGGTTGTCGGTATTAAACATCGGCAAAACCTCGTTTGCAACACTCTTTTGGATATTTGTCTCCGTTCTGGGATCTCGGCGGGTAAGGAGGTCGATATTGGCTTGATTGATGATCATGACAGATCCTTGCGTCCCGCAGATTTGCTTCTTTATTCGTGGGACAAGGGGCGGGACGTTTGTGTAGATCTTACCGGGTCTTCTCCTTTGACTCAGTCCGGGCTCTCTAGATTCACGCCAAGCCGTGTTGTGGGGGATGCTGCTCAGCGCAAATGCGCAAAGTACAGGGGCCTGTGCACGAGGCTTGGTTATGGGTTCTTGCCTTTTTCCTTTTCTTCGCTTGGGGAATTGGAGGCGGATCCTATCAGCTTGCTCAAGAGAATTCAGAAATTTTTGATAGCCCAGGATGCCAGAGCACGCGCTGCTCCTTTTATTTTTACTAGACTTAGCTTTGCTATAGCTAAGGGGGTGGGAGCCCAGATTGTATCTTGGCTGCCCACCAATTTTTTGTAATTTGTGTTTTGATTCATCAATAAAATTGTCATAATAAATAATAATAATTGATGGGGGTCGGTAGCCAGCCTCGGGTCGCCTGCCAGTCAGGCCCCAGGACGCCCAATCCCTGAATAAGAGATGGCCTGCCCAGCAGACCTCCCAGCAATGTCATTAAAAACTCCAAGTGAATGGCCTTAATCATTTAGCCGCCTGGCACGGCCTTGCCGCCTGCCGAGCAGGGCAGACCAAGCTTCCTGCCTGCTTCCAGGGCGCTCCCGCCCAAGCAGGACCAAAGGAGGACCGAGGACCCATCCGTCATTTTACCTAAGGTAAGGGGAAGTGAGTGGACAAGGTGAGTCCACGTGTCGCACAAGTATCCACTCATTTCCCTCTTCTCTTTTCTCTTTTCCTCTCTCTTGTGGGAAGGTATAAATACTTTCCCATTTCCCACATGAAGGGGGTTGAATTTTCTCTCTCTAGACTCTTACTCCTAAAAACGCCACCTAGTTCCTCACGAGCTAGGTTCATCAAGGCATTTCACGGACTAACTTAGGCATCGGAGAGGGTTTCCTCGGACAACCTCCGAGGCCCTGTGCGTTCATTGTGCAGGGAGCAGGCCAACTCCGCCGGGAAGGTCCGATCAAGGGAGTGAGACAAAGGAGAGGTTTAAGGAAGTCAGACGATCGATTGTTCACTAATAACTCAATTACACAACCCGGATCCAGAGCCGGGTTAATTGTTTCCGTAACCGGAACAATTTGGCGCCGTCTGTGGGGAACTTACGGTTGTGCTCACGAGTTACCCACTAAAATCAACCACTCATAATCACAAAAAACTAAAACAATCATGCCAGAAATTGTCGATACCAGTGCAGGGACGGGCCCGACGGTCCCACCGGTGGCTCCCCTGTATGGTATGCTGCAGTTGGAGAGGGTTCCTCCTGCCACAGTCCTGGGGATGGGGGGAACTAGCCTCCACGGCGGGCCAAACGCTGCTGTAACACCTGAGTTGGGGACACACCCTGGGCACGCTCTGAATCTGACCCCAGCTCAGATGGTGCAGACGGCCGCCTTCTTCTCCGCAATGCTAAACCAGGAGTTCACTCCTGAGGACCTGGTAGGCAGGGTCGCATCGGCCCCCAGGCAGCCACCCTCAGTAAGTAGGGATGGAGCTGGGGGCACGAGGCGGACCGCCGCCAGAAATGCTCAGAGGAAGGCAAGAAGGATGGCACAAGCGTATGCGCATGTGCAAAGGCGCATTACAACCGGCGACCCAGAACCACCTGTCCAGCAGGCGTTCTCCATTCACACAACAGAATCCGCGTCCGGAGAACAGAGAGGCTTATCCCGGGAATTACAGGAGCGAATGAGGCCCAGGGAGCCCATGTCAAAACGCCTGGGAGAAAAGCCAGGCGGGGTTTTCTCCAGGCTAACACCGGCGGTCAAAGGGCAGTCAGCCCCTGGTTTATCCCAAAGCCTGCAGTCAAGGCTCAACCGGGGGCAACCGCTCGAATCTAAATATCACCAGGGTGAGAGCCTCTGTCACTCTCAGAGAAAGAGACCCAGGCAAGTCTCCCCTGAGACAGAAGATGAAGCGGCGAGCAGGCCGCCTCCAAGGCATCGCTCCCCCAGTATGAGGAAACCGGCCCATAGACAATGGGATACTCATGGTAACCAATCTGGGGAAAGCAGGTCACGATTGGTAGGCAGGCCCACAAAAACCCCACTTCATCCTGAGGTACAAGAATACCCCATTCCAAAAATTAAAATGCCCACCATTAAGTTTGATGGGACAACAGACCCAGAGGACCACCTGGCGGCATTTGAGAGCCACATGGGCATGTACGACGTAGATGATGCCATCTGGTGCAAAGTTTTCCCAACCACCCTGGTAGGGCTTGCACAAGGATGGTTCAGGGACCTCCGCCAGGGGTCAATCAAGTTCTTCATAGAGTTGGCCGAGATCTTCCTCGAACAATATGCTGGGAATAAAAGAAGACGCCTCACTCGTTTCGATCTTATGACCCTAAAGCAGAAAAATGGTGAAAGTGTAAGGGAATACCTGAGAAGGTTTGATCTATCCTACCAGCAGGTCAGGGAGATCGATGATTCCACCGCCGCCTACGCCCTGACAATCTCCCTGCTTCCAGGGGAAATGAAAAATCAGATGATCAGGGCCCAGCCAGAAACCTTGGCCATGGCCAGGAAAATTGCTGAAGGGTTTATTCTGCAGGAGGAGTTCCACGGCCTGACGGATACCCCTGCAGGCCAAACAAGGCCGCAAGGGGGACCGCAGGGTGGGCGTGGCAGAAATGAGCCAGGCAAGCAGGGAGAAGAGGGAGACACTCCCAAGAAGGAGCGCACTGTCTACCAGCCCAGGTTTGACAGTTACACTGCCCTCAACAAATCCAGGGCGGAGATCTTCGAACTAGAAAAGGAAACCGCTAAGTGGAATCGCCCGAACAAACCTCGCAGCCCAAAGGGAGACCCCAAGAAATTCTGCACCTTCCACGAATGCATAGGCCACACCACCGAGGAATGCCGCCACCTGAAAGACGAAATCGAGAAGTTAATCAGGAACGGATGGTTGGCCAACTACGCAGCCAAGAATAAGTCTCAGAAAGAAGTGTCTGAAAAACCCGAAGGGTCAGGGCAGAATCGCATGGTGATCCACGTAATATCAGGGGGTACTGAGGGCCAGCTCAGTCGAAGAGGCCAAAAAAGACAAATGCGTGAACTAAAGAACCAGATCTGTTATGCTGAGAAAGCAGGAAGTCCAAGAGGAGTAACATTAAGCATCACCCCTGAAGATGCAGGGCGTGTGGTGTACCCGCACAGTGATCCTTTGGTGCTGTCCCTAGAGATCAGCAACCACATTGTGCGGAGGTGCATGGTAGACACTAGCGCGTACACGAATCTGCTGTACAAGGACGCCTTCGAGAAGATGGGCCTTGAAAAAAGGTACCTACGACCTGCACCCGGATCGTTATACGGGTTCAGTGGAGCAGGCGTGCTGCCCATGGGAGTCATAGACCTACCCGTAACCTTTGGGGAAGGCTCTACTGCCAGAAACGTTAGGGCAACCTTTGTGGTCGTGGATGCAAGATCCGCCTACAACGCCCTAATTGGCAGAGCCACCCTGGACGAAATCGAGGCGACCATCTCCATCAAGGCCCTCACCGTAGCGTATGTCACCGATTTCGGGCTAGAAGGAAAAGTGCGCGGGGACCAAGAGTCAGCCAGACAATGCTACTCCGTGGCCCTGCAAACACACGAAAAAGAGAGAAAAGGAAAGAGAAAGGCTGACAGTTCCCCCAGCAGGGAGGGCGAAATTCCAGCCGAGAATCAGGCGTCCAACCACCTGGAGCCAGGGGGCGAAAGCATGCTGGTAGACTTAGAGCCGGGGAGGCATGTCCTAATAGGAGCTGACCTGGAGGAGTCCTACCAGGCTGAACTGATCAAACTGCTGAAAGAAAACAAGGACGTATTCGCCTACTCGGCAGATGAGATGCCTGGGGTTGATCCATCGTGCATCGTTCACAGGCTGAACGTAAGCACGGACGCTCGCCCTGTAAAGCAGAAAAAGCGAAATACGTCCACCGAGAAGGACGCGGCAATCAAGGAAGAAATTGACAAGCTCTTGAAAGCAGATTTTATCGAGGTTTGTGACTACCCAGAATGGCTGGCGAATGTAGTCATGGTCAAAAAATCGTCGGGCGCATGGAGAATGTGCGTAGACTTTACAAACCTTAACAAGGCCTGCCCAAAAGACTGCTATCCGCTCCCCAGAATCGACCAACTGGTGGACGCCACCAGTGGCTATACCATGCTAAGCTTCCTAGACGCCTTTTCAGGGTATCATCAAGTGTACTTATGGCAGCCGGACAGAGTGAAGTGTGCGTTCATCACCAGTTCAGGCACCTACATGTACAAGATGATGCCATTCGGACTTAAAAATGCAGGAGCCACATACCAACGTTTAGTTGATAAAGTGTTTGAAGGTAAAAAAGGCAGAAACATTGAGGCCTACGTCGATGATGCCATCGTGAAAAGCAAAGAAGACAGGGAGCACCTGATAGACCTGCAGGAGACCTTCTGTTCCCTGCGCGCCTACAAAATGAAACTCAATCCAAAAAAGTGTACATTTGGGGTCCGTTCCGGTAAATTCCTGGGGTTCTTGGTCAGCTCTCGGGGGATAGACGCCAACCCTGAGAAAATTCAGGCAGTTCTAGACCTTCCTGAGCCCAAAACCATTAGAGACATCCAGCGCCTGACGTGCCGCATGGCCGCCTTGGCGCGATTCGTCGCCCGATCAGCAGACAAGTCTACTCCTTTCTTCAAGATACTGAAAGGAAACAAACAGTTCAAGTGGGAAAACGAGCAGAAAGAGGCCTTCGAGCAGTTGAAGGACCATCTTAAGAAGCTCCCCACCCTGGCAAGACCAGTAGCAGGGGAAAAACTTTTCCTCTACATCGCTGTGACTAATATAACTGTCAACGCGGTCATCTTACGGGAAGAGGCGGGCACCCAGCAACCTATATACTTTGTAAGTCATGCGCTGGGGGCAGCCGAGAAAAATTACCCAATGGTCGAAAAAGCCGCCTACGCAGTCATAATTGCTGCCAGAAAACTTAGACCTTACTTTGACGCGCATCCGGTCGTGGTCCTCACCGACCAACCGCTGGAGAAAGTGTTGGAAAAGTTTGAAAAATCAGGGAGATTACTGAAATGGGCGATCGAGCTGAGTGGGCTAGGGATATCTTACCAGCCAAGAACAGCCATCAAAGCCCAAGCCTTAGCAGATTTTCTGGCTGAATGCTCCCATTCAGGGGAAGAAGAGATCCCTGCCGAGGAGTGGGTCGTGCATACTGATGGATCCTCGACAGCCAATGGCGCAGGCGCAGGCGTCGTACTGACCAGCCCAGGGGGGGCTGACTTTGAGCATGCACTCAGGTTTGTCTTCCCAGCATCGAACAACGAAGCAGAGTACGAAGCAGTACTCGCAGGCGTCAGGCTGGCTAAGGCCACAGGGGCAGAACGGATTGTCCTGGCGACAGACTCCCAGCTCATCGCCAACCAAATCAATGGTGAATACGAAGCCAGGGACCAAGCAATGGCCACATACCTAGAGATGGTGAAAGGAGAGTTATCAGGCCTGAAATCATATGAGATCAAACAGATCCCCCGCTCCCAGAACAGTCGAGCAGATGCCCTGTCAAAACTGGCAAGTTCCAGTCTACAGGACATACGGAGGTCAGTGTGGGTTGACGTCTTGCATGAGAAGTCTACCAGCCCCTGTCAGGCGATTAGCACCGTGGAAGAAGGGCTGGAAAGTTGGATGACTCCCTTCATCCAATTCAAGAAACATGGTGTCCTACCATCAGACGCAGCACAAAAGAGAAAGGTACAGGCTAAAGCAGCCTGGTTCATACTCATTGATGGAGAACTCTATAAGAAATCTTTTACTTATCCCCTGCTCAAATGCCTACGGGCAGATCAAGCTGCTGAAGTGTTGGAAGATATCCACTCAGGGATTTGTGGACATCACATCGGAGGGAGATCACTGGCCCACAAAGCCCTAAGGGCAGGCTATTACTGGCCTACTATGCTGGCGGATGCCAAGAGCTTGACCCAGAAATGCAGAAAGTGCCAACTCTTCGCCCCATCAATCCATGCCCACTACAAGAAAAGTCGTGGTTAGCAACCGATAATTTCCGACCGCATGGAAAACAGTCGGTAATTACGCTTACCGACCGACAACAGTCGGTAAATGGGACTTTCGGTCGGTAAAATACCGACTGATTAATCGGTCGGTAAATAAGAACGTCGGTCGGTACCTAGCTGTTTTACCGACCGATTTTCTAATTTACCGACCGATTTGTCGGTCGGTGACGATGTTAAAATAAATCACCCCAGCTCCTTTCATTACTCACTTCGCGCAGTAACTTAAAAAAAAAAAAACCGACTACCCATCCCCAAACCCCAATTCCGAACCCGACCCCCCTATCCCCACCCCCCTTCGCCACCCCCCTTCGCCACCCCCCTTCGCCGGAGAACCTCCCCCCGCACCGCCGTCGCACCGCTGTCGCACCACCGCCGCACCGGCCTCGATCCACCCTTCGCCGGAGTACCATACCCATCCTCCCCAAAATCCCCAATTTCAACCTAGGTATGAATTCTAACTCAATTTTTTTGTTTGATTTTGTTTATATTTGGTTTATTATTGTTGTTAATCCAAGTGTTTGATGAATTTAGGATTAAATTTAGATTTAGGGTGAAACTTATTAGGTTAGTGTAATTAGGTTCCTTAGCCAAATTATGAAAAACTTCTCATAAGATTATTATTATTATTATCATTATTGGATTTATTAGTATTAATTTTGGTTGAGTTGCTTCTACTAAGTGTAGGGGATGAAAAAATAATTAGGGTTTGAGCGATTTAGTTAGGAAATTGAAATTGAGAGATTTTGATTAGGGTTTGAGAGATTTAGTTACTTAGGAAATTGAGAGAAATTGAGAGAAATTGAGAAATTGAGAGAAATTTAATTTAATTTAGGGTGAAATTTGATGAAAAATTGTTTAGTATAGTTTAGTTAGATTAGTATAGCTCTCCCTATAGTATTTAGATGAAAAATTGGTTCAATTAGTATAGCTCTCCCTATAGTACTTACCCTTTGGAAAATTTTGGATTGGATTACCCAATTAGTATTTTTGATTGGAAAATTGTTTAGTATAATTAGTCTTAAGAATATATTCAATGTTGATTGGATTACCCAATTAGTATTCTTGTTTGGTTTGTAAGGTTGATTGGTAAGTCTTAAAACGAAAATATGGTCGACATTAAGCGAATTGTTCAATTTCCATTTAGAGAACAAATTGAAAATATGGTAGACCTTTAAAAGGAGAAAGGCATCATTGTCATTTACCCATTATTTTAAACTAATTGAAAACATATTATAAACGATCGTGTTCCTAAAACTCATTTATTTAAAGTTAAAAAAATCCGATTGATCGACAAACAATGATTTAGATTAACTTACATTCCTACATTAACTAGAATTTTGGTTTAAAAATTTCCTAGGATAAGCCTCATGCATGCAATTATGCATATTATTTATGATAAATTATGAACATAATATTTATTTTATAATTTTTTTCGACTTTATATTATTTGAGGTTGATTGGTTTTAGGTTAGAGTTGCTTGAGATCATGGTTTGCATTAGAAAATGTATGGGATTTGGATGTATATGAAATTTGAGGAATGCATGGGCATAATATATACTTCCTCCGTTCTATTTGATCTCCTCGACCTCATCTCGCCTGCCTTTATTATTCTTCCCCTTTATTATTTCTGTGTTATTTACTCCATTTTTATATGTTATGTAATTAGGTTTTCGTTTCTCTTATAGAAAATCTAATAATGACGAATACCGAAAGAAAATGGATGTATGAAAGGGTAGACGATAGAAACAAAGTTAAGTATGAGTTTATACTTGGGGTGGATGATTTTATTCTATATGCTAAGGAACAAGAAGAATACAAGGCACATCAGATTCTTAGATGTCCATGTGTGAAGTGTGAAAATTTGAAGTACTTGAATGAGTATCAGGTGAAAGAGCATCTCTATAGCAAAGGGTTTACGCCTGGTTATACTAATTGGGTGTGCCATGGAGAACCCTTTTCTTTTATTAGTAATCCTAGTACTTCAACAAACACTAATGCTTTCGTCGACCAACCTTATCGGGAGATGATAGTAGATGCGTTTGGAGACATAATGTTCGACCGTGTCGAGGATTCTCCTTTGGGTGAAGAAGAAAGCCCCCACCATGATCAGAAAGAATTTTTTGAAATGTTAGAGGCCGCCGAGACACCTCTGTACCGTGGATGTGAGTCATCATTGCTAGAAGTAGCTTCTAGGATGATTAACATTAAATGTGAGGACAACCTACCGGAAAGAAGTTTAGATAAGATAGCTGCTTTGATTGAGGATATCATTCCACGAGATAATATGATGACTCGCACATTTTACGATACTAAAAGGTTGCTTAGGGGCCTTCAAATGCCCCATCATAGGATCCATTCATGTCCGGATGGATGCATGCTATTTTGGAAAGAAGACTCAATGCTTGATAAATGTAAGAAGTGTGGAAAAGATAGGTACAAGAAGAAAACTTTTAGTGGGGCAGACATACCTTTCAAAGTCTTAACCTATCTCCCTGTAGCACCAAGGTTGCAACGTTTATATGCAACCAAGAACATCGCAAAAGAAATGAGATGGCATATAGAAAATCCACGTGTACCAGGGACCATGGCTCATCCAAGTGACAGTGAGGCTTGGAAGCATCTAGATTATATGTTTCCGGAGTTTGCTAGTGAGCCTCGTAATGTCAGACTTGGACTATGCACAGATGGCTTTACACCATACGGTCAATTTGGTAAGTCGTACTCCTGTTGGCCGGTGATTCTCACTCCTTATAATCTACCCCCTGGATTATGCATGAAAAAACAATTTATGTTTCTATCTTTGATCGTTCCCGGGCCCAAAAATCCTAAGAAAAACTTGGACGTATACATGCAACCTCTTATTGATGAATTGAAAGAGTTGTGGGACACGGGAGTGCTCACCTATGATGTGTCCCGGAAACAAAATTTTCGGCTGAAAGCATGTATCCTATGGACCATCAACGATTTATAATGCAATCGTGTTCAAGTGTTCCTGGATGGATAATTCCACAAACGGTACAAGTGTTCATGGTCTTTATAAACTAGTAGAAGTTAATAGTAGGAGGAAGTATGGTAACTATGATCCTTTTATACTTTCCCATCAAGCTAGTCAAGTTTATTTTGCTCCATACCCAAACCCGAAGAAGGATAGAGATCATTGGTGGGCTGTTTTTAAGGGTCGGGCAAAGTCACAATTTAATGCACCAGTGGATGTCACGGTATTTCAAGAAGATGTGAGTAGTACTTCATTATTATCTGGTGTTGTTGCCGATGACGTCTTAGAAAGTTTTGTTGAAGGGGAGGACATGGAAGAGATGAACGAGATGGGTGATGATGTGATTGTCGAAGATGATAACATTGATGAGGAGGAGGAATTTGAAGATGAATTTGAGGAGGAGGAGGAGGAGGAGGAGGATGAAGAAGAAGAAGAGGAAGAAGAAGAAGAAGAAGAAGAAGAAGAAGAAGAAGACGATGATGATGAGAACGATGATTGCTAACTTGTATTTGCTTAGTCATTGTATTAGTGGTCGATCAACACTCATGGATAAATGCAGTTATTATTTGTATATGTTTGTTTGGTTTAAGGCAAGATGATATTATTTGTTAAATGTTTTCAAGGATTTGCATTTGGGAAGTATTATTTGCATATGTTTGTTTGTTTTGTCATTCAACAGATCGTATCTGAAAGATGGTTGGACGAGGCGGACGTGGACGCGGCGGACGTGGACGTGGACGTGGACCACAGGTTCAAGTCGACGAGCACGAGGAGGAGCAACAACAACAACAACAACAACAACAACAACAACAACAAGAAGATCTGGAAATAATTGCGATTAAGCCCAGTGGGAGATGGTATTGCTTATTATATCATTATCGAAGTAGATGTAGTATATAATTTTCTTTTATACAAAAATCTAATATGTGGCATTTGTGTTGATTAAGGTTTGACGACTCCGGTGTGGTAAGACGAGTAACGAAGTCGTTCAAGGGTTTCTACCATGAACCGCATATGAACTACCGGGAGACCCCGACGACGGTGAAAGATAAGTGGTTCGACAACTTTAGGGTATACATTCACTTTATTTTCCTTACATTCAGAGATATATAGTTATATGCACTTCTAATTGTTATTTAGATTTTTCTTAATACGTAATTATTAATTTTTGATCGGTCACAATGGCAGGGGTACTGTTCATGGGAGCCCGAGCATGAAGAGCGAGTTAGGGAGAGGTACGATGACGAATGTCGTAAACGGTTGAAGGACACCGTTAACGACATATGTGAACTGCGGAATGGCAAGAACAAGGCATGCCCAGGGTGGATGGTGCCACAAGTCTACAAGGACTTGTTGGAGCGACGAAAGTCGAAGGCTTTCCAAAAGAGATCAAAGACAGCTGCCGCAAATAAAGCTTGCGCACAGCCTGGCCCTAGTCATCACGGGGGGTCGATCAAGGCAACGAAACATGCATCAAGCCTGGTAATGACAAAATATATTAAAATATTCCATAATGTTTTAATTCATATATTTTTTTAAGATGGTAGTAATAATTTGTCCTCTTAGATGGAGCAACTGGGTGGTAGGAGGCCCAGTGCGGCGGAGCTCGCGGAAGCCATGCACTCTAAGGTTGTTGACGGTAAAAGAGTTTTTACCAGTCAAAAGGCGAAGGAGACATTTGTAAGTGTTAATTTAGTTAATCATAGAGATTATCTTAAAATTCCTTAATAAATTAGTTATAACTTGTTCCTAAACATTACCTTCCTCTGTTTGCTAATAGGAACGATTTGAAGAGCTCAAGAAAAAGAACGAGGAGGAGGAGAAAGGAAAAGAGGACGACGAACTGTGGTTCGAAGCGGCCCAGGGCTTCAAGAAGGGCCACGTATACGGAGTGGGATCCGCCGGCCCATTGTACTTCACCCCCCTCAACAGAACAAGGGTAATGCTTCGAGCTCCTATCATGCCGGTATTCTTGTACAACAAGAAAAACGGGCAGAAGAATTTCAGAACAAAATTTTGGAAGCCTTGGAGAAGGAGAAAGAAGAGAACAGGCGCTTTAGAGAAGAGACCCGGGAGCTCATGCAACAACAACAGCAGCTCATGTCAGCGCTTAACAAGGTATTACAAACTCAGAACTGTAACCCGTTCAACAACACTAACTTCCGTAATCCGAATGACGATAATTCGGGAGGTGGTGGAGTTGGGGGAGCCGGGGTCGGTTTTCAAGTGTAGCTTGAACATTTAATTGATTACTCTTTTAAGTTGTGTAAACTTTGAATTCTCTTCCAAGTTGTTTAGACTCTTTAGTTACACTTTCATTAGTATTCGCTTAACTAAGTAGTTAAACATATTATGTGAATGAATTGTGGAGATGTTGGATTATGAATGAATTGGATGAAGTTAACGAATGAAGGTTGAAGTGAATGATATTGTAGTTTGAATGAGTTGGAAGATTTGAATGATACGATATCGATGACAACAAATTGGAGTTTGTATGTTCTAGTTTGAATGCAGGTTTGTATGTTGCAAATTGGAGGACAACAAAACAATTGGATCCAGCACGACCTCAACATATTTACCGACCGCCATAACGTGATTACCGACCGCCCAGCCTTCTTTACCGACCGCCATTGATATTGTCGATCTACGGTCGGTAAGCATTACCGACCGACAGGAGCGGTCGGTAAAAACCGTAAATACCGACCGCATTACCGACCGAGTCCCCCTTTTTCCGACCAAACGTTTTACAGGAGGGCCTGACATTGGCTTGGTCGGCAACACTTACCGACCGCAGGTTTCAGTCGGCAATACGATTTACCGACCGCGTTACATCATTTCCGACCGACTGGTCGGTCGGTGATGCTTAATATACCGACCGACAAAATCAGTCGGTAAGTTTTATTGCCGACCGTTTTTCCTCTTTACCGACCGTAATTCGGTCGGTGATTCACCGACTGGAATGTTTGGTCGGTACGTATTGTTTCCGACCATAGTTTTCGACTATAGTCTATCGGTCGGAAACTTTTAAAATGCGGTCGGTAAATGCGTTTACCGACCGATTTCGTGCCTTCCCGACCGATTTTTCCGGTTGCTAAATGCTGTTATTCTTGTAGTGGCCCCGGCCCAGGAGCTCAGGCCAATCCTATCCCCCATCCCCTTCGCTCATTGGGGGATGGACATACTAGGACCCTTTACGATGGCCACAAGGGGCAGGAAATTCTTGATTGTCGCCATAGACTACTTCACCAAATGGGTAGAAGCCGAAGCGGTGCCCAACATTACTGAGACGGCAGTCAGAAAAGTGGTCTGGCGAAATATTATCACCAGGTTCGGCTTGCCAAAAATGTTGGTATTTGACCATGGCAAACAATTTGATAATGATCCTCTAAGAATCTGGCTGGAAAGCCACAACGTCGCAGTCGCTTACTCAGCCGTCTGTCACCCTCAAACCAACGGACAGGCAGAAGCAGCCAACAAACAAATCTTAAATGGCCTGAAGAAAATGGTGGATGACTGCAAGGGTAGGTGGGCTGACGAGCTTCCCAGTATACTCTGGTCAATCCGGACCACCAGAAAAGAATCTACAGGCCAGACCCCATTTGGTCTGGTATATGGAGCAGAGGCGTTATTACCAATTGAGGCAAGGATCCCTTCTCTGTGCTCCCTACAGTACGACCGGGCTGAAAACGAAGCTGCAATGGTCGAGGTCTTAGACCTGGTCCAGGAGTTAAGGGACGAAGCCAGTACCAACATCGTTGCCTACCAGCAACGAATGAGGAAAGCCTTCAACACTAAAGTCCGCCAGAGGAGCTTCCAGATGGGTGAGTTGGTTCTGAGAAAAACGCAGGCGGTTGGAAAATCAAGGGAGCATGGAAAGCTAAGTGCCAACTGGGAGGGTCCATACCAAGTGATTCAAATCCTGGGGCCAGGCACATACAAAATCGCCAACCTTGAAGGGCAAGAGTTGCATGCTCACTGGAATGCGGACACCCTGAAAAAATATTACGTCTGAACAAAATTCGAAGATAGTTTTTATTTTTGCTAAAAACAAATGGCGGAGGACGGTCAAAGAATGTCGACGGCTCCGACCACCCAAAATGTCACAAGTTTTATAAAGAAATGAGAAAGACCCAGATTTATACTCGTTGCCTGTTCAAACTTGCGCATTCACACACAAACGAGCAGGGGGCAATAGGGGGAGGCCCCCCTGTTGCCAAAATCAGGAAAAATGAACCCCCCAACAAAAAATCCAAACCTCCCTACTTACCTCTGGGTAGGCAGGGGGCAGGCCCCCTGAACTTGGAACAAATGCCAGGGACAGGCCAGATCAACAAGGACTGGGAGCAGGCCCCTCAACCTTGTATAAAAAACGCAAAAGCCCCCTGCTAGCCTCTGGGCAGGCAGGAGGCAGGCCCCCTTGACTTTGAACAAAAGCCAGGGACAGGCCGGATCAACAAGGACTGGGGGCAGGCCCCCCAACCTTGTATAAAAAACGCAAAAACCTCCCTGCTTGTCTCTGGGCAGGCAGGGAGCAGGCCCCCTGGACTTTGAATAAAAGCCAGGGACAGACCAGATCAACAAGGACTGGGAGCAGGCCCCCCAACCTTGTATAAAAAACGCAAAAGCCCCCCTGCTAGCCTCTGGGCAGGCAGGAGGCAGGCCCCCTGGACTTTGAACAAAAGCCAGGGACAGGCCGGATCAACAAGGACTGGGGGCAGGCCCCCCAACCTTGTATAAAAAACGCAAAAACCTCCCTGCTTGCCTCTGGGCAGGCAGGGAGCAGGCCCCCTGGACTTTGAATAAAAGCCAGGGACAGGCCAGATCAACAAGGACTGGGGGCAGGCCCCCCAACCTTGTATAAAAAACGCAAAAGCCACCCTGCTTACCTCTGGGCAGGCAGGGGGCAGGCCCCCTGGACTTTGAATAAAGGCCAGGGACAGGCCGGGCCAACAAGGACTGGGGGCAGGCCCCCCAACCTTGTATAAAAAACGTTTAAGGAGCCCCCCTGCTTACCTCTAGGCAGGCAGGGACCGGCTGCGCATCAAACTCATGAAAAACCGAACAAAAACAGACAAAGCAAACAGATAAATCTACATAAAAAGGAATGGTGTCAAAGGAACACAGGATAAGAGTTTCTAGAACAAGTGATTACAATTAAACACGGCAGCCGGCCACCAAAGGGCTCGGCGCGCAAATAAGTAAGGAAGTTAAAGCGTTGGCACAGGCGCAGCAGGAGACGAGCAAGAGCCCTCTGAGGAAGACTGCCCTCCATGTTAAGCAGGGGGAGCGTCTGGGCCGGAAGTAGCAGCTTCTTCAGACAGTCTGCACATTTGAGCTTCGTCCTTGGCAGTATAGAGCGCTCGAAAGGCATCTTCATCAAAACCAGGGAACATCTCCCTGACAGCCTCCATAACTACCCCCAAACAAGAGTTGGCGCCATTCACAAAGCCCGCCGACACAGCCGTATCCACCTCCTGGAGTATTTCGTCCCTCTCCTTCTCCCATTCCTTGGTCTTCGCCGCCAAATCGCCAAGAGCAGCCTGCAGATCCGAGTTTGCCTTGGAAAGGCGCTCCCCTAGGTCGACGACGCTCTTCTTGGCGTGATCCAGCTCAGCCAAAGCTTTCCTGGCCTGCTCCAACTCCGCGAAGGCCTGCTGAGCTCTCTTTGACTCCTCCCCCAGGCGGGACACCTCCCTGATAGCCTTCTCATTCTCAGACTTCCAGTGGACCGCCTGACCCTTGGCCTCTTCCAGCTCGACCTCCTTTTTCGCCAACTGATCCTTCAGGCTGGCAATGAGAGCAACGTCCCTCTCGACTGCAGAAAGGCGGTCAGAGTTAGACAGTTCCTCATCGCTCAGGCGGCTAAGGGCCGCCAGCTCTGCAGAAGCTTGGACGATTTTGGCAGTACGCTGGATGTACTGGGTCACTTGGTTGGTAGCAGAATGGACGGTCTTGAGAAGATGGTCCGCTAGAACTGCCCCGGAGTCGGAAAGAAGGGCGGAAACATCTTGACTATCGCCGGCGGTGTAATGAAATTCAGTGTTCTCCTCAGAAAAGAGGGTAGCAGGAACCCCCTGAGCAAAACGTTTAGGTTCAGGCGTGGTAGTCTCCAGGTCCACCACTTGGTCAGCATTTGGAGCCTCCCTGCTCCTCTTTCTAATCAGCCCTCTGGGAGTGCTCTCCCCAGTCTCTTCGGAGCCTGCAGCCCGCGGCCCCGAGGGAATCTGAACCCCTGCTGAAAGGCCCCCCTGCCTGCCAACAGGTGAAGGGGTAGCCTCACAGGCAATCACCTTCGCAACTGGAGAGGGAGTGGCCTCAGAAACCGCCGTTTTTGCAGGCGTTGCTCTGGGAGGGGGAGGAAGCCTTGGTCTACTGAACGACAGACCCTTCAAGTGCTTCATCAGATTCTTCTCACCTCTCTTAAAATCAGGGGGAAGAGAAGGGCGACTTTGGACAACAGTGAGAGTCTCGGTCAGGCCCAGGCGCCTCACCTCCCCTTTTCTCCAAACAAAGGTAGCAAGGTCTGCAAGGCAAACATACAAGCTGTCAGGGCACTTTAAAAGAAAAAAGAGTAAGAAAGAATCATCAACACTCCTGAACTACCTTCATCTAGACCCGGGTTCATGCCCAACCGGGTCAAGTATTTATCTGACGCAATAAGCTCCGCATGGGGGAGCCATAATGTAGGGCCATACACCCCATACTTATCAGTGTGGGCGGCAAAATAGCCCGTCAATTCCTTGTCTTTCTCGCCCAGCTTTACCTCCAAGGCTCTTCCACCCACGCCAGGGTGATACTCCTCAGGGGTCTCTAGCCTGGTGTGGACATGATTCCGGAAATGACGGGGAATCTTCCACCCATGGATGCTGTGCACATAAAGGAAGTTGTTCTTCCAGTCTCTCAAACTATCCATGGCAGGCCACACCAAAGAATGTCCCTTCTGCCTCAAAAGGGACCAATAACCAGGGGAGCCCGCACTCCCAGAAGAAACCATTTGTAAGCCCACCATAAACCGCAGGGCGTCAATGGAAGGCTCGGTGCGGTGGAACAGACAAGTCCAGACATATGAAATTAACGCCCTGACAGCCGTGGCTGTCAGCTGGGCGATGACGACGTTCATACGCCTGAAGATCCCCTCCAGGGAAGGATGGAGGGGAAAGCGAAGGCCGAACTCCAGACATTTATGGTAAACCGCTATGCACCCATCGGGAGGGTTGCATACGGTATCCTTTTCGCCGGGGACAACGACTGTGTACCCCTCCCCAAAGTTGTAAAACCGCTCGATCACACCGGCGGCGTTCTTTGCAAGGATCAGCTCCCGATTTTTCGGGTCAGGGAAAGTACTCAAAGGGATGCGGTATCTGACTTTATCTAAGTAGTAAACCCTACCCCTTTCCCGACGAACAAGGGGGCCAGAGGTTCTAGAGGGGTCAACTTCCAACGCCTCGTCGTCCGAGTCAATGGCGTCAAACGAAGGGGGGTCAGGAGAGTTACCACCCCCGCTGTCCGCCGAGTGTTCTTCCTCAAAACCAACCTCCCTAGAGGAGGAGGCAAAATTCACCCCTTCCCCCCTCTTTGGTGGGTCAGTAAAGGGTAGAATCCGCTCACGGGTTCTAGACATTTTACTCTAATGGAAGCGGAAAACAGGAAATCAAAAAGAAAAAAGCAGGAAATGGAAGGCAAAAGTCTGACCTAAGATCGCCTGCCAAGTGCGGTAAAAGCCCGAAGAAGGAATCTCCCAGAGAAATGGGGGTACAAAGTGGGGTACGATTCGTCAAACACCCAAGGGTTTTGCAGAAAGGGAGAATAGAAGGATTTCAAGAAAAGAAAGATTGAAGAAGAAAAAAGAAGAGGAATGTGCAACTGATTGCTTTTATAGGGAGAAGGGCATACAAAGAGTCACCAAAATCTCAGGAGTCCACCCAAAAACCACTGCCCACGCGTCACTTCCTCAGGAGTCAGCCCTGTGTGGTTTCCCAAGAATAACCTCGAAAAGACCAAAAAGTGTCAAGGGATTGATCACCCTATGACGTCCCCTCTTCACTTCAAACAAAAAGTAATAAACACATATTAAAAATACAATACACAAACACATCACCTGAATTTCATTTCATTAAATCTTGAAAGGGAAAATTACATTCAGTGCCCAGCAAGGAAAGAAAATATACAAGGGCCCAGTAATTCCGGTCCAACGAGTAAACGCCCTGCTAAGCAGGCCTAATCATCATCCAAGTCAGGGGAAGGGTCCCCAGGGCTGCCTGGACCCCCAAAGTCCGAACCCCAGTCCCAATCTGGGGAGTCTTGAAAAGGGTCATCAGGGATCCCATCCTCATCCCTGTCACTTAAACAACCAAGACCTCCACTATCGTCAGAATCTCGGCTGCTATCCTCCCAGTCCCTGCCAAAGGGAACGGCCTGGGATTTGTCGCAGGTGCGACAACCTGTCTCCTTCACAGGCGAGGAGGGGCCTGACGCCAAGGAGGAGTCAGTATCAGAGAGGTTGGGATCAAATTGTTCAGGGTGAAGCCACGGAAAGCACTCGTGGCATCCCCTGTCAAAACAACCCCCTCCCTGGGGGCAACGCCTGAATCTAGGCGCAGCAGGGGGTGAGGACCTCTTGAGACGCTTGTTCATCCTAGTAGGAGCCTTCTTGCCCTTCCGGCGAGAATAAAGCCGTGAACGGCGGCTACGGCGGACAGCTCGATAAGCAGCTCGAGCATACTGAAGCCTCCAAAACCCTCTAAAAATAAAAGTGACATGTCGAACTCCACGGCGAGTCACGAATTTCTTGATCCAAACCATGATTAAAGACAAAGAAAGGAAGGAAAGTTGGAAATGGGGCGTGAAAATGGTGAAGGAAGATGCAATTTATACAAAGAGGAGAAGCAGAGCATTAATGGAGCTTCAACCACCTCTGCAAAGAGGAGAGCCAATCATCAAACTGGCACACTGTTCGAAAACCCACTTTGCAAAGAAGAATAATCATGAAAGAAGACGTTTAAACTCTCTGCATACCCAGAGAAGTTAAAGCTCGTTCCCTCGGGAACATGCAACGCATTTAATGCAAGAGTGTTCAAGGAGTCAACCTCCCGCCGTCCCAAAACAAGATGTCGCCTGCCGAGCAGGAGCCTCGCTCCCCCTCAGCCGGCGAGGGCCAATTGGTGGGGGTCGGTAGCCAGCCTCGGGTCGCCTGCCAGTCAGGCCCCAGGACGCCCAATCCCTGAATAAGAGATGGCCTGCCCAGCAGACCTCCCAGCAATGTCATTAAAAACTCCAAGTGAATGGCCTTAATCATTTAGCCGCCTGGCACGGCCTTGCCGCCTGCCGAGCAGGGCAGACCAAGCTTCCTGCCTGCTTCCAGGGCGCTCCCGCCCAAGCAGGACCAAAGGAGGACCGAGGACCCATCCGTCATTTTACCTAAGGTAAGGGGAAGTGAGTGGACAAGGTGAGTCCACGTGTCGCACAAGTATCCACTCATTTCCCTCTTCTCTTTTCTCTTTTCCTCTCTCTTGTGGGAAGGTATAAATACTTTCCCATTTCCCACATGAGGGGGGTTGGATTTTCTCTCTCTAGACTCTTACTCCTAAAAACGCCACCTAGTTCCTCACGAGCTAGGTTCATCAAGGCATTTCACGGACTAACTTAGGCATCGGAGAGGGTTTCCTCGGACAACCTCCGAGGCCCTGTGCGTTCATTGTGCAGGGAGCAGACCAACTCCGCCGGGAAGGTCTGATCAAGGGAGTGAGACAAAGGAGAGGTTTAATGAAGTCAGACGATCGATTGTTCACTAATAACTCAATTATACAACCCGGATCCAGAGCCGGGTTAATTGTTTCCGTAACCGGAACAATAATAATAATAATAATAATAATAATAATAAATAATAATAATATACATGGAAGAGTTGCCTTAATTATTTTCTCAAAAATATGAAAAATAATAATGTATAAATACTGGTTTAATTTGTCACAAAAAATCATACATCCAAGTACGTAATTCTCAATAAGCACAATGTCAATATCAAACCTAGTACCTAGATACGTGTCTACAAGATTTGTTTATTCTCCATTTATACATAATGCATTTTATTATTATTATTATTATTATTATTATTATTTGAATGTGTTATGTAGTATTTTTTATTTTAATAACGGTATGATATTACGTATCCATAGTGCATTGTATTATTTGAATGTGTTGTGTAGTATTTTAAAATTCTGATAACGGTATGATGTCATTATATTTTAGGCCGATTCATTTATTAACGAATTAAACTCGATGATGAGCGATTGGAAAATCAGAGTCCGTGTTTCTAGATTGTGGGATGTGGAAAGCATTAAGAACATGATTTGTACCGATATGGTGCTTATTGATGAAGAGGTAAATAATCTATGTTATCGTTATCCAAATAATAGATGCATTATGAAAATTATGATTAATTGATCTTAATTTGTTCGCATCCTACACGATAATTTTCAACCTTTTTGCATTGCAGGGTAAATATGTCCACGCAACACTACGCAGTGGTCAAAATTCACGATTGCGTCAAAGGATTGTGGAAGCAAAAATATATATCATTAAAATTTTTGAAGTTCTTCTTAACAAGGAATAGTATCGTGTTGTAAGCGCCAGCAAAATAATGCTAAACTTTCAATTTGATACTTTTGTTTAAGTCTGTTAGAGCAAGTCCAATAGTGGGCTACAACGTGATGTAGCCAGACTTGCCAACTCATATTCTTGGGCAACATCGCTTTCCGGCTACAAGTCTACAACTTAGTCCAATAGTAAGCTACAATGTATTGTAGCTTTGTAGGTCTCTCATATTTATTTTAGTTATCTATATTATTTGACATATGTTGTACTAATTTTATTTTGTATAACTTTGTCATACGAAGTAATTTTATACTATGAATTTGTCATAATTTTATTTTCAAATTATTAACTACTTTGTTTACGCAAATACATTTAGTCGTGCAAAAAAAATATGAGAACAAAATTTCATTATTTCAAATAAAAATATAAGTGAAACGGGAAAAAAAAAAATTCTTTATATGCAAAAGTTTAGTTTTCACTTCCGAAACGTGTCCAAATATGTATAAATAGAATTACGGTTGTTGTGCTGTGCGCACGAGTGAGAAGTGGAGATATATTATTTAATTAATAAATTAATAAATAAAAAATTATCTTTCAAGCATATGTAGCTTGGGGTCGTTTGGTTGCCTTCTTAAATCATGAGAAGTTCTACTTCCCATGAATTGATAAATTGGGGTGCTGTTTGGTTGCCCACTTCCCGGGAATTGTCACTTCCCAGGAATTGTCATTTCATCCGTAATGGGGGAAGTTACTCACCAAGCCCCCCTTGGTGTGTAGAACTTTCCGCATGAAGTTATTTCCCACATGACAACCAAACAATATTTGTGTAATTCCCATGAAATACAAATTCACGTGAATTTAAGTTCCCGGTAACTCCATCTTTCCATGGTGAACCAAACGAGCCCTGAACACACTTCCCTTTTCCAATAGTTTGCTTGTAGCTAGGATATTTTGATAAATTGCAAGCAAGTCATTTAACATCACTATTGGGCTTGCTCTTAGTGAAGATGTAGAAGTCACTATTCCTAAGCATAAATTTGACTTTGTGCAATTTCATCATCTTGACGACCGTCGTGACAACTTCTCGGTTTTAAGTGGTATGTTACTTTGTTATAAGTATTTCTATTTCACATCATTATTCTATACTCCCTCCGATTTTTAATTATCTTCCCATTTGACTTTTTGGTGAAAAATAAGAGTGTAAGAATGTGTGGATCAAAATAGAAGAAGGATGAGAAAGAAATGTAAGAGTAATTCTAGACCACATGTTAATGGCCCAAAATAGAAATAAGGAAGAAATAGTGTTTCAGCCTAATAAGGAAACAAGAAAGATAAAAAAAATCGGAGGGAGTATGTTTTACTTTACAATCTAGATTACCATTTAAATATACATATGTATTTACAGATATATTTGGAAAGGTTAGTCGATGATTCAAGAGAAGATGTCAACAAAAAAATTGAAATAGAAGACCAACGATATATTTTTTTTAAAGAGAAACTAATATCTTGTGATCATATTATTTAGGGAAAATCAATGTCTTATACCTCAAATAATCTTCTTTTTCAAACTTTATACCTTGCATAATTTTTTTTTCAAAATTTATACCTACTTATCTAATTTATTTTAGGATAGATACCTTAATCAAAATTCCGTAAAAAAACTAACGGATTATTATTAACGTACTGTATTACCCTTTCAAAAACTACTTTAACTTAAATAAATAAATTATTACACTAACTCAAAAATTAAACTAGATGATTTAACAACAACAAGAGAAGAATCCCCAAATCAACAAACATTAAACCCTAGATTGATTTTTCTATTTTAATCAATCTACCCGAGCAACTACTCACATCTGAAATCCTATTTCCGATTATATATCAGTACTCGATTGAAAACTTCCCCTAAACTTAGTTTCGTTTGTTGAAAACCAACCTAATTATAAAGCTTCTACTCATCTTATCAATCTACTCCGTAATTAGCTTTCAACGCCTCAAAACATTCCAAATTAATTAAATCAAGGGATTCATCGTCCCATGTCAGCATCAATTACTTACTCATTTACTTGGATGCATTTCCCAGAAAAGAGGGTATTTTAGGCTAATTAGCAACACTTGCAACAACCAATTAAAATGAACTCGTGGAGTGGCAAATCATGAACTCCTCCAGTGGCGGTGGTGCTCGGGTAGTGGACGAAAATGACTTGGGCGACGCGTCGTGGTGGGCCTGGTGGCTGAATGAAGAAGTCGACGTGTCGGGGTGGCTGAAGGTGTTCGTTGATGAGTTCGACGCGTCGGGGTTTAATTAAGGGTTGTACTTTTTCATAATTGCTTGTTACTCATTTCTACCTAAAAATTACAATTTTATTCTTCTCATTTCATCTTCTCCTTTTACTTTTCTAGGGAGATTTTGAGAAAAGTTCTCAAACTTCATCTCCCTCCATCAGCCCACTACGCTGGCGACCACTCCGACTCACCACGTCGGCCACCTCATATTTTTTTGCCTTTTCTTACGCTTTTTTTAACCGTTTTCCCTTTGTTTTAAAAAGATTATTAATCTTATTATTTTTTCAAGTTTTTTTTGGGAAAAACGATTAGTACTCCGTATTAATTTTTTTAAAAAAATTGGGAAAAATTAATTATTCCTCCGTGTAATATATACGAGATTAAAATTGTAGAATTAATTCGAGAATTATACTTCGTAATAAAAATCTAATTAGAAAATAATGATACAATTCAAATAAGAAATTAAAAAAAACCAAACTAACATAATCACTTCCGCCTAACAATTCAATAGAAATTAACCTAAACCCTAACTTCCGCCTTTAAACTCCGGCAACACCACCCTCCGACCACCCTAAACCCTAACTCCCTACAAGAAAGATTAACCCTAATTTTCAATTAAAATATCGATTATCGAACTATAATCCATAGCGAACGATTGATCGATTTATAAAATTGATGAGATTTAAGAAAGAATTTGGATTAAAAGGTAGTTTAGAATATGAATAAATCACTTAATTTTCTTTGGAATAGAAAAGGATAATATAGGAATAATTATGAAATTTTAGGGTTGATTGAGTAACATGCAATTATGAAAAATTAATTCCGTTAATTAAATGTGAGATAATTTTAGGATAATTTGCTTATACAGAGTAGTAATTAATTAAACACAAGGAACCGAAACTGAGAATGAAATGTTAGTTAAAGAAGGGTATAATTGGAAACAAATAAACAAACTTTACGACTTAAACCTAATGTATGACGGAATTCAACGGAATGTAAATTAAGGTATAGATTATGAGATAAATTGGGTAAGTAGGTGTAAATTTTGAAAAAAAATTATGTAAGGTATAAAATTTGAAAATGAAGGCTATATACTTATATGGGGTATATGTTATCAATTTTCCCTATTATTTATGGGACGTGCTAAATCATACCCAATTTTACTGATTCATACCCACATTTTCCAAATTACCCTCCTCATTTTTCTTCAATCAATCCACCCCACAATCTCTTTTTTCAATCTTTTCTCTCATCTTCCTCAAACCTCAATCAATTGACCACTTATATCTCAATCTTCACCACATATTGATATTGTCCGTAACCCTAACCACCCCGCGTCCACCCCTTACCTTCAACAACCACCCTAATTATGATTTAACTCAAAAAAGATTAATCAATAAATTGGTCCAACCACCCTAATTAGGGTTTAATTAGAAAATTAAATCCAATGATTATATTATAAATTAAAATTATTAATAGAAACAACGAACCAATTGTATTGATCTGTACATCTAAAGTTACATAAAGATGAAACTAGGGTTTTGTTAGAAATTAAACAAAAAACTTAATCAGTAAGATAATTAGGGTTTAATTAGAAATTAAACAAAAAAATTAAGATAACATCCCATAAATATATTAAAAAGTGAAAATATTAATAAAAACAAGAAAATTATTTGTCTCATGTGCAAATTAGCGTAGTTATCAAAGAATTTAGTTAGGTTTCGATGAATTAAAAAAGATGGAATTCCTTAGGTTCAAAAGGGATTGAGAAAGGGTTTTTCTAAGAGAAAAGGTAGTAATGGGAAAAATAATGAAAAGTTGGGTATGAACTAGTAAAAGCTGAGTATGATTTAGCAACTACATTATTTATTACTCCGTATAATGAATGTGCATCATCAATGTAATTAAGCTAACTAACCCGTGTAACGCACGAGCTTTAATCTAGTATCATAATATTGTGGGAATATTCTAGATATTATTATCTAGGATAAAATTAGAAATAGTACTATTATGATAGAATTTAGTATCCTGTTTTAAGTTAATACGGTATATTCATGATACTATAAATATGGGTGTGTTTGTAATCATATGGAAGACAAAACATTCAATAATACTGATAAAATATAAAGAGATTTGTATTATTGAATGTTCTGTAATCATATGGAAGACAGAACATCATGCCGTATCGGCCACATAACGCCAGCTTCACACTTCCACAATTGCCAACGAAGGTAACTAAATGTAGTGAATAAACTAAATTAAGAATAATGTTACAAACTGTTTTGAATCAACATTAAGAAACTACAAGGTTTCTTAAACTTCAAGTACCGACAATATCTACTCAACAAACTGGGAAACTAGCCGAAGCACCACTGCCACCCCATAATGTTACAAATATGGAAACCCTCATTGAAGGGGTCTCTAGGGTCTCGGTGTCGGGGAGTGGGGTCGGAGTTGCAGTTCTGCTACTGCATGCTCCTCAGGCGGACTAGTTCTTCTAGTATTTGCCTGTTCACCTTAGCATGTTGCCTCATTTGTTCAGACTGTTGCTTCACTTGATCCGCAAAAGCAGCTCGTTCTGCCTTTCCTTCTGCTATTTCCGACCTCATCTCAGCCATGACGGACGGTACGTACTCCGTTGAGGTCGAATGCCCCCCTCGAGCATTTGGTGGGGTGAAGTACAAGGTGTGCGCGTTCCCCGTACCGTATACCTCTCCCTTACGGTACCCTTCCACAACATCGAACCGTATCTAGTTCGGATCTCTTCCTCCAGCGTCGTCGGTGGATGTGGCCTCCTGATATGTTTCCTAAAAAAATTGATTTGATGATTAGGTGAGATTTTGTCGACAAAGTCACAATCTAAAGAACAATGTAAAGAAGCCTTATGTTAGAAACTCACCCAAAGTTCTGCGTCCCTCGCCGAAATGAAATGCCTTCGACCGTTGCAGTCCAACTTGCTCTTTGTCTGAATAAACAACTCCGTAGTGTCGGGGAGTTGTCTTGTTTTGTTCTTCATCTGTTAACAGTGCATGTAGATTTCTTATCAATAACTTTAATGAAAACATGAAATAAAAATCCAAAATAAAAATCGAAGGTTCGAAATACTTACTTCCATAGCCCGCTGGTGCATCGACTGTGACCCACCGTAGTGCGTAGGCTCCACTTCGGCCTCAGGGTCTCCCTGCCTCTTATTTTTTCATTGCTTGGGCGGATCTCTTGATAAACTTTGGGTCGGAGCGGGCTTTGTTGTACTACTCCAGTGCGGCACCTACAATTCATATCAAGAGATCAGTAAGCGAAGATATAACTTTCTATTCAAGTACGGACACTAATTGAGTAATCAAACCTCTAAGTAATTTTTCTGCATTCCCCTCATTCGCCACCTTGAACATGTTATCCTTGCACCGTGGCTTGACAACCTCCATGTACCGGTCCCGTGCAGCCACCTCGAGGCTCGGGTCCCACCAAAATTTCAACTGCAAGATAGTTGTTGTTAGTAAATTATTAATCCGTAAACAGTAATAGGTAACTACTAAACTGAAAAAAAAGGTGCCCCTTGAAGTTGTTGAACCACTTCTTCTGCTGCCACGCAGGCACCTTAGTCCAACTAGTTCAGTAAATCGTCAAGTCATTCTTAAAACTGTCGGTTACACCATTCACGATCTTTCGATGCCAGAACCTACACCAGAAAATGAAATAAGAATGAAGTATAAAAGTATTTGAAAACCTTGACATATAAATACCAATAATTAAGTTGCTAATATGATGTCTCATTAGGTGTGATCTGGGCTCAGAATTATGCGCCCGTCTTCCTCCCTGCGTCTGAGCTCGTGAGGTGGTGCTGGAGGTTGTTGTGGTTGCTCCAGAGGGACCTCCTCGTTCTCGTTCGCCTGCTTCTCCGCTCGCTGCTCCTCGTGCTCTTACCGCGGCTGTTGTTCTCTTCTGGTGCTCCCGCTCCCAGCCCGTACTCGTCGACCCAACGTCATTATCTGTTGTCGAAGATAGAAAGTTAGAAATCAATACGGTTAACAATAATACAATCAACTAATCAAAATAGTAAACAAAGACTTAAATATTGACATAATATAATTAAAACTATACCCTACTAGCAATCGTCGCCGCTATCGTTGTCATCTCCCACTTGCCTACTCGAACCAACTACGTCCTCCTCCTCGTAATCATCTTCCTCCTCCTCATCATCGACCTCCAAATCATCGGTGCCTTCGACTTTGCTATCCTCCGCCTCCTCGACAATATCCCCGAAAGCACCTTCATCGTCCTCACCACCTTCATCGTCTACTGAATCCTCCCCCACAGCCACCTTATTATCATCCTCACTTGCAAAAAATAGTTTCATCATTTGAGACAATGTTGTACCACTAGAAATGACCTCCTCTTGGAAGAGGTCAGTGTCAATATGCCCCCATGGCTTAGTTTTAAACACCGCCCACCGCTGATTTTGACTTCTATCGTTCTTTGTGGTTGAATAAGGAGCAAAATACACTTGGTGTGTTTGATATGCAAGTATAAACAGATCGTACTTTAAAAAAAATTTGGTATGATTAACTTTAACTAGTTTGTACCGTTCATGTACTCTCGTACCATGCACTGAGTTGTCCTTCCATTCGCATTTAAATATCACAGCTCTATACCCACAATCACTTCCAGCATAGCACAACTCAAAGATGTCCTCCAGTACACCGTAGTAGTCGTCACCATTAAGTAATGACACAGTCACACCGAAATTACATCTAGCCTTACTGCTACCATGGTTAAATGTAGGGGAATTATAACCATTAACCGAACACCGTTTTCAAGTTCTAACCTTCTACAAAAGACCTAATGCTAGACTCCTAACCAAATCATCTTGGATTTTTGAACCAATTACATGATCCTTAAGCCAACTGGCGAACTGTTTCTCATGCTTATTCCAAACATCATCAGCATTTAAATTTGGATTAGCAGCAAGAAATTCAGTTACAAAATGCTTCTCATAAGGCTCCAAAACTTTGCAATTTGATAACAAGTAAAGGTGAGCACGATTGTATTTCTTTGCATCTAACACCCTTCATCCCCCAACTGATGAAGATCCTTCACCTACCTTAATTTGAAAAAAGTCTGGTATGTTGGTCAATCATTTCAAGTATTTCTAGGTTAAGATTTTTTGCTATGGTGTTGATTTCTTTCTCGAAATACAGAGAACAGAAGTTGGCTATCTCTTCTGTTAGATAAGCATTACATATGGAGCCCTCGACCCTGACCTTGTTACCAATTTTTTTCTTCAAATGGTTGAGAAATCTATAACAATCAAACAATTATATTAATAACCAATTACAATATTTAACGTTAGTGTTTCATTAAGTATTTTAAAGTACTCACCTCTCAAACGGGTACATCCATCTATATTGGACCGGTCCTCCCACTTTTGCTTCATAGGGCAAGTGGACTGGTAGATGCTTCATTGAGTTAAAGAAGGAGGGTGGGAAGATCATCTCAAGTTTACACAGTATATGAGGAATTTGATCCTCCAAACGAGTCATGTTGTCGATTGTAACTGTCGACGAACACAAATCTCAAAAAACTGAGATATCTCAGTAATAGGATTCCAGACCCCTTGTGGCAGGAGTTGCTTCAGCGACATAGGTAGTAACTGCTCCATGAAAACGTGATAGTCGTGACTCTTTAAACCTTCCAACTTCAAGTTCTTAATGTCGACACACCGACTAAAATCGGAGGCGTACCCATCAGGGTACTTCAATTTCCCTAACCACTCTAACACGACCTTTCTCTGAGCCTTATCAAGGCTGAACAAGGGCCTAGGCTTGGACTCATCCCGCTTGATATGCAATTTCGGACGGTCACAGATTTTCTTTAAATCTTTTTGGGAGCCTACGGTGTCACATGTCTTACCGTCTACATCCATGACAATGTAAATCAATTGCTCAAAGAAGTTCTTCTCAATATGCATCACATCCAAATTATGTCGGAGTAATAAAGTACTCCAATATGGAAGGTCAAAGAAGATGCTTTTTTCAAACCAATCATTTTTTAACTTCTTGAGATCCTTGAACTCTTGATCGGTGCCGTCAATAGTAGATGGCAACTCTGAAATCACCTCCCATATCTCATCTCCCTGGAGACGAATAGGTGCCTCATCTAGCACCACCTCACCCTTTTGAAAGCTCTCTTATTTTTCCTGTATGGGTGACCCTCGGGTAGGAACTGTCTATGACAATCAAACCAACTAATTTTGCTGGAATTTCTAAGGTAGGATGCTTTACTTTCATTCATGCAACAAGGGCATGCTTTTTGGCCCGTCGTAGACCAACCGCTCAACATACCATATCCACGAAAATCATTTATAGTCCACAGAAGCGATGCTCTAAGGTGGAAATTTTGTTTCAACGACACATCATATGTCTCCACCCCTACTTCCCACAATTGTCTCAATTCCTCTTTCACTGGTTGTAAGTAAACATCCAAATGATTTTGAGAATTTTTGAGGCGGGAACAATAAGAGAAAGAAATACGAACGGTGATTTAAGACACAACCTTGGAGGTAAGTTGTATGGTCTGACCATGACAGACCAGCAGGAGTACGACTTACCGAACTGACCAAAAGGGCTAAACCCATCAGCACACAACCCAAGTCTCACATTGAGGGGTTCCTTATCAAAGTTAGAGTAAATTCTATCAAAGCGCTTTCACTCCTCCCAATCACTAGAATGACACATCTTCCCCTCTACACGAGTTTGGCAATGGTTTTGGTTGCATATAATTTTTGAAGCCTGGGGGCGATGGGAAAGTAAGTCGACTAAGTGGTATAGGTTTTTCATCCCTCGCAACACTCTTTTCCTTTTTACCCCTCAAAACAATATTCCCATCAACACTTTTGTATCTACCCTTACCACATTTCTTACATTTCTCAAGTAGGGCATCGTCCTTCCAAAAGAGCATGCATCCATCAGGATAAGTATCAATCTTTTGATGCGGAAGTTGAAGACCTTTTACTATTTTTTTGGTAGTGTAGAACGTTTTGGTCATAATGTTGTCTTTTGGGATGACTTTCTCAAGCAAGGCAGCGAAACCGTCTATACACCCAAACGGTAGGTTATACTCACATTTAAGGGTCACTATCATAGACGCGACTTCTAACAATGTCATATCACACCCTTCATATAACGGCTTCTCCGAAGCGTCTAACATATCAAAAATTGATTTTGCTCGTGTTAGGATTAATGACTAGAAATTGTCGTATTCGAGACTCGGGTTGAATGTCGAACTAGGTGCGGAAATAAGATGATGTATTTTGTTAGAGTGTGGTTTGTCCCACATCTAAAGAATAGTGGGAAGTGGTAGTTTTTCTATGTATAAATAGAAAAGTTGTCCCACATCGATAGATTAACAAAGTGGAGGTGATTCTTAAGATTATCGATCGATAGAGATCACCCTTCCAGTAATTAACCCAAAATTGGAATCTCTTAAGCATCGTCTTAAAGAGAGTTCCTCGGAGTTGTACCATTATCTCCACAGTAGTGAATATTGTTCTCCTTGTCGGTGTGGACGTAACCAGTGATTTTGTTGGTGAACCATGTAATTCCATGTCTCAATTTAAATATTGTTTGTTCGTTGTTTTTTTCTTCTTGCGTAGTCAACAAATCGTTGGTAACGAGATGCCTCCGTTACAACAAACTGGTATCAGAGCCAAGTTCTGCTTCCGCTGAGTTAGGCGTTTTTTGGGTCTGTTGATTTTTTGCCGAGAAGATGTCTTCCTGTCTGGTCTGTTCTGTCAAAGACAAAAGAAAAATCACAAGATAAGGCGATGACAGAAGCAGAGGTGGCCTTGGAGGAGAAGGTGCATTCTTTAATTTTGTTGTGTTTATCTGATGATGTGATTATTGAGGTTGCCGATGAAGAAACTGCTGCTAGTTTGTGGTTGAAGTTGGAGTCCTTGTACATGACAAAGACTCTAACCAACAAGTTGCTTCTAAAGCAGCGTTTGTTCGGTCTTCGTATGCAGGAAGGTACGTCTCTGAAAGAACATCTAAACCGACTTAACTCTATTTTACTTGATTTGCGTAATATAGATGTTAAGATAGATGATGAGGATGCGGCCTTGATTTTGTTAGTTTCTTTGCCAAATTCGTTTGAGACTTTTGTTGAGTCATTTGTGGTTGGTAAAGATACTTTGGCCCTGGAGGAAGTGAGGTCACCGCTTCACACTAGGGATTTGCGCCGAGTAGCGTCGGGTAATGTTGTAGACAGTAGTCCTATGGGACTTGTTGTGAATTCGGAGGGACCGAGTAAGGGTAAAACCAAGTCTAGGAAATCTTGGAAAGATGTCTACAATTATTGTAAGGAACCTGCTCATTGGAAAGACAAGTGTCCTAGGTTGAAGGATGTTGGTGTTTCTGTTGTTGCACATAAAGGTGTCGAGTGCGACTCTGAGGAAGATTTAGTTCTCGTTGTTGATGTTGTTCCACATCCTTTGGATAGTTGGATTCTAGACACAGGGTGCGTTTTCAATATGTGTCCTGTTAGGCAATGGTTCGAGTCTTACGAAGCTTCACATGGGGATAGTGTTACCATGGGTGACAGATCCATTTGTGAGATTGTGGGATTGGGACTATTCGGGTTAAAACACATGATGGTATTGTTGTCTTCCTAGAGGGTGTCAGGCATGTTTCAAAGTTGAAGAGAAATCTTGTGTCACTTGGGATGCTAGTCGATCAGGGCTACAGTTTTCAAGGTGATGGTGAAACTTTGTGCGTTGGTAGAGGTTCGTTGGTTACTTGGAGAGGTGTCAAGGAAGGATCACTTTATGTCCTTCGTTGTACTGTGTTGACCGTTGGTGCATCGAGTAGTCGTTCATCTGACTCTCTTGGGTCTAAGTTGAGGCATACGAAACTTAGATGTTTGGGTGATACGTCAAGGCACATCCAGTTTGGTTCATTCGATGATCATCTGGATAATTTGGGGTTGGTAGGCTTGTGTGAGGATAGTAGTGTTGACGGTAAGGTGGAGTTTTTGCCTGTACGGATCGAACTGCAAGATTCTCAAGACAAGCTATTGACCGTTGTTTCTGCGCCTTAATGAGGTGGTTTGCGCCCCGCGTGGCGGGCGATTTGGGGCTCCAGGTGGAGCTGTTTGAGACTCTTGAAAGAGAGACGTTGGGACCTCGGTTGGGGTCATTTGGAACTTCAACGGGAGTTCATTATTTTGTGTTCTTTGGAGCTGTTGGGTTGGACTTGTTAGTCTAACATTTGCGCCTGATGATGGTGGTGATTTGGGCTCGCTTAGAACGTTGGTATTGATTGTTTTGGCTTGAGTTGTTGTGCCTTGGTGTGGGCAAATTTGTGGTGTCATGACACCGTTGTTGACTCAAGTGAGACGCTGTTTTGTTTATAGCGTTGTGTCCTTTTGGGCAATTTGGTACGACGGTACATTTCGCCATATTTTGTTTTTGAAGGAGAATTTGTTTTGGAGTCTTGTGTGCATTTGTTTCGGAACACCATTCCATCATTTGTGACGTTGGTATATATCTCATACATTTGTTTTTGGCGTTTGGTAGTGATCTTATTATGTTTGGCCATGTTGGTATGATAATATGTTGGGTGCTTAATACGTTGGTAGTTTCAGCTTGCTACATTTGGTATTTGGTACATTTTGGTTACGTTGGCACTGGTTCATTTGTCCGTTTGTTTGTTGAGATCAAGTCAGTGTGGAGACTACTGGGACAGGTGATGACTTGAGAATCGACAATTGGAAGCTGATTTGATTGCATCATTTTCGAGCTTGGTTCGTGTTGGACAATTCAAGTCAAGGTGGAGATTGTTAGGATTAATGACTATCAATTGTCGCATTTGAGACTCGGGTTGAATGTCGAACTTGGTGCGGAAATAAGATGATGTATTTTGTTAGAGTGTGGTTTGTCCCACATCTAAAGAATAGTGGGAAGTGATAGTTTTTCTATGTATAAATAGAAAAGTTGTCCCACATTGATAGATTAACTAAGTGGAGACGATTCTTTTTGTATAAATAGAGATCACCCTTCCACCTTAGTAATTAACCCAAAATTGGAATCTCTTAAGCATCGTCTTAGAGAGAGTTCTTCGGAGCTGTACTATTATCTCCACAGTAGTGAATATTGTTCTCCTTGTTGGTGTAGACGTAACTAGTGATTTTGCTGGTGAACCACGTAATTCTATGTCTCAGTTTAAATATTGTTTGTTCGTAGTTTTGTTCTTCTTGCGTAGTCTACAAACCGTTGGTAACGGAACACCTTCATTACAGCAGCTCGTGGGTTTGGCTCTTGTGGGATTGCTGGGTCATCGTCATTAGTATACATGCTCTCGTCATTAAACACATTGCACTTAACTACATCAACTATCATTCCCCTCAACCCCCCCCCTTTTGTTCAACCTCAGATTCCTCAACACGAGACGTCTCACCATGACAAATCCAACGATAATAATTTGGATAAAACTCATTTGAGATAATATGTTCCTTAATCACAATAATCTCCAAGAATTTAAGGTTCTTACATTTCACACAAGGACATCTAAGTCTACCATCCGATACGTATTCGGGTTGTTGTTTAGCAAACTCCAAAAAACTATCAACACCCTTTAAGAATTGTGTTGTGGGACATCTACTCTTATCAAACCTTTCCTCATACATTCATTTTCTTTCAAATCTCTTCATTTTTTATCTAGAAAAATTTAGACAATAACCAAATACACATTATTTACTCTAAATTAATTTAGTAATATACACTACTCACATATTTAATAAAATTCTCAATTCACCTAAACATAGTACTATTTGTACCTAATCCGCCTAACTATATCACTAAATCAGCCTAATTATATTTTCACTTCCAATTTCCTAACACATTAAAAAAACTCAATTCATTCGACTATCCAACCATAAACCATACATTTATACTATCAATCTACCTATTTCAAATTGGGGGAACCTATGTGCAATTAACATGCTAACTACATTAAATATTCCAACAACAAAATTATACTAAAAAACATCTAACTCAATAACTAATTTATTAAAATCAATAAATACAAAAATTAAGAAATAATTTAAACTAAGTATAGATAAATAAACATACCTTAATCAAGAAAAACGGGAGAAAAAAAGAAGGAATGAAGAGGAAAGGGGGCTCGGCTGATTTAGAGAGAGGAGGAGGAATGGTAGAGAGAGAGAGAGAAATGCGTGAATGAGGGGGGTGCGCAATTTTAAAAAAAATGCGAAGGCTTAGCGATCAACAGCGGTCGCCCGAGTTTTCTGTCGGTCGCTAAGCTTGTTTTTTTCGTCATTTAGCGACCGATATCGGTCGCTAGCCCCTTATTTAGCGACTGATATCGGTCGTTGTATTAAATTAATAATACCACTTAGCGACCGATATCGGTCACGTGTGTTTTTTTCTTAGCGACTGATATCGGTCGCTAAGCTGTGTTCATTTTATTCCAAACCTCTTCCCACTCGGTCTCTTCGCCTAACGACTGATATCGGTCGCCCGAGTTTTTTTCGGTCGCTACTGACAGTTTTGGTCGCACGTGTAAGGTAGCTAAAATAGTATTTTCTTGTAGTGTATATATGATGATCTTACTTACGATGAATGTATCCATTGTAATGTTAAAACGGATCAGATATATTCAACTAAGAAGGAAATGCCAAAAAAATAATTCCTACAACCCACGCACATGAGTTGGTTTTATGTTAAATATTTAATCCGTCGTACACTTAACACGGATATACCCGTCTTAAACAAAAAATTTACCTAATATCATAGGAGTACTTTTGTAGAAATTATACAAAAGACATACACATAGTCACATAGACACATACCATGGATTAAGTCGGATCAATTTGATGTACAAAAGCACATGCTTAATCACAAAAACGTAAAAAAAAATACTCAATCTCTTTATAACTTTAATGAAAGAACTTTCGCACGTCATATATAGTTTATGCTTTTTTTTTCTATTTCTCGTAAGTCATACTCTCTTCATATCATATTATATCATATTGTTCCTCCCCATCTGTTAAATGTATATGTGAAGACTATTTTATTGAAAGAGGAGGAACACTTTGATGTGGAGCGAGTACCAATTTAAAGTTGGTTTTATAAAGGGTTATGTAGGCACTAAAAATTTATTAAAGTGTCGAATAAATTAAATTAATTAATTATTTTGAGTTAATACGAAATTTTAACTCAATTTAATTATTTTGCCCCGAGTAAAAGAAATATGGGTCGATCCGAATTACAAAACGAACTATTTGGATCATTAAACCCAAAAATAGGACAAATTGGGTCAATGTCACTAATAAACCCATAAATGGGCCTGTGACTACAAAAGTCCACCAAGGAGAATTAAAACTCTATAAATAGAGCCCTTCCCATTCATTTGAGAGAATTGGAAAATTCTGAAGCAAAGGATCCCGAGAGAAAAAGACAAGAAGTCACTACAAGCTCTCCATCAAATCCGTCGCAAGCCGTCAGAAGATCCAAGACAAATTCAAACATTCAAGGGAGATTCAAGTCCAAGCGACCCTCTCGAGAATATCAAATCACAACGCGTGCAAGGCAGTACAAGTCAGCTACGCACGCGTCCCTCACGTGTACCGCGTACACGTGTTCCCTAAACGACGTTAGAATCAGAGGATACATTAGAGGTTGTACACGAACTTTTGATAAATAATTAATAAAATTTATTTGTTTCCTTGTTTTGTATTTCAGTTAGCTGCGATACAAAATTTGTGGTTACAAATTTTGGTGAACCCTACGTGAAGATCTCTACCTCTCATCTCTACCGTTGAAGCAACCAAGGCAACTTTGCAAGAAGATGTCTACAAATCAAAACAACACTTTCAACACCCCCAGGAAGACCTACGCTGACGCTCTCCAACAATCTGCTGGCATGGTCACCAGGGCGAAAGCGAAGAAGGCTGCCATCGACGCTGCTGCCGCCAGCCTACGCGCTGCCCATGTTCCTACCAGGCCGCGCAAGATCTCTGCTGCCTCAATTGCTGCCGCCGCCAAAGCCATGATTGCAGCCTCTTCTCCTTCCCGCAAGGATGAAGTCTCCAAGAGCAACATCGCCTCCCCGCGCAAGCCCAAGGTGTCGCCAATGAAGAAGGAAGCCGCCACTCCCATCAGCGCTTCGGTGATGATGGCTAGTGGTTCCAGCATCGAAGATCAAGTCGCGGAGCTGGCCAAACTCGTTGAAAAAATGCAAAGGGAGAATGAAGAGAAGAACAAGAAGATCGAGGATCTTCAAAAAGAAGTGAGCGAGCTCCGCGAGAAGAAAAACTCCAATGAGCATAGTGACACCGACAAGGACACCGTTCACGAAAGCGACACCGAAAAGGATGAAGACGACGAGAAAAAGGATGGTGAGAAGCCTCCAAACGAGAAAAAGGATGGTGAGAAGCCTCCAAAGAACAAGACCGGTACTTACTCCGCGGAGCAGTTGCAGAGTCTGATAGCTGACGCAATCAAGGTCCAACTCGGTGAAGGCCCCTCCACTGGAAGATATATCAAGCCTTACACAAAAAGAATTGATGGTCTGCGTATGCCTTCCGGATATCAACCCCCCAAGTTGCAACAGTTCGATGGGAAGGGGAACCCGAAGCAGCACATCGCGCACTTTGTGGAGACATGCAACAACGCTGGAACCGATGGTGATCGCCTAGTCAAACAGTTCGTGCGCTCTCTCAAGGGAACCGCTTTTGACTGGTACACGGATTTGGAAGCCGAATCAATCGACAGCTGGGCCCGTATGGAAGACGAATTCCTGAACAGGTTTTACAGCACCAGGCGCATCGTAAGCATGAGCGAGCTGACAAACTTTGCCCAGTGGGATGATGAGCCCGTGATTGACTACATCAACCGTTGGCGTGCCCTCAGTCTTGAATGCAAGGAGCGTTTGAATGAAACGTCAGCGGTCGAAATGTGCATCAACGGGATGAACTGGGATCTCCTCTACATCTTGAATGGGATCAAACCAAAAAGCTTCCAGGAGTTAGCAACGCGAGCTCATAACATGGAAATCACAATCAACGGCCACAAGCAAAATAAGGCAACACGTTCCCAAAGACAAGACCATAATAAGGAGACTAGGGAAGGCATCACCACGACATCTAAGGAATCCATGGTCGTCAACGTCAGCAATGTACCTTCCAAGACATCGAAAAATCCTAGATCAGACAACAAGAATGGATCTACTTTAAAAGAGCTGCTAGGCAAAAAGTATCCGTTTGATGATTCTGACCTGTCAAATATGTTGGATGACCTCCTCGAAAAGAACGTGATACAGCTACCAGATTCAAAAAGACCTGAAGAGGCTAACATGATGAACCATCATAATTACTGTCGCTATCACAGGTTGATCGGTCATCCTCTTGAAAAATGCATAACTCTTAAAGAAAAGATCATGCAGCTTGTCAAAGAAGGAAAAATCGTCTTGGATCTTGAAGAAGCAGTAGCAACCAATCAAACCACTGCGACATGGGAGACAGCGATGCACAAGAAATCAAGGGGGCAAAAGAAGTTCAAATCACAACATGCCCATCATCAAAGAAAACAAGGAAGGAGAAACAGAATGTACCCTCCAAAAGAAAGAAATCTCTTCCCTGTAAAGACTGTCAACCGCGTTAGTGTCAACGCGATCTCCGTCCTGGGAAGCAAAGACAATGAAAATGAAAGTAATGCACGTCCATCGAAACTCTCAGTCTTTGATGGGATAAGCCCACCCATGAAGAGATCACGATCTTCTGTGTTCCATCGGTTGGGAAGAGCTGCGACAAAAGAAAGACATCAACTTCCTCTAAATAATTGTCTGCCCATCTTCAACAGGCTGGGCACATGTGAAGGGGGCAATAATTTTGTCGTCAATCCATCAACTTCAAGTGGAGAAACATCAATGCTCAAACGCTTAGATCCGCCTAAAAGTGGAGTCTTTAGTCGCCTAGGAGTATCCACAAGGACAAGTAATGTGCCTCCCTCAGATGAGGATGTCAAGCAAATGAAAATGAGCAATAATATCAGAAGTCTCACCCCTTCCAGCATGAAGCGTGTGGAGATCGTAGACATCACTCAAGTGCAACCTCTGAAAGCAAAAATGCGGGTTGTAGTTCTCACAGATCAACAAAATTTTTCAAAATCTCATGAAAGTGAAATGGTTGAAAACATCTCATCTCCATCAAGCGCCAATGTGAGGGTGGACGATGGCGAAACATCTTTTACCTTTTAAAAAAGCAAGACTGCTCCTAAGCAAGAGGATAAACTGCAAACCCTCCTAAGCAAGAGGCTAAACTGCAAACTCTCCTAAGCAAGAGGATAAACTGCAAGCATGCTCCTAAGCAAGAGGATAAACTGCAAGGAACACTCCTAAGCAAGAGGATAAACTGCAAGCACGCTCCTAAGCAAGAGGATAAACTGCAAGGAATGCTCCTAAGCAAGAGGATAAACGGCAAGCAAGACACCTAAGCAAGAGGCTAAACTGCAATGAAAACCCTCCTAAGCAAGAGGTTAAACTGCAAACCCTCCTAAGCAAGAGGCTAAACTGCAACCTCTCCTAAGCAAGAGGTTAAACTGCAAGGAAAACTCCTAAGTAAGAGGGTAAACTGCAAGGAAGACTCCTAAGCAAGAGGTTAAACTGCACTCACAAAAAAAGAAAAACACAAACAAAAAAAAACAAAAAACACAAAAAAAAAAACCCACAAAAACAAAACAAAACCCACAAAAATTTATTCCATGAACTACGTTGGCTTGATCTTGTAAAACATCCATGTTTTGCGAGTACGTAGGCAGCTCGAGTGAACATGTAGCTTGAGTGCAGCCGCTCCTCCAAATTAAAAATAAAATTGCTCCAGACCCGCAAGAGCGTAAACTGTGAACGACTAAAAAAAATCACCATCAAACGAAGCTTCACTGAACGATGCTTCATAAAATTCTTCATCAAGCGGAGCTTCTCTACTAGAAAGTCATGATGACCCAAACGGGTCCCCTCATAACAACTCAAGTAGGACGAAGTGATGCAACTTGGAGTATCTTCAAAGCAGTCCACACCAGTCATCGAGAAAGGCATCCTTCGTAGGAGCGTCATGATGACCCGAACGGGTTCATCTCAGCTCCGAGTGATCCCTCTGTGGCTCCTCAGCTCTGAGTGCTCCCTCCGTGGCTCCTCAGCTCCTAGCGCTCCCTCCGTGGCTCCTCAGCTCCGAGTGCTCCCTCCGTGGCCTCCTCCATGCGAGTGTCGTGATGACCCAAACGGGTTCACCTCGTAACAACTCGGGTGCCTCCTCCACGTGAGTGTCGTGATGACCCTAACGGGTTCACCTCGTAACAACTCGGGTGCCTCCTCCACGTGAGCGTCGTGATGACCCTAACGGGTTCACCTCGTAACAACTCGGGTGCCTCCTCCACATGAGCGTCGTGATGACCCTAAAGGGTTCACCTCGTAACAACTCGGGTGCCTCCTCCACATGAGCGTCGTGATGACCCTAAAGAGTTTACCTCGTGACAACTCGGGTGCCTTCTCCACATGAGCGTCGTGATGACCCGAACGGGTTCACCTCGTGACAACTAGGGCGCTTCTCCTCCATGCAAGTGTCTTGATGACCCTAACGGGTTCACCTCGTGACAACTCGGGTGCCTTCTCCACGTGAGCGTCGTGATGACCCGAACGGGTTCACCTCGTGACAACTCGGGCGCTTCTCCTCCATGCGAGCGTCGTGATGACCCGAACGGGTTCACCTCGTGACAACTCGGGCGCTTCTCCTCCATGCGAGCGTCGTGATGACCCGAATGGGTTCACCTCGTGACAACTCGGCTGACGACGAAAAAATAATCTTCAATCGAAGCTTCATAAAATTGTCAAACCGGAGCTTCATGAAATAAAATCGTCAAAATCGAAGCTTCATGAAAATAAAATCTTCGACGAACAAAGAAGGACAACCACACAAGCTAGAGGAATAAATAAAGAAGCTTGACCCAATGACGTAGTATAGCACCTGCATGTATTGCCAACTAACCCACAAGACTACAAACATACATGCCAATAAAGAAAGGAGTACGTACATATGCAACACACTTACATAAATATCAAAAATAAAGTGTACGTATAAGAGGGGATATGAGAGGATTTACCTTAAAAAAAAAAGGAAGGTGAGTGGATTTGGTTTGAGTGACGAAGATAGCGGTGTCCTGATCAAAGCAAAGGAACAGAGGCGAGGCATTAGAGATAGGCAAGCAAAACGCAGGACGACAACAAGTCTTACAATATAATTCTCGCAATTGTTATACAATAGTGCCTTGTTGGATTTTATTTGACGATTTTCGTTTTCCCCAGAAATTGAGTCCGCTCAGTTCGGTACAAAGTGAAACCCGGGTCCTACCTCGATCGACAGTACCATATGCGACAGAAAAGTTAGACCAACGTTCTGAGCAAAACAAGAGAACATTCAAATTATCAAAAGTGGTAAATTACTCCGCTTTAATGTTCAGTGAACTTTGGGCCGACTCGGAATTCCATTACACGTACAATAGTCAAGCAAGAAGGAGGCTAGAAGAAGAAAGGAACAAAAGAAGGGAGGAAGAATATACGTACTTTTTGTATTCTCAAGTGATGGTCCGGGAGTTAAAGCAAACCATGGAACAATGCTCCTGGCCACCTAGGTATGTATGCATACACAAGAAGACATGCTGGGTATGTATGTGTATATATAGGTAGTGGTAGACCTCAACCCTAATTATACAAGGAGCTTAAAAACCCAATAAGGAAAACAATTATGGTAATCATATACTTTCCTTAAACGGAGAGGATTCAGGTGTAAAAGCGACACTCTAAAATTTGGGTCAATGTTCACCGAGTTAGATAATAGCAAGGCCGCACAAAAGGGTGAGTTTTATCTCACAACCCATACATGTCCCAGAGACCTCCGCAAATTCAAGGGATCCTTAGGTTGCTCGTCAAGTCAGATAATGACAGGGTGACGATAAAAAAATGGAGTTGCCTATCCTATAAGTTCGGTGCTCGTCGACTTCCAAGACAAAGTCAAACAAAAAAAATGTTCGAGACCCTGCCACTCCAAAACACCCAAACGGTGTACGTGACAAGGTCCCGAGGGGGCAATTTGTAGGCACTAAAAATTTATTTAAGTGTCGAATAAATTAAATTAATTAATTATTTTGAGTTAATACGAAATTTTAACTCAATTTAATTATTTTGCCCCGAGTAAAAGAAATATGGGTCGATCCGAATTACAAAACGAACTATTTGGATCATTAAACCCAAAAATAGGACAAATTGGGTCAATGTCACTAATAAACCCATAAATGGGCCTGTGACTACAAAAGTCCACCAAGGAGAATTAAAACTCTATAAATAGAGCCCTTCCCATTCATTTGAGAGAATTGGAAAATTCTGAAGCAAAGGATCCCGAGAGAAAAAGACAAGAAGTCACTACAAGCTCTCCATCAAATCCGTCGCAAGCCGTCAGAAGATCCAAGACAAATTCAAACATTCAAGGGAGATTCAAGTCCAAGCGACCCTCTCGAGAATATCAAATCACAACGCGTGCAAGGCAGTACAAGTCAGCTACGCACGCGTCCCTCACGTGTACCGCGTACACGTGTTCCCTAAACGGCGTTAGAATCAGAGGATACATTAGAGGTTGTACACGAACTTTTGATAAATAATTAATAAAATTTATTTGTTTCCTTGTTTTGTATTTCAGTTAGCTGCGATACAAAATTTGTGGTTACAGGTTATTTAACAACAATAATACCAACCATAGGGCGTCTTTCCAAAATAATATCAATTTTAATAAATCTGAGAATAATACGTATTATTGAAGTAGTTAAACCAGAGTAGTATTGGTGATCGGTTACCTGTAGAACCCTTCCACCTTCCTTTTTCACCTTTAATTTTATTTAACGGCAATAATATCGACTATAGAGCGTCTTCCAAAATAATTCCAATTTTAATAAATCTTAGAATAATACGTATTTTTGGAGTAATTAAACCAGAGTAGTATAGATGACCAGTTAATGGTAGAACCCGTTCACCTTCTTTTTTCGCCTTTCACTCTTTTTCACTTATTCAGTGTATGAGGCATTAAACGTCATTAATGTCTTCCGTCTTCCTCTTCCTCTTCCTTCAACCTCACCAAATTTAGCTAGCAATACAATCCTACACCGGTAATTAATACCAACTATGGAGGTGCTTCTTATATTAATACCAACTATACGTAATCCCGTTTTAATATGAAATATCCCCTCGTTAATCTCTCTTTATAAGCAATGGCTTTTTTACCGGTAAAACCGATAATTGTGACATGCTAGATTTTGGTGCGCCTCTTCTTCTTCTTCCCCTTTATCTTCATCAAATTAAAAATCATCCCCAATTATCAGCCTCAAAAACCTTCAAAAACCTATTAACACAATGAGATGTGGTTATTTATCTGGATCCTCCTTCAAATGTCATTTTTTTTGCAAACGTTAGGTAATATGCTTCAATCTATTTACCACAATTTCAAAGTAAGATGCTTCAATCTATTTACCTAATTTCAAAAAATTTTAAAAAAACAATGGCAAGAAGAGAGTATGTAGTAATGAGGAGGAAGTGTACAGAGAGTGATGAGAGGGGGACTTTAATTCAAAAAGAAATTAAAAGGAGAAGGGAACCGACTCATCAGGTAGTCGGTAACTTGTTATAAGGAGAGATTAATGAGGGGATAATTCATATTAAAACGAGATTACGTATAGTTAGTATTAATATAAGAAGTATAATCACAGTTGGGATTATTGTTATGAAATAGCCCTAAAATAAAATAGTCGAAAACGAGGAGGGAGTGACGTGGGCTTTATAAACAGAATGTCCAACACTGAATTGTCCAAGCTCAAAAACACCAAAAACTGGAGTCCATCAAGTGTCGGCGGCGTAACAATCAGGGCTCCCTATATCTTTAATCTCCATATAAATAAATTCTACCACCCACACATACATATTACAGAAACACCCACCCAATTCAATCCAATCTCAATTCTTCTTCTCTAATCTTAGTTTTACTCTTTCTACAACTTTTTCACTATATTTTTAAAAAAAATTGTCAATCATGTTTATTATTTTATCAATCAAATGAGGAAGAAAAACTGCAACAATATGATGGAGATTAATTTTAATTAATCTCTATGATTCCATGTATTTAAGTCTCTGATGATTTCTCTCCTTTTTTTAATTATTCATTTTTTATTCACTCAATTGTATTCCGAGATCTGATGAACAAATATTGGTCCATGTTTCTGAATTTACAATGACAGATACAAACTAACCATTTCTGATCTCGCACCCCAAAATTTCAGCCTTTTATTTTTTTTAATTTTCTTCAATCAATTTTATTTTTTGTAAATTATCTAAAATTACTGAAGCTCAGTGATTACGTTGCCTTTATTAATTAAAAAAGGCGATATACGCTATACAGACCAATGCATGTTGACTGTGAATTATGTCTGAGAGCTTTATTAATTTCTTTAATTTATTTTGAAACCGTCTCATATGATAACGATTTGATGAGTAAGGCAATAAATTAGAGTCTCTGTTATGCTGTAAATTAATAGCGTAATTAGCGTTGTACGTTGCCAAGAGTAAATTGGAACTGAGATTTTGGCGTTTGCATTCATCTTTGATGGTTTACGCATTTAGATGTTCTTAAATCTTTTTTTTTTTAAAAAACAATTAATCAATTTTGGTGATTTAAACATGTTATATAAATGAATGAAAAAGAAGAGATTGGAAGTGATGATGATTTCCCCAGATGATCGAAGCTGAAATTACTGAGCGCTATTTAGTTTTCTCTTTTGAGAATCCAAGCCAGATATTCTGATCCATCTCTCCCATTTTCTAGTCTAAATTCGACCATTCTTTTCGTTAAAGTTAAATCTTTTATAAATTGGTTATCCTAACGATTTAAGACTTGTTAATTATTCAGTGAATAAATTTTTCAACCAATATATTTTTGTAAAAATTAAATTTAGATAATCATCTCGTAAAATATAAACGATAAATAATTCAATATTGTGGTGGCTTTGGGATGTTGCCCAATGGACTGGTTTGTACTAAACCTGAGTTGATAAAAACCTAATGGCCTGAGTTGTATTTCACTGAAATTTGGTGGGGTGGTGAATGATGGAGATCGTTAATTCAATTCCAATTAATGCCTTCCGCCCCTATAAACTTACTCGACCTGACCTTGTGGACCGACACTTGATATTACTTGATTATCATTAATTTTCATTATAGTTAATGGCTTTTTTTTTTGTCAAAAGGCACCTAATATTTAAGCTAATGTAGAAAAGGCACCATAAGTTTTTTTTTCTCCAAAAGCACCTAAAATTCTAAATTTTTTGTTTAAAGGCATCAAATGCCAACTTCCGTCAAAAAAGTACGGATGGACGTCAAACTTGACGAATGTACGTATACTCTTCTATTTCTTCCCTTTCCTCTTCACTTGCATGCTTCTCAAAAGTTTTCAATCAAACTCCATTTTCCCACCCAAAATTTTTTTTTTCCAGTTTTGCATTTTCTCAATCAATATGTCTAACCACAAGTTATTCTTCTCAACAAACAATAAATGTTGTTGTGGCATTCTAGTGGCCATGAAAACATCATGGACACAACAAAATTCGGGTAGGAGATTTGTGACATGCAAGTTTTATAATGGAGAGACAGGTTTGCGTGGATGTTCGTTTTTTAAGTGTCTTGATGTTGATAGGACCTATTGGCAAAGGAGTGTGATAAACGGCTTGATAACGGAAAATAAGTCGCTCAAGAATGAGATTAATCAAGTGAAACAAAGATTTGAGTATACAAATGAGATCGAGAACAAGATTGATGAGATGGGGAGAAAGATGAACTTGTTGAAAAAGGAAAAAAAAGAAGACCAAAGTTGTATTGGGATTAGATTTTGTCGTCATTTTTATGTTGTTTAGTCGATTTTAGTTAAAAAATGAAATTTAACACAAAAATTAAATTTGTTTTGTTGATGATTTAGGTGATTATTTACTTAGGATAAAGAATCGTAATAGAGACTTACCGATTGAGCAATGAAGTTTGATTGAACATTTTTGGGAAGCATGCAAGTGAAGAGGAAAGGGTTTTTTTTGGGGAAATCAGGAAGAATGAGGGTCTGAATTAGGGTACCCTAGTTGATTAGGGGAGGAGATAAAAGAGTATACGTACATCCGTCGAGTCTAATGTTCATCCGTACTTTTTTTACGGAAATTGGCATTTGGTGCCCTTAAACAAAAAATTGAGAATTTTAGGTGCTTTTGGACGGAAAAAAACTTAGGTGTCTTTTCTACCGAAGGTTTAAATGTTAGTTGTCTTTTGACAAAAAGTTCATACTTAATAAAATAATCAATCCACGTAATTAATTCATTAAAACTTAATAGGAAATATATTCCGAATACTTTTAAAATCATAAATTTGATAATTACTTGATTCAAATATGATTTTGACGAATACCGGATGAACTACAGTTTTAGTGAATATGGGATTAGATAGATAGATCAATTATCAATAATTATAATGTACAACCGTTGTAATGTGCGACAATAATAATAAAAATTGTAATTTATGATAAAAAAGTGATCATTTTGTGTTAGCTAGTTACCACTTTTTCGTATCAAAAAGTGGTCACTATTTGACCTGTACAACGGTTGTATAGTATAATTTGTGATTATTCAATTATATTTTTTCCATAATTATATGTCCGTTCACTTTCGTTTACTATACATTTTCGCTTCTCGTTGTCCATATTCTAACTGATTTACTCATTTTGTCCCTCACCTTATTAAATCCTTTTACTTTACCTTCCTCCCCTTATTCATTCAATTACATTTATGTTTCGTTCAATTTCAATCATATTTTTAGATTTGAAAACCAATTTCAAGCAATCCGACTCCAATTAACTCATTCTTGTCATTCTAATTCCGAGCTCTTGGTAATTTTTTATTAATTTCTACACTTTAGCATGATTATGAATTGCATCATTGTAGTAAGAAATCGCGACCAAAATATACGATTGATGCGCTTCGTTCTAGATCAAATCGTAGAACTGCCACGCCCCAACCCAATTTGAGACGTAAAACATTCACGCCCCAACCCAGGTTGAGGTGTAGAACAACCACACTCAAACCCATGTTGAGGTGCAGATCTCCCAAGCCCCAGCCTAGATTGAGCCGCATATCTGCCACGCTTCAACCCAGAATCAGATTGTCCCGCATCTTGTTTCTGGGTTTGATTTCATTGGAGTAATCTTATTTTATGTTGCAAAAATCCAATATGCACTAGCAAATCACAAATTTGTTAGATTTGTGTTTATCCATTAACACAATACTGAATTCACGAACCAATTCTATAGATGGTTATACACATAGCTAGCCATGAATTCTCGTGTAAATTGAACGGGCAGTGCACGCAACTAAATCAAAATGGGCATTAGAATCAAAATGAGTAGTGCATCTAAATCTATGATCACCCCTTAGTATTTTTTTCGTGTTCATTAATGTCTTGACTGATGAAATTGAACGATTAATTGCTGTAAACTCCACTTGATTTTGTGTTGAATGACATATCTCTTATATTAAAGAAGACATCACTAACAGTGAGGTGACGCCTTCTTAATCCACTATTTGGTAATCAAGCTCTCTCATTCAATATATTCATATAGGTTGCGTTTGGTTACTCGGAATTGATTATGAATTCAATTCTTGTATTTGAATGTCTAGAATTCAAATTCAAATCCAAATCCAAAATTGTGTTTGGGTACCCTTGGATTTGGATTTGGAATTTGGGCGGGTAGAGTTGGATCAAGGTCATCAATTTTTTTTAAAACTTTTTATCATTAGAAAAATATAAATTTTCAAATACGGGAAAAAAATAAAGAAAAAAATATATTCTAACAAGATTATGCGAAAAAAAAACAAAAAAAAAACAAGGAATTTGAAATAACTACCCATATACTAAGAATTTGAGGGAGCCAAATTTGAACTAGGTTGAATTTTGTCAAAATTTCAAATCCAAATCCCAAGGTTCCCAAATGCTTAAAAATATTTTCAATATTGTAAAGAATGTGTACTGATGATTTTTTTAGTTGGTATGGTGAAACAATTTTTTGTATAAAAAAGCCCTTATTTTTCAATACTAAATGAAGAATTTTTTTTATATATAAAATGAGTCATCCCACATAACTCACTCTATGATTTAATTTGTAAAAAAAATCAAAGAGTTTATTGGTATATTCCGCATTTTGTATACTTTTGTAGAAATTAAAGTAAAAAAACTTATCTCGAAAATAAATTTACATTTCAGAGAAATACATTTTTTGTCACAAAGTTAATGACATTATATTAAAGTTTGAAATTGATTTCATAAAAAAAATTGTCATTTTTTTTTTGTATTAATGACAATTAATAGATTGAAATTTATTTAATTTATGAAATGATTTTTTCTTTTCTTATTTAGAGTTGTGTAGTTTGGAAGAAAAATTATTCTTTTAGTATACAGAGGATGTGAGAAGTATTATATTGTAAGTTGACGAACATATAAATACGGAGGGAGTATTAATTAAAAACATATTTTTCTTTCATTTTTATCTCTTTATGTAATACTATTGTTAATCTCTCACACACACATATATTCATTTTCACATATATTTTTTTGGAAAATTTAATGAGAATAATCTGAACTATTGGAGGGAGACCTTCTCATATTACTCTCAAGTAATGATTAACTCAAAAAAATCCTAACTATTCATAATTCATTCATTTAACTTTCATCATCCCCTTCCATAATGACCCGCTATTACAAGTCGTTAACCTTCTTTGTTTTCTTTAAAAAAGTTCATCCTTTCTTTCTTCCTCTTCATCTAATCATCTAATCATTATCTTCTCATTATATTGTAAGTTCATCCTCATTATCTTCTCTATTTCTCCTTCATCTAATCATCTTCATCTGCATCTCAATTTTTTCTCATTTTCATAAACCTATCTATCCTAAAGTTTAGATTTCAATGTCTTGATCTTAATAATAATAATAATAATAATAATAATTCTACTCAAACTTCAATGATTTCCGAAGCAGCAGCAGATCATGAGCAGCAACAACATTATTCAGATGAGGGATCTTCATCAACCACCGTGTCCATCATCAACCATTCTTACTTAGCTTGATCGATTTCATTCTCTTCTTTGCATAATAATATATCAAGCAAATAAATTTAAATATTTGGAATTTTGAGATGATTTCACGGTGCATGTTTTGGAATAAGCTAATTAGGTAGATCGATGCAGAAAAATTAAAGGAGTAATTACTGACTTAGACTCCAAATTTAACCCTACAAAATTCAACTTTCAATTCATCAAATAGAGAAGGTGCAATTACTGATTTCAAATAACAATAAGAAAGAAAAATGCATGATTGAGATTGAAAAGGAAAAAAAACATGGTCCATGCCGATTAGTCCAATTGCAGTAGAATATAGGGTTCGATTTTGGGTAGCCTGGTGATGGCTTGATGAATTAGCGAAGCTTGGTGACGATCGAAAATGGCGATGGTTTTTTATTACTCCATTACCGATGATCGGATTTCCAATTGCAAATTAATCATGGCTTACAGTGGAAAGTGCGTGGAAGAGATTTTTTTATTTATTGTTTTTTGGTTAAAGTGAAAGAGAGAATGAAGGCAACTACGAAGTATAAACCAGTTGTACATAGTATCTATCTATGGGGTGTTTGGTTGGGGATCTTGAAATGGATTAAATCAATTTCAATGTTTGGTTGGTGCATTTAGGGATGGAGTTGGAACCCCGAGGGGTTGGAAATCCACTTCAAAACCTTGGAATCACAATCCTTATCCTCAACCCCGTATTCTAAATCCATACCATGTTAATACAAATACAATTCATTCTACCCTCTAACCAAACAACCGTAAATAAATATGGGTATCTAATTCCAATCCTTCGTGGAATTACAATCCATTCCAATCCAGTGGCGGACCCAGGAATTTAAGAGAGGGGGTTCACTTTTAATTTCGGAATTACTTTTTTTTATAATTGAGCATTACTCTTTTGTACCTAAATTTTCATGAAATTTCCAATTTTACCCCTATATATATATATATATGTTGAAACAAACTTTGTTTAATTTTTTTTTTCTTCTAAGCTAATATGGAGTATTTTCATAAAAAATATCTACTTACATCTAATCAATTCTAGAAATCAATCAATCATAATAACGATGGATTATAATTCGATAAATTTTATCGTACGACAATTGTCATATAAATCTATTTTTTCACAATTAGTTTATTTTTTTAATAATTAGGGTTTAAATGTGGTAGGAGGGTGGTGGCAGAGGGACGACCGACACGGTGGAGGTGGGAAGCAGGGAAGGCCGCGCGGTGGAAAAGAGTGGGATGATGACGGTTGTCGGCGTGGTGGAGGGTGGAGACAGGCAGTGGTAGACATGGGTGAACGAAGGTAGTGGCAGGGCGGCGGTTGGCGCTATGGCCACTGGGTGGCCGGTGAAGGAGGGTGGGGCAGCACAGGATGGTGGGGGGAGGGATGGCAGGGGGTGGTTGGGGTAAGGGGGAGGGACGTGGATAGTAGTCCGTATGTTTTTTTGTTTTTTTTTAATTTTAATTGTATTATATTATTTTAATAATTACGGAGTAGTTTTTTTTTATAATTATTGAATTAATTGAAATTAAAAAAATAAAATAGGAATTAATAGTAATAAGATCAATCAACAACAACAATAATTTTAAAAAATATGATATTAATACTAATAAAACTTATAATAAATTTTTTTAAAACAAAAAACCTTGGTAAAGAATAATATTAATAATCTGAAAAAAAAATATCTCATTGGTGATCGGTGTGGTGATCAGAGTGGTTGTTGGCGTGGTGGGGTGGCGGAGGAGATAAAGTTTGATAAGTTGAGAATTTTTTTTCTCCAATTTCTTTCTCTAAAAACCTAGGTGAAGGAGAGGAAATGAAAGGGGTAGGTTAGTAATTGTAAAGTATGATTGAGTAACATCGAAGTATAAAAAAGCATCACCCTTTAATTTTTTTTTGTGGATACTATAAAAAATTAATTAAACATAAATTTATCATGTCGTCTCATGATTACACATCATGAAACATAAAAATTAATTATAACTAACTATACTCCGTAAATCTTCTTTCTATAAAAGAAGACACCACTTCCAGCTAGGTGGCACAATGTAGGAGCCCCATTTGGAAATTAGTCCCTATTTTTAATCTTTTGGAATAGTTATGTATATTAGGTTTAGAAATTGAAATGAGATTGTTTAGGGGATAAGTAATCTCCACACCCATTAATGTTTCCTGTGTCGTGAATTACAATGCTTCATGGGTGAATGTACCATGCATTGGAGAAGTAAATCTATTTACTCACTGCACTTGAATAGACGTGATGCTCAACATCTCCCCATAATTTTTCCTTCCCCCCATAGCTCGCATTTAATTAGGAGACTAGATAACTAATTTTCAACATTCCTTCAAATCTCAATTATCTCTCTATCTTCTTTCTATAAAAGAAGACACCACTTCCAGCTAGGTGGCACAATGTAGGAGCCCCATTTGGAAATTAGTCCCTATTTTTAATCTTTTGGAATAGTTATGTATATTAGGTTTAGAAATTGAAATGAGATTGTTTAGGGGATAAGTAATCTCCACACCCATTAATGTTTCCTGTGTCGTGAATTACAATGCTTCATGGGTGAATGTACCATGCATTGGAGAAGTAAATCTATTTACTCACTGCACTTGAATAGACGTGATGCTCAACATCTCCCCATAATTTTTCCTTCCCCCCATAGCTCGCATTTAATTAGGAGACTAGATAACTAATTTTCAACATTCCTTCAAATCTCAATTATCTCTCTATTCTTAATATTTCTCAAAATCAATTCCACTAATAATTTTTATGTTTTTCCAACTTTTGTTTTTCTTTTTTGGTCTATTGGATTTTATTAATTGATTACCCTTCTTTCATTGTCCTATTAATCACCTTAAATGGTTCTTTTGCAAGTATGAAGTGTTGCAACTTTAATTAATTGTTTTATTTTCTTATATGATCGCAGTGGGGATTGATCGATATGGCGTTCACCGAGTCGATAACGGGAAGGAAGGGAATTGTTCGATGACTGGGTGATCACCCGAGAGTGGACGACCGGTGAAGCATTGTGGGAGTAGACGAAGGGTAATCAATTTTTGGTTCATATCTTGCCGTTTATAAATTTTCATATTTTTCTACTTTTAATTTGTTCTTTTATGCTAATGTGATTGTTTTATTGCTTTTGTGTTAATTAATTGGCTCTTTTGCAAATATAAATAACACTGTTACTTTTTCATATATAAAATGTTTCTTAATCAATAAATTTCAATGCTTTTTTTTGTTTAATTATTATTTTGACCAAGAATTAAACGGTCCAAGTCTTCGATTATTCCCAAAGGTAAGATTTCAACTTTTTGGTCTTTCAATTTATGGAGTATATTTTTTGGGTTTGATTTCTATTTAATCCAATTGCAAGTCAATCAAACATAGTATGCATTAGTTGATTGTAATTCATAAGGCCTATGATAGTGTGGAATGGAAGTTTGTGGATCAAATGTTGAGAGCTTTGGAATTTCCTGACCATTTTCGCAGATTGGTCATGGAATGTGTTCAGACGGTTTCATATTCTCTGTGTGTTAATGGAGATAATTTTGGATTTTTTAGGGGAAAGCGGGGTTTGAGGCAGGGTGATCCTATGTCGCCTTTGTTATTCACTATTTGTATGGAGTATTTCTCTCGGCTTCTTTCTTTTAGGCAAATTGACAAGAATTTCAAGTATCACCCGAAGTGTGGAGCGTTGAAGCTCACCCATTTGCTTTTTGCGGATGATTTGCTTCTCTTTTGTAAAGGGGAGAAGGACTCGATGGAGTTTTTGTGGCGTGCTTTTGCTTCTTTTAGCAGAGCCTCGACTTTGTATTAGTGTAGGAAAATCTCATGCCTACTTTGTCGGGGTGGACGATGATAGGAAGGCCGAGATACTCCACTTCTCGGGATGTGTTGAAGGTACGTTTCCTTTTCGCTATCTTGGATTGCCTATTCAAAGTACTCGATTAGGAAAGGTTGACTGTGGGATTCTTCTAGCCCGTGTGGGGTCGAGAATTTCTAGTATTGGGGCCCGTAAGCTGTCTTATGCTGGGAGATTAACATTGGTTCAATCTGTGCTATCCCAGTTGCACAATTATTGGGCGATGATTTTCATTATTCCTAAATTTGTTATGGCTCGGATTATTTCCTTATGTCGCAATTTTCTTTGGGACGGAGGAATGGAAGGGAATAGTCGAGCTCTAGTGAGTTGGGAGAAAATATGTTGTCCTAAGGAGGAAGGAGGTTTGGGAATTCGGGATTTATATTTATGGAATGAGGCAGCGGTTGAGAAATTGGCTTCGTGGGTCTTTGATCAGCCGGATAGATTATGGGTTCGGTGGGTTAATGGCATTTATTTGAAAGGTGGTGATTGGCGTGTTTATCAGCCGAACTCGGATGTTACTTGGGCTTGGAGGAAAATTTGTCAGGCTAAGGAGAGAATTAAAAATATGTTTGTAAATGGCATGTGGCATGGTTCGTGTTTCCATTATTCGATTGCAAGAGCTTATCACGCTATTCGGCTCCAAAGACCGAAAGTGTCGTGGGTGAGACTTGCTTGGAGCGCTTGGAGCATTCCACGGCACAGTTTCATTTCTTGGCTGGTGTTTTGGGATGCAATAAACACGAGAAAGAAGCTTTTGAGGTTTGGAGTCGCTGATTCTGACCTGTGTTATTTGTGTGAGGCTGAGGAGGAGAGTATTGATCATCTCTTTTTCAGGTGTGAGTGGAGCTCTCGGGTAATTGGTTTTCTTCGTGAGTGGGTTGGAAAGCATATACTGAGTATTGGCGGGCTAGAGTGGGCGTGCAAATTGAGGGGAACTAAACTTCAATGTAACGTGCTTCGAGCTATGATTAATGCGTCGATTTACCATATTTGGAGACAAAGGAATTTATGCAGAATTGATGGAGTGGTTATGGTACCATTGAGGGCGGTCAAATTGATCAAAGAGGAGATTAAAAGTAGAATTTTGTGTAAGATCAAATATCCGATAAAAGATAGAGATGCTAGATGGCTACATAAATTGATGTAGTCAAACACTTGTACATTGTTCCCACATATATATACATACTTACCTTTTACCAAAAAAAAAGTTTGAGGACTTTAAAGTAATGGCCTTATGGGACATATTTGGTAACAAATTTTTTTGATTAATATTTGTACTAGCTGTATTACTATTTACATTTCATCAAAAAAAAAAGTTATCCATTTATGAATTTCCAATTGTGAAATCTAATTTTGTTCACAGTTATAAATTTCTGATTTTTAGTAAAAACTATAAATATGAGTAAGTGAAAGTAAAGAGTAATTAATTTTGGTCCTAAATAACTGTGCAACGCAATATACGGAGTCCGGTAATTATCTTCATACACAATATACGGAGTCTAATTAAATAATATTTTGACATTCTTATTAACCATTAGTTTCTTTGATGTATACATCACCTAAAGAGAGATAATAGAACAATGGCAGCAAAGCAAATTAGAGGGAGTAGCGACAACGTGCAAGGTAGAAAATAGTTGAGGGTCCATGGAGATGATGATAGTGTTGCTGATTACTGGGGAAGAAGGAAATTGGGCATGGGAATTGCATAAAGAAAACAAAGGTGGTTTGTTTTAAATCCACTAGATCAGCAAATCAACATGCAGATCAGTATTTCACACATTTTACTGATTAACATCAAAATTTTATCAATTTCAATTGATTAAGACAGTTTTTGGAAATGTTGAATTAAAATGATGGTGGTTTGGAAGGGTGTAGGTGATGACAATAAATGGTGAGGGAAGAAGATGAGTATGTACCCAATAATTCCTTTATTTGATCCTTTTTTTGTAAGAACTTTCAAGAATTTGATGAAGTGAATTTGATGAAGTGTTAATGTGTGGAGTGAATTTAGTAAAAAAAATTGAAGTGTGCGTTTTCATTTTTGTTTTGTAATTATTAATTTTTTTCTAATACTTAATCTTTTAATTGTTGTTGATGTGTTCAAACTTTTGGTTTAGTAATAATCTTACTAATAATAATAATAATAATAATAATTTTCTTATTTTTTGATTTCGTTTTAGTAATAACAAATTTACAAATCGAGTAAGATAAAATTCTATTGTTGTTAATGCAAAATGGTTATCCGTCCCTTATTACCAATTTAAGACATGATAATAGAAATGATAAAGTATCCACCTTTTCTTACAAAATATTAATAGACCCTTGCTACATTGTTTGGTCACTTAAGTCAATTTTGCAACAACTCGATTTTTTTTAAAACTATATTATACTGTATAAATAATCGAAATTAGTCGGTCGACATCTCAGCAGGACACAAAATACTATAAATGTTATATTTCGTATATTATTAATCTAGCATATGTGGAAAGTTCCTTCTATAATATTACAAAGGTGAACTTTGACACTATAACATGATACGAGTTTTATTTCAATGCGATTAACGACAATACTGCCCTGGTATTGTTAAACCTATGCTATCATACATATTTCCGTACAACCCCGTGACGTGTGCACAATTTAAATTTTACGTTCGGGATTACTGATTTTATAATATCACATTTTATCATGGAAACGAATATCAAATTCTACATTTCACTTCAGCTCGATTTAACTCAGACTCCAATAAATAGGGACGCCCCTACTGCTGGAGGCCCTGTCATTTTACCGTGAGACTGTCTCACAAGAGACTTATTGGCAATCATATCCACAAACATAACATCAATTGTTTAAAATATACTCCGTATGACCAAGTATATCATCAAACATAACAACAAACCTAAGCATCTAACGCGTTTGACAAAAGTTAATAAAACTAAAAAAAATGTAAATAACACTGGTACTTTTTCATATACAAAATGTTTCTTAATCAATAAATTTCAATGCTTTTTTTGTTAAAAAATGTCGGGCTTCGCCGCTTCGGGTTAATAACCGTTAAAAAGTAACGGACTTCGGGTTAAAAACCGTTAAAAAATGACAGGCTTCGGATTAAAAACCGTTAAAAAATGTCGAGCTTTGAGTTAAAAATCGTTAATAACTCGTTTGAAAAATGTTAATTGTCTTTACTTTTTTAAAAATGTATGTAGACACCTACATTTTGACCGCCAGGTGTCTATAATAGTTCCCGCCAAACACCCGATGATGATTGGACGTAAACGTGCTTTGATGGACTCGGATATGGGCTCGTAATCATGGACATTTGGTTTAGACTTATTACGGAGTACAAATCTTACAAAACCAACCTCAAATCCAGGTCCAGTGGGTCGTTTCGAGTCAAATGAGACTAATTTGGGTCGATTCCGACACCAGGGGTAAAACCGTCTTTTAGCGACCGGGTCAAACCCGGTCAAAGATATTTTTTCCCTAGACTCGCGGACAAACCGTGACACCTCAAGTGTCCGGTTTGGACTCCAACACTACCAAAAAAAATCAGCTTCAAAAACATTAAACAATTCCGTTGAAGGTAGAATTCGATCTCAAGTAGGAGTTCTATTCGGAAACCGAATCAGACACCGACCGAGCTCCAAATACTTGGCCAAATCAGCCAAAACAGCCGAGATTTCCTTGCTTCCTCCCCAAGCAACGGACTTCTCGTTCCTTTCAACTTCTTACAATCCTATCCAAACCGGTATTTCTTGTCACACAAGCAAGACTACCTCGACTCCTATAAATAGGACCTCTCGTCCAACACAAGAGCACACGATTTGACACGGTTTTACACAGCCATTACACACATCATAGATCTATTATTCCTACATCACACATTCATCATCAATCATCGAAAGTCAGAAAATATACAACCTCGTAACGCCAAACAATTCCTGAGTAATCTCGACCCGACGAATCCGACCCCCAGTCGGCCGAAACCCGTCCCATTACACGTCCAAAATAACACCCTAACTCATCCTCATCATCTCGACGCTCCCAAGTCTAAGCCACTTTCCGACGAGCCTTATCCCGAGAAAACAAAGCATGTAGGTTGAGGGTGTAAATCAAACCCGATTCTTCTTTTCTTCTCTCCTTTTCTTCACGTTTTTTTTTCTCTTCTTTTTTGTGTCGAGTCGTCGGTCCTCATTTAATATGGGTCGTTTTCGCATATTTTTCATTATTTCTAATAATCGATATTAAAAAAAAAACTATTTTTTTATAACGTTCTTAAAATACGATATCGATTCTCTAATCGAATATCGTACCTAACAAGAACAAAATTAATTAATTCTCGTTGATGCTAATAAAATTGTTACATCTTTTTAAACAAAATTCGACGATTTTATACGCGGAGAGAATTAACATCTTTTTCGTTCAAAATTCTTTTTTTTTTACTTTTCGTTCAAAACAAACTTTTTTTCAAACCTTTTCTAAAGTCATTCCGACTATTCGATATCGATTTCATAATCGAATATCGAATACGACGAATATCGAAAATATAAATCGGGTATAAGTTAATCCATATTTGTACGCGATTTATAGAAATTAAAGTTTTTCGACAAAAAAAAAAACCGAACAGACCGCCACGCGATTCGCGCGCCTGTCAGGCGACTTGCGCGGTGGCCTGGTTGGCCGGGTCCTCTTTTTTTTCGTTTCCTCGCTTTTCTATTTTTTATTCTTTTCGAATCTTACATAAAAAGCGACTTTCGCGACATATTTCGATAAATACCTTTTTTTGACCTCGGTCAACGCGTGCTAATCCATCACGTGACATAAACCTTTTCCAAAATCATGCATATTATTTATTTACGTCTTTATTCAATTTATTCATCGTTACTAACTCGTTTTCTCGTGTTTGTAGCAATTTATTTATTTCTTTGTTTTATTAGACTAAAACAAATTCACATGCTAAAATAACTTTGACGTTATTAGTTTAACATGCATTAAACGACCTAGCAACCCATTTATTTTTCTCTCACATGTCTAGGGAAAATAATGTTTGCATATCATTCAATCGTCGAACTAACGCGTGTACATAAAAAACGAACGATATCTTAGTAAAGGCCGCTAAGTGCAGGCGGGGTTGGGTGTTCTTAGTGAACTTCCCAACACGTACCCTCACCCCTTACTCAGAACCATGGTTTCCGGATGTCCGAATCCATTGGCAACGAGAGTCATTCAATACACAGTATCCGATAATGTCGGTATCGGTATCGTAATGCAAAGGGACGAGCCCAATAAACTCTCACATCGGAAATGGGCCGTATTTTGTATACGGCCCACTACGACATAGAGTGGGCTCGAATGGTTCCGAATAACCACAAAATTCGGTGGCGACTCCTACTTCGATTTAAATTTCAATTCGACCCATCTCATATGGAGATTCATTCGCCTCCCCAAACTCGCGCGTGGCCGCGTCGGAGTGGACCTATGTCATGTCCACAATGTAAATACATTTTCATTCCCTTTTATTTAATATAGCATTTATATTAGAATATCAATATATAACTTTTTTTTACACATAACAAACTTTGACTCAGTTCATTGAATTTTTTAGCATTATAATAATCATGTGATAAAAATATAATTTAAAACATACTACTCCGTATTTTTTTTATAATAATATTGTTACCACAAAATTTTTGAAAATAAATAATAAATACTCCCTCCTGTTCTTTTATATGATCCACATTAGTTTTGGGGAGAAAATTAATAAATGTGGACTGGAATGTGGATGAAAATGAAAGTGGAAAAAGAAAGTGGAGTCACAAATAATAAGAACCTCAAAAGACATACTCGGGTTTGGTCATTTCGGGTTCGAGTAAAATATGGGTCGAGTGTATTTTGGGTTTGAAAAATACGGGCTTATATGGGTCGGGTTTATACGGGTTTTGGGTCGGGTTTCGGTCAAATACAGTTTATTAACGCACTTTGAAAACATTAATTTTTCTTTACTTTTTATTTATCATAAATACAATTTTATTCTTAATGTTCTTAATTATCTAATTTACTGTAATATATATGATATTAGTGAGAATAAACATGTTTTACTTCATATATTTTTTAATATACATTGATATTTTATTTCTATAGGAAGTACGGATATATACGACGAACTTTGACTTGATTTACTAATTATTTTTTCTCATTATAATAATCATTTGATAAATATATGATTTTAAAGATGCCTATTTTCTTCCCCTTTCTTTTTTGGGAGGAAAATAAGGAGGGAGTATTATATTAGTATAATCTGGGAGGTGGAATGAAAAATTAAGAGAAATATTATATTAATTAAATGAGAAAGAGTGGGGTGAAAAAGTAGGAGAGATGAATATTATATTAATTAAATGAGAAAAAGTGAGGTGAAAAAGTAAGAGAGAGGAATATTACTCCCTCTATTTCAGTGATTTCTTCCACCTTAAAAGTGACACATTTCTTAAGAAAAATAATAAAACATGTAAAAGTAGAGATGGGTAAAGTAAGTGGGCCACCTAGAGAGAAATTTTATAGCCAAAAAAGAAAGTGGAAGAAATCAAAGGAATGGTTGAAAAAGCAAATGTGGAAGATATCAATGAAACAGAGGGAGTATATTAATGAATAATAAGTAGTGGAAAACTTTCCTTAAATGAAAATAAGAAAGAAAAAACTCAGCCCAATAAGGAAAGAGGAAAGAAAATGGGTAATCGGAGGGAGTATTTCTTAAAATTTTGAAAATAAAAAAATATTTCTTAGTTTTTTTAAGAAACTTTACTGTAGAATCTCAATATTTCTTAGTTTTTTTAAGAATTTGTGTTTTTTAATTTATCTACTTTCAGGCGGGTAACGGGTTCAGGCGGGTTTTGACCCAAAATATTTGGGTTATTATCGGGTCGGATCACTTTCGGGTTTAGGTCATTTTTGGGCGGGTTTTTTTCGCGTTTTTTTCCTCTGGCGGTTTCGGGTCGGGTCAGTTTTTGACAGGTCTATGTCAAACACATATTATACAGGTAGTCATTTTGACGTCATATGCCGTTATACTTAAGACATCTACATTTATCATACACTCTCCGAAATTGTTATCTACGTACATACTCACGTGGGTTCTTTGACTTCGATATTGAACCCACTATAATAATCATATGCGTCAATATTTATTTCGTTTACATTATTTTAAGTCAATATCGTCTTTCCGTTTACCCTCATATGGATTGTGATTTGACTTTTTGATTCCAAAAAATGCTTCAACCCCGTGAACACCGGTATTACACTTTATTTCTAACTTTTTATTATTTTCAAAAAATGTTCACAAACCCGTGACGTGTCACGGGTATTACACTAGTATTAAATAAAACCCAACTAAATTTTTCGTAGCTAATTTGAAATAGGTGAAACACTATGAAATTTATAACGTAATAAAGAAATAACGGTAAACCAACAAATAAATACTCTCATTTTCGTTGATTTCTACTCGTTAAAAGTGACATATGGAGTATTTTTTAAGAATAATAATAACAAAATCAAATAAATTGTTAAAAAAGGAGATGTGGAACATATCAATGGAAAGGAGGAAGTAATATAAAAAATCCCAAAATTAAGGTTACACGGTTGGAAATTATATATACTTAAGTCTAATTGATACGTATTAACAAACAAAACCCAAAAATTGAGATAAATTAATGCCCGAAATACTCGAATACCTATAATCCAAACAAAAAGTTAATGGTAAACCAACAAATAAATACAATAACATTTAAAAAAAATCCAAAATTATGTTCCACAATTTGAAGTTAGATTTAAATTAACAAGTACTCCATAGTTGACATCACAAAACAAAACCAAAAAATTGACATAAAACGTACCCAAAAAACAAAAACAATCTAACTACAAGATACAGTGAGATTTGAGCCCCCACCAATTAATTATTTATATAACTTTAATATTAGTATTAGTATTATTATTATCATTATTTCTACAATAATTGTCCTCTCCTTTTGGAGAGATTCGTCCCCATTAATTGATGGGTTTCGCTCTCTCTTTTAGGAGAGATGTTATTTCGTTGATAGCGGAGAGGACGCGGAAGATCAGTACCTCAACGGCTCATTATATGACATCTCAATCCATGTCAGACTGTCGGCTGTAATCTATCAAGTTAGATAAAATCAATTCTCTTCAAAACCTTGGAAGATCCGAAGACCCTCTTGTGAAAAGCTGTATCATTAAACAGCGATATGTTGAAAGAGGATGTGCAGAAGCGGAGATCAAAATCCTAGTGAGAGATCTTTGTTTTATTGAGAATTTATTTTACTCAAATTTCATGGTATTGTATTCGTTTAGTTTTGATATAAGTTTTAGATGTTGTATGACTTTTTATTAATGAAATGATCTTTTCGCTCAAAAACAAAAAAACCAGTCCACCACTCTAACTTCAATTGCTCCTTACACACTAAAAATGTACAAGTATTAACAACCAGTATTTTTTTTAGAAAAAGAAATTGAAAAATCGAATGGTGTGCACGTGGGGTGTTGTGCGCACCCCTAGGTCCGCCACTATTCCAATCCATTCCAATGTTTCGAACCAAACGCCCCCTATATATATATCAATTGAATGTATCCACTGCTGACATGGAAGAGTGGATGCATCCCTTCGCTGACATGGCGGCCTCACCTGCATCTATATAAAATCAACTCATGTTATATATAGAAAATGTTAATAATCATCCCACTAGATATATATATCATCCTCTACGAGTATTTATACGAATACTCTGTATTTATATTATACAAGTACTCATACGAGTATAATTATATAATTTTATTCATATAAAATTAATGGTAAATTATTATTAATTTAACATCCTATTTAAGATCTTAAAATTTTGTAATTTAACATCTCAAAATTCTGTAATCTATATTACTAAAAAATATCCTTTATTTATTAAAACAGAGATCAAGGCAGTTGAGGTGGTGCAACTCATTGGTCTCCATTCCAAAATACTCCACCCACATTAATCCAGAGTTATTTTAGGTAATTACGCAAAATCTTCCTAATCAAGCTATCTTCCTAATCAAGCTATAATATGTTGCATTCAACGTCTTGGGCTGCACAGTTTGGACTGGACAATCCCTCTTCACAATCCCGTCTCCGCATTGAATTAACCTGGACATTATACCAGCTAAATTAATCCTTGATTCAAAATATGAATCCCTAATGCATCTATTACAATATCCTTTAATATTTGCAAACATTTTTCCTTATCTGACTTTTTTTTAAAAAAAAATCTGTTCATTTCAGATGCTATTTTGTCCGTCAATTTTTATATATTCTTTAAAACACTAATTAATTTGACACATACCTTCTGATAATGTTACTCGAAACAGTCTGGATTCTTTTATATGAAATTATAACCAAAAAGTAAACTAATATTTACCGGATATTATATTTTTATTTTACAGAATAGGGCCCGATGTTACAAAATAAATCTATACCTTAATAACTTAAGTTGATATGGAACTGAATCTTTTTGAATAAAAAATCACTCAATCCACTCATTCTTATCAATAGCAAATGTATATTTCTTATATATTAAAGAAGACACCACTAACAATGAGGTCTCTCATTCAATTGGCACAACTAAAAAATCACTTCAAAGAATTGCATCAATGGGTTTCGAAACCAAAACCTTCAAACCAAATTCCAACACCTTAAACACTACACCACTCCAATATTCATTGTTAAAATTGTATAAAAACAATACATATATTGTTTTAGGCTCGAGAGAATTGCAAAGTTATTAATTCACGCTTCCTTATAATTCACACTTGAGAACTATACTGCTTCCCTATATCTAATTAATTGAAAATCTAAATTCACAATTTATTTGTTAAATAAGTCATACATCGTTCATTCATTTACGTGTATTACAAGTAAATCTTTGGCACATTCTTTATTATGACACTTACTAAATCTAAAATGTCTTAAACGAAATCTTCCAACAAAAAGTTGTACATAACCCTGTGATTATTCACGGGTATTACACTACTCCATTTCTAATTCATTTTGTACATGAATAGTTGAATACTGCTCCTATAAAATATACTCAACAAAAAAGGTTATGGGAGATCGCCTGACAATATGTATCGGGACATGATACATTTACCTTTTACACCCTGTTTTAAAAAATTAACAGAGGGTACCAAAAAGTGGGTGTAGAAATAAAAATACTAAATTAAGTGATGATAGTATTTTAGGATCGCAATTCGACTCATTGGGTCAACAAAATTTAAAATTGATCAAATATTTATATTTATATAGTACAGTTATCTTTGGATTTATATTAAGTAGTTAATATTTTAAATTAAAACATAAATAAATGTTTAATTTAATACATACTCCGTACTTTTTACCATTTAATAATAAAATAATTAAAAAAAACCTGAATTTAATATTTTTTAAATATGAATATTATAGTTCAAGAGTATAAAAATAATGCTATACTTTTAAATAAATATTTTTTTAACTTAAATCGTCGGTAGATTTTGTATTTTAATTGAATATTTCAGTTACTTATTATTGATCAGAGTATCTTTTGATCATATTGTGTTAGTTAAATCTCAATGTCAATTAGATGGGTCAGTTAGGTGGAAGAAAAACTGAGAAGTTGTATTGAAATTAAGTCTCGAGTTCTGAGATTGATCAAATGTGTTTTAAATCTTGAGTTATAAGAATTTCACCTTGTTGGGTTTGTTGATGATGACAATGCCTATTTAACTTGTGCTCTAGTTTAATCTTATGGGTTAATCGTCATTAGTGCGATAATTATCAAATGTGCTAATTCAAGAATGATGATATCAAGACAAGCCAAAGCTACCCCAGATAAAGATCAAGAAATTCAAGTGAAGAGAATAAAATCGAGTCTAAGTCCATAGTCACTAAGAATGGCAAAGTGTGTGTTTTTCGGTACAGCAGTATGTAACAGTCAGACTGACTGTTACATCGTTCGACAGCTCTTAAAGATTCAAAAAGATTTTGATTTCAAAAGTTAAATCTTCAGAAAAATCTTTTTACAAATTTAAATTGACTTTGAAAAAAATCTGATTTCTTTGAGAAAAAGGGATGGTTTGGTTTCTTGTAAAACAATGCACCTCTTCTCCAAGGTTTTCCAAAATTGGCTCTTCACTTTTGAAAGTGAACTTGAAATGTTTCTTCTTTCAAGTAACACCTTTCAAGTAAACACCTTCCCTTCAATTTTGGTAAGCCTTAAGCATGCTTCCCTTTCTTTTTGAAAAAGTTTTCCTTTTTAACTAAGTCAAGGGTTTCCTTTTAACCTTTGGATTTTCCAATGAGGCACATTCTTTTACCCATTTCCACATCTACTATAAAAGAAACTCATTTGCCTCATTTATTTCTCAAGACTTTCAAACTAAAACTTCATTTATTGCATTTTGTTTTCAAAGGTTTTTATCTTAAAAGCATTTTGCAAAGTATTTCAAAAGAGAAAGTCTTCAGTAATTTCAAAGTCACAATCGAACACACTGTCACACAGAATCACACACACTCTTGTCTAACTCGGTTTTCAATTATAATCTTTGTAACTTTCTAAGTTATTAAGAGTCGTAGCCGGAGTAGGCTATTGGTCGTGACCGGAGTAGGTCATTGGTGAGTTAGAGACGGAGTAGTCTTGTAAACTCAAATCGCAACCGGAGTAGGTTGTTGGTCGTAACCGGAGTAGGTTATGGGTCGCTTTTCATTGTAAGGGTCTTTTGATTTTGGAGTAGATTTCTAAAGAAAAGCAATAAGAAAAGCATTGGACGTAGGCCCTTAGAGTGTTGGCCGAACCAATTCAAAAATATCGTGTTTTATCGTGTTCTTTACTTTTCCGCTGCATCTTTCGATAAAAGCATGTTATTTTGTTTTTCTTTCATTTGCTCAAACTTCAAACTTAGTTTTAGTTGTGCTATTTCTTTTCATACAACAGTCGCCCATACTGTGACATTCGTCTGTAGCTTCTCATTCTGCTAAGCGAATCGAATACAGTTTGACAACGGTCGATATACTGTGGCTTTGTTCTGTAGCCGTACTCCTTGCTAAGACAGAGCGTAACAGTCTGACTGTCCGTTGTATGTTAAGTCTAGTACTTCTTCACCTAATTCTTTCTACTTCCACTCAACTTACTTTAATCAATAAAGATTAAGTTGAATTTTTTTAAAAGGTACCTAATTCACCCCCTCCCCCTCTTAGGTACTTAGGGATCCATAAACTCTTCAATTGGTATCAGAGCCTCGTACTCTTTTAAAGGCTAACTACCTAGAGTTTGATTCCTCGACATGGATTCTGCTAAACACTCCAAGATCCCGGTCTTTACCGGTGAGAATTTTGGTTGGTGGAAGCTAAAAATGGAACACTATATCAAAAGTATCGATTATCAATGTTGGAAAATTATTAAAGAGGGTCCAATTGAAATCAAAGTGTCTAATGCCGATGGCAAGTCTACCGAACTTAAAGATGAGTCTAAATATGATGAAGATGACTTTAAAATTGTTGAGAAAAATTCTAAGGCTATGTCAATACTTCAAAGGTGTGTCGGTGAGGAAGAAGTGAGTCGTATAAGTGGATGTCCCACGGCTAAGGAGATTTGGGACTCCCTTGTGCTTGCTTATGAGGGTACGTCTCAAGTAAAAAAACACCGTATTGATCTTCTCATGCAACAATATGAAATGTTTCACATGTCAAAAGACGAGTCCATAAATAGCTTATCAAGTCATTTTTCTTGTATCATTAATGAGCTCAAAAGTCTAGGAAGAGATTTCGAGTCCGAAGACATCATTAGAAAAATCCTTCGTAGTCTAACCGATAAATGGCAACCAAAGGTCACCGCCATAGAGGAAGCTAAAGATTTATCCGTCTTGACTCTCCATGAACTAATGGGATCACTAATGGCTCACGAACTAAACCTCGTGAAGCGTTCTAGTGATAACCAACGGGGAAAGAGTCTTGCTCTCAAGTCCACCTCAAGTGATGAGGATGAGGACGAAGAAGACGGATTTGCCATGTTCACTAGGAACATTGTTGGTATGGTAAATGGTCAAGGAAATCGTAAGTTTAACAATAATTTCAATAAGAAACGATTCCCTAAGAAACGACCTAGCTCAACCATAGGATGCTTTAAATGTGGTGATAAAACTCATCAAATCAAAGAATGTCCTAAATGGAATGATATTCACTCTAAAGATAAACGTGATAAAGCTAAAAGGGAATATAAAAGTAAGGTCATGTCCGCTATTTGGGGAATGTCCAATTCGGAAGAAGACGACGAACCCAAAGATGAGGAGTTAGATGCTAATGTGTGTGTCACTACTAAGGTCAATAACTCCAAAGTTGAACATCTTAGGTGTCTCATGGCCAATCCCGATGACTCATATTCCGACTCCGATAATGAGGTACAAAGACTTAAGGCTAAAGTTAGAACTTACTCCAAAGAAAAAGTTTGCAAGTTGCTTGATAGTCTTTTTGATAAGTGTCGTTCTCAAACTAAAAGGTCTCTTGCTATGCAAGAAGAAATTGAGGAAATTGCAATTGAGAATGTCCAACTTAAAGAAACACTTAAAGCAACAGACAGTGTGACTGTTACTGATGAAGTTAAAAACGAGCTGAAAAATTTGAGAAAGATCAACAAAGATTTGTCTAAAGAGTTACTTGATCTAAAATTTGTTACAACCCAATCTACTGTTCCCAATGAGTCTCCTAACCCCCAAACTATTGAATTGACCAAAGAGAATGAACATCTCAAGGTTGATCTCGATGTGACTAAAGAAGAGTTGAAGAAACTCCAAAAGAAACTTGTTAGTAATGGAACTCTAGAGTCTAGATCTTCAAGTGCTAGAATTTTCTACTTAGAGGCGTGTAATCTCAACCTTAAATGTTTAATTGAACAAAGAGACAAGAGTTTGCGTCAATTTGAAGCTAAGTGTATCACATCCGAACAATTGCTCAAACAAAAAATTAAGGAAAATGAGAGTCTCACTCACTCTATTCAAGACACTATTAATGAACTTATTGAAGCTAGAAGAGTCCACAAAACTTGGGAAGGAAGTCAAAATGTGCTAAATTTTCTTACTAATCAAGACAACTTGTGTCGTGAAAAAGAGGGGCTTGGGTTCAAATGGAATAGACGTCATGATTGTAAAATTCACAACTCCAACCCCACGAAAAGAGACTTTAGGAAAAGAAAATATGTAGCACTTCCCGAGTACATCATTTGTCATCATTGTGGTAAAACCGATCACTTTCTCAATGCTTGTGAGAAAAGGGATGAAAGTATTAATCGTGGTATTAAAGTTACTAACAAGACATGGGAACGAAGGGAATTAATTAAGGATGCTTTAACTAAGGGACTCAAATCCGTTTGGGTTCCTAAACTCTCCTCTTAATTTCGTGTAGGGCTTGGTGAGGGGACGCCGTGATTGGTATCTTGATAGTGGATGCTCTCGTCACATGACGGGTGATAGAGGCCAATTCCTCTCACTAGAAGCGTATGATGGTGGCACGGTAACTTTTGGAGACAACAAAAAAGGTGAAGTCATAGGACTTGGAAAGGTTGGTAAGTCTTCATTGGTTTGTGTCGACAATGTGCGGCTTGTCAAAGGTTTGAAACATAATCTTCTAAGTATCTCTCAATTATGTGATCGTGGTAATTTGGTTGAGTTTAGTACTAGTTTATGTCGTATTTTGAATGCCTCTACCCGTGAAGTTGTTCTTGAAGGTAGACGTGTCAAAGATGTCTATTTAACCGACTTGAATACTTTAAATGGTCAAACTATGTCTTGCATGAGCGTAATGAAAAATGACCCGTGGTTATGGCATAAAAGATTTGGACATGTTAGTGCTAAAACTCTTAATACACTTAGAAGATTAGATCTTGTTGATGGTTTCCCTAACATGAAATTTGAATTTGATAAAATGTGTGATCAATGTGCTAAATGCAAACATGTTAGAAGCTCCTTTAAGTCCAAAAAGATAGTCAGCACGTCACGACCACTGCAACTGTTGCATATTGATTTGTGTGGTCCTATGAGAGTTCGTAGTAGAGGTGGAAGTCGCTATGTATTGGTGATTGTTGATGATTACTCTAGATTTGTATGGGCATTATTTTTAAGTTCCAAAGATGAAGCATTTGATGAATTTCTAAAATGGTTAAAAAGGGTTCAAAACAAACTTGATCTAAAACTTGTGTCAATTAGAACCAACCATGGAACCGAATTTGAGAACTCATCTTTTGGTGCTTATTGTGATGATAATGGAGTAGATCACAACTTTTCGGCCCCTAGGACACCTCAACAAAATGGCGTTGTAGAACGCATGAATAGAACTCTTGAAAGCATGGCTAGAACTATGTTGTTATGTAGTAAGCTACCTAGAAACTTTTGGGCCGAAGCGGTAAACATCGCTTGCTACATTCATAATAGAGTCATGGTTAGAAGTATAATAAATAAGACTCCCTATGAATTGCTACGTGGTAGAAAATCAAATATCTCCTATTTTAGATGCTTTGGAAGCAAGTGTTTTGTGCATAATAATGGTAAAAATAACTTAGGAAAATTCGACCCCCGTAGTGATGAAGCCGTGTTCATAGGGTATGCCGATCATAGTAAAGCTTACAAGGTTTATAATAAAAGAACCATGATGATCGAAGAAAGTGTGCATGTCATATTTGATGAATCTAGTCTTTTTGAGCAGGTACAACATGATGATGAAGAAGATGAAGAATTCGAAATAGGCCTTGCTCGAAAAGAACACACACTTGAAGATGAGCAAAACGGAGCTGCTGAGCAACAGTCTGCCAGACTGTTACCTGAAGACGAAGGCACAAGTTCAGGGGGAATTAATGATCCTCCTGAAAGTAACCTTCAAGGAGATAATGGTGAAGCAACAGCTAATGTCCAAGGACCAGAGGAGTCCTTAGAATCTGGTGTGGAAGCATCGACTCCCAGCCATGAAGCAACAGTCGGAAGGACTGTTACAGTCGAGGAGGAAGATACTTTCATTCCAAGGAAGTGGAAGCATCAAAGCTCACACCCCCTCTCAAATCTGACTAGTGACTTGAAATCTGGAGTAAAGACAAGATCATCCCTCAACAATTTCTACTCTTGCAACACTTTCGTTTCTCAAATCGAACCGCCCAATGTCACAGTCGCTCTGACTGATGCCGACTGGTTGATAGCAATGCAAGAAGAGCTTGTTCAATTCAAGAGGAATGAGGTATGGCATCTTGTCCCTAGGCCCTCTAATCGTACCGTCATTGGTACTAGATGGGTCTTTCGCAATAAGCTAGACGATTCCGGTGAAATCGTAAGGAACAAGGCTAGACTAGTGGTGCAAGGTTATAATCAACAAGAAGGTATCGACTATGACGAAACCTATGCACCGGTAGCTAGACTTGAGGCCATAAGGCTCCTAATAGCTTTTGCAGCTCACAAAGGCATCAAACTTTTTCAAATGGATGTTAAAACCGCTTTCCTAAATGGTTATTTAGAGGAAGATGTCTTTGTGGAGCAACCTCCGGGTTTTATAGATAATGATTATCCCGAACATGTTTTTAAACTTGACAAAGCACTTTATGGTTTAAAACAAGCCCCGAGAGCTTGGTACGATCGCTTGTCAACGTTTTTGCTTGAAAATGGTTTTCGTAGAGGTTCGGTGGATAAGACATTATTTATAAAGTCACAGTCGGATGGACTGTTGGTTGTCCAGGTATATGTCGATGACATTATATTTGGAGCAACTAGTGAACTCCTTACTCTTTATTTTTCTAATCTAATGAAATCGGAGTTTGAGATGAGCATGATGGGTGAACTCGGATTCTTTCTCGGTCTTCAAATCAAGCAATCAAAAGAAGGAATTATGATTCACCAACAAAAGTACATCAAGGAGATGCTAACTAAATTCGGGATGACCAATGCTAAGCCATACACTACACCGATGGTATCATCGTCCAAATTGGACAAGGATGAAAGTGGTAAGAATGTTAGTGAATCGGTGTATAGAGGTATGATAGGCTCACTTCTGTACTTAACCGCAAGTCGTCCCGATATATTATTTAGTGTTTGTTTGTGTGCCCGTTTCCAAGCAAATCCCAAAGAATCCCATTTTAAGGCCGTAAAACGCATTCTTCGGTATTTGGTTGGAACACAAGAGCTTTATCTATGGTACCCCTTAAGTTGTCCTTTCGACCTTGTAGGTTTCTCGGACGCAGACTATGCGGGGTGTTCGGTCGATCGAAAGAGTACTTCGGGTGTCGCTACCTTCTTAGGTCCGTGTCTCATTTCATGGGGTTCGAAGAAGCAAAACACCGTTGCTCTCTCCACGGCCGAAAGTGAATATGTGGCCGCCGCTCATTGTTGTTCTCAAGTATTGTGGGTTCGACAACAACTTGTCGATTTTGGTATGATTTATGACTCTATTCCTTTAATGTGTGATAATACGAGTGCCATAAACATATCTAAAAATCCGATTCAACATTCTCGAACTAAGCATATAGATATACGTCACCACTTTATTAGAGATCACGTAGAAAAGGGTCACATTAAGCTAAATTTTTGCAATACCGAAGACCAAATTGCCGATATATTTACTAAGCCACTAGCAAGAGACCAATTCGAGAAGTTTCGACTCGAAATTGGTTTGATTAATTTTTCTAATTGACTATGTGTGATTTATCGTTTTTCCTCGCATGATTGGCTAGACGAACCGATAATTCTTATTCTAGTGATTATGCATGTGACTTAGTCCTTAATCTTACTTAATGAATTAATTGGCATTTTTTTGTGATGAATTTTGAATTGTGTTTATTAACCGTTGTCTTTTAGTTTTTCGGGAGTTGTCTAGAATAAAACTAATATCCCACATATTAACAAAATATCCAGTATACAATATCTATTAAATAATACTTTCTATTATCCTCAAATATCTCTTTTACCCAAAAAATCTTTCCCTCTCTCTTCTTTTTCTCCTCTTCACGCCAACTTTACTTCTTTTTTAAATTTTTCATCTTTCCCCATGACAACTTCCATCTTTTACTCATTTTCAAATCTTTTTCTCTCTCCTTTTTTTTTAAAAAAAATCTTTTTAAAATCTTTTTTCTCTTTCCTCTTTATTTCTTTCCTATCTTATTTCTCATCATCATCACTCCTACACTCCTATTCTACCACTATTACCTTCCCCATATTCACCTTCCCCACACTATTAGCTTTCCCATATTAATTACCTTCCCCATATTCACCTTCCCTAATATATTCACCTTCCCCACAAAATATTACCCTTCCCATATCAAACTATCTTCTTTATCTCATATCTATTCTTTTGGAGTTGGTAGCTGTTAAAAAAAAAAATCGAAATTTGAAATTTAGAAAAAAAAAAAATCGAAAAAAGAGGGTAACGTATGTCAGTAGCATTTACATCCTCTCACCTTCTTCTCTTTTCTTTTCATTGTAACATCACATCTTCCTTTTTAACCCTCTCTTACCTTCTTTAAACTCCTCTTTAACCCTTTTTCCCTTTCTTGTCATCTTCCTCTTCTACCTCCATAACTATGCCTCCAAGAAACTCCAAAATCCCAAAAAACATTCTAACTCCTCAAATTCAAAAGGAGCATATGAAAGTCATAGCAAGTCTTCCTCCTGTAGACACCTCCCTCTCAAGAATCATCCTCCCACAACACCTCAACCACAAAATCTTCATCTCACACTGTATCCTTGTCTCAACCCACACCCATAGACATGTCACCCACGGATAATACTCCTATCTCTTCCCTCAAACGCAAGAAATCATCCAAGGTTCCTACTGCTCCTGATCCATCGACAAAACGTCGGAAAAGTGGCCGGGTTCCTACTGTAAAAACCGTCCATGTCACATCATCTTCTCCCTCTAATGTCATAGAAGAGGTGGTGGGTGACCTGAATGAAACTGAGGCAACCCCAGAAAAAAAGATCCAATGCTTCAATGGATCTTAATGCCATTCCCGGATCTATGAATTCCACCTCCGACGAACCTGTGAGCAAGGATGTTGTTCCATCTCCTGCACCCAAAAAGAAGGGAAAATCCATTGCCAAGAAATCGAAATCAGGGCCTAAGTACTTAACTCCCACTGAAAATGTGAACATCACAGACAAGTGGACCGTTGCCACAATAATGAAGCAACTCGAAGATTTGGCTCTCCCTCTCGATGTTTTCTCCAAATGTCAGAAGATCCTCAAAGCCGATAAAATAACAACAACCCGAGTCTTCGAACGAGAATGGTATGAATCCAGTCCCGCCTTTTCATTTTTTAAGGATGCTATGAAAGCCCAAAAATGGACCTCTCTGATTCAGTACAAAGAACCATCTTTTGTGTGTGAATTGATACAATTTTATGCTACCCTTAATGTCAATCCACCCATCTCTCTTACTGTTAAAATCAATGGCAAAGATCTGACCTTAACAGCCCATCAGTTAGGAAAAATCCTACGTATTCCCGACTCCGGATATTGTCTCACCCCCTCCGAGTCTTGGGTCACCCTACCCGATAATGTGTCTCCTACTGATATTGTCTCACTCCTCCACCCTAAGGCAACAACCTCTGACACTGTTGCCCCTACCGAGCTATCACCGCCCTATAAGTTCTTCTTCAATTTGCTTATTCGATCTCTCATTCCTAATAATGATAGAGGTAAGGTATCCATCTACCAACACTACTTCCTTTATCATTTGATCAAACATAAGCCAATAAACTTGCCTGCCCTAATCCTCCACCGTCTCCATCTCACCCAGACTCAGATCTCGACTCGAGCTCACCCTATAGTCTCCCTTCCTTACTGCATGTGGTTATCCATGGTTTTTCGAGCTAAAGGGGTCCTTCTTCCTACTACGGTCGGTACTCACCGTTCCTATGATATTATGACCAGTGGGATTATGGGTAAAATGTTGGTCGAGGTAATTAACAAGAAATTAGTTAAGGCTTCGGCGGGTTCTTCTAAGTGGGGTAAGCGTGATAAGCATGCAACAGTCGAACCGACTGTTGCCACTGCAGCCATATTGGCAGAACTTGCTGGGTTTCGGGCTGAAGTTCTTGGGAGGTTGGATAAATTGAATGCAAGAATGGATGAGATGCAAGGAAATATCGGGGTAATTTCTGCTTTGGTGAAGGGAAAATGTGGTGAAATGGATTCCGACGCTGATGATGATGATGAGGAGTCTGATTCCTCTTAATTAATCTCTCTTTTAAAAATAAAAAAAAAACTATTTTTATTATTATCTTTTAAAGACAATGGTTTGTATGACTTTTTCTGGATTCTGTAACAGTCTTGGTGACTGTTGCCTGTTGAATGCTTTTTAATTTATTTCGTAATATTATGTGCCTATGTTCTATGTGTTTTCTACTGTGTCCGGAATTATGACAGGTTCTTTGATGATGCCAAGAGGGGGAAAAGGTAAAACACATGTCCTCAAGAACGAATTCTTGATCCTTCCTTGATAGTTCTTAGTTCTTATATCTAATATTTTGTCTAAGTATTGTTAGTTCTCCTTCTAAGCTTATAAACCCTTTACTATGTGATTACTAATCTTGATAGACTAACCTTTTGAGGGGGAACTTGGGACATTAAGTTTTTTGCTTAGGCTTGTCATCATCAAAGGGGGAATTTGTTGGGTTTGTTGATGATGACAATGCCTATTTAACTTGTGCTCTAGTTTAATCTTATAGGTTAATCGTCATTAGTGCGATAATTATCAAATGTGTTAATTCAAGAATGATGATATCAAGACAAGCCAAAGCTACCCCAGATAAAGATCAAGAAATTCAAGTGAAGAGAATAAAATCGAGTCTAAGTCCATAGTCACTAAGAATGGCAAAGTGTGTGTTTTTCGGTACAGCAGTATGTAACAGTCGGACTGACTGTTACATCGTTCGACAGCTCTTAAAGATTCAAAAAGATTTTGATTTCAAAAGTTAAATCTTCAGAAAAATCTTTTTACAAATTTAAATTGACTTTGAAAAAAATCTGATTTCTTTAAGAAAAAGGGATGGTTTGGTTTCTTGTAAAACAATGCACCTCTTCTCCAAGGTTTTCCAAAATTGGCTCTTCGCTTTTGAAAGTGAACTTGAAATGTTTCTTCTTTCAAGTAACACCTTTCAAGTAAACACCTTCCCTTCAATTTTGGTAAACCTTAAGCATGCTTCCCTTTCTTTTTGAAAAAGCTTTCCTTTTTAACTAAGTCAAGGGTTTCCTTTTAACCTTTGGATTTTCCAATGAGGCACATTGTTTTACCCATTTCCACATCTACTATAAAAGAAACTCATTTGCCTCATTTATTTCTCAAGACTTTCAAACTAAAACTTCATTTATTGCATTTTGTTTTCAAAGGTTTTTATCTTAAAAGCATTTTGCAAAGTATTTCAAAAGAGAAAGTCTTCAGTAATTTCAAAGTCACAGTCGAACACACTGTCACACAGAATCACACACACTCTTGTCTAACTCGGTTTTCAATTATAATCTTTGTAACTTTCTAAGTTATTAAGAGTCGTAGCCGGAGTAGGCTATTGGTCGTGACCGGAGTAGGTCATTGGTGAGTTAGAGACGGAGTAGTCTTGTAAACTCAAATCGCAACCGGAGTAGGTTGTTGGTCGTAACCGGAGTAGGTTATGGGTCGCTTTTCATTGTAAGGGTCTTTTGATTTCGGAGTAGATTTCTAAAGAAAAGCAATAAGAAAAGCATTGGACGTAGGCCCTTAGAGTGTTGGCCGAACCAATTCAAAAATATCGTGTTTTATCGTGTTCTTTACTTTTCCGCTGCATCTTTCGATAAAAGCATGTTATTTTGTTTTTCTTTCATTTGCTCAAACTTCAAACTTAGTTTTAGTTGTGCTATTTCTTTTCATACAACAGTCGCCCATACTGTGACATTCGTCTGTAGCTTCTCATTCTGCTAAGCGAATCGAATACAGTTTGACAACGGTCGATATACTGTGGCTTTGTTCTGTAGCCGTACTCCTTGCTAAGACAGAGCGTAACAGTCTGACTGTCCGTTGTATGTTAAGTCTAGTACTTCTTCACCTAATTCTTTCTATTTCCACTCAACTTACTTTAATCAATAAAGATTAAGTTGAATTTTTTTAAATGGTACCTAATTCACCCCCTCCCCCTCTTAGGTACTTAGGGATCCATAAACTCTTCACACCTCAAATGCACATTTTATTCTCACTAAAGAAAATTTTATTTTTATTGTTCTAAATTTCTTTCGATTGAAGAATTAGGCACATTAAGTGAGGAGTTGTACAAAGATTCCGCCCTTAACATGCAACCAGGACGGCTAAGAGGGGGTTCAGGGTAAGTGGCGTAATTGGGTCTCCAAATACTTGATTCGCACAAGATACGGAAGGCGCCTTAATTATACAATGGAGCATGATCAACTTTCTTACTATTCGTGTTAATGGTCTGATCTCCAAATATGTCGTTCAGTATTTAAAAAAATCATTTTCAAGTATTCACGGTAAGTCGTATCTAAACTATTGATTCTACGTAAAGTATACTTTTTTCGTTTTTACAAGCCAAATTTGTGTCCACGGACCCACATGAGTTCTTAAACGTAGATACTGATCATACCGTAAAAATATTATTTATCTAAATTCAATAATTTTGTAACATCGGGCACACAATAACGTCTTTCTGTTATACTGCTTATTAATTTTTTTTCGATATGTTCTAATGTCAAAGAAAGCGCCTCAACCCCTTGAATTTTCACAGGTTAGTACACTAGTAATTGTTAATTGTTAATCATCCTACATATATATGTTTTCAACTTAATCCATTTTATGTAACATTCACGTCACTTATTTACTTTTATTATTATTCATATAACACATACTCCAACATTTATGTTAAAGTATCACTATTATTTTAACATTTCAAATTTTACATTATTAGGAATATTAAATATATTTTTAAAAAAACATAATATTAATATTTTGTTTGATAAATATTTAACATTAAATATATTAATATATTGAAGATTGTAAAAAATAAGTAATATTTTACAGTATCGATATATTTCTCTCTCTAAGATGCTATTTATACTCTATACGAAATAATACTCTATAAAAGATGTCATTTATAAATTATACTCTATACGAAATAATTATCATAAAAGATGTTATTCATATTGATTGTCAGAGTTACTAAAAATAAAAATTGATGATTATCCTACGTACATAAATATTAAATATATTAAAACAATTATGACATTTTCATAAATATATTTAAAATAATTTTTTATTTTTTATTTTTAGAATACAAATAGGTGATATTGCGATATTAATTTTTAATATCGAAATTATCGTCATGCAATAATCGTAATACAAATATAATATATATATATATAGGTTGACGTCATCGAACAATAAATGAAAAATAATAAATTATAATGTATGTTTAATTAATCATGTACGTATTCAGTCCTAGAGTTTATTATATGTCTAAAAACATCAAAACTGATTGAAAGATATATTTAAGGGTAAGATTAGTCGCCAAACTTTGTTTTAGTTCCATTTAAGGATCCGAACTCTTTAATTTTACGATTAAGGGTTGAAATTAGCACTGACAATTAATGTTACTCGACCTCGCAAAAAATAAAGTGGGAGCATAATATGAAAACATATGAAACGGGTCCATTTGATCGGGTTATACGGGTCATATCAAATATGAGTTGGCTTATACGGGTCAAGGGGTTTAGGGTCAGAAATAGTTTCGAACGCATGTATTTTTTACCAATTTTTTAAGTCCAGCAAAAATAATAATAATAATAATAATAATAATAATAATATAAGCTTCTCTCTCTTCGTTCTAGAGAAAGAATTTCTCTCTCGATGTGATTTCACCTTCTCCGGCAACAATGACGGGGACAGGGCGTGGGAGGGGGAGGCCACGAAAAATACAGCAAGATCGACATGAGGAACAGATGAAGGATTCTTCTAATGTGACTTTGGAGGTGCAGGATGAGGTTCTGAAGGAACCAATTGGGTAGCTTGACGCCTAAGCAAGGTGGGTCAGTTAATGAAATCATTCAGAAAGCCTTCCAATCGGCTTCTGTAAGGGTATCTGGTGGGCCAAGAGAGGATACTAGTAGGCGATTGAATGATAATGTTGAAAATCTGGAGATGGAGAGGACTCAAGAAAACAAAGGATCGGGGTCTGATCTCGGATCAGGCTCCAATTCAAGGAAGCTAGTGATACCTGCTGCGGTGGGAGAGAAGGCATGGGTAGCGAAAGCAACAGAGACAAAGATGGGTATGGAGTTGCATTACAATAAGGAATGTGCTGATTCTACTGAAACTGAAATTGTTTTGGAGGATTTTGAGGATGAGTTGGATATGTGGAAATTCGCGTTGATGGGGAACATAATCAGTGCTCGTCCTACTCTTAAACAGATGCAGGAGTTTGTGCAGAAGTATTGGAATCAGGTACGTTTGCCGGTTGTCCAATATTTCAAGAAGGAGTGGTTTTCGTTTCGATTCACTTGTCAGAAAGACATGGATGCTATTCTGCGTGGAGGGCCATGGCTTGTGGGTCAGAACACCATGATCTTAAAACAATGGAGTCCCGTTTTTTCTCAGGACATGGAGAGGGTCTCTCTGGTGCCTGTCTGGGTCTTATTCCCGGATTTGGATCCTTATCTTTGGACTGTCTCTGTGTTGAGTAAGATGGCTAGCAAAATAGGACGACCAATGTTTGCTGATTCAATGACTACTTACAAAGAGAAAATCTCTTTTGCAAGGGTATTGGTTGAGGTCGATGTCTCTAAGGAATTGTCAGAAAGTGTGTTAATCAATATTCCAATTCTGGGACAATCTGTGCAAAGGATTGACTATGAGTGGATCCCATATTACTGTCAAGGGTGTGGGAAGCTTGGTCATACAAAAGCTACTTGCAAATGGGTGAAGAAGATGGCTCGGGCTGCTTCAGTTAAAGTTTCTACACAGAGATACACCCCTAAGAAGGATGGCCCTCAGAGGGGAGGTGGTACCTCAGTAGAGAAGGATGTGGAGCCTCCTATCACTACTGTAATGCATCGTGGAACCTCTGAGGAAGTACCTGCTAGAGGCCTCTGTATCACCGGCTCAGGACCCCATGCACTTGGTGCCTCTGATTCAGGAGACCAAACCTTGATTCAGGGGGGATTCAGTGGAGACTGATCCTGGTTCAAGTGTTGGCTTCACTCCTGTTCACAGGCGCTCAGGATGTGTTGGGCGAGGCCCTTTGGTGACAGGCTTTAGTTCAGGTAATGGTGGATTGGAGACAATATTGGAGGTGGTTTCACCTAATAGGTATGAGGTCTTGCAGACTGATTCTGGTCAGGATATGGATGCTGATCCCCCTGATTTATCTTAATGATCATAGCTTCTTGGAATATCAGAGGTAGTAATGAGATTTTTTAAGCAGAATGGAGTAATAAAGCTTATTAGGGATAATGGTATTGATGTTTTAGGGTTGCTTGAGACTAGGGTTAAAGAGAATAAAGCTCAATCAATCATCAATTAAAAAATTTGGTAGTTATGGGGTTTTCTGCAATTATAATAGTCATTATAATGGTCGGATTTGGGTGATTTGGAATCCAATCACTGTTAGGGTCTCTATCCTTGATTCTTCTTCTCAATTAATACACTGTCTGGTTCATCATCTGAGTTCTGGTATTGATTCTTTGGTTACTATTGTTTATGGTTTGAATGATGCTGATAGAAGAATAGATTTGTGGGCACGTCTATCAGATCTGCAAATTAGCCAAAATTGGCTAGTCACTGGTGATTTTAACATTGTCAGATTTAGAGAGGAGAAGGTGGGAGGTTCTCCTCCTGTGGATAAGGATATGGATGATTTTAATACTTGTATTGTTGATGTTGGTCTTCAAGAAATTGTTGGACAAGGGTGTGAATTTACTTGGACTAACAAGCATGATCCTATTTCTAGAGACTGGAGTAGATTAGATAGGGCCTTAATTAATGCTCATTGGGCAGCTATTTTTCCTAACTCTTTTCCCCATTTTATGACTTCAGGAGTCTCTGATCATTCTCCTGTTGTGATTAGAGTTTTTAGGGAAAGGAAGGTTGGTAGGAGGTTTAGCTTCTTAAATTGCTGGGTGCAACGTCCTTCATACTCAGAGATTGTTGTTGCAGCTTGGGCTAAGAAAGTCTATGGAACTCATGGTTATAAGTTATTTAGCAAGCTTAAGAATGTTAAACTTGCTCTCATGGAGTTACATAAGCAAAGCTATTCTAGTATAAGTACTAGGATTGATGAGCTACATGAAGAATTGGAGGCTTGTCAATATCAGTTGCAAGCTGCCCCTTTCTCTGATAATTTGATGATTCAAGAGGAAAACCTTCTTGGGAGTATTAGAGATCTTCAAAAAGCTGAAATTAGTATTCTTGCACAAAGAGCAAAAATGGAAAATATATCTTTGGATGATTCTGGGACAAGATATTTTCATTCCAGAGTCAAGAAGAGAAGACTGCAGCAAGTTATACGTGTTCTCACTGATCATGTGGGTAATGAAAGGATTGGGCCTGGTGAGGTTGCTAAGGGCTTCATTGACTACTATACACATTTATTGGGTCAGGAAGTGGAGGCTATGGACTTGGCTCCCTCCTCTTTTAGGGCTGGAGGAGCAGTGGACCAATCAGATTGGGATGCAATGCTTCAGCTGCCTTCCGAAGCTGAGATTAAATCAGTCTTATTTTCCATGGGTTCATTGAAAAGTCCGGGACCTGATGGTTTTTCTGCAGGTTTCTTCAAGTCCTCTTGGAATTTGGTTAAGAGGGACTTCTGTGCTGCTGTCATGGAGTTCTTTGAGAAGTCTAAAATGATTAAGCAAGCTAATACAACTTTATTGGCCCTTATCCCTAAAAAGAAGGTATGTTCTTCAGTTCTTGATTATAGGCCTATCTCGTGTTGTTCTATAATGTATAAGGTGGTTAGTAAGCTGCTTACTAATAGAATTAAGTTGGTGATTGACAAGCTGATTGGATGGGAACAGGGTGCGTTTATCAAAGGGAGGAGTATTTAGGACAATATTCCACTTTCTCAATCTCTGATTAAGGGATATAATAGGAAGTATTTGACTCCCAGGTGTCTTATGAAAATTGATTTGAGGAAGGCATTTGACTCTGTACAGTGGAAATTCATTAGGGGTATGCTGGGGGGGCTTAACTTTCCTTCTAAGTTCATTGATTGGATCTTGGAGTGCATTCAGGGATCGTGGTTTTCTTTAAAAATTAATGGTGCTGTTCATGGGTTTTTTAAAGGCAAAGGGGGAGTTAGGCAAGGTGATCCGTTGTCTCCTTACCTTTTTGTCCTTAGCATGGAGATGTTGTCTAGAATTCTAAGGTGTATTGATCAGGGCAAACAAGTCTCTTTTCATCCTAAATGTAGACAACTAAGACTTAATCATTTGATTTTTGCTGATGATTTAATGATCTTCATGAGGGGGGATTTGCCTTTAGTTGAAGCTGCAACTAAGGCTTTGGACAGATTTGCAGGTGTGGCAGGCTTGCAGGCTAACAAGGACAAAACTGAAATCTATTTTGGAGGTATTGCAGCTGAAGTTAAGGACCTGATTTTGCTACAGACTGGATTCAAGCAAGGTTCATTTCCTTGTAGGTATTTAGGGCTTCCTTTGAATGATGTTGTTAATAGAATGGATCACTACGCTGGGTTGTTGAGTAAGATTCAGAAGACAGTGGGAAGGTGGTCCTCTTGCAGTCTTACTTTTGCTGGCAGGATTCAATTGCTCAACTCGGTCATTACTGGAATTATGAGTTTTTGGTCTTCTAATGCCATTATTCCAAGTAATGTTATGGAGAAAATTGTTAGAATGTGTCGTAATTTCTTTTGGACAGGATCCAATCAAAGGAAGGGGTTGGTATTAAAGAGTTGGGGCAGCATTTGTTTGCCTTGGGATGAAGGAGGGTTTGGTATCAAGGATTTGAAAGCATGGAATAATGCTTTAATAGCATTCCGGCTTTGGAAGTTTCAGCAGGATAAGGGGGATCTTTGGACTCTTTGGAACAAAGCTTATGTTCTAGGACCAAGACTCATATGGGAAATACACAAGCAAGAAAGATTTTTAGGTACTCTGAAGAGCATGATACAGATTAAGGATATGTTATTGCAGGCTGAAGGTTGTACAGAGCAGGCCATAAGGTTATTGAATGGCTGGGCAGATGGAACTCAGTTTCAGCTGGCAGCTGCTTACAATTGGTTTAGGAATCAGGGGAGAAGACAGCATTGGCTTAAAGCTCTCCATGGTCAGCATGTTCTTCCAAGGCATGGGATTATTGCATCTTTAGCATGTCAATGTCAGCTAGCAACAGTTGATGTTTTGCAGCGTAGAGGCATGATGTTGGTGAATAGATGTGCTCTTTGTCATCAGGCTAGTGAGACGCATTCTCACTTATTTTTTTATTGCAGCTACTCGGAGCAGGTCTGGTCACTGCTCAAAGATTGGATGAGAATCAGGAATTGAGGTAATGATTTACTTTCTGAAGTTAAATGGTGTATGGTAAGGGGCAACAGGAAACATTGGAAGCACAGGTGGTATCGAGCATGTATTGCTGCAGCTGTCTACTACATTTGGGCTGAAAGAAATGGTCGTATCTTTGAGGCCAACATTAAACCTGTAGAAGTTACTGTGAAGTTAATTAAATTTGATGTTTTTGTTAGATTAAGGAAAACTGGGGTGTTGTAAGGAGGGATTGATGCTTTGTTGCATTGTAGGGGTTTTCCTTTGTAAGTTAGGCTCTTTTATTCTCTAAATGGATGGATAAAATGAGTCATAATTCCTTGCAAAAAAAAAATAATAATAATATTATTATTATTATTATTATTATTATTTGCAAGAAAGTAGCTCTTTATTCATCCATAAAGGGGAGGAAATAAAATATAGAACTTACAAAAAAGGTCCAATGAAACCTACTAACAAAAAAGCCTATAGGCACTCGATCATATCCTCTACATCAATGTTAGAGTTATACAAAAGTCGAATACAAACAATGTATTTGATCTGGTAAACCACTTGAGTTACTGTTCTTTGCCCTGATTGGAAAATACGTCTGTTTCTTTCCTGCCATATCATATAAATACTAGTGATAAGACTGCAGACATGCCATTTTGCCTTCCAATGTCTAGTGTTCTTCTTGTGGACAATCCTCTTTAGTTCATATCGGAGAGATCTCGGTTTCTGCGTTATTCCTAGCCAGCTGAAGATATCCTTCATGACCTGTTGCGAGAAAGGGCATTGAAAGAAGAGGTGCGAGGAGTGTTCTTCATTTGAAAAGCACAACACACATCTATTAGCAAGAGAGAACCCTTTTTTTTGGATTCTGGGCAGCAAGAGTAGCGATAGAACTAGCACGAGGTGCACAGGCCGGGTGCCAGATAGATCCAAGATACTTCCTCCGAGTGAAGTGAGTGCGGAAGAAGTCATATGCAATGTGAGTGCTGAACTAGTCATCTCTGCTCCACAAAGGAATACTACCTTGGTTAGTGAAGATAATACAGTCTCTGGTACTCAGAATGCTATGCCAACACTGAGCATCGTGGACGGTGTGTTTTACGGTCCATATATCTTTCTTATCAAGCTGGTAAGCATGAAGCCAGTTGCATAGGATCGAATTGTGGTTATTCTGAATTCTCCAGATAAGCTTAGCAATAAGGCACTTATTCCAAGCAAGAATCTCTTTAATGTTAAACCCTCCTTCATTTTTTGGGGCACAATAGCTTTTCCAACTTTTTAAAGTAATTTTCCTATGACCCTCCTCAACATTCCATAGAAAGTCTTTGCAAATTTTGTTAATCATTTTTGTGACTCCTTTCGGGAGGAGAAAGACCGAACACCAGTAGTTGTCAATGCCAAAAATGATAGAGTTAATAAGCTGGGCTCGCCCCGCATAAGACAGGAACTTACTTGTCCAATGGTGGATACGGTGCTTTAGTTTGTCAAACAGGTCCTGGTACATGTCCGTTTTGAGTCGAGAAGGGTAGAGTGGAAGACCCAAGTACCGAATAGGGAACGTACCCTCCTTGAAGCCTGTAGAGTTAAGGATATCATCCTTAACATCATTATTGACACCTCCAAAAAAAATATTTGTCTTTCCTTGATTAGCATGGAGACCAGAGATTGAAGCAAACTGGCTGAGACATTGGACAGCAGCATTGACCGAAGGGGAGTCACCTCTCACAAAAATCATAAGGTCATCGGCAAAAATAAGGTGATTGAGTTTGAGTTTAACACATTTGGGGTGATAGGAAAATTGTGCCTTGAGATGCATAAGTCTGAGGGATCGTGAAAGACCTTCCATCGCAATTACAAAAATGTAGGGTGAGATGGGATCGCCTTGTCGTATCCCACGTTTCCCTTTGAAAAAACCGCAGCAATTTCCATTGATTTTTAGAGAGTACCACGGGGAGGTGATACAAGTCATAATCCACTCTATAAACACCGGAGGAAAGCGCATCGCTATGAGACTTTGCTCAATATAGGACCATTTAAGGGAGTCGAAGGCTTTACTGATGTCGACTTTAATGAGGCTTCTGGGGGTGAGATAGGCTCTGTTATAGCCTTTGATCAGCATTTGCGTTAACATGATATTATCAAAAATGTTACGGCCTTTAACAAAAGCTGATTGTTCAGGTCCTATGACTTTGGGGAGGATAAGCTTGAGGCGATTTGCAAGAATTTTGCTGATAATTTTGTAGATGGTGGTGCAACACGCAATTGGCCTATAGTCCGTAACAGAGGAAGGGGTCGTCTTCTTTGAAATGAGATTGAGGAGGATAGAGCTAACCTGTTTGAGCATCTTTTTCTTCTTGAAAAAATCATTGATGGCCTTGCTGACATCAGTACCCACTATGTGCCAGGCTTCTCTAAAAAACCCCGAGGAAAACCCATCTATGCCAGGGCTCTTATTCGGGTTAATGATAAACAATGCCTGTTTAATTTCCTCTTCAGTAACATGCTGGGCAAGTTGAATCTGGTCAGAGTTGTCAAGTTTTCCGCCTTGCTCAAAAAAATCGCATTGTTTATGCAAAATCGTAGTATCAGTACCAATGAGGGAGGTGAAGTGTTGGATAAAAGCATGTTCAATATCTTCAGAATTCTTGTGAACCGTCCCTTCTTGATCCACAATTTGGCTGATGGCATTGTGGTGTTTTCTGATTGCTATTTTGTTATAGAAATATCTAGTGGAGTTGTCAGATAGCTGGACATCAGTAACCTTAGCTTTTTGAGCAAGCACACTCATCTCAACCTTCTTGATAAGATTGTACTTTTCCATGGCGATCTTCTCCTTCTGTTGGAGCAAGCTATCAGTAGGATTTAGGCAAGCTTCAGTCTGGCAATTCAGAAGGTTATCTCGGCAAGAATTCACTCGCTGTTCCAGCTGACTAAAATGGTTTCTGTGGAGATCTCTTAATTTAGCCTTGACTTTCTTTAATTTCTCGAAAACGCAGAACATAGGGGACCCAACAGGTTGAAAGTCGTCCCAAGCTTTAGAAACAATGTTCTCGAAATCAGGGTGCTTGGTCCAGCAATTAAGGAACTAGAAGGGGGGCGTCTTACGATGAGGTTGATGCAGATTAATAATAATGGGAGAATGATCTGAGGTACAGGGGGGAAGGAACTCCGCGAAGGAAGAAGGGTGGGCAAGAAGCCACTCCTTATTGATGAGAGCTCTATCAAGTCTCGACCAAGTTCTAGTCTCGTCCCCCTGCTTGTTAGTCCAGCTAAAAGGGCAACCCGTGCTACGGATCTCATCAAGCTCGCAATTACTGATACAAAGATTAAACTCATCCATTTCATGTTGGTCAGGGGGGTTTGGCCCGATCCTCTCCGTGGCATCTCTAATGATGTTGAAGTCTCCGAGAGCAATCCAAGGCAATGCTGCATCAGAAGCAACAGAATGGAGGTGCCTCCACAGATCAATTCTATCAGCAGCCCTATTATATCCATAGATGATAGAGCAAAGAACAGTCATACCGGACAGGAAGCGAAGTTTACAGTGGATGAATTGGGCATGTGATTCAAGAACAGTAACATCAAGGGTGTGGGGATTCCATAAAATCCAAATACGCCCATTATAATGGGATTGGTAATTACATCTAACTTCCCATCTAGAAAAATGACGGGAAATAATGGAAGGAGCCTTAGCCTCCTTAATTTGGGTTTCAATTAGTCCTATAAACTGAATATTTTTAGATGATATCGGTTTTTTTATTTCCTCCAATTTATGGGGCTCATTTGAGCCTCTAACATTCCATGATGCTATCATTTGGGGTTGGATCAGGAGGCTTTTTTGCCTCTAAAATAACAGTTAAAGCAGAATTCTGTTCCTTATGCCCATCATGTTCAGCAAAATTCTTCCGAATTGCAGTGCCTTTTACTAATAGAGCAGGTTCACCAGTTTCATCCTGTTCCAAGTCCTCAAATCTATTCGAAGTGGGGAGGTCAAGAGCTGCTTCAGTTTTTGTTTGTTGAACATCCTCCAGCAAAGCAACTTCCGAGTCAGCTTCAGTGTCAGATAAGACTTCAGGGACTGTAATTGCAGACCGAGGAGGGACCTTTTTCTTGAATACCAGGTTTGGTTTCTGATTCTTTCTGCATTTTTCCAAAGTATGCCCAATTTTCTTACATTCCGAACAATAATGGGGAAGCCATTCATAGGTAACGTATTGGGTGTGTTGCTTTCCATAAGGGGTGTTAACGATCACGTGTTCAGGCAAGTCTTTTGCAAGATCAACCTCAACCATAATCCTGGCAAAACTTAATCTATCTTTGGAGGTGGTGACAGTGTCAGCGAAGAGGAGTTTACCGATTTTGCTGGCTATCTTACTTAGTGCTGAAGAGGACCATAAGTAAGGCTCCAAATCAGGGAGAAGGATCCAAGTGGGAATAGTGGAGATTTGCTCTAATTCATGCCCTATCCCTGGGGACCATTTTTGTAAAATAAGGGCATATCCCCCCAGCATCCAAGGGCCTTTTTGAAGAACTGATTGGACATCTTCATGTCAGCTAAAACGAAATGTATACCAGCCTCTTCTGTAGTATTGCACTATAGGCTTAGCAACGTGACTCCAATTTTTATCCACAAAATCGTTAACTTGCTTTAAATGAATTGACCGCTACTTTCTGGATGCTTGCTTGGCTTATTGGGATGACATATATCATGTCTTTGCTTTCCCTCGGGGCGAAGTCTGCCCTTTACCTGAGGAGATTGCAGCTATAGGAGGATGGAATCCGATACTCCGTCCCGCTGTCCCATATTCGATCTATGACCCGAGGAGGAAGTTGAGAGAATTTCTAGGGCTCTCTCACAACGAGGTGTCCCGCATGATGGATGGTGATAAAATTTCTCTGATCGACTTGGCTAAGAAATTTATGAACTCTCTTGATGTTCGGGTTAGGCCGGCTTACAGCCGTAGGGCTTTCTCTTTTTGCATGCTCCATGTATATGCTTTCGAGGGTCATATGGACTTGTTATCCTGTATGGGAAGTACCCGTCTTCTGACCGTAGTGGATCTGATGGAGACTGAGCACAACCCGGCTTGGTTGATCACGGGCGAGATTATCCAGGGATTGGATGATCGCAAAAGGGACTCATCCATTCGTCTTACCGGGAGCACCCGTTTGTTGCAAGTATGTCACTTGACTTCTTAATTCAATTTCTTGGATTTTTTTTTGGCGAAATTTTTTTTTTACTGCAGGGGGTACTCGATCGAGTCACCCAGGCACTCGGTCGAGTACCCTCGATGGAACTCTCCTGATCTGTCTTCGGAGGTGCCACTCGATCGAGTCACTCTGGCACTCGATCGAGTGCCCTCGTAAAGAGTCTCCTGTTTGCGTTCAGGGGTACCACTCGATCGAGTGTCCCAAGCATTCGACCGAGTGGCCTTTGGGCGAACGCCTATTTTGCCTTGAAATCTCATGCTTTTGTTTCCTTTTGCAGATTTGGCTGTATGAGAGGCTATCAGTGATAGATCCTCCACTTGATGCGGGCAACTATCGTCATAATCAGGTGATGACGAGGAGGCGGGCCATTGACTTTTCTCGTCAGATTACGCAGAAGTACTGGGACGAGGTTTTGTCTTTTCATGGCGGCCCGTTAATTCGATGGGTAGTTCCATGGTGGCCCATCTACCTTTGGAGTGGCTTGGACCCAAGGGACAGAGCCCGCTATCAGGTGATCCTTTCTTTCAGGCAGACGGTTCATCTCTATCCAGATCGCATACTAAGGCAGTATGGATGGACCCAGCGAATTCCTGAAGTTGAAGCAGTTGTGAGTGACCCTACCCAACTGACTGACGTAATGTGTGATACCTGGATGCAAAGGTGGTACACACGGCATACTTGGCCCGTTGTCAAATCTCGCCATTCAATCTGGGTTTCAGATTCTTATACGAAGTGGACCAAAGCAGGAGACGCTAAAGCCCGAGCTGCTTTGAAAGTCGATGAAGCCTTCGACCTGCTGAGAAGGGAGCAAGCCAAAGACAACAGGGGGTTCTTTGATGAAGGAGACACTCCAGCTACCCTAGTCCGTCTAATGTCTGGTCACAAGAAGAAGACTAAGACTCAAGCTGAAGGGTCTAGTGCTAAAGGTGCTTGGGGGAAGGTGAGCCCCCAGATGGACTTGGAAAGGAGACTGGGCCCAAGACTACCCGTGCAGGACCGACTTGGCCCACGGGATAGACTGCCTGAGCACGTGCGGGCCCGACTTGGGCCGAAGACCGTGATTGAAGACCCGTCGTCAAAGAAACGGGCCCGGGCTAAGGAGGTTCCACTCGTGATTCGGGAACGCTCACCACCACCCCGAAGACCTCAGGCTCCACGCGACCCGAAGGACAAGGGGAAGGGGAAGATGCCCGGATACTAGTCTCCTTATTTTATTATTTGAATATTATTATTATTTTTGTGGTGTGATTTTTTTTTTGTGTGAATGCCGTTTTGGCGTTTTTTTTTTTTTTTTGGTAATCACGAGTTTATCAAGATATTAATAAAGGACATATTATTGAACACCGATCCCGTCTTTTCGTCTATTGCAGTGGTTGTACCCTTCTGAGGGGTTGCCTACGTATCCACAAATAGCGGAATCAAACCAAACGTAGTTCAAAATTGATTTGATTGATTTTTTTTTCTGCAATTTTCGGAATACATCGGGATTATTAATTCAAGATGTGCGACAGTAGAATAATTAATTCTAGCTTATTGACTTGTCTAAAATTTTGAAAATTTATAAAAAGACAAATTTTTATAAATTTTTGCAAATGACATTGAGATGGGGTTTATGGGTAATAGCGCTTCAGCTGGTCCAAGTTGGTTGGGTTGACGAATTCGTTCCCGTCCAGGTCTGTCAGCATCACCGCTCCTCCTGATAGGACCTTCTTGACTAAGTATGGCCCAGTCCAGTTGGGTTTGAATTTACCCCTTGGGTCAACCGGCAGTAAGGCACGAACCGATTTTAGGACCAGATCCCCTTCCTTGATGTTCCTGGGCCTAACCCGTTTGTTGAAAGCCCGTTGGATCCTTTTTTGATATATTTGAATGTTGTTGAGAGCCCGGGATCGCCGCTCGTCTAAAAGGACTAGCGAATCGTATCGGGCTTGGACCCAATCTGCTTCAGGTACTTGGCTTTCAAGTAAAATCCTGAGGGATGGCACTTCTAGCTCGACTGGTTGGACCGCTTCCATTCCGTATGTCAAGTAATACGGGGTTGCCCCGGTCGCGGTGCGGATTTAGGTTCGATATCCCCATAGGGCAAAAGGTATTTTGTCGGGCCAGTCCCGGTAATTTTCAGCCATCTTTTTAAGTATGGTGACAATTGTTTTATTGGCCGCTTCTACCGCTCCATTTGTTTGAGGTCGGTAAGGCGAAGATGTATGCCTTTGAATTTTATATTTTGCCAGCAATCTGGCAGTTTCGGCTTGAAAGTGGGTCCCGTGATCGCTGATGAACTCGTGAGGGATCCCATACCGGCATATTATTTTATTTTGGATAAATTTGGCCACGTGCTTGGCATTCAAGACACGGTATGACTCGGCTTCGACCCATTTGGTGAAGTAGTCGATGGCCACTAGAATGAAGCAATGACCTCCCGTCCCGGAAGGATGCACCTTTCCAATTATGTCTATACCCCATGTCGAAAATGGTCATGGTGATGTCATGGTATATAAGAGGGAAGATGGCATATGTTGTACATTGGCAAAGATCTGACAGTTATGGCAGTGTTTGACATACACCTGACAGTCTGTTTCCATGGTGTTCCAATAGTACCCGAGCCTCATAATTTTGCGGGCTAGCATATGGGCGTTCATATGCGGGCCATTTTCACCATCATGGACCTCGGCCATGACCTTTTCGGCCTGTATTTTGTCGATGCATAGGAGTAGAGCCCCCTGTGCCGTCTTTTTGTACAATTGCCCGTCATCAGTTCGAACAAATTGGGTTGCTAATCTTCGTAGGGCCTTTTTGGCCCGATTTTCAGCTTCCGGGGGGTACTCTCCCGTTGTCAGGTAGGTTAGGACAGCTTGATACCAAGGCTCCGGGTCAGTTATCTCGATATCCTGAATGGCGTGGATGTAGGCTGGCTCGGACCGTCTTTCGACACAGATTGGCATGCTGGTCAGGTGATCCGGGATGTTCATTAAAGATGCTAATTTGGAAAGTGCATCTGCGAACTGATTCTCTTCCCGGGGCAGATAAATGTATTCTACCTTTTGAAATTGTTTCTCCAGAACCCTTACCCGTGCTTGGTAAGCCACGAGATTGGCGTTCCGAGTTTTCCATTTTTGGAGTGCTTGATTGATGACTAATGATGAATCACCGTGGACCCGGAGGTTTGTTACCCCTAAATCAGCGGCGGCTTGCAACCCGTGAATGCATGCTTCGTATTCGGCTGCGTTGTTGGTCACGTCGAAGTCCAACTTGATGGATAAAGGAGTGTGTTCCCCTCGAGGTGAAATTAACAGGATTCCGACCCCAAATCCTTGGAAGTTGGATGCCCCGTCGAAATATAGATCCCATACTTCCGTATCGGTATGGAATATGTCTTCATCAGGAAAGGCCCATGTATCGGTGTGGCCTTCTTCGGATATTGGGCCGTCAGCGAGGAACTCGGCAACTACCCGGCCTTTGATGGCTTTTAATGGTACAAATATGAGGTCGAACTCGGATAACATTAAAGTCCATCTTGACATCCTGCCGTTAAGGATGGGCTTCTCAAATAAGTACTTGATAGGATCCATTTTGGATAGTACATGTACCTCGTGACTGAGCATGTAATGTCGGAGCTTTTTAGTGGCCCAAACCAATGCTAGGCACGTCTTTTCGAGCATTGTATATTTGCACTCATATTCGAGGAACTTTTTACTGATGTAGTAAATAGCCCGTTCTTCTGAATCGACTGTCTGGGCCAGCATAGCCCCCATGGCCGTCTCCGTCGTCGTCAGGTATAACGACAAAGGTAGACCGTGTTGAGGTGGCATTAGTACCGGCGGAGCAGACAGCATCTCCTTGATTTTGTCGAAAGCCGCTTGACATTTGCCGTCCCATAGCACCCGTTCTCCGATTTTTAGCTTTTTGAAGATGGGTTCGCATACCATGGTTAGTTTCGAAATGAACCGGCTGATGTATTGGACTTTTCCGAGAAACCCCCTTATTTCCTTTTCGGTCTTGGGTGGTTGCATCTCGGTGATGGCTTTGATTTTAGCTGGGTCGACCTCGATGCCGCGTTGGCTAACGATATGGCCCAGTAATTTACCCGACGTTACCCCAAAACTGCATTTTTGTGGGTTCAGTCTCATGTTGTATTTACGTAGCCGGGTGAAGAACTTTCTTTGGGCTGAAATGTGCCCGCTTCGGTCCTTAGATTTGACGATCATGTCGTCTACATAGACCTCCACTTCCTTATGCATCATGTCGTGGAGCAAAGTAGTGGCAGTCCGTTGATAAGTGGCCCCGGCGTTGATAAGCCCAAATGGCATGACGGTGTAACAGTAAGTACCCCAAGGTGTAATGAAGGTGGTCTTACCCATGTCCTCTTCTGCCATTTTAATTTGATTGTACCCGGCATACCCGTCCATGAACGATAGAAGGGCATGATCGGCCGTGTTATCCACCAGTATGTCGATGTGTGGTAACGGAAAATCGTCTTTTGGGCTTGCCTTGTTAAGATCCCGGAAGTCCACGCAAACCCGCACCTTGCCGTCCTTCTTGGGTACCGACACGATGTTTGCAACCCAGTCTGGATATTCAGACACTTGTATAAAGCCTGCTTTAAATTGTTTATCAACCTCTTCCTTGACTTTAAGAGACCACTCGGGCTTCATTCTTCTGAGCTTTTGCTTTACCGGCTTGCACCCATCTTTGATGGGTATTCGGTGTTCGGCTATTTCCCGGTCTATACCCGGCATGTCCTTGTAGGACCATGCAAAGACATCTTTGAATTCATGGAGGAGGTCTGTGAATTGTTTTCTCTCCTCTGGATCTAAAGATAGGCCCAACCTAAGCATTTGGGGCTCTAAAGTGGTTCCCACATTGATGGACTCGGTTTCTTCGATTACCGGATCTCGGGATTCCCTTTGCTCGAGCTGCTCGACCAGATGTTGGGGTAGGGGTACCTGTTCATCGGGTTTCTCAATGTCATTGCATATAAAATTTTTGAAATTGAGAAAATTTTGGAAATAAGACAAGTCGTAAGCAGAACGGTGTTCGTTATTATTATTGATGGTAAATTTTGAAAATAGCTCGAATAGAGCTGCCATCCGATCATTGGTCAGTGGCGGTATAGGGAGAGGTCTTGGGACAGGCCCCGAGACCTCAGTGGATAAGGGAAGAGGGGTTACAGACTCGACTTTAGCACCAGACCCTCTAGACTCGGACTCAGACTCCGACTCTGACTCTGACTCTGACTCGGTATCCGGCATGTCTCCCTCGCCAGTGGTCAGCTTGTAGACCCGTCCTTGACCGTCGGTCCACTTTATGGTCTTCCTCCAAGCCCTCGTTTCGGTGTTGGCGCCGACCTCGGTGATTAGCTTGGTTGGGTCGAACCGATCGCTGCGAAGGATCAGGTTGACCAAGTCGTTCTTTGGAGCGGGGACGGCTTTGTCTTCTCCGAATAAGAGCCCCAGCACGGGCTCGGAGTTGTTTTCGCCCTCCTTTGATTCGGCCTGGACGATGGTGAATATATCATCAGGGATGAAATTGCATTCCCGAGCCTTTTTGGTCTCGGGATATGTGATGGTGGGTTGGTAGAGGCCCACTTGGACGGCTCCGAAGACTGGAGTGACGAAGTAATCCGTTAGCTTCAGGTTATAAGGGCTTATGTAAGTACCCTTGATAATGTCGATGGCCTTGTGAATACCGGCCCGAACCACATTTTCCGGAGTTATAGCATACCCCAATCCGAAATGTGACTCGCCATCATTTAGGACCTCGATGATCTTCCCAGCTGGAAGATATGGCCTTGAGGTTATTCCGGGTAGGTAACCCAGATTTTGTAGCATCGTGTCGATGCTAGTTGTGAAGTAGGGCCTAAAGAGATATTCTTCTTCGATCATGCCCACGAAGTCAAATCCTCGCGGGTCGGCCCGGCCCGTAGCGTTGCAGCTTGCTACGGTAATTGGGGTCGCCTCCAGCGTGATGATACCGTCTTTGAGGGGCATCTTGACTTTTCGATGGAGGGTAGATGACACGGCCTTGACTGCGTGGATCCAAGGCCTTCCCAGCAAGAGATTGAATGATGAGGTGACATCTATCACCTGAAATTCCAATTCCTTTTCGATTGGGCCCGCTATGATCTTCAATTTCACGGCCCCGGCGACAGGTTTTGGGCTTTCGTCGAAGGCCTGGATAGTCTGCGCCGTTGGAAGGTAATCGGCATCGGTGATGCCGAGTGCTTTTGCGGTCCTTAGGGGAAGGACATTTACGGCTGATCCATCGTCGATAAGGGTCATCGGGAGATATTTACCTTTGCAGATGACCGTGATGTATAGGGCCAGATTGTGATTGGGCCCAAATGGTGGCAGATCAGCTTCAGAGAAGGTTATGAGTGGGCCTTCTTCTTTGGATTTGCCCTTAAGGTAGGGCATGATGGTGGCTACCATTTCAGCGGGGGTAGCCTCTGAATCAACCTTGATTTCATCGAGAGCCTTAGTCAGTGCTTCCCGATGAGCTTGTGAGCTAACCAATAGTTGCCATATGGTTAGATCGGCTCGGACCCTCTTCATTTGTTGGACCAGAGCCGTATCTGGGCTTGGTTCTTCAAGGGTAGGCTCCGTCCTAGCGGGTTCAGTGACGGATATAGGAATGGAACGCCCAGCTGCGGCGAGATGATTGGTGGCTAAGGCCTTGGACTTAGCCTGTCGGACCTCTTCGAGGGTGATGGGGACAGCTTCCCCTTTGGTTAAGTATACATCATCCTCGTCGTCGAACCATATCCCGTTGACTTGTGGGATATAGGGAGAGATGAGGTGAGGACAGTCAATTACCTCACCGGTGAAGATAGCATGAGCGCTGAATGGGTTTTCTTTGTTGCTCGGCTTGTCTCCGGGCAACGCGATTTTCCCGCTCTCGATAAGGTCCTGGATCAGGTGTTTTAACCTCCAACATTTTTCAGTATCATGCCCGTTACCCCGGTGATACTGACAATAGGCCTGGGCATTGTAAGTTTTGGGCCTCTTTTCCACTGGAGGTTCTGGAGTTGGGCCTATCGGTTGGATTAGGCCCTTTGAGGATAGCCTCTGTAAGGCATAAGTATAGGTAGTCCCTATATCTGTGAATACCCGATTTGGTGTATTCTTTTTAGATGAGGTGTCGAGCAGGTTTACCTCGTCGAAGATGCTGCGAGTTGCAGCTGCAGGTGTGGGCTTGATTGTAGATGAACTCGCCCCTTGATAGCCTTTGGTAGAGGCCTTAGTCAGGCTCTCTAGTCTCAGGTCATCCTCGATTCTCGTGCCCATTTCAGTAAGGACAGCAAAGTTTGGGATGATAGCATACCGGAGATGGACCCGGTAGGATGGGAGTAGATTTTTGACGAAGGCTTCCACTAGGGCCTTCTCGCCGGGCTTGTCGACCAGCTTCACACTTTCAGCCCTCCACCTTTGCAGATATTTTGTGAACCCTTCTTTGGGCTCTTGGGCCATTACTTCCAGAGTACGCATTGTAGTCTGGATTTCAGTGTTATCGGCGTAGTTCCGAGCGAATTCGGTCGCCACATCATCCTAAGTCTTGTATTTCTTGGGGTCGAGCCTGTAGAACCAGGCCCTAGGATGCTTTTCCAAAGAGGAAGGGAATAGGTGCTTGAACATGGTGGACTTTACTCCTTTGACTGCCATGAAGTCCTTGAAAGCCCGGATATGATGGACCGGATCTTCGGTACCCTCAAACATAGGAATTCCCGTTAAGTTGAGGTTGGCCGGTAGCTCGTCATTCAAAGGTGAATAAATGCGAGCATTTTCAGAGTGGATTGAGTTGCTTGTTGATAAGTGAACTTGTTCCTCGAGCCTGCGAACAACACTGACCAATTCGGCTATGGGCCCAGTGGAATCGGCTCCTTCAATTGGGACCGTCTTCTCTACAGTGCTCAGGCGGGTGTCCAAAGTTGCTTGGTTAGCGAGGATGGAGGTCAGTTGAGTCTCGATCTTGGTTAGGGCATTTTTCAAATCGTCCATCTTGCGTTGATGTCGGGTTGTGGCTGGCCTGTCTGTAAGAACACCGCGTAATCAGAAACTAGCCCAGAAATCCCGGAATAGAAAGTACATCCCAAACGAGACTAAAAAGGGAAATGACTCGAGAAAGACACCTAGACGGGTGACTTGTGAAGTGTGGGCCTTCCTTAGGATTCGGCAAGTGGGCCTAGTCCTGTTCGAAGGAAGGTTCACGCGAGACATCCCCAGACTTTTGACTCGATTGTGTTGACGGGCCCTCCTTCGTAAGAGTATGTCCTACTTAGGTGGGCCCTGCCTTAGTCTAATAAGGCGGACTGGGATAGGGAAGAAACTCGTGATGTAAGATCGACGGAGTTTCGACGCTAGAAGATCTTGACAACTTAAGACTCGACCCGACACTGCTAAATATGGGAAGTCCTAAGAGGAGGGAAGTTTTGAAAATTGATTGATTTTTGAAAAAGGACCGAGTGGACTCGGTGAATGGCCCAAATTTCCGAAAAAGAGGACGAAAAGTCATTGGGCCATGAGTTTTGAAAGTTCGAGTTTTGATTCGGGCGGCATACCGGCTAGAAAATAGGCTATTTTGAGTAAAATCATAAGTCCTAAATTCGGTATGTCCCGGGTTTTGAAAATTGAATATCTTGAAAAAGATGCAATTTTTGAAAAGTTGACATTTTTGAAAACGACTCGGAAACCAAGTAGCACATAGTCACACAAGCATTATAACGACGCCATGTATGCTCTACACTAAGTCTCGGTCGGTCTGAAAGGGTCTATACCAGTGTACATAGTCTAGACGTTGATCGGGACGGACTCTCTAAGTCGAATTGAGCTTAGAACATGCCGCGAAACCCACTCGAATCGACTATGGACACCTTTTGACATATCCATGTTGGAGTACATCAATGGTATAGTGGGACGTCGGTCACCAGTACCGGCCCGGGAAAATATGGGTTATGCATGAACCGTAGAACTAACACGCGTATAGTATTTGTCAAACGATTTCTATTCGAGTCTCACCCTGAGGATGCCGATGGTAAGTCACGCATCAGTCCAATCCCCAGCGGAGTCGCCAAATTGTGGACATGACATAGGTCCACCCCGACGCGGCCACGCGCGGGTTTGGGTAGGCGAATGAATCTCCATATGAGAATGGATCGAATTGAAATTTAGGTCTATGTGGAGTCGCCACCGAATTTTGTGGTTATTCGGAACCATTCGAGCCCACTCTATGTCGTAGTGGTCCGTATACAAAATACGGCCCATTTCCGATGTCAGAGTTTATTGGGCTCGTCCCTTTGCATTTGATACCAATACCGACATTATCGGATATTGTGTATTGAATGACTCTCGTGCGCCAACGGTTTTGGGCATCCGGAAACCGAGGTTCTGAGTAAGGGGTGAGGGTACGTGTTGGGAAGCCCACAAAGGACACCCAACCCCGCCCGCACATTAGCGGCCTCTACTAAGAATTCGAATGACTTACAATACGCGCGCTAGTTAAACGGGAAAATGATATGCAAAAAGTATTTTCCCTAAACATGTGAATTGAATTTGAAAAGGGTTTCTAAGTCAATTTAATGCAATTAATTCTACGTCAAAGTGAAATTTAGCATGCGGGTTCATTTAGTGCAATAAACGAACAAGAATTAAATTGACAAAAGAAACAAGCAAACGGTTAGTAACGGTAAATCGATATTAACAGTTTGTGCAAATAATGAATTGAATTGAATTGAATGATGTACAAGATGATGCATGGTTTGAAAAGATAGTATACACGTGATTAATTATGCACGCGTTGACCTAAGTCGTAAAATACTATCGGGTTTTGAGGAAAGAAGATGTGCGACCTATGTTTTGGTCGTTACGAGGTCACTCGATCGAGTAGTCGATAGACTCGATCGAGTAAACCCTGAAAATAGGTTTCTGTTTCGCGTTATGGACCATACTCGGCCGAGTTATTGGCTAACTCGGTCGAGTACATGGCCACTCGACCGAGTCACTGTGAGACTCGACCGAGTGGGTGTCGTAACAGACATTCTGATCCGACTTTTGGGGTACCACTCGACCGAGTGGGTTAAGCACTCGGTCAAGTGCCCCCTGTACGAATTGTAATTCGTTTGCAATTTTGATGTTGATCTTGAAATTGCTTTTGATTTTTGAGAGTTTGACGATTTTACCGAATCGGACATAAATATTGCACAATTTACGCTCGACTTGGACTTTTATAAATCGCAAATTTTGTCGGACCGAATATAAATATTGTTGAATTTATACTCGATTCTAAATTTGAATACTCGTTGTATCCCATATTCGATTATTTGAATCTATATGGAATATTAGAGTGAAATAAAAAAAAAAATAAACAAATTGATTTTAGTCGTTGTAAATTAATTATCGTGATATGAACAAATCACGTTAATTAATTCATATGACTTGATTGTTAAATTCGATACCCAATTATGGAATTGGTATCGAGTCTAAAATCTACGCTTTACTTGAATAAATAAAAAAACTTGATTCCCTCGACTTTTCCGACATCGAAATAAATCCCTAGGGATTGTGATGTCGGATCCGTGTCAACGGGTTTCGACCCTTATTAAAGTACGATGTTTGTTTTTTGAGAAATCGATGTGATATGCGAATGACAATAATGATGCAAACGATATGAGAATTATTGTTGAAGTTAACCTATCTCAATAATCGAGTAATCGGGATATCAGAACGAGCGACCGTCAACGCTGTGTGCAGTACACTTGTATGTTCGTGTTTCCTCATTCCGATATCACTCATACTCGACACAAATTGATAGGTATTTTAATGTTTTGATATTAGTATTATCCTATCGATATTAATGACACGATAATAACGATAAAAATAAAATAAAGCAAACGCGACCCGTAAGAAAACGACATGACGCGAGAAGGAGGAAGAAAAGGAAAAGAAGCGGGGTTTTGACACCCTCAACCTACATGTTCTTGTCTCGGCGCGGACTCGTAACCGTGGCTATAACACAAGAGTCTTCGAGGTTTATGGAGGTTAAGTTATGGTGGCTTGGGGTGTGATGAATCCTAAAGCTAGTTTAGGGTTTGCTTAGGGTGTGCTAGGGTTTGCAAAGGATGTGGTATGTGTGTATGGTTGCTCTAGGGTTTTTGAAAGTTGTAAAAAAGGTGTTGAAGAGGGGTGCATGAGGGTTGCTTATATAGGAAAAGCTAGGGCTTCGGTTTAGGGTTACTCGACCGAGTAAGTGGCTAACTCGGTCGAGTGGCCCGTTACGCCAGCCGTCGGGCTTGAATAAGGGCCCACTCGATCGAGTGGGTGAGGCACTCGATCGAGTGGCCCAGCTGGGTCGCGCGGGTCACTCGCTTTGGACCGTGACCATGGATACTTGATGAGTTTGAGTTTGAATTGGGCTTTTGATGTTTGAGGGGTTGTTTGGTATGTCTCGGAAACGACTTTGACCGGGATTGACCCAATCGTGACGAGTCGGTTTTAATTCCGATGTCGGTTTCGGCCCAAATTAGCCTTGTTTGATTGGAAACGGCCCGCTGGGCCTGGATTTGAGGTTGATTTTGTGAGATTTGTACTCTGTAAGTGTGTTAGCCAGCAATTAATGGATTGAGCCCGTATCCGAGCGCATAGAAGCATGTTAGCGTCCGATCATCATCGGGTGTTTTTTAGAAACTACCATAGACACCTGGTAGTCAAAATGCGGGTGTCTACAATCATGATCGGGTTAGCCTAAATTTTAGTTTCAATTCGATTTCGATCGGGTTCATTTCGGTTAGCCACTTTTATCTGTTTATGTTATTTTTGAGTTGGGTCGGGTCAATAGCAGGTCAGATGAGTCTCGGGTCATAAATTTCCGTGAGACAAAAAATAAATAATTTGTGTTAGAGTTTGTTATACCTTTTAAAATTTTAGATAAAACCATTAATAAATAAAGAATCAATGAAGAAATTCCAAATTTTGGGGTTTTTCTTAAAAAAAATAAGTATTTATTAATCAGGTCAATCGGTTCGGTTATTATTGGTTCAGTTATATTCGGGATCGGGTATCATTCGGTTATATTAAGTTCAGTACAATTTCGATTCGATTCGGGTTGAATTGGGTTTCGGGTATTATTCGATGTTAATCCTATCGGGTGTTCGATCAGTTATAGATACAAGTATTTTCGATCGGTTTTTCAGGTTTATTTTGCCAGGTCTAGTCTAGTAAAAACGAAGAGATTAAAGACAAAAGAAAAAGGTTGGGTAAGTCCTTAAATAGAAACTTTAAAAGTACAGGTCCTTAAGACCTTAATTATAAAAAGAACCAAAGTTTAGTCCCTTGTCTTCTTTTATACCATGATATGATAAAGCCATAAATTGAATCGAAACCCACAAAGAATATATAGCGGAGAGCATGATATAAGTAAAATCAATGTTCCTGGTTGCAATCCTTAGTTACAAAAGACATAGAGGAATCAGTAATATCATATAAAAACTTGAAATTAACTTGTTGAAATGCACCCAGAACACAAGGACCAGGGTCTTTAACTTTTAAGACCATGTAGCAGAATAGTCCTTCAAGGTCTTTAAACCCACTATACTCTTCACTCATATCTTGAAACAAATGATCTTTATCCAATTCCATATCGACCTCCTCACTGTAATCAATGCTCCAGAAATGCAGGGTTACCGTGGGAGCTTCCCATTCATGAAAATACGATATGGGATAACATAGATCCCATAATCGTCTTGGACTCGTGGGTACCCATTTGTATTTATCACTGAAGTACTTCTCTATCTCATATCGTACTGGATCGTAGATGCTTTCTGCTAGACGTGTAAACGGACTTCCACTGTCGATGAAGAGCCCTCTGTCGAAATTCTCACCCGGTCCAAAATAGGATGCATCGATCGCTAGTCGTTTCCCGTTAACACTCACCCCGGTCAAGTATAAAAAGTACAGCCCTCCAACTTCAAGCCGTGTCATTGCTATTGTTTTTACTTCGTGCTCAGCTTCCCCTTTTATTATGGCATCGTACCCAAAACTAAGTGTCGATTGGGTCGGGCTATAGGGGTTCACTGGGGTTATACAGTAAGCAAATCGGCCTTGGATTTGATCGCTTAGTTGGTTTACTAGCGATAATGGTGAATAGGCCGCTAGCCCAAGTAGGCCGGCTATTTTGTTTTCGGGTCCTTCGTTGACCCCAAAGTAAATTCCAACGTTCTTGGTCCCACACCCGAATACTATTCCAGGGTATGAGTCTTGAGTCCCAGTTTTAGAGTTTAGGAATCGAAAGGTTTCTTTTCCGAAGAGGCCACTCACGCTGCTCGAGCCAGCGTCGATTAAAAGGCCACAAGCGTTTTGATAAGGATTAGGATTGTCGCGGGAGGGGCACATTTTATCGTCCAGTCCCAACGGAGCGAAAGAAGTGGATTCTTTGTAGGGGAAGCTCGGGCCTTTCAATTCAAAGCAAGGATCGCAATCTTGACACTGAACCCACGTCAGGTGAGTAGCCGTGTCCACTACCAAGTAAGGGGAGTAGGACCCCGGGCCTTCGCCAAAAGAGACTTGAGTCACCAAATAACTGCCTCTGAATCTGTACATTGTTTGCTTTATTGAATCGGGTGACTCATTTTGATGATCGAGTGTCCGTGATAGGGATATGTTGGCCAGAAACTGGTATCGCTCGTGGCGGGTGGACTTATTAGGGAGGATTCCCAAATGGGGCGAGTCTATTGGGATCATTTTCAGGACAAATCCATCGGTGATGGAGACGAAGGCTATGATTGTGAGGAGGAGGAAGATTAGAGGGAATGTAGAGACATGAGGCATTATTGTCTTCCTGTGCTGAAGAGAGGAAATGTGGTTTGGGATTCTACGGATATTGCACAAATTATATAGAGGCTTGGTTAGTCTATTCTTGTACGGAGTAACTTCCAAGTTTGAGAGCACCAAAATAATACTGTACTGTACTAAGTAGAAAAGAATCCTACCAAATCAAAAGGAAATGAATTAAAAAATTCGTGGGTGGAAGATTTGTAAACTATGTTACCTTATGTGATGATTATTGATTAGAATCGAGCAACCCAAATCATAAAGACGATCTTACGCGTGAGATGATTCATTTACTATTACGTGCTTTGTCCGTTCATATACAAATGATAGGTTTCTATTTTTCACAAAGATTAAGAAAATATTAAAATAATATTAAAAGTACAATAATTAGGGACAAATAAGTACTCTGTATTTAATTATCCAAAATCTTTCACAATAGTATATAGTGTAAATATGCTAGGCTGCTAGTAGTATAATAGAGTTGGTTTAGTCCAAAAGGGGATAACAAAAGTCGATAATCTTAACCAATTCTTATAAACTCGAACAATTCTACTCTCTAAACCCTTCTCCCTCCTCCAAAGAAAACCCTAATCTCCAAAAAAAAAATTGGGGCTACAACCAATTGGTAAGCCCCCCAATTAATTAATTATATAGCTTTAATATTAATATTAGTATTATTATTATATCTACAATAATTGTCCTCTCCTTTTGGAGAGATTCGTCCCCATTAATTAATGGCTTTCGCTCTCTCTTTTAGGAGAGGTGTTATTTATTTGATAACGGAGAGGACGCGGAAGATCCGTGCATCAACGGTTCATTATATGACATCTCATTCATGTCAGACTGTCGGCTGCAATCTATCAAGTTAGATAAAATCAATTCTCTTCAAAACCTTGAAAGATCTGAAGACCCTCTTGTGAAAAGTTGTATCATTAAACAGCGATATGTTGAAAGAGGATGTGCAGAAGCGGAGATCAAAATCTTAGTGAGAGAGGTTTGTTTTAATGAGAATTTATTTTACTCAAATTTTATGGTATTGTATTCGTTCGGTTTCGGTATAAGTTTTAAATATTGTACGACTTTTTATTAATGAAATGATCTTTTCGCTCAAAAAAAAAATTCAAAAAATATATTAAAAAGGAAAGGAGTCAATTGGATTTGAATAATCGAAAAAGAAATAAGTATCCTCTGGATATAAAGGGAGGGGAGTGTATAGTGTATAGGTAACCTTAATAGGAATGAATAATGGTCAAAGAAGGTAAGAAAGAAATTACTTGAACACTTAAAATCGTGCAGCATATTCATACCAATCCCACAGATATGATAGTATTTTATACCTATAAATTCATATCAATCCCACAATCCCCAGAATTGTCCCGCTCCCTCCTTAGCTGTTGCAGCTTATGCTGTTACTCTAGCTTTGGTTGATTTATTTTTTGCTTTTGGTTGATTTTGCTTATTCTTCATTTCTTCCTAATCTCGTGACTTTAGTTGTTTCGTTTCACCAAAAAAAAAAATACAGCGACTTCAAATTTGTACCAAAAAAATTACTCAACCTTTTCGGGTTAGTTTAAAAAAAAAAAAAAATACCTGCTTCTTATACTGGGAAAAAAAATTAACAGTGACGACTCCAAATTTATACCAACAGTCCACAGAAATTACCATAACTTCCAGTTTATTGTGCCAAAAGAAACGGTAAGAAATTGATGTAGAAGTATAAGTTTATTGGTCTAGTTAATACATACTCCGTATTAATTTAATTCAGTATATGATTAATTGGTTTAATTTATTTGTTATTATATCAAATGTATCGAGTTATACCTAAACCACTTTCATTTGAATCAATCTTTTAAGTTTAATAATTATTTGATATTTGATCGTCAATCTTATTGAGTCGTGTTTATCGGTTTTGGGTCATTAAATATTCGGGTTCTATCAAGTCACGTGTCAACCCCAATAAAGTCTAGTCGGATGCCAATCCGCCTGCTAACTCTAATCGGATACCAAGTCGTTAAATATTCCGCTTTTGCCAACTCTATTGGTGTACATCCACCAGTCAACAATGGTCATAACAGGTCAACCACCAGTAAAGTCTAGTCGGATGCCAATCCGCCTGCTTTTCTGATGGAAGTCATTGCTGGTGCCTGGTTGTTAGCCGCCAAACGCTGTTGCAAGACATCTACGGTGGGAAGCAAAGAGTGGGGGATCTACTCCGTAAGTCCGTATGTTTGAAGTGTGACAAATAAGTTTTCAAGATTCTTAATAAAAGAATGGTTTTGCGGATAAGAGGGGCAAACTCTGACCCTCTAAGAATTTAAGACCTCTAATCGTAAGGTTTGTTGTTCGATTCTCATCTGCAACTTAGGACGCGCTTTTTCACACAGTTTTAAAATGGTTTTGGTAAGGATAGGAATTCTCCTTCAACTGCCAATTACTGTAGACAACAAAGACAATGATGCCTAAGAGAGCACATCAAACCTTCGCTCAAAGACGAAAAAACATAGCCAAGTTCCCAACTTCATCAGTCTTCACCCAAAATCTGGATAACATGGCGAGCAACGATGTGACAATGACGTAATGTAGACAACAAGAGCATATCACTCAAGCTTGAGGGAGATGGCTGCAATCATGCACGAGGATCTATAGACAGACGTGCACAAACCATCAACACTCATCGAGTCCAACTTGTCACTTCATTCGTTATCAGTATTACTAAACAAAACATTACAATTAAGTTCAACTGTCAACAAAACACTAATCTGGCAGCACCCATTGAAAATGTTATGTTGAAAATAGAAGAAGCGTGCCTCAAAATCTCAGATACCTGTCTTTTCCAATGATTCAAAAATATGTCCGAGGCAAATAAATGTGCTTCCAAAGCATGTACCAGGTCAGAATTTGCTTGCTCACTACGGTTTTTTTATGGTTATTTTGATAAACTAATTCTTTCACTTGTCTTATTGCTTATGAGAGCTCTTACGCTGCTCTAAAAATATGTCAGAGGCAAATGTGCTTCTAACTTCAGTTCCGTTATGGACTCTTCATTACGCTGCTCTAAAAATGAAGTGGTTTGCTCTATTCATTCACACATGTGCTGCAAATTCAGGCCTCTTATAGTCTATTCTTAGATCATCTTAGGCTGTATTATTATATAAGAGGTTGCATTTTTTTTTCAAATCAGAGTTTGGCTTTGGAGATGCAGCTTGATACAAGCTTTTGATCAGTATAAGATAATGTTCCAGAGCAATGGCTAGTTACATCCTACATCACTACATTTTTTAGCCTGCAGCCTTGATTTTTCTGCTTCATGTTTTTCTCAGAAAATCAGCGACAGACATACAAGCACACATAATACTATCATCACGCATTGCATAATCATCATCCCAAGGCGCTTAATAAGAATTGAACGAGCAGTACAGAATCTAAAAACACATCACGACATAAGAATAAGTGACTTCTCTATTCGACTCATTACTATACATAACATTAAGAGAGTTGCCCCCAAATAGCAGCTAACTACAGTACTACACAGTAGAGACGACGATCACACATCATTCATTCATTCATTCAACAACTCACATTTTGTCAAACTAAACCATCACTAAACTCTTAACTACTAACTACGCATATATAATCAAACATCATTTTATATATTGGAGAGAACACCCACTTACAAATCGACCACCCTAGTGCGAAATTTCTCAACTTTGCATTGACCTGAGCTCCTCCAAGGACAGCTTAATCTGTTCCTGAACCAACTTCAAACGCTTCGAGTACACCTCCAGCTCTAGTATCTGTTGTTTCCTCCACTTTTCATCGATTCCCCCTTCCACACATATCCCTCCTACAGCTACCCCTGAATAATTCAATGGCACCGCATTCAACCCTAACGCCCCGACCCCCTTAAATCCGGGACTCTCTCCTCCACCTCCTAATCCAGTGGTGGTACCAGTAGCGGTGCAATTAACCGCACTGCTGATGAGCTCCTTCAACACAGGTGACAAACAGTTCCTCAATGTCTCCTCTACCAATCCCTGCAATGGCGAACTCACACCAACACTCGCAGCTCCCACATTATTATTACTACTACTATTATTATTAGCGGTGGGAGGAGGAGGAGTATTATCAGTACTAGCAATGTGGGTGTTGCTAAGATTGATTCCGTCGTCGGTATTAGCGAATTTCTCCTCAAACCTGCCGGTGGGGGTGGGGGTGGGGGTGGTGATCCTCGAGCGCTTCCTGGTACATAATTTGGGCAATCCGCCTCCATTCCCGGTCAAGCTGGTCAACATAGTATCATATCCAGTAGCAGGAGAAGTCCCAGAATTGAGATTAATATGACTAATTACATAGCTAGTGTTAGAGGGCTTTGGCAAGGGGGTGGCCGCGGCGACAAGCGTAACAGGAGGGTTAGGGTTATGATTCTGAATAGAAATGGGGATTGGATCGGCGTCGAAAGTAGCGGACAAATGAGACCAGATTTTACTGGAGATGTCGAAGGTGGCCTGATCATGAGGGGATTTGAAGATGAAGTGGTTGGAGGAGTTAGAGGAGTTGATTTTGGCGAGATTGGTGCGGTACTTCTTCTTGAGGCGGCGGAGTTTTTCGACGAGCTGGTTTTTGTTGAAGGGGAGCTGGAGCTTGGACTTGATCTGGTCGTAGAAGGCCGAGGTGTCGTGGTAGTGGCCGGAGGGGGTGGGCCCGCGGGTCGACGTGTAGGCCAGGAACCCCTGCAGGAGCTCCATCTCGTCCTCGTCGGTCCACAGTCGCTGGAAGAGGCGGCGGGAGTCGAGCGGGGTGGTGGTGGGGAGGGCGAGGGTGGTGATTGTTGCGGTGGGCGGGGGCGTGATGGCGACGGTGACGGCGGAGGAGGGTATGGTCAGGTCGGAGGAGGAAGGGGACGAGTAGGGATCTGGGACGGCGTCGTTTAGGGGTGGCTCTTCTTCTTCGTCTTCTTCGTCGGAGGAAGGGTCGGAGGATGAAACGGCGTCGTATTCGAGGGAGGAGGAGGGGAAGATGGGTTGGGGGTCTGGGGAGAGTGTCAACATCAGATCGTCAACCATGGTTTGGGGTGAGTGAAGAGAGAAGGAGAGATGAGTGGGTTTGGGTTTGGGTTTGGGTTTGAGTTTGGGTTAGGTTATGTCATGGGTGTGGTACTGTGGTTAGGAATAGATAGATTCACGAGGGATGGGTGAGATTAGACGACGTCGACGACGACTTCAACAACGTTTGAGACTTCTGAATTGTAGGTAGACCGTAGACGCAATAAATGGGTTTATCGGGTCAGATAAGCACTACTACGATTAGTCTATTTAGACACATCTCATTTTTTGGGTTTTCAAATCCTAGATGTATAGTGTATTGTTATGTTTAGGGGTGGTAATGAGACGAGACAACTCGCGAGCAGCTTGAACTCGACTCGATCAAAGCTCGGTCAAAGCTCGGCTCGTGCAAGCTCGACTCGAGCTCGGGCTCGGCTCGACAACTTAACGAGTCGAGCTGAGCAAAGCGTGGCTCGGCTCGAAAAGTTCGTGAGCAGCTCGATTTGATGTGATTAGTTAATATTTTGTTCTTGTTTATTAAAAAAATACTAATAATAGTTACGCAGTTTTTCACCATATAAAATATTCTTATTGATTTGCCTAATACGTTTGTGTATGTTTTTTAATCCCAATTTATTAAAATACATCAGTGCAAAAAGCATAAATTTTAATAATTATATATAGGCTCGAGTTAGGCTCGAACTCGCATTTTAGCTCGCGAGCTTGGTTCCGAGCTCAATTTTTTCAAGCTCGGGTAAGCTCGAGATTGGCTCGAGTTCGAATTTCGCTTAACGAGCACGAGTCGAGCAAGGCTAAGCTCGTGCTCGGCTCGGCTCGTTTACACCCCTAGTTATGTTATCTAGTCGTGCACTTAACAATGTTGAACACTTTTGACTTGTAAATACATAGGAGAAAACTGATCAAATTTAATAAAGTGATCCAAATTTCGAATTGACTCAACTTGATCCAGATTTGAGACGAAATTTTATTGAGCCGATGATGGCCTGATGAGAAATGAGCCGACGAAAATGACCCAACCCATAATTACCTTGTCCAAAATGATCAAAGTAACACAATATGAACCGAAATGTCTACATAGGTCATATTAATATCATTTACATTAAAAGATTTAAAGCAAAAGGTTTATAAATTACTCCGTAGATTGTTTCATAAAAAATTAAATAATTTAGTAAATTACTTTATGTTAGTCACATTAGTATATTTAAAGTGTTTTAATAATGACTTGAAAATGATCCCATTTAAAATGACTTATATGGTATACCCGAAAATGACCTGACACGAAACGGCCCAATTCCAAGTGACCCAACATCGAAATGATCCGACACTATGTCAACCGAATTGATCCAAGCGTAATATGAGCTGAATGACCCGATCCAGCCCGGTAAGGCTAATCCATGATTTGAAAGTAGAGCGACATTGTTAAATACGACTCCTCAATTGCGTGTACAACTCGAGGAACGTTAGCTCAATAAAGCTTCGCCATAGGGATGTCAACTTCTCGCTTCAAGGTCTACCTGACTCGTGTAGCGCATGTGTTAGTTCAAGGTGGTTTCTGTGTGATCCGCCGCATCCACACCCGAAGTTAGGGTCAGGATGGAGCCAGCGCGTGGCCTAGGCCAGTCCAGGACCCGCTCCCAGTTCCCACCCAGGCCGGCTGCCTCAAGATAATACATGGTCCATCTACTAGCAGTCCTGTTTTAATTTCACACTCTAATAGATAGTCACATAACATTATTCATGAGCAAATGCTAGAGAGACAAAGCAAGTCATGAATAGAAGTGGAGTGGTGGAGCTTGAGTGAACCAATAAACATCCAAACCCACACCTTATCCTCCAACACCTTCTCCCTCAAATTAAAGGTCTACAAAAAATGGCATATACTTTCCCATGGATCCTTCCTCTTTCTCCCCAAACCCTTTGAATTTTGTCCCCAAACCTCATTGCTTCTCCTTTCTCACCACCTAGAAAATACAAAATCATACATTTTGGCACACAAGTAGGACAAAATGGCTTCAACCATAACAAGACCAACACCCTTGCACTTCCAACTTATTAACTCACCTTCTCTTTCAAAACCCAAGTTTTTTCAACCAATTTCAGGAAAACCCCACATTTTCAGAGGACCCAAAATCTGGTTGAAGTCAGTTGACGTGTCAAAAGAAGACAAACCCATTTCAGAGGAGCCAAAATCAGAGATACCCATTTCGGCATCAGATGAATTCACAACAGAAGCAGCAGAAAGTTTTGATCAGAAGAGATTGGAGGAGAAGTTCGCAGTTTTAAACACAGGGATATATGAATGTAGGTCATGTGGATATAAATATGATGAGGCAGCTGGTGATCCAAACTATCCGGTCCCGCCGGGGCTGCCCTTTGGACAGCTTCCGGAGGACTGGAGGTGCCCGACTTGCGGGGCAGCCCAGAGTTTCTTTGATAGCAAGAGTGTGGAGATTGCTGGGTTTGCTCAAAATCAGCAGTTTGGTTTGGGGGGAAATTCTCTTACTTCTGGCCAGAAGGCTATCCTTATTTATGGTACCTTGTTTCTCTTCTTTGGATTGTTCTTATCTGGTTATTTTTTGCAATAGCTCCGTCATGTCATGTATATTACTCGTACATTACATTTGGCAAATTGGCAGGTTGTAATTCTGATACAACTTTGAATGTGAAAGTTAGCAAAGGATGATTGAGGGAAATCATGGATAAATTGTATGCTCTCTCATATTCTTTGGAATTGCAACATATATCCCTCGAATCCTCGAAAACAATGTTGGGCACTTGAGCTAGCCAAGGTATTAGCCTTGAGTTTTGACACTCGATGCACACTTCACCCTAGCAAAGCTAAAATCTGTAGGTTAATGTGTGAAAATGTGATTAATATCTCAAAACATAACTTCAAATTGCTTGGTAACAACATTAGTTCAACTCTGTCTGCACCATGTTGGGGTAACGAAAAATCACAGCATTTTATTAAAGTTTTGAGTTTGGGCGAGACTTAAATAGATACTGATACAAAATGGGGGTGTTGATATACAGTGTAATAGTCAACGATTTAGTTTCGAGTTTCATCCTAGAGAAATTCATCCCTAGCAGAGTTGCCAAATTGTGAACATGTGAAAATTCACTTGCATTGTGAGTTGTTTGTTTTGGTCAATCGTACTCTTGGAGTCTTGGTAAAATTTGATCTCGAATTGAAATTAAATCAGGGAGTTACTACCAAAATTTATGGTACTTTGGGCTAGGGTATTCACCGGTCCGAACTCGGACCGGACCGGATAGACTCGGAGACCATTCACCCAAAATACAAACCCGAAGATCAAACTGGTTAGAAGGGAACCTGGACCGGACCGGAGCGGCGGAGCCCCTTAAGACTGGGTTTGGGCCGCACCAAACCGAAAAAATAGACTAATGATTGAAATAATTTCAAGGTGTACACCAACCGGACCGGAGAACGACCACCAATTTTTTGAAAACCCGGAGATCGGACCGGTATGTGTCCGGTCCAAACCAGACGGTCCAGGTTACCGATTCAAACCATATTTTAACACCCCTACTTCGGGCCATTTCGAATTCACTTTATGCTGAGGTCCAACCAAGCATAAAACAAGATTTTGACCATGAGCCCTCAAGTTTAGAGATTCGTCCCTTGCCACTAATTTTATTAAATGACTCGTAGTCAATGGTTCGGGCATTCAAAAACCATAAAATTTGAGCAAGGGGTTAGAATACGTGCTAGAAAACTCTTTTAATTGGACACCCAACTCCGCTTGCACTTAGGCGACCACTACTAAGATCTCGTTTCGGTGTGCGATTAGCTAAGTGATTGAACACATGACAACCGTTGCTTTGACTAAACATGTGCATTGATGTTTGACAAATTGGTTTAGTGCATTTGTTGATTTAGCATGCGATTTGAGTGAAAGCGATAAATTGTCAGACAGCTGAATGTAAATTACAAATTACACAGACATATATAATACAAGTTTGAACATCAAAGAAGTGACAATAAAGTAAAAAACGATAGATTATGAGCATTGAATGTGATATTCAAGTGTACGAACAGAAACATGCATTGGCCAATGACGACATAGTGTACTGACCAAATACTCGGATCTAAGATTGGCACTAAGCTTTGTAGAACTAAGATGCCCAATCAGGCGATGCAGTACTCAGACACCTGGCACTAGGCGTTTGAGTCTACTCCTTTGTTTTTGTCCAGACATAAAGTTACGAATATGTTGGTCCTTGCATATCATATTGAGAAATGTCTTAAGCTTGTTACAACCTTTTCGGTAGATAATTTAGACATTCAAATTAAATTGACGTTCTTTGAATCTTCTTCAATAAGCTAAGATGCGTGGTAAATGAACGACGTCACGAATTGAGCTACGTCATTTAACTATCGTTTAATACAGCGAATCATAGAACGTCAAAAGTCAAATTTTTGATCCTTTGAAATGTTGCCCGATTTTCTATTTATAGAGTCAGAAGATGTGGGCATGACATAGGTCCACCCCGACGCGGCCACGCGCGGGTTTGGGGAGGCGAATGAATCTCCATATGAGAATGGATCGAATTGAAATTTAAATCGAAGTTGGAGTCGCCACCGAACTTTGTGGGAGTTCGGGCCCGTTCGAACCCACTCTATGTCGTAGTGGGTCGTGTACAAAATACGGCCCAGTTCCGATGTCAGAGTTTATTGGGTTCGTCCCTTAGCATTTGATACCGATACCGACTTGATCGGATATCATGTATTGAATGACTCTCGTTGCCAATGGTTTCGGACATCCGGAAACCGAGGTTCTGAGTAAGGGGTGAGGGTACGTGTTGGGAAGTTCACAAAGAACACCCAACCCCGCCCGCACATTAGCGGCCTCTACTAGGATATCGTTTGATGTTTTAATACGCGCGTTAGTTGAACGATGAAAATGATATGCAAAGATTATTTTCCTAAGCATGTGAATAATTGAATGGGTTGCTAAGTCGTTTAATGCATGAAAATTAACGTCAAAGTTGTATTTTAGCATGCGAGGTTCGTTTTAGTATAATAAAACAAAAGATGAAAAGAGTTGCTAAAAGACGAACAAACGTGTTAGTAACGATTGAATAAATCGAATGAAAATATGAATGCGATGAATAATGCCGAAAAATATGTCGAGATCTGAAATTTTGCTAAAAAGACGCTGTTTTGTCCAAAAAACGATGTTCGAAGAAAGATAATAAAAGAGAAAAGACGGGTCGCGTTTCAGCCTTCCACGCGACTCGCCCGGGGTGCGCGCGACTCGCGCCCCGGCCTGTTTCGAGGTCGATTTTCTGAAAATCGATGTTTTAATTAAATCGCGTACAAATATTGCATAATTTATACTCGATTCAATATTTTCGATATTCGTTATATTCGATATTCGATTATGAAATCGATATCCAATATTCGGAATAGTTTTGGAAAAGATAAAAAAAGGGTTTTAAGAAATCGTTTTGTAGAGAAAAACGAGGTTTAAGAAAAATTTGAGAAAAGCGAAGAGAAAAAAAGAGCCGCGGGTTTCAGGCCTCCGCGCGAGTCTCCTGGGAGGGGGCGCGACTCGCTTGGACTGCTGTCCCGGTTCGGGTTTTTCGAGAAATCGTTAATTTCGTTAGATCGCGTACAAATATGAATTAATTTATACTAGATCTATACTCTCGATATTCGTTGTATTCGATATTCGATTATAAAATCGATATCGAATATTCGGAATGATTTTTTAGAAAAGGTTTTATAAAGTTGTTTTGAAAAGAATTTGAAAGAATGTTAGTTCTCTCCGCGTTAGAATCGTTGTATTTTGTAAAAAGTAACGATTTTTAGCATCAACGAGATTAATGTAATTCTTTTAATACGATATTCGATTAGAGAATCAGTATCATATTTTTAAGAATATTTGTTATATGAAAATAGTTTTAGTAATATCGATATTAGAAATAATAAAGATGCGACGAATGACCCATAATAAAAAATCGACCGACGACGACACGACACGAAAAGAAGAAGAAAACGAGAGAAAGGAGAAGGAGAGAAGAGAAGAGAAATCGGGTTTGATTACACCCTCAACCTACATGCTTTTGTTAACTCGGATCGGGGCTCGTCGGAATGTGGCTAAGGCACGGGAGCGTCGGGTTAATGTCGGTGAGTTGGTGGTTCGGTTTAGACGTGTAAGGGTGACGGGTATAGGCCGGTTTTTGTTAGTCTCGGGTTACACTATCGGTTTCTCGATGCTAAGTGTGTTCGATTGTGTATGAATGTAGGATGTCGGGAATTGTATGTGTCGTTGTATGAAAACGTGTGTGAATAATGTGTATGAAAATTGTGTTAGGAAAATTGTGTTGTGTGTTGTGTGCAAAGGGTCCTATTTATAGGAGAAGGAGGTTGAGAGAGGTATCTTGCTTGTACGACAAGAAATACCAATCGGGATAGGAAATGTAAGAAGTTGTGAGGAACGAGAATTTCGTTACTTGGCAAAGAAGAAAAGGGAACCGGCTGAAAACAGTCTGCTCGGCCGGGTATTCCATGCTCGGTCGAATGCTCGAATCGGTATTCGGATAGGATTCCTACTTGAGATCGAATTCTACCTTTAACGGAATTGTTTAATATTTGTGTAGCTGATGTTTTGTGGAGTTTGAACTCGAATCAGCCACGTGAGGTGACACGGCTGACTCACGCGTCTCGAGAAAATATCTTTGACCGGGTTTGACTCGGTCGCTAAAAGACGGTTTTACCCCCGGTGTGGGATTCGACCCAAATTAGTCTTATTTGACTCGAAACGACCCACTGGGCCTGGATTTGAGGTTGGTTTTGTGAAATTTGTACTCCGTAAAAAGCCCAAGCCAAATGCCACTGATTTCGAGCCCATTTCTGAGTCCGTTAAAGCATGTTTGCGTCCGATCATCATCGGGTGTTTGTCGGAAACTGCTATAGACACCTGGCAGTAAAATGTAGGTGTCTACAGAGCCCCCACTCTGACTGAGGCTTGTACAGGGCGAAAGTCAGAGTAGCTACCAGGCCAATCAAAGATTAAGACCTGGCAGACTTCCGATCGGGTCGTTTAAAGTCCATTAGACCTGCGTAAAGGGCCCGCCGGCCACAGACTAGAAATGTACCTGAACTGATGATAACTCCGTGGGGGATTGAACTCGTCGCATAAGACTTTAGGTGTGCCTATATATGGGCTCATCTTGTTGAATGCCGCTGGGGAGTTATGCGAATTGCACGGTCCTGTTTGAGTCGTCCTGTACATATTGATGCAAAGTTGCAAAGTTTTGCATGTAACATGTAGGTGAAACAAATATGACTCGCGCTGGGGAATAAAAATGATTTTTGCTTAGTTTTGAAATCGAAGTCCTGAAAGCAACTTACGTGCTAGGAAATAGGTTTTCAAAATTGAAAGGGTTGAAAAGAAATTTGCAGTTTAAATAGACTGAAATTTGACCTTGTCGCAAAGGATTTTCTCAAATGGCTAAGTTTTGCAAATTTTAAAATGAGAGTTTGAAGAGAGAGGCCTACCGACAGACTCGACTCTGGACGTGACAGCACGAGTTGACAGACACGAACTGGACTCTCTAAGGATTGGACCGTGACTCGGTAGGGGGGTGGGCCACCTAAGATGTCAAGACTCTTAAGTTGCGCTATTCCGTAGCCTAGGCGAGTGGCAACATGGTCGAAGTCGAAATGGGAAAGATATGCTATACGGGGTTGCAGTAGTCCGTAATAGGACTGTTTTTGCAGGACTTAGCAGTGGAATGCTGTAGACTAGTGCTCTTTTGAATCCTTTTTGATTTTAGGGTACATTTCCAAAGTGGGCATTGCCTCGAGTCCTGATAGATTCTTGTCCTCGAGTGAGCCGAGTACTAGGACACATTGTAGAAAGGTGGCCAGATTTTTGAAATTATTTGGATTATGTGAATGGATGAAGAACTTCTGCCTAGGAGAAGCCCCCAGAATGACAAAGCTAACTGTCGAGAACATGACAGTGTCGTGACCGGAATGATGGTGCTTTTTGAATGTTTGTCAATGTGGGTGGTTGTGCCTCTGTTGAAAGGCTGCCTACGTATTCACGTGTGGTGAAATCAAACCAAGCCGTAGTTCAGTGGATTATGGTGCCTAGTTTATTAGGGCTTTGTGTGTAACTAGCCATAGCGATGAAGTAGGCTAGGTGCATTCCCAGTGATGTCTTGATCAAAGGGCTAGAATGGTTAGGATATTGATCCCGTGACTGTGAGCGTTCTCCGGGATAGCCCCCGGAGGTGGTGTGCACTATTTGGGCATGTTCTATGCCGCCCGCAAGTTGAGTTCCCGTGTTTGGGGTTGGTAACTGGTTTGAATGAGAAGAATTGGGATGGGATTTTAACGAGTTCTGCTCTCGGGGATTTTAATGCGTTCTGTTCTCGGGGATTTGATGAGTTTTGCTCTCGGGGATTTTAACGAGTTTTGCTCTCGGGGATTTTAACGAGTTTTGCTCTCGGGGGATTTGACGAGTTTTGCTCTCGGGGGGATTTGACGAGTTTTGCTCTCGAGTCTTTGTATGGTGATTGTGAATTTTGTTATGTAAAGGGGAAGTCGAGTAGAATGGCTCGAACTTTGATCGGGATAAGTTTTGATAATGCGAGATCTGATTTCCATGTCTGGCCCTAATGGTTAGGGGTATCCTATGGAGCTTGAATCCTCAAAATTTCGGGCTGTCTCTGGCCTGGGTCTCGGGAAGGTCTTGAGGGTTGTAATGTGGGAAGGCTAAATGTGGTGTTAGTTGACCAGCTCGATTACCTCTCCCTTATTTGATGGTATGGATTTTGACCGTACCCTGGTCATGGGGCTTTCACTTGAATTGACCGTTGATCATGGTCATGGTTTTTTTTATCATGCCCAGCTCTTTTGTTTTGGGCCTTTTGCTTTTTCTTGGATTGGACTTCTGATTTTTTTTTGTCCAGTTTTTTCCTCTTTTTTTTGTTGGTCAGACTAACACCTAAGGTAGGGATCGGTTAGTCTTATTGGATGGGTGTTTTATTGTAAGAAATGGGCTTGCCTCCCGTCTTTAACCCAAACTAGGAGATTACCTAGATTTGTCATAGGATTCAATACCGCTCCTGCTAAGGGTAGTTATGTGGCTTTCTATACCAGACATGGAACAGGTAAAGGAAAACACGGGTCTCATTTCCTGCAGTCATTATAGATGTGCCTATAATAGTCACGTGCGTGTGCTCACAGTGTATGATGGTGTTCATCATGTTCTCGCAAACACATAAGGAAATTATATATGAAAGATTGAAAAGCTGACTTTATTGAATTTTGAAAAGATGACAGAATACAACTGACTCTGACTCTGACTTTGAAATTGAAAGAAATAGAACGTCCTAGACTCGGACTTAAACAAAATCTAGACTCTCGGATGGTGTTATCAATTCAGCTTCTAAGGACTCAAGTTGATGTCCAGTATAGCCTCCAATAGACGCTTCACCCAGATCTTCATTTTGTCGAAGATCATCTTCAATCCTAATGCCCATTTCGGTAAGCACTGCAAAGTTTGAAAGGCCGGCATACCTAATATGGACGCGATAGGAAGGGAGGAGGTTGTTGATGAACGCCTCCACTAGTGTCTTCTCGTTGGGCTTGTCTACCAACTTTACACTTTCAGCCCTCCACCTTTGAAGGTATTTGGTGAAACCTTCCTTAGGCTCTTGGGCCATAACCTCCAGAGTGCGCATGGTAGTCTGGATCTCGGCGTTATCCGCGTAGTTTCGCGCGAATTCCGTTGCGACATCGTCCCAGCTTTTGTATTTCTTGGGATCAAGCCTGTAGTACCAGGCTTTCGGGTGCTTTTCCAGAGAGGAAGTGAAGAGATGCTTGAACGTGGTCGATTTGACCCCCTTAACAGCCATAAAGTCCTTGAAAGCCCGAATATGGAGTACCGGGTCTTCCGTCCCGTCAAACATTGGTAAGCCCGTTAAGTTGAGGATAGCGGGCAGTTCATCGGTCAAGGGCGAGTAGGTACGGGCATTTTCCGTGAGGATGGTGTTTCTGGTGGTCGAGTGGACCTGTTCTTCAAGTTTGCGAACGGCGCTGACCAGTTCAACTATGGGCCCAGTAGTTTCATTCCTGACCTTAAGAGTCCTTTGCTCCACGGCACTCAAACGGGTGGCAATGGTCGTTTGTTCGGCCCTGATAACCGTCAATTGGGCTTCAAGCTCCGCTAGGGAGGTTGTCAATTGGTCCAAAGTTTCTTGCATTTTCTGGTGTCTGGTTACCGGTGGCCTGTCTGTAAGAATACCGCGTAATCAGAGAAGTTGCTTCGGAACTCAATTTCACCAAGGCATAGGAAATAGCGCGAGAGAAGAGACGACTCCAGTTTGACTCGGGTTAGACTCTCCTAAGACAAATGTGTAGGGTACGATTCTCGTAGTGACTGTGATTAATCACCCCGTCGAAGAATAGCCCCCAAGTGAGACTAAGGACTTTGATAGGACCCAGATGGTGTGGCATCTTAGTGACTCGAAAGTGGAGTATGTGAGACATGCGTAAAACATGACCCTTAGAGCCATCATGATTGACGCTCTGCTAAAGAGAGCCCCCAAATGGGATCAGAGATTTTGTTAAAACTCGAGTGTCGGACGAGTGACCCTTAGACGTAAGGGTCACAGACCTTTTGTTGTAGGGCTACGCCTTATAAAAGATTGACTCGGAAAAGACACTTAGACGGGTGACTTGTGATAGGTGGGCCTTCCTTAGGATCCAGCTGTGTTGGCTGGGTCCTGTTTGAAAGGAGGTTCGCGTGGGACGTTCCCCAGACTTTAGACTCGATTGTGTAAATGGGCCAATCTTTGTAGGAGTATGTCCTACATAGGTGGGCCTTGCCTTAGTAAAATAAGGCGGACTGGGATAGGGGGAAACTTGTGATATAAGATCGACAGAGTTTCGACGCTAGAGACTTCAACGACTTATGACACGACCCGACACTGCTAAATACGGGAAGTCCTAAGAAGAGGAAGTTTTGAAATATGATTTTTTTTGAAAAGCCCGAAAAGTTCGGGGAGAACCGGCCCGTTTTCGGGAAAAACGGAAAAGATGGGCCGGGTGACGGTTTGAAAGTTCGAAAATAATTTCGAGTTTTAAATTGGGCATAATACCGGCTAGAAAAAAGGCTATTTTGAGTAAAATCATAAGTCCTAAATTCGGTATATGTCCGGGGTTTTGAAATTGGATATTTTGAAAAGGATGCAAATTTTTGAAAATGACGGTTTTTGAAAAAGATGTGGATCAAGTAGCACGTAGTCATGGAAACAGTATAATGACACCATGTATGCTCTTAAGCTAAGTCTCGGTCAGTCTATAAGGGTCTATACCAGTGTACATAGCCTATTCGAGAATCGGGGCGAACTTCCTAAGTCGAATTGAGCTTAGAACATGCCGTAAAACCCATACGAATCTGCTATGCACACCTTTCGACATATCCAATTTGGACTACATCAATGGAATAGTGGGACGTCGGTCACCAGTACTGGCCCGGGAAAGATGGGGTTATGCATGAACCGTAAAACTAAAACGCGTATTGTACTAGTCAAACGATTTCTATTCGAGTCTCACCCTGAGGATGCCGATGGTAAGTCACACATCAGTTAATCCCCAGCGGAGTCGCCAAATTGTGGGCATGACATAGGTCCACCCCAACGCGGCCATGCGCGGGTTTGGGGAGGCGAATGAATCTCCATATGGGAATGGATCGAATTGAAATTTAAATCGAAATTGGAGTCGCCACCGAACTTTGTGGGAGTTCGGGCCCGTTCGAACCCACTCTATGTCGTAGTGGGCCGTGTACAAAATACGGCCCAGTTCCGATGTCAGAATTTATTGGGTTCGTCCCTTAGCATTTGATACCGATACCGACTTGATCGGATATCATGTATTGAATGACTCTCGTTGCCAGTGGTTTCGGACATCCGGAAACCGAGCATCTGAGTAAGGGGTGAGGGTATGTGTTGGGAAGTTCACAAAGAACATCCAACCCCGCCCGCACATTAGCGGTCTCTACTAGGATATCGGTTGATGTTTTAATACGCGCGTTAGTTGAACGATGAAAATGATATGCAAAGATTATTTTTCTAAGCATGTGAATAATTGAATGGGTTGCTAAGTCGTTTAATGCATGAAAATTAACGTCAAAGTTGTATTTTAGCATGCGAGGTTCGTTTTAGTATAATAAAACAAAAGATGAAAAGAGTTGCTAAAAGACGAACAAACGTGTTAGTAACGATTGAATAAATCGAATGAAAATATGAATGCGATGAATAATGCCAAAAAATATGTCGAGATCTGAAATTTTGCTAAAAAGACGCTGTTTTGTCCAAAAAACGATGTTCGAAGAAAGATAATAAAAGAGAAAAGACGGGTCGCGTTTCAGCCTTCCACGCGACTCGCCCGGGGTGCGCGCGACTCGCGCCCCGGCCTGTTTCGATGTCGATTTTCTGAAAATCTGTTTTAATTAAATCGCGTACAAATATTGCATAATTTATACTCGATTCAATATTTTCGATATTCGTTATATTCGATATTCGATTATGAAATCGATATCCAATATTTGGAATAATTTTGGAAAAGATAAAAAAAGGGTTTTAAGAAATCGTTTTGTAGAGAAAAACAAGGTTTAAGAAAAATTTGAGAAAAGCGAAGAGAAAAAAAAGAGCCGCGGGTTTCAGGCCTCCGCGCGAGTCGCCTGGGAGGGGGCGCGACTCGCGTGGACTGCTGTCCCGGTTCGGGTTTTTCGAGAAATCGTTAATTTCGTTAGATCGCGTACAAATATGAATTAATTTATACTCGATCTATACTCTCGATATTCGTTGTATTCGATATTCGATTATAAAATCGATATCGAATATTCGGAATGATTTTTTAGAAAAGGTTTTATAAAGTTGTTTTGAAAAGAATTTGAAAGAATGTTAGTTCTCTCCGCGTTAGAATCGTTGTATTTTGTAAAAAGTAACGATTTTTAGCATCAACGAGATTAATGTAATTCTTTTAATACGATATTCGATTAGAGAATCGGTATCATATTTTTAAGAATATTCGTTATATGAAAATAGTTTTAGTAATATCGATTTTAGAAATAATAAAGATGCGACGAACGACCCATAATAAAAAATCGACCGACGACGACACGACACGAAAAGAAGAAGAAAACGAGAGAAAGGAGAAGGAGAGAAGAGAAGAGAAATCGGGTTTGATTACACCCTCAACCTACATGCTTTTGTTAACTCGGATCGGGGCTCGTCGGAATGTGGCTAAGGCACGGGAGCGTCGGGTTAATGTCGGTGAGTTGGTGGTTCGGTTTGGACGTGTAAGGATGACGGGTATAGGCCGGTTTTTGTTAGTCTCGGGTTACACTATCGGTTTCTCGATGCTAAGTGTGTCCGATTGTGTATGAATGTTGGGTGTCGGGAATTGTATGTGTCGTTGTATGAAAACGTGTGTGAATAATGTGTATGAAAATTGTGTTAGGAAAATTGTGTTGTGTGTTGTGTGCAAAGGGTCCTATTTATAGGAGAATGAGGTTGAGAGAGGTATCTTGCTTGTACGACAAGAAATACCAATCGGGATAGGAAATGTAAGAAGTTGTGAGGAACGAGAATTCCGTTACTTGGCAAAGAAGAAAAGGGAACCGGCTGAAAACATCCTGCTCGGCCGGGTATTCCATGCTCGGTCGAATGCTCGATTCGGTATTCGGATAGGATTCCTACTTGAGATCGAATTCTACCTTTAACGGAATTATTTAATATTTGTGTAGCTGATGTTTTGTGGAGTTTGAGCTCGAATCAGCCACGTGAGGTGACACGGCTGACTCACGCGTCTCGAGAAAATATCTTTGACCGGGTTTGACTCGGTCGCTAAAAGACAGTTTTACCCCCGGTGTGGGATTCGACCCAAATTAGTCTTATTTGACTCGAAACGACCCACTGGGCCTGAATTTGAGGTTGGTTTTGTGAAATTTGTACTTCGTAAAAAGCCCAAACCAAATGCCATTGATTTCGAGCCCATTTCCGAGTACGTTAAAGCATGTTTGCGTCCGATCATCATCGGGTGTTTGTCGGAAACTGCTATAGACACCTGGCATTAAAATGTGGGTGTCTACAGGAGGGTAGAGTAGGCAAGCTATAACTTGCATTAATCTAAAAACCGTATAAATGTGAGAACTTGTGGAAATAGGACGAAAATGGGAATAGTGGCAATGCTCCGGTGGACATGACATAGGTCCACCCCGACGCGGCCACGAGCGGGTTTGGGTAGGCGAATGAATCTCGTGGTGAGATTGTTCTCGGATTGAAATTTAAATCGAAGTTGAAGTCGCCACCGAACTTGTGAGAGTTCGGACCCATTCGAATCCACTCTATACTTAAGCGTATCACGCACAAAGCACGACTTGCCTTATAGTACTAGAGTTTGTGGGGTCCGTCCCTTTGCATAACGATACCTATGTCGAATTATCGAATATCGTATATCGAATGACTCTCGTTGCCGATGGTTTCAGGCATCCGAAAACCGAAGGTTCTGAGTAAGGGGTGAAGGTACGTGTTGGGTTCTGAAATCGAAAATTTAGATATTTTTCGCATTGACACGTACATTTATTTTTTTAATGGGTTAATTAATATGAATAATCCAAACTATGACATGTCTTCTCAAAATAAACTCAACTACGTTTAATCTTAAAATAAATCAACTTATGAGATCTTATTCTTAAACTAGATTCACTTGTTTTTTATTCCCTCCGCGAATTGTATACATTTGCTATTTAGACACTATTTATAAGTAGGATGAATTTTCGATATAACTTCTAATATATAAGATAAAATATATTCATGCGGGATCTTGTTTAAATCGTCTAATTGAATACATTATGAATATCAAATTTTTATAATTTTTAGTAATACGTAACTAAAGATATAGAAAAAAGAAAACGAGTATCAACATACGTGCATAAAGCAAATTGATACAAATGATTGGAACGGAGGGAGTACTTGTTATTGTAGGTTAAAATTGACCTGAGGGAGTGATTAAAAAAGTAATTAACTAATTAATAAAGTAATACGGAATAACTTAACATTATTATTCAACTTCCTCCTCCCAATGTACCACAATTATCACTCTCCACATTTCTAGTTTCTACACCCAGCAGTCCAGCATAATCAAATACTCTGTACCAAATTTCACCGCTTCTACCTCCATTGACCCCTCCACCTTACCACCCTCGACCATCCACCATCATCCCTACTGCATCTTATTGATAAAGTCGTCAAAATTGGGTAAATCGTTATCGTCGGCGTCGCTTGGAATGGTAGGAGGATGAGGAGTCAAAGAACCGATACTAGATTTTCTGCATGTGGGATCTTAATTATTCGATGAAATTTGGAAAAAAGGAATCAGGGTCTGAACTTTGAAGTAGAGTGTTGAGATTAATTGCATTTAGGGAGCGTTTGAAAACCGGAAATTATTTTCATTTCCATGAATCTAATTCTAGATATTCAATTATTGACATTCAATTCCATTTCCAATTCCAAAATATTGTTTGGGTATCCATGGAATTGGAATTGGGCGGGGCGGAACCGGATCGAGGTCACAAAAAAAATTGATTTTTTTTCCATGACGAAAATGTATATTTTCAATTATGGACAAAAATTAATAAAAAAAATATATACTCCGACTAGATTTACGCGGAAAAAAAAACAATAAATAGTGACGGAATTGAAATGACTACCATGGGGTAGTCATTTGAGAAGGCCAAATTTAAACAAGGTTGGAATTGGTATGGAATTCATCTCAAATCGAATTCCAAATTCTCGGTTTCCTCAAACACTTGAATCATCTCAATTCCGGAATTGAATTCCAATTCCTAGTTCCCAAACAAGCCATTAGGGATTTCAATTGTTTGGATAAAGAGGGAGAAAAAAATCAGAGACATTTGTTGATGGTGACAGATTTCAAGAGGTGTTGCGGTGGTTGCGCGAAGAGGGACGGATGTCGATTTGGTGGTTTTGTTGAGGTGATGAAGGAGTTGGGCGTGGTCGTCGGTTTGGTGGAGAGAGTGGGCCTCAATTTCTGGGTTATATCAGTGTTTGGTGATCGAAATGGAGGTTGTGATGTAGCGGTGGTGGTGGCAACGGTTGCTGGAGTCAGAGGTTAGTGATGACTGATGAGTGATAACAGGCAGACGGTAAAAATGAGGGAGAGGATGTAGACATGGAGTTAATTTAAGGAATTATTTAATGATTTTAGATTGTTTTTTTTAAATGTGACCTGCTATACAAGTATAAGGTTACCGAGTGCATTATAAGAAGATGAAACTAACGGTTTGACTTATTTTGAGATTAAATGAAATTGGGAGTATTGTAAGAATATCCTTCATAGTTTTGATTAATGATGTGAAATAACTCCTTTTTAATTCGGTTCATTTCAGGTCTTATTGGATGACAAATGTTAAATTCTATTTCAAATCCATAATCTTGGACTTGGGTCAAGTTATTTTAGTGTTTGTCTTTTAATTTAGGGTTGGTCATTTGAGATGCGGGGGGCCCGGGGGCACACTTTGATGATGCTAAGAATAGGACAGTGATCGGTTACCCACAAGTGGTTATATGTCGATCACCAAAATGTACAGACGTATGCTAATATTTCTCTTTTTCCATGCTTATCAATGGTTTCGTTACTTAATAATTACGCTTAATGGTTTAACTCTAATACATTCATCTTCCTTGTAACACCGCACGCATCGCGCGCGGGAGGAACGACTAGTTAAGAAAATAAAGGAAAGGATTTTCATTGGATAAAAGTAAAGTTGTGGGGCAAAGAGAGTTACAAGATATTAGAGGAACTGAGCAAGTCCAATGGCTAGTTACGACATCTTGTAGTTGGACTTTCCACGTCATATTTTTAAGCGGTCTTGCTTTCCAGCTAGAACGTATTTCAATGGTAGCTGCAATACCTTTTACGGAGTACTAGTGTTGTAGGTGCCACATGTACAATTTTTTTTAATAAATATTTTTTTCCTCCTTTTCAATCCTAACTTGTAGCTTGGTTGAGCTTTCTAGCTACATCAATTTTTTATTTTCCTATGGTTGCCTTGTAGCTTAATAATTTACCTAAATTTCAATTTTGTCTTTTTTTCTCACCATTAAACTTACTTTTACAATCCATCATTTGACCGATATGTATCCAATAATGTAATACTACCTCCGGTCACTATTTTTTGCCTCATTTCATTATACACAATTTCTCACAAATATTGAGGTGATGGGGCAAAAAATAATGACCGAAGAGAGTAACTAAAAAAGTCCATATAGTACTCTCTCCCATTTTATGGGAACCTATCATTTACAAATGAGTCCATTATTAAGAATAGTAGTACAAAAGTAGATGTTTACCTTGGTGTGCGTGGTTTGCAGGCTATGCGTACACCCGAGGGTTTACCCAGAGTGCACCAATATGATAGCGACTGCGGGTTCCCTCGTTCATCAAAAAAAATACTCTCTTCTCTCACCCATGTGTTGGTAGTTGGTAATAATATGATGAAGCTAAAAAAGACTTTTTTTGGTTTATTTTTGTCACTTTTAGAAATGGTAGGAAATGAATGGGCCGAAAAAGAAAAATGTTAACTTTCCAATGAATGTGAGGGAGTGCTTCGTATTATCTTAGAGCAAGTCTCCCTTGTGACGGCTATATCTGTCACTAGTTTACGATGGGGCAAATATCACTTCATGATTGGCTAAAGACAAGTAACCCATGTGCTAGTCCCCTAACATGTTTTTCGTCTTATCTCTTGTATTTGACCCGTGACAGAAGAAGAATTTGTGATTATCTCATGCACCTGCAATTGGAGCTGCTCTAAGACCATCCCCATCCAAAAAAATGACCTAGATCATAAGGGTTGAGGGTCATCCTAATTAATACGGAGTAATTAGGAAGTGACCTTGTGTTTCATTAGTGTGACCTTCTGAGTTTGAAGGTCATGAGATGACACTCCACAATTGTGGATAACCTCCTTGCCTTTTTACACCTTTTTACCTTCATTTATTCTTCAATTTCACTTTTTAAAGGCTATTTTCACATCACTTCTTTTTTTCCCAATGTATATTTTTACAATAACTTTTTTTTTACCAATAATTATATTTTTTCTCTATAAATACTTATATACTCCTACAAAAAAAAATTACTCATAACCTTTTTTAAAAAATATTCTCATATTCTTCTATACTTGAAAAATAAAATTCTATTTAGGGCTCGTTTGGTTCACCATGGGAAGATGGAGTTACCGGGAACTTAAATTCACATGAATTTGTATTTCATGGGAATTACAAAAATATTGTTTGGTTGCCATGTGGGAAATAACTTCATGCGGGAAGTTCTACACACCAAAGGGAGCTTGGTGAGTAACTTCCCCCATTATGGAGGAAGTGGCAACTCCTGGGAAGTGGCAATTCCCGGGAAGTAGGCAACCAAACTAAAGAAATATGTCCTAAGATATTTTCGGCAATTACTAAATATAATATATGATATTATTATGGAGATAATCATTATATATTATAGTAATTCATAATTGTTTGCTAGAGAATAATTATGATAATTAGTCCAATTCGATTGGGCTAATGACTATGGATATATAATCCTATAAGGTCACACAATCAGACTTAGTCAAGAAACTAAACAAACCCATTGTGGACTTGTGAGGTATTAGACTGTGACTACTTATGAGACCCGGTTAGTTTCTTGGTTTAATCTAAACTCTACTACTATATAAGATATGGTATATAAGTCTTAGGGAGATTGAGAATCAACCAAGGAGAAAACCCTAATCTAAGTCAGTTTAGTTTACTGCCTCAAGCACCCTAAAAGTAAGAGAGAGAATCGTTCTATCTCTTCCGTCCTAGCAGACGTGGGATTCCGACTGGGTTGGTGGACCAAGTAGAGGAGCAACACGTGGGGCTCTAGTATCTCTCCGTCTTATATATCGAGGAATTTACGCTACGAGGGTATGTATTTCTCGACCTACTTTTGTCCTGATTAATATCTATATTGTGCTTGTATTCTGGGATTGGTGCTAGGAAACTGTTTCCTGAAATTCCGCTTTCGCACCGATAAAATCCTGCACAAACAACATCTCAATTTATCAATTCATGGGAAGTTCTACTTCCCATGATTTAAGAGGGCAACCAAACGACCTCTTATAATATGGATTTAAAAGGATGAAGAATTAAAGGAAAAACTCAAATTAAAATACTACTTTGATCTTTAAAATTAGAGAAATCATATTTTTAATTTTTAGAATTATATAGTCACGTTCATTTTTTAAACGACCCCTTAAGAAATATTCTATTTTTATATAAGAAATCAATATTTAAACAATAACACTTTAATTTTATTACGAAATTATTTTTTACTAATGAAACTTTACTTAATCCTAACGAATTTTCTTAAAATTTTCCATTTATGTCTTTACTTTATACAAGCCTTCTAATTAATCATTCTTATACCTTTGATCTCTACAAAAAATAAATCTGATTAATCAATCGACCTCTTGTGAATTCAACTATGAATCTTAGTTCTCCAATTAATGATGGAGTAATATCGCTTTAAGTTTTAACTTATCTTTTTTAATCAATTTATTATAATGTTCATCAATTAGGGTTTGGTAATTGATTTTAATTTTAGGGATTTTTTTGGGGTTTGGTGATTGATTTTAATTTTAGGGATTTTTTTTGGGTTTATGGATCTTTTTTTTTGATATTACATTGATTGATCGATCGATTAAAGAAGTGTTTTAAGATTTGTATGTCATTGTACCCAAGAATTGAAGAATGTTGAATACTTTGAAAATTAAGAGAAAAGAAGATGTTGTTCAATTTTGTTGGAGAGAAAATCAGATCACCTTTGAAACTCGTTAGAGAAAAGTACGACCCTTTTATTATTATTACTACTAACGTGCTTCACTTACATATAACCTTAAAACTTATTAAATGTGCATTAGTATTTATAACGTCCTTAACTTTGTGACAAAGCTCAGCAACTTTGTTAATAGAGCTCGGCAACTTTGTGACCTAGCTCAGCAACTTTGTTAATAGAGTTCGGCAACTTTATGACCTAGCTCGGCAACTTTATGAATTATGACCTAACTCAGCAACTTTGTTAATAGAGTTGAGTAACTTTATGACCTAACTCGGTAACTTTGTTAATAGAGCTCAGCAATTTTATGACCTAGCTCGGTAACTTTGTTAATAGAGTCAACAACTTTATGACCTAACTCAACAAGTTTGTTAATAGAGCTCAGCAACTTTATGACCTCATTGAGTATATTTGGATGAAATGTCGCGACTTAATTACGTTACTGTTATTAATTACTTCGTAGTATTTTAATTAGTCTTCTTATTTAGTGTTAAGCGTTTCGTTAAAATTTTACGGAGTCCTAGTTGGAGTATTCCTCCCCAATTTTTTTTTTGGGGGGGGGGAACCAAGGAGGGAATAAATAATAATAAAATGTGGAGATAAAGTAAGAGAGATGAATAGAAAGTGGGGTATGAAGTGAAAAATGTGGGGTATAAAGTGAAAAAGTGTAAGGTTTAAGTGTGGAGGAAAAGAATAAAGAATTGAAGGAAAAATAAAGAATAATTAAAAGTATATCCAAAAAAGGAAAGTGAGAAGAAAATTCAACTAAGCTCAAAAAGGAAAGTGAGAGGAATACTCAAACTAGGAGGGAATATTTTTTTTTTAATCTATTAGTCAAATCTCTTATAGTTCCTTCATTTTTTTTATATCTTCCCATCCCTTCAATATATAAGTGGGTATTATATTAAGATGGAAAGATATAAAAAAAATAGAGGAAATATCATTCTAATCGCTACCCATTTTATGAATTGTAATATGTTTATTTATAATCGTTATTTTAAAAAAAAAATTGATTGTTTGTTTTTAATAAATTTGTACATTAAAAATAATAATGTTGGAAATAAAATTTTTAGGATAATAAAGATATGTAAATGTATTGATAGTTGAAAAAAAGTACGAGAGAGATATGTAGGGTAGAGAAAATGAGAAATAATTGGGTTGAAAAGTAGAAAATTATTGGGTTGATGACCTAGGTCATGATTTTCTGAATGGAAGTGTGTAAGATGGGTGAGGGTCAACAAATTGATTAAAACTAGTGTACTAACCCGTGAAAATTCACGGGGTTGGGGCGCTTTCTTTGACATTGGAACATATCGAAAAAAAGTAATAAGCAGTATAACAGAAAGACGTTATTGTGTGATACATTTGTGAAATTATTGAATTTAGAGAAATAATGTTTTTACGGTATGATCAGTATCTACGTTTAAGAACTCATGTGGGTCCGTGGACACAAATTTGACTTGAAAAAAACGAAAAGGTTTACTTTATGTATAATCAATAGTTTAGAGACGACTTGTTTTATGAAAAGTTTTACCGTGAATTACTTGAAAATGATTTTAAATACTGAACGACATATTTGGAGACCATTAACTCGAAGAGTAAGAAAGTTGATCATGCTCCATTGTATAATTAAGGCGTCTTCCGTATCTTGTGCGAATCAAGTATTTGGAGACCCAATTACGCCACTTACCCTGAACCCCTCTTAGCCGCCCTGGTTGCATGATAAGGGCGGAATCCTTGTACAACTCCTCACTCAATGTGCCTAATTCTTCAATCGAAAGAAATTAGAACTATAAAAATAAAATTTTCTTTTGTGGGAATAAAATGTGCATTTGAGATAAAATTCTCATAAATCAAGATTTAAAACACATTTGATCAATCTCCGAACTCGAGATTTAATTTCAATACAACTTCTCAGTTTTTCTTCCACCTAACTGACCCGTCTAATTGACATAGAGATTTAACTAACACAACATGATCAAAAAACACTCTGATCAATTAATAAATAATAATATTATTATCAATTAATCATAATAAGTAACTGAAATATTCAATTAAAATACAAAATATACCGACGATTTAAGCTAAAAAAATATTTATTTAAGAGTATAGCATTATTTTTATACTCTTGAACTATAATATTCATATTTAAAAAATATTAAATTCATTTTTTTATTATTTTATTATTAAATGATAAAAAATATGGAATACGTATTAAATTGAACATTTGTTTATATTTTAATTTAAAATATTAACTACTTAATACAAATCCAAAGATAACTATACTATATAAATATAAATATTTGATCAATTTTAATTTTCGTTGACCAACGGGTCGAATTGCGATCCTAAAATATTATCATTACTTAATTTTCTACACCCACTTTTTTTTACTCTCTGTTAATTTTTTTAAACAGAGTGTAAAAGGTAAATATATCATGTCCCGATATATATTGTCAAGCGATCTCCCATAACATTTTTTGTTGAGTATATTTCATAGGATCAGTATTCAACTATTCATGTACAAAATGAGTTAGAAATAAAGTAGTGTAATACCCGTGAATAATCACAGGGTTATGTACAACTTTTCGTTAGACGATTTTGTTTAAGACATTTTAGATTTAGTAGGTGTCATAATCAAGAATGTCGGCCAAAGATTTACTTGTAATACACGTAAATGAACGAATGATGTATGACTTATTCAACAAATAACTTGTGAATTTAGATTTTTAATTAATTAGATATAGGAAAGCAGTATAGGTCTCAAGTGTGAATTATAGGGAAGCGTGAATTAATAACTTTGCAATTCTCTCGAGCCTAAAACAGTATATGTATTGTTTTTATACAATTTTAACAATGAATATTGGAGTGGTGCAGTGTTTAGGATATTGGAATTTGGTTTGAAGGTTTTGGGTTTGAAACCCCATTGATGCAATTCTTTGAAGTGATTTTTTAGTTGTGCTTGCTTTGTAAAATTACCCTATAGGAAGTAAACCATTGCAATTCTTTGAAGTGATTTTTAGTTGTGTTTGCTTTGTAAAATTACCCTATCTTTTATTTATAAAAGAAGAAACCATGGAGTCCTACGTGGCAGCCCCTTAGAACAAGTTTGCTAGCCTCCAAGAACTCTCAGCACTTATGCCAAACCAACCCCTCAAACTTCTAATAATTGTTGTTCAGTCCCCACAACTTTTCTACTTTGTAAAGTACTCCTCATCCCCATCAACAATCTCCAGTTCCCAGGTATAGATTACTTATTCACTCATCAATTCCCAAAATCCCTATTTACTCCTTGGAAACCACACATTGAAAGATGCAGAGATTTAATTCAAATCTGATATAAACTCTTCGTTACCCATCATCCCATCATTCAAAGCTTCAAATATATTGTTCATAGAACCAGGTTCCTTTCTTCCAAAAAAAAAATGAGGCTACTCGGTTTCCAACCTGATTTGAACTTTGGTTATAAGTTACTCCGTATCGTTTTTTTCTCTTTGAAAATCGTCATACCTCTCAATATCCTTCCTCTAAACCGACTCTGATCAACCAGAATCTACACACGCTTCATACTCAGTTAGTCAGTTTCAAGCTTTTAGCTAAATTTCCAAGCTTTTCCCCATTTTTATTGTTCTTTCGGATATTTCCCACGGTACCCTCGAACTTTGACACATTACACATAGTACCCTTCATTTTAAGTTTGTTCTTATGGTAACCTTGTGTTTTGTGTTTAGTGCCTATGGTACCCCTGATCAATTTTCTGTCATAACGACGTTAAAAGTTAGTTTAGTTAAAGTGATTAATTTTTCAGAGGAAAAATTAGTTAGAACAATTAACGAACTTCTAATTAAAATAATTGAAAATTGAGGGAATGTCCATGGTACCCCTGTGTTTTCAATGTTTTAGCCATGGTACCCTCATATTTTAAATTCTTTGCCCATGGTACCCTTGTGGTTACAATTCATTCAGGGGTACCATGGACAAATAATTGAAACCACAAGGGTACCATGGACAAAAATTTGAAAATACAATGGTTCCATGGTCAAAATATTGAAAACACAGGGGTACCATGGATATTTTCTCAATTTTCAACTATTTTAATTTGAATTTCATTAATTTTCTAACTAATTTCACCCAAAAAAAATTAAAATTAATCACTTTAACTAAACTAACTTTTAACGCCGTTATGACGGAAAATTGATCAGGGGTACCATGGGCACTAAACGCAAAACACAAGGTTATCATAGGAACAAACTTAAAATGATGGGCACCATGTGTAATGTGTCAAAGTTCGAGGGTACCGTGGGAAATATCCCTTGTTCTTTAAGTAATTGATAGGGGTTTTTGTCAATTATAATCCACATTTTTAGGTGATCGAAAAAAGAAGCAGAGGAATTACGATGAGAAAATGAACGAGTGGAAGCATCTGAACGAGGTCAGTGTACAGTGTACAGATCTTGATTCAAATTGTAATCTTGGATTTTCCTTTTTTTTCCTTTTTTCGAAGCAATCTTTTTTTTCTTAACTTATTTGTTATTTGGAAATTACAATTTGAATTATCAGTTGGATTTTGTTTGAGTTGTAATCTTGATCGAATCTTCTATGAATTTTGAAGTAAAGTACCAATGACGATTGATAAAAGTACTGTACTTTGTGGTTGGTGTTGTGCAGGTGGTGGCGTCATATTTGGATTAAAGTTTTCATTTTTAGGTAAGTTTATGTTTCCCCATTTTTATTTTTCTATGTTTAAAAATTGATCTTGATTTTTATCAATTTATGTCTAGGTAATATTTTTTGATATAAGTGTAGGTAATAACTAAAATCTGATAAAGAGTTTTTCCCTAATTTTTCATTTTGTTGTATTAATAAATTCTAAAGTTACTGATAAATCAAAAAAAGTACTTTCACCATCGTTACTTATCAGATTAGTAATTTTAATTTTAAGCGGTGTGTGGTTTACCACACGGCTTAACTATATTCTAGGATATAGTCAAATAAATCACAACATAAACCAGTGTATTAATCGAATCGTTACTAAGTTGAATTACGTATGAAGTATTACCAGTTTCTTTTTTTGACCAATTAGGGACGTCTTAAAACGCCAGTTTAACATTACCGTATGAAGTATTAACCACCCTAAACCTTTACCATTTTGATTAGTAATTTTAATTTTAAAAATTTTTAATCTTTTCGTGACCAAAATGAACCACAACATAAATCAAAATGAACTGTCGAAGTACACTTTTTTCATGACTCGATAGTCGATGCTAATGTTGCTCTTAGATTAGATAATAGTACAAGTTGGTCCGCAATTTGTTTTAAATTGCAGGATGGTACAATATGATAACTGGAAGGAGACGACTCATCTGATGTTTCCCTTGATTGGAAGTGACAAGTTTATAACATCTCTTTTAATCAATGACAAGGGAGGGTCTTAATTACCATTGAAGTACCTTCTTCTTTATATTAAAAAAAGTCCAACCCAACTATGTGGCACATTAAGGGCTCAAAGTTATGTTAAATGCCTCTCAAGCATTTGCCAATTTTCAACAAGGGAAAGAAACTATGCAAGTGAAATTTGTTTTTTACTACGTAGTAACTACGAAATGCGAATTATTAGTACATATTAGATCAATTCATCGAGAACAGTCTAAAAGAATGGAACCCTTGAAAATAATATATGTCTATCTCTTCGGTATAACAAATTTCCGAGATAAACTTACGAGTTATGTTAACAAACGTTAACAAATGTCTATGTTAACAAATGTCTATCTCTAGAAAATACGAGTTATGGTTGATTTTTCCTGATTATTTTTTGTTATGTACGATAGGTGAAGGAGATAAGTGGAATTTCACACCATGCAAAACATGAAATCGGATACGAGTTCAAGAAACAAATAATCAAGTGCAGTCGGTGGCGAGTCAAAAATTATTCCTGTTATTTTATTTTCACTTAATAACATAAGTAGCAATTAAAATAAATTAATGTGAAGTTGTATCAATGGAATTTCTTAATGGAATTATTAGTGGATTCTCAATTCTCTTAATATGGACGTAATTAAAAGTACGGAGTACTACTCTTCTTTGAACTATTGTATCAATAATTTCTTCAAAAAAAAAATTGTATCAATAACGTTTTAATGAAAGCAAGAAGAAATCGTGGAGTGGCATTTAATTTGATTGAAATTGTTTCTATTTAAAACAATATACTTCATCTATTTAATTGATATCTTCCATTTTAAAAGTAGAAGATTTTTTAAGAAAAAAATTGTAAATATATAGAAATAGAAAGATAGTAAAGTAAGTAGGGAGTAAAGTAAGTTACACGACCTAGAGGTAAAAGAGAAGTGTGATAACTAAAAATGAAAGTGGAAGAAATCAAAGAAACCGTTACAAAAGAAAATGTAGAAGATATCAGTAAAACAGAAGGGTTACACAATAAATTCATTAACAATCGTATGGAGTATAATAAACTGAAGTTTACTTTACTTTGGGAGAAGTATTAAATTATACTCCATATTAAATTTCTACAAAGTTAATATATCATCCGGCCTATAATGAGCAAAATATTTTATCTTGGGTATCTTATGTAATTATACTCTTATGTAATTACGTTATGAATCTTTTGATGATGGTTGAGATTTGGGAGTGAGTGGCGATTGGTGTCGATGTATGTTCATTGCACCCGTTTTCAGTAAAAATAATCCATTAAACAGTTAAAGGATTGTGAAGTCATGTCAAAGTAGTCAAACCCCTAATCATTGTTTGTTTGGTTGATCTATATTTTTCCTCACTAATAAATTGGGAAGAGTGGGTATATGGAGAGACCGTCTCTCACTAATACAACATAAAAAATGAATTTTACCTAAGTCTCTTCCCTCATCATATGAGAGATCTTTGAATAACTCTATTGAGAGACCGTCTCTATGAAGTTTTTGTGATGAAATATACTGTTGATCTGCTTTGGTATTAAAATTGTAAGATACAAACTCTAAAATACCAGTAAAGAACATTTATTTATTTATTTATTCATCCTTTAGGGTGAAGAAATCAATATTCATTGCTTTGAAGAAACTAGCAAAATATTAATTGCTTTGAATTGATTTTCTGGGTGAAGAAATCAATTTTTTGGTCCATTATTTTAAATGATTTTATCACATAAGAGATTAGTGAGGATGAAGGTGTTGGTTAAAGGGTCTAAGTGTCACCTCATTCTATTTGGTTTGACCAATTTTCAAACTACGTGTGAGGATGAATGTTTTGTTTAAAGAGAAAATAATCGGTTTGACCAATTATAACTATACACGTATATTCTACACTCTCGCTTCTAAGTCTTACGAAGTACCAATTTGCCGTACAAATTCTAACCTTCTAATTCTCTTCTAAGTTTGATTTCTTACATTTTGTCATTCTCTCTAAACAGAAATGTAGGAATGATACAAATTTGACACGAACCGTACCCTTTATATCAAACGATCCTATATCTAATACTCATTTCGTTACAAATCTAATTCGGTTTGTCAAGTAAAAAAATTACACGTCAATATTATAACCACGGGGTAATATAACTTCTTTAGAACAACCCCGTGATTTTATCACGAGGTGTATACTAGTAGGAAGTAAATTGAATGAGAGAGCTTGATTTCCAAATAGTGGATTAAGAAGACGTCACTTCATTGTTAGTGGTGTCTTCTTTAATATATAAGAGATATACCTTCGTTATTGATAAGAATAAGTGGAATGGGTGATTTTTCATTTAAAAGATTCAGTTCCATATCAACTTAAGTTATTAGGGTATAGATTTATTTTGTAACATCAGACCCTATTCTGTAAAATAAAAATATAATATCCGGTAAATATTAGTTTACTTTTTGGTTATAATTTCAGTATAAAAGAATCCAGACTGTTTCAAGTGACATTATCAGAAAGTATGTGTCAAATTAATTAGTGTTTAAAAGAATATATAAAAATTGACGGACAAAATAGCATCTGAAATGAACAAAATTTTTTTTTTTAAAAAAAGTCAGATCATGAAAAATGTTTGCAAATATTAAAGGATACTGTAATTAATTCAGTTTGGAGACGGGATTGTGAAGAGGGATTGTCCAGCCTAAACTGTGCAGCCCAAGACGTTGAATGCAACATATTATAGCTTGATTAGGAAGATTTTGGGTAATTACCTAAAATAACTCTGGATTAATGTGGGTGGAGTATTTCAGAATGGAGACCAATGAGTTGTGCCACCTCAGCTGCCTTGGTCTTTGTTTTAGTAAATAATAAAGGATAATGTCCAGGTTAATTCAGTGCGAAGATGAGATTGCAAAGAGGGATTGTCCAGCCCAAACTGTGCATCCCAAGACGTTGAATGCAACATATTATAGCTTGATTAAGAAGATTTTGCATAATTACCTAATATAACTTTGGATTGATGTGGGTGGAGTATTTCAGAATGGAGACCAATGAGCTCACCTCAGTTGCCTTGGTCTCTCTTTTAATAAATAAAAAGGATACTAAAAGAGGGATGATGTACGTTAAGATGACCCTTGGATTAGACCTGGCCAAATGCGGGCCAACTCATTCGGCCCGCTTCGCTAGCGAGTTTGGTCACAACAAATTTAAAAATAAGTGGGCACGGGCAAGAAAATCAGGTCTGCTAAAATTAATGGACGGGCTTGGACTAAATAAAATTGTCCATGGACAACCACTAGGCCCGCAACGTAAACTCTAATTTTTATTTAACCTAACAAAACCTAATGAAAAAAATTAATCTTTTATATATTAAAGCTGAAACATTTAAGAGCCTCTCATTAACCCACCTCAGCGTATGACATGGCAGTGATGTGGACAATATGTGGCACATATGTGGCATGTATTATTTGACTTAAAACCATTTTATTTTTTAAAATTAAATTAATAAGAGAAAATTGAAGCTGTCATGGCAGTTAAACGTCACTTATCCCATTGAAGATAACTGCCCCACCAACTCCTCTAATATTACCCCTCTCAAGTCTCAACTCCTTCCCCAAACCAACTTCCTCATTTTACAACTCCCTAATTTGGTTTTGAGTAGGTCTCCTGAGAGACGGTCTCTCGTTAACTTTACTGAGAGACTAAGTACAAATGGACGTAATAGTGGTACCAAACCTAATAAAAGTAGGTACGATTAACATAAAAGAGTATACAAATATAAAGATGGTACGCTTGTTATAAGAACGGGTACAAAACAAAGTTGTCATTTAAGGGTACGAATAGTACATAAATCTTTTATATATTAAAGCTGAAACATTTAAGAGCCTCTCATTAACCCACCTCAGCGTATGACATGGCAGTGATGTGGACAATATGTGGCACATATGTGGCATGTACTATTTGACTTAAAACCATTTTATTTTTTAAAATTAAATTAATAAGAGAAAATTGAAGCTGTCATGGCAGTTAAACGTCACTTATCCCATTGAAGATAACTGCCCCACCAACTCCTCTAATATTACCCCTCTCAAGTCTCAACTCCTTCCCCAAACCAACTTCCTCATTTTACAACTCCCTAATTTGGTTTTGAGTAGGTCTCCTGAGAGACGGTCTCTCGTTAACTTTACTGAGAGACTAAGTACAAATGAACGTAATAGTGGTACCAAACCTAATAAAAGTAGGTACGATTAACATAAAAGAGTATACAAATATAAAGATGGTACGCTTGTTATAAGAACGGGTACAAAACAAAGTTGTCATTTAAGGGTACGAATAGTGCATAAAGTGGTACTGAAAAATGGTCTCTCAATAAGTTATTGAGAGACCGTCTCTCCCAAGATTTTATGTTTGATTTTATCACCAGTTTCAATGTGCAATTGTATTAAACATCACACAAAAAAATCTGCACAATCTCACAAAACACAAAAAACAAATCCCTCATCAATCAACATTAATCGAAATCAATCAATCGGAAGAGGAATTATCTCAATTTTTTTTTGTCAACCAAATTTTTAAGAAATGCTTAAATATCTCAACTTTGAAGAGGAATTTGGTTAATAATTCAGAAATGAAAATCTGAAAATCCGGCTTTTTTGGGCATCTGCAAGAGCCATCAAATCGATTATTTAGTTTCATGTATTCCTTCTCCATACCATCAAATTGAAACCACCGCAGCAAGGGCATTTCGGAGCAGTTAAAGGGTGAGTTTCAGACACCTTTGAACTGGAGATTGAAGAACGGGAGTTACTGATTACAAAGTAACCGATTACTTAAGAAAGTGGGTTACATCCCATCTATTTTTATAACAAAAAAGATTTCATTAGTATGATAAAAAGATTATTACCTGATTGATGATTTAGCCTGATTAGTAGCTTTGTTGGTTTTAATTTGTAATAATATTAGTATGTATGTGATTTTGTTTTTGTTTTTATTAGCTTACACGAAAATTTGGCCAAAAATCAAAGATGAAATGCGAAAGAAACATGAAGAGTTGAAATGGGAAGTGAGATGGCAGATAAGTGAGGGGCAACAATTTGGGTGTAATAAGGAGAGAAGAAGACAATGGATGATATAGATGAAGGTGTTGAAGAAGAGACTCAGAGAACATCGCGACTAATTGACTGTTCTTTCAGTAAGATTGTTTTGTTGCTGTGACGACTCTCCACTCTTTTCTCACTTCTGATGATATAGATGAAGGTCTTGGAATATATTGCTTTCACAATTTTTTTCTTAGTTTGCTATTGTCATCTTATTTCCTATGACAGCATTGAGACATTAACTTATTTACGTCACTATTTTCAGTTTATAGAGGTGTGAAGATTTTATTTCAATTTTTTTTTGCAGATACGTCAACCACGGTTAGTCGATTACTCTTATTGTCGATATATTCAACTTAAATATTACTGTATTTGTTTGTTGGCTTTGTCGACAAGTCCTCAAATAAACAAATTTTGGACATTTTGTATGAAGTACCAAGTCTGTTTTTAGACTAGGTGTAACTAATGTATGCACCACAGTTTCTAGACATATTATTGGGCATCGTTTTGAATACAAATGGAGCCCTTGATCCACTAATGTTTGTTTGACTGAGAGTGTTGTACATAGTTGTTCATTGGTTTGGAGTTTTACTGTCATTTTTGATGCAGGAGCATTATTTTATTTTACATCAATTTTCATTGTCTAATTGTCTAATTTTGTTTTGTGTATTGAATTACCATTGTTCTTTTTCTTTTCTTATTTGTACATAAATTTGAAAGACTAGAGTCTGGAAATAGTTTAATATCTCGACATAGCTTCTTTTTCGAAAGTTTTTGTTCTGTTGCATTTTTGTGGTGTTGTCACTTTACTATTTATTACAGTATTTGTTTTGATGATGATGATGTTGTCTACCATTTCCAAAAGTTGAGTGGTAGACACTTATGAATTCTTATATGACAAATTATATCTTATGGCAGAGAGTATTTTTTTCCATATTGTAATAAAGTTAAAATAGCTAAAGATCAGGATTCTTGGGAATCGAAACAACCGAGTTTCGTAATCTTCAAACTCAGGATGTGTTGTCCGTCGAAACGGCTTTTAGGGATTTATTGTGTGTTGAAAAATACAGTGGCCAACATTATACATTCATTCACCCCAATTTCCTGCCACTTTTTAATGTCACATATAATTTTTAAGATTCGTGCGAGTCAATCTTTCAAATAATTTTGTTGTTTCTTACTGATCTTTCAAATAATGAGTTTGTGATTTGTTACTTAGTATTATTTTTTTGAAGGTCGAAGGAGGAGTTGGTATATCCCGCGAAATAGAAACCGTCAACAAGATGGAAATCTTCACTATACTGATATAGTGGCAGGTAATTTTCTGTATATTTTGCCCAATCATGTGTTCTGTCTTCGTAGTTTAGGAAGATTAGCTTTCCTACGATTAGCTAAGTTGTGGCCGATTAGTTGCCTTGTGAAGTGCAATTGTGCTTAATCTCATGGTTAAGTTACATTAGTTGGATTAGTTTGACAATAAAATAATTTAAATTATGTACTATCTCAACATGTTGAATGTAGATTTTATATGGTTTGCTTAATTATCAATTCAAGTTTACATAATTTTAGAAGATTAGCTTTCATAGGATTTTTTTGTGTATATTACGTTAAATTTCACTTTTAAACCGATGATTATGCTTCGTAGTTGCATTTTCATGTTTTTTTGTTGTTGTTTTTAGCTGAGTTTTGGTTGATTTGTTTTGTGTAGGTTAGTTTCTCTTAATTTATTTTGGGTAATTAACACAAATAATCCAAACTGTCACGGATCTTCATAGTTAACTCAAAATAAACCTGATTTTGAGTACATACTTCTAAAAATGGAGTTTCTTTCACCAAGAATACCAGGTTAACAGTTTAACACCGACGAACTTTCCCACAAACCTATTAAAGGAATTTTAGATTGTAATGGGTTAATTTATACTTTCAAATGTTTGGTTATAGGTTAGTTAATAAACCTATTCGAGTTTCGACTAAAAATGTTGGTCGTGCTAAGTCTAATACAGGGTATACCAACTTAAAAGTCAGATCAAGTTCAAAATTAAAAATCATTGACAAAAGCTACACCCAAATTGATGAAGAGAAGGATCAAGATACAAGTATTTTTTTTAGCCACACCTTTTTATTTATGTTCCGTAATTCACAATATGGCAAAATGAATAACCATAGCTGTGATTGAAATCGATACTCCATCATTTTCTCTCATTTTGTTTCATAAACAAAACGAAATTCAAAGAAGTATGTCTCCATGAGTTATGATGGTTGGTTACACTTAATAGTCTTTTTGTTTTCCAATCGATGTAAATCTTATTGTCACGAAGTGTTTGTTGGATACAAGCTACAAAATATATTATGAAATTTATTCAAATGGGTCGAATTAAGGTAGTTCTGGGATTTTTCCTTAAATATGAAACGAATTTTAGTTGTATTTTCTCTCATTGCGTTCACAATGCCTTTACTAAATTCACCATGTTGCAAGATGCAGATTACCATACTGCAGAATACGAATTGCAGAGTATTGAGACGAGATAGTTACATATTAGCTTAAAGAGGGAGATGAACGCAAAGGGCATGATGAGGCAAGTTGAAATACGAATTATGAATAGACGAGAGAGAGATTTATTTGTAGAGTTTGTTTATAAGTTGAGGTTTGTAAATTGGTTTCATTATACTAATTCAAGGGCTCAAAGTAATGGAGTATAGTATACGACGAACGATATTTTGTACTCCGTATAGCACCTAATTTAAGGACTTTATTTGCAATTAGGGATGGCAATGGACCGGATCCGGACCGGATACGCATGGATCCAGATCCAGATCCGCACTCCTAGTAGCTGATCCGGATCCGGTCCGGATCCGACGGATCCCAAAAATGTAGATCCAGATCCGGATCCGCCGGATCTGGACCGGATCCGGATCGGATCCGTGGATCCAATATCTTACTTAAATTCTACAAATTTTTTAATTAATACGTATTTGCGACCATATTAATTTTCATAATTTTACAAATAAAATTGAATATAAAGATTCATAATCAAAGATTAATAAACTAAAAGAAAAGAGTCTTAGAAATAACCAAAAAAACACAAATTAAAGTTCTAAATTTTTTATTATTGTTAATTTTTTAATAAAACGAATTTGCGGATCCGGATCCGGATTTATTTATTAAGATCCAGATCCGGATCCGTTTAAAGATAGCGGATCCGGATCCATATCCAACGGATCTCAAAATTTAGGATCCATATCCGATCCGTGCGGACCGGATCTTGCGGATCCGGATCGGATCCCGGATCCGTTGCCATCCCTATTTGCAATAAGAAAATAAATAAAATAACTTCTGGTATAGTTAAGAATGAAATTATGCAATATTTTTAATTTTGGTACTTTTTTTAATATATATTGTACTTTTTCTGTCCCGACCATTTGTTTTATCTTTTTATTATTTGTGAGGAGTATATATTATGTAAAGGTAAACAAATGATTGAGACGGAGTGAGTATAAACTATGATTGCAATAATTATTTATTTAAATTTGGTTGAGTATACGTAAGTGTGATTCGGAAACAAGTCTCGAAATCTTGCAATGATTGAAAGTTAAAATGAATTACTTAATAAATTAGAGTCTAATTATTGACAAATACACGACATGTAATAAATAAGATAGGGTTCAATTCAAATATTTTTACATTATTTGGTACTATTAATAATTTATCTGATTACTTTAAAATTATGTTACTAACTATAAATACATTTACATGATATAGATCACTGGGTTTAGTTCATATATTTTGTCTTAATTTCTACCTTATAACCACGTGTTAGATTATACCTGTATAATTCACAGGTTTAAACCTATTAATCTAATTTGAGTAGTCAGATACTCAGATCTTATATGAAGGTAGATAACCATCATAAAATAAGTAATTGAGAAAAATATCGTTGGACTAACTTTATAAACTAAGTATTTGAAATACTAATCATTAATCAGTTACTCCATGCTATTTTTTAAAATGCTTGGATATACCAATATTAAAAATGAATTTTACATTTAAACAAAAAAATTCCATTTCACATTTCATCAAAAAATTTGAGAAAAATTAATATATGTAGACGTTTTTTTTTAACTTTGTAAAATAAAACCATTCTTAGAGAAGGTCTCATGTGAGAGATCTTACAATAATCAAGAATTTGTACAATTTTTGATGGAACAACCGCTCAATTTGTGCGGGGTCAAAACTAGTTAAAAAATAAAACTGAAAAATATTTGTGGACATGACATAGGTCCACCCCGACGCAGCCACGCGCGGGTTTGGGGAGGCGAATGAATCTCCATATGAGATGGGTCAAATACCGAACTTTGTGGGAGTTTGGGCCCGTTCGAACCCACTTTATATCCTAGTGGGCCATGCACAAAGTATGGCTCATTCGGATGTCAGAGTGTATTGGGTTCGTCCCTTAGCATTTGATACCGATACCGACATTATCGGATACCGTGTATTGAATGAATCTCGTGTGCCAATGGATTCGGACATCCGAAAACCATGGTTCTGAGTAAGGGGTAAGGGTACATGTTGGGAAGTTCACAAAGAACATCCAACCCCGCCCGCACATTAGCGGCCTCTACTAAGATATCGTTTGATTTTAAAATACGCGCGTTAGTAATACGATGAATGATATGCAAACATTGGTTTGCCTAAACATGCGAATAATTGGATGGGTTGCTAGGTCGATTTAATGCATCTAAAATTAACGTCAAAGTTGTTTTAGCATGCGAGGTTCGTTTTAGTATAATAAAACAAAACAATGAAAAGATCGCTAAAAACATGAACAAACGAGTTAGTAACGGTTTGTAAGTTGAATAAAAGATGTAAATATGATATGATGCATGGTTTTTAAAAGATAGTTCGCGTGATGGATTAAGCACGCGTTGACCGAGGTCAAGAAAATATTTACCGAAACTTGAAATATGCCGAAAAGCCCATCGTTTTATTAAAGCAAAGACGTTTGAAGAAATAAGACGGAATAGCTTTTTATGTTACGGTTTTTCAGGGAACTATGCGACCCGCGAGGGTGAGGCGCGACTCGCGTGGCCATGCGACCCGCACAGGACTCGTGCGACTCGCATGGCGGCCTGTTTTCGGGACTATTTTTTAGCAAATCGACTGTTTTGTTAAATCGCGTATAAATATGGCATAATTTATACTCGACTTAAATTTTCGATATTCGTTATATTCGATATTCGATTATGGAATCGATATCAAATACTCGGAATGATTTTTAGAAAAGAAAGAAAAAAAATGTTTTGTAAATCGTTTTGAAAATTGAACTAAAAAAACAATGTTAATTCTCTCCGCGTTAAAATCGTCGTGTTTTGTTTTTAAGACCATGTGACGATTTTTTAGCATCAATGAGATTAATTTAGTTCTTTTTAGATACGATATTCGACTAGAGAGTCGATATCGTATTTTAAGAACGTTTGTTTTATATAGAAAATTATATCGTAGTATCGATATTAGAAAAGGAGAAAAACGTGATGAAGACCCAAAAGAACCGACGACGCAAAAAGAAGGAAAAAACGAGAGGAAGAGAGAGAAGAAGGAGAAGACGGGTTTTTTATTTACACCCTCAACCTACATGCTTTGTATACTCGGAACAGGGCTCGTCGGAATGTGGCTTAGACACGGGAGCGTCGAGTTGATGTTGGTGAGTTATGGTGTGTGAGGTGTCGGGTAGTAGGTGGCCGGTTTTTAAGGCTAAGTGGCGTGATCTCGGGTTGTAATATCGGTTATTCGATGCTATGTGTGTGTGTGTGTATGAGTGGTAGATGTGTAGGTATGATGTTGATTATTGAATGAATATTGTGTTGTGAGAGGTCTTATTTATAGGAGTAGTCCTCGATTGAAGCTAGGAGAGGTAACCTTGCTTGGGTGATAAGAAATACCGGTTAGGATAGGAAAGGTAAGCAATTTGAGAAGAACGAGGATTCCGTTACTTGGTGGGGAAGGGACTATACCCGGCTCGAATGAGGAGTACTCGGCCGAGTATCTTCATGCTCGGTCGAGTGTTTGGTCGGGTGCTCGGATAGGATTCCTACTTGAGATCGAATTCTATCCTTAATGAAATTTGTTTAATACTTTTTTAATTTGTAGTTGATTTTTGTAGTGTTTGAGCTCAAACCGGACTCGTGGGGTGACACGGCTGGTTTCTATGCCTCGGAAAATATCTTTGACCGGGGTTTGACTCGGTCGCTAAAAGACGGTTTTGCCCTCGGTGTCGGATTTGACCCAAATTAGTCTCATTTGACTTGAAATGACCCACTGGGCCTGATTTTGAGGTTGGTTTTGTGATATTTGTACTTTGTAAAATGCCCAAGCCAAATGCCAACGATTTTGAGCCATAATTCGAGTATGTTAAAGCATGTTTGCGTCCGATCATCATCGGGTGTTCTTTAGAAACTGCTATAGACACCTAATGACCAAATGTGGGTGTCTACAGAGCCCCCACTCTGACTGAGGCTTGGACAGGGCGAAAGTCAGAATAGCTACCAGGTCAATCAAAGATTAAGACCTAGCAGACTTCCGGTTGGGTCGTTTATAGTCCATTGGACTTGCGTGAAAAGGGCTCGCCAGCCATAAGTTAGAAATATACCTGAGCTGGTGATGATAACTCCGTGGGAATTTGGACTTGTCGTGTAAGTCCTGGGTGTACCTATATATGGGCCCATCCCGTGGAAAATGCCGCCTTGGGCTTTCCGCTGGGGAGTTAATCGCATGTCCCTACTTGAGTCGTTCCTGTATACAATTATGCGAAACTTTGCATGTAACATTTTTAGGAAAAATGACTCGCGCTTGGGAATAGAAACTTTTGAAAAAGACTTTGGATTTTTGAATAAAAGCTTGAAAATTTGAGAATTTTGACTCTGAAAAGGAATAGGAATGCTCGGGATGACTTATTCCTATACTAGCCAAGGGATTGTGATGGGGCCTGTATGCTAAACCTCCTGGGATTAGGAGTCCTTCGGATAAGAGGACTACTCAGGCTTAGTGCTATAAATACCCCTCTTCCGTTCTTAATTTTTCATAGTTCTCATCAATCCTTCTCTTCTAAAGAGAAAAAAGTCCCGAGAATCCTTATTCTTTTTAAGAAAAGAAAATCCAGCCATGGGAATTGACCGCTTGATCGGAATGCTACAAGATTGGTCCCGATACTTTAGAGACGTCGATAAAGTTATTCTGAATCAGAATGGTATTACTCAATTGTTCACAATCCGTCAAATGCAAGTGGATCGTCACTTTCTGGATGCTTGCTTGTCCTATTGGGACGATACTTATCACGTTTTTGGCTTCCCTCGAGGTGAAATCTGTCCTATTCCTGAGGAAATTGCTGCCGTAGGAGGGTGGAATCCCATACTTCGCCCTGCTATCCCGTTTTCAGTTCACGATCCTAGGAGAAAATTACGAGAATTTTTAGGGCTTTCTCACATGGAGGTATCCCGTATGCTGGAAGGAGATACCGTTTCTTTAATTGATCTAGCTGAAAAGTTTATGAACCCACACGATGTCCGGGTCAGGCCGGTCCATAGCCATAGGGCATTTGCTTTTTGTATGCTCCATCTTTATGTCTTCGAAGGTCCTATGGATCTGTTATCATGCACGGGCCACGTCCGACTTTTCACTGTGGCTGACCTAATGGAAACGGAGCATAGTCCGGCTTGGCTGATTACGGGAGAAATTATCCAAGGCTTGGATAATCGTAAGAGGGATCCGTCGACCCGATTGACTGGAAGTACCCGTCTTCTACAGGTATATCGCCTTGGATTTTTTCTGTGATTTTTTTTTTGATTTCCAAATTTTCCGATTTTTCCGATTTCTCAATTTTCTTCCGCGATTTTCTCGTTTTTTCTTTTTTTCTCGCGATTTTTTTTTGCGGTTTTCTCGATTTTTCACGATTTTTGATTTTTCGTGATTTTTTCAACTTTGGCTATTTGAGAGGCTATCAATCGTGGATCCTCCCCTTGACGTGAGCCGATATCGCCCTAATCAAGTGATGACGAGGAGACGGACCATGGACTTTTCTCGCCATAATACTCAGAAATATTGGGACGAAGTGCTGTCTTTCCATAGAGGCCCATTGATCCGATGGACCGTACCGTGGTGGCCCATTTATGTTCGGACCGGTTTGGAATCGAGAGATAGGGCACGATATCAGGTGATCTTATCTTTTAGGCAGACAATTCACCTTTACCCCGATCGCATACTTTGGCAATATGGTCGGGCCCAAAGAATCCCAGAAATTGAGGCAGTCGTGAGCGAATCTACCCAGCTGACGGACGTGATGTGTGACACCTGGATGCAGCGGTGGTACACTCGGGCTACTTGGGCTACTCCCAAATCTCTTTATTCGATCTGGGTATCTGATTCTTAAATGGACAAAGGCAGAATCTGCTGAAGCCCGAGCTGCCCTAAAAGTTGACGAGGCTTTTGACCTGCTGCGCCGAGAACAAGCTAAAGATAACCGCGGCTTCTTTGACGAAGGCGAAACCCCGGCTACCTTTGTTCGACTGATGTCAGGTAATAAGGGGAAGACTAGGACTCAAGCTGAAGGGTCCAGTACTAAAGGTGCACGGGGGAAAGTGAGCCCCCAGACAGACCTGGAAAGGAGACTTAGCCCAAGACTGATGGTTCAGGACCGACTTGGTCCTCGAGACAGACTACCCAAGCACGTACGAGCTCGACTTGGACCAGTGACAAAGGCAGAAAACCCGCAGTCAAAGAAACGGGTTCGAGCAAAGGAAGTTCCCTTAGTGATCCGGGAACGCTCGCCTCCACCCCGTCGATCTCGGGCCCCGCGTGACCCAAAAGACAAGGAAAAAAGGAAAATGTATGAACACTAGTCTCCTAAATTTTATTATTTATGTAATACTATTACTTTTGTGGTGTGATTTTTTTTTGTTGCTTGTTTTTTTTTGTGATGTACTTTTGAAATTCCCGAGTTTATCGGTTTTTTTTAATAAAAGACATATTAGTGAATACTGTTCCCGTCCTTTCGTTATTGCACTGGTTGTACCCTTTTGAAGGGTTGCCTACGTATCCACAATTAGCAAAATCAAACCAAACGTAGTTCAAGAGTCGATTTTTGCAATTTTCGAAATACATCAAGACTATTAGTTCGAGATGTGTGACAGTAGGATGAGTAATCCTAACTTATTGACTTGCTTACTATTTTTGAAAATTTATAGAAAGACAATTTTTTATAAACTTTTTGCAAATGACATTGAGATAAGGCTTATGGGTAGTAACGCTTCAGTTGGTCCAAGTTGGTTGGGTTGACTAATTCGTTCCCGTCCAAGTCTGTCAGCATCACCGCTCCTCCTGATAGGACCTTTTTTACTAAATACGGCCCGGCCCAATTGGGTTTGAATTTTCCTCTTGGGTCGACTGGTAGTAAGGCCCGGACGGATTTTAGAACTAGATCCCCTTCTTTGATATTTCTGGGCCTAACTCTTTTGTTGAAAGCCAGTTGTATCCTTTTTTGGTATATCTGAATATTGTTAAGGGTCCGGAACCGCCGTTCGTCCAAAAGAACTAGTGAGTCGTATCGGGCTTGGACCCAATCTGCCTCAGGCACCTGACTCTCGAGTAAAATCCTAAGGGATGGTACTTCTAGCTCGACCGGTTGGACCGCTTCCATTCCATACGTTAAATAGTATGGAGTTGCTCCGGTTGCGGTGCGAATTGACGTTCGGTACCCCCATAGGGCAAAAGGAATTTTGTCGGGACAATCCCGGTAATTCTCAACCATCTTTTTAAGTATGGTGACAATTGTTTTATTGACTGCCTCTACCGCTCCATTCGTTTGGGGACGGTAAGGTGAAGATGTATGCCTTTGGATTTTATATTTTTCCAGCAAAGTAGCGGTTTCAGCTTGGAAATGGGTCCCGTGATCACTGATAAACTCGTGCAGGATCCCGTATTGACATATAACCTTGTTTTGGATAAATTTAGCAACGTGCTTGGCGTTCAGGACCCGATATGACTCCGCTTCGACCCATTTAGTGAAATAGTCTATAGCCACCAAGATGAAATAGTGACCTCCTGTTCCGGAAGGGTTCACCTTGCCAATTATATCAATACCTCATGTCGAGAATGGCCATGGTGATGTCATGGTGTATAGTAGGGATGACGGCAGTTGTTGTACATTGGCAAAAATCTGACAGTTATGGCAGTGTTTGACATATAATTGACAGTCAGTTTCCATGGTGTTCCAATAGTACCCGAGTCTCATGATTTTTCGGGCTAGCATATGGGCGTTCGTGTGCGGACCATTTTCACCGCCGTGCACCTCGGACATAACCTTCTCGGCCTGTATTTTATCGATACATAGGAGGAGAGCCCCATGTGCCGTCTTTTTGTATAACTGTCCGTCGTCCGTACGAACGAATTGGGTTGGCAATCTTCGCAAGGCTTTCTTGGCCCGGTTTTCAGATCCCGGGGAATATTCTCCCGATATCAAGTAAGTTAGGACATCTTGATACCAGGGTTCCGGATCAGTTATTTCGATGTCTTGGATAGCGTAGATATATGCCGGCTCGGACCAACTTTCAACGCAGATCGGCATGCTGGTTAGGTGCTCCGGGATGTTTAGTAAGGATGCTAATTTGGAAAGCGCATCGGCGAACTGGTTTTCTTCCCGGGGTAGATAAATGTATTCTACCTTTTGGAAATGTTTTTCGAGAACCCTTACTCGCGCTTAGTAAGCCACGAGATTGGCGTTCCGAGTTTTCCATTTTTGGAGAGCTTGATTGATGACTAGAGATGAGTCACCATGGACCCGGAGGTTTGTTACTCCTAAATCAGCGGCGGCTTGCAACCCGTGAATGCATGCTTCATACTCGGCTGCGTTGTTAGTTACGTCAAAGTCCAGTTTAATGGATAACGGTGTATGCTCTCCTTTTGGTGAGATTAATAGGATCCCGACTCCGAACCCTCGAAAGTTGGATGCTTCATCGAAATACAAATTCCATGTCTCAGTGTCAGTATGAAATATGTCTTCATCTGAAAAAGCCCAAGTGTCGGTGTGCCCCTCTTCAGATATCGGACTATCGGCGAGGAATTCGGCTACTATCCGGTCTTTGATGGCTTTCAACGGTACGAACTTGAGGTCGAACTCAGCTAGCATTAAAGTCCATCTAGATATCCGACCGTTAAGGATGGGCTTCTCGAACAAGTACTTGATAGGATCCATTTTGGATAGCACATGTACCTCGTGACTGAGCATATAGTGTCGGAGCTTTTTAGTGGCCCAAACCAAAGCAAGGCACGTTTTCTCGAGCATTGTGTATTTGCACTCGTATTCCAAAAACTTTTTACTGATGTAGTAAATAGCCCGTTCTTCTGAATCGACTGTCTGGGCCAACATGGCCCCCATGGCTGTCTCGGTCGTTGTTGGGTATAACGACAAAGGTAAACCGGGTTGAGGTGGCATTAATACCGGCGTTGCAGACAAAATCTCCTTGATTTTATCAAAAGCCATCTGACATTTATCGTCCCACAGCGTTCATTCTCCTATCTTCAGTTTCTTGAAAATGGGTTCACATACCATGGTTAGCTTTGAAATAAACCGGCTGATGTACTGGACTTTCCCGAGAAACCCCCTTATTTCTTTTTCGGTTTTGGGTGGCTGCATCTCGGTAATGGCCTTGATCTTAGCTGGGTCGACCTCGATGCCGCGCTGGCTGACGATATGGCCCATCAGTTTACCTGATGTTAGCCCGAAACTGCATTTTTGAGGATTCAGTCTCATATTGTATTTTCGTAGTCGGGTAAAGAATTTTCTTAGGGCCGCTACGTGCCCTTCTCGATCTTTGGACTTGACGATCATGTCGTCCACATAAACCTCCACTTCCTTATGCATCATGTCATGTAATAAAGTTGTGGTGGTTCTTTGATAAGTGGTCCCGGCATTGATGAGCCCAAATGGCATAACGGTGTAACAGTAAGTACCCTAAGGTGTGATGAAGGTGGTCTTACTCATGTCTTCTTCTGCCAATTTGATTTGATTGTAGCCGGCATACCCGTCCATGAATGATAGAAGGGCATGATCGGCCGTGTTATCCACCAGTATGTCGATATGTGGTAACGGAAAATCGTCTTTTGGGCTAGCCTTGTTGAGGTCCCGGAAGTCCACACATACCCGTACTTTACCGTCTTTCTTGGGTACTGGCACGATGTTTGCAACCCAGTCTGGATATTCAGACACTTGTATAAAGCCGGCTTTGAATTGCTTGTCGACTTCTTCTTTGACTTTGAGAGACCATTCGGGCCTCATTTTTCGGAGCTTTTGTTTTACCAGTTTACACCCGTCTTTGATGGGTATACGGTGTTCAGCTATCTCCCGATCTATCCCCGGCATGTCCTTGTAGGACCATGCAAAGACATCCTTGAATTCTTGGGGAGATTCGTGAATTGTTTTCTCTCCTTGGGATCTAAAGATAAACCCAACTTAAGCATCTGGGGCTCTAAAGTGGTTCCGACGTTAATGGACTCGGTTTCTTCAATTACCGGATCTCAAGACTCCTTTTGTTTGAGCTGCTCGATCAGATGTGGAGGCAGAGGTACCTGTTCGTCGGGTTTCTCAATGTCATTGCATATAAAAATTTTGAAATTGAAAGAATTTTGGAAATAAGACAAGTCGTAAGCGGAACGGCTATCGTTATTATTGATAGTAAATATTGAAAAGAGCTCGAAGAGAGCGGCCATCTGATCGTTAGTCAGTGGCGGGATAGGGAGAGCCCTCGGAACAGACCCCGGGGCTCCGGTGGGTGCTAATAACGGAAGAGGTGTTACAGACTTGATCCTAGTACTGGACCCTCTAGACTTGGACTCAGACTCCAACTCTGACTCTGACTCAGACTCGAACTCAGTATCCGACATATCTCCTTCACCGGTAGTCAGTTTGTAGACTCGACCCTGGCTGTCGGTCCACTTGATAGTCTTTCTCCAAGCCCTTTTTCCGGTGTCAGCGCCAACTTCGGAGATCAGCTTGGTTGGATCGAACCTGCTACTACGGAGGATCAGGTTTACTAGCTCTTCCTTGGGGGTTGGGACGACCTTGTCTTCCCCGAATAGGAGCCCCAGCATGGGCTCAGTACCGTCAGTTCCCTCTTTAGCTTGAACGAGGGCGAATATGTCGTCGGGGATATAGTTGCATTCCCGATATGTGATACTGGGTTGGTAGAGGCCCACTTGAACAGCCCCGAACACTGGTGTGACAAATTTGATTATATTTGTCTGGTCCATATTTCCCAGGGTTATAGTGTACCCCAAACCGAATCGTGATTCTACATCGTCTAGGACCTCGATGATTTTTCCGGCTGGAAGATATGGCCTCGAAGTAGCCCCCGATAAGTAACCCAAGTTTTGTAGCATCGTGTCGTCGATGCTAGTGGTGAAATAGGGTCAAAAAAGATATTCTTCCTCGATCATTCCTACGAAATCGAAACCTCGTGGGTCGGTCTGGCCTGTGGTGTTGCAGCTTGCCACGGTTATGGGGGTGGCTTCGAGAGTGATGATCTCGTCTTGTAGAGGTAGCTTGACCTTCCTGTGGAGCGTAGAGGATACAGCTTTGACCGCATGGATCCAGGGCCTTCCGAGTAGCAGGTTGAAGGATGAGGTGACATCAATCACCTGGAATTCTAGCTCTTTCTCGATTGGGCTTGTTATAATAGTTAGCTTAACATCCCCAGCAACTGATTTTGGGCTTCCGCCAAAAGCCTGAATAGTTTGCGCGGTCGGAAGATAGTCAGCCTCGGTAATGCCGAGGGCCTTAGCAGTCCTTAATAGGACATTTACAGCGGACCCATCATCAATCAGGGTCATGGGGAGATATTTGTCCTGGCAGATCACCGTGATGTACAAGGCTAAGTTATGAGTGGCCCCGAATGGTGGGAGGTCGGACTCGGAAAAGGTGATGAGTGGGCCTTCTTCCTTGGATTTGCCCTTAAGATGGGGCAAAATAGTGGCTACCATTTCAGTGGGGGTAACCAATGAGTCGACCTTGATTTCGTCGAGAGCCTTAGTAAGTGCTGCCCGATGCTCTTGAGAACTGACCAAAAGCTGCCATATAGTAAGATCAGTTCAAACCCTCTTCAGTTGCTTGACTAGGGTCGTGTGCCCGTGTCAGCGTTTGGTTCCTCGAGGGTAGGTTCCGGGACGGCTTCCGGAGTAGAAGAGTCGGCCGTAATGGTGTGAGTGCTGGCCAAGGCTTTGGTTTTAGCCTTCCGGATTTCTTCGATGGTGATGGGGACAGCTTCCCCTTTAGCCAGGTAAACGTCGTCTTCATCATCGTTCCATATCCCGTTAATTTGTGGGGTGAAAGGAGAAATGAGATGAGAACAGTCGATTGTTTCTCCGGTAAAAATGGCGTGAGCACTAAAGGGGTTCTCCTTGTTGCTCGGTTTGTCGCTGGGCAGCGGTATCTTCCCACTTTCGATTAGATCCTGGATAAGATGCTTCAGTTTCCAGCATTTTTCAGTGTCGTGCCCATTACCTCGGTGATACTGGCAATAGGCCTGGATGTTGTAGCACTTGGATCGTTTCTCGACCGGGACTTCCGGAGTTGGGCCTATCGGCTAGATCAGGCCCTTGGAGGAAAGCCTTTGTAAGGCATAAGTATAGGTAGTCCCTATATCAGTGAATACCCGAGTTGGAGTATTCTTTTTGGATGAGGTGTCTAATGAATTGACCTCGTCAAAGATGCTGCGGGTTGCAGCTGTTGTTGCGGGCTTGCTGGCGGACGAGCTGGCCCCTTGGTACCCTTTGGTAGAGGCCTTAGTAAGGTTCTCTAGACTTACGTCATCTTCAATTCTTGTACCCATCTCGGTTAAGGTGGCGAAATTGGGTATGACAGCGTACCGGAGATGGACCCGGCAAGAGGGGAGGAGATTCTTCACGAAGGCCTCCACTAGCACCTTTTCGCTGGGCTTGTCAACCAGCTTCACGCTTTCGGCCCTCCACCTTTGAAGGTATTTGGTGAAACCTTCCTTGGGCTCTTGGGCCATGACCTCCAGAGTACGCATGGTAGTCTGGATCTCGGTATTGTCCGCGTAATTTCGTGCGAACTCCGTTGCTACATTGTCCCAAGTCTTGTATTTCTTGGAATCGAGCCGGTAGTACCAGGCTCTCGGGTGCTTCTCGAGGGAAGAAGCGAACATGTGCTTAAACATGGTGGACTTCACTCCTTTGACCGCCATGAATTCCTTGAAGGCTCGGATATGGAGTACTGGGTCTTCAGTCCCATCGAACATGGGTAGGCCCGTGAGGTTGAGATTGGCGGGCAACTCGTCGGTCAAGGGTGAATAGGCCCGAGCATTCTCGGTATGGATGGTGTGACTGTTTGACAAATGGACCTGTTCTTGCAGCTTGCGGACCGCGCTGGCCAATTCAGCTAACGGCCCGATAGTCTCAGTGTTACCACTAGGGGTTCCTTGCTCCACGGCACTTACACGGGTAAGGATGGCAATCTGGTCATCCCTCATTGCCGTCAATTGAGTTTCCAAGAATTCCAACTTAGTCAATGCGGCAGTCAACTCGTCTATGGCTTGTTGCGTCATGGCTCGGGTGAAGGGCGGCCTGTCTGTAAGAGTACCGCGTAATCAGTAACTAACCCAAATCCTGGAATAAAAGTACATCCCGAGCGAAAGAAAGGACTGAAAAGGAAATGACTCGGAGAAGACACCTAGACGGGTGACTCGTATAAGGTGGGCCTCCTCTAGGATTCGGTGTGTGGGCCAAGTCCTGTTCGAGGGAAGGTCCACGTGAGATATTCCCTAGACTTTCTAGACTCGAGTGTGTAACGGGCCACCCTTTGTAGGAGTATGTCCTACGTAGGTGGGCCTTGCCTTAGTCAAATAAGGCGGACCGGGATAGGGGAAACCCGTGATGTAAGATCGACGGAGTTTCGACGCTATAGACTTTCGACGACTTCTGACACGGCCCGACACTGCTAAATACGGGAAGCCTAAAGGAGAGGAAAGTTTTTGAAATGAATTTTTGAAAGCCCGAAAAATTCGGGGAGGGGGAGCCCGGCCCCTTTTAAAAACGGAAAGGCGAGCCGGGTGACGGTTTGAAAATTTGAAAATATTTTTGAGTTTTGAAATGGGCAGAATACCGGCTAGAAAATAGGCTATTTTGAGTAAAATCATAAGTCCTAAATTCGGTATATGTCCCGGGTTTTGAAATTGGATATTTTTTGAAAAAAGATGCAATCTTTGGAAATGACTGTTTTTGAAAACGACTCGGAATCCAAGTAGCATATAGTCACGCAGGCATTATAATGACACCATGTATGCTCTATACTAAGTCTCGGTCGGTCTATAAAGGGTCTATACCAGTGGACATAGCCTATCCGAGAATCGGGGCGGACTTCCTAAGTCGAGTTGAGCTTAGAACATGCTGTAAAATCCATACGGATCTGCTATGAACACTTTTTGACATATCCAATTTGGACTACATCAATGGCATAGTGGGACGTCGGTCACCAGTACCGGCCCGGGAAATATGGGATTATGCATGAACCGTAAAACTAAAACGCGTTTTGTACTAGTCAAACGATTTCTATTTGAGTCTCACCCTGAGGATGCCGATGGTAAGTCACGCATAAATTAATCCCCAGCGGAGTCGCCAAATTGTGGACATGACATAGGTCCACCCCGACGCGGCCACGTGCGGGTTTGGGGAGGCGAATGAATCTCCATATGAAATGGGTCGAATTGAAATTTAAATCGAAGTGGAGTCGCCACCGAACTTTGTGGGGGTTCGGACCCGTTCGAACTCACTCTATATCCTAGTGGGCCATGCACAAAGTATGGCCCATTTGGATGTTAGAGTTTATTGGGTTCGTCCCTTAGCATTTGATACCGATACCGACATTATCGGATACCGTGTATTGAATGACTCTCGTGTGCCAATGGATTCAGACATCCGGAAACCATGGTTCTGAGTAAGGGGTGAGGGTACGTGTTGGGAAGTTCACAAAGAACACTCAACCCAGCCCGCACATTAGCGGCCTCTACTAAGATATCGTTTGATTTTAAAATACGCTCGTTAGTAATACGATGAATGATATGCAAACATTGTTTTGCCTAAACATGCGAATAATTGAATGGGTTGCTAGATCGATTTAATGCATCTAAAATTAACGTCAAAGTTGTTTTAGCATGCGAGGTTCATTTTAGTATAATAAAACAAAACGATGAAAAGATCGCTAAAAACATGAACAAACGAGTTAGTAACGGTTTGTAAGTTGAATAAAAGATGTAAATATGATATGATTGTGGACATGACATAGGTCCACCCCGACGCGGCCACGCGCGGGTTTTGGGGAGGCGAATGAATCTCCATGAGATGGTCAAATGGAAATTTAAATCGAAGTCGGAGTCGCCACCGAATTTTATGGTTATTCGGAACCGTTCGAGCCCACTCTATGTCGTAGTGGGCCGTGTACAAAATACGGCCCATTTCCGATGTCAGAGTTTATTGGGCTCGTCCCTTTGCATATCGATATAGATGCCGACTTGAGCGGTTAATCGTATATTGAATGACTCTCGTTGCCAATGGTTTCGGACATCCGGAAACCACGGTTCTGAGTAAGGGGTGAGGGTACGTGTTGGGAAGTTCACTAAGAACACCCAACCCCGCCCGCACATTAGCGGCCTCTACTAGGATATCGAATGACGTTTTAATGCGCGCGTTAGTAATACGATGAATGATATGCAAACATTGTTTTCCTAAGCATGTGAGGAATTGAATGGGTTGCTAAGTGATTTAATGCATGAAAAATTAATCAACGTCAAAGTTGAATTTAACATGTGAGATTCGTTTTAGTATAATAAAACAAATGAAATAAAAATAAAAAAAGATGAAATTGCTACAAGATGAACAAACGAGTTAGTATCGATTTGTAAATAATAATAGCAAGTAATAAATATGCGAAATCGAGAAAATAAATATTAATCGAAATCTGAAAAATATCGTTGAAAAGACGCTGTTTTGTATAAAAAACGAAGCTCAAAAAATAATAAAAATACGGAAAAGGGCCGCGGCAAACTGCCGACCGCGCGACTCGCCCGGAACGCCGGCGGGTCGCGTGGTGGCCTGTTTCGGGTCCGGTTTTTGAAAAACTCGAAGTTCGTATTAAATCGCGTATGAATATTGTATGATTCGTACTCGACTTAATATTTCGATATTCGTTATATTCGATAGTTGACTACGAAGTCAATATCGAATATTTAGAATAGTTTTTAGAAAAGGTGTAAATTTTAGAAATCGATCGAAGAATAAATAATAAACGAACGAAAACGTAAAAAAAAAAGAGGAAGAAGATCCGGACGGTGTGCCGTCCGGTTTTTTGGGATTTTGTTCGAAAATTGTTATTTTTAATAAATCGCGTACAAAACATGAAATAATTTGTACTCGACTTATGTTTTCGATATTCGTCATATCCAATATTCGATTATGAAATCGATATTGGATATTTAGAATGAGTAAAAAAAAAGGTTTTGTAAAATAATTCGTTTTAAACGAGAGAAGAAAAGAATTTTTAACGAAGAAAAGATGTAACGATTTTTAGTATCGTCGAAATATTAATATAATTCTTTTTGATACGATATTCGATTATATAAAAATCGATATCGTATGTTTAAGAATATTCGTTATGAAAATAGTTTTTCGTTAATAACGATATTAGAAAAATAATAAAAAAACGACTCTTGACCCATAAGAAACGGACGAAGAGGAGAAAGGGAGAGAAAGGAAGAAATCGGGTTTGATTACACCCTCAACCTACATGCTCTTGTTGACTCGGATCGGGACTCGTCGGAATGTGGCTAGGCACGGGAGTGTCGAGGCAACGTCGGTTGGGTTAGGGTGGTACGGTTTTGACGGGTGAAGGGTGTCGGATATCGGGACCGGTCTCCTTCGGGTTTTGGATGTATTATTGGTTTCTCGATGTTATGGAATTACGTGTGTCGGGATGATAATGTGTGTAATTAATTGTTTTTCGGTATTTTCTGATGTTGATAATTGATGGATGCAAGGGGCTATTTATAGGAAATTCCCGACATTGACTTAGGAGAGTTTGACTACCGCAGGGAATTTGAGGGAAATAAGAATTCCGCTTTCTTGTGGAGGAAGAAAGAGGATCTCGGCTGGTTTGCCACTGTTTTTGGGCTGTTTCGGCCGAGTGTTTTACACTTGGTCGGATGCTCGAGTTGATTTTTTAATAGGATTCCCGTTTGAGCTAGAATTACCGCTTGAGTAAGAAGCTGAGAGGAACGAGGATTCCGTTTTCTTGTGAGGGAAGAAAAGAGGAAAAAACCGGCTGACTCCTACTACTTGGCCGAGTGTTTCAACTTGGTTTAGTGTTTGAGTCGGTTCTCGGATAGGATTCCTACTCGGGATCGAATTCTACCTTAAACGGAATTGTTTATTATTTTTTGTATGGCTGATTTTGTAGAGTTGGAGTCCGAATAGGACGTGTGGTATGTCACGGTCAGCCTACGAGTTTCGGGAAATATCTTTGACCGGGTTTTGACTCGGTCGCTAAAAGACGGTTTTACCCCTGGTGACGGATTCGACCCAAATTAGTGTTATTTGACTCGAAACGACCCACTGGGCCTGAATTTGAGGTTGGTTTTGTGAAATTTGTACTCCTTAAAATGTCTAGGCCAAATGTCCATCACTTCGAGCCCATTTCCGAGTACGTTAGAGCATGTTAGCGTCCGATCATCATCGGGTGTTTGTCGGAAACTACTATAGACACCTGGCGGTCAAAATGTGGGTGTCTACAGAGCCCCCACTCTGACTGAGGCTTGGACAGGGCGAAAGTCAGAGTAGCCACCAAGTCAATCAAGGATTAAAACCTGGCAGCTTCCGGTCGGGTCGTTTAAGGTCCATTAGACCTGCGTGAAGGGCCCGCCAGCCATGGATTAGAAATGTACCTGAGCTGATGATAACTCCGTGGGGAATTGAACTCGTCGCATGAGACTTAAAATGGGCCTGTATGTGGGCTCATCTTGTTAAATGCCGCTGGGGAGTTATGTGAATTGCACTGTCGTGATTTGTACCTGTATAAGCTACATAAAATTTTGCATGCAACACGTAGGCGAAACAAATATTACTCACGCTGGGGAATAAAAATGATTTTTGCTGCATTTTGAAATCGAAGTCCTGAAAGCAACTCACGTGCTAGGAGATGGGTTTCCAAAATTGAAAGGGTTGAAAAGAAATTTGCAGTTTAAATAGACTTGAAATTCGACCTTGTCGAAAAGGATTTTTTTTCAAATGGCTAAGTTTTTTGCAAATGAGAATTTGTAAATAGAGGCCTACCGGCTGACTCGACTCTGGACGTGACAGGACGAGTTGACAGACACGACTGGGACTCTCTAAGGGTTGGACCGTGACTTGGTAAGGAGGTGGGCCACCTAAGATGACAAGACTCTTAAGTTGCGTTATTCCGTAGCCTAGGCGAGTGACAACACAGTCGAATCCTCGGAATAGGAAGGCTGTGCTATGGGGGGATTGCAATAGTCTGTAATGAGACCGTTTTGGCGTGACAGGACTTTTAGCAGTAACAATGCCGTAGTCTAGTGCTCTTCTGGATTTTTGATTTTTGGGTACATTTCCAAAGTGGGCATTGCCTCGAGTCCTGATAGATTCTTGTCCTCGGGTGAGCCGAGTACTAGGACATACTATAGAAAGGAGGCTAGATTTTGAAAGTATTTGGATCATGTGAGTGGATGGAGAACTTCTGCCTAGGAGAAGCCCCCAGAATGACAAAGCTAACTGTCGAGAACATGACAGTGTCGTGACCGGAATGATGGTGCTTTTTGAATGTGTGTCAATGTGAGTGGTTGTGCCTCTATTGAAAGGCTGCCTACGTATTCACGTGTGGTGAAATCAAACCAAGCCGTAGTTCAGTGGATTGTGGTGCCTAGTTTATTAGGGCTTTGTGTGTAACTAGCCATAGCAATGGTGTAGGCTAGGTGCATTCCCAGTGATGTCTTGATCAAAGGGCTAGGATGGTTAGGATATTGATCCTGTGACTGTGAGCGTTCTCCGGGATTGCCCCCAGAGGTGGTGTGCACTATTTGGGCATGTTCTATGCCGACCGCAAGTTGAGTTCCCGTGTTTGGGGTTGGTAACTGGTTTGAATGAGAAGAATTGGGATGGGATTTTAACGAGTTCTGCTCTCGGGGATTTTAACGAGTTCTGTTCTCGGGGATTTTAACGAGTTTTGCTCTCTGGGATTTTAACGAGTTTTGCTCTCGGGGATTTTAACGAGTTCTGTTCTCGGGGATTTTAACGAGTTTTGCTCTCGGGGATTTGATGAGTTTTGCTCTCGGGGGGATTTGACGAGTTTTGCTCTCGGGGGATTTGACGAGTTTTGCTCTCGGGGGGATTTGACGAGTTTTGCTCTCGGGGGATTTGACGAGTTTTGCTCTCGGGGGTTTGACGAGTTTTGCTCTCGGGGGTTTGACGAGTTTTGCTCTCGAGTTTGCGTATGGTGATTGTGAATTTTGTTATGTAAAGGGGAAGTCGAGTAAAATGGCTCGAACTTTGATCGGGATAAGTTTTGATAATGCGAGATTTGATTTCCATGTCTGGCCCTAATGGCTAGGGGTATCCTATGGAGCTTGAATCCTCAAAATTCCGGGTTGTCTCTGGCCTGGGTCTCGGGAAGGTCTTGAGGGCTGTAATGTGGGAAGGCTAAATGTGGTGTTAGCTGACCAGCTTGATTGTCTCTTCCTTATTGGATGGTATGAGTATTGATAATTTTGAATTGATCGGTCATGGTTTTTTGAATATTTTTTGGTTGACCTCTTAGCCCCGGTCTCGGGATTCTTCATTTGGATTGACCGCTTAACCTCGGTCATGGGTGCCTCTTTTTTTTTGATAATGGCCTGCTTTTTTTGTTTTGGCCTTTTGCTTTTTTTCTTTTTTGGACTTTTGTTTTTTTTTTGTCCAGTTTTTTTTATCATGGCCAGCTCTTTTATTTTGGCCTTTTGCTTTTTTTTTTTGGCTGGTCAGACTAACACCTAAGGTAGGGATCGGTTAGTCTTATTGGATGGGTGTTTTATTGTGGGAAATGGGCTTGCCTCCCGTCTTTAACCCAAACTAGGAGATTACCTAGATTTGTCATAGGATTCGATACCGCTCCTGCTAAGGGTAGTTATGTGGCTTTCTATACCAGACATGGAACAGGTAAAGGAAAACACGGGTCTCATTTCCTGCAGTCATTATAGATGTGCCTATAATAGTCACGTGCGTGTGCTCACAGTGTACGATGGTGTTCATCATGTTCTCGGAAACACATAAGGAAAGTATATATGAGAAATAGAAAAGCTGATTTTATTGAATTTTGAAAAAGAGGACAGAATACAATTGACTCTGACTCTGACTTTGAAGTTGAAATAAATAGTATATCCTAGACTCGGACTCAGACTTGGACTTAAATCAAATCCGGACTCTCGGATGCATGAGAGGTAGATTGGATGCTTTGGTCATCGGGCCCTGTATAGTCCATGAGGGGCTTTGCAAGTGACAAAGTTTCCAAAACGGGAGTTTTCCCGGCATCGAGGAAGTCTTGAATGAGGTGTTTCAGTTTCCAGCACCGTTCTGTATCGTGTCCCCTCCCTCTGTGGAATTTGCAGTAATGCTCGTCGTTCCATGCTTTGGAGCGTTTTTCCAAAGGTGGGTCGGCTGTTGGGCCTATAGGTAGTATTAGGCCCTTCGGAACCAATTTCTGGAAAGCAACGGTGTAGGACATATCCAGGTGGGTAAATGTCCTTCCCTTTGACTGGTTCTTGATTTTTGGAGAGGTGACTTGAGGGTTACCTCTCTCGGCCTCGCCATCTTGAGGGTATCGGACAGTTTCGTAAGAGTGTTCACCTTTCAAATGGCTCGGTTGGGTGATAGGCTGTCTTACCCGTTCTAGTTGTGTTAGACGGGATCGAGTTCTTACAAGGTCTTCTTCGATGGTGATCACCCTGGCATTTAGGTTATCTAGGGCGATATTGATTTTTGAGAAGATATTGTTAATGGAGCAAGATAGCATAAGCATGCTTCCTTGGATATCCCCTTTTTCGACGGTGCGAGATTTGTTGTGGTTTGGTAGTGTCTCGTTCATAGGGTCCCTGATCGGAAGAAATGACAGGTGTTAGAACTCGCCTGAACTCGGTTTTGCGCAAATGCAAGAGAGAGAGTCAAACTAGGTACGGCCCGGGGGCAGGAATGACTAAGATTCTATGACCGGGCTACTTAAATGTTAATCTAGACAAAGTAACGACTGTGACCTAGACTCGACCACGAGACTCGAGCTGTACAAGGATAAGTCCGAAAATGGGGCGACCGTATTTGACCGTGCCATGTGCTTGGACCAACCGTGGTGACCTAACCCTAGGTGACCCGAGTATTCGTAGCGTGGGTACGACTCGAAGAAGGCATCATAAGGACGCCGGTGTAGGATGAATGTAGGGTACTCTCTAGGGTAACCGTGGTTGACTGCTCGGGTGGAGGACAACCCCCTGAGTAAGGCTAGAGACTCAGATGGTGTGACATCTAAGTGACTCGAAAGTGGGATACGTGAGACAACACGTGCAAGACATGACCCTTAGAGCAACCGTGATTGATCGCTCTGCTGAAGGGTAGCCCCCGAGTGGGGAAAAGCCTGAAAGGGAAATGACTCGGAAAGGACACCTAGACGGGTGACTCGTTAAAGGTGGGCCTCCCTTAGGATCCAACGCTGTGGGTTGGGCCCTGCCCGGAGGAAGGTTCACGTGGGACATTCCGAGACTTTAGACTCGATTGTGTAAACTGGGCCAACCTTTGTAGGAGTATGTCCTACGTAGGTGGGCTTTGCCTTAGTCAAATAAGGCGGACTGGGATAGGGAGGAAACTCGTGATATGAGATCGACGGAGTTTCGACGCTAAAGACTTTAACGACTTATGACACGACCCGACACTGCTAAATACGGGAAGTCCTAAGAAGATGAAGGTTTTGAAAAAGGGATTCTTTTGGAAAATCCGAGAAGTCTCGGTGGATGGCCCAATTTTTCGAAAAAAACGGAAAAGTGCATCGGGCCATAATTTTGAAAGTTCGAGAAAAAAATCGAGTTTTGAAATGGGCAGAATACCGACTGGAAAATAGGCTACTTTGAGTCAAATCGTAAATCCTAATTTCGGTAGCATTCCGGGGTTTTGAAAAGTTGAATATTTGGAATTTTGAAACTTGAGTATCGAAAAAAGGAATTTCCGACAATTTGAAAATTGAAGATGAGATCCTGAAGATTTGAAAATCGAAAAAACGGCATCTCGAAGATTTGAAAATTAAAAAAATGGCATCTCGAAGATTTTGAAAATCGGAATTGGTATCTCAAAAATTTTAAAATCGAAATTGAATTTTGAAAATTCGAAAATCGAATGGTGGATCGGAAATTTGAATTTTGAAATGGGCAGCATGCCGGCTAGAAAATAAGCTTGTTTTGAGTCAAATCTTAAGTCTAAATTTCGGCAGCTTTCCGATCTTTTTAAAATTTGAATATTTTTGAAAAGATGCATTTTTTGAATTTCGGAATTGAAGATGAATTCCCGAAAATTTGAAAATCGAAAACAGGATCCCGACTCTTAAAATCGGCAAAAATGTCATCGGGCTTGAATTTTTTTGAAAAGTCAGAAATTTTGAATTTTTGAAAGCCCGAAGAGAAATTCGGTTGATGGCCCGGTTTTGTTCGAAAGAGAAAAAAAAACGGAAATCGAACCGGGCGACGGTTTTGCAAGTTCGAAAATAGTTTCAAGTTTTAAATTGGGCATAATACCGGCTAGAAAAAGGGCTATTTTGAGTAAAATCGTAAATCCTAAATTCGGTATTTGACCCGAGTTTTGAAATTGGATATTTTTAAAAAAAAAAGGATGCAAATTTTTGAAAAATGACGGTTTTGAAAAAGATGATGTGGATCAAGTAGCACGTAGTCATGGAAACAGTATAATGACGCCATGTATGCTCTTAATCTAAGTCTCGGTCAGTCTGTAAGGGTCTATACCAGTGTACACAGCCTATCAAGAATCGGGGCGGACTCCCTAACTCGAGTTGAGATTAGGACATGCCGTAAAACCCATATGAATCGGCTAATGGACACCTTTGACATAACCAGTTTGGACTATATCAACGGTATAGTGGGACGTCGGTCACGAGTACCGGCCCGGGAAAGTGGGGTTATGCATGAACCGTAAAACTAAAACGCGCATTGTACTAGTCAAACGATTTCTATTCGAGTCTCACCCTGAGGACACTGAAGGTTATTAACTCATCAGAAAATCCCCAGCGGAGTCGCCAAATTGTGGACATGACATAGGTCCACCCCGACGCGGCCACGCGCGGGTTTTGGGGAGGCGAATGAATCTCCATGAGATGGTCAAATGGAAATTTAAATCGAAGTCGGAGTCGCCACCGAATTTTATGGTTATTCGGAACCGTTCGAGCCCACTCTATGTCGTAGTGGGCCGTGTACAAAATACGGCCCATTTTCGATGTCAGAGTTTATTGGGCTCGTCCCTTTGCATATCGATATAGATGCCGACTTGAGCGGTTAATCGTATATTGAATGACTCTCGTTGCCAATGGTTTCGGACATCCGGAAACCACGGTTCTGAGTAAGGGGTGAGGGTACGTGTTGGGAAGTTCACTAAGAACACCCAACCCCGCCCGCACATTAGCGGCCTCTACTAGGATATCGAATGACGTTTTAATGCGCGCGTTAGTAATACGATGAATGATATGCAAACATTGTTTTCCTAAGCATGTGAGGAATTGAATGGGTTGCTAAGTGATTTAATGCATGAAAAATTAATCAACGTCAAAGTTGAATTTAACATGTGAGATTCGTTTTAGTATAATAAAACAAATGAAATAAAAATAAAAAAAGATGAAATTGCTACAAGATGAACAAACGAGTTAGTATCGATTTGTAAATAATAATAGCAAGTAATAAATATGCGAAATCGAGAAAATAAATATTAATCGAAATCTGAAAAATATCGTTGAAAAGACGCTGTTTTGTATAAAAAACGAAGCTCAAAAAATAATAAAAATACGGAAAAGGGCCGCGGCAAACTGCCGACCGCGCGACTCGCCCGGAACGCCGGCGGGTCGCGTGGTGGCCTGTTTCGGGTCCGGTTTTTGAAAAACTCGAAGTTCGTATTAAATCGCGTATGAATATTGTATGATTCGTACTCGACTTAATATTTCGATATTCGTTATATTCGATAGTTGACTACGAAGTCAATATCGAATATTTAGAATAGTTTTTAGAAAAGGTGTAAATTTTAGAAATCGATCGAAGAATAAATAATAAACGAACGAAAACGTAAAAAAAAAGAGGAAGAAGATCCGGACGGTGTGCCGTCCGGTTTTTTGGGATTTTGTTCGAAAATTGTTATTTTTAATAAATCGCGTACAAAACATGAATTAATTTGTACTCGACTTATGTTTTCGATATTCGTCATATCCAATATTCGATTATGAAATCGATATTGGATATTTAGAATGAGTAAAAAAAAAGGTTTTGTAAAATAATTCGTTTTAAACGAGAGAAGAAAAGAATTTTTAACGAAGAAAAGATGTAACGATTTTTAGTATCGTCGAAATATTAATATAATTCTTTTTGATACGATATTCGATTATATAAAAATCGATATCGTATGTTTAAGAATATTCGTTATGAAAATAGTTTTTCGTTAATAACGATATTAGAAAAATAATAAAAAAACGACTCTTGACCCATAAGAAACGGACGAAGAGGAGAAAGGGAGAGAAAGGAAGAAATCGGGTTTGATTACACCCTCAACCTACATGCTCTTGTTGACTCGGATCGGGACTCGTCGGAATGTGGCTAGGCACGGGAGTGTCGAGGCAACGTCGGTTGGGTTAGGGTGGTACGGTTTTGACGGGTGAAGGGTGTCGGATATCGGGACCGGTCTCCTTCGGGTTTTGGATGTATTATTGGTTTCTCGATGTTATGGAATTACGTGTGTCGGGATGATAATGTGTGTAATTAATTGTTTTTCGGTATTTTCTGATGTTGATAATTGATGGATGCAAGGGGCTATTTATAGGAAATTCCCGACATTGACTTAGGAGAGTTTGACTACCGCTTAGGATAGGAAACGAGGGAATTTGAGGGAAATAAGAATTCCGCTTTCTTGTGGAGGAAGAAAGAGGATCTCGGCTGGTTTGCCACTGTTTTTGGGCTGTTTCGGCCGAGTGTTTTACACTTGGTCGGATGCTCGAGTTGATTTTTTAATAGGATTCCCGTTTGAGCTAGAATTACCGCTTGAGTAAGAAGCTGAGAGGAACGAGGATTCCGTTTTCTTGTGAGGGAAGAAAAGAGGAAAAAACCGGCTGACTCCTACTACTTGGCCGAGTGTTTCAACTTGGTTTAGTGTTTGAGTCGGTTCTCGGATAGGATTCCTACTCGGGATCGAATTCTACCTTAAACGGAATTGTTTATTATTTTTTGTATGGCTGATTTTGTAGAGTTGGAGTCCGAATAGGACGTGTGGTATGTCACGGTCAGCCTACGAGTTTCGGGAAATATCTTTGACCGGGTTTTGACTCGGTCGCTAAAAGACGGTTTTACCCCTGGTGACGGATTCGACCCAAATTAGTGTTATTTGACTCGAAACGACCCACTGGGCCTGAATTTGAGGTTGGTTTTGTGAAATTTGTACTCCTTAAAATGTCTAGGCCAAATGTCCATCACTTCGAGCCCATTTCCGAGTACGTTAGAGCATGTTAGCGTCCGATCATCATCGGGTGTTTGTCGGAAACTACTATAGACACCTGGCGGTCAAAATGTGGGTGTCTACAATGATGCATGGTTTTTAAAAGATAGTCCGCGTGATGGATTAAGCACGCATTGACCGAGGTCAAGAAAATATTTACCGAAACTTGAAATATGCCGAAAAGCCCATCGTTTTATTAAAGCAAAGACGTTTGAAGAAATAAGACGGAATAGCTTTTTATGTTACGGTTTTACAGGGACCTATGCGACCCGCGCCGGTGAGGCGCGACTCGCGTGGCCATGCGACCCGCACAGGACTTGTGCGACTCGCATGGCGGCCTGTTTTCGGGACTATTTTTTCGCAAATCAACAGTTTTGTTAAATCGCGTATAAATATGGCATAATTTATACTCGACTTAAATTTTCGATATTCGTTATATTCGATATTCGATTATGGAATCGATATCAAATACTCGGAATGATTTTTAGAAAAGAAAGAAAAAAAATGTTTTGTAAATCGTTTTGAAAATTGAACTAAAAAAACAATGTTAATTCTCTCCGCGTTAAAATCGTCGTGTTTTGTTTTTAAAACCATGTGACGATTTTTTAGCATCAATGAGATTAATTTAGTTCTTTTTAGATACTATATTCGACTAGAGAGTCGATATCGTATTTTAAGAACGTTTGTTTTATATAGAAAATTATATTGTAGTATCGATATTAGAAAAGGAGAAAAACGTGATGAAGACCCAAAAAAAACGGACCGACGATGCAAAAAGAAGGAAAAAACGAGAGGAAGAGAGAGAAGAAGGAGAAGACGGGTTTTTTGATTTACACCCTCAACCTACATGCTTTGTATACTCGGAACGGGGCTCGTCGGAATGTGGCTTAGACACGGGAGCGTCGAGTTGATGTTGGTGAGTTATGGTGTGTGAGGTGTCGGGTAGTAGGTGGCCGGTTTTTAAGGCTAAGTGGCGTGATCTCGGGTTGTAATATCGGTTATTCGATGCTATGTGAGTGTGTATGAGTGGTAGATGTGTAGGTATGATGTTGATTATTGAATGAATATTGTGTTGTGAGAGGGTCTTATTTATAGGAGTAGTCCTCGATTGAAGCTAGGAGAGGTAACCTTGCTTGGGTGATAAGAAATACCGGTTAGGATAGGAAAGGTAAGCAATTTGAGAAGAACGAGGATTCCGTTACTTGGTGGGGAAGGCACTATACCCGGCTGTAATGAGAAGTACTCGGCCGAGTATCTTCATGCTCGGTCGAGTGTTTGGTCGGGTGCTCGGATAGGATTCCTACTGGAGATCGAATTCTATCCTTAACGGAATTTGTTTAATACTTTTTTGTAGCTGCTTTTTGTAGTGTTTGAGCTCAAACCGGACTCGTGGGGTGACACGGCTGGTTTCTATGCCTCGGAAAATATCTTTGACCGGGGTTTGACTCGGTCGCTAAAAGACGGTTTTGCCCTCGGTGTCGGATTTGACCCAAATTAGTCTCATTTGACTTGAAATGACCCACTGGGCCTGATTTTGATGTTGGTTTTGTGAGATTTGTACTCCGTAAAAAGCCCAAGCCAAATGCCAACGATTTTGAGCTCATATTCGAGTATGTTAAAGCATGTTTGCGTCCGATCATCATCGGGTGTTCTTCGGTAACTGCTATAGACATCTAATGACCAAATGTGGGTGTCTACAATATTGTGTTGAAAATAGTATGTACCCACGTTGAGAAGACTAGCCGGTTCATTGAATATCACAAAAAAACACAAAACACACACTTGAGTTCTTGATTATCATACTTCCTGGTTGTTCTAATAATCTAATTTTCAATTATCAAACCCAATATCCCCACTCTGTCAATTTCCAATTCCAAAACAAAGTGTATGATGTTTATTTAGTATTTTGATAGTTATGAACGTGATCTTAAGTCTTAAGTTATTAATTTTATTTTTGCAAAATTGGTAATCACGATATTTTTTCTAACGTTTGTTGGTTTGATTTTTCAGTAATTAATTTCAATATCAAATATTGTATATTTAAAGACCGCAAGCCCGCAGGTTGGCCCGTTAAGGTATATTGGACGGGACGGGCGGCTATAGTAGGCCCGCCATAGCAGACACGGGCATTAAAAAAAGGAGTGTTGTTTCAGATCGTCGACATTTCTAGGGGCGTTAATGAGACGAGACAGCTCGAGCTCGTCTCGGTCAAAGCTCGGCTCGTGCAAGCTCGACTTGAGCTCGGGCTCATGCTCGGCTCGATAACTTAACGAGTCGAGCTGAGCAAGGCCTGGCTCGGCTCGAAAAGCTCGCAAGCAACTCGATTTGATGTGATTAGTTAATATTTTGTTCTTATTTATTTAAAAAAATACTAATAATAGTTACATAGTTTTTTCACCATATAAAATGTTCTTATTGATTTGCCTAATACATTTGTATATGTTTTTGGATCCCAATTTATTAAAACAGATCGGTGCAAAAAAATGTAAATTTTAATAATTATATATAGGCTCGAGTTAGGCTCGAACTCGGCTCGAACTCGCATTTTAGCTCGCGAGCTTGGTTCTGAGCTCAATTTTTTCAAGCTCGAGATCGGCTCGAGTTCGAATTTTGCTTAACGAGCACGACTCGAGCAAGGCCAAGCTCGTGCTCGGCTCGACTCGTTTACACTCCTAGGCATTTCATCCAGGTCGTCGACGCTTTTTTATGTCAAAGGACAACAACGCCCTTCCCTAATTACATTCACTAACTTTGTTAATGAAATTAAAAGGTTAATCGTGTTAATGAAACTATTTTTTTTTTGAAACCATCATTTTATTATGTTACGGATTATGTCATATTATATATCCTCCCCCACCCGCCACAACACTAATATTCTTAATAATATTAAAAATTCACATATAACTGTCATTGTTAGGGGGACACAAGTGTACTAATAGGCGATTTTAGGGGTTTTAGAATCAGATATAGATAATATTTTAGTAAGAATTATCAACAATGTTTAATTGGTTTAGTGGTAAAGAGTTTCATTTATATTCTAGAGGTTGTGGGTTCAGGGCGTCAGTTTTGGACGTCTGGCATATTCTTCGTGTTCTTTTTTAATAATTTTTCGTACGGAAATCAACGATAGGGACGTATAAAATCGAATACGTCAACCCGTAACAACTAAAATCAAATATTTCAGTAATTACTTAACCACATGCTAGCTACGGGGAGACTAAATTATCAACTTAATCACAATTATAATGAAACTAATCGACCTAAATAAAATCACTTACAAAATATAAAGATTCCCGAGCTTTATTGAGACACGTGTCTCAAAAACCGTCAAAAATTATCAAAACTGTAATCTTAAAGTAGTTGAGAAATAATAATTAGATTAATTAAGTAAAATAATTATTATCATTAATCATAATTGAAGAAGGGCAAAAGGGTAAAATCACGTGTAAAGCGCCGATGACCTGACTGAAATAGAGAAAGAAAGTCTTGTTGGACACATTTTAATTTATAGGTTAGGCCCGGCGATGTCCAGCCCAAACCCGAAAATGGTCAGCTCTACCTTGGATAGGGATGGTCTAAGATTAGCGGAGTCGCATGAGTGTTATGTACTTGTCGGTTATGATGTCATCATGCACTGAAGAATGGGTAGATTATGAAGTTAGACAGTATGGCAGTTTGGCTTCACAAGTTCACAAATGAAGTATACTAGACCCGTCGAACGGGTCGGGCGGTCGAGTTTCGAGTTCGGTCTTTTCGGGTTCAGGTAAAATTCGGGTCGGGTGTATTTTGGATTTGAAATATACGGGTCAGGTGTATTTCAGGTTTGAAAAATACGGGTTTATACGGATCGATTTTATACGAGTTTCGGGTCAAATACGGGTTATTAACGCACTTTGAAAATATTAATTTTCTTTACTTTTTTATCATAAATACAATTTTATTCTTAATGGTTAGCACGTCATGAAACATTTTCTTTGGGTAAAAAGATATTCGATTTTTCATTAGAAAATTAAAGTTTTTTTAATGGACTGTCTCAGGCGTAAGACTTATATTACGTAATTTGTGAAACTTTTTTTTATTGTCTGGATAGTGCAATCTTCTACTAACAAAAAAAGTGCAATTATTTTTGTTAAAAATGGAATATACATTATGTTTATTCTTTTTTTATTAAAAAAAATTGATTATACATACTAAATTTCCTTAAGATAGAAATATAATAAAAATCATAACTATTTTATTCTATATAAAATATTGTATGGGATATCTTCTATGAAATGCGAGATTTTCGTAATGACGTAATCATTGTAATCAATCTATATTATATCACCTCATATCACGTTAAATGCATATATGCATAATTAAGTCAAACGCATATATGGAAATTCTAAAATGTAGATTGATATATTGATATATGGATTAGCCCAATCGCCTTAATAATTAAATGACCCAATGAAGATAAGCCCAATAAGTAGCCCAAAAAAGTAGGCGGGAAAACACATGAGTAGTGTTATTTGGTTAGTGGAAAGGGGATTATTTGGTTAGTGGAAAGGGGATTGATATTTTATTTCTATAAGAATTACGAATATATATGACGAACTTTGACTCGATTTATTGATTTTTTTTTTTCATTATAATAATAATGTGATAAAAATATGATTTTAAAGATATATATAATAATTATTTCTTAAAATTTTGAAAATAAAAAAAATATTTGTTAATGTTTTTGAGAAACTTTAGCGTATAATATAGATTTTTAGACTGAAACGTTGTATGAAATTTATGTGAGTTTGTGTAAGAAGGAATGAAAGTTGCGTCTTTTGCGGCTGCAGTAATTCTCATTCATTTGTCTTGCTTTCTTACAAGTGTTGTCACCTCATTAAATACTAGGTAACACAATACCCTAAATGGATACACACTACTGATCAGAGAATAAAGGACAGTAGTGGTTTGGCCTCAAATGTTGCAGGGTATCATTCCCACTACTATTGGGCCTTTCTTACTCTTAGGGGCCGTTTGGTTCAACTTGTGTGGGTATGAGGTATGGGTTTGGAATGACCAAACCCATACCTTGTGTTTGTTTGCCTCTTTTTTTGTTTTCATACTCATACCTCAAACCCATGAGGTATGGGTTTCTCATACCCACCCCCACCCTTGAGTATGAGAATTGATACCTAGGTATCAAATTAATAAAAGTTTTTTTTGTTTCCAAAATATATTTATTGGAATTTGTTTGTACGTTTTTATTGTTATTCAACCTAACACGTGTTTTCTCAATGATGAAAATGTGCATAAAATAATTCTTACTCAAAAATAATACGGAGTATAAATTTTTGGTTAAAGCAATTTTTTCCTAAGAGACAAACATAAAAAAAATTTAAAAAATTATTGTTCGATCAAGTAAAAATGTGTAAAAAAATAATATTCTATCACAATAATAATAGATTTTTTTGATTAAAAACATTTTTTCTCTTTAGATTACAAGCTCTTTTTCCTTGAGATTACTCATACCAAAAATGAACCAAACACAAGGTATCAGGAATGCAGTTTCAAACCTATACCACCCTGATATGATTCCTCATTCCATACCGATACCTTTGTGCGAACCAAACGGCCCCTTAATGGATCTGGTTTCATTCCTTTTATACTCCCCTTCAAGAAGTGAGTGAGGTGAAGCCATAACTCCCATCTTGTGCAGAAGTCTTTGATGATGAGACATGGTTAATAGTTTGGTTAGTACATCTGCTAACTGATCCTTTGTCGACACATACGTGGGCTGTACGTATCACTCCTGCAGCAGTCTTTTCCCTTATGAAGTGGCAATCCACCTCAACATGCTATGTTCTTTCATGATAAACCGGATTAGCAGCTATGCTTAATGCCGCTTGGTTATCACACTTCAGAACAGTTGATGGTAGATTTTTCAAACCCAAATCCTTCAACAGAGATACCAACCAGGTCACTTCACAGGCTGTCAGAGCCATTGCTCTATATTACGCCTCTGCAGAAGACCTTGCCACCACTCCTTGCTTTTTAGCCTTCCAGGACACAGGTGCGTGATACACCCAACAATATGTAGAAACCAGAGGTGGGGCGTCTTGAAAAAGGACAAGAAGCCCAGTCTGAATCACAGTATGCTGTCAGTTGGGCTTTGGAAGCATGTGCAAAGAGAATCCCTTGAGTAGGTGTATGTTTCAGGTATCTTAAGTTCTTAACACTCTTTTTGCGGCTTGCCAATGAGCTGATGTAGGTTCTTGCATAAACTGGCTGAGTAGTTGAACTGCATAAGCTATATCAGGTCTTGAAAGTGTGAGATAGATCAATTTACCTATTAGCCTCCAGTAAACTTCAGGGTTGGACAAAGGTGTACCCTTCTTAGGCTCAAGTTTTATGTGAGAGTCTAGAGGTATCTTCAATGGTCTTTCCTTTTTAATGCCAAATTCATCCAACATATCTGCAGTATACTTTTTCTGTGATACAAACAGACCTTGTTTGGTATGAGCAACTTCCAAACCTAGAAAATAGGACAAATCTCCAAGTCTTTCATATGAAACTCAGCATTGAGAATATCTTTAAGAGAAGAGATTTCTTCCTGATTATTTTCTGCCAACACCATATCATCAACATATATCAACACCACGGTTATGAACTTGCCTCTTGTCTTGATGAACAATGAGTGATCCGAATGGGACTGTTTGAATTCAGCCTTGATGAGGGTGTTTGACAGCTTGGCAAACCATTATCGAGGAGCTTGCTTCAACCCATACAATGACTTCTTGAGTCTGCACACTTTGTCGCCTTTACTCCTGATTTGAGCAATCTGACCAACCATTACTCTATCCCCTCTTTCTTGATATCCCAATGGCAACCGCATATATATACATGCTCCTTCAGATCACCATGTAAAAATGCATTACTTACATTCATTTGACATGTATGCCAATTCTCCATAGCCACAATAGCAAGAAGAGCCCTTATGGTTGTCATTTTAGCAACAGGAGCAAACGTCTCTGTGTAATCAAGGCCTACTCTTTGCCTGCAGCTCTGTATTACCAGTCTAGCCTTATACCTATCCAAGGTTCCATCATACTTGAATTTCAATTTATAAAGTCACCTGCTCCCAATTGCTTTCCTTCCTGGCGGTAGGTCGGTAACTTCCCACGTATCATTCAACTCAAGGGCATCCAACTCATCATTCATGGCTGTCACCCACTTGGGATCTTGCACAGCTTCTCTGAAATAATAAGGTTCCCTGTGAGTAATTAACTGATTCACCATATTGGCAAACGGCTGCTCCACTTCTGTGTCAATCAGTTTAGATACTGCCATTGCAGATCTATTTGAAGTCACAAAATCTTTCAGCCATGTGGCTATCCTCTTGTCCCTAGTAGGTCTCCCTTCTGGTTGCGTAGTTATGTTCTCATTCTGTGACTCACTCTGGTCATCGTTTCCTGGCACATCTCCTTCTTCTTCCTGTCTGTCATCATTCCTGTCAATTTGAGGAATATATAGTAATAGCATCTGGAGTACTTTGTGCTTCATCATATGCTTGAGGAATCCATAAGGGAGAGGGTGTCATATAACTTCTTGGAGCATGTTTGCTGAAGGGATAAACCCTTTCATGGAAAACAATGTCTCTTGTTACAAATCTCTTCTTGCTCACAAGATCTTGTGCTCTATACCCTTTCTGATTTGATGCATATCCAAGGAAAACACACGGTACTCCCCTTGACTGGAATTTGTCTATGTTCCTCTGAGGGTTATAAACAAAAGCCAAACACCCAAACGCTTTCAGCTCAGAGTAGTCAAGTGGTCTCCCATGCATCACCTCATAGGGTATACTGTTTTCAGTGGGTGTCGGTGGCAATCTGTTAATGAGGTAAGTTGTTGTCATCACACAGTCTCCCCAATAACTTAGATTGAGGCCTGAATGAAATCTCAGGGCTCTAATTATCTCAAGTAGATGTCTATGCTTCCTCTCAACCACACCATTCTGTTGTGGCCTGTCAACTATAGATGTTTGATGCACAACACCCTTCATCTTGAAGAAATTCATGCATCTATCATCACCAAACTCCAACGCATTGTCAGACCTCATAATTTTTATCTTTTTATCGAATTGGGTCTTTACATACTCATAGAAGGTAACAAGATTCTCAAAAGCATCAGATTTGTGAGCCAACAAATATATCCATGTGCCCCTTGAGAAGTCATCAACTATTGTGAGGAAATATTTAAATTTTCCTCTATAAGCAACCCTATAGGGACCCCATATGTCAATGTGAATGAGGTCGAAGGGCTGTGCAACAGTGGTAGTTCTCAGAGTATAAGGCACTTTGGTGAACTTTGCCATGGGACAAGAGACACAAATAGATTTATTTTTGTTTTTCAGGTGTATGTATGGTATATGTTTGAGCTTGGAAAAGGGAGCATGACCAAGTCTATGATGCTGATGAGGGTCGGGAGCCTGCACCGAATCGCCCGCCCAGCAGGCCCCGTAGAGACCCGACCCGGGGAATTGAGGAGCCTGCCCAACAGGCCGTCGAAGTAAGATACCCGGATCACCCCAGGGAACGTAGCTTCAATGAAAGTCGCCCCACAGAGTAAGGCGGCCAGCTGGGAAGGGCCTGCAGGCGCCCCCTACTCGCCTGCCCCCAGGCGACCTCTCCCCCGAGCAGGGCAGGGGTTACCAGGGGCCCCTCCGCCATTCTGCCAAAGGTAAAAGAGAATGAGTGGATGAAACAGGTCCACGTGTCACCTCGCCATCCACCCATTCTCCCGCTCTTTTCCCTCTCCACTTCTCTCTCTTGTGGGAAGGTATAAATACCCACTCATTTCCCACTTAGAAGGGGTTGGATTTTCTCTCTCTAGACTCTCACTCCTAAAAACGCCACCTAGTTCCTCACGAGCTAGGTTCATCAAGGCATTTCACGGACTAACTTAGGCATCGGAGAGGGTTCCCTCGGACAACCTCCGGGGCCCTGTGCGTTCATTGTGCAGGGAACAGGCCAACTCCGCCGGGAAGGTCCGATCATAGGAGAATGAGAAAGGAGAGATTAAAGGAAATCAAACGATCCATTACTTGTCAACTTCCCGATTACACGACCCGGATCCAGAGCCGGGTTAATTGTTTCCGTAACCGGAACAATTTGGCGCCGTCTGTGGGGAAGAAGTAGGTTGTACCCACGAAATTACCCACAAAATCAACCATTCTCAAACGCGAAATTAACAAGTTAACCAGTTACAATTGAGCATGCCTGAAATTTTCGACACCAGCTCTGTGGCAAATCCACCCAATGCTCCCCGTTATGGCATGCCGCCAGAGGTAACCCCCGCCGCCACCAAGCCAGGCGTGGGGCGAGCCAGTCTTCAGGGAGCACCGGATCAAGGAGTAGTTGCCGTGACGGGGCAAGGGGCACATGAGAGGCAAGTTCTAAACCTCACCCCCGCCCAGATGGTACAGACCGCGGCGTTCTTCTCAGCAATGTTGGATCAGGAATTCACCCCAAACGATCTGGTAAGCAGGGTCGCCACGACCCCCAGGTTGCTCCACTTTGAAAGTGGAGAGGGAACCGGGGGTACGAGGCGGACCGCCGTCAGAAATGCTCAGAGGAAGGCCAGGAAGACGGCTCAGGCGTATGCGCAGGTGCAAAGGCGAATTACAGAAACCCGTCAGCAGCCGCCTGCGCAGCAAGGGGTTGTAGGTCCGGAGGAGGCATTCTCCATTCATACCACAGAATCCACGGCCGCTCATGAAAGAAGGGGTTTATCCCAAGACCTGAGGAATCGAATGAGGCCCAAAGAGTGGGTGTCCAAGCGCCTGGGGGAGAAACAGGGAGATGTGTTTTCCAGGCTAACACCCGCCGGGGAAATACCGCATGCGCCAGGTCTGTCTCAGAGTCTATAGTCCAGGCTTAACAACGGCCAGCCTCTGAGGTCCAGGCATCGTCAGGATGATAACCTCGAGCCTGCTCAGAAGAAGCGCTCACGGTATCGTTCCCCTCCTAAAGACGACGAGGCAATAAGCAGGCGCCCACCTAGGTACCGCTCCCCTGAAAGTAGGAGACCGACCCCTGACAGAAGGGACGACTACGGTCACTATTCAGGCACGAGCAGGTCGAGAATGGTGGGCAGGCCAACCAAGACCCCGCTGCATCCTGAGATCCAGGCATATCCAATCCCAAAAATTAAAATGCCCTCTGTTAAGTTCGATGGCACGACTGACCCCGGGGATCATTTGGCGGCTTACGAGAGCCATATGGGCATGTACGACGCCGATGACGCGGTCTGGTGCAAAATCTTCCCAACCACCCTGGTAGGTCTGGCACAGGGCTGGTTCAGGGATTTGCCGCAAGAGTCGATATGTTTCTTCATAGAGTTGGCAGAGGCTTTCCTCGACCAGTATGCAGGAAACAAAAGACGCCGTCTTACTCGGTTCGACCTAATGACTCTCAGGCAAAAGAAGGGTGAGTCTGTCAGGGAGTACCTGAAGAGATTTGATCTGTCCTTCCAGCAGGTCAAGGGGATAGACGATGCGACAGGGACATACGCACTGACCAACTCATTACTCCCTGGAGAGATGAAGAACCAATTGATCAGAGCTCAGCCAGAAACTCTGGCCAAAGCCAGAAAAATCGTTGAAGGGTTTATATTGCAGGAAGAGTTCCATAGCCTGCCGGATACCCCCGCAGGCCCCACCAGGCAGCAGGGGGGACCGCAGGGTGGACGTGGCAGGAATGAGCCCGGAAGGCAGAGAGCCGGGGAAGGGGATACCCCCAAGAAAGAGCGCACTGTCTACCAGCCCAGGTTTGACAGTTACACAGCCCTCAACAAATCCAGAGCAGAGATCTTCGAACTGGAAAAGGAGACCGCTAAATGGAATCGCCCGAACAAACCGCGAAGCCCGAAGGGGGACCCCAAGAAATTCTGCACCTTCCACGACTGCGTAGGCCACACCACCGAGGAGTGTCGCCACCTGAAGGACGAAATCGAGAAACTGATCAGGAATGGCTGGTTGACCAACTACGCAGCCAAGAATAAATCTCAGAAAGACGCGCCTGAAAAACCCGAGGGCTCAGTACAGAACCGCCTGGTAATCCATGTGATATCAGGGGATGCAGAGGGCCAGATCAGCCGAAGAGGCCAGAAAAGGCAAATTCGTGAGCTAAGGAACCAGATCTGCTATGCTGAAAGAGCAGGAAGCCCGAAGGGAGTGACGCTGAGCATCACCCCCGAGGATGCAGGGCGCATGGTGTACCCACACAGCGATCCCCTGGTGCTATCCTTGGAAATCAGCAACCACATTGTTCGGAGGTGCATGGTAGACACCGGTGCGTACAGGAACCTGCTATACAAAGACGCCTTCGAGAAAATGGGCCTGGAAAAAAGGCACCTACGACCTGCCCCCGGATCATTATACGGGTTCAGCGGAGCAGGCGTACTGCCCATGGGGGTCATAGACCTACCTGTAACATTTGGGGAGGGGGCTACTGCCAGAAATGTCAGGGCAACATTCGTTGTAGTGGATGCAAGGTCTGCTTACAACGCCCTAATTGGCAGGGCCACCCTGGACGAAATTGAGGCGGCCATATCAATCAGGGCCCTCACTATAGCCTATGTTACTGATTTTGGCTTAGAAGGAAAAGTGCGCGGAGACCAGGAGTCGGCCAGGCAGTGCTATTCCGTAGCCCTGCAAGCTCACGAGAGTGAAAGAAAAGGAAAGAGGAAAGCTGACAGTTCCCCCAGCAGGCAGGGCGAGATTTCAGCCGGCAATCAAGCGTCAGACCACCTGGAACCTGGGGGAGAGAGCATGCTGGTGGACCTAGAGCCAGGGAGGCAAGTTCTTATAGGGGCTGATCTGGAGGAGTCCTACCAGGCTGAACTGGTCAGGCTATTGAAAGAAAACAAGGATGTATTCGCCTACTCGGCGGACGAAATGCCAGGGGTCGATCCAGCGTGTATCGTTCACAGGCTGAACGTAAGCGCGGAGGCCCGCCCTGTAAAGCAAAAAAAGCGGAATATGTCCGCAGAGAAAGACGTGGCGATCAAGGAGGAGATTAACAAACTTCTGAAGGCAGATTTTATTGAGGTTTGTGACTATCCAGAGTGGCTGGCGAATGTAGTCATGGTCAAAAAATCATCAGGCGCATGGAGAATGTGCGTGGACTTTACAAACCTCAACAAGGCCTGCCCGAAAGACTGCTACCCACTCCTCAGGATCGACCAACTGGTAGACGCCACCAGTGGATATACTATGCTGAGCTTCCTGGATGCCTTCTCAGGGTATCATCAAGTGTACTTATGGCAGCCGGACAGGGTGAAGTGCGCATTCATCACCAGTTCAGGCACCTACATGTACAAGATGATGCCATTCGGGCTTAAAAACGCAAGGGCCACATACCAACGCTTGGTCGACAAGGTGTTCGAAGGTCAAAGAGGCAGAAACATAGAAGCCTACGTCGATGACGCCATCGTAAAGAGCAAAGGAGACAATGAGCACCTGGCAGACCTGCGGGAAACTTTTTCTTCCCTGCGCGCCTACAAAATGAAGCTCAATCCAAAGAAGTGTACGTTTGGGGTTCGTTCTGGAAAATTCTTGGGTTTCTTGGTCAGCTCTCGAGGGATAGACGCCAACCCCGAGAAAGTTCAGGCGGTTCTGGACCTCCCTGAAACCAGGACCATCAAGGGCATCCAATGTCTGACAGGCCGCATGGCCGCCCTGGCACGATTAATCGCCAGGTCAGCAGACAAGTCAACCCCATTCTTCAAAATATTGAAAGGTAACAAGCAATTCAAGTGGGAGGACGAGCAAAAGGAAGCCTTCGAGCAATTGAAGGAACGTCTAAAGAAGCTCCCCACCCTGGCGAGGCCAGTGGTAGGGGAAAAACTCTTCCTCTACATCGCCGTAACCAATGTGACAGTCAGCGCGGTCATCTTGAGGGAAGAAGCAGGCGCTCAACAACCCATATATTTTGTAAGTCATGCCCTGGGGGCAGCTGAGAAAAATTATCCTATGGTCGAAAAAGCAGCTTATGCGGTTGTCATAGCAGCCAGGAAATTGAGGCCGTATTTCGACGCACACCCCGTCGTAGTACTGACAGACCAGCCCCTGGAAAAAGTGCTGGAGAAATTTGAAAAGTCAGGCAGGCTGCTAAAGTGGGCTATTGAGTTGAGTGGACTGGGGATAACATACCAACCCAGAACAGCCATCAAAGCCCAAGCCATGGCCGACTTTCTGGCAGAATGTTCCCATTCTGAGGAGGATAGCCCAACCGCCGGCGAGTGGATAGTATACACCGATGGGTCCTCCACGGCTAATGGAGCAGGGGCCGGAGTCGTATTGACCAGCCCAGAGAGGACTGACTTTGAGCATGCACTCAGATTCGTCTTCCCTGCGTCAAACAATGAAGCCGAGTACGAAGCAGTGCTCGCAGGCGTCAAACTAGCCAAAGCCGCAGGCGCAGAGCGGATTGTTCTGGCAACAGACTCCCAGCTCATCGCCAACCAAATCAATGGAGAGTATGAGGCCAGGGACCAAACGATGGTCGTGTACCTGGAAATGGTGAAAGGAGAATTGTCAGGCCTAAAATCGTATGAAGTCAAACAGATCCCTCGGTCCCAGAACAATCGGGCAGACGCCCTGTCAAAACTGGCTAGTTCCAGCCTACAGGATATAAGGAGGTCGGTATGGGTAGACGTCATCCAGGAAAAATCTACCGTCCCCTGCCCAACCATCGGCGCTGTGGAGGAGGCAGGGCCTGGAGATTGGAGGACCCCCATCATCCTGTTCAAGAAACACGGAGTTTTACCAACTGACCCCGTACAAAAGAGGAAAATTCAGGCCAAAGTCGCTTGGTTCATAATCATTGACGAAGAGCTCTACAAGAAATCTTTCACTTACCCCCTGCTCAGATGCCTAGGGGCAGACCAGGCTGCCGAGGTCCTTGAAGACATCCACTCAGGAATCTGTGGACATCACATCGGAGGAAGGTCATTAGCCCACAAGGCCCTCAGGGCAGGGTACTACTGGCCTACCATGCTGGCATACGCTAGGAGCCTGACCCAAAAGTGCAGGAAATGTCAGCTTTTTGCCCCATCCATCCATGCTCCGGCCCAAGAACTCAGGCCAATCCTATCCCCCATCCCCTTCGCTCAGTGGGGGATGGACATACTAGGACCTTTCACGATAGCCACCGAGGGCAGAAAGTTCTTGATTGTGGCTATCGACTACTTCACCAAGTGGGTGGAAGCTGAGGCAGTGCCCAGCATTACCGAGCCCGCAATCAGGAAGGTGATATGGCGAAATATCATCACTAGATTCGGCTTACCAAAAATGCTAGTGTTTGATCATGGAAGACAATTCGATAATGACTCCCTGAGAATCTGGCTGGAAGGCCATAGCGTCGCAGTTGCCTACTCTGCCGTCTGCCACCCTCAAACCAACGGACAGGCAGAAGCAGCCAACAAACAAATCTTAAATGGCCTTAAGAAGATGGTAGATGACCTCAAGGGCAGATGGGCCGACGAGCTCCCCAGCATACTCTGGTCAATCCGGACCACCCGAAAGAAGTCTACAGGCCAGACCCCGTTCGGCCTAGTATATGGTGCAGAGGCTCTACTACCAATTGAGGCCAGGATCCCTTCCCTGCGCTCTCTACAATACGACCAGACGGAGAATGAGGTAGCAATGGCTGAGGCTTTAGATCTGGTCAGTGAAGTAAGGGAGGAGGCCAGTGCCAATATCGTCGCCTACCAGCAACGAATGAGGAAGGCGTACAATAAGAGAGTACATCAGAGAAATTTTCAGATGGGCGATCTAGTTCTCAGAAAAACACAGGCTGTGGGAAAATTGAGGGAGCACGGCAAACTAAGTGCTAACTGGGAAGGTCCATACCAAGTAACTCAAATCTTAGGGCCGGGCACGTATAAAATCGCCAATCTTGAAGGCCAAGAGTTGAGTGCTCACTGGAATGCGGACACCCTGAAGAAGTATTATGTCTAACCAAATCTAAAGATAGTTTTTATTTCCTGGAAAATTGGCGGAGAACGGTCAAAGAATGTCGACGGCTCCGACCACCCTTGTGTTAAAACTTTTATAAAGAAATGGACTTTGAACAAAAGCCAGGGACAGGCCGAATCAACAAGGACTGGGGGCAGGCTCCCCAACCTTGTATAAAAAACGCAAAGAGCCTCCCTGCTTACCTCTGGGCAGGCAGGGGGCAGGCCCCCCGGACTTTGAACAAAAGCCAGGGACAGGCCGGATCAACAAAGACTGGGGACAGGCTCCCCAATCTTGAATAAAAAACGCAATAAGCCTCCCTGCTTACCTTTGGGCAGGCAGGGGGCAGGTCGTACCTCAAAAACTTGTACAGAAAACCAAACAAAAACAGACGAAAACAAACGGAAGAATCCTTATAAAAAGGAATAAAGTGGCAAGGATACACAGGATAAAGGTTTGTTAAAAAGATAATTACAATGAACACGGCAGCCGGCCACAAAAGGGCTCGGCGCGCAAAAAGATAAGAAGTTAAAACGTCAGCATAAGCGCAGCAGGGGACGAACAAGAGCCCTCTGAGGATGACTGCCCTCCATATTAAGCAGGGGGAGCTTCTGGGCCAGAGGTAGCAGCCCCTTCAGCCAGCCTGCGCATCTGGGCCTCATCCTTGGCGGCATAGAGAGCCCGAAAAGCTTCTTCATCAAAGCCAGGGAACATCTCCCTGACAGCCTCCATAACCACCCCCAAGCAAGAGTTGGCGCCATTCACGAAGCCTGCCGACACTGCAGTTTCCACCTCCTGAATTATCTCATCCCTCTCCTTCTGCCACTCCTTAGTCTTCACCGCCAAGTCACCAAGAGCCGCCTGAAGGTCTGAGTTCGCCTTAGAAAGACGCTCCCCTAGGTCAGCGGCCTCTTTCTTGGCGTGGTCCAACTCAGCTAAAGCTTTTTTAGCTTGCTCCAGCTCTGCAAAAGCCTGCTTAGCTCTCTTCGACTCCTCCTCCAGGCGAGACACCTCCCTGACTGCTCTCTCGCTTTGAGACTTCCAGTGAATCACCTGACCCCTGGCCTCCTCCAGCTCATTCTCCTTTTTTGTCAGCTGATCCCTTAAACCAGCAATAAGAGCAACATCCCTCTCGACTGTAGTCAGGCGGTCAGAATTCGCCAGCTCCTCGTCACTTAAACGATTAAGGGTCGCCAGCTCCACAGAGGCCTGAATAACTCTGGCGGTGCGCTGAATGTATTGAGTCACTTGGTGGGTAGCAGAGTGGACAGTCTTGAGAAGGTGATCCGCCAAAACCGCCCCGGAGTCAGAAAGTAAGGCAGAGACGTCCTGGCTATCGCCAGCAGTGTAATGGAATTCTGTATTCTCCTCAGAAAAGAGGGTACCAGGTACTCCCTGAGCAAAGCGTTTTGGACCAGGCGTATCAGCCTCCAAATCTACCACGTGGTCAGCATGTGGAGCTTCCCTGCTCCTTTTCCTGATCAGGCCCCTAGGAGTACTTTCTCCAGTCTCTTCAGAGCCAGCAGCCTGCGGCCCCGGGGGAATCTAAACCCCTGCAGAAGAGCCTCCCTGCTTGCCAGCAGGGGAAGGAGTAACCTCAGAAGCGATCGCCTTTTTCGCAACCGGAGAAGGAGTGGCTTCAGAGATCGACGTTTTCGCAGGCGTTGATCTAGGGGGGGCACCGGGGCAGGGAGCCTTGGCCTGCTAAACGACAGGCCTTTCAGATGCTTCATCAGGTTCTTCTCGCCCTTCTTGAAGTCAGGAGGAAGGGAAGGACGGCTTTGGACAACGGTAAGAGTCTCGGTCAAACCCAAACGCCTCACCTCCCCTTTTTTCCAAAGAAAGGTAGCAAGATCTGCAAAGCGAACAGGCGAACGGTTAGAAAGGTCATTTAAAAAGAAAAAGGCGGGTAAGGAAAAATCATCAATACTCCTGAACTACCTTCGTCTAGGCCCGGATTCATGCCCACCCGGGTCAGGTACCTGTCAGTAGCAATAAGCTCCGCATGGGGGAGCCATAATGAGGGGCCATACACCCCATATTTATCAGTGTGGGCAGCAAAATAGTCTACCAGATCCTTATCTTTCTTGCTCAACTTCACCTCCAAGGCTTTCCCTCCCACGCCAAGGTGATATTCCTCGTGAGTCTCTAGCCTGGTGTGAACGTGGTTCCTGAAATGGCGAGGAATCCTCCACCCATGGGCGCTGTGCACATAGAGAAAATTGTTCTTCCAATCTCTCAGGCTGTCCATCGCTGGCCACACCAGAGTATGCCCTTTCTGTCTCAGAAGAGACCAATATCCAGGAGAACCTTCACTCCCAGAAGAAACCATTTGCAGGCCAACCATAAACCTTAAAGCATCAATAGAGGGCTCGGCACGATGGAACAGGCAGGTCCAAACGTATGAAATTAATGACCTGACGGCCATGGCTGTCCGTTGGGCAATGGCCACGTTCATCCGCCTGAAAATCTCTTCCAGGGAAGGATGAAGGGGGAAACGAAGGCCGAACTCCAAACACTTGTGATAAACCGCTATGCACCCGTCGGGAGGACTGCATACGGTGTCTTTTTCGCCAGGGACGACAATTGTGTACCCATCCCCAAAGTTGTAGAACCGCTCAATCGCGCCGGCAGCATTCTTCGCAAGAATCAAATCCCGGTTTTTTGGGTCGGGGTAAGTTCCCAGGGGAACGTGATACTTGGCTTTGTCTAAATAATAAACCCTACCCCTTTCCCGGGGAATAAGGGGGCCGGAGGTCCTGGAGAGGTCGATCTCCAGCGCCTCGTCGTCCGAGTCAACAACGTCGTAAGGGGCAGGTTCAGGAGAGTTACCACCCCCACTACCCGCCGAATTCTCCTCCTCGACTACCTCAAAGCCAACCTCCCTAGAGGAGGAGGCAAAATTCTCCCTACCCTTTCCTCCCTCCTCAATGGGTCGGTAAAAGGTAGGATGCGCTCGCGAGTTCTAGACATAGCAACTCTAAGAGGAATGAAAAACAAGAAATCGAAAAGAAAAGGAGCAAGAACTGGAAGGTAAAAGTCTAACCTAAGGTCGGCCGCCAGTGGAATGAAAGCTTGAAAGAGAAATCTCCCAGAGAAACGGGGATACGAAGGAAGGCTCGAGTTATCACACCAAAAGATTTGCAGAGAGAAAGAAAGGAAGTTTGGAAAAAGAAAGAAGGTTTGAAAAGGGAAAAGAGGAGGAATGAGTGACGGATTGCTTTTATAAGAGAGAAGGCATACAAAGAGTCGCCAACCCTCGAAAATCCGCCCAAAGACTACTGTCCACGTGTCATACCCTCAAAAGTCAGCCCCTTGTAGCTTCCCGAGGGTAGCCTCGAAAGGACCAAAGGATGTCAGAGGATCGATCACCCTGTGACGTCCTCCCTCCATTTAAACAATAAGTAATAAACAAATAGTAAAAATACAACACATAAACAAATTGCCTGAACTTTCTTTCATTAAGTTTTAGAAAACCCGGAAAACGGGCAAGTTACATCCAGGACAAACAAAAAGTACAAAAAGAGCCCCTGTTTCTGGCTCATCACGCCTGCGCCCCGCAGGCGGGCCTAATCGTCATCAAAACCTGGGGAGTAGTCCCCAGGGCTGTGGCACCCCCCTGCATCGGATCCCCAGTCCCAGTCATCAGAATCCTTGAAGGGGTCTGCAGAGTCATCATCGCCGTCTCGACCAGAGGAATAACCCCAGCCGCCACTATCACCGGAATCCCGGCTACTAACATCCCAGTCTCTACCATAAGGGACTGTTTCAGTGTCATCACAGGAGCCGCAGCCCACTTTCTTCCTCAAAGGAGAAGAAGGGCCCGACTCAGAAGAAGAAGCCAACTCCAAGTGGTCGGGATCAAACTGCTCAGGGTGTAGCCATGGAAAACATTCATGGCACCCCCTGTCAAAACAACCCCCTCCCTGGAGGCAGCGCCTGTATTTTGGGACGGCTGGAGAAGCCCTCTGAGGGCGCTTGCCCACCCTAACAAGAGTCCTCCTCTTAAGCCTCCTGTGAAGTCGAGCGCAGGGTCGCCGACTACGGCGCAGGATGAGAAAGGATGCCCTAGAATACCTTAGCTTCCAATGACCCCTAAAGCGACGGGTCACCACGCGAGTCCCTTGGCAAAAGAGTACTTTGGTGATCCACGACATTTTCTTAGAAAAGAGAAGAAAAGAAGGTTGGAGATGTGTAGACACCCACATTTTGACCGCCAGGTGTCTATAGTAGTTCCCAACAAACACCCGATGATGATCGGACGCTAACGTGCCTTGACGTACTCGGAAATGGGCTCGAAATGATGGACATTTGGCCTAGGCATTTTACAGAGTACAAATCTCACCAAACCAACCTCAAATTCAGGCCCAGTGGGTCGTTTCGAGTCAAATAACACTAATTTGGGTCGAATCCGTCACCAGGGGTAAAACCGTCTTTTAGCAACCGAGTCAAAACCCGGTCAAAGATATTTCCCGTAACCCCCGGACTGACCGTGACATCTCACGTGTCCAGTCCACACTCTAACTCTACAAAAATCAGCCATACAAAAAATAATAAACAATTCCGTTTAAGGTAGAATTCGATCCCGAGTAGGAATCCTATCCGAGAACCGACTCAGACACTCAACCGAGTGCAACCACTCGGCCAAGTAGCACAACCAGCCGGTTTTTTCCTCTTTTCTTCTCTTACAAGAAAACGGAATTCTCGTTCTCCTCAGCTTCTTACTCAAGCGGTAATTCTAGCTCAAACGGGAATCCTATTAAAAAATCGACTCGAGCATCCGACCGAGTGTAAAACACTCGGCCGAAACAGCCCAAACCAGCCGGTTTGCCTTTCTTCCTCCACAAGAAAGCGGAATCCTTATTTCCCTCAAACTCCTACGTTTCCTATCCTAAGCGGTAGTCAAACTCTCCTAAGCCAAGGTCGGGAATTTCCTATAAATAGCCCCTTGCATCCAACATAATCAACATCAATTTTTACAGACATCAGAAAAACACCGAAAAAATAGAATTCATACACACACACGATTTTTTCAGCAATAGCTCTCTATCATCCCGACACATATAATTCCTTAGCATCGAGAAACCGATAATACGTTCAAAACCCGAAGGAAACCGGTCCGAAACCCGACACCCTTCACCCGTCAAAACCGTACCACCCTAACCCAACCGACGTTGCCTCGACACTCCCGTGCCTAGCCACATTCCGACGAGTCCCGATCCGAGTCAACAAGAGCATGTAGGTTGAGGGTGTAATCAAACCCGATTTCTTCCTTTCTCTCCCTTTCTCCTCTTCGTCCGTTTCTTATGGGTCAAGAGTCGTTCTTTTATTATTTTTCTAATATCGTTATTAACGAAAAACTATTTTCATAACGAATATTCTTAAACATACGATATCGATTTTTCTATAATCGAATATCGTATCAAAAAGAATTATATTAAGATTTCGACGATATCAGAAATCGTTACATCTTTTTTGTCAAAATTCTTTTCTTTTACTTTTCGTTCAAAATAACAATTTTCGAACAAAAATACAAAAACGGACAGACCCGCACGCGAGTCGCGCCATGCCCAGGCGACTCGCGCGCAGGCCTGGAATCCGGGATTTCTTTTTTACGTTTTCGTTCGTTTTATTATTTATTCTTCGATCGATTTCTAAAATTTACATCTTTTCCAAAACTATTCTAAGTATTCGATATTGATTTCGTAGTCAACTATCGAATATAAAGAATATCGAAAATATTAAGTCGAGTACGAATCATGCAATATTCATATGCGATTTAATACGAACATCGAGTTTTTCGAAAACCGGACCCGAAACAGGCCACCACGCGACCCGCCGGCGTCCCGGGCGAGTCGCGCGGCCGGCTGTTATGCCGCGGCCTTTTCCGTCTTTTTTATTATTTTTCGAACTTCGTTTTTTATACAAAACAACGTTCTTTTCAACAATATTTTCAGATTTCGATTAATATTTATTTTTCGATCTCGCATATTTTATTTTGCTATTATTATTCACAAACCGATACTAACCCGTTTGTTTGTTTTGTAGCAAATTCATCATTTTATTTCATTTGTTTTATTATACTAAAACGAATCTCACATGCTAAATACAACTTTGACGTTAATTAATTTTGCATGCATTAAATTAACTTGGCAACTCATTCAATTCCTCACATGCTTAGGAAAACAATGTTTGCATAATCATTCATCGTATTACTAACGCGCGCATTAAAACGTCATTCGATATCCTAGTAGAGGCCGCTAATGTGCGGGCGGGGTTGGGTGTTCTTAGTGAACTTCCCAACACGTACCCTCACCCCTTACTCAGAACCGTGGTTTCCGGATGTCCGAAACCATTGGCAACGAGAGTCATTCAATATACGATTAACCGCTCCAGTCGGCATCTATATCGATATGCAAAAGGGACGAGCCCAATAAACTCTGACATCGGAAATGGGCCGTATTTTGTACACGGCCCACTACGACATAGAGTGGGCTCGAACGGTTCCGAATAACCATAAAATTCGGTGGCGACTCCGACTTCGATTTAAATTTCCATTTGACCATCTCATGGAGATTCATTCGCCTCCCCAAACCCGCGCGTGGCCGCGTCGGGGTGGACCTATGTCATGTCCACAAGATGGGTCGTGAAAATGGCAAAGGAAAATGCAATTTATACAATAAGGGAGGCCAAGACATCAAATGACGCCTCAACCACTCTGACAGGGGGCACGGCCAATCAGCACACCAGCACGCTGCCCAAAAATCCATTTGGTGCAAAAGGCAATCATGACCCAAAAGGCAATTAAATTCTTGGCATGCCCAATACAGAAGAGACTCCCCCTCGGGAATACGCGAACGCATTAAATGCAGTGGTAAAGCCACAAGTCAACTCACCACCGTCAAGAGTCCACCTGCCAAGGGGAAGCCTTGCTTCCCCCCGGCCGGTGAGGGCCAATTGATGAGGGTCGGGAGCCTGCACCGGGTCGCCCGCCCAGCAGGCCCCGTAGAGACCCGACCCGGGGAATTGAAGAGCCTGCCCAACAGGCCGTCGAAGTAAGATACCTGGATCACCCCAGGGAACGTAGCTTCAATGAAAGTCGCCCCACAGGGTAAGGCGGCCAGCTGGGAAGGGCCTGCAGGCGCCCCCTACTCGCCTGCCCCCAGGCGACCTCTCCCCCGAGCAGGGCAGGGGTTACCAGGGGCCCCTCCGCCATTCTGCCAAAGGTAAAAGAGAATGAGTGGATGAAACAGGTCCACGTGTCACCTCGCCATCCACCCATTCTCCCGCTCTTTTCCCTCTCCACTTCTCTCTCTTGTGGGAAGGTATAAATACCCACTCATTTCCCACTTAGAAGGGGTTGGATTTTCTCTCTCTAGACTCTCACTCCTAAAAACGCCACCTAGTTCCTCACGAGCTAGGTTCATCAAGGCATTTCACGGACTAACTTAGGCATCGGAGAGGGTTCCCTCGGACAACCTCCGGGGCCCTGTGCGTTCATTGTGCAGGGAACAGGCCAACTCCGCCGGGAAGGTCCGATCATAGGAGAATGAGAAAGGAGAGATTAAAGGAAATCAAACGATCCATTACTTGTCAACTTCCCGATTACACGACCCGGATCCAGAGCCGGGTTAATTGTTTCCGTAACCGGAACAGATGCCAAGTAGAATAATCACAACTTTCAACATTTTTATTAACAAAGGAGTTTTGATTACGAAATCAATAATGGCACATGAGTCGAATGACCAGCCTTAGGATTACAAATATTAGAATTGGAACTAATAGAAGATGAAGCAATCTTTTGTTGTGAATTGATATCTTGTAGTTGGAAGTTGTTTTTCTCTTTTGTATTGGCAATATAGTATAGACCACTCGTTGCATAGCCCTTCTCTCTGACTTCTTTGCTAACACAGTCCTGCACATGGCAATGAGTGTCAAAGAAAGTCACAAAACACAAGTTGTCCTTAGCAAGTTTCTGAACAGAAAGCAGATTTTGGTTAAATTCAGGAACAACAAGCACATTCTTAAGGACAAGACCACAACTCAATGTCACTTCTCCTTTATGTGTCACATATACTGTCTCACCATTTGGGAGATTGATTTTAGGCTTAGTGCTTAAGGGTTGAACTTTGGTAAGTTCGGAAAACTGGGCAGTCATGTGATCCGACGCGCCAGAGTCAATTACCCACACATCTTTAGACGCACACACTTTGTTACAATTCAAGGTACCTGCAAAGTTGCAATCTAACTCATCATCTGTGTCTCCCCCTGTCCTAGAGTCACTGCTGCTCTTTGGAACCAGTTTCAGAAGACTCTTCAATTGGTGTGAAGCAGCTTCAATTGCAGATGCAAGTTCAGATTGCTCAGTTTTCGCTGCAGCAGCAGTCCTTCCTTTGCCTTTTTGATTTCCTGAACCTGCACCATTCTTCTTACTTCCACTTTGTTGTGAGTTTTCCCCTTGATACGACCTTTGATATTTGTTGTTGCCTTGCATCTTATTACTGTTCTTTTGACTGTTTGCCCTGTTCTTTGGGTGTTCACTAGGGTATCCAACCACTTCCCAACAGTCCTCTGGCTGGTGATTAGTTTTGCCGCAGTGTGGGCATTTCTCTTTGTCTCCATCTTTTCTTCCCATCAAGGCACTTGAATCCTGTTCATTCCTGCTTGCTAGATTCTTAACATGGGCCTCTTCTTGTATCATCATAGATACAGCAGTGTCAACAATTGGTAAGGGGCTCATGAGCAAGATGTTGCTTCTTAGAACACCATATTCTCCATCCAAGCCATTGAGAAACTGAAACAGATGCTTTTCCTCAGTTTGTTGGTTAATAGCATCCATATAGGCCTCGATCTCTGTGGTCAGTTTGGTGATAGGTGGAAGAGTGCTCATGTTTTCTAGCTCATCCCACACAATCTGAAGTTGTGTATAATATTCTTCAATGGATCGACCGTTTTGAGAGATCTCGTAAGACTCCTTGTTGAGCTTAAACTTCCTTGCACCATTTGCTACAGTATATCTCTTCTCAAGCATCTTCCATATGCCAGCTGCAGTTTGAGTATACATGACCAACCTTCTGATTCTCTCACTGACATTCTGAAGAATCCAGGAGATAACAAGATTGTTGGAAGTGTCCCAGGCTTCTTGTTTGGCAGTATCAGTGGCAGACCTCTCAACTTCACCAGTAACATAACCAAGCTTCCTCTTGGCTGATAGTGTCAACCCCATTTGTCTCTTCCAAGGAGCCCAATTCTCAGCCCCAGAGAGTTCATGTGTTATCTTTAGGGTCTGAGTTCCCTCAGAAGGATGGCAAAACAAGGGATCGGTCAGGTCTATAGATGGTGGATGCACTATTTCTTCATCTCCAACCATGATGACAGACTCAAAGACTCAAACTTTTAATGGAAAAATGAAGATATACTGATTTAGAAAGAAGAGAGCAAATACTTATTTACATACAAAGTAGACAACGTTATCATGGGCTTTACGGCTCTGGTACCATATAGATTTTTATGAAGTTATGCCATAGATAACAGTGACTGAAACGTTGAATGAAATTTATGTGAGTTTGTGTAAGAAGGAAAGTTGCGCCTTTTGCGGCTGCAGTAATTCTCATTCATTTGTCTTGCTTTCTTACCAGTGTTGTCACCTCATTAAATACTAGGTAACACAATACCCTAAATGGATACACACGGTTGATCAGAGAATAAAGGACAATAGTGGTTGGGCTTCAAATGTTGCAGGGGATCATTCCCACTACTATTGGGCCTTTCTTAGTCTTAATGGATCTGGTTTTATTCCTTTTACATATAATAGCAATATTTTTTAATTTATCTATTTTCGAGTGGGTAACGGGTTCGGGCGTGTTTTGATCCAATATGTTTGGGTTATTATCGGGTCCGGTCACTTTTGAATTTCGGTCATTTTTGGACGGATTTTTTTGGGTATTTTCGGATTAGGTCAGTTTTTGACAGGTGTAAATATCACCCACCCAGCTTACAGAATCTCACCTACTCCATATTTTATATGCAGGGTTCGGAAAGTAGTCTGTATTAATTAATTAGCAAAGTAGGAGTATTACCAAACCGGATGCGGCCTCGTATTTCATATTCCTACGATAATTTTTTACTCGTACTATACGACTTACAAGATCCACAAATAATATATACTCCTTCCGATTTTGAAAGATCTTCCTTCATTTAAAATATATCTCACCTATACTCTTATTAAATAAGAGGAAAATCTTTCAAAATCGAATTAGCTATTATGTACAGAATATATTGAGGATAAATACTTGCATATATATATGTGTGTGTGTCCGTCTCGGTTCATTATTGACTACTCGTATTAAGTCCAGTTACTTTAGTGGATTCATTGTATTATCTCATTCTTAATCAATCAGGTATCTATCTATCTGGGTTCCTCTTCATTTCAATTTTCAATCTTTTACCTAAATTAATCTTCATCACTCTTTCGGCTTAATCTACTTTCATCAATCATCCCTGCTTTTTCATATTGTTTTTTTGTTGATTATCATTCATTTTATTTAATATTACTGCTGCTATGGTGTTTGTTTTATTAATACTCCGTAGTTTATAGTATCAAGTTGTGATTATTTTTTTCATTATTTTAACCTTTTACTGGATGATGGCTATTGCTTCTTTGTTTAATTCTATCTAAAATTTTATATCTTTTTCGAATAATCTTGACGATTCTATTAATTTTATACTTTCATTTTATTTTATTTTAAATTGGGGTTTTGATGGATAAACATATTGATTTTGCTGTCAGTCATATAGTGTGCCCTTTTAATATGACTCTTTTAATCTAATTCTTTTATACTTGTTGATTCAGATTTCGGATAATGATTCACCTTAGCCGACCCCAATTCTTTTTGAGATGTTGTTGTTGTTAATGATGATGTTTCCAGTTACTCTATTCACTTAGTGTCGATTCGGGTATCAAAAAGAATTAGCCCTATTAAAATAAGTTGTGAAGAGTTTTTGATTTCTTTTAATATATACTCCGTACCTTATATACTCACTTGTTTGTGTCCTTGTTTGAAAGGTGTAGTAATTCTCCCCTTTCATTGGATTTCTGTGTCATCTAGGCTAGTAGATGGTGTAATAAAGCTTATAGACATTGATTTTCTGCCGCTAAATCGGAAAAGAAAAGGTTTTGGAATTAAATACTCCGTATTAATTTTTTTTGTAATCTGCCTTGAAATTGTGTTGAATGTCATTTAGCTACAAGATTTAATCGCATGAAATAACTTTAAACAATATTGTTGATATTGATTCAGTATCATCCAAAATGGTGGAAGAGAAGGCATTCATTGCTAAAGACGTGACTGAAGTAAGCAACTTTAGATCTTTTATTTTCCAATCAATTAGAGTATGCAAGCAAGTGCAAGTTATTAATGTGATTTTTGAACTTGCGCAGCTGATTGGCAATACGCCGCTTGTATATCTCAATAACGTCGTAGATGGGTGTGTTGCTCGTATAGCTGCCAAGTTAGAGGCAATGGAACCGTGCTCTAGTGTTAAAGACAGGTTATTCATTCTTTTAACTTTTCATCGTGTTGCCTGTTTTTCCTCTGTTGCAGTGACTCTCAACATTCACATTTTTTTTTGTAATATGCTTCCATCATTACTGACTATAATTGCTTTCTTCTCACAGGATTGGGTACAGCATGATTGCTGATGCTGAAGCAAAAGGCCTAATCAAGCCTGGTGAGGTGGGTACTATCTAATACTCCGTAGTAGATTACTGAAATATCTCAAAGTGGTATCTATTTTTTGCCTCTTTGGCTTCGAAGTCACACTTAATTGTCTATGCTTCTTATATTCTGAATTAAAGCCTACAAATGCGGCTTTTTGACACGACTTTTAATACGTGTCATTTGGAAATCGCTTCTTGTTTATGGCAAAATACAGGGAAGCCCGGGTATTACTGCCTTCTTACCCAGTCATAGGTGGGAGTGGTACTATGGGAGTATTTAAGGCACTAAATTATTATTGTTATACTTGTGGCAAAAACAAAGGAATGAAGACATCAGATTTGTATAAAGTGCTTATTTCTTGTGCTAAATGAAGTGTTTTTTTTCAAACATTTGCTTAGAGCGTGCTCATCGAGCCAACTAGTGGAAATACGGGCATTGGATTAGCTTTCATGTCTGCAGCTAAAGGTTACAAGCTCATTATAACAATGCCGGCTTCAATGAGTCTCGAAAGAAGAATCATTCTGAAGGCTTTCGGTGCGGAGCTAGTTCTAACTGAACCAGCTAAAGGGATGAAGGGGGCCGTCCAAAAGGCTGAGGAAATCCGTGATAAGACACCCAACTCATTTATTCTTCAACAGTTTGAGAACCCTGCCAACCCTAAGGTATATTCGGGCTGGTCTGAGATGGGATTCATGGTTTGTCACCTTCACGCCTCCTTGACTGATATTTATTTGAAACAATTGTTTAGGTTCACTATGAAACAACTGGACCTGAAATTTGGAAAGGTACTGCTGGGAAAATTGATATTCTTGTATCTGGAATTGGGACTGGAGGTACAGTAACGGGTTCAGGGAAATTTCTCAAGGAACAAAATCCAAATGTGAAGGTATGTTGTATATTCTTCTTAATGCAAATTTTAAACTGGAGCGGAAAGCTGCACCAGCTTCTTTTTTATGTTGTACTGCCTCCAACCCTAGTTTATAACCCTTGTTGCTTTAGTGGTCAACTTTGATCATTAATGTCTCAAATATATGCGATACAAATATACAATGCAAAAATTGTCATGTTAGATTTATGTTTTTTTTTTGGTTGAAATGTAAGAATTATATTACATCACCAAAGACATTACAACTTTGGCATGTTAGATTTATGAAAACTACTCCGTACTATTTTCATATAATTATTTGTACCTTGTGGTAACTTTGGTACACTGTGATGAGATATTTGTCGAAGTAAACATATTTTTACCACCAAAGTCAAATGATGACAATATATTGGATGGCGTGAATGCATTTTTGGTGGAAACACGTATGATTAACGTTTGATTCTTTTTCTTCATCTGCTATTCTGATTATGTTCTGTTACTTTGCTTATGTTCAGCTGATTGGTGTGGAACCAGTTGAAAGTGCTGTATTGTCTGGAGGGAAACCTGGTAAGTAACAAACAAAAACTTGATGGGGGTAGTTTTATTGTTACCATCTTGCTCTCCAGAGTTGTGTGCAACATAAGCTACACATTCTTGTTTGTGACAGTAATATCCCGTCATAATGTTATAACGGGTCAACTATTAACCCATTCACATAGAAAATGAGGAAAAAAATTGTTATTCCTTAGGAATCTTGCTTTGTCATTATCTAACTAAATGGTTAACATTTGACCCGTTACAACAATACAACGGGTAACCCATCACAAGGGAGACTAACTTTTCATTGTAAAAGAGTCTATCGCAGAATTAACTTTAGCATTTCTCTTTACATTAATATCAAATACAACGAAATTTCTGTAAAGTGCTTACTAAAAATAATTATTTCTTGCATCTATGGGCTCCAAGCCGAGATAATACGATTTTTTGACTTTTTTTTTAAACAATAACATATTTTACTATCAAATATCGTCTATCCAATCAACCACCCGTTAATCAGAGATGGACAGTTCTAACTATTTTGAAGGAACCTTTTTACTTTGTATAGTTGAATTTAACATATATCGTTGGCTGTAGGCCCCCATAAGATTCAAGGAATCGGAGCTGGCTTTGTACCAGGTGTTCTGGATGTGAATATACTTGATGAAGTGGTTCAGGTGAGCCCTCTTTTCATTCTGGCTTCCTGCTTTCACCCCACTAAGATTAAAGCACAAATGTCTAACACGCGTACCTGAACCTGAGTAATATGAGTGTAAAACTGTAAACGGATATCTGAAAAGTGCTCCGATGTCACTCGACAGGTGTCCAGTGATGAATCTATTGAAATGGCAAAAACACTTGCACTCAAGGAAGGTTTGCTGGTAAGCCTTCTGGTTTAATGTGCTATATGCTTTTTATTCAGTTGTTGCGTCAATATTAAGTACTCCTCCGGATTAGTGATGACAATGAGGAGTTAATATTTCAGGTAGGGATTTCTTCCGGTGGTGCAGCTGCCGCTGCTGTTAAGGTGGCAAAGAGGCCAGAGAATGCTGGGAAACTCATTGTTGTAAGTTCATTGTTCTTCTTTCAGCGCATTGTCGCTTTTGTTGTGCATCTAGGGACAACCTCCTCTAATAGTAGTTTGGTTACTTTTATCGTGTCGTCAGAACTTGGAGCCTGCCCAAAAACATGAGCCTCTACCCCGTCCTCCCATAGGACCATGAAATTTAATCTAATTAACTTTGGTTTGATCCGTAATCAGCCGTCACGGTCGAAACAGCCTCCATTGTGATCGCTGTGACCTTCAACACTTGTATCAAGCATGGTGTTGCATTTCAACTTAAATTTAATACCAGACGGTGCAACATTGTAAACCAAGTCTTAGCCCTAGTTTTAATTTTAATTGTGTTCAAGATTTACAATGTCCAATGCGCTTTACTTGGACATTACATTTTACGCTATTGGCATGTAGATTTTTCATAAAATTGAGGTTTGACACGCACTTGTATTCGATACACATGGAACAACTACTCCGGTTCTATTAGTTTTCGCATGAATGTTCCAATATTTATGCAATATGCACCTGATTGTTTATTGTTAGTTTGTCCTTAGTACAAATAATATTCCGTATCAATTATCAGGGAGTCTAATTTATCATTAACAAACCAGGTGATTTTTCCGAGCTTTGGTGAGAGATACTTATCCTCGGTGTTGTTTGAATCGGTGAGGCGGGAAGCTGAGAGCATGCCCATCGAGTCTTAAACTGATGTTACACAGCTTCACTGAGTTGCGTTGCTCTGCTGTTCCTTCTTCCTGATGATTTTCTAGTGCATTTGAATAATGTTAATCAATCAGCTGCGTGTTTACTTGGTCAATTTTGTTGTAAGCATACACTCAATTTATCAAAATTGTCTTAGATGGGATAAGATTAAGCTGGAATCGGTTTTTTCTGATGATTGGTGCAGGAAAATCATGGCTATTCCACTTCTACATAGTTGTGAGAAAAGTAATTGTTTTTGGACAAGAACAAGTTCAGGCAATTATAGTGTCAAAAGTGGTTATTATGAAATGATCCAAAACAACCCTATAACTTATAAATGTGGACAGAGATTGAGAAACACAATTTCTAAAATGCCTAATTTCCTCAATAAAATCTTTAGATTTCGGGACCAGCTTCTTGGAAGATTTTCCTTTAGAAAATTATGACTGATTCGCTTCCAATAGGGGTGGAAAGAGAGAAGAGGCAAATAACAGGGTCTCACCATTGTGTGCTTTGTCATAAGGATGGCGTTGGTATTCCCACACCTGTTATCGAAACATTGGATCATTTGTTTCGTGATTGTCAAACCAGTAAACTTCTTTGGAATCAAACCTGATTTTGGAATTTACTGGAAAATGATGAAAACACAGATTTTAAGGATTGGCTGATGAGGAATATTACGGACTTCTACCAGAAAAATGATGAAGGGTTAGATCTCTTCAATTTCATTAATATCATCTACAACATCTAACTTTTCAGGAATGACATTATCTTCAACAACAGTAGTAATCTTTTCCCACCACTTTATAATCGTTACATTTCATCAATCAATGTCTTGACTGACATTTGGGAAGGATTTAGAGAAAAGCGTACTTCTCAGAAAAATTCAGTAAACAACCTTTTTCCTGCTTCTGAGAAGGACAATTTGAGGTTGGGTATCAGAAACTCGGAGGCAGTATGGTTGATTTCACCAGCACATCAGAGTGATCAATGTTCTACTACTATTATCAATGTTGATGCAACTTGAGGACATTATGCGACAAGATCTGGAAGTATGAGTTTTTTAGCTGAATCTCCATTACAAGCAGAAGCATTAGCTGCTATCGCAACACTGAGATGGGCTTTGTCGGCCGGGTTGCTCCATGTTACTTTGGAAACTGATTCCTTACAACTGGTTTGGCAACTGGCTGAGGTGCCCCATACGTACATTGCATATGAATATCGAGCAATTTTGGAAACTGATGTTACCTACAAACATGTACAGTATGTTTCTATACTAATATGCATATGAATATCGAGCTGCGGAATGACAGATACGTACATTGCTGATTGCCCCATACACCTCAAATGGCAGGATAGGGGTAACATTGAATTCAGTAAATAGATGTAGAACCGTTGGATTGTTTCTGGTCGAGTTGCTTGAGTTTGACCTTGATAAATGCGAGTCTTGATTGATACTTTTTGTTATCTTTGATAGTATCAGACTACTATCATCTTACAAGTCTGTACACAGTTGAGAGCCTGAGATATTGCATAATTAAAAGGTAAGACAAAGATTCCAGAAATACAGACTTGTAAGCTGATTCTAGCGAAATCAAGACCCCTAAAAATAGGAAGCAAGCTAAATTACTCGTTAAAAACATGTAAATAGAATATACACCTAAAATGAAAATATATAAGGTTATTTCATAACAATGATACCAACTATGGGTGCTTCTTATATTAATAACAACGATACGTAATCTCGTTTTGTCCCTGTAAAAACCGGTAATTGTGACCTGTTAGATTTTGGTGCGCCTCTTCTTCTTCCCCTTTATATTCATCAAATTAAAAGTCATCCTTCATTATCAACTTTCAAAAACCTCATTGACACAATGAATTGTGGTTATTCATCTGGATCCTCCTCTGACTCGTATCCTTCAAATGTCAGAATTTTTTTTTGCAAACGTCAGTTAAGATGCTCCAATTTATTTACCACAATTTCAAAATAAGATGCTCCAATCTATTTACCTAATTTCAGAAAATTTAAGAAAATCAATGGCGAGACGAGATGTCGAGTTCAACAATGGCAAGAGGAGAATACATAGTAATGAGGGAGGAAATGTACAGAGTAGGGTGGAAGTGTATAGAGTATGGTGGAGGGGGACTTTAATTAAAAAAATAAATTAAAAGGAAAAGGAAACCGGCTCATCAGGTAGCTGGTAACTTGTTATAAAGAGAGATTAATGAGGGGATAGTTCATATTAAAACGGGATTACGTATAGTTGGTATTAATATAAGAAGCACCTCATTATTGGTGTTAATGTTACTCGTATGAAATAACCCAAATATATACCCAAATATTTCCTCCATTACTAATGTTAACTCTGTTAAAGATTAAATAACTTTTAAACAAGATTATTTCAGATTTGAAAAAAATATTCCCTTTTATTATGAATATTCCTCCCCAATTTTTTTTTGAGAGAAATTAATTTTTTTTGAGAGAAATTAAGAAATTGGTAAAAAGTTGGGTATAATGGGGAAAAGGTGGGGTATAGAGTAAAAAGGTGTTGGGTTTAATTGTAGAGGAAAAAAAATTGAAAGAATAATAAATAATGACCAACCAGTTATTCTCCTGTGAGACGGTCTCACGATAACTTATCGTGAGACCTGCTCACAAAAAGTAAAATAATAATAAAACTACCTGACTTCCATGTGAGAAGTCTCACGATAAACTTATCGTGAGACCGTCTCATATAAGAATTTGTGATGACTAAAAGTGAATCCAAAAAAGTATAGTGAAAAGAAAAACAAACTAAATTCAAAAAGAAAAGTGAAAGGAATACGCAAATTAGGAAGGGGTAAAAAAATATTTCGTACACTTTTTACAATTTTATCTAGTTGCATAAAACGTTTATGATTTTCTTATTTAAAAAAAGTCAAATGCAACTTTACAAAACTATTGATGCTGGACCTCCGGTATTGTACCAGCAGAAGTTAACCCTTAACAAATTAAAAAAATTACAAAATACCACCACGTATAAACCGTATTTTACAAGTTATACAAATTATCACCTATAATTCAACATATATTTACGAATGTCACCGTATTGCTATTCCTGACTCTCATGTATCATATTTTTCGGGTTCTGTTAAATAAAATTTTAGACAAGCTAACGAATCGGAAGCACTCCTCCATTACTCAAAACTTTTTATGATATTATTCCCCTAATCTAACAAACAAAATTATTTTACAAATCCTAATCCAAAAAACTCAGCTTTGTCCCCCTCTTCCCCCTCAAGTACCTATTTTCATTTTTTAAGCATGGATCAATTTGTTTAATTTTGTTTCATGAAAGTAAAAGTGGTCCAACAGTCTATGCGAAAATTGAATTAAAGCAAATAGATCCCCAAATTGAACCCAAAAACCCTAATTGAAACACTAATCGAAGGAAACACAAAACCCAGAAAAATAAAATTAATTGAAACCTAGAACACCCTTGCACAAAACCCCAAGAATTTAACAAAATCAAACAAATTACTCTATGCTTAAATATATGAGAACAGGTACATGAGTAAAGGAAGAAGGGAAGAGCTGGGTTATTTTTAGGATTATGATGTGAGATTTGTAAATTACTCAATAAGTTTGTTGGTTAGATTAGCGGAATAATGTAGTCAAAGTTTTGATTAAAGGAAGAGTGGTTCCGATCCGGTAGCTTGTCTAAAATTTTATTTAACGAAACTCGGAAAATAAGATAAATGAGTCGGAATACAAATACGGTGACGATTTGTAAATATGTTGAATTAGGTGGTAATTTGTAAATATGGAAATATATGGTGCTAATTTGTAAAAATGGTTATATACTGTGGTAATTTATAAAATACGGTTCATACTGGTATTTTATAATTTTTCCAACATAAATATTTTGAATCTGGAAAAACCAATGAGTAGATTAGCAACTATATTTGGTTGCAAAACCCCCACTATATTTGACTACTACTAGGGTTGTTTCTTAAAGAAATCACTCAATGACAAAACTAAAGCAAAGAATATTAAAATGACACAAAGCAAAAGAATATTAAACTGATAATGGCAGGGGCCGCGCGAACGCAGGCCCCCATTATAACAAATTATGACGTACGAGCTCCCACGTGGGGAGACGTTAGGTAGGCACCCCTCCAGCGTGCAATGGAGGTCACCGACCCAGGCCATGAGTCTTCATGATCACCCATTGACCCCGTCCAGGTAAGTACTTTATGACTTCCCCATCCTTTTTTATTTATAGGTATTGTATTCTCTTTTTTGGCTTCGTGACCGATGTGGGACACAAAGAGACAGCATATCTATGCTCTTAATTTTCGAAGGAATCAGTCAATTTATGTTAATACTGTACAGTTTGTGGGCTCAAAATCTCAGATGAATGCGTCTGGCAGGCAGGCAGACATGTCAATGAGCCGTCCGAAAGGGTAGCAATAGGTTGCGAGAATTTTGAGTTTGAAAAATACGACTTTGTACGGGTTAAGTTCAAACCGTTCTCGGGTTAAATTACGAGTGTGATAAATTTACGAATGTTAATTTTTGTTTATTACTCCCTCCATTCATATCCAAAAGGTATGTTTTTATTTTACACAAGGATTAAGAAAGTATTAAAGTAATATTAAAAATACAATAACTAGCGACAAATTAGTAGAATAAGGGTTGTTTTGTCCAATTGCAATATATGATGTAAACTATAAATAATCACAATGGCATATGATCAAAAAAAATTATTTTTTTTTTGCTATCAAAAATATATTTTCACAATGACATATGATGTAAATAAAAATAGACTAAAAAAAATTGGTAAATTGTACGGAGTATTTTACTAACACAAAAATAAATACATACTCTTTAGATATGAACGGAGAGAGTATATGACTAACCAATATATTTTTAATTCTTCATGATTGTGTACCATAGTATATATACGGAGTAGTATATATACTATATGGTATTAGTAAGACCCTGATATTTTTAACTTTTTTTTTCTGTTCAATCCAATTCAGTTCAACTTACTCCAGCCCAAAAGAACCGAACTTAAGACCAACATGTTTTTTTAATACAATCAATAGTGTCGTGTTTATATGCAAGGTATATTGTTAAAAAATATACGAGTCAAATAAAAAAAATTATAGTTTATTTTAATTTCAAATAATTGATATTTTTAATTTTTCATGATTGTTTACCGTGATATCGTGTATGACATTAATAAGACCTACCATGCTTTATTTAACATAATCAATAAAATCGCATTTATATGCCCCTCAAATAGAAAGAGCTCCATATCTTTATCCTAAAATTTTGCGACGACCACTACACACAACCGTTCTCGCGAATTCAAATTTTGCATGTCTTCAGTTAAATCAATGAAGTGTTAAACTAGGTTTCAAAAAAATGATAAACTGGGGGAAAAAATGGTAAAATGAATCCGCAAAGTTTATCTAATGGTTGTCTTTGCCACCAAATAAATACATCCTCTATAATAAAGTTTAGTCAAAATTTGTGGTTTTATCATTGTGATCGAGTTTAGGCAAATGAAACGGGGAATGAAAAAAATGAGTATCTGGCGGCCGAGAAAATATAAAATGAAAGGCCACACGTAGGGACTGCAATGGATCTAGCATCTGATTCAAACTCGACGACATTGTAAAGTTCTCACATGGGAGAAACCAAGAGATCACAAATCAAGAAGTTACACTTAAGACAAAAAAACCACATCCAAGAAATACTTATGGTCAATGATGTTTATATTTAGGTATCTGAGACAATTGTTTGCACCAAATCTGGTTAACAATATCAATATTTCTTCCAAGTTTCTACCATTTACTCATATTTTTTTTTTCCGGTATTCAACTCATTTGAACCGTTTGTACTACTAGTCTATGTGTAATATGACATTTGTGAAAATTTGCGTGTATTCTTAGTTTTTTAAAATTAAATCTACCTAATAAATTTATGATTAAATTGGTGCATTTAAATCAAGTACATCAACTCTTTTCATAACCATCCGGGGAGTACACATCTAAAAGTGGGTACAAAGTGGCCTTTGATGAGCAATTTCGAAGCAATATTAGGCGACCACCATTGAATAGCAAGTGCTTAAATTTCTGCAAGAAAAAACTTTGGAAATTAAAAGGACCGGCTAAGTGGCGAACTCTTCTTTGGAAACTCATTAATGATGCTCTTCCGACGGGAGAGGAGTTCATGAAGCGTAACATCACAGGACACTCTTACTGTCGTACCTGTAATAACAAGAATGTCGTTGAGTCCACTGCTCACATCTTCAGAGATTGCCCAATCTCGTCCCGTATCTGGAAAGGGTGTGATCTGGGGATCAATACCACAGCTAACTCTTTCATTGACATTAAAGATTGGGTTATTGACTGGCTTGACTATCTTCATGGCATGCAATTGTGACTCCCTGAATGGTATGATCCTCTTTCTATGTGTTTTATGGTCGATCTGGGTTACTCGAAACATGTGTATCTTCGAAGGTCTTAACCCAAATGAAGTCTTTCTCATGAACCTTCTCCGGAGTGAGAATTCAATTGCCCTTCAAGCGATTGACAAGAGTGAGAAGTCTTCTCTGCCACGTGATGAGGATCATCCATGTGAGGATGGTCACGACCCTTCTAGTAAAGATAAGTTGTATGAAGTTATTGGCAATTACTGCTCATGTACTTGCGTCAGAATTATGGTTGATGCAGCTTCGAAAAGAATTGATAAAGCAGCCGCGGGATGGGTGGTTTATAGAACTGAAGGAATGTGTTTGTACGAAGGTGCAGCAAAAATTCGGGCTCTCTCACCTTTGCAGGCGGAGGCTCTCGGTCTCTATGAGGCGGTCAAGTGGGCAACAAAAAATGGTTTTCTCCATGTTAATCTTGTCAGCGATTGCTTACAGCTGGTTAGACAGGTTGCAGAGTTTGACAAGGATACACCAGCCACTATTAGAATTCTAGGAAATCTCGCATCTCTTCTTTCTTTGTTTCATTGTTTCACAATTGAATATGTTCCTAAGGTCATGAGTTTTAAGGCACATAGCATTGCTACTGTGGCGCTTGATTCATGATTTCCACTCTTGTTTCCCGTTGGCAAAAAAAAACAATATAAGTTGTTTCATAATTGAATAGAAACCTACCCATTTTAAATCATATTGTCCAAAATTAAGAAACACTTAGGCCACAATAAGATTTCATATTGGAGTTATTGATCCCATCTTATATGCGTATTAAATTTTGCATGTTTTCAATTAAATCAACAGATTTGTCTTTATGTGGAGCGAACCAATGGGTCAACTTGCTTTGGATCGGGTTGACACCCTCTTTTTTAACGACAATTTCGGGTTCGGTCGGAAATAACCCAAGTCGGTTTGGGGTGAGTCCGCTTTTGACGGGTCTACTTGTTGCATATTGTTAGTGATGTTCGTTGCAGTGAAAGTTTGAAGCTTTTTGCATTTCCCCATCTTGTTCACCACGAGATCATTCTGCTTCAGACACTAAAAGTCCGAACTCCGAAATCCTCAACTATCCCATGCCCCATCATCTAAGTTACCATCACACTTTGGATATATACTGTCTTAAGCATATGTCCCTTATTATAAGAACTTCAATAGTAAATAAATCTCAATGAGATGTTAGTACTAGGGGTGTAATCCGACCGGTCGAGTCAAGTCAGAACTTTTAATATCCGACCATCATACCCGTTCGTATTGAGTCGGGTTGAGTCGGTCGTTAACATGTCTTGTTAATTGATGAGTTGGATCAAGTCATTAAGAGTCTAGTAAATCACATTACTCTAATTTAGTTGTTTCATTATCTGTTTGAATCACTTTGTTATTGAGTCAAAACAGAACAACAACATTAAATTGCTTCCATTTGGAACAATCTTTAAACTTAATAATTGTTGTCAACAATTTTCTCAGATCATATCAGGTTTCGGTCGATGATGATTGATGGCTAGTGTAAGGTCACTATCGAGTTGGATCAGTTTCAAACTTTCAGTTGCTACGTTTGTCCGATTTGTCGGTTCGGGTTTGTCCGATATGTCAGCTCTAGATGTTACTAGGGATGGCAATGGGTCCGGGACCCTACCCGGACCCGCCGGGTCTTACCCTAACGGGTCGGGTACGAGTCCTCTTTTCTTTAGACCCAGCGGGTACGGGTCGGGTATGGGTCCTTCAATAATTTTCCGGGTCCGGGTCCTATAGGTTGGACCCGGACCCGACCCTTGGACCCGTTAATTTTTTTTTAAAAAAAGAAAAAAGAAAAAAAGAACTTAGTGGATGCGGTAATTCAATGTGTAATATAGTAAATGAAACTAATACAAACCACAATAGAAGAAGGAGGTTTTACATTAGCAATAGAAAATTAGAAATTAACCGCTAGTTATTCTAATACATGTACCGAAACTCATTAAATACCAAATATCACCTCCTTTATCAGTACGTCAGGCCTTTTTACCGTCCGGTTTAAAGTCATACAACTTCCGTCTTATTCATTTATTTGCCTTTATATTTATTGTGAATAATATTTTAATTAAAGGCGAACAAATAAAGGAGACGGAAGAGTATATATTCAAAAAATGTACAATCAGGTCTGGACCCGGACCCGGTCCGGGTAAGGGTCTTAAAATTTTGGACCCTTACGGGTCCGGGTCGGGTCCGGGTCTTGCCGGACCCGACCCATACCCTACCCGTTGCCATCCCTAGATGTTACCATGAAAGTGAATTGGAGTACAAGTGAAACTCTCTTAGGCACTCAAGTATCAAATGTCACTACTTCACATAGAAAAGCTTTCACCTAGGTTGCACGGACACACCTGATTTGTGGCGTACCCGTGTCAGACACCGACACACCTGGATACGTGTCGGACACACCAAAAACCGTGTCTGAGTTTTTTTTTAAAAAAAAATGGACACGTATTGAGGACTGACAAATTTAGGACACGATTCATGACAGAAAAAACAAACAAAACTCTCGTCTTTTCAAACGCACCCGCCACCAACCATCCCTTTATTACCCCTTCAAGTTTCAACAACGCTTCTCACCCGACGTCGACGCCGACCCTGACCTATCCTCCTCTGCGACAATCGACAGTGATGAACTGAGGGTTATGGTTTATTTTGGGTTCAATTAGATGTTATATTGCTTTTGCTCCTTGTATGATTTGATTTGAGTTCTATATTTTATGGTTTAAGATCAATTTCCTTTTTGATTTTCAGGGTTCATTACACCTTTTTCAATCATTAGTTCATCACTTCTTTCTTCGTGGCCTTATAAGTGACCAAAATTTGAATGGTCGTTATAAGAGCTTAAAATTCTCTTTATTTTGATATACATATTGTTTTTTTTTACCGTGTCTTGAAAAAATCTTAGCGCCGTGTCCCGTGTCCGTATCGGTGCAACCTAGGCTCTCACATGGGTGAAACTAAGAGATCGTATACCAATAAGGAACGCTTAGGACAATAAACCACATCTGGTTAAACGGTGTATTTAAATCAAGCACGCCAACTATTTTACAAAATCAATGGAAGTTGTTCGACAATTGTGAGGAATTGACCATTTTAAATCATATCGTCCAAAATTAAGAAATACTAGGCTACAATAAAATTTGAAAATTAAGTTATTGATCTCATTTTATACGCGTATTCAAATTTTGCATGTTTTCAATTAAATCAATAAAATGTTATATTGTGTTTCAAAATAAAATAAAATAAAATGTTAAACTGACATTTAAAAAAAAATTGATAAAAGGAAACAACAAAGTCCATTTAATGGGTCGTCTTTTCAGCCAAGAAGGAATACTTAAGATAACAAACCACATTTAAAAAAAAAAAAAAAAATATATATATATATATATATATATATATATATATATATATATATATATATATATATATATATATAACAAACCACATTGTTGGCAAAAAAAAACGAAAAAAAAAAAACATAACAAACCACATCGAAAAAGTATATAATGATGATGATGTATATAATTAGTCATCTTAGCACATTTGTTGAGCAACTTTTAAAGTTGGCAAGTAATATTAAATATTTAGTGATAGATTGGTTTGTTAGACCAACTAGGGTGGCTTAGTCGTCTTCCACAGATTGACTTATTTTCTTAAAATAAACACACTTGTTCAGTCTAGTTACCTAATATTTTTTTTTACAATATTCATGAGCTGTAATAATCTCTAATATAATATTTTCTCATCACACTTACGCAGTTTTGCGTTTAAATTAAATTATAGTTTCTTGGTCTCATTGAATTCTTTACTTTCTTTTGACACTATTCATGAGCTGAAATAATCTCGTTTGACCCGTTTGTCAAGTCTATTTGTAATATGAAATTCGTGAAAATTTACGGGTATTCTTAATTTCCTTAACTTAAATCTACATAATACATTTGTGATTGAGTTAAGCGGTGTATTTAAATCCAGTACACCTATTATTTTACAAAACCAATGTAAGTTGTTCGACAATTGTACAGAATTGATCATTTTAAATCATATCGCCCAAAATTAAGAAATACTCAGCTACAATAAAATTTCAAATTGAAGTTATTCATCTCATTTTATATGCGTATTCAAATTTTGCATGTTTCAATTAAATCAATAAAATGTTAAATTGTATTTCAAAATAAAATAAAATATTTAACTGGCATTAAAAAAATGCTACTGCAGAAGGTTAGAAGGAAACAACAAAGTTCATTTAATGGTTTGTCTTTGCCACTAAATAACTACCTCCCCGCCTATAATCAGGTTCAGTCAAAATTAGTGTTTTTAATTTTTTTATCGATGTGAGTTTAAGCAAAGGAAACGGGGAATGAAAAAAAATGAAGCTTGTTGCATTCCCCGATCTCGTTCACCACACGATCATTCTGCTGCAAATAGACACCAAAATCCTCAACCGTCCCATATTTAAGTTATCATCACACTTTTGATGTATATACTCCGTAGTCCGTACTATCTTAAGCATATTGTCCCTTATTCTAAGAACTTCAACAGCAAATAAATTTCAACTAGGTACGTCACCCGTGAAATTCACGGGATTATCCGCTTAAAAATCGCATGCCCTGGTTTTTGTAAATCATCCACCAAGTTGTTTCATAAAGTGGGTGGTTACAAGCAGAAGTTGACTGGGAGAAATGTTGAGCCAAGTGTACGTGTACCTTCTCGTAAATGTCCAATAGTTTGTCTATTGGTTGCCCAATTATTTTTTCCGCCTCTTTATCAAAAACGACGATACTTGCTTCACTGTCCCCGTCTGATAATGTCCCGATGATTCTGTACCTGTAATTTTTCATTTGGTAGTATATTTTTTTTTAGAAATGTTGCATTTGTAGCATAAAGACACCATTTTAATCTTGCTTGAGTTTTATTTGGTACCTTTGAGTTGGGTATTGTATCTGCTGTCGACATTTGTGACAATAGTTGTCGGTTCCAAGTCCCTTCCTACACGTCGGACATGAGATGTATCTCCATTCAATGTCGGTCCTAATGTCAACTATTTGTCCGTGACACGTGTAGGTTGCTTTCTGTGCGGTGGATTGGGTCCGAACAAAAGTTTCGTAATATTTCATTTGAGTTTCTGTAAAATTTTATATAGTTATTGTAAATGTTATCTTACCATGTCCGTGATCTCCATCTCCTTGAGCTCCTTAATTGGTTTTCGATTGGCTGTCATTGTGTCCTCAATTTGTTGTTGTATGGTGTTTTGGAGGTGTTCAACTGATTTTGGAGATGTAACTCTGCATTTATTTTGAAAATAAATAGTTTTTTTATAGAGTAGTTAGTTTCTAGCAAATGCTTTGTGTGTGGAGTTACCTTTCCAATAACTCTCTTGTTTCAGGTATGTCCATGTCTATATACACTTTTGTTCCGTGAGTGCTCTGTAGTTGGTATTCATCTGCATTGAAAGTGAGCAGGTTTAGTAACATATAGAGAATAAATTTGTGGGAGCTACTTCTTACCGTTGTATAGGACAACTCTTGTTGAGGTAATGATAATTGTGTTAGGCTTGCCGGATTCTGTTGTGAAGATTCCGTCAACGTATTTGGTTGCCTTTCCCCATAATGTGACCCTAATCTTATTGTCCCTATACATTGAACATTGTAGGCTTAAATATCAATGCATAATCGAATAAAGTTTACGACAAATACCTTTAACATGAAATCTCACCTTTAACAAATAAATTTACCAAAACTTTAATTTGACACTAATTTGTTTTTATTACTTTTCGGATATTGTTTCTGGTTAGTGAATTATGCAAAGGCAGTAATCAAGCATGAAGTTACTTATTTTTCAGGTATAATAATCTCATTTTCATTGATTATGCATATAAATATATTTCAAGGTAGCTTTAAATGTCTTGGAATTTGTGTTCTGAAGAGTGTAAATTTTTTGTAGTAATCGCAAGTAGAAAATTTTGGAATACTGTATTTTATAGCAATAAGAGTTTTCAGTCGTGAATATAAAAATCAAAGCGAATTGTTTTCAGTAATAAATTTACCAAAACTTTAATTTGACACGAAAGTGTTTCTATTAAATGTATTAAATTACATTAGTAATTGATTTTTTTTTTTTGAGTAATACTCTTGTGTAACTAATATGTGTCATAATTCATTGATTATTTATATAAAGCATATTTCAAGCTAACTTTAAATAGCATGGGTCTTGCTTTCGTAAGAGTGCACCTTTTTTTTAAGCGAAAATAGTAAATTGTGTAATACAACATTTCATAGCAATAAAAACATTTGTGAATGTAAAAGTCAATGCTGATTGTTTGCCTTAATAAATTTATTTGTTATCATTAAGAAAAGTATTATGACCTACATTATGAGGAATCCAAAAAAAATTAATATCAATTACTAATGTAATTAATTGCATTAGTAATTGAACAAAGCCTTTTCACTTACCCTTATGTAATTAATATTTGTCATAATTCATTGAGTATTTATATATAGATTTATTGTTTTCATTAACAAATTTACAAAAACTTTAATTTGGCACTAATTGTTTTTATTAAATGTAATTAATTACATTAGTAATTGGTTTTTTTTTTGGACTAAATGTAAATAATTACATTAGTAATTGACCAAAACCTTTTCACTTACCCTTGTGTAATTTATGTGTCATAATTCATTTATTATTTATATAAAGTTAATTGTTGTCATGAAGGAAATTATTGCGACGTACATTTTCAGGAGTAACGATCCTATCCAGAACTTTTATTTAATAATTTGTTGTATTATTATATGTGATATTTGATAATAAGATTTACTGATAATGAATGAAAATTTCATTTGACTTACAATATTTTAATCACAATGTAATACATATCACAAACCTTTCGTTTACCCATAAGTAATTAATTGCATTAGTAATTGAACAAAGCCTTTTCACTTACCCTTATGTAATTAATATTTGTCATAATTCATTGAGTATTTATATATAGTTTTATTGTTTTCATTAACAAATTTACAAAAACTTTAATTTGGCACTAATTGTTTTTATTAAATGTAATTAATTACATTAGTAATTGTTTTTTTTTTTTGACTAAATGTAAATAATTACATTAGTAATTGACCAAAACCTTTTCACTTACCCTTATGTAATTTATATGTGTCATAATTCATTTATTATTTATATAAATTTAATTTAATTGTTGTCATGAAGGAAATTATTGTGACGTACATTTTCAGGAATAACGATCCTATCCAAAACTTTTATTTAATAATTTGTTGTATTACATTAGTAATTGAACGAAACCTTTTCACTTACCCTTATGTAATTAATATTTGTCATAATTCATTGATTATTTATATATAGATTTATTGTTTTCATTAACAAATTTTCTAAAACTTTAATTTAGCACTAATTGTTTTTATTAAATGTAATTAATTACATTAGTAATTGATATTATTTTTTTTTGGACTAAATGTAATTAATTACATTAGTAATTGACCAAAACCTTTTCACTTACCCTTATGTAATAATTAATATGTGTCATCATTCATTTATTATTTATATAAATTTAATTGTTGTCATTAAGGAAATTATTGTGACGTACATTTTCAGGAATAACGATCCTATCCAGAACTTTTATTTAATAATTTGTTGTATTATTATATGTGATATTTGATAATAAGATTTACTGATAATGAATGAAAATTTCATTTGACTTACAATATTTTAATCACAATGTAATACATATCACAAACCTTTCGTTTACCCATAAGTAATTATTTTTTTTCATAAATAATTCAATTTAATTTAGGCGGTAATAAATGTATTGCGGCTATTACTTTTCGGATATTGTTTTTGGTTAGAGAATTATGCAAAGGCAGTAATCAAGTATGAAATTGGATTTTTACAAAAAGTTACTGTATGAAATTATGAAAAAAACAGTACATATATGTAAGCAACAAACAAAATGCAATAAGAGTAAATCAGAGCCGAATGAAAAAATTGTAAAAGCACAAACAGTTGCAACATCCTCGTAATCATATTTTGTAGCGAAGCTTCAATATAAATAAAAGCACACTCTTATGCACCCAACATCCGTGATATTTAAAGTTAACTTGGAATATATTTATATAAATAATCAACTTAATTATATTCTGAATATATATGCAAGAAATTGAAAAACAAAAACAGCTGTAACCTCTCCGTAATTATATTTTGTAAATTTCTTCAAGTTTGAATATATATAAAATCACGCGCTCATGAACACCAAATCCATTATATTTAAAGTTAACCTGAAATGTATATATAATTGGGGAGAATATTTTTAAAATAGAACGGGGAATTTTTGAATAAGACAAATTTATATAAAAAATTAACTGAAACAAAACTGTTATACCTGAAAGCGAGGGATTCGAGACGTTATCAGTGGTTTCACGTAAGGTCACCAAACAACAACAAAGGCACCTAAAAAAATTAGCACTAAAAAATTAGAACGCACAAAGAGCAAGTATACAATTGGGGAGAACATTTTTAAAATAGATGGGGAAATGTTTTAATAAGACAAAATATTTATATAAATAATCAACCAGAACAAAATTATTATACCTGAGAAATGAAAAATTGCAGAGTTGATTATTGGCCTCGCATGAATTTACTAAACCAAAACAAATGCGAAAAGATGAAATCAGCACTAAAATTAGAATCAAGGAACAACAATTGTACAACTGAAGAGAATATTTTAAAAATAGAACGGGAACTTATCTATTTAGAATCATGAAAAAACAACACATATATAAGCAACCGAACAAAATGCAATAAGAATGAATCAGAGCCGAACGCAAGAAATTGAAAAACCAAAACAGCTGTAACCTCTTCTTAATTATATTCTGCAAATTTCTTCAAGTCTGAATATATATAAAACCACACGCCCATGAACAACAAATCCATTATATTTAAAGTTAACGTGAAATGTATTTATAATTGGGGAGAATATTTTGAAAATAGAACGGGAAATTATTGAATAAGACAAATCTATATAAAAAATGAACTGAAACAAAACTGCTATACCTGAAAAGCGAGGGATTCAAAACGTGATGGGGAAATGTTTTAAAATAGAGTTTTAAAATAGATGGGGAAATGTTTTAAATGTTTTAAAATTTGGACTAAATTCACAAAATGAAGGAATTTATAGATGATGATTGTTCCGGTCACGGAAACAATTCACCCGGCCTAGGATCCGGGCTGTACAATCGGGTTAATTGCGAACAACTGATCGTTTGACTTCCCTTGGTCTCCCCTTTCTCTCACTCCTTAGATCGGACCTTCCCGGCGGAAATGGCCTGCTCCCTGCACAATGAACGCACAGGGCCTCGGAGGTTGTCCGAGGAAACCCTCTCCGATGCCTAAGTCAGTCCGTGAAATGCCTTGACGAACCTAGCTCGTGAGGAACTAGGTGGCGTTTTAGGAGTAAGAGTCTAGAGAGAGAAAATCCAACCCCTCTCATGTGGAAAATGGGGAGGTATTTATACCTTCCCACAAGAGAGAGAAGAGGAGGAGGAATGGTTGGATGGGAGAGTGACAAGTGGCGGCTTCCCATCCATCCATTCCCAATTACCTTAGGCAAAATGACAGGAGGGCCCCTGGGGTTTATGGCCCTGTCGGCCAGGGATTTCCCCAGGGCAGACAGTCTCCAAGTGGGGGGCTGCCGAGCCTTGGCAGGCTGCATTGGCCGGTGCTCTCGGCGGCTGACGGCCAACTTAACGTTTTCATGCTTTATTCTTGGTTCTTGCCGGGGGCTGGTCTTTCGACTCTTCGACAGGAATTGCCCCGGGGCCTGCATAGCAGGCGGTTGACTGTCAGGCTGCCCACCCCCAATCAATTGGCCCTCGTCAGTAGGAGGGAAGTGAGACTTTTCCTCTGCTGGCGATCCTTGCTTGGAGGGGGGGTTGACTTCCATGTCTGTCGCAGCATTTAATGCTTCGCGCCTTCCCCATGGAACTTTGTACTGTTCCTGTCAGGAATGCAAAGAGGCAAGAATACTCCCGTAATGATTGCTCTTTTCTTCTGGGCGGATTTTGGGGAAACGTGTGGAGTTCCTGATTGGCGGTTCTCCTCCCAGGGTGGTTGGAGCGCTTATTAATGCGGAGTTCACCTTAGTATAAAATCTTCAGCTTTCTTGATCACTTGTGCTTCATTCCACTTTCCATCTCTCCATTTTCTTCACTTTTAAACATGGCTTGGATTAAGAAAAGTGTGGTGCGCCGTGGAGTCAAACATGTTTCCTTTATCTTCAGGGGGTTTTGGCGACTTAGATATGCACGAGCTGCCTATTTAGCGGTTCGCCGGAGCCGTTGCTCCCGACTTCGCCTTCGCCGGAGGAGAGGGAAGGCCTCTATCAGGATGGGCAAGCGCCCTAGGAGGTCCTCTCCTCCTGCCGTGCCTAGATTTAGGCGTTGCCCCCAGGGAGGGGGCTGCTATGACAGGGGGTGCCATGAGTGTTTTCCATGGCTGCACCCTGAACAATTCGGCCCTAATTCCGATACCGACTCTTCCCTGGAGTCGGGCCCTTCTTCGCCTGTAAAGAAAACAGGCTGTCGTTCTTGCGACGATTCTCGAGCCGTCCCTTTTGGAAGGGATTGGGAAGACAGCAGCCGTGATTCCGACGACAGTGAAGGCCTCGGCTGCCTGAGCGATAGGGACGAGGATGGGGCTGCAACTGACCCCTTTCTGGATTCCCCAAGTTGGGACTGGGGTTCGGCTCTCGGGAGCCCAGGCAGTCCTGGAGATTACTCTCCAGATTTGGGGGACGACTAGGCCTGCGCGGCAGGGCCTTTAATTTCTGTCAGGCTGGAATTTTTCCAAGCCTTATGTAATTTTTCTTTCATGTATGCCTTATGATGTATTTTCCGCTTGCGGTGTTTTCAATGAAATGGATATTTTGCGCATTTGAAATTTTTTTTTTTTTTGAATGGAGTCATTGATTGACTTGTCTTTCTGACGTTTCCGTTTACCGAGGCCCTTCTTGAAAAAGGTGAGCAGTCGGTGTTCAGCGCGTGACACGTGGAAAATCTTCGCAGGTTTTGTCATGGGTTCAGCCTTTCGAACTTCTTTGGGCCCTTATATAAAAACCCATCTCTCCCTTCATTATCTTCTTTTACTCTTCTTGATACTCTTACCCCCCCTAACACTTTTTGAATTCCCTTCATCGATCAAGCGTTTCTTTCTTGGAGGAGCAAGGATCATCTCTTGTCGCCATCTTTGATAACCTCACCGGCGTTTTTAGGTTAGAACCCTTTTTTCCTTTTTTGAATCTTTCGCTTCTTTTCTTCCCTTCCATAGCCTAGATGTCACGAGCCCGCCCCCTTTCTTTCGATTCTTTGCTCGGAGGGATTAGCGGCGGCGACGGTGGTCGTCGTGATGTAGCTTCTTCCTCCAGGGTTGGCCCCCGGGAGGGAGATGATTATAGGGGGGAGGGGGCTGAGTCACCTGACCCAGCTCCCTTTGATGTGATCGATTCCGACGATGAAGCCCTGGAGGTTGACCCCGCCAGGGTGGCCGGTCCTCTCATCCGCAGGGAGAGAGGGAGGACCTATTTTTTAGACAAGGAGAAGTACATGATTCCCTTACAGACCTACCCCGAGGCCAAAAATAGGGACTTGCTCTTGGAATGCGACGCAGCTAGGGCCATCGAGCAATTTTACAACTTTGGGGAGGGGTACACTGTAGTGATCCCTGGGGAAAGGGACACAGTATGTTGTCCCCCAGATGGGTGTGTAGCTGTCTTTCATAAGGCCCTAGAGTTTGGCCTGCGATTTCCATTGCATCCCTTCCTGGAAGACACTTTCAGGAGGATGAATGTCGCCATAGCTCAGCTGACTGCAACAGCCATTAGGGCTTTAGTGGCTTACACTTGGACTTGCCTGTTCCATGGTGAGGGGCCCTACATCAACGCCCTTCGCTTCATGGTTGGCCTTCAAATGGTGTCTTCATCAGGGGGGGATGGCTCCCCTGGTTATTGGTCTCTGCTGAGACAGAAAAAATACGCCCTGGTATGGCCACCCCTGAGCAGTCTCAAGGATTGGAAAAACAACTTCATATACGTCCACAGCGCGACGGGGTGGAAGATTCCCAGACACTTTAGGAATCATGTCCACACTCGCATGGAGACGCGTGAGGAGTATCATCCTCGCGTCGGGGGGAAGGCTCTGGAGGTCAGGCTGACCAACAAGGAGAAGATTCTGATTGAAAAATTTGAGATCGTGGCGGACAAACATGGGAACTTTTGCCCTGTTTTCTGGCTCCCTCACGCGGAGCTTATCACTACTGACGAGTACCTGCTTCCCATGGGCCTGATTCGTGGCCTTGAAGGTAGTTCTAGGGTTTTCTTGTTGTCGCGGTTTTCCAGGGATTTCATCTCTCCCTGCTTTTTAAATGATCACCTCTCCTTTTCTGCAGATTCCTATTCTTGGACCTGGACCAAGAAGCAGGTCAGAAGGTTAGGCCTGAGCGAGGAATTGCACGTTCTTTCAAAGCGCCCTCCTCTTCCGCCAAACTTTAAGAAAGGAAGTAAGGCCTTGATGAAGCTCGTGAAAGACTTCGCTGCAGGTCGAAGATTGCCTCTTCCTCCCCGGCTGCCTTCATCGAAGCCGGCGACTCCTACTCCCAGCATTCATGAGGGGGAAGCGGAGGTTACCTCAGGGGCTACTCCTTCCCCTGGCCAGAAGCAGGGTGCTTCTTCAGCTGGCCCTCGGATCTCGCAGGGAACGCAGCCTGGAGACTCGGAGGGGACCGGGGAGAGTACTCCCTTGGAAGTGAGGAGAAAAAGAGAGAGGGAGCCCCCCAGCGCTGATGTGGTGGATTTGGAGGCAGATGTCTCTACCCCGGATGCAAAACGCCCTGCTCGTGAGCCTTCGAGCGTTCCCTTCCCAGAGGAGAATGTGGAGTTTCACTACACGGCTGGGGATAGCGTGGACGTTTCGGGCCTACTTTCTGACTCTGGGGCTGTCCTGGCTGACCGCCTTACAAAGATGGTAACTTCTACTTCCCACCAAGTGCTTCAATATATCCAACGCACCTCCAAGGTTATGTTGGCCTCTGCAGAACTGGCAGCTCTCAGCCGTCTGAGCGATGAAGAGCTAACAGTTACCCCTGGGGCTCCTCCTCCTGACCGCCTGGCTATGGTAGAGAGGGACGCTGCCTTGATAAGCTCCTTGAAGGACAAACTGGAGGAGGCCAAGAGGCAGGCTGATAACTGGAGGGTGCAGGGGGAGATGGCTGTGAAGGAAGTTGCCAAGCTGGGGGCCGACCTGCAGGAGAGCCGACAATCATTGGACCGTGCTAACATATCTTTGGCTGAGATGGGGCATTTGAAGGGAAGGGTGGCTGTTTTGGAGGAGCAGCTGTTACAGGCAAAGTCGGCTTTTGACCAGGCACAGTCGGCTTTTGATCAGGCCAAGGGAGAATGGGCAAAGGAGAAAGAGTCTTTGGCTGCGGATAACGAGGAAGCGGTGGGTGCCAGCTTTGTGAGTGGCGCCAATTCCTCTCTGGTATTAGTCATGGAAGTGATAGGGGAGATGTTCCCTTCTTTTGACGAGGACGCTTTCCGGAGCCTGTACTCTGCTAAGGACGAAGCCCGGGTGACTAGGCAGCCTGAAGCAGACGCCAACGCCCGCCAGGATGCCGCATGATGCCCCTTCTCTTTTATAAAAACTCTGCATTTTCTTGAACCAGTGTTTCATGGTTTTTCTTGTAATATTTTGCTACTCAGTTCTTCTGACTTTGTAAAATTTTTCCACCCTCCACGGGTTGTTTGTAGGATATTTTCCTTTGCTTCCTATGGCATTACTGTTTTGAGGACCTTTTTCTCGTATGTTTGATTGCGCCTGTCATGGCCTCTCTCTGGTTTTTCGTTCAAAGTCCAGGGGGCCTGCCCCCTGTCTGCCCAGAGGCGAGCAGGGTGGTATTTGCGTTTTTATACAAGGTTGGGGGGCTTGCCCCCAGTCCTTGTTGGTACGGCCTGACCCTGGCTTTTCGTTCAAAGTCCAGGGGGCCCGTCCCCTGTCTGCCCAGAGGCAAGCAGGGTAGCATTTGCGTTTTTTATACAAGGTTGGAGGGCCTGCCCCCAGTCCTTGTTGATACGGCCTGACCCTGGCTTTTCGTTCAAAGTCCAGGGGGCCTGCCCCCCGTCTGCCCAGAGGCAAGCAGGGTAGCATTTGCGTTTTTTATACAAGGTTGGAGGGCCTGCCCCCAGTCCTTGTTGATACGGCCTGACCCTGGCTTTTCGTTCAAAGTCCAGGGGGCCTGCCCCCCGTCTGCCCAGAGGCAAGCAGGGTAGCATTTGCGTTTTTTATACAAGGTTGGAGGGCCTGCCCCCAGTCCTTGTTGATACGGCCTGACCCTGGCTTTTCGTTCAAAGTCCAGGGGGCCTGCCCCCCGTCTGCCCAGAGGCAAGCAGGGTAGCATTTGCGTTTTTTATACAAGGTTGGAGGGCCTGCCCCCAGTCCTTGTTGATACGGCCTGACCCTGGCTTTTCGTTCAAAGTCCAGGGGGCCTGCCCCCCGTCTGCCCAGAGGCAAGCAGGGTAGCATTTGCGTTTTTTATACAAGGTTGGAGGGCCTGCCCCCAGTCCTTGTTGATACGGCCTGACCCTGGCTTTTCGTTCAAAGTCCAGGGGGCCTGTCCCCTGTCTGCCCAGAGGCAAGCAGGGTGGCTTGCGTTGGGGGGTTCACTTTTCCTGATTTTGGCAACAGGGGGGCCTCCCCCTATTGCCCCCTGCTCGTTTGTTTGTGAAAGTGTGAACAGACAACGAGTATAAATTTGTATCTTCTCATTTCTTTAAAAATTCCTTTGACATTGGGGTGGTCGGAGCCGTCGACATTTTTTGATCGTCCTCCGCCTTTTTACTGTAAAAGTGAAAACTGCCTACGATTCTGTTTAGACGTAGTATTTTTTTAGCGTATCTGCATTCCAATGAGCGCTCAGCTCCTGTCCCTCTAGATTGGATATCCTGTACGTGCCTGGACCCAAAACCTGAGTTATTTGGTATGGGCCCTCCCAATTGGCACTTAGTTTCCCATGCTCTCTTGATTTTCCAGTTGCCTGTGTTTTTCTTAGGACTAGCTCGCCTACCTGAAAGCTCCTCTGCCGGACTTTGCTATTGAAGGCTTTCCTCATTCGCTGCTGGTAGGCAGCGATATTTGTACCGGCTTCCTCTCTTAGCTCACTTACCAGGTCCAGGGCCTCGACCATCACGGCTTCATTCTCAGCCTGGTTGTACAGTTGGGAACGCAGAGAGGGAATCCTTGTCTCAATCGGCAATAGAGCCTCTGCTCCGTACACCAAGCCAAATGGGGTCTGGCCCGTAGACTCCTTCCTGGTAGTTCGGATGGACCAGAGTATGCTGGGGAGTTCATCAGCCCACCTACCCTTGCAGTCATCCACCATTTTCTTCAGGCCATTCAGAATTTGTTTGTTGGCTGCTTCTGCCTGTCCATTGGTTTGAGGGTGACAGACTGCTGAGTAGGCGACTGAGATGTTATGGCTTTCTAGCCAGATCCTTAGTGGGTCATTATCGAACTGCCTGCCGTGGTCGAACACTAGCATCTTCGGTACACCGAACCGGGTAATGACATTCCGCCAGATTACCTTTCGGACAGCCGGCTCAGTGATGTTGGGCACTGCTTCAGCCTCCACCCATTTGGTGAAGTAGTCTATGGCGACTATCAAAAATTTTCTGCCCCCTGTGGCCACTGTGAAGGGCCCTAGAATGTCCATCCCCCATTGAGCAAAGGGAATGGGAGATAGGATTGGCCTGAGCTCCTGGGCCGGGGCATGGATCGACGGGGCGAAGAGTTGACATTTTCTGCATTTCTGGGCCAGGCTCCTGGCATCTGCCAGCATGGTAGGCCAGTAGTAGCCTGCCCTGAGGGCCTTGTGGGCCAGCGACCTCCCGCCGATGTGATGTCCACAAATTCCTGAATGGATATCATCCAACACTTCAGCGGCCTGATCCGCCCGTAGGCATTTAAGCAGGGGATAAGTAAAGGATTTTTTGTAGAGTTCTCCATTAACGAATATGAACCAGGCTGCTTTAGCCTGTACCTTCCTTCTTTGCAATGGATCTGGTGGTAGGGCACCGTGCCTCTTATACTGGACGAAAGGGGTCATCCAGCTTTCTGGCTCTTCTTCCATGGTATTAATCTCTTGACCAGGATTAGTAGACCTTTCGTGTAAAACGTCCACCCATACCGACCTCCGGATGTCCTGCAGACTGGAGCTTGCCAGTTTTGACAGGGCGTCTGCTCTGTTGTTCTGGGATCGGGGAATTTGTTTGATCTCGTATGATTTCAGGCTGGATAGTTCTCTTTTTACCATTTCTAGGTATGAGGCCATTGTTTGGTCTCTGGCTTCGTATTCCCCATTAATCTGGTTGGCGATGAGTTGGGAATCTGTCGCCAAGATAATTCGCTCCGCCCCTGCAGCCTTAGCTAACCTGACGCCTGCGAGTACTGCTTCGTACTCTGCCTCATTGTTTGATGCTGGGAAGACGAACCTGAGAGCATGTTCAAAGTCGGCTCCCTCTGGGCTGGTTAATACTACGCCTGCGCCTGCGCCGCTGGCCGTAGAGGACCCATCAGTGTGCACGACCCACTCCTGGGCAGGGGCTTCCTCTTCCCCTGAATGGGAGCACTCAGCCAAAAAGTCTGCCAGGGCTTGGGCCTTGATGGCTGTTCTTGGCTGGTAAGATATACCCAGCCCACTCAGCTCAATTGCCCATTTTAACAACCTTCCCGATTTTTCGAATTTTTCCAACACCTTTTCCAGGGGTTGATCGGTGAGGACAATGACTGGATGCGCGTCAAAATAAGGTCTGAGCTTCCGGGCTGCGATTATGACCGCGTAGGCAGCCTTTTCAACCATGGGATAATTCTTCTCAGCTGCCCCCAGCGCATGACTCACAAAGTATATAGGCTGCTGGGTGCTTGCTTCTTCCCGCAGGATGACTGCGCTGACAGTTACGTTAGTTACCGCGATGTAGAGAAAAAGTTTCTCTCCTGCTACTGGTCTTGCCAAGGTAGGGAGACTCTTAAGATGGTCTTTCAGTTGCTCGAAGGCTTCTCTCTGCTCGCTTTCCCATTTGAACTGTTTGTTTCCTTTCAGAATTTTGAAAAAAGGAGTGGCTCTGTCTGCTGATCGGGCAATAAATCGTGCCAAGGCGGCCATTCGTCCTGTCAGGCGCTGGATGTCCCTGATGGTCTTGGGTTCAGGGAGGTCTAAGACCGCCTGAACTTTTTCAGGGTTGGCATCAATACCCCGAGAACTGACCAAGAAACCTAGGAATTTTCCGGAGCGGACTCCAAACGTGCACTTTTTCGGATTCAGTTTCATTTTGTAAGCGCGCAGAGAGCTGAAGGTTTCCTGCAAGTCTGTCAGGTGTTCCTTGTCTTCCCTGCTTTTTACGATGGCATCGTCAACATAAGCCTCGATGTTTCTACCTTTCTGCTTCTCAAACACTTTATCAACTAGACGCTGGTACGTAGCCCCCGCATTTTTGAGCCCGAAGGGCATCATCTTGTACATGTACGTGCCCGAACTAGTGATGAACGCGCACTTCACCCTGTCTGGCCGCCATAAGTACACTTGATGGTAGCCTGAAAAGGCGTCCAAGAAGCTTAGCATGGTGTAGCCACTAGTGGCGTCTACCAATTGATCGATCCGAGGGAGCGGGTAGCAGTCCTTCGGGCAGGCTTTGTTCAGGTTCGTAAAGTCGACGCACATTCTCCATGCTCCAGACGACTTTTTGACCATAACAACATTTGCCAGCCATTCTGGGTAGTCGCAGACTTCAATGAAGTCTGCTTTCAGGAGCTTATTGATCTCCTCCTTGATTGCTGCGTCTTTTTCTGCAGACATATTTCGTTTCTTCTGCTTTACGGGACGAGCCTCCGTGCTTACGTTCAGCTTGTGAACGATGCATGAGGGGTCAACGCCGGGCATTTCGTCTGCGGAATAGGCAAACACGTCCTTGTTTTCTCTCAGAAGTTTAACCAGTTCGGCCTGGTAGGATTCCTCCAAGCCTGTTCCTACCAGGACCTGTCTTCCTGGTTCCAAGTCCACCAGCATGCTGTCGCCTCCCGGTTCCAGGCGGTCGGGAATCGGGTGCTCAACTGGGACTTCGCCTTCCCTGCAGGGGGAACTGTCAGCTTTTCTTTTTCCTTTCCTGTCCTTCTCGTGTTCTTGTAGGGCCACGGAGTAGCATTGTCTAGCTGACTCCTGGTCCCCACGTATCTTTCCTTCCAGCCCGAAGTCTGTGACATATGCAATGGTGAGAGCTCTGATGGAGATTGCGGCCTCGATTTCATCCAGCGTGGCCCTGCCAATCAGGGCATTATAGGCAGACCTTGCGTCCACAACAACAAAGGTTGCCCTGACATTTCTTGCTGTGGAACCCTCTCCGAAGGTTACGGGCAAGTCAATGACGCCCATGGGCATCACGCCGGCCCCACTAAATCCATACAGGGATCCGGGAGCAGGCCGTAGATGCCTTTTTTCTAGGCCCATTTTTTTGAAAGCATCCTTGTACAAAAGGTTGGTATATGCGCCAGTGTCTACCATACATCTTCGCACAATATGGTTGCTGATTTCCAGAGACAGCACCAGAGGATCACTGTGTGGATATATCACCCGCCCTGCATCATCAGGGGTGATGCTTAGTGTCACTCCCTTTGGGCTCCCTTCTTTCTCAGCGTAGCAGATTTGGTTTCTCAGCTCGCGCATTTGCCTTTTTTGACTTCTTCGGCTGAGCTGGCCCTCAGTGCCCCCTGAAATCACGTGGATTATCATCCGGTTCTGCGCAGACCCCTCGGGTTTCTCAGACACTTCTTTCTGAGACTTGTTTTTAGCTGCGTAGTTGGCCAACCATCCGTTCCTGATTAATTTCTCAATTTCATCCTTCAGGTGACGGCATTCTTCAGTGGTGTGGCCAATACAGTCGTGGAAGGTGCAGAATTTCTTTGGGTCGCCTTTTGGGCTGCGAGGTTTGCTTGGACGGTTCCATTTGGCAGTTTCTTTTTCCAGTTCGAATATTTCCGCCCTGGACTTGTTCAGAGCGGTGTAACTATCGAATCTGGGTTGGTAGACTGGGCGTTCTCTCTTGGGAGTGTCTCCCTCCTCTTTTTGCTTGCCTGGTTCACCTCTGCCCTTTCCACCCTGCGGTCCCCCTTGAGGCTTTACTTGGCCTGCTGGGGTGTCCGTCAGGCCGTGGAACTCCTCCTGCAGAATGAACCCCTCGGCGATTTTTCTGGCCATGGCCAAGTTTTCTGGCTGAGCCCTGATCATCTGATTTTTCATTTCCCCTGGAAGTAGGGAGATTGTCAGGGCGTAGGCGGCGGTGGAATCGTCGATCTCCCTAACCTGCTGGTAGGATAGATCGAATCTTCTCATGTATTCTCTCACACTCTCGCCCTTCTTTTGTTTCAAGGTCATGAGGTCGAAACGGGTGAGACGTCTTCTTTTGTTTCCAGCATACTGCTCAAGGAAGATCTCAGCTAACTCTAGGAAGAACCTGATTGACCCCTGGCGGAGATCTCTGAACCACCCCTGCGCAAGTCCTACCAGGGTGGTAGGGAAAACTTTGCACCAGATGGCGTCATCTACATCGTACATTCCCATGTGGCTCTCAAAGGCTGCCAGGTGGTCTTCAGGGTCCGTCGTCCCGTCAAATTTGATGGTGGGCATTTTGATTTTTGGAATGGGGTACTCCTGTACCTCAGGGTGCAACGGGGTTTACGTAGGCCTGCCCACCAGTCGTGACCTGCTCTCCCCAGACTGGTTACCATGAGATTCCCATTGTTTATGGGTTGGTTTCCTCGTACTGGGGGAGCGGTGCCTCGGCGGCGGCCTGCTAGCTGCTTCATCCTCTGTTCCCGAGGGGGTCTGTCTGGGCCTCTTCCTCTGGGAGTGGCAGAGGTTTTCACCCTGATGATATCTGGATTCGAGCGGTTGCCCTCGGTTGAGCCTGGACTGCAAACTTTGGGATAGGCCAGGGGCTGACTGTTCCTTGGCTGCAGGAGTTAGCCTGGAGAAAACTCCGCCCGGCCTTTCCCCTAAGCGTTTTGACATGGGCTCCCTGGGCCTCATGCGCTCCTGTAATCCTTGAGATAAGCCTCCCTGCCCTCCAGACGCTGATTCTGTCGTGTGAATAGAGAACGCCTGCTGGACAGGTGGTTCTGGTTTGTCGGCGGTAATGCGCCTCTGCACATGTGCATATATTTGGGCTGTTCTTCTTGTTTTTCTCTGAGCGTTTCTGGCGGTGGTCCGCCTCGTGCCCCCGGCCTCGTCCCTGCTGACTGGAGACGGTTGCCTAGGAGCCGATGCGACCCTGCCTACCAAGTCCTCAGGTGTGAACTCCTGATCCAACATCGCCGAGAAGAACGCGGCCGCCTGCGCCATCTGAGCTGGGGTCAGGTTGAGAGCACGCCCAGGGCGTGCCCCCAGCTCGGGTGTCGCAGCGGCGTTAGATCTACCGAGGGGATTGGTTCCCTCTACCCCAAGGATTGTGGCAGGAGGGACCCTCTCCGACAGCGGCATTCCGTACAGGGGGGTCACCGGAGGGACCGTCGGACCCGCTCCTGCACTATCATCGACAATTTCTGGCATGTTTGTGTTTAATTTTGTGGTTATGAGTGGTTGATTTTAGTGGGTAACTCGTGAGCACAACCGTAAGTTCCCCACAGACGGCGCCAAATTGTTCCGGTCACGGAAACAATTCACCCGGCCTAGGATCCGGGCTGTACAATCGGGTTAATTGCGAACAACTGATCGTTTGACTTCCCTTGGTCTCCCCTTTCTCTCACTCCTTAGATCGGACCTTCCCGGCGGAAATGGCCTGCTCCCTGCACAATGAACGCACAGGGCCTCGGAGGTTGTCCGAGGAAACCCTCTCCGATGCCTAAGTCAGTCCGTGAAATGCCTTGACGAACCTAGCTCGTGAGGAACTAGGTGGCGTTTTAGGAGTAAGAGTCTAGAGAGAGAAAATCCAACCCCTCTCATGTGGGAAATGGGGAGGTATTTATACCTTCCCACAAGAGAGAGAAGAGGAGGAGGAATGGTTGGATGGGAGAGTGACAAGTGGCGGCTTCCCATCCATCCATTCCCAATTACCTTAGGCAAAATGACAGGAGGGCCCCTGGGGTTTATGGCCCTGTCGGCCAGGGATTTCCCCAGGGCAGACAGTCTCCAAGTGGGGGGCTGCCGAGCCTTGGCAGGCTGCATTGGCCGGTGCTCTCGGCGGCTGACGGCCAACTTAACGTTTTCATGCTTTATTCTTGGTTCTTGCCGGGGGCTGGTCTTTCGACTCTTCGACAGGAATTGCCCCGGGGCCTGCATAGCAGGCGGTTGACTGTCAGGCTGCCCACCCCCAATCAATGATGATGATGATGATGATAATAATAATAATAATAATAATAATAATAATAATAATAATTAAAAAAAAAAAGTTGCTTAAGCATTTAATGCCCGCCACGTGGCAAAAAATTAAATGCCTCAAGAAACCTTTTAACTTTATTTATAGAAGATAGATGAGATGTTAGTACTAGGGGTGCAATCGGACTGGGCCAGGTCGGGTCAAGTCAGAATATAATATCAGGTAAGCATACCCGTTCAAGTCGAGTGGGGTTCGGTCGGTCGGTGACGGGTCAGGTTAATTAATGGGTCGGATCAGGTCATTATGGGTTTAGTTGCTTAATCACATTATTCTATTTTATTTTTCAATAAGTTAGTTGATCATTATTTGTTTTAATCACATTGTTATTAAGTCAATATCGAGACCATTAAATTGCTTTCATTTGGAACAATCATTGAGCTTAATAAATGTTGTCATGATCAGATTGGGTTTGGATCTTCGATGACTGGGTCACGGGTGTAAGGCCACTATCGAGTCGGGTCTGTTTTAACTGCAAATTTATGTTACCATGAAAGTGACCTGGAGTACTTCACATGGAACAAAGCTAGGAGAATTAGTTACAATGAAAGCCTCCCCATTGGATTGGCGATATTTTCTGAGAAATTTGATCAAGTACAGGAAATCTGAAATGTGATGAAGTACAGAAAATCTGAACTGAAATTAGACAGAAGCCGCGCGAACGCAGGCCCCCACAGTGACAAATTATGACGTACGAGCTCCCACATGGGGAGACGTTAGACAGGCACCCCTCCAGCGTGCAATGGAGGTCACCAGTCCAGGCCATGAGTCTCCTTGATCACCCATTGACCCCGTCCAGGTAAGTAATTTGCTTGTTGTACATCCTTTCCTATTTATACATAGTCTCTCTCTTTTTTATTTTTTGTGCTCGATGTGGGACATAAGTGCTTTTGTATTTTCTGTGCTATAATCTCTCACTATCTCCAAAAGTGTTGCAATTATGCGGGGGGCAGAGAGTGAGATATGCAGGTCTTTTGATAATTTAACTTACTCTCTGAGGTCAAATAATTGGACATTGAAATTAGGTTGGAAAATGGTTTGAGTCCAACTAAATCACTTTTTTTTTATATCCTTTCCACTTTTAACACAGCTTTAAAATAAACACATCTTAATATATAGAATAGTTAACGATCAAAATAAATAGTGAATAGATAAATCAAAATGGTAAATATAAGGTGAGCCCAAACGAATTCTGATCCGAGTTTTGCTAAAGTTTGAAATCGATTTAAATTTGGTTAAGCTGACCAAAACTGACTTACAATCAATTTTTATCGATTTCAAGCTGAGCTTCGATCGATCTAGTTCAGTAGTATCCACTAGCTGCCTCGGATCATTGACAAAATGACGACCCTGATCTAGTATGTAGATGCTAATTTGCTCCCTTTTAAATTACTTTTATGTAAACTCAATCTAAACTAATTATTCGAAATCAAATGTACAGCTTATTCGAAATCTAGTACTCACACCGAGTTTCTAACATTGTCCCATTTTTCTTTTTTGACTGAGTTTGATCTTTTATCCATTTTCTCTTTTTGGCCATAAATGTGTGGTTCTCATTTATCCACCAATTTTCTCTCTCTTTCTTCTTAATTTTTTAACAACTCATTTTCCTAATCTTTTTTTCCACCCAAAACACAAATGGGGCAATATTAGAAACTCGGAGGGAGTATGTATTATCCTGTATTACGAAAAATGTCATCCACACAATAAAGATGTTCATACTATCCATCCTTGCAAAGAATTATTGGTAGATGATTGTGTGGCTCACGGTCACTATGTGGCTCACGGTCCCGGAATGGCTCACCTGAGGCCGATAGAGCACTCCATTCAAGCTTTCGTTCGTACTGATTTTGCGTCTTGCTTCTCTCCCCTAAAGAAAAATATATATTCCTACTACATTGGACTATTTAGTAAACGATCTTTACTCATTATAAAAGTAGCTCACTCGATATTATTGTTCTTATGATGACTCTACAAGTATTGTTTTTATTTTATTTTTGTGCATTGATAGTTTGATATGGATTTTAATTATGACATTTTAGCGAGTTTTTAGCCGGTAACAGTCACACATGGTAGATTGGCAGTGTTTAAGACTTTTACCGTTGTACGTGGACTTGTCAAAATTAACCTTCGCCGTAAACCGGACTTAACCTAATCGCTTTTTTCAAGGCCAACAACCGTAAATCTTAACCCACAACCCAGACCGATGTGTTATTTCTGGTTGAAAGAGGTTGAATTGAATTCAAATAAAGTGGACTTGATGTAAATTAACTCAATTAATAATAGCCACTTAATGAACAATATAAACGAGAAAGTAATTAAAAAAAGAAATTGATAAATACAACCCTTAGTACTGTATGTAAGACACCAAAAAAAGAAAAAAAATGATATATGCATTAATTACATCAATGTTCGTGTAATTTGGTTTTCAATTTCTAGGTTTATACCAATTTAAAAAAGTTTTAATTGTTTAAATACAACCCTTAAGGTTGTTGTATTTAACCATCTAAAATATTCCAATTTTAAGGCTCGTTTGGTTCACCATGGAAAGATGAAGTTACCGGCAACTTTAAATTCACGTGAATTTGTATTTCATGGGAATTAAAAGATATTGTTTGGTTGTCACGTGGGAAATGACTTCATGCGGGAAGTTCTGCACACAGGGGACTTGATGAGTAACTTCCCCCATTGTAGAGGAAGTGGCAATTCCCGGGAAGTTGGCAACCAAACAATTTTTCTGAAAATGCACTTCCTGGGAACTTCCACTTCCCGATAATTGGATGAGTAACCAAACGACCCTTTAGTATTAGGGCTCGTTTGGTTACTCATTTAATTACCGGGAAGTGCAAGATCACATGAATTGCATTTGCAGTGAGTTGTTTGGCTGCCCATTTCATGGAAATTGTCACCTCCTAGTAATTGTCACTTTCTCCATAATAGGAGAAGTTACTCACCAAGCCCCCTTGGTGTGCAGAACTTTCCGCATAAAGTCATTTCTCACATGGCAATAGGGCTGTGCATCCGGTCCGACCCGGACCGGACCCGGAACCGGAATGTAAAAAAAATTCGGACCGGACCCGGACCGGAATCTCAAAATTTCGGACCGGGACCGGACCGGAAAAATTCCGGTCCAAGACCGGACCGGACCGGTTGGACCGGTTGACCCGGAATTTTCAATTTTTTTTGAAATTCCGGACCGGTTGGACCGGTTTGGACCGGAATTTTTAAGAAATAAGCATAATTCCGGTCTTTCCGGTCCAAACCGGTCCGGACCGGAAAAAACCGGGTCAGGACCGGACCGGACCGGAACCCGGAATCGCCCAAAATGATGGACCGGAACCCGGACCGGAATTTTTTATTCCGGGTCCGGTCCGGTAGATTCCGGTCCGGTCCGGTCCATTTTTCCGGTCCGACCCGGATTGTGCACACCCCTACATGGCAACCAAACAATATTTTTGTAATTCCCATGAAATACAAATTCACGTGAATTTAAGTTCCCGATAACTTCATTTTCCCATAGTAAACCAAACGAGTCCTTAATATAGGGATTAAAATCGGAGGGGCCACATTTTTGACCTCATGCCATTATTTTTCTTGTACCATTAATTTTCTTTACTTTCTTTTAGTTTCTAAAAAAGGGATTCCTATACGACCACATTTGTGTGATGATCTTGTTTTTATTATTAAGTTGAAGATATTTTTAGTTTGCAACGATTAACTAACAGTTGAGTTTTTGATTATTTTTTGTTAAGAAATATAGGATATTGAGATTGAGAAGTATTTTAAGTAGTTCACCTAAATGTCTAACGTCACGAAGTAAAACCTTTGACCACATCTAGTACCCTTTACAAAATTGTGTCACAAATTCGAATTGATGTAACGTTTTTATCAATTGACATTTCTTCTACTCATACATTGACAAAAACTCTACTATAGAAGTAATTCGTAAATAAATTCTCACTTCGTTCATGTCCGAATATCCCATTTATCGTTTGAGTTTGGAAGCTATTCATGAACGACGATTATATTTCAAATCCTTCGCAATATATATAAGAAAAACATTAAGAAACTTTACTCATGTCTATAAGGAACTCTATTATAGACGAACTCCGTATACGTGCATTGTTATGATGTATATTTAATACGGAGTTATTGTTTTTCCTCAAACATTTGTCTACTAAGGAGTATCTATGAAGAAACGAGTTTTTGTTACTTGTTGCAATACACTCTTATTGCTTTTTATCTGTCGTTTTCGGAGGTTTCACAAAGATTAAGAAACTTTTGGAAAAGAATTCACCAACAATTAGATCTCTATTAGGTGAAATAAATTACTTTTGAAAATGGTACAAATAATCGTGGACAAAACAGAGCTATAATAACAAAAAAAATGTGAAATTACAATTAATAAGAAACAATAAAGAACCTTTGTGAAGAAAAGCCCAAAACAAAAAAGGTTAACAATTAGGTTGAAGATAATACACTTTTTATTCATATCTAAAGGGGTATTTTCTATTTTGCACATGGATTAAGAGAAACTTGAAATAACATTAAAAATACAATAATTTGGGACAAATTAACAATTACTTATCCATATATACAATTTTACAATGACATATGGCGTAAATATGTGAGTAAAGAAATGATAATTTGATCCGAAAAATGGGCTAAAAAAATTAACCCTTTAATGGATTGTTTTTTGTACCTAAACAGATATTATTCGACCCATCACACAAATATAACGGACGGCGTCCGTCAAGAATTTGTATAATTCTATAAGAGTATAACGGGAGAAGGAAACTGTTACAACGCATTTTTGCTACAGCTTAGGTGAAAATTTGAAACAGAAAGAATTGGACTAGGAATGGGCAAGGGCCGCGACGAGCGCAGGCCCTCACTGCCACAAATTACGACGTACAGTCTCCCAACAAGGGGAGATGTTAGGCGGATGCACTTCCCAATGATGTGCAATGGAAGCCATCTGCCTAGGCAATGGGCCTTCTTGATCACCCATTATGCCCCGTCCAGGTATGTAAGTTTTCCCATCCTCCTGTCCTTTTCTTTTATACCCTCTTCCGTCTATTCCTTGTTCTATTTTCCCCATGTGGGATAATATTATGCTTTGCAATTATGCAAACGTTACATTGGAGTACTTAACTTCTCCTGGAAATTAGAATCCTTTGATTCTCGATCCGTATTTTTGCTCCACGCTCAGGTTCCATGTCCCACTCAATCATATACTGTACTGTAGTTGGCTCATTCACTTAACGGTCGTGCTACTGATGATGCGTTTCCAAACATCAGAAGAGGTGTGGATTGATTGACTTGAATTCAACTTTTACGTTTCCAAGTGTATGTTAATGTCAAATTATTTGATTGTTGAAAACATATTAAAGTCGGTATCCTGCTTTAACTAAGAAAAATAACTTGAGTTAATTTTTATCGTCTAACTATAAAACCTATTCTACGGAGTATTATTTATTTATGAAATAACAATACATGATCATATGTCGTATGGGCTACAGAGTTAAGACTTTGTATGTCACAAATACAAGGTATTAATACATATTTTATTCTTACAATTGGTAAATAAATTAAAGAGACGTTATGACGTAAAATAATTCCATAACTTGAAAAAAAAAAATCTTCTCTATTGTGTAACAAGACAAAAGATTGCTATAACAACAATGACATTATCATTTAATAGATGCTTGGATCAACTGAAAAAAAATACATGACATGTTTAATGTCTTTATAAATGTGTGGTACACCGTCAACTACGTATTTATTTATTTATTTTCATAAGAAAGTATTTACAAATGTTAAATATGCAATGTATCTAATCAGGTTGTAGAATTAAGCTCATTAATTAAGTTTATACTTTTTTTTTGTAAATGTAATGATATAATAACATTTTTAATATAAACAAATTGGACAAATGTTTAAATTATACGGAGTACTCCGTAACATTCATCTTTTTTACATGAAATTGTTAATTTTTCATTTTTCCTTTAATATTATACGGAGAACGTCGTAAATATCAAAAATATATGTTATCAATAAGTCTACAATTAAATGCCACGTTCTCCTATATAGCTCGTCTCATTAATACGGGGAATGAATATGTGATCAATTGAGCCTATAAGTGAAACGGAGTAAATAAAGATAGAGCAAAGTGTCGAGTAGCAAACATCCAATAGATAAAAAGATTCAAATAAATTAAAATGGAGATCATAGATACTCCCTCCATACCAGACAGAGAGCTAAACTTTTTAATTGGTTATAGTTAGGATTTTAGACTAGTTAGAAACAAATAACAAATGTGAGAAAATGTTTAACCACAATACCAGACTTGTGTAAGATATGTCCGGATTGAGTGATTGACCCTTACGATATGGTCTACTGGTCTAGGACTCTAGATGGAACTTCAAACTCGACCATAAACTTTCAAACCATGTTTAATAAGTGAGATACGATTATTATGGCAAAATTACAAAGCATATTAGAAATCTTAAGGGCTCGCTTGGAATGGAGGTAATGTATTAAGGAGTAATGAAGCTAAAATGAACTAAAAAATGGAGGAGGGTAGTAATGGTGCTAAGCGGAAATGAAGAAAAAGAGATCAAAATGACACTAATATGACCTCTTTTGGGGTAATACATTACTCCCCTCCCCCATAAGTAATGCATTACTCCCATATAGGGGTAATTGTTACTCCCTTTTCCCCCTTTACACCACAAAATAGAAACACTAACCACCCACTTCCTCCATTTTTTAGTTCATTTTAGAACCATTACACCTTAATACATTACTCTCATCCCAAGCGAGCCCTAAAAGGTAAATGTCTACTCCCTCCAATAAAAATAGAAAAATCTTAATTAATGGTATAGAAGGAGTACATTCTCTTGTATCAAAACTCCACGGAGTGCAAGACAGTAAGAGTGTTACTCCTTCCGTTCCAACCATTTGTATCCATTTGCTTTATGCACGTATGTCGATACTCGTTTTCTTTTGTCTATATCTTTAGTTGTGTATTATTAAAAGTTATAAGAATTTGATATTCATAATGTATTCAATTAGACGATTTAAACAAGATCTCACATGAACATATTTCATCTTATATATTAAAAGTTATATCAAAAATTCATCCTACATATAAATAGTGTCAAGAAGTATTCTACAATTACTCTGTTAAAAAATCACGAAAGTTAATTTGACATATTTTAAATCTGGTATGAGTGAGTTACAGACTATATTCGGCAGTGATAGTGACTGATAACTCCACTATTTACTCTCAAATGCTATGCAGTCGACTGCTTATAGGTTACTGCTACACAAATATTTAAAAAACCGATACTGGCAGGGGCCGCGCGAACGCAGGCCCCCATTATAACAAATTATGACGTACGAACTCCCACGTGGGGAGACGTTAGGTAGGCACCCCTCCAGACGTTAGGTAGGCACCCCTCCAGCGTGCAATGAAGGTCACCAACCCAGGCCATGAGTCTCCATGATCGCCCATTGACCCTGTCCAGGTAAGTACATTGCCTGTTGTCAATCCCTTTTTATTTATAGGTATTGTATTCTCTTATTTTGGCTTCGTGACTGATGTGGGACACAAAGTCTCTTGATTAGTTGTGCTCTATGTATATGCTCCATATTATGTTGGACTTTGCTTCAAATTCGACGGGCTTTGTATTATTTACTAACTTTTTATTATTATTTTTTGTTATCATCTAGACTCATCTCAGACTTTGTATATTTATAAATTATTGTGGACATGACATAGGTCCACCCCGACGCGGCGAAGCGCGGGTTTTGGGGAGGCGATAGAATTTCCATATGAGATGGATCGAATTGAATTTTAAATCGAAGTAGGAGTCGCCACCGAATTTTATGGTTATTCGGAACCGTTCGAACCCACTCTATGTCGTAGTGGGCCATACTTAAAGCCTGGCCCATTTCCGATGTCAGAGTTTATCGGGTTCGTCCATTTGCATTACGATACCGATGCCAACTGAAGCGGTTAATCGTATATTGAATGACTCTCGTTGCCAACATCCGGAAACCACGGTTCTGAATAAGGGGTGAGGGTACGTGTTGGGAAGTTCATTGAGAACACCCAACCCCGCCCGCACTTAGCGGCCTTTACTAAGATATCGTTCGGTTTTGTGTACATGCGTTAGTTCGACGATTGAATGATATGCAGAGATTATTTTCCTAAGACATGTGAGGAAAAATAAATAAATGGGTTGCTAAGTCGTTTAATGCATGTTAAACTAATAACGTCAAAGTTATTTTAGCATGTGAAGTTCGTTTTAGTCTAATAAAACGATAAAAAGAATATGAAAGAATAAATTGCTACAAACACGAGAAAACGGGTTAGTAACGATTGAAATAATAATATAGGAAAGAAATATGAAATCGAGAAAATAAATATTAATCGAAATCTGAAAAATATTACTAAAACATTGTTTTGTATAAAAAACGATGTTCGAGAAAGAATAAAAAAAAGAACGAAAAAGACGTGTGTGGGCCGAGAGCCGCGCGACTCGCCCGAGACTCATGCGGGTCGCGTGGCGGCCTGATTTCGACAACGGTTTTCGGAAAATTTTGATTAAATCGCGTACGAATATCGCATAACTCGTACTCGACTTAATATTCTCGATATTCGTTATATTCGATAGTTGATTATCAAATATTTAGAATAGTTTTGGAAAAGATATAAATTTAGAAATCGTTTCGTAAAATAATAAAAATAAACGAACGAAAAACTAAGAAAATAGAACCGGATCACAGACTCGTGCGCGAGTCGCCTGGACCGGGCGCGACTCGCGTACGAGTCTGATTTTTTTATTTTTTTGTTGTTCGAAAATCGTTATAAATCGCGTACAAATATGAATTAATTTATACTCGGTTTATATTTTCGATATTCGTCGTATTCGATATTCGATTATGAAATCGATATCGAATAGTCGGAATGACTTTAGAAAATGTTTTGAAAAAGTTTGTTTTTGAACGAAAAAATAAGAAAAAGGAATTTTGAACGAAGAGTTATAAAAAGGATTTTGAACGAACAAAAAACAAAATGAAGTTGTCGAAACCTTAATATAATTCTTTACGATACGATATTCGATTATATAGAATCGATATCATATTTTTAAGAATATTCGATATATGAAAATAGTTTTTAATAATATCAATATTAGAAAAGAAAATAAAAAAGACCGACGAAAGACCCATAAAAAAACGAGAAAAAGAGAAGAGAAAAGAGAAGAGTCGGGTTTGATTTACACCCTCAACCTACATGCTTTGTATTCTCGGTATAAGGCTCGTCAGACGGTGGCTTAGACACGGGAGCGTCGAGATGATGTGGGTGAGTTAAGGTGTCGGTTTTTGGAGTGTTTTCGTGTGTGTATGGGGTGTGGATTCGGCCGGTTCGGACGGGATCGGTTCCGCTAGATCTTCGGAATTATTTCAGGATTGCGTCGGGATTTCGGATGTCGTTTTTGGCTGCTGAAAATTTGTGACTTTTCGGTATTTTTTTGATGTATTGTTTCTTGTATTATTCGTGTCAATTGTGTTGGATGGAAGGTCCTATTTATAGGGAGTTTCCGACCTTGGTTCAGGAGAGTTTGAATACCGCCTAGGATAGGAAACGTAGGAGTTCGAGGGAAATAAGAATTCCGCTTTCTTGGCCAAGAAGAAAGAGGAAACACGGCTGTTTTGTATTATTTTGGCCGAGTGTTTTGCACTCGGTCAAGTGTTCGAATCGGTTTTTGAATAGGATTCCTGTTCGAGCTAGAATTACCGCTTGAGTAAGAAGCTGAGGAGAACGAGGATTCCGTTTTCTTGTGAGGGAAGAAAGAGATGAAAACCGGCTGGGTAGGGTGTATTGGCCGAGTATTTGGTACTCGGTCAATGTCTGAATCGGTTTCCGGATAGAATTCCTACTCGAGATCAAATTCTACCTTAAACGGAATTGTTTATTATTTTCGTATGACTGATTTTTGTGGAGTTATGGTCCGAGCTGGACACGTGAATTATCACGGTTGGTCTGCAAGTCTCGGGGAATAATTTTGACCGGGTTTTGACTCGGTCGCAAAAAGACGGTTTTGCCCCTGGTGACGGTTTCGACCCAAATTAGTGTTATTTGACTCGAAACGACCCACTGGGCCTGGTTTTGAGGTTGGTTTTATGAGATTTGCACTCCTTAAAATGTCTAAACCAAATGTCCATGATTACAAGCCCATATCCGAGTCCGTCAAAGCACATTTACGTCCTATCATCATCGAGTGTTTGGCGGGAACTACTATAGACACCTGGCGGTCAAAATGTGGGTGTCTACAGAGCCCCCACTCTGACTGAGGCTTGGACAAGGCAAAAGTCAGAGTAGCTACCAGGTCAATCAAGGATTAAAACCTGGCAGACTTCCGATCGGGTCGTTTAGGGTCCATTAGACCTGCGTGAAGGGCTCGCCAGCCACAGAATAGAAATCATACCTGGGTTGATGCTGATAATGTCGCGGGAGCTTGCCTAGGAAGCTGTGGGTATACCTGTTCGCAGATATATCCTGTCTTAGAATTGCGCAGGAGCTTTCCCACTAGGGAACTTAGAATTCTCGGGGAGTCTTGAGTGTACCTGTATGCTGACATAATTTGTATGTAACATTTAGGCGAAACACTGACTCGTGCTGGGGAAAAAGATGACTTTTTCGAAAATTTTGAAAAGGAGAATGCTGAAATTTTTTGGAAGTTGGGAAATAAGAGTGGCTGGGATGACTCTGATTCCTAGTTGGATTCTGACCACTACTACAAATAAGATTAAAGAGGATGGTTGGATAAGGAACCGTCCTTTAGGTCGACGTCCTATTAAATCAAATAACGCGGTTCCAAGAAGGTCAAACCATCCTATTTAATTGCAGAACCGTCCTATTTAATTGCAGAACCGTCCTATTAAATTGTTTACAAATAGGACGGTTATGCCTTCAATCGTCCTATTTGTAAACAATTTAATAGGACGGATCTGCAATTAAATAGGACGGTTCTGCAATTAAATAGGACGGTTTGACCTTCTTGGAACCGCGCTATTTGATTTAATAGGACGTCGACCTAAAGGACGGTTCCTTATCCAACCATCCTCTTTAATCTTATTTGTAGTAGTGGACACGGATTCCTGAATTTTCTTGGTTAGGCCTATATGCCTAGATGAAACAGGGGAAGTGGTAAAAATCCTATTCCTGTGATGGGTAGGAAGAGGAATAGTTTCTATTATAAATAGAGGGCTTTGGTTTCTTATTTTTCATATTCCCACCCAAATCCTTTCTTTTATCTCAAAATCCTTTAGACTTTTTTAGGATAAAATAAAAGAAACTATTCTTGCGATGGGTATTGACCATTTGACCGCAATGCTTTATGCGTGGGCCCAGGATTTTCGGGATGAAGACAGAGTCCAGTTAACTCAAATGGGAATTGTGGCTTTATTCCCACTTCAGCGACTTAGGGTAGATTCGCACTTTCTTGATGCTTGCTTATCCTTTTGGGATACTACCTTCCATGTTTTTGCATTTCCTCGAGGAGAAATATGTCCTCTTCCTGAAGAGATAGCAGCTATTGGAGGGTGGTGCCCTAACGCTCGTCCTGCTATTCCCCCATTTTATCCCGATCCAAGGAGGAGGCTGAGGGATTTTCTAGGGTTGTCGCATGCTGAGACGGCTCGTATGGTGAAGGGAAATTCGGTTTCCCTATTTGACTTGGCTGATAAATTTATGAACCCAGTTGGTGAAAGAATTACTTCTACCCATAGGCGTAGGGCCTTTGCCTTTTGTATGCTGCACAGATATGCCTTCGAAGGTCGAATGGATGCTGACTCATGCTTAGGTGAGATCAGGCTAATCAGCATAGTTGATCAAATGGAGACAGGTCACAGCCCAGCTTGGCTGATAACTGGGGAGATTATTATGGGTCTTGACGCTAGAAGGCTCGAACCAAATCAACAATTGACAGGAGGCATTCGTCTTTTGCAGGTATTTTAATCATTTTTCGATAAAATACTCGATTTCCGATTTTTTCCTTCTTTTTTTTTTTCGGTAATCCCGGATTTTTCCGGACTTTCCAATTTTCCGGTTTTTTCGAATTTTTCGATTTTGCCGAAACTTTTTGAATTTTTACGAAAATTCTTAATTTTTGAATTTTTCGAATTTTCCGAATTTTTCGAAAATTCCAATTTTTCGATTTTTTTGATTTTTCGAAAGTTTTTTACTTTTCGAAAATTTTGCAGACTTGGCTATTCGAGCGTCTGTCGATCATGGAGCCCCCGGTGAATATACCCAAATACCGCAGCAATCAGATTGGTTCAAGGTCTCGCCGAATAAGACCAAGTCATCCCGTAACTCAAAAATTTTGGGATGAAGAGCTAATATTTCATGGTGGGCCTTTGATCAGATGGAACGTCATTTGGTGGTTCCTTTCAAGGCTGACGGGATTAGTTAGGAGAGACAAAGCCCGTTACCTGGTGATTTTGTCTTTGGGCTGGACTGTCCATATTTATCCGGACCGTATCCTAAGACAGTTCGGTTCGTTTCAGGAGATCCCTGAGACTGAGGCAATAATTAGCGTTTCGATCCAATTGACGGACGCTATGTGTGACACGTGGCTACAGCGCTGGTTCACCCGTGTCATATGGACTATACCTCGCCCTTGTCAAACCACTTGGGTTTCTGAATCATATCGCAAATGGACTTCTGAAGAATCCCAGGAGGCCCGTAAAGCTTTGAAGACCGAAGAAGCTCTTGATTTGGCCTGCCGAGAATCGGCCAAAAATAATAGGCGGTTCTTCGAGGAGACTCCCATTACCTTTGTTGAGTCAGGATCGGATTCCAAGTCAAAACCTAAGACTCAGACTAATGAGACTGGTGCTAGCGATTTGGAGGGAAGACTCGGACCGAGGCTGGCGGTCCGAGACAGGTTAGGCCCGCGTGACAAAGAGGTGACCGGGGGGTCGAGTTTGAAGAAACGAGCCCGGGCTAAGGAGGTTCCCTTGGTGATTAGGGAGCGTTCACCTCCACCTCGACGCCAATGGACCGAAAAGGAGGCTAAAGGCAAAGGAAAGGGAAAAATGCCTTAGTTTTTATTATTTAAGTATTAGTATTATTATTTTTTTTTTGTAATTTTATTATAAATAAAGAAAGGTTTAATAAAGAACCGTTCCTGTTTTTTTTTTCGATTGCAGTGGTTGTGCCCTTTTGAGGGGCTGCCTACGTATCCACAATAAATGGAATCAAACCAAACGTAGTTCAGACTGAATTAAATTGCAATTTCGAAATACATCAAGACTATTGGTTCAAGATGTTTGAAACAGTAGAATGAATAATTCTAGCTTTTGACTTGTCTTTAAAAGTTTTTTTTTTAAAAAGATGTTTTTAATAAACTTTTGCAAATGACATTGAGAGAGGTGGGTTAAGGGTAATAGTGCTTCAGCTGGTCCAGGTTAGTTGGGTTGACAAACTCGTTCCCGTCCAGATCCGTTAGCATTACCGCTCCACCTGATAGAATCTTCTTTACCAGATATGGCCCAGCCCAGTTAGGTTTGAATTTTCCTCTTGGGTCTACTGGTAATAAAGCTCGAACTGATTTGAGGACCAAATCTCCTTCTTTGATGTTTCTGGGCCTCACCCTTTTGTTGAAAGCCCGCTAGATTCTCTTCTGATAGATTTGAATATTATTGAGGGCACGAGATCGTCGTTCATCTAAAAGGACTAGCAAGTCATATCGTGCTCGAACCCAATCAGCTTCAGGTACTTGACTCTCAAGTAGGATTCTGAGTGATGGCACTTCTAACTCAACGGGTTGGACTGCTTCCATGCCGTATGTAAGGTAATATGGTGTTGCCCCGGTCGCAGTACGAATCGAGGTCCGATATCCCCAAAGTGCAAATGGTATTTTGTCGGGCCAGTCTCGATAATTATCAGCCATCTTTTTGAGTATGGTGACAATTGTTTTATTAGCCGCTTCTACCGCTCCATTGGTTTGGGGTCGGTAGGGTGAAGACGTATGCCTTTGAATTTTGTATTTGGTCAGCAAGGCTGCTGTTTCGGCTTGAAAATGGGTCCCGTGGTCACTAATGAACTCATGGGGGATTCCATACCGGCATATTATCTTATTTTGAATGAACTTGGCAACATGGCTAGCGTTGAGAATACGATAGGATTCAGCTTCGACCCATTTGGTGAAATAGTCGATTGCTACCAAAATGAAGCAGTGTCCTCCAGTTCCCGAGGGGTTTATCTTTCCAATTATATCGATTCCCCATGTTGAAAATGGCCATGGTGATGTCATGGTGTATAGCAAGGATGGTGGCATATGTTGTACATTGGCAAAAATTTGACAATTATGGCAATGTCTGACATATAGCTGGCAGTCAGTTTCCATGCTATTCCAGTAGTAACCGAGCCTCATGATTTTTCGGACTAACATTTGGGCATTCATGTGTGGACCGCATTCGCCATCATGTACTTCTGCCATAACTTTTTCGGCGTTGGTCTTGTCGACACATCGAAGGAGAGCCCCCTGTGCTGTCTTTTTGTAAAGTTGCCCGTCGTCGGTGCGGATAAACTGGGTTGCCAGTCTTCGCAGGGCCTTTTTGGCTCGGTTGTCAGCTCCGGGTGGATATTCTCCGGTTGCTAGATATGTCAACACGGCTTGATACCACGGCTCGGGATCCGGTATCTCGACCTCTTCGATGTCGTGGATATATGCTGGCTCGGATCGTCTTTCGACACAGATCGGCATACTGGTCATATGATCGGGAATGTTTAGCAAAGATGCCAGTTTTGAGAGCGCATCTGCGAATTGATTTTCTTCCCGAGGTAGGTATATGTATTCTACCTTGTGGAATTGTTTCTCGAGATCCCGTACTCGTGCCTGGTAGGCCACGAGATTAGCATTTCGAGTCTTCCATTTTTGGAGCGCTTGGTTAATGACCAGAGATGAATCACCGTGTACTCGGAGGTTCGTGACCCCTAAGTCGGCGGCGGCTTGTAGCCCGTGGATACATGCTTCATACTCAGCGGCGTTGTTAGTGACGTCAAAGTCTAGTTTGATTGATACTGGGGTATATTCTCCTTGTGGTGAGATTAGGAGGATCCCGACTCCAAATCCTCGAAAATTGGATGCCCCGTCAAAGTACAAATCCCATGCTTCGGTATCAGTGTGGAAAATGTCTTCGTCTGGGAAGGACCAAGTGTCGATGTGTCCTTCCTCGGTTACGGGACTGTCAGCGAGAAATTCGGCTACTACTCGTCCTTTGATGGCTTTCACTGGTACGAATTTTAGGTCGAACTCTGCCAACATGAGAGTCCATCTTGATATTCTGCCGTTGAGGATGGGCTTTTCGAAGAGGTATTTGATCGGATCCATTCTGGATAACACCTGCACCTCGTGACTAAGCATGTAATGTCGGAGCTTCTTAGTGGCCCAGACCAAGGCTAAGCACGTCTTTTCGAGCATGGTGTACTTGCACTCGTACTCTAAAAACTTTTTGCTGATGTAGTATATGGCTCGTTCTTCGGAGTTGACCGTTTGAGCTAGCATAGCCCCCATGGCTGTCTCTGTCGTGGTTAGGTATAGTGACAAAGGCAAGCCGTGCTGAGGTGGCATTAGGACCGGTGGTGAGGCCAAAATTTCCTTGATTTTATCGAAGGCTGTTTGACATTTGTCATCCCATAGTAACCGTTCTCCTATTTTCAGCTTCTTGAAGATCGGCTCACACACCATGGTTAGCTTTGAGATGAACCTACTGATGTATTGGACTTTTCCGAGAAACCCTCTTATCTCTTTTTCAGTTTTAGGGGGCTGCATCTCGGTGATGGCCTTGATTTTGGCTGGATCGACTTCTATACCTCGTTGGCTGACGATATGACCCAGTAACTTGCCAGATGTTACCCCGAAACTGCATTTCTGAGGGTTTAGCCTCATGTCGTATTTGCGTAGTCGGGTGAAGAACTTTCTCAGGGCGGTGATGTGACCGTCCCTGTCTTTAGATTTGACGATCATGTCGTCCACATAGACTTCCACTTCCTTATGCATCATGTCATGTAATAAAGTCGTGGCGGTTCGTTGGTAGGTGGCCCCGGCATTAATGAGACCAAATGGCATAACTGTATAGCAATAAGTACCCCAAGGTGTGATGAAGGTGGTCTTATCCATATCTTCTTCTGCCATTTTTATCTGATTATATCCCGCATACTCGTCCATAAATGATAGAAGGGCATGATCTGCTGTGTTGTCCACCAGTATATCGATGTGTGGCAACGGGAAATCGTCTTTCGGGCTCGCCTTGTTAAGATCCCGAAAGTCTACACAGACACGAACCTTACCATCCTTTTTAGGGACTGGTACTATGTTTGCAACCCAATCTGGATATTCGGAGACTTGTATGAACCCAGCCTTGAATTGTTTGTCGACTTCCTCCTTGACTTTGAGGGACCATTCGGGCCTCATGCGTCGGAGTTTTTGTTTAACCGGCTTGAACCCTTCCTTGATCGGTATATGGTGCTCGGCTATTTCGCGATCGATCCCCGGCATGTCCTTGTAGGACCATGCGAAGACGTCTTTGAATTCTTGAAGGAGAACTATGAATTGTTGTTTCTCCTCGGGATCTAAGGATAACCCTATCTTAAGCATCTGAGGTTCTAAGGTTGTTCCCACGTTGATGGATTCGGTGTCTTCGATTACCGGATTGCGGGATTCCCTTTGCTCTAGTTGCTCGATCAGATGTGGGGGTAAAGATACCTGTTCATCGGGCTTCTCAATGTCATTGCACATAAAATTTTTGAAATTTTGAAAATGAGACAAGTCGTAAGCAGAACGGTTGTTATTATTGATCATAAATTGAGAAAAGAGCTCGAAAAGAGCTGCCATCTGATCACTAGTCAGTGGCGGGATAGGTAGGGTGCCTGGGACAGACCCCGAGGCACCAGGAATGGCTAAAGGGAGAGGGGGAGTTACAGGATTGACCCTAGCACCAGACTCACTAGACTCAATCTTAGACTCTGACTCGGACTCCGACTCGGACTCAGACTCAGATTCTGGCATTTCTCCTTCCCCTGTGATCAGCTTGTAAGTTTTTCCTTGACTGTCAGTCCATTTGACAGTCTTCCTCCAAGCTTTGGTTCCGGACCCGACTTCCGAGATTAGCTTAGACGGGTCAAAGGTGCGACTGCGGAGAATGAGGCTGACTAGCTCTTCTTTCGGTGTTGGAACCGCGAGTTCTTCTCCAAAAAGTAGCCCTAGTGTGGGCTCAGCATTCTTAGCATCTTCGGATTGGATGAGAGCGAAGATGTCGTCTGGTATATAGTTGCAGTCCTGGGCCAAATGGGTCCCAGGGCGTGTGGGCCGATATAGGCCGGTCTGAGCAGTCTCGAATACTGGAGTGACGAAGGTAACCTTACCGGTTTCAGTCTGGCCCATGTTTTCCGGAGTTAGGGTGTAGCCCAAGCCTGTTTGAGTCCTCCCATTGTCCAGAACTTCGAGAACTTTTCCCGCCGGGATATCGGGCCTTGATGTAACCCATGGTAGAAAGCCCAGATTCTGTAACATCCGGTCTAGGGGGACGGTGAAATAAGGACGGAAGAGATGATCTTCTTCGATGGCTCCTACGAAATCGAACCCCCATAGATCGGTGCGGCCCGAGGTGTTGCAATTAGCCACAGTCATGGGTGTGGCTTCTATAGTGATGACGGTGTCACGCAAAGGCAGCTTGATTTTCCGATGCAAAGTGGAGGACACGGCCCTAGTTGCATGGATCCAAGGTCTTCCTAGAAGAAGATTGAAGGAAGAAGTGACGTCGATCACTTGAAATTCCAGCTCTTTCTCTATCGGGCCGGTTATGATAGTGAGTTTTGTGGCTCCGGCTACCGATTTTGGGCTTCCGTCAAAAGCCTGAATGGTTTGAGCTGTCGGAATGTAGTCGGCCTCGGTGATGCCGAGGGCTTTGGCGGTCCTCAAGGGGAGGACATTGACTGCTGACCCGTCGTCAATTAGGGTCATGGGTAAGTACTTTCCACGGCAGATAACCGTGATGTAGAGGGCCATGTTGTGGGCTGGCCCAAATGGTGGTAGATCGGCATTGGAGAAGGTAATCAGTGGGCCTTCTTCTATGGATCTGCCTTTTAGGTGGGGTAGGACTGTGGCTACCATTTCAGCCGGGGTAGCCATGGAGTCAATTTTGACTTGATCGAGGGCCTTAGTGAGTGCCTCTCGATGTTCCTGAGAGCTAACTAGGAGTTGCCATATAGAGAGGTCAACCCGAGTCTTACTCAGCTGTTTCACAAGAGCCTTTTCAGCAGTCGGCTCTTCCGGGGCAGGCTCCACTTTAAGTGGTTCGGCAATGATAAGGGCTTGACTAGTGGCTAAGGCCTTGGACTTAACCTTCTGAATTTCCTCGGACGTGATGGGGACAGCTTCCCCTTTGGTGAGGTAGACATCGTCTTCGTCATCGCACCAGATCCCGTTTGTTTGTGGGATAAATGGAGAAATGAGGTGTGAGCAATCCAGTATTTCTCCGGAAAAGATGGCGTGAGTGGCCAACGGGTTGTCCTTGTTGTTGGGCTTACCCCCGGGTAAAGGAATTTTCCCGCTTTCAATGAGATCTTGGATAAGGTGCTTGAGTTTCCAACATTTCTCGGTATCGTGTCCTTTACCACGATGATAGTGACAGTAGGCCTGGAGGTTGTAGGCCTTAGAGCGACGTTCGACCGGGATATCAGGTGTTGGGCCTATCGGGGTGATCAGGCCTTTTGATGATAACCTCTGAAGGGCGTTTTCATAGGTAGTGCCTATGTCGGTGAATACCCGGGGAGTGGTAGTTTTCTGGGATGAGGTATCGAGTGCATTTACCTCGTCGAAAATGCTACGAGTGGCAGCAGTAGTAGTGGGCTTGCTCGTTGATGAACTGACCCTTTGGTATCCTTTAGTGGAGGCCTTAGTGAGGCTTTCCAATCTTAAATCATCCTCGATTCTTGTTCCCATTTCAGTTAGGACCGCGAAGCTAGGTATGATGGCGTACCGGAGATGGACCCGGTAAGCTGGAAGTAGGTTCTTGACAAAGGCTTCAACCAGCACCTTTTCACTGGGCTTATCGACCATTTTGACGCTTTCAGCCCTCCAGCGTTGAAGGTATTTTGTGAATCCCTCCTTAGGTTCCTGGGCCATTACTTCCAGGGTGCGCATAGTGGTCTGGATTTCCGTATTGTCGGCGTAGTTCCGAGCGAATTCCGTTGCCACGTCATCCCAAGTCTTGTATTTCTTGGGATCGAGCCGGTAGTACCAGGCTCTTGGGTGCTTCTCGAGAGAAGAAGCGAATAAGTGTTTGAACATGTTGGACTTAACCCCTTTAAGGGCCATGAACTCCTTGAAAGCCCGGATATGGTGAACCGGGTCTTCAGTACCCTCGAACATTGGCAGACCCGTCAGATTGAGGTTGGTGGGTAGTTCATCGGTCAATGGGGTGTAAATCCTAGCATTCTCCGTATGGATGGAGCTTTGGGTTGTCAGGTGGACCTGTTCTTGCAGTTTGAGGACTGCATTGGCCAATGCGGCTAAGGGCCCGTCATCTTCGATCGAAGCGTTGGGGGTTCCCTGTTCTACGGCACTAACCCGAGTAATGATGGCGATCTGGTCTTCCCGCATTTTCCTCAATTGGTCTTGGATTTGGGCCAACGAGGCGGTCAATTCATCTATGGCTTTTTGCGTCATGGCTCGGGTGTGGAGTGACCTGTCTGTAAGGGCACCGCGTAATCAGTAACTGACCCAGATCTTAGAATCAAAAGTACATCCCGAGCAAGAAAGAGACTAGACTAGAAAGAAGACCGGAGACTGACTTCTAAATGGATGACTCATGAGTAGTGGGCCTTCCTTAGGATTCGGCAGAGTGGGCCTAGTCCTGTTCGAAGGAAGGTCTACGTGAGAAATCCCCAGACTTTAGACTCGAGTGTGTAAACGGGCTTCCCTCTGTAGGAGTTAGTCCTACGAAGGTGGGCTGTGCCTTGACAAGTAAGGCGGACTGGGATGGGGTGGAAACCCGTGATATAAGATCGACGGAGTTTCGACGCTATAGACTCTTACAACCTATGACAAGACCCGACACTGCTAAATACGGGAAATCCTAAGCGGAAGAGGGTTTTGAAAAGAGAGTTTGGATTTGAAAACCGAGCAAAGGTCGGATTGGAAGGCCTGATTTTTTTGAAAACCGAGAAAGAAGGGTTATCGGGCCGAGATTTCGGGCTTTTTTTTGAAAGGTTTGGACAGCATACCGGCTAAAAATAGGCTATTTTGAGTCAAAATCATAAGTCCTAAATTCGGCAGCTTTCCGGGTTTTGAAAAAGTAGATGGGTTTGAAAAGATGTAAATTTTTGAAAAATGACGGTTTTTGAAAAGACCAAAGAAGATCAAGTAGCATGTAGTCATAGAATCATTATAACGACGCCATGTATGCTCTTAGTCTAAGTCTCGGTCGGTCTAATAGGGTCTATACCAACAACGATGGCTTTCTCGTACTGAGGACGGACTCCCTAAGCCGAGTTGGTCTTAGGACATGCCGCAAAGTCTAAACGAGTTCCGCCATTGAAGTCTTTAGTGCATCCAAGTGGGAATGCACCGTGGTATAGTGGGACGTCGGTCACAAGTAACCGGCCCGGGATAGAACGGGGTTATGCATGAACCATTGAGCTAAAACGTGTACATTACTAATCGAACGATTTCTTTTCGAGTCTCACCCTGAGGATGCCGATGGTAAGTGACACATCAGTTAATCCCCAGCGGAGTCGCCAAATTGTGGACATGACATAGGTCCACCCCGACGCGGCGAAGCGCGGGTTTTGGGGAGGCGATAGAATTTCCATATGAGATGGATCGAATTGAATTTTAAATCGAAGTAGGAGTCGCCACCGAATTTTATGGTTATTCGGAACCGTTCGAACCCACTCTATGTCGTAGTGGGCCATACTTAAAGCCTGGCCCATTTCCGATGTCAGAGTTTATCGGGTTCGTCCCTTTTCATTACGATACCGATGCCGACTGAAGCGGTTAATCGTATATTGAATGACTCTCGTTGCCAATGGTTTCGGACATCCGGAAACCACGGTTCTGAGTAAGGGGTGAGGGTACGTGTTGGGAAGTTCATTGAGAACACCCAACCCCGCCCGCACTTAGCGGCCTTTACTAAGATATCGTTCGGTTTTGTGTACATGCGTTAGTTCGACGATTGAATGATATGCAGAGATTATTTTCCTAAGACATGTGAGGAAAAATAAATAAATGGGTTGCTAAGTCGTTTAATGCATGTTAAACTAATAACGTCAAAGTTATTTTAGCATGTGAAGTTCGTTTTAGTCTAATAAAATGATAAAAAGAATATGAAAGAATAAATTGCTACAAACATGAGAAAACGGGTTAGTAACGATTGAAATAATAATATAGGAAAGAAATATGAAATCGAGAAAATAAATATTAATCGAAATCTGAAAAATATTACTAAAACATTGTTTTGTATAAAAAACGATGTTCGAGAAAGAATAAAAAAAAGAACGAAAAAGACGCGTGTGGGCCGAGAGCCGCGCGACTCGCCCGAGACTCATGCGGGTCGCGTGGCGGCCTGATTTCGACAACGGTTTTCGGAAAATTTTGATTAAATCGCGTACGAATATCGCATAACTCGTACTCGACTTAATATTCTCGATATTCGTTATATTCGATAGTTGATTATCAAATATTTAGAATAGTTTTGGAAAAGATATAAATTTAGAAATCGTTTCGTAAAATAATAAAAATAAACGAACGAAAAACTAAGAAAATAGAACCGGATCACAGACTCGTGCGCGAGTCGCCTGGACCGGGCGCGACTCGCGTACGGGTCTGATTTTTTTATTTTTTTGTTGTTCGAAAATCGTTATAAATCGCGTACAAATATGAATTAATTTATACTCGGTTTATATTTTCGATATTCGTCGTATTCGATATTCGATTATGAAATCGATATCGAATAGTCGGAATGACTTTAGAAAAGGTTTTGAAAAAGTTTGTTTTTGAACGAAAAAATAAGAAAAAGGAATTTTGAACGAAGAGTTATAAAAAGGATTTTGAACGAACAAAAAACAAAATGAAGTTGTCGAAACCTTAATATAATTCTTTTCGATACGATATTCGATTATATAGAATCGATATCATATTTTTAAGAATATTCGATATATGAAAATAGTTTTTAATAATATCGATATTAGAAAAGAAAATAAAAAAGACCGACGAAAGACCCATAAAAAAAACGAGAAAAAGAGAAGAGAAAAGAGAAGAGTCGGGTTTGATTTACACCCTCAACCTACATGCTTTGTATTCTCGGTATAAGGCTCGTCAGACGGTGGCTTAGACACGGGAGCGTCGAGATGATGTGGGTGAGTTAAGGTGTCGGTTTTTGGAGTGTTTTCGTGTGTGTATGGGGTGTGGATTCGGCCGGTTCGGACGGGATCGGTTCCGCTAGATCTTCGGAATTATTTCAGGATTGCGTCGGGATTTCGGATGTCGTTTTTGGCTGCTGAAAATTTGTGACTTTTCGGTATTTTTTTGATGTATTGTTTCTTGTATTATTCGTGTCAATTGTGTTGGATGGAAGGTCCTATTTATAGGGAGTTTCCGACCTTGGTTCAGGAGAGTTTGAATACCGCCTAGGATAGGAAACGTAGGAGTTCGAGGGAAATAAGAATTCCGCTTTCTTGGCCAAGAAGAAAGAGGAAACACGGCTGTTTTGTACTGTTTTGGCCGAGTGTTTAGCACTCGGTCAAGTGTTCGAATCGGTTTTTGAATAGGATTCCTGTTCGAGCTAGAATTACCGCTTGAGTAAGAAGCTGAGGAGAACGAGGATTCCGTTTTCTTGTGAGGGAAGAAAGAGATGAAAACCGACTGGGTAGGGTGTATTGGCCGAGTATTTGGTACTCGGTCAATGTCTGAATCGGTTTCCGGATAGAATTCCTACTCGAGATCAAATTCTACCTTAAACGGAATTGTTTATTATTTTCGTATGGCTGATTTTTGTGGAGTTATGGTCCGAGCTGGACACGTGAATTATCACGGTTGGTCCGCAAGTCTCGGGGAATAATTTTGACCGGGTTTTGACTCGGTCGCAAAAAGACGGTTTTGCCCCTGGTGACGGTTTCGACCCAAATTAGTGTTATTTGACTCGAAACGACCCACTGGGCCTGGTTTTGAGGTTGGTTTTATGAGATTTGCACTCCTTAAAATGTCTAAACCAAATGTCCATGATTACAAGCCCATATCCGAGTCCGTCAAAGCACGTTTACGTCCTATCATCATCGGGTGTTTGGCGGAAACTACTATAGACACCTGGCGGTCAAAATGTGGGTGTCTACAATTATCAATCATACACGGCTTAATTTTATTTTTTTTCCACTTAATAAAAAAACTTGAGACTTATAAATAGAGTTGTTCAAATGTGGATTCAATGCGAGTTAAAAATCACTCCATATTTAATTGTTTTTTTTGTCAAAAGTGGAGCTTACTTGCTTAATTGTGTACAAAAATGCATTGTTTAAACGATTTTTTACTTCATTGTGTACATGCATTGTCACGCAGTTTAGAGCTGTCGAGCTTGAGTGCTTCACCCAGATTGACCACACAATTAAGAACAAAATTAAATTCAAATGTTGTAAATGAAGGAATCATCGTGGAACGATGTTTGAAAATCTTGAATTGAAATTGTAGGGCTTTACCCACTGACGAGGGAGCCCTTTCAGAAATTTAATCATTTACTTCTTTCCCCAACATCTTTTACTTTGCCGTCAGATTTGACAATTCTGTCACATGAGTGCGCATTGATTCTGAGCCGTACAAGTCATATTTCGTAGTAGTCAATTCCCTAATTTAATACGATTACCTATTATTGACTTGTCAGCCATCCTAGATTCACTAATTACTTGGATTTCTATGTTTTAGGCATTGATGACTTGATACTTTCCGCCATTGTCAATCTCATGAGGTTTAAACTCATATAAGGAAATTTCTACCTTGGTGCTCTTATCAGTTATAGCAAAGGGTTCCTCATCAGAAATTATGGCTAGGTCCAGTGCTATGAAACCTAGCGCGAATCGGATTTGCTCAGACTATTCATCATAATTAAGCCAATTATATTTAAAACTTAACAATAGAGTTAGCGGATGTAGGTATATTTGATGAAACTGTAAATGTTTAAACATGCCTAATCTATTAGTGCTTTGAAAACTTAATACAAATTCAGAAACACTATTACGTACACATTTAAGTAAGTTTTGAGCAATATTAAAATGCATATACTTCAATCGATGCTACAAAAACTTTAAATGTCAATTATCCACATGCCAAAATTTAAATGAATAACATCTTTGAACATACATAACATTCAAATTTTGTGAAAAATAATAATTTAATCCTTTCATATCTCTCATAGTTTGAGTATTCCTCTCACTTTTCGTTTTGAGTTTAGTTTGGTTTTATTTCCACATTTTTTTATGTACTTTTAATTATTCTTTATTCTTCCTTCAATTATTTATTCATACCTAAACCCAACCCAACATTTGTTCACTTTATAACCCACATTTTACACTTCATACCTCACTTTTTACTCATTTTTTTAACAATTTCTTAATTTCTCTCCAAAAAAATTGAGGAGAAATACTCATAATAGGAGGGAGTATTAACTATATTTAATGGTCCTGTAACACTCTTTATTTTTCGAGTCATTTATAAGGCGTTTCTTCTCTATTTTACTTAAATCGGGTTTTAGAGAAAAAAAATTTCCATATCGATATATATATTAAAGTATTTTGGACCTTCTTATAGTAAATTGATTTTGTTCTTTTTAAGTAGAGTTATAATTATAGACTGACTTGGTATCGGGTTAGAATTTGGATAAAACACAAAGAAAAACAAAACAAATCCCCTTTAAACCCTATTACATAGGTACACATCATACATTCATTCCTTTAATTCATTACTCCCAAGTCTGCCGCAACGCTGCTACTACACCCTCCTCATTCCGTTTTCGTTTTCAACCTATCGATCGTTGTAAAAATTATGGGAAGCTTTTGTTTATTATTACCTAAGAAAAAACTATAGACGTAAATCTCCTTATAAAATAGTAGGTACATGATTCTCGAACAAGGAAAGAATAATTCTAGCGAATAAATATCTACGTCACTACTATATTTACAAGTATACAATATCACGATAATATCATAATAATATCGTGTTATTCTCACACTCCCCCTCAAGTTGGAAATGTTGGACCCCAACTTCCCAACTTGGCAGTTAATTTTGTAAAATCTTCATTTCCCAACGCTTTCGTGAATATATCAGGTTGTTCCTCCGTAGGAATGTACGACGTTGCTATGGTTCCCTTCACCAAGTGTTCTCTCACAAAATGACAGTCTATTTCGATGTGCTTGGTTATGTCGTGGAACACCGGGTTCCTTGCAATGTGCAAAGCTGCTTCATTATCACAATACAATCGAATGGGTCGGTCACATTTAATTCTCAAGGACTCCAGGAGTGACTTTAACCATACGAGCTCACTTGTTAGCGTCGCCATGGCTCTGTACTCGGCCTTTGCGCTGGACCGAGACACCGTTGGCTGCTTCTTGGTTTTCCAAGACACGGGCGATCCTCCTAAAAACACTAAATAGCCCGTCAGGGAACGCCTTATCAAAGGACACCCTGCATAGTCGGAATCAGCGTACCCCACTAATTGCAACCCTTTTCCTTTCTCAATGATGATTCCCCGATCCAATGATCTTTTTATGTATTGTACCACTCTCATTGCCGCATCCCAATGTTCCTTCCTCGGAGCTTGCATAAACTGAGATAAGATGTGCACTGAATAAACTAACTCAGGCCTCGTAATAGTCAAATAGATTAAACGCCCAATGAGTCGTCTATACTTGCTTGCATCTCGTAGTTCGTAACCCTTTGCTAAAGCCAGCTTATGTTGTTGTTCCATGGGGAAATCCACGGGCTTGGCTCCCGTTAAACCAACTTCAGACACAATCTCAAGCGCATATTTTCTTTGCCCGAGGAATAAACCTCTCGGCCCATGTGCAATTTCTATTCCGAGAAAATATTTCAACTTCCCCAGATCTTTTATGCTAAAGCTATTATGCAAAAATGATTTAAAATTTGCACAAACCTCGCTAGAATTTCCGACTAGGATCATATCGTCCACATAAATTAGTACGGCCATAAATATTTTCCCTTTCTCAAACGTGAATAAAGAATATTCCGCCAAGGGTTGGACAAAACCGTAGTTCTTTAGTGCGTCGCCCAATTTTGTGAACCACATCCGTGAGGCTTGCTTTAACCCATAAATTGATCTCAAAAGTTTGCATACCTTATTCCTTCCACGTGCTTCCACTCCCGGTGGCAATCGCATATATACCTCCTCATGTAATACATTGCCTCCAAGCAACGTGCTCAATGCTTTCTTCTTTGTCTTTCGTTGTTGGTTCTTCGATGGTTCCATCAATGAAAGCCAATTTGTTTTTCGAGTCAAGTCTCATCTTCACCGCATCTGCCCATGCATCATAATTTTCACCATTGAATACCGTTTGGGTAATCATGATGTTCGGGTTGTCCGACCCGTGCAAGAACAATGGTGATGAAGAAGGTAGGACCATCGTCTTCTTCTCGCCGCCTCCGGTCATGGTGCGTGGGATTGATAAGTGATTTTTTTTTGTCATTCCTGCTCTGATACCATGTAAAAATTATGGGAAGCTTTTGTTTATTATTACCTAAGAAAAAACTATAGACGTACATCTCCTTATAAACTAGTAGGTACATGATTATCGAACAAGGAAAGAATAATTCTAGCGAATAAATATCTACGTCACTACTATATTTACAAGATTACAATATCACAATAATATCGTAATAATATCGTGTTATTCTCACAATCGTCATCGACGGATCGATCCTGATCATTTACTTACACCAACACGTTTTCTCATCCTCTTCAGCTAAATTGCAAGTTCCTAACAATTCCCTCTCTATCTTTATCTTTATAATTAATTGAAGTATGTTAGAATATTTTAAGTTTCTTACTTTCTTTGTTTTTAGTTCAAACTGTTTTCTTAACATAGCTAGTGATTACGTAAGTAATTAGTATTGGACTTGGTTTGGAGTGGAGTCTCGAGTAGTTATGAGTCTTTCTAGCAATCTTCATTTTGGGTATTTGGATTGTTTCAGAGTTGGTTATATCGAGACAGACATTAATTGTTTTAGTGAGGAGAATAGAATTTGATATTAATGGCGAAAAATTGGAGGGTTACGATCAAATATGGTGTAGATGTTGTTGACTAGTTGGATGGTGTTGTCTACCGTGTTTTGGTTGCAGTTCCGAAATATTTGTTGTTGAGGCCACAGAGAGTGAGTAAGTACAAGAGATGGATTGAGTAATTGGAAGCTAGTTTGGAGATAAGCAAATGATAACATTGTAGGGTTACAACCCTTAAACCCAAGGACCTGTTACGAGTATTAACCGAAAAGACAAAAGTAGAGGGATAACAATTATACCTTATTTGCAGCGGAACAACATATTAATAAGAAGTATAATAAACCCAGAAATATATATAATCTTCACGGACAGAATAAATAATCTTCCACGGACAGAATAAATAATTCCCACGGACAGAATAAAACACCCCAAACGTGATGCCTCCTTTGGTATCCACACGGGTACGGAACTACGACATATATGCTAGTATAAAGGTATGTGAGACTGTCTCACAATTTCTCTCTATATCTCTCTTATAACTCTTTATAAGACGAATATATTATGAGTCAATACTCTTAATTCCATTTATTGGTTCATCATATGAACCTCCTTATATAGGAGATGAGAAGGTATAATTAAGTTATTTCTATAACTCTAATTACCATAATTAGATTATTAGTATAACGCTAACTACCATAACCCGACAACGCAGCTGGGTCCGTATTACTACTGACCCGATATATTTAATATATCGATATATATTATTAATATCCCATACACATTGTGTGTGACCCAATGGGCCCACTTAAGACTACCAGACATATATCTCATTTATATGTCAACCCGACATCGACCTCTAGCAAGGCATATCGGATACATAGACTTAAGCGGGTTAATCCGTAGGACAGTGGACATAACTCCTTCAGTCTCCCACTTGTACATGTCCTCTCAAGAACGGCTTTAAGTCTCTTTGCTACTATTGTCTCCAATTGAGAATGAGGTAAGAAGAAGTGTCATCCTCACATATCTCAATCTTTTACTCGAATCTTTGAGTTGACTTGTTAAAAGAGCAGATAGATGACAATCATCCTATCTGAGCGCGGCCACGCATTTGTACAAGTCACACTCTTCGAGTGGCCAAGAAACAATAAATTCCTTTCAATAAAGGAAGAGCAAATCCCCTCTTGTCTAACCACATACTATCACATGATCCATGCATGCCCAATAACCATCCATAGCCCCCTTTCACAGCTGACGAGGAATAGTATCAAAGCATACACATCACATGTATAGAATAGTCAAAGACTCGGGTCTAAAGACCGTACAAGTTCATAACTTGCAAAGAACTTTACTGACACTAAGCAAAATCTTAGTAAAATCCTTTTCGACGGGTCTGTCTAATGAATGTTCCCAACATACACCCGTGTGCCTGGTTTAGTATTTCAATACCTATGACTCAAGGAACTTAGTCATCAACCAACTCACACACTAGTCATTTAAAGGTATTCAAATGTCCCAACACAATACCTTGACTAGAGACAAAATAATTACATCATCCAAATAGAGTTTCAAGACTAAGTCACGTACTTAGTGATCTATTTCATCAATGTAAATTATTTAGGGACAAGACTCGCTTACATTAACCAAATGACAATATGTCATAAATATATCAATTATCGAAATAACTCCCACTAAGCCAAACACCTCTAAAAGTACTAAGACCACTCGCCCATGCGTCTTATACCGATCATAACCAATATGATCTTTATGTAAAGAAGGTTTCGGGATATACAACATTTGTATCGGTTATTTACAAGCATATGACCAATCTACTTTCTCTTAATTAAGGCAAACTGTTAGTTTCATAAGCAACAAATTGCTTCATAAACTTTAAAGTTGAGTGTGTGCTTGATTCGTAATCAAACGTCTATTTGCTTCAAAAGCAACACTAACTTTAGTTATAATACTAGTCACAAAGTTGTCCTTTGGAACCGTTCCAACATACAACTTCTCATCCAAAACAAAATATACTGAGATTACAATCTCATGTCATCTTTGTCTATTTGGAAATATGAATCGTTGTAACTTGTTTACAACAATTCGCTTATCACATCATGCGCATCTCTTAAATAATTCCCCCTTTTTGCTTCTTAAGCGCAAAGGAACAATTCTTAGATAGCATTCTAGTGACATTCACCAGATTAGTATCTACTCGTCACACGAGCACATAATAAACACATTTCTTGCAAAGTCTCGTAGACTAAAGCAATCAAATGTCATCTAGTTAGAGAAGTATGTCACTTACATACCAAATCATAATGATAAATGCACTCCCACTAGTCTCTTGTACACACTTTGTCTCTCTTTGTCTCAATGGAAAACAAACATATTTGAATTACCACCTTGAGAACGAAGATACTTGCTCCATAATACTTGCTCCAATCAAATTGTATCATTCACATTTGTCTAGCAACTTTAGTAATATGAAATTCATACGATGTGTCGCACACACATCATATTTCATCCCTTCCAAGAAATGTATTTCACATATATATGTCCAAAACTCATCATAATGAGTGATGACATTCAAAATGCTAAATCAATCTTAATATACTTAAGCATAATGTTGTAAGAAGGTTTTTCCATAGTCATTACTATGAGCTCAATCCTTAACTACCAACTATGCTTCATAGATACTCTTATATCAATCTACATCGTCTTATATTGAAGACTATTCTTCACTATAAGACCCATTTAGCGATAGCCTATACTTGGTAGTTATGGTATATAGAATCTATTAGATTTTATGTGACTTTTGGAGTCTTTGCCCATTATTGTTTCATCATAGATCAAACCTATGTAGGATAATATTTTGCAGGTAAGATGATCATGACTTTTCATGGATGCATCAATATCCTCTTCAACAATGGTAGAGAAATCCTGTTAATCTTGAACAATTCAAGGTCGATTCTACTTCCACAGTTTCTATCAGAAATCACATATTTTTAAAAGAAACATATCACTCCATGTAACAAAACAGTTTTGTTATTTGGATGGTTTGTAGAATTAACATAATACCCCTAATAAAACACTTGTCATAATTGAGTCTAAATTCTAGAAAACAATTTTCTCTAAACTTTAAGACTTGATAATTAAGAAAAGACTTTTAAGAACATTTTCAATCCATATCTCATATGGTGTCTATTCTTCGACTTACATGGACAATCTCATCAACATTGTACAAAGACTTTTATAATGCATAATCTTTTAAAATGTCAATAAGATCTGCAAAACTCATCATAGACCAAATCATATCAAATATGGTTCGATGTAGTTTGAAACATTTTTCACTACTTCTAAGATGATCACAATCTTTTAGTTCAATTCCTCCCTGTTTCAATCATATCAAACAAAACCATACGTGTTACCCATTTTGCAACATTATTAGTCAAACTCACACATATCTGTATGTGCGTGGTCTAACAAGTCTAAGTACCCTCCCACTACAATTAATAGGAGTCACTTGTAATGTCATTTATCCATCTAAACAAGATCCATTTACCTCAGTTGATCCTTATCAATAAGGTTTATAATTTCATCATTATGAAACTTATTCTTATGTCTCTTGTCTCATGGATTAAGGACAATGCCATAATAGGTAAAACTTGAGTCGTAGGACTTGAATCCTTTTGGTCGTTATGTTATAAATAAAAGCATTCACTACTAAGAATTTAGAGCTCAACAATCATGTTAGCCTTACTGTACCTTATATTCATGCAAGGTATAGAGCAACAATTGTTCTACTTTTATTAAAACTTTTCATGCCCATACATGAAACAGAATTAATGTCCTTGCTTATGACTAGTACAAGAATAACAGTTATCCAATTCCAGTATTCAGCTTTATGGTAAATTAAGGGATTTTCCTTTTATATATGAAATAACAACGTTTGTTCATTTCATCATAAAACACTTCACTTATATACCATTATTCCACTCTCTTCGAGCCATCACATCCACAATGTAATAGTTGCATTTGGTATCTTATACCAAAACAGTAGAATGAAAGTAACAATTACTTTAGTAACATACACACCAAAACTCATACTTCAGTAATTGATTTGCAGATTTTCTAGACATTTCTAGAAACTATCTACCAATGTCATATATTTGTCATTACATTAATGATAAATAATTTCGTACCTAATCTAAACTTGGGAACAAGTTTGGGTAGGACAACGATTATTCTTCCCTTACTTTAACCAACGTCTTAAATTCATTAATCATTATCTCAAGCAATTTTCTTAATGAACTCATAGAACATTAGTACTATTTGCCTTCTTGATACAATGTTCAACTATCATTTAACATCTCATGCTAAAAGGTGAGAAATCTTATTAAGTCACCTGATCTATTCATAATAAAGGACCTAAACTTAGGACTAATTGAAACGATTTCAATTCCTAATTCTTTAGAAAGAAGCATCCAAAATTTTCTGATTATCAATATAATCACGTCATCGTATGACATGGATTAATTAGATCATCTTCAACATTTTCTCACTTAATGGGACCGGTTCCCTTTATTGAAACAATTGATTTTGGTACTTATAATCACCTTCATGACTCTAATTATACAGTCCATACTGTACATTAACATTGGTAATAATTTGTCGGCATTATCCTTCACAAGGACAAAATCCGTATCTCTAATTTTGAGAACAATTCTCAAGATACCAATCAACGAGGTTGAACAATTCAAACTCATCTTTAATAAATGTGATAACAGTGACTAAATAACAACTACATTTATATGCAATGTAAAACGATAATTAATATTAATAATCTTAAACAATTTTAAGATAAAATCATGCAAACTACCCTCAAGTTCGAATAATATTCCAAGATCCTAAACCTTTTATCGCTCAAGTGAACTTAGGCTCACTGCTCAAGCTCCAAAAGAAAAGGTAGACAACAACATTGTCAATTACATCAATATGTAATTCTTGGTTCGTCGGAATTAGTCATCATATGACACCAACTATTTGCCTCAAAGCCCAAGTCCGACTTGATAGGAATGTTAAGCAAACCAGATTGAACCTGTGGGTAACCGTTACCCACCTACTTAGTCCACACACATCGACAAAGCACTGCTTAGGCAGTCACTTCAACCAATGATATGAAATTGTTGTAGTGGTCAATTCTGGAAAGGCAATACTTAATATTTGTACGAGGGATTAAATGCATTATGGGTCCTAAACATGCTCCTAGGTCAACTTACAAGACGACCTATCAGTTCTAGGCACACAAGTCACAAGTCTCAAACAATAAAATCATGCATCATATGACATAATAATTCAATTGTTACTACTGATTTGTGCATAAAACAAGTTAAAAGATCCCATATTTTGACTTATAATCATATTACAATTCATAATTTACTATTTGGTTTGAACAATTTCACTAATATCTTTCATTTTTCCAACTACGAGGAACAATTTCCCACCCGAAAAAATTGAACGGATATACAAAACTCGATTCACAATCGATTTGCAACTTATAATTGTCATATAGATAAACAATTTATCAAAATCAAATAAGACTCGAGAAACTCTTTTTTCGATCTATTTATGATAATATGATAATTAAAATGCATAATATTATTTACCGATTTAGAAAACTAATTTTTCATTGATTCGGAAAAATAAAATATAATCCATGTTTGATTCAGAATCAATACGCAAACGCAAGAAAATGACTTTTCTTTAAAAGTGTCACCCGACCCGACACCATGTCGTCCGAGTAAATATTGTGTCGTCTTGGTCAAACCTTTGCCGCCCGGGTCATCCCGTTTCGACCGGGACACACCCGTGCCTACCGAGTCTCACTTGTGTCAACTGAGTCACACCCGTTCCAACCGAGTTGACCTTGTTTTGTTCCGTCTCCAGCATATTTAAAACGAGTCTTGTCCTAATCTTATTAGGTCTCATCGTCAACGATAAATTCTTGTAATTTTACGTTCCCAATTTCAATCGAGTCTTGACTAATCTAATTAGCCTCATCGTCAACAAGGAAATTGAGGATTATAGTGAGTCAATTTAGGGCAATTAAATTAAAAATAATCAATATTAGATCTTAAATTAATTTTACGAGTCAATTTTAGAATTTAATCGATTAAATTTGCAAATTGAGATACCCTCATCATAATAATCGATAATCTCATATCCTTATTCGCACCGTAACAATTTACATGCAAATTACACCAATTATGTAATAATTCAGCTGAGTGTTTTTGTGACAATCATATTAGTTCAACAAAAGGAATCAACTCTCTCATCCACTTAAGATGATACAGATTACACACATGCAATTGAGAAAAGGACAGACCTTAGTCAAAATTCATCACATGCAAATTTACGTACAAGATATAAATTCAAAGGATTGGAGAAAAATCAACAACAATTGCGCACGACCAAACATAATAGCACCCGGGTAAAAACAATTTTCACGAGTAAATTATAATCAAATAAATACCAGTAAATCCCTCATAACCAATTATGAGACACAGATTTACGTCTATTAGATTAATACTACGTAACAAAGGCTCTGATACCACTGTAGGGTTACAACCCTTAAACCCAAGGACCTGTTACGAGTATTAACCGAAAAGACAAAAGTAGAGCGATAACAATTATACCTTATTTGCAGCGGAACAACATATTAATAAGAAGTATAATAAACCCAAAAATATATATAATCTTCACGGATAGAATAAATAATCTTCACGGACAAAATAAATAATCTTCCACGGACAGAATAAATAATTCCCACGGACAGAATAAAACACCCCAAACGTGATGCCTCCTTTGGTATCCACACGGGTACGGAACTGCGACATATATGCTAATATAAAGGTATGTGAGACTGTCTCACAACTTCTCTCTATATCTCTCTTATAACTCTTTATAAGACGAATATATTATGAGTCAATATTCTTAATTTCATCTATTGGTTCATCATATGAACCTCCTTATATAGAAGATGAGAAGGTAGAATTAGGTTATTTCTATAACTCTAATTACCATAATTAGATTATTAGTATAACACTAATTACCATAACCCGACAACGCAGCTGGGTCCGTATTACTACTGACCCGATATATTTAATATATCGATATATATTATTAATATCCCATACACATTGTGTGTGACCCAATGGGCCCACTTAAGACTACCAGACATATAACTCATTTATATGTCAACACGACATTGACCTCTAGCAAGGCATATCAGATACATAGACTTAAGCGGGTTAATCCGTAGGACAGTGGACATAACTCCTTCAAACATGAGGTGTAATATAGCTACGAGCTAGCCCTACAGAGACAGTTCTTTTAAATTGGTTCCATTAATAAATTATTTTATTTGGATTTGTAACTCAGGATACAAGGTCAGTTTCATATTATATGGCTAGAGTAACGAAGCACTTATATTATTTGTAGCCTGTGGGTTTGAGAAGAAAGAATATTTGAATTAATCTTAGCTTTGATTGACCGCCTTGAGAGGTAAGGACGTTTTATCTTTTTCACATTTAAGTAAAGAACATGTTCGGTTTATTGGAAAAGGTTTTGTAAATTATTTTGTCAATGGTGAATTTTTATGATACTTGTAATATTTTGGATATTGAACTTTGTGACACGAGTCACACATTGGTATTGTTTTGGTAAATTTTTTGGAGGTTATAACAGACTCTACGAGCTCTTTTGGTCTAGTTGGTTTAAGGTGCGTCTGAGACGTTTCTGGAGCCTCATACCGAAATTGAACTCTTGGCTGGCTAGAGTTGTTTGAGACTTTGAGTGGGTATCCGACCTTCACTTGCTAAGTAGTTAGATTTTCTCATTTGGCGGCAGCCTCATCCTACAGATTGTCCAAATGCGAGAGATGCGTACTATATAAGTCGAGCTAAGCACATGTGATATCTCTGACCGTGCAAGGGTAGGACCTTCGCACACAGGTGGTGAAAATATATTTTTGGTTGACCTTTTTTTAAAATACGTGTTCTTGTATCAATACGGTGATTTTTAACTCCGGTGTTCAATTTACTATAAAATTATTACTAACGTTTTTATTATATTATACTTTTACTCAACTTTGCTGACATCTTTTTGTTTTGGGTCGTTCCCCCATTGGAACCCCACTGAAACCTGTACCTATTCGTGATTTTGGGTACAGTTGATAGGTATAGTTGATATGGCATGAGTGTATTCAGGTATCGGGTTTTGCTGAGCGAGGAAGAATTTTGACTATTTAACTTTGTCTCCGAACTATTTATATTTATATCGGATTATTGTTGTTGACAATTGTTTTAAACGTTTTGGATTTTGTAAGACTTAATTCTTCTGCTGCAACGTTTTTATTTAATTAGATATCGAAATTTATACTTCGTTTCAATTATTTTCTATCAAAATTTTTATTCGGTTGATTTATATTATTTTATTTGCCTTGCACTTGGCTGTGAGCTAAGTGCGGAGTAACAACCTTGAATTTTCCTTTTTTGATTTATTATTTTGATCGCGAAAATTTAGGGATGTTACAGGTTCTCCTTTGAGTGATCATATAAACATAAATAATGAAATATAAGACTTGAATGTATAACATCTCCGTAATATGTGATTTTGCATTTATAATAAACTTATCCTTTACCAGAAAAAATATGGTCTAAAAAATCACTTATACTTTTCATATGTTTAAGTGTACTATAAAAAGGTCAATTTGGTGATTAATAAGTAGGGTTGCCATATAAAATTTCCAAAAATACATGGTTACAATTTTTGAAAAACTCAAATAAAAATTTCATAACATTACTCGATTCTCCTAATTAATTTTCAAATGTCAATTTTTCGAAACTAAAAAAATAGTGATGAGAAATATGAAATACACAAAATATAAAAAAATAGCCAAACTCAAATTTATAAGTAATACACAAAATACGAGTAATACATCACATACCGTGCATTTATTTTACATTAAAAATTTATAGAAGTAATACGAGTAATAGCACGCTATTGCTGGTACTAGTTTGTGAAAAAAAATCATCATTTTAAAAAAAAAACTTTAGAATATTAATTTCACTATGAAAAAAATTCATTAAATTATTCATTCATCACATTATTCAATTTTTTTTATTAGTTTTACATCTTTTTCCCCGCCAAAATAAAAACTCTATGTATTGTACTCCGTACAAGTTTATACTAATTAATATTAACACAAATATATATACATAAATCCAATTCATTTGCTAGGCCTAGATTTTTATAACCTAACAACCTGTAAAGGAATGTATTTGCGTACGCATTGTCAGAGACTGAAGGTTCATTTAGGAAAAACAACCTCTTCTACAACCGGGATCTTTCCTTCGAATATCAAGCATCCACAGCGCCACAATTTATACTCCTTTGCTTCGTTCAATTGTTTGTCTTTGATTAGAGTACTCCTCACATTGAATATAAAAGGGCAAACAATTGGATGAAACAGAAATATTATTCAACTATTGATTGATGAAACCAAAAGCTAACAAGGCGCTCGTGGCCTAATGGATAAGGCATTTGACTTCTAATCAAAGGATTGTGGGTTCGAGTCCCACCGAGCGTGTACTATGTTAGTATTTTTTTAGGAAAAATGATTAGTATTAGTTTTTTTTAATTAGTACGAGCATAAAATTAAAATATGAATTATTAAATACACGATTTCGTAGCAAAATCAAATTACGACTAAAGGTAATTCCTCTGTATAATATATACGATACGAGAATAAAATTATACAGTAAATACAAGAATTAAAATAGTACTCCATAAAAAACAGAATTAATTCAATAATTATAATAAAAATCTAATTACAAAATAAAACTCGTAATACAATTCAAATTTTATAAAAATAAAAATAAAACCTGTCTTCCTAAACCCTCCAACGACACCATCCTCCGACCACCCTAAACCCTGACTTTCTAAATGAAGGATTAATCCTAATTTTCAAACCACACTTCAATTTATTTCAATTAAAATTAAAATATAGATTATCAAACTATAATCCATAGCAATATTCCAAATAATGATGGATTGATTTTTAGAATTGATGTGGTTTAAGAAAGAATTTGGATAGGAATAAAACACTAAATTTTCTTTGGACTAGAAAAGGATAATATTGCAATTTTCTCTGACTTCTTTGGTCCCGTCTGGTATTCCATTTAATTTTTAAAAGAGGATCCAATAACAAGCCGAACATGCACTATATAAACTGCTTTTCGGGTGTAATTAACTAGGTTGGGATAAAGGTTGGACACGCATATATTTGGCAGATTTGAGTAAGATTTGTGGGCCGGCGCAAGCGGGATGGATGTGTCATCTTCAAATGATTAATGGAGGAAAGAAAATTCTGTTTAATAGAGCCAATAGTATGAAACCCGTGATTTTATCACGGGGTTGAACGATAGATCTATTAGCATTAGAATGTTTTTCACCGACGTCGTAAGAAACTACTTTTTGTCCTACTTATTAGTATGAGCTAACTAGCTATAGTTAATAGAGTTAGTTAGTATCGAGTTAGAGTTAGTTAAGCGGTTATAACACGCTCCTATATAAGCATCGTATACATGTAATACAAACCACTTTTTGATCAATAGAGATTACAATCATTCTTCTACAATCTAATACATTAGATTTAATATGGTATCAAATTTGGTTAATTCTTCCGCATAATAATCATCAAGATTTCATCAAGATTCCTCTTTTCATTCCAATCTCCGTAAACTCCGTATTCCTCAACAATGGCGGATGCAGAAAATTCACTCTATTCTCCATTCGATGATCCCCTCTTCCTTTCTCCTTCTGATCAGCCTAATCTTCAATTGACAGCCTATCGATTCAATGGCTCCAACTTTTTGCATTGGAATCGAGACATCATTCAAGCTCTTACCTCCAAGAACAAAGTTGGGTTTATTACCGGAGAGTGCATCAAGCCTGCAACTACTGATCGAAGATATCAAAAGTGGATCAGGTGCGATCTATTAGTGTTAAGATGGATTCTTAATTCGATTGATTCTTCATTAAAGGAAAACTTTCAATATGTTGTTTCTTCAAAGACTTTATGGGCCGAAATATTCGAAAGATAAGGTCAAATCAATGTTCTTGAACTTTATGAGATCAAGAAGACTCTCTCCAACATGAAGCAGGACAATTTACCTCTAATAGACTATTACAACAAGATGAAGGGGCTTTGGGAGAATCTTGATCATATGGACCCGATTCCCAGTTGTTCATGTGGTATGCTTGCTCGCTGTTCATGCCAAATTCTGAAGAAATTGTTGGATCGAGAGGCTCAAGCAAAATTGATTCAATTGTTAATGGGGTTAAACTCGTCTTATGAGCAGATGCAAACCAATTTGCTTTCATTAGAGCCACTTCCACCCTTGAATAAGGCTTTAGGCATATTACAGAAAGTTGAGAAACAAAAGTCTCTGAATGATGGTATGTCAGAGTTGGTTCTTGAATCTGCAGCGTATGTGAATAAGAATAAATTCCATAATAAGCCCAAAACTTCTTCAGATAAGGTTTGTACATTGTAATAAACCTGGTCACTTGATTGAGGATTGCCATAGGCTGAAAACGTGCGATTATTGCAACATAAACGGACACATTCTTGAGCGTTGTTTCAAATATAAGGCATTTCTAGTTAAAATAGGCAAAGGGAAGTCTACTCAAGATCAGAATGCTAAGGTTGTTCACCATGCTAATATTGTTGGTTCTGACTCCCAAGATGATGAATATGAGTCTCTTTCCATGTATGACAATCCGCTTATCCAGTCTCAAGGACCATCTCATCTAGAGGCATATTCTTCACAGTCTCAACCTCAAGTTCTTGGGATTCTGGAACAGCAGGATGTGGTTAAAGGGATTGTTGATGCTGTAACACAACAAGTTCTGAAACAGATCAGTGAGCAATCCAGTTCAGGTTTTAATTTTGCTGGTATGGAAAGTGTTTCTCATACTGTTTATTCTGCGCATTCATGTGTTTCTTCCCTTGGTTGGATCATTGATACTAGTGCTTCAGACCATATATCCTCTCATATTGAAAAAATGCACCATGTTAAGTCCTTGGTTAAACCTGTTTCGGTATCTTTGCCTGATGGGTCTAGAAAATTGGTTCATAAAGTCGGTGATATTAGCTTAACTAGTAGTATAGTGTTGCATAATGTTCTTTACATTCCTGATTTTACTGAGGACCTTCTCTCTGTAGCTAGACTTATTTCTAGTTCTGATTTAACTGTTAAATTCATGTCTGATCGTTGCTTGTTTCAGGCCTATTCAAGTAATCAAATTGTTGTTGTGGGTCTCAGATGTGGAAATTTGTATAGAATTAGGGATATTTCTTTCAGTAGTGATGTTTCTTTGATTTCATCTTGTTATAATTCTGTAGCTAAAGAGAATTTGGATTTGTATCATGCTCGTTTTGGACATTCATCTGTAACAAAGCTCCAACATCTAACTGGCTTACAATTTCATGGAATAAAAGACTTTCACTGCGATGTTTGTATTCTAGCTAAGCATCATTTATTGCCATTTCCTAGAAGTCTCTCACATGCTAAAGATTGCTTTGATCTCGTTCATTTAGATGTATGGGGTCCTTATAGATCTCAATCTATGTCTGGTGCTAGGTCATTTCTAACTGTGCTTGATGATTTTTCTCGAGCTACTTGGGTTTTTCTTATACAAAATAAGATGCAAGTTCCTGGTTTAATTAAGAGTTTTGTTCTGTATGTTCAGACTCAGTTTAATAAGTGTATTAAAGTGTTTCGTTCCGATAATGGGACTGAATTTATTCAGTCTCAATGTGTTCAATTTTTCAAAGATAAAGGCATTATTCATCAAAAATCTATTGTCGGGTCGAGAGAAAGCATAGACATTTATTAGAAACTGCGAGAGCACTCATGTTTCATTCTCATGTTCCTATTCAGTTTTGGGGAGATTGTTTGTTGACGGCAGCCTATTTGATCAATAAAATGCCTACGAAAGTTCTTGATTGGAAAACACCTCATGAGTTATTATTTAATGTTGTTCCTGCATACTCTGAGTTGAAGGTGTTTGGATGTACTTGTTTTGCATCTACTCCCTCTCATTTACATGATAAGTTTGGTAAGAAGGCTAGAAAGTGCATGTTTATAGGTTATCCTTGCAATCAAAAAGGTTACAAGCTCTATGATTTAGAACATAAAGTGGTTTTTACAAGTAGAGATGTAGTGGTTCAAGAACATGTGTTTCCTTTTGCTGCTGGTCATAATGTTTCTGTCCCTGTATCTCCTCCTGTCAGTGAAGATATTTTTAGTATTTCTGATCTCAGTACACAGAATACACCGCTTGTGCCTTCTACCAGGTCTGCTCCTTCCACTAACAGTCACAGGTCTAATACTGATATTCCTTCTACTAACAATGATGTTAGTATCTCTTCTAATGATGCTAATATCCCTGAACTAAGTGTTCTCAGGAAATCTACTAGAACCAGGGTTGTTCCCACCAAGTTGAAGGACTTCCATTGTTCCATTCCGCGCACTGCTCTTCATGTTAAAGTTTTGAATGATATGATTATGTATGACAACGAGTTTCTCCGATCCTTTTGTAATATGGTTAAGGAGGTTGAACCTGTGTGCTACAAACAGGCATCCAAGGATGAACGTTGGGCACAAGCTATGAATCTCGAGGTTGAGGCTTTGGAAAAGAACCTTACTTGGGAGCTTACCGACCTTCCTCCTGGCAAGACTGCTGTAGGCAGTAAATGGGTATACAAAATCAAACACAAGCAAGATGGTTCCATAGAGCGTTTTAAGGCCAGATTGGTAGCCAAAGGGTATAATCAGATTCTTGACAAGGATTATAGACATACCTTCTCACCCGTTGCAAAGTTGGCAACTGTGAGAACCTTACTAGCGGTTGCTTCCATGAGAAATTGGCCCATACACCAGATTGATAAAAACAATGCATTTCTTCATGGTTTTTTGGAAGAGGAGGTTTATATGACTCCGCCTCAAGGCTATACAGCTCATTCTCAAGGCCAAGTTTGCAGGTTGAAACGTTCTTTGTATGGTTTGAAACAAGCTTCACGCCAATGGAATTTGGAGCTCAGCAAGTTTCTCACTAGCCTTGGTTTTGTTCAACCCAAATTTGATTATTCTTTAAGTTTAATGCGCATACTAATTGCTTCTTGGTGGCTTTAGTGTATGTTGATGATGTATTAATAACAGGTGATCGTCTCCATGATATTGATGACTTAAAGCGACAGCTGCACAACAAGTTCACTATTAAGGATTTGGGTGCAACACGATTTTTTTTAGGCCTTGAACTCGCCAGAAATGAGAATGGGATTGTGATCAATCAACGCAAGTACATACTTGACATTCTAAAAGACTCTGGTTTTGAAGATTGTACTCCTGCAGAGTTTCCTATGCAGAAACACTTGAAGCTGTCCACAGACCAATGGGATATTATGACTGATCCCGAGTCTTACAGGCGCTTAGTGGGCAGGCTGTTGTACCTTAACATTACCAGGCCAGATTTGTCATATAGCGTGCAACACCTTTCACAATTCATGAGTGAGCCTCGTGAGCCTCATTATCTTGCAGCCCAACATGTTCTCAAGTATCTTAAAGGGACTGTCAACGTTGGTCTTTTCTACCCATCTGCAAGTTCTCCTACTCTTCAAGCTTACTCGGACTCCGATTGGGCGAGTTGTGCTTTCACTTGTAGATCATTGAGTGGCCATTGCATCTTCCTAGGACGCTCCTTGATCTCTTGGAAGACCAAGAAACAAGTCACAGTTAGTAAAAGTACTGCTGAAGCTGAGTATCGCAGCCTTTCCTATACCACTAGTGAGATGGTTTGGTTATCTAACATACTGCAAGAATTATGAGTCTCAGTCCCCTTACCCATTCCTCTGTTATGTGATAATACCGCTGCGGAGCACTTGGCTAAGAATCCAATATTCCATGAGCGTACAAAACATCTGAATATCGATTGTCATTTTGTGCGCGACAAACAATTAGAGGGTTTCTTGGACACACAGCACGTTAGCAGCAATAATCAATTGGCTGACCTTATGACGAAAGCTCTTGGCCAACGAGAACATCATCAACTTTCAACCAAGCTTGGATTGCTGTTTCACCCCATTCCAGCTTGAGGGGGGGATATGAGCTAACTAGCTATAGTTAATAGAGTTAGTTAGTATCGAGTTAGAGTTAGTTAAGCGGTTATAACACGCTCCTATATAAGCATCGTATACATGTAATACAAACCACTTTTTGATCAATAGAGATTACAATCATTCTTCTACAATCTAATACATTAGATTTAATAATTAGCATCGATCAAATAAGATCTGAAAGATGCATAGGAACATTCTCGTTGTCCTCGATGTTCACTCCAGTTTTAGGGACGAGTATCATACCATTTATCCATTTAGCACTCCATATGTTAATCCAGCTACTTCGATTAAGAGACCAAGCTGTATGGTCGTGAAGTAAACATAGACCCCATTTTATGCTTCTCCAACCCCAGGAGCAGCCACGATAGGTCCTCTTGATGCAGTCCGTAATGGTGCTGCAGTTGAGCTTGTATTTAGTCCCAAACATTTTACTTATAAGGGAGTTGGTATCCGTCAAGATTTTCCAAGCTAACTTTGCTAAAAGAGCTTGATTAAAACACAGTGTTCCTGATACCAAGTCCACCCTCAACCTCTGGAAGGCTTAAAAAATCGATGCTTCTCCATATTAAGCATGCAGGTGTCACTAATATTCCATCATGAATGCTTTGTTACTCTTGTTTAAAACTTGGTAATAAAATGCCTCCTTGTTCTTCCCTTTTTATCTTTGTTCTTGATTCTTTTCTCTCTTAAGTCTTAATTTTATTAATTCTTCTATGCTTAATTTCTCTTTGGATTTATTCGTTGTGCTTAATCTAGTTATTATCTTTAGAGTAAATTAGAAATTACTCCCTTCAAATATACGTTTATTAAAATTTACTTCCTTTTGATTTTTTTTTAATATTTTATACCCAAAATAGGTCAAACTTCAAAAATTACTTGCATTTCTTATTTTCGCCATATGTCACAATATTTTCCCCTGGCCTGATCTCTTCCGTATTAGTATAGGAACAACAAGTAACAAGACTAAGTTTATCCACAGACTCATCTCTCTCAGATTCTGTTACCTTAGTTTTTCATTCACCTTTTCATTCTTCATACTCAATCACCGCAATATGACGTAAGTAACAATGATATACAAAAAGAATGAAAATATAATTTCATGTGAAAAAATTGTAGTAATTTGAAAAACTAACTAATTACAAAACATTTCTCATATAAAAATAGTTTTACTATACATTTGTTTTATTAAAAATTTTGATTGTGGTTGCTCATATAAAAATAGTTTTACTATACATTTCCTTAACCTATATAAAAAGGGAGAAGAGGAGTTCCATGAATTGCGTAATTTGTGTGTTGGACAAAATTGTCCTTCATTTTTTTTTAAAAATTACCAAATTGTCATTATTACATAGTAGGTATGTTTCATATAGGCTAATCTGTACTCCTACTTTGTATGTTAAAGCATGTTATGTTGAACAATCAATCAATATATATATATATATATTAGACTTTTTTCGAGCGATCTCATTGGTCCTGATGGGGGTCGGTAGCCAGCCACGGGTTGTCGCCCGGCAATTAGGCCCCAGGGTGGTCTGACCCGAGAACAGAGGAAGGCCTGCCCAGCAGACCTCCCAGCAATATCATCGAAAAACCTCCAAGTAGGTGGCCTTAATCGCTCAACCGCCCGGCATGGTCTTGCTGCCTGCCAAGCAAGGCAACCAAGCCCCCTGCCTGCTTCCAGGGTGCCCCTACCCAGGCAGGACCAAGGGAGAACCGGGGACTCATCCGTCATTTTGCCTAAGGTAAAGGGAAATGAGTGGAGAAGGTGAGTCCACGTGTCGCTCACCCATCCACCCATTTCCCTCTCTTCCTTTTTCTTGTCTCTCTCTCTTGGAGGAAGGTATAAATACTTTCCTTCCTCCCACATACAAGGGGTTGGATTTTCTCTCTCTAGACTCTCACTCTAAAAAATCGTCACCTTACTCCTCACGAGTAAGGTTCCTCAAAGCTATTCACGGACTGACTTAGGCATCGGAGAGGGTTCCTCCGGACACCTCCGGGGCCCTGTGTGTTCTCTGTGCAGGGAGCAGGCCAACTCCGCCGGGAAGGTCCGATCAGTGGAGTGAGAGGAAGGAGAGACTTGAAGGATTTAACCATCATTACTAGAACAACGAACATAGAATATTAGAGACCCGGATCCAATTCGGGCCAACCGCTTCCATACCGAAACAGGTCCGTTTCATCAAACCTCAAATTAGGAAAGTATCATAAATAATAATAAAAATCAATTAGAGAATCTTTTAATTATTATAATATATATTTAATTTATTATATTAATGTAATGTTTTACGATTTTGACGTAAAAACCTTTAGACTTCATTTTTTAAAAACATTATCGTAAAATAAATTATAAAATGAAATAATTAGATTCGTGTTAAAAAATGCTTTCATTAGAGTATAAATTTCATATTATTTATTTCACATTTTAGTTGATGAATTTTATATTATGAATAAAGAGTAATCATTCGTTCTTAAATATCAATAAAAAAAATTAATTCTTAAAATGTCTCTTAATAAGACTACAAACTTAATCAAAAATTTATAATAAGGTGATGAAACTTTATATTATTCATAAGAGTAATCATGTACTTCTATATTAACCAAAAATCTTTTAACCCTTAAAGATAACTTAAAACTATAAACTTAAGTAAAATTACCTCACATTAGAAATATTATAAAGTTTCATCAATCAAAAATCTTTTGAGTCTTAAAAAAACTGTTAACACTATACATTAAGTAAACAAATTATAATAAGGTGATGAAATTCTATACATTATAAATAAGATTATTAATAATTCGTCCATAGACATCAACAAATAATCTTTTGACTCTTTAAAAAAACTTCCAAGTAAGGTGACACCAACTGATCAACCAATAATTATCCCACATTGATAAATTATAATAAGGTGATGAATTTCTATTACGAAGTATATAAATAAGAATAATCACCTTCAATACAAATAATAGTAAAATTATCCCACATCGATAATTTATCAATAAGGTGATGAAATTCTATATTATAAATATGAGTAATAATTGGTTATCCACCAAAAATCTTTTGAGTCTTAAAGCGCTCGTAAGATTATAAATCTTGAGTAATTATTTCACATCGAAAAATTGTGATAAGGTTATGGAATTCTACATTATCCCACATCGAATCTTTTTTTTTTGAGTTTTAAAATGACTCTTAATAAGGATACAAACATAAAATTATCCCACATCGAAAAAATTAAAATAAGATGATGATTCCATATTAAAATTTAAAATAAGATGATGATTCTATATTTATAAATAAGAGTAATCATGTGTTCTTTTGACCTTAAAAAGAGCTCTTAAGACAGTAAATTATCCCACATCGAAAAATTATAAATAAGAAATTCTATATTGATAAGAAATTCTATATTGTAAATAAGAGTAATCATTCACCATTAGATATCAACCAAAATTTTTATGACTACTCATGAAATTTTATATTACAAATATGACTAATCAGTCGATTTCTTATGATGAGGTGATAAAATTTTATATTTCGTATTATAAATAAGATAAGATTAATCATTCGTTCTTAGATATTAATAAAAAATCTTTTGAGTCTTAACAAAACACTTGAGAACTTACGTAATATTATCCCACATCGAAAATTATAATAAGGTGATGAAATTCTATTGTATAAATAAGAGTAATCATTTGTCCAAAATTATAATAAGGTAATCGAATTCTATTATATAAATAAAAGTAATCGTTCGTCCTTAATAATTTTGATAGAAAAAAACACATTTTTAGTCTTAAAAAGAGCTCTTAAAACCATAAACTTAATTATGTAAAATTATCACACTTTTTGAGTCTCAAAAAAAAGTTCTTCAAGAATATAAACTTGAGTAAAATCATTCAACATCGAAAGAGTAATCATTCATCCATTAATATCATAAAATTATCCCACTTCGAAAAATTATATAATATGGCGATGAAATTTTATTACATAATTAAAAGTAATCATTCGTCCTTAAATCTCAATAAAATAAATAAATAAATAAAGAGTTTTTAAGACTATAAAATTAAGTAAAATTATTTCACATTGAAAGAGTAATGTCATTGAAAGATGTTGTGTTTTATTTACGATGGGAAGAAGATAGAAAGACAGACAAAAATAGAATATGAAAGAAGATAGAAGAAAGGAGGAAATACTCCTTAGTATAATTGTATCACATTGAATGATTATCGTGAGGGAGTGATCATATATATGATTATAAATTGAAGAGGTGATCCTATGATTATAAATTGAAGTCATTATTGATTCATTTGATAGAAAGTTATTCAAAGTATAAAGTTTGCAAAATGATGTTATTTAAGGGATAAAATATCAATTTACTTTTAAAAAAAATAAAAATAAATCATATGAGATATTTTATTTCTATATAACTTTTTTTACAATGTAATTAAATCAACTAACCCATGCAACGCACGGGCTTTAATCTAGTCCTATTATATTTGTTGGAGTATTTCACAATATAAATAGATATGATATGTAATACTTTTTCCAAAACATAAGTAGATATGAAGTATTACGTTTAATTGTTAGCGTTACATAAAAATATTTATTGCAAAATATTCGTAGACACGTTATTGAATCGAAGAGAACTTCGATTATATATATACTCTTTATGTCTTAATCATTTGTTTACTTTTTATATATATATATATATATATATATATATATATATATATATATATATATATATATATATATATATATATATATTTTAGGGGTATTTTAATCAAAGGTACACAAATGATTGATACGGATGAAGTATGTTCTTGTAAATAAAGCAGATCAATTTAAAAGAGCAGTTCCCTGGTGATACCGTCTCGATAACTTATCGTGACACTAACACATACTAAGTTAATAGAAAATAATAATAATAAAAGTAACTAACTTATACTGTGTGAGTGGTGTCACAATAAACTTATTGTAAGATCATCTAATACTAGAATTGGTGAATTTAAAAATTATCGTTTCATTGTTTTGAATCATGGTTCAGTAAAAAATGTCTAACAAACGACACTATAACAACATATAATAACAAAATGGGTGTAACAATTATAAAGCGCAAAAGTATTAATTAAGCCCCTAAACGGCTGGACTATATTCAGTTGTGAAATTAAACCTCTTAAGTTTAAACTATTCGTAAATAAATAAATAATACTGCATATTTATAACATGGAATACAAATTTTTGGTGGAAAAATTAATTAATCTTCAGAAATTTGAATTTTTAAACTTACGAAATATGAACTAAATATCTTTTGGGTTTTATTTTGTACACTTTTAATTTATTTAATTTTATATACTTTTGACATAAGATCGAATTCGGAAAAAAATGTAACTACGTGATAAACCTTTTTCTTAGACCTAAGAATTAAAGGTATATTACTTCGTACTGAATTATTTTTCATGTTTGTATTTTTTTTCAAACCACTGGTAAAGATATTTTAAAAGATAAAAAAACTTTACGAGATAAACTCATTATACGTAGTGCGATAATTTAAAAGACACACACATTGTTATAAAATTTTGAAATCATTTATTTATTTATTTTTGTGACACACACATTGTTATAAAATTTTGAAATCATTTATTTATTTATTTTTGTGAGTTAAGATTTTGCAAAAAAAAATATTACTAATGTTAGTTTTTTCCGATACGCTCTACTTAGGTATTAGGTTATAATTTAGAATATTTTTTTAGGATGAAATATTTAACATCTCATGAGATTTCGATTAAAATGTTCAATTAAACTTTTTACCTAATCTAAGGGCCTAATCACTACAATTGAAACCTCAGGGGTTCAATTTCACAATTGAATATAGTAATGAGACTTAATTACCATTTAAGTGATTTATAAAAGGGTCAAGAAAAGAAAACAAATGAAATGAAACATAAATGAAGGGACTATATACTTCCATCAAAACTAAAGGTCATTATAAACATTGTTCTTCGTTATCATTTACGTGCATAATTTTCTTAGTAACGTAGCTTAATTAACACTTTAGCGATTTATACATGGTCAAGAAAAGAAAAGAAAACAATTGAAATGAAATACGGATTATAAATGAAGGGAATATATACTTCCATCAAAATTAAAGGTCATTATAAAGATTGTTCTTTGTTATCTTTTACATAATTGTAGGTATTGGTTTTTTTGTCCTGCGAAACTCCCCACCTACTGTACATGGTACCTCTATCTTAGTCACTATATAAGACAACTACCATTATATGTATTGATTTAAATTACCTTTCACATATATGAGTCGTTGTATCGAATAGGATGTTTTCTCGGTTCAAATTATTTGTTAGTTGCTATTCTACGTATTACTCATATGTATTATTATGCCAATTTTACATCATATAAAGACCTCTCATCCAAGGTTTATTTCTGCAATATATATATATATATATATATATATATATATATATATATATATATATATATATATATATATATATATAGAGAGAGAGAGAGAGAGAGAGAGAGAGAGAGAGAGAGGGGTACATTTATCAAATTTGGTACAATTTACCTCTTAATACTAGCCATTAGATTTCATGCAATCAATGACTAAGATATGATTATTTTAAAAAATTCCTTAACAGTTACCCATCCCAAGATTCTTTTGACCAAAAATTGCTAACTTCTTCATAGATTCAAATAAAAAAAATTATGTTCAACTGATATCAAATTAAAAATGACAAAATTCTTCGTTCAAATTGTTCGTTCTTCATTCAATTTAATTATCTTAGTTCATTGTTCAGTTTCGTTCTTCAATTTCTATAATTCAATATTTTTATATTCAATTTCTTTATAATCAATATTTTACAATATATTTATTCGTCATATCTTCTATAATAACTGTATCATATCATAATACAATAATTAGACATTGCATTTGAAACAATAATTAAATGAATAATACGGAGTATAAAATAATTAAATTAACATTATGAAATAACTGGATAAACACCTTACAATAACTGGCTAAACACAAATTACAATAACTATTTAAGAATTACAATAACTGGATAAACACCTTACAATAACTATATTTGTGGATTCGAATAATTGGATAAACACCTTACAATAATTGGATATAAATAACAAGTACCGTATGTTCAATTGACAACTATGTGTAGACACCCACATTTTGCTGCCAGATGTCCATAGTAGTTTCCGACAAACACCCGATGATGATCGGACGCAAACGTGCTTTAACGTACTCGGAAATGGGCTTGAAATCATGGATATTTAGCTTGGGCTTTTTAAGGAGTACAAATCTCACAAAACCAACCTCAAATTCAGGCCCGGTGGGTCGTTTCGAGTCAAATAACACTAATTTGGGTCGAATCCGACACCAGGGGTAAAACCGTCTTTTAGCGACCGAGTCAAAACCCGGTCAAAGATATTTCCCGAGACTCGTGAGTCAACCGTGACACCTCACACGGTTGGTTCGAACTCAAACTCTACAAAAAATCAGCTACACAAATATTAAACAATTCCGTTTAAGGGTAGAATTCGATCTCAAGTAGGAATCCTATCCGAAAACCGAATCGAGTATTCAACCGAACGTAGGATACTCGGCCGAGTGGCCTGATTTCGGTCGAGCTTCCCTTCCCGAACCGGGATTCCCTTTCTTCTTTGCCAAGTAACGAAATTCTCGTTCCTCACAAACTCTTACATTTCCTATCCCGGTTGGTATTTCTTGTCATGCAAGCAAGGCTACCTCAACCCCTATAAATAGGACCCTTTGCACACAACACAAAACAACTTGAACTTGGATACACGAACTTTCCGATACAACTTTTTCCCAATATACATTATTCACACACACATTATTCATAACCCGAAGGAAACCGGTCCCGATACCCGACACCCTTCACCCGTCACACGTCCAAACCAAGTCACCGTAACTCACCGACATCCACTCGACGCTCCTGTACCCAAGCCACGTCCCGACGAGCTCTGATCCGAGTAGACTAAAGCATGAAGGTTGAGGGTGTACCAAACCCGATTTCTCTTTCTTCTTCTCTTCTCCTCCTCGTCCGTCTTTTTTTTACGGGTCGTGTGTCGCTTTCTTACGGGTCGTTCATCACTTTTTTTTATTTCCAATATCGATATTACTAAAAAATTATTTTCGTATAACAAACGTTCTTAAAATACGATATCGATTCTCTAATCGAATATCATATCTAACAAGAACAAAATTAACTAATTCTCGTTGATGCTAAATAAATCGTCCCATCTTTTTTAAAACAAAATTCGACGATTTTATACGCGGAGAGAATTAACATCTTTTTCGTTCAAAATTCTTTTTTTTTTACTTTTCATTCGAAACAAACCCTTTTTTTAAAACCTTTTTTAAAATTCATTCCAAATATTCGATATCGATTTTATAATCGAATATCGGATACGACGAATATCGAAAGCATAAATCGAGTACAAATTAATTCGTATTTGTACGCGGTTTATCAAATTTTTCGAACAACGAGCGAGGCCGGGACAGACCCGCACGCGAGTCGCGCCCAGCCTAGGCGACTCGCGCACGGGCCTGACACCCGAGTCCTTTTTTAGCTTCTTTTCGTTCGTTTTTTTTATTTATTCTACGAAACGACTTCTAAAATTTGCATCTTTTCTAAAACTATTCCGAGTATTTGATATTGATTTCGTAGTCGACTATCAAATATAACGAATATCGAAAATATTAGATCGAGTGCAAATTATGCGATATTTGTACGTGGTTTAATAAAAACATCGAACTTTCAAAAACCGACCTCGCAACAGGCCGGGGCGCGAGTCGCGCGCACCCCGGGCGAGTCGCGGGCAACGCTGGAAACGCGACCCGTTTTCTTCTTTTTTTATTATTTTTCGAACATCGTTTTTTATACAAAACAGCGTCTTTTATTATACTAAAACGAACCTCACATGCTAAATTCAACTTCGACGTTAAATTTTTCATGCATTAAAACCGACTTAGCAACCCATTCAATTATTCACATGCTTAGAAAAACAATGTTTGCATATCATTCATTGTTCAACTAACGCGCGTATTAAAACATCAAACGATATCCTAGTAGAGGCCGCTAACGTGCGGGCGGGGTTGGGTGTTCTTAGTAAACTTCCGAACACGTACCCTCACCCCTTACTCAGAACCGTGGTTTCCGGATGTCCGAAACCATTGGCAACGAGAGTCATTCAATATACGATAAACCGCTCAAGTCGGCATCGGTATCGAACTGCAAAGGGACGAGCCCAATAAACTCTGACATCGGAAATGGGCCGTATTTTGTATACGGCCCACTACGACATAGAGTGGGCTCGAATGGTTCCGAATAACTACAAAATTCGGTGGCGACTCCAACTTCGATTTAAATTTCAATTTGATCATCTCATATGGAGATTCATTCGCCTCCCCAAACCCGCGCGTGGCCGCGTCGGGGTGGACCTATGTTATGTCCATAGTTTGGCGACTCCGCTGGGGATTAACTGATGCGTTACTAACCTTCAGCATCCTCAGGGTGAGACTCGAATAGAAATTGTTTGACTAGTACAATACGCATTTTAGTTTTACGGTTCATGCATAACCCCATTTTTTTCCCGGGCCGGTACTGGTGACCGACGTCCCACTATACCATTGATGTAGTTCAAATTGGATATGTCAAAAGGTGTGCATAGCAGATTCGTATGGGTTTTACGGCATGTTCTAAGCTCAACTCGACTTAGGAAGTCCGCCCCGATTCTCGAATAGGCTATGTGCACTGGTATAGACCCTTATAGACTGACCGAGACTTAGCTTAAGAGCATACATGGCGTCATTATACTGTTTCCATGACTACGTGCTACTTGATCCACATCTTTTTTCAAAAACCGTCATTTTTCAAAAATTTGCATCCTTTTCAAAATATCCAATTTCAAAACCCCGGACATATACCGAATTTGGGACTTATGATTTTACTCAAAATAGCCTTTTTCTAGCCGGTATTATGCACAATTCAAAACTCGAAATTATTTTCGAAATTTTCAAACCATCACCCGGCCCACCTTTTCCGTTTTCCTCGAAAAAGGGCCGGTTCTCCCCGATTTTTTCGGGCCTTTTCAAAAAATCATATTTCAAAACTTCCTCTTCTTAGACTTCCCGTATTTAGCAGTGTCGGGTCGTGTCATAAGTCGTTGAAGTCTCTAGCGTCGAAACTCCGTCGATCTTACATCACGGATTTCCCCCTTATCCTAGTCCGCCTTATTTTACTAAAGCAAGGCCCACCTACGTAGGACATACTCCTACAAAGGTTGGCCCATTAACACAATCGAGTCTAAAAGTCTGGGAATGTCTCACGTGAACCTTCCTTCGAACAGGGCCCAACCCACATAGTTGGATCCTGAGGAAGGCCCACCTTTTCACAAGTCACCCGTCTAGGTGTCTTTTCCGAGTCATTACCGTTTTAGTCTTCTTCCTTTTCCCTTGCTCGGGATGTACTTTTCTTAGGATTCGGGTTAAGTTGCTGATTACGCGGTGTTCTTACAGACAGGCCATCCTTCACTCGAACCATGACGAAAGAATCCATCGATGAGTTGACGGCTTCATTGGCCTAAGTCCAAGATCAATTGCGACAAATGAGGGAGGACCAAATTGCCATCGTCACTCGGGTTAGTGTCGTGGAACAAGGAACCCCCAATGCTTCGATCGAAGATGACGGACCCTTGGCCGCATTGGCCGGCGCGGTTCAAAAGCTGCAAGAACAGGTCCACTCGACCACCAGAAACACTATTCTCACGGAAAATGCTCGAATTTATTCACCCTTAACTGATGAACTGCCCGCTAACCTCAACTTAACGGGCTTGCCAATGTTTGACGGAACTGAAGACCCGGTACTCCACATTCGGGCTTTCAAGGATTTTATGGCTGTTAAGGGGGTCAAATCGACCATGTTCAAGCATCTCTTTGCTTCCTCTCTGGAAAAGCACCCGAAAGCCTGGTACTACAAGCTTGACCCCAAGAAATACAAAACTTGGGACGATGTTGCAATGGAATTCGCGCGAAACTACGCGGATAATGCTGAAATCCAGACTACCATGCGTACTCTGGAAGTTATGGCCCAAGAGCCTAAGGAAGGTTTCACTAAATACCTTCAAAGGTGGAGGACCGAAAGTGTCAGGCTGGTGGATAAGCCCAGCGAAAAAGTACTAGTGGAGGCCTTTGTCAAAAACCTCCTCCCAGCTTACCGAGTCCATCTCCGATACGCCATCATACCCGACTTCGCCACTTTGACCGAAATGGGTACTAGAATCGAAGACGATCTAAGGCTAGAGAACCTTACTAAGGCCTCTACCAAGGGGTATCAAGGAGCTAGTTCATCCTCCAGCAAGCCCGCAACCACAACGGCGGCCCGAAGCATCTTCGACGAGGTTAACTCATTAGACACCTCGACCAAAAAGAATACTCCAAATCGGGTATTCACCGACATAGGGACAACCTATGCTAATGCCTTACAAAGGCTGTCTTCAAAAGGCCTAATCCAACCGATAGGCCCAATTCCGGAAGTTCCCGTGGAAAAGCGATCCAAGAGCTACAACATTCAGGCCTATTGCCACTATCACCAAGGCAATGGGCACGACACGGAGAAATGTTGGAAGTTGAAGCATCTTATTCAAGATCTAATCGAAAGTGGGAAGATACCACTACCTAGTGACAAGCCAAGCAACAAAAATAACCCTCTTGCTACTCATGCCATTTTTACTGGAGAGGTAGTCGACTGCTCTCATCTCATTTCCCCTTTCATTTCCCAAACCAACGGGATATGGAACGACGATGAAGATGATGTTTACTTGGCCAAGGGGGAAGTTGTCCCCGTCACCATCAAAGAAATCCGGAAAGCTAAAGCCAGAGCTCTGGCCGGCACACACACCATCACGGCCGGTCTCGCCACTCCGGAAACCGTCACTGAACCTTCCAGGACGGAACTCACACCCGAAGAGCCAAACGCTGACACGGCCCTAGTCAGACAACTAAAGAGGGTCCGAACTGATATTACTATATGGCAGCTTTTGGTTAGTTCTCAGGAGCATCGGGCAGCACTTACTAGGGCCCTTGATGAAATCAAGGTCGACTCATCGGTTACCCCCACCGAGATGGTAGCCACGATCTTGCCACACCTCAAGGACAAGTCTAAAGGAGAAGGCCCACTTATCACTTTCTCCGAGTCCGACCTTCCACCATTCGGGACCACCCATAACTTGGCCCTATACATCACGGTGATCTGCCGCAACAAGTATCTCCCGATGAACCTGATTGATGACGGGTCTGCAGTAAACGTCCTTCCCTTAAGGACAGCCAAGGTCCTCGGCATTACCGAGGCTGACTACCTTCTGACTGCACAAACTATCCAGGCTTTTGATGGAAGCCCAAAATCAGTGGCTGGGGCCGTTAAGCTAACAATCATAACGGGCCCGATCGAGAAGGAGTTAGAATTTCAAGTGATCGATGTCACTTCATCTTTCAATCTGCTACTCGGGAGACCGTGGATTCACGCGGTCAAAGTCGTGTCTTCCACTCTTCACAGGAAGGTCAAGCTACCTTTACAAGATGGGATCGTCACTCTTGAAGCTACTCTCATAACCGTGTCAAGCTGCAACTCGGCAGGTTCAGCTGACCCACGAGGTTTCAACTTTGTGGGAATGATCGAGGAAGAATACCTTTTCCGACCATACTTTACTACTAGCATCGATACGATGCTACAGAATCTAAGTTGCCTACCAGGAGTCACATCAAGGCTCTATCTTCCAGCTGGGAAGATTATCGAAGCCCTAAACAACGAGCAATCTCGCCTCGGTCTAGGCTACACTATGGCGCCCGGATGCACGGACCAAACCAAGGCGGTCACGTTCGTCACCCCGGTGTTCGGAGCTATTCAAATGGGCCTCTATCAGCCTACCATCTCATATCCCGGGACCAAACTGGCTCAGGAATGCAATTTCATCCCAGATGATATCTTTGCCCTTATTCAGGCCGAATCAAAGGAGGGCACAAGCAATACTGAGCCCATCCTAGGACTTCTATTCAGAGAAGACAAGGTCGTCCCGACCCCTAAACAGGAGTTAGTCAGCTTGATTCTCCGCAGCAGCAGGTTCGATCCAACTAAGCTGATCTCTGAAGTTGGTGCCAACACTGGGAAGAGAGCTTGGAGGAAGACAACTAAATGGACCGACAGTCAGGGTCGAGTCTACAAGCTAACTACTGGTGAAGGAGATATGCATACTGCCGAATCCGAGTCCGAGTCAGAGTCAGAGTCGGAGTCTGAGTCAAAGTCTAGAGGGTCCAGTACTAGGATCGAGTCTGTAACTCCTCTCCCTTCTTTAGTCACACCATCGGGAGCCCCGGAGTCTGTCCCGAGGGCTCTCCCTATCCCGCCTCTGACCAACGATCATGTGGCTGCTCTCTTCGAGCTATTTTCAAAATTCACTATCAATAATAACGATAACCGTTCTGCTTACGACTTGGCTTATTTTCAAAATATTTTCAAAAATCTTACTTGCAATGACATTGAGAAACCCGACGAACAGGTGTCATTGCCTCCGCATCTAATCGAGCAACTCGAACAAAGGGAGTCCCGAGATCCGGTAATCGAAGAAACCGATTCCATCAACGTAGGAACCCTTTAGAACCTCAGATGCTTAAGTTGGGCCTATCTTTAGATCCCGAGGAGAAACAACAATTCACGGATCTCCTCCAAGAATTCAAAGACGTCTTTGCATGGTCCTACAAGGACATGCCGGGAGATAGCTGAACACCGAATACCCATCAAAGACGGGTACAAGCCGGTAAAACAAAAACTCCGAAGAATGAGGCCCGAATGGTCTCTCAAAGTCAAGGAAGAAGTTGATAAACAATTCAAAGCGGGCTTTATCCAAGTGTCTGAATATCCAGACTGGGTTGCAAACATAGTACCAGTACCCAAAAAGGATGGCAAAGTCCGAGTATGTGTAGATTTTCGGGACCTTAATAAGGCCAGTCCAAAAGACGATTTTCCGTTGCCACACATCGACATACTGGTGGATAACACGGCCGACCATGCCCTTCTATCATTCATGGACGGGTATGACGGATATAATCAGATCAAAATGGCGGAAGAAGACATGAGTAAGACCACCTTCATCACACCTTGGGGGACTTACTGCTATACCGTGATGCCATTTGGGCTTATTAACGCTGGTACCACTTATCAACGGACCGCCACCACTTTATTGCATGACATGATGCATAAAGAAGTGGAGGTCTACGTCGACGACATGATTGTCAAATCCAAGGACCGAAACGGGCACACTGCAGCCCTAAGAAAGTTCTTCACCCGACTACGCAAGTACAATATGAGGTTGAACCCTCAAAAATGCAGTTTCGGGGTAACATCGGGCAAGCTACTGGGCCACATTGTCAGCCAGCGTGGCATCGAAGTTGACCCAGAAAAGATCAAGGCCATTACCGAGATGCAACCGCCTAAAACCGAAAAGGAGATAAGGGGGTTTCTCAGGAAAGTCCAATATATCAGCCGGTTTATTTCAAAGCTAACCATGGTATGTGAACCCATTTTCAAGAAACTGAAGATAGGAGAACGGACACTATGGGACGACAAATGTCAAGCGGCTTTCGATAAGATCAAGGAGATTCTATCCTCTCCACCGGTGTTAATGCCACCCCAGCATGGTTTTCCTTTGTCGTTATACCTAACAACGATCGAGACGGCCATGGGCGCTATGCTAGCCCAGACGGTCGATTCCGAAGAACGAGCCATTTACTACATCAGTAAAAAGTTCTTAGAATACGAATGCAAGTACACAATGCTCGAGAAGACGTGTCTAGCTTTAGTATGGGCCACTAAAAAACTCCGACACTACATGCTTAGTCACGAGGTACATGTGCTATCCAAAATAGATCCAATCAAGTATCTATTCGAGAAGCCCATCCTCAACGGCCGTATATCCAGATGGACTTTAATGCTAGCTGAGTTCGACCTCAAGTTCGTACCTTTAAAAGCCATCAAAGGCCGGGTAGTAGCGGAGTTCCTCGCCGATAGTCCGGTATCCGAGGAAGAACACACCGATACTTGGGCCTTCCCAGATGAAGACATATTCCATACCGACACCGACACATGGGATCTGTATTTTGACGGAGCGTCCAACTTCCGAGGATTTGGTGTCGGGATATTGCTAATCTCACCACAAGGGGAACACACCCCGCTATCTATCAAGCTAGATTTTGACGTGACTAACAACGCAGCCGAGTACGAAGCGTGCATTCACGGACTGCAAGCCGCCGCTGATTTAGGAGTAACAAACCTCCGGGTCCACGGTGACTCATCTTTAGTCATAAATCAAGCCTTACAAAAATGGAAGACTCGGAACGCAAATCTCGTGGCTTACCAAGCACGAGTAAGGGTTCTCGAAAAACAATTCCAAAAGGTGGAATACATTTATCTGCCTCGGGAAGAAAACCAGTTTGCAGATGCTCTCTCAAAATTAGCATCTTTACTGAATATCCCAGCACATCTAACCAGCATGCCCATTTGCGTCGAAAGACGGTCCGAGCCGGCATACGTTCACGCTATCCAAGATATTGAGATAACTGATCCAGAACCTTGGTATCAGGCTATTCTAACCTACTTAACATCAGGGTAATATCCTCCGGGGGCTGAAAGCCGGGCCAAGAAAGCTCTACGAAGAGGGGCAACTCAGTTCATCCGCACAGACGATGGACAGTTATATAAGAAGACCGCACAGGGGGCTTTACTCCTATGCATTGACAAAACTCGAGCCGAAAGAGTCATGGCCGAGGTACATGATGGTGAAAATGGTCCGCATATGAACGCCCATATGTTGGCCCGGAAAATCGCAAGACTCGGTTATTACTGGAATAGCATGGAAACTGACTGTCAGTTGTATGTCAAACACTGTCATAACTGTCAGATTTTCGCCAATGTTCAGCATATGCCTTCATCCCTATTATATACAATGATGTCACCATGGCCATTCTCAACATGGGGAATTGATATAATTGGGAAAGTGAACCCTTCCGGGACGGGAGGTCACTGCTTCATCCTAGTGGCTATTGACTATTTCACTAAATGGATCGAAGCCGAGTCATACCGGATCTTGAATGCCAAACATGTGGCTGAATTCATCCAAAATAAAATTATACGTCGATACGGGATTCCGCACGAGTTCATCAGCGATCAAGGGACCCATTTCCAAGCTGAAACTGCCACTTTGCTGGAAAAGTACAAGATCCAAAGGCATACATCGTCGCCTTACCGTCCCCAAACAAATGGAACGGTGGAGGCAGCCAATAAAACAATTGTCACCATACTTAAAAAGATGGCTGAGAATTACCGGGACTGACTCGACAAGATACCCTTTTGCCTTATGGGTATATCGGACATCAATTCGAACTGCAACCGGAGCAACTCCATACTATCTGACATATGGAATGGAAGCAGTCCAGCCAGTCGAGCTGGAAGTACCATCCCTTAGGATTCTGCTCGAGAGCCAGGTACCTGAAGCAGATTGGGTCCAAGCCCGATATGACTCACTAGTCCTCTTAGACGAACGGCGATCCCGGGCTCTGAATAATATTCAGATATATATATCAGAAAAGGATCCAACGGGCTTTTAACAAAAGGGTTAGGCCCAGGAATATCAAAGAGGGCGATCTAGTCCTAAAATCTGTTCGAGCTTTACTACCAGTTGACCCAAGGAGAAAATTCAAACCCAATTGGGTTGGGCCATATTTAGTGAAGAAAATTCTTTCGGGAGGAGCAGTAATGCTAACGGACTTGGACGGAAACGAGTTCGTCAACCCAACAAACTTGGACCAACTGAAGCGTTACTACCCATGAACCCTATCTCAATGTCATTTGCAAAATTTATAAAATTTTCTTTTTATGAATTTTCAAAAATTTTAAGCAAGTCAATAAGTTAGGATTGTTTATCCTACCGTTGCACATCTCGAATTAATAATCTTGATGTATTTCGAAAAATTGCAAAAATACTTCTGAACTACGGAAGGTTTGATTCCATTAATTTTGGATACGTAGGCAACCCCTCAAAAGGGTACAACCACTGCAATAACGAAAAGACGGGAACGGTATTCACTAATATGTCTTTTTATTATTTAAGAAAACCGATACTCGGGAATTTCAAAAAATACATCACAAAAGGAAAAAACAAAAAACAAAATCACACCACAAAAATAGTAGTAATACTTAAATAATAAATTTAGGAGACTACTCATACATTTTTCCTTTCCCCTTATCTTTCGGGTCACGTGGAGCCCGAGGCCGACGGGCCGGGGGCGAACGTTCCCTAATCACAAGAGGAACTTCTTTTGCTCGAACCCGCTTCTTCGATTTTGGGTCTTCCACCACTTGCACCGGTCCAAGCCAAGCCTTGACGGGCTCGGGAAGCCTGTCTCGAGGACCAAGTCGGTCCTTGACCGCCAGCCTTGGCCCTAGTCTCCTTTCTAATTCCGTCTGGGGGCTCACTTTCCCCCGTGCACCCTTAGTACTGGACCCTTCAGTCTGAGTCCTAGATCTCCCTTTCTGACCTGTCGGAGTAGTATCTTCACCAAAGAAGCTTCTATTATCTTTAGCATGTTCCCGGCGTAACAAGTCAAAGGCCTCGTCAGTTTTCAAGGCAGCTCGGGTTTTAGCTGAATCAGCTCGTGTCCATCTTACATAAGAGTCAGTTACCCAGATCGAATGAGGATTTCTAGGAACGGGCCAAGTAGCTCGTGTATACCACCTTTGCATCCAGGTGTCACACATTACATCCGTCAACTGAGTAGATTCACTCACGACTGCCTCGATCTCTGGGATTCTTTGTACCCGACCATATTGCCTAAGTATGCGATCGGGAAAGAGGTGAATTGTCTGTCTAAAAGATAGGATTACCTGATATCTAGCCCTATCTCGAGACTCCAAACCGGTCCAAACATAAATCGGCCACCATGGGACGGTCCAGCGGATCAGTAGGCCTCCATGGAAGGATAACACCTCATCCCAGTATTTTTGGGTGTTGAAGCGAGAAAAGGCAATAGTTCGTCTCCTCATCATTACTTGCATGGGTTGATACCGGCTCACGTCTAGGGGAGGATTCAAGATCGATAGCCTCTCGAACAGCCACAGCTGAAAAACCCGCAAAAAAATCGAAAACGCGAAAAATCGTCAAAATCACGTCAAAAAAAAAACGTGAAAACCGAGAAGACCGCAGAAACCGGGAAAATCGAAAAAAATTGCAGAACCGGAAAATTGGAAAAACCGGAAAATCAGAAAAAACTGGAAAAAAAAATGGTATACCTGCAGAAGACGGGTACTCCCAGTCAGCCGGACTGACGGATCCCTTTTACGATTATCCAAACCCTGGATAATCTCTCATGTAATCAACCAAGCCGGGCTGTGTTCCGTTTCCATTAAATCAGCCACAGTGAAAAGTCTAACATGGCCCATGCAAGATAGTAAATCCATATGCCCTTCGAAGGCATAGACATAGAGCATGCAAAAAGTAAAGGCCCTACGGCTGTGGACCGGCCTGACCCGGACGTCATCTGGGTTCATAAATTTTTCAGCTAGATCAATCAAGGAAACGGTATCTCCTTCTAGCATACGGGATACCTCCATATGAGAGAGCCCTAAAAATTCTCGTAACTTCCTCCTTGGGTCAGAAATCGAAAAAGGGATAGCAGGGCGAAGTATGGGATTCCATCCTCCTGCAGCAGCAATTTCCTCAGGGATAGGGCAGATTTCTCCTCGAGGAAAACCAAATACATGATAAGTATCGTCCCAGTAGGACAGGCAAGCATCCAAGAAGTGACGATCTACTTGCATCTGACGGATCACGAACAATTGGGTAACGCCATTCTGTTTTGGGATGGCCCTATCGGCATCTCTGAAATATTTGGACCATTCATGCAGCATTCCAACTAATCGGTCGATTCCCATAATTGGATTTCTAAAAGAAAGAATAAATTTCTCAGGGCTTGTTTTTTCTTTAAGGAAGAGAGGGAATTGTGGGAATTATGAGAATTTATGAAGCAAGGAGGGGGTATTTATAGCATAAAACCAAATTCTCCTCCTCACCTTAGGATTCCCAATCCTAGAGTATTTATCATACAATCCTTGTCCTGAGATTTAGCTAAGTCATCTCGAGCATTCCTATTCCTTTTCAGAGTCAAAAATTCTCTAATTTTCAAAGACTCCTACAAACTCAAAGATTCAAACCTTTTCTCAAAATTTTTATTTCCCATCGCGAGTCATTTTTCCTACAAATGTTACATGCAAAACTTTGCAACTTTGCATAAATATGTACAGGACGACTCAAGCAGGACCGTGCAATTCACATAACTCCCCAGCGGCATTTAGCAAGATGAGCCCATATATATAGGCCCATTTTAAGTTTTATACGACGAGTTCGATTCCCCACGGAGTTATCATCAGCTCAGGTACATTTCTAGTCTGTGGCCGGCGGGCCCTTTACGCAGGTCTAATGGACTTTAAACGACCCGATTGGAAGTCTGCCAGGTCTTAATCTTTGATTGGCCTGGTAGCTACTCTGACTTTCGCCATGTCCAAGCCTCAGTCAGAGTGGGGGCTCTGTAGACACCCACATTTTGCTGCCAGGTGTCTATAGTAGTTTCCGACAAACACCCGATGATGATCGGACGCAAACGTGCTTTAACGTACTCGGAAATGGGCTTAAAATCATGGATATTTAGCTTGGGCTTTTTAAGGAGTACAAATCTCACAAAACCAACCTCAAATTCAGGCCCGGTGGGTCGTTTCGAGTCCAATAACACTAATTTGGGTCGAATCCGACACCAGGGGTAAAACCGTCTTTTAGCGACCGAGTCAAAACCCGGTCAAAGATATTTCCCGAGACTCGTGAGTCAACCGTGACACCTCACACGGTTGGTTCGAACTCAAACTCTACAAAAAATCAGTTACACAAATATTAAACAATTCCGTTTAAGGGTAGAATTCGATCTCAAGTAGGAATCCTATCCGAAAACCGAATCGAGTATTCAACCGAACGTAGGATACTCGGCCGAGTGGCCTGATTTCGGCCGAGCTTCCCTTCCCGAACCGGGATTCCCTTTCTTCTTTGCCAAGTAACGAAATTCTCGTTCCTCACAAACTCTTACATTTCCTATCCCGGTTGGTATTTCTTGTCATGCAAGCAAGGCTACCTCAACCCCAATAAATAGGACCCTTTGCACACAACACAAAACAACTTGAAGTTGGATACACGAACTTTCCGATACAACTTTTTCCCAATATACATTATTCACACACACATTATTCATAACCCAAAGGAAACCGGTCGCGATACCCGACACCCTTCACCCGTCACACGTCCAAACCAAGCCACCGTAACTCACCGACATCCACTCGACGCTTTTGTGCCCAAGCCACGTCCCGACAAGCTCTGATCCGAGTAGACTAAAGCATGTAGGTTGAGGGTGTACCAAACCCGATTTCTCCTTCTTCTTCTCTTCTCCTCCTTGTCCGTCTTTTTTTTACGGGTCGTGTGTCGCTTTCTTAGGGGTCGTTCATCACTTTTTTTTATTTCTAATATCGATATTACTAAAAAACTATTTTCGTATAACAAACGTTCTTAAAATACGATATCGATTCTCTAATCGAATATCATATCTAACAAGAACAAAATTAACTAATTCTCGTTGATGCAAAATAAATCGTCCCATTTTTTTAAAACAAAATTCGACGATTTTATACGCGGAGAGAATTAACATCTTTTTCGTTCATTTTTTTTTTTTTTACTTTTCATTCGAAACAAACCCTTTTTTTAAAACCTTTTCTAAAATTCATTCCGAATATTCGATATCGATTTTATAATCGGATACGACGAATATCGAAAGCATAAATCGAGTACAAATTAATTCGTATTTGTACGCGTTTTATCAAATTTTTCGAACAACGAGCGAGGCCGGGACAGACCCACACGCGAGTCGCGCCCAGCCTAGGCGACTCGCGCACGGGCCTGAAACCCGAGTCCTTTTTTAGCTTCTTTTTGTTCGTTTTATTTATTTATTTTACGAAACGACTTCTAAAATTTGCATCTTTTCTAAAACTATTCCGAGTATTTGATATTGATTTCGTAGTCGACTATCAAATATAACGAATATCGAAAATATTAGATCGAGTGCAAATTATGCGATATTTGTACGCGGTTTAATAAAAACATCGAACTTTCAAAAACCGACCTCGCAACAGGCCGGGGCGCGAGTCGCGCGCACCCCGGGCGAGTCGCGGGCAACGCTGGAAACGCGACCCGTTTTCTTCTTTTTTTATTATTTTTCGAACATCGTTTTTTATACAAAACAGCGTGTTTTAACAAATATTTTTCATATTTCGACTAATATTTTCTCGATCTTGCATATTCATCATATTTGCTATATTATTTCTTCACAAATCGATACTAACTCGTTTGTTCATCTTGTAGCAAATTCATTCCTTTTTTTTATCGTTTGTTTTATTATACTAAAACGAACCTCACATGCTAGATTCAACTTCGACGTTAAATTTTTCATGCATTAAAACCGACTTAACAACCCATTCAATTATTCACATGCTTAGGAAAACAATGTTTGCATATCATTCATCGTTCAACTAACGCGCGTATTAAAACATCAAACGATATCCTAGTAGAGGCCGCTAACGTGCGGGCGGGGTTGGGTGTTCTTAGTGAACTTCCCAACACGTACCCTCACCCCTTACTCAGAACCGTGGTTTCCGGATGTCCGAAACCATTGGCAACGAGAGTCATTCAATATACGATAAACCGCTCAAGTCGGCATCGGTATTGAACTGCAAAGGGACGAGCCCAATAAAATCTGACATCGGAAATGGGCCGTATTTTGTATACGGCCCACTACGACATAGAGTGGGCTCGAACGGTTCCGAATAACCACAAAATTCGGTGGCGACTCCAACTTCGATTTAAATTTCAATTTGATCATCTCATATAGAGATTCATTCGCCTCCCCAAACCAGCGTGTGGCCGCGTCGGGGTGGACCTATGTCATGTCCACACTATGCAAATTGAAAAATAATAACCTTATTTTAAGCATTAAAATAAATAAATGAATATTATATAGATTGAAACATCTGCGCGCATATCATTGAAGGCGCCCCAGTAAAAAGCAAACTGAAAGACAAAAAAAGGGGTTAGTTGAAATTACAAAAATTGAAATTACATATGTGCAATAGAATAACTGTAAAAACACTATAAAATAATTGTTTATAAAACACATTAACTAATATAATGAAATAACTTGAAAAACAATATAGAATAACCGTAACAATAGTATAGAATAGTTGAAATAACATAATAAAATAACTAGATATTTTATAGAAATAATTGTGTATAAAAAATTGAAATTTTCGTACTCTGAAATAAAATGTAATTATTTCAATGTTTATATTCAAGTATTTCATTATTCATATTCAAGTATCGCAATACTCACAATTACAATTTTTAATCTTCTAAACAAAAATAAAAATGCAGAAATTACTCAAATAATGTACAAATAATTGAAATAACTGTAACAATACTATACAATAACTAATTGTAAGAATTACAATAATTGTAACAACACTATACAATAACTAAGTATGTCAAAGGAATAAAAGCATACAGTCTCCTACTATTAGTAGAGACCATGTTTGGATATTAGAATAATTGGGGTGAAACTATAAAATAACTAAACTCCAATACCCAGAAATCTTGTCTCATGTACAAACTTACATTTGATAATCAAATATGGTTTATTAAAGTTGAAAAAAATTGAAATATGCAAGATCACGTTACCCAGCAAACAACAAAACACAAAATCAAAAGCAGAATAAAAAACATAACACGAAATAAGCAAAATTAAATTCAAACATAACTAGAATTTGATAACACGAAAGAAACGATATTCAATTTAATACCCAGAACGAAATCATAACCCTAGAATTAATAACACGAAATTAAACCTATTAATGAATCAAGAATTTGATCACGAAAATTGAAGCAGATTGATGAAGATACGAAATCACGAAATCGAATAAAAATCGATCAATCAAGACTATTATTAATTTAAATTGAGCGTTTGATGCGATCGAGAGATGTAATACAAACAAAATTGAACATTAATACAAAATTGAAATACAAACAAAATTGATCAAAATACCTGATTAGATGTAATTTGGATGCATGATTGTACACGATTTCGGGAAACTTTTCCGTGAGATGCGAGAGATTTGAGCGTTTTGTCTCAGAATTTTTGTTTCACTTAGGTATAGGGTTCAACGTATGGGTTGTGTATATGATGGGTTGTATTTGAGGCTTCAAATCTTAAGATTATTATTTAATCCTGACCATTGATGTAAATAGATCTGAATGGCTACAAAAGCAAGGTAAAATGTACAAAAAAATCATGTGGGTAAAAGATTCCATTTATATATATATATATATATATATATATATATATATATATATATATATATATATATAGAGTGAGGATCCGGTGAGTCTTCATCTTTAGATGAGTCCGTCCTTTCAATCTGGACCACACAATCAAACAAGATTGAATGGCTGAGATTGGACCACGTCATTAAGGAAGAGTAACAAGGCCTTTGCATACACAAACATCATAACTCTTTGATTTCATATTACTGTGACATTATTACTGTGACACTGTTACTGTGACATTATTACTGTGACACTGTTACTGTGACATTATTACTGTGACACTGCTACTGTAATTCCTTATTGATGTGACATTCATTGATTTCATATTACTGTGACACTGGTACTGTGACATTATTACTGTGACACTGCTACTGTGACATTATTACTGTGACATTCTTTGATTTCATATTACTGTGACATTATTACTGTGACACTGCTACTATGACATTATTACTGTGACACTGCTACTGTGACATTATTACTGTGACACTGCTACTGTAATTCCTTATTACTGTGACATTCTTTGATTTCATATTACTGTGACATTATTACTGTGACACTGCTACTGTTACTGTGATAGTTCTGTTACTGTAACACTGCTACTGTTACTGTGACACTGCTACTGTAATTCCTTATTGATGTGACATTCATTGATTTCATATTACTGTGACACTGCTACTGTGACATTATTACTGTGACACTGCTACTGTGACATTATTACTGTGACACTGCTACTGTAATTCCATATTACTGTGACATTCTTTGATTTCATATTACTGTGACATTATTACTGTGACACTGCTACTGTGACATTATTACTGTAATTCCTTATTACTGTGATAGTGTCACAGTAAGATAGTTGTGTTACTGTAATAGTGTTCTGTTACTGTAACATTATTACTGTGACATTATTACTGTAATTCCTTATTACTGTGATAGTGTCACAGTAAGATAGTTGTGTTACTGTAATAGTGTTCTGTTACTGTAACATTATTACTGTAATTCCTTATTACTGTGATAGTGTCACAGTAAGATAGTTGTGTTACTGTAATAGTGTTCTGTTACTGTAACAGTAAGATTATATACGATGAAGATGACGTTGAATCTCAGCCATTCATGTGATTTGATCATGTGACTGTGATTCGCGGGACGGACTCATTTAAGATAGAGAGACTCACGAGATGCAATTCCTATATATATATATATATATATATATATATATATATATACAGACGGGATTTGGTGTAAACATCAAATTTGGTGTAAATACGCTAACAATCTAGTCCGTTAGATCTTGCAAGATCGACGGTCAAGATTAATTCTCAAAAGATAACAAAACCCTTCCAAAAACCCTCACATCCCTCCTCACTTTCTCTCTCCTTTGATCTCTTTATCTTTAGGGTTACGTAAAACCCCAAAATTTCTCTCAAAAATTTTCCTCTCAAAAATTGATCTTATCTTTCAAATTGAAACGCCTAATTAATCAGAAAATTGCTCAATCGTATGTTTCTATTTCTCAATCGTAAGATTTGATTGGAGATGACTTCATTCAATTCCTTCAATTTTCAGAATTCGTCAATTCATTCAATTTTCCAGAAGCTTTATACAAAATTCGAACATATTGTTGATGAACATGAAGGTAATATCGTTTTTGAATACCTATTCGTTTTTTAATGTAATTATCCTATATTCGTTTAATTCGTTCAATTAAACGAATTCATTCAATTCGTTCAATTGATCCTATATTCGTTTTTGAATTCATCCAGAACTGTTTATGATGAATATCGATTTCAACATAGAAGACATGAATCAACTTGAAGGTAATCTCAGAATTTTTAGAGTACTTGAATATATATGTTAGAATACTTGAATATATATGTTGGAATAATTGAGTATATATGTTGGAGTAATTGGAGTACTTGAGTATATGTATCTCATCATTTTATAGAGTACTTGAATATAAGTGTTGGAATACTTGAATTTATATGTTGGAGTAATTGGATATATGTGTTGGAGTAACTGAGTATATATGTTGGAGTAATTGGAGTACTTGAGTATATGTATCTCATCATTTTATAGAGTACTTGAATATATATGTTAGAATACTTGAATATATATGTTGGAGTAATTGAATATATGTGTTGGAATAAATGAGTATATATGTTTGAGTAATTGGAGTACTTGAGTATATATATAAATCTTAGAATTTTACAGAGGACTTGAATATAAGTGTTGAAATAGTTGAATATATATGTTGGAATAGTTCAATATATGTGTTAGAGCATTTTAGTATATATGTTGGAGTAATTGGAGTACTTGAGTATATGTATCTCAAAATTTTAAAGAATACTTGAATATATATGTTGGAATAGTTGAATATATGTGTTGGAGTAATTGGAGTACTTGAGTATATATGTATCTCGGAATTTTATAGAGTACTTGAATATAAGTGTTGGAATACTTGAATATATATGTTGGAGTATTTGAATTTGAACATAGAGTAACTGAACATGAACATGAGCATGGACATAGAAAAACTGATGTCTAATATTGGAATAGTTGAACACGATATATATATATATATCTGTGTGTGTGTGTGTAGGACCTCCTCGGAAATCTTTACGACTCAGTCAAAAGGATGAGACTACATGACGTTGAAGACATTCATACAAGTATACAACATGAAAGCATATGATAGTTGGTGTTATAATTTTTGGATATATGTTTATGTCTTGGAATACTTGATTTTATAATAGTTGGAATACTTGGTGTTATAATTTTTGGATGATGTTGGAGTAACTATGAAAACATGTTGGAGTAACTGCTTTTAAGCATTGTAATACTTAGTGTTATCTCTTGGAATAATTGATGTTAATGACGACATTAGAGTAATTGAAGACGAATAATAGATTGATTCAATCAATAATTTGAATGATTGTTAGAGTAACCATGAAAACATGTTGGAATAACTGCTTTTAAGCATTGGAATACTTGGTATTTTCTCTTGGAATACTTGATGTTATAAAAGTTGTAACATTTGGTGTTATCTCTTAGAATACTTGGTATTATGTCTTGGAATAACTGTTTTTAAGCATTAGAATAATTCTGTAAAATTGCAGTAACCTAAGTATAATTACTGAAGTTCCTCAAAAGTTCTCCCAAAATTTGGGAGAAACGAAACCGAAACCGAAATCGAAACAGAAGCAAACAACACTTGCATCGGTATTTTCTTCTTAATTCTTAAAAAAATTCCAGACTCAAGAATTGGCTCAATACTGGAAATGTCGTTAAACCTAATTCTGCTGTTAGAATAACTACTTCTAAGCATTAGAATAACAACGACGACATTAGAGTAAATTTGTGCAAGAGTTCCAGCACGATGATCAGCACGCCTGAAAATGACACAAAAAATTTGAGCACAGTTCAATCTACGACTTCTTCATGTGGTCTAATTTTTCCTTTTCCTTGAGGATTAATCTGTGCCGACTTTGGTCTCAATGTTCCAACACGATGATCAATACGTACTCTCGAAACAGTCTTGAGGATGTTGTCCTTATCATCATAAAAATCTTTGATTCTGGTCTGCAAAGCTGTTAATTCCTCATTCACATCAGAAAAGATCATGATACCGGCCATTTCAATCGACAAGGAAATCCTATTTGCTCTTTTGTCGACATATGATGGAGAATTAACCCCATCGTAGTAAAATGTGTGCAAGATAAGAAAAAAACCAGATTCATGTTTGTTGACTTGCATAACTTTATTCCAATTGAATTTTTTGCTAACGACTTCGAACTTGACAATATTGTCATCCCACGTATCTTTTTGTCTTCGAAGTAGTCGGACAAGCAACCCAGCTTTGAAAAAAAAGGAAAGAAATAAAAAAGTATAATCATTCAATACAAAAAACACAACTTGAAAGTTCATGTACACAATTGACCATTCGCGAAAAAGAATACTAACCGCATTGTGGCATAGCAATCACCTGAATATGGGAGCTGCTCATGCAACGAGCAATACGCCTAAATAATGGCACCATACAACGCTGAAATTCAGGGAGCTGGGTTGCTTCCAAAACCTCCTCCAATTCAATAAACCTCTTATTACAGTATCTGCAAGCTTACTGTCTTTCTCAACAAACTGTGAGATACAATAAGATAACTGCTGATGATACATGGTTAAGCATTTTGGCTTGTACACATTAACTTATGTCTAACATTAAGTTATTCCAGCACATATATTCAACAATCCAACACATATACTCAATTACTCCAATTACTCCAACATATATACTCAGTTACTCCAACACATATATTCAATTACTCCAACACATATATTCAGCTATTCCAACACATATATTCAACTATTCCAACACACAAACTCAAGTACTCCAATTACTCCAACACATATATTCAACTATTCCAACACATATATATTCAACTATTCCAACACACAAACTCAAGTACTCCAATTACTCCAACACATATATTAAACTATTCCAACATATATATTCAATTATTCCAACACATATATTCAACTATTCCAACAAATATACTCAAGTACTCCAATTACTCCAACACATATATTCAATTACTCCAACACATATATTCAACTAGTCCAACATGTATATTCAAGTACTCTATAAAATTATGAGATTACCTTCAAGTTGATTCATGTTTTCTATGTTGAAATCGATATTTATCATAAAGAATTCTGGAGTAAATAAAAAACCAATAGTTAAAAACGAATCCATGCTCAAAAACCGAATAAATAACTTAAAAAACGAATATTTATTCAAAAACGATTAGGTATTGAATTATAACGACATTACCTTCATGTTCATCAACAATAGGTTCATGCTCGGTGGAATCCATGCTCATCAAAAACGAATTTCTGAAAATTGAATTGAATTGAACGAATTGTATACGAATCGAGCGAATTTCGTATACAATTGAGCAAATTTTCGAGACAGAACAAACTAGGATGATAGAATGAACGAATTTGGTAAATTATGATGATAATTTTCAAGAGGAAATTTGGGGGGTTTTGGGAGAAAAATTTGATGTAACCCACTAACCCTAATGAGAAGAGAGGGAAAGAGAGGCAGGTTGTGAGGATTTTTTTGAGGGTTTTGTTGGATTGTGAGATCTAATCTGAACCGTTGATTAAGATAAAGATCAACGGTTCAGATAGTTAGAGTGTTTACATAATTATATTATGAACTTTAATTTCGCTTTGTTTTCATTGATAATAAAGTATAGAGTAATATGCTAATTCTTTCATGATTAGATAAGTGAAAATTTTGTACTTTAATCAGTTATCGTAAATCGTTTAATCAATCTACCGTATATAACAATAATATAAATGGAAAAAATTGGGTTATAGATCCATCCCGAAAGATGGGTAGCCTTAACCGATGTGTTAACAAGAAAGTCCGAAGACAATTCCCGTCCCTGTCAGGGGAGATGCCAACCATCTCTCCTTTAATTGAACACAGATTGTTACATAACATTTACTAATATAAAATCAAATACTTCTTATACGTCTACCGATGTGGTATACACATCTTGAGAATTTCTTCTAGAACGAAGCTTTCTTAAAGATTGTATCCAAATAAAGAGTCGCTCTAATAGCATAATAACATAATCGAATGGAACTTTCGATATAAATGATACTCAATTCAAGACAATACATTCCATGATTTAATATTTCCTCATATGTTTCGAGAGATATGGTAATTTATGTAGAAGGGAGAGTAATCGGTTATTTGAGGAATGTAAGTAGACTATGATTCGATATAAATCGTCGGCGACACCTAACTAAGCTGAACTCTGATGATGCGGTTAAGAGGATAAGTTTTGTATAAGGCCCCATTCAAACAAAAAAAACTAATCACGTACTGTTCAGAAAAGGAATTAATCACCTCAATAAGAAAGAAAATTGACATTCGCGACAACACCCAATATTTTACTGAAATTTGACAGGGGCCGCGCGGACACAGGCCCCCGTTGTAACAAATTATGACGTACGAGCTCCAACATGGGGAGACGTTAGATAAGCACCCCTCCAACGTGCAATGGAGGTCACCAACCCTGGCCATGAGACTTCTTGATCACCCTTTGACCCCGCCCAGGTAAGTAAGTTGATAGTTGCCCATCCCTTTTTATTTATAGGTATTGTATTCTCTTCTTTTGGCTTCGTGAGCGATGTGGGACACAAAGAGTTGTAACATATCCCTCCCTCTTTATTTATATAATCCGTTTTATGTCCAGTATGGGACAAAAGGTCCTTTGTTAATTGTTATATTACCCCATCTTACTTTGTGCAATTTATCAAGATTATGCTAGGCAAGTACGAGTATTTGCGCATTTTTTAATCAAATTAAACCATCTCCTTATTTCCCCAGTGAAAAGCCGTAAGTAGGGATGGCAACGGGTAGGGTATGGGTCGGGTCCGGCAAGACCCGGACCCGTGTTTCACAAGTTGGACCCGGACCCGTAAGGTCCAAAATTTTAAGACCCTTACCCGGACCCGATGGGTCCGGGTAGGGTCCGGGTCCGGACCCGATCGTACATTTTTTTTAATATTTACTCTTCCGTCTTCTTTATTTGTTCGCCTTTGATTAAAATATTATTCACAATAAATATAAAGACAAATAAATGAATAAAACGGAAATTGTATGACTTCAAACCAGAAGCTAAAAAGGCTTGACGTACTTATAAAGGAGGTGAAATTTGGTATTTAATGAGTTTCGGTACACGTATTAGAATAACTAGTTGTTAATTTCTAATTTTCTATTGCTAATGTAAAGTCTCCCTCTCCCATTGTGGTTTGTATTAGTTTCATTTACTATATTACACATTGAATTACCGCATTCACTAAGTTCTTTTTTTATTTTTATTTTAAAAATAATAATTTTAGCGGGTCCAAGGGCCGGGTCCAGGTCCAACCTATAGGACCCGGACCCGGAAAATTATTGAAGGACCCATACTCAACCCGTACCCGCAGGGTCTAAAAAAAAGAGGACCCGTACCCGACCCGTTAGGGTAAGACCCGGCGGACCCGGGTAGGGTCCCGGACCCATTGTCATCCCTAGCCGTAAGCATGTCGTTTATTTTTCTAGTCGATGATATTGATCCACGATGAGTATCATAATCATACTATCATGAGATTCGGCCTCATAATCTTATTAGTAAGTACTTATTCGTTTCATTAAACTGGTGTTAGGCCTAGGGTGGATCGGGCTACATTGTCCAAAAAAAAAATTAAAAAGATTTTTTTTAAAAGATGAGTGTCTTTTAACGTAGTTGGTGTATGTATTGATGCTTGATTTTCACATTCGATGTGTCGCTAATCTTGCTTAAATGTGTAACTATTGTTTTTGTTAATGCCTACATTATTTGTTAAATCAGACGCTAAAGTATTATATTTGTTATGTAACTATTATTTGTTAGGTAGAAAATGAAAAAATAGGAGGGTACAACGTAGAAAAACCCTAAAGTAATATAATTGAGAAAATGTTAGTGAGATTTTCTTTAGGAAAGTGGAAAAAGATAGTTGAATGGAGGGGTACGTATTTTGGAAATGATTTAAAATTTTGATTTTAATATTTTGTAAGAAATTGGGCGTTCAAAATTATTTATGATCCACATTCTAACAATAACTCAACCGTGACTCGTATAAGTCGACCATATCCAGACTTGTCGACCTTTGACATCAATTATATTTTATCGGTTTTTAATTATTTAATTAATGTGTTTATGAAAAATGATAAATGCAACCATAAATCCCTTAAGGTTGTATCTAAGAGACTAAAAGAGGAAACAAAATGTTAATGCTTGTATTAATTGTATCGATGTACGTGTAATTTATTCTTAAATTTCTAACTTTATGCCAAATATAGTACTCCCTCCGTCTCAATCAATTGTTTGCCTATTCCATATTGGGGCGTCTCAATGAATTGTTTGCCTTTCTATTTTAGGAATGTTTTTATATGTAATTTGATCATTCTCATAAGTTTCGCTCTACATGTCACCCCCTCATTGGTTCCCTTAACCTTGGTTCCAAAAGGAAAGGCAAACAATTCATTGGAACGGAGGGAGTAGGTATTAATGGTTGTATTTAACATTATCGATTTATCGTTTATTTATTTAGGTAATTTTAACTTTATTAAAAAAAATTATTAATGTTCTAAGACTACCATAACATTGAATTAGTTAAAATAAAGTAGTTAAAGAAATACGCGTTTCAAGTACGGGTGTCAAAGGGTATGATCATGATTGGATCCTGTAGGATCAGATCCTTATCCTTATTTGTCCCCTTGGATCAAAATCCGATCCTTATCCTAAGGGTCTAAAATGATAGGATCCTTATCCGGAGGGTACGATTAGGATCAGATCATGATCTAGTCTTTTGGGTAAGTTTATTTTTTTTACACCGTCTTATGTCACCTTATGGAATCATTAATGTAACTACCCAATAATACATCAACTGTCGTACTAAAACATATCGAAATCAGATAACATGCTCACAAACAAACTAAGTAGTAGTTTGTTTATGACAGTCATACATCAAATTCTTGTGCATGACAGTCATATCCGTCATAAACTTGAGCGATAGCACATGGGTTGTCTTTTCATACCTATATTATTATATTTGACCCGTTATAAACTTGTCTATACCTGTCACAAGAGAGACTTCCCACACAAACAAACCGATCATATCCATATACAAACATACCCAAAAAGGCCACAATTAATTGATTTATTGATAATGGTATGTCTATAATTTAAGAGTAATTATAATCTCTAATCTTTTACAAACTCACTGATAAACAAATATTTGTAAAGAAATAAACTAGATTACCCAAAAACTAGAACATTGAACTCAAAAGAAAAAAATCAATAAAATTGAATATGTCAAAATTCACATTAGTCTATATAACATGTCGGTGAGTGAACTATATATCTCAACAACAGGAAATGATTTGTCGGTGAAGGAGGAAGATCAACGATTTGAGATTTAGGGTTTGAGAGTCACTCTCACAAGTGTGCATGAATACGTTCCCGATTAGTGGGTAACGGAAAGAGCGAGAGATATAGTATTGAGTTTGAACTACTTAGTTTGTTTAACCATAAAATTTAACATGGAAAACAAAAAAAATGGTAGGATCAAGATCTGAAGGGCAAAATCCTATCTATATATATGATCCGAGTGGGGTTAAAAAGTGGTGGGGTATTGCTATGTGAAACCAGCCTCATTCGGCTCCCTGGCACTATAGGAGCCGTGAACCTATGATTTGTCGGTGAAGGAGGAAGATAACGAGATTTGAGATTTAGGGCATGAATCCGTTCCCAATTGGTGGGTAACGGAACGAGTGAGAGATATAGTTCGACAGGGTAACTACCAGATCTATATTACTGAGCGACAACTCAGGACACAACCCAACAAGCCAGATCTATATTCCACCACAGTGATGCCCCACTTGGGTCACAAGCTCACATGACAAAGTGGTGTTAAAATTCGGCTCCCTGGCACAGGATAACTACCAGATCTGTATTACTAAGCAACAACTCAGGACACAACCCAACAAGCCACATGACAAAGCTCCGCGAGGGATGCTTCAAGAGTAGAGATAATAAAAATAAGATTTGGCTATAATCTGTTTGATTTGGGATATAAATATTCCAAACTCTTCATCTATTACTTTTGAAAATAATTATCATCGTTTTAATTGCTTCCATTTACAACGCAACTGAAATCATACGTATGTTTTTTTTGTGAAATACAACCTTTGATAAATATGTTTTGCAAAAAAAAAATGTTTGTAAAAACACAACCTTTTAAAAAATATTTTCGCGAAACACAACATTTTCGTCGGATTTTGGCAATTGAAATCAAATTCGGAGAGTTAATAGTGTCGTAGGTGCTTCGCTAGTTTCGACTTATTCTACTGCATTTTCCCCATGAATTTAACAAGGCACGTGCAACACTTTTTACCCGTCGAATTCGCTTGAAATAATTATAATCCGGTGAAAATGTCGTGTTTCGCAAACAATTTTTTTTAAAAAAAATTGTGTTTTACAATTTTTTTTTATTAAAGGTGTTGTTTCACATCACGATCTAATAAAGGTCATGTTTGACAAAAATATATTAGATTTTCTACGTGGTACCCTCGAACTTTTTGTTTTTCTATCTTGTACCCCTACCATTTTTACATGTATACATGGTACCCTTGTACTTTACTAAAAATTTATGTGGTACCCCTAAACTTTATTATTATCTTTATTGGTGCTCCTAAACCTTTTTCCGTCAAGTTTTGACAACAAATAACCTTTTTATGTTCAAGATTAAAAGTTAAAACGTCATTTAACATACTACTTAACCGATAATCAAACTTAAACTAACAATTTTGTACGTGTTTGCAGTTATACTCCGAATCTAAAAGGATTATATTTTTGACGGTATATTGTCAAATCAAATGGTAACACTTAAATTAAGCTCAATTACTTGTTAATTATCTAAGTCAAAATTATATTGAAGTCCTATTCCTAAGCTAATAACATAATCTAACGACAAAACTTGATGAAAAAAAACTTTCGGGACGCTAGTTAAATTAATAGTAGTCTTCAAGAGTACCATGTATAGACATAGAAAAGGTAGAGGTACCATGTAGAAAAGTGAGAAACATAAGGGTACCGCGTAGAAAATCCCAAAATATATTGATGACTACCTACTTTCCGTAGTACCATCCATTTCGAACTTGGTTAGTCCTACTTTCCATGACTACCTAATTTTATTTGTCTAAGCCAATCTAATCCACATTCTCCTAGTTCATTTCAATTAAGTTCAGACACATTAAATTAAAAATTAAGTCAAATTATACCTCTTGTATCTAAATTCAATTTAAACTCTCAAAAGCATAGAATAATGATGATCAAGAAGGGGATCATGTATGGAGATTGTTATTGGATGACAAGTGAATTATCACCTAATATAGAATAGATAAAGAATTTCCCGAATCTATCAACTCTCTTCTGAGCTCTCGACCAGTATAAAAAAGATCGTCTGATTTAGAGAACGAATACGAAAAATAAAAAAATAAGTCTGAAGTTGGGCAAGGGCCGCGACGAGCGCAGGCCCTCACTATCACAAATTACGACGTACAATCTCCCAACAAGGGGAGATGTTAGGCTGATGCACCTCCCAATGATGTGCAATGGAAGCCATCTGCCTAGGCAGTGGGCCTTCTTGATCACCCATTATGCCCCGTCCAGGTATGTAAGTCTTCCTATCACCTCCCCTTTTCTTTTATACCCCTTCCGTCTTTTCTTACTTCTATTCTTCCCATGTGGGATAGAAACCCCTTTGCAGTTACGCAAACGTTACGTATACTAGGCCCGCTACCGACTAGAAATCAACATCGACAAAAGTGTGGTCGAATTCGGACCGGCTATTGGCTTGATTTTTTACCGCCTCACCAGCCACCACTCTCGTCCGATCCAATCCACACTTAGAACCATGCATTGACCCTCTTTGTTAGTCGAACCCACCTCCTAACAAGTTGTTCTAAGGTCACGCATGAGTGAGCCTAATCTAACTCATACAACCATTTATTCATTTAAAAACATGTTTGACGTGAAGATAACTTATTACCTTGGATTTAACTTTCGAGGGATTTAATACGAGTTTAAAGTTACTTTTGTGTTGGTGTCACTTGGTATGATTATTAAATGTCGATATCGTTTTTTATTGTTAAATATACATATATAATGATGTTAATATTCCTGATTTGTTATTTTTAGTTTTTTAGGAGGATCAACTCGCGTTCTACAATAAAAATTTGGGTCATTCGGGTTAGGTCGGGTTGATCATTCGGGTCTAATTATAGATATAGATAAGAGAATACAATTTAATTTTAACCTCAGTACTGCGTAGGTGTGTGTATCCCAAGAAAATCACCAAAGATCTTAAAAAGTATGCAGTAGTTACATACTTTCAGGGCCAAGAAGAGAAAATTTTATTAACGAAAAACTAGTCCATCTATGAAAGATGGCTAAGAGACACCCTTATACTAAGCTCAGTTGCTCGGGGCATCATCCGTCTGCATACTATCCTAGAATCCAATCCTTTCCGGTTCCATCCTTGCTAATATGGGTTGTCCCTTGCAAATAAGAGAAATTCTTAAACGAAAACTATCCTAGAATCCAATTCTTTCCGGCTTGATCATTTGGGACTAATCATATCATATACGGAGTCTCTCTTTCTCTCTCTCTCTCTCTATATATATAAACATCAAAATGAATAAGGTTAAAGATTTTGATGGGGGTCGGTAGCCTGCAATGGGTCCTCTGCCATTTGGGTCCCAGGATGGCCCGACCCAGGAATGAAGAGGAGCCTGCCCGGCAGGCCATTAAGCGAGGAGTCATCACTCCAAGGCACCCACCTGCCCGACAGGGCAACACCGCCCGCCGAGCAGGGCAACCAAGCCCCCTTGTCTTCTGGTCCTCAGGGTGTCCACATACCCAGCAGGGGCAGGGGAGACCAGGGGCCCTCCCGTCATTTTGCCTAAGGTAAAGGGGAATGAGTGGATGAGGTGAAGTCACTTGTCACCCTCTCGTCCACCCATTCTCCCACTCTCTCTCCTTCTCCTTCTTCTCTCTTGTGGGAAGGTATAAATACTCTTCCTTTTCCCACAAAGAAGAGGTCGGAATTTCTCTCTCTAGACTCTCACTCTATAACCGCCACCTAGTTCCTCACGAGCTAGGTTCCTAAAGGCAATTCACGGACTGACTTAGGCATCGGAGAGGGTTCCCCCGGACACCTCCGGGGCCCTGTGCGTTCATTGTGCAGGGGCAAACCATATTCGCCGGGAAGGTCCGATCGTCGGAGTGAGGAGAAGGAGAGCTCAAGAGACATCAATAGCACTTGTTAGGATCCGAATTCAAAGTCGGGTCTAATTGTTTCCATACCGGAACAATTTGCCGCCGTCTGTGGAGAAGATCTGGTTGTACCCACGAATCACCCACAAAAATCAACCACAATTAATCACAACAAAAATGCCTGAAATCATAGAGGCAAGCTCCGGGGCGGGTCCGACGGTACCACCGGTGATCCCCCCATATGGAATGCCTGCGCCTGGGAGAACACCTGCTGCAACAATCCCAGAGGTGGGGCGTACCAGCCTTCGTGAGACGCCTAATGGAGGCGCTGCAGTTACAGCTGGGCAGGTTGGCCATCAGAGGCCTAATTTAAACCTCACCCCTGCCCAAGTTCTACAAACTGCAGCCTTCTTCTCAGCGATGCTTAATCAAGAGTTCACTCCAGAAGACTTGGTTGGCAGGATCGCAACTACTCCTAGGCAGCTTCACTTTGAGAGTGGAGGAGGTGCCAGGGGTACGAAGCGAACCGCCGCCAGGAACATTCAACGGAAAGCACTGAAGGTTGCTCAGGGGTATCAACAAGCCCAGAAACGCATTACCAGCAATCAAGAGCAGCCAGCTCAACAACAAGCGTTTTCCATACACACTACCGAGTCCACAGCTGCCAGGGAAAAGAGGGGTCTGTCTCAAGGCCTCCAAGATCGAACGAGGCATAAAGAGCCTGCATCTAAGCGTCTGGGAGAGCAGAGGGCGGAGTCTTCTCTAGGTTGACGCCAGCAACAGAAGAGCAGCCAGCTCCGGGGCTATCTCAAAGCCTGCAATCCAGGCTCAACCGGGGGCGGCCACTTGAGTTAAGGCATCGCCAGGGCGACAACCTTGATCAGCCCCAGAGAAAGAGATCCAGACATCCCTCCCCTGATAGGGAGGACGAAGCTATGAGCAGGCTGCCACCAAGGCACCGCTCCCCCAGTACAAGGAAACCGACCCCTGGAAAATTGGATGACCACGGTTACCACTCTGGGGGGAGCAGGTCACGAGTGGTAGGCAGGCCCACCAAAACTCCTCTCCACCCTGACGTACAAGAGTATCCCATCCCAAAAATTAAAATGCCCTCCGTCAAATTTGACGAGACTTCAGATCCAGAAGATCATTTGGCAGCATTTGAAAGTCACATGGGCATGTATGATGTAGACGACGCAGTCTGGTGCAAAGTCTTTCCAACTACCCTGGTTGGGCTAGCACATGGATGGTTCAGGGATCTTCGTCAGGGATCGATTAGCTTCTTCATAGAACTAGCCGAAGCTTTCTTAGAGCAATACGCAGGGAACAAGAGGCGTCGGCTCACTCGGTTTGACCTGATGACCCTAAAACAGAAAAAGGGGGAAAGTGTCAGAGAGTACCTAAAAAGATTTGACCTGTCCTACCAACAGCTCAGGGAGATTGATGACCCGACTGCTGCATACGCTCTGACCATCTCGCTGCTCCCAGGGGAGATGAAAACCAGATGATCAGAGCTCAGCCTGAGACCCTGGCTAAGGCCATAAAAATTGCCGAGGGCTTCATACTGTAGGAGGAGTTCCACAGCCTGCCGGATACCCCCGCAGGACCGACTAGGCCGCAGGGGGGACCACAGGGTGGACGTGGCTGGAACAAGCCGAACAGACAGAAAGATGAGGGGGGAGATACCCCAAGAAAAGAACGCCAGCGTACCAGCCCAGATTCGATAACTACACAGCCCTTAACAAATCCAGGGCAAAGATTTTCGAGCTAGAGAAAGAGACGGCTAAATGGAATCGCCCTAATAAGCCTCGCAGCCCAAGAGAAGACCCAAAGTAATTTTGCACGTTTCACGATTGTGTGGGGCACACCACCGAGGAATGCCGCCACGTGAAAGACGAAATTGAAAAGCTTATCAGGAATGGCTGGCTGAGCAATTACGCAGCAAGAAACAAAAGCCAGAAAGACGCAGCAGATAAGCCTGAAGGCTCAGCGCAGACTCGCATGATAATCCATGTGATATCAGGGGATGCGGAGGGCCAAGCAAGCAGGAGAAGCCAAAAAAGGCAAATCCGAGAGTTGCGAAATCAAATCTACTATGCTGAGAAGGCAGGGAGTCCCAAGGGCATGACCCTGAGCATCACCCCCGAGGATGCAGGGCGGGTAATATACCCCCACAGTGACCCTCTAGTACTGTCCCTGGAAATCAGCAACCACATCGTTAAAAGATGCATGGTAGATACAGGAGCGTATACCAATCTATTGTATAAGAACGCATTTGAAAGGATGAACCTGGAAAAAAGGCACCTGAAGCCAGCCCCTGGATCCCTGTATGGGTTTAGCGGGGCAGGTGTACTCCCCATGGGTATCATTGACTTGCCGGTAACATTTGGGGAAGGAGCCTCCGCCAGGAATGTCAGGGCTTCATTTGTTGTAGTGGACTCTAACTGCCATATCAATCAGGGCTCTAACTGTAGCCTATGTAACAGACTTTGGCATGAAAGGAAAAATTCACGGGGACCAGGAGTCAGCCAGACAATGCTATTCTGTGGCCCTGCAAACCCATGAAACTGAAAGAAAGGGAAAAAGAAAAGCTGACAGTTCCCCCCAGCAGGGAGGGTGAGATCCCAGCCAGACAGCAGGCAGCTGACCACCTGGAACCTGGGGGGAAAGTATGTTGGTGGACCTAGAGCCTGGCAGACAAGTCCTCATAGGAGCTGATTTGGAGGCGTCCTACCAGACGGAGCTAATCAGGGTAACAGGGACGTGTTCGCCTACTCGGCAGACGAAATGCCGGGGGTCGACCCGGCTTATATCGTTCACAGGCTGAACGTGAATCCGGAGGCTCACCCTATGAAACAAAAGAAAAGAAACATGTCCGCAGAGAAGGACCTAGTCATAAATGAGGAAATAGAAAAACTTTTGAAAGCAGATTTCATTGAAATCTGTGATTACCCTAAATGGTTGGCAAATGTTGTAATGGTGAAGAAATCCTCAGGCGCATGGAGAATGTGCGTGGACTTCACGAATCTCAACAAGGCCTGCCCAAAAGACTGTTATCCCCTCCCTAGAATAGACCAGGTGGTAGACGCCACCAGTGGGTACTCCACACTAAGCTTTCTGGATGCTTTTTCAGGGTACCATCAGGTGTACTTGTGGCAACCTGACAGGGTGAGGTGCGCCTTCATCACCAGCCATGGTACTTATATGTACAAAATGATGCCGTTTGGACTGAAGAACGCAGGCGCCACCTACCAGCGATTAGTAGACAAGGTCCTTGAAAAACAGAAGGGTAGGAATTTGGAGGCCTACGTCGACGATGCAATCGTAAAAAGCAAAGGGGACAAGGAACACTTGACGGACTTACAAGAAACATTCTCCTCCCTGCGCGCTTACAAGATGAAGCTCAACCCCAAGAAATGCACATTCGGAGTTCGCTCCGGAAAATTCCTGGTTTTCTGGTCAGCGAAAGGGGAATAGACGCCAACCCTGAAAAGGTTCAGGCAGTCTTGGACCTTCCAGAACCGAAAACCATTAGAGATATCCAGCGCCTAACTGGCAGGATGGTTGCCCTGGCACGCTTCATCGCCAGGTCAGCAGACAAATCAACTCTGTTCTTCAAGGTGTTGAAAGGCAACAAACAGTTTAAATGGGAAGACGAGCAAAAAGAAGCCTTTAGACAACTAAAGGAACATTTGAAAAAACTCCCTACCCTGGCAAGACCAGTGGCCGGGGAAAAACTTTTCCTTTACATCGCTGTGACCAACTCGACAGTAAGTGCAGTTATCTTAAGAGAGAAAGAAGGCTCTCAACAGCCTATATACTTCGTGAGTCATGCCCTGGGGGCAGCCGAGAAAAATTACCCAATGGTTGAGAAGGCAGCATACGCAGTCGTCGTTGCAGCCCGAAAGCTCAGACCATACTTCGAAGCACACCCTGTTGTAGTGCTAACAGACCAACCATTGGAAAAAGTCTTGGAAAAATTCGAGAAATCAGGAAGGTTGCTGAAATGGGCCGTCGAGTTAAGCGGTCTCGGAATATCCTATCAGCCCAGGGCAACCATTAAAGCACAAGCCCTGGCGGATTTCCTGGCGAATGCTCTCATTCAGAGAAAGATGATCCCCCCACCGGAGAATGGGTGGTGTACACGGACGGATCTTCCACGACCAACGGTGCAGGGGCAGGGGTCGTATTGACCAGCCCTGAAGGAACGGACTTTGAGCATGCTCTCAGGTTCACCTTCCCTGCATCCAACAACGAGGCCGAGTATGAGGTCGTCCTTGCAGGCATAAAATTGGCCAAAGCCGCAGGGGCAGAGCGGGTTATTCTAGCAACAGACTCCCAGCTCATCGCCAACCAAATCAATGGAGAATATGAAGCAAGAGACCAGGCAATGGCCGCGTATTTGGAAAGGGTGAAGCAAGAACTGTCAGGACTCAAGTCCTGTGAAATCAGACAGATCCCCCGGTCCCAGAATAACCGGGCAGATGCTCTGTCAAAACTGGCCAGCTCTAGCTTACAAGACATACGAAGATCGGTCTGGGTGGACGTGGTCCAAGAAAAATCTACCACCCCCTGCCAACCAGTCAGTGTCGTGGAGGAAAATGGCCCTGGAAATTGGATGACTCCAATCATCCAATTCAAAAAACATGGAATCCTACCACTTGACCCCGCTCAAAAAAGAAAAACGCTGGCAAGGTCCGCATGGTTTATACTAATAGGAGATGACCTGTACAAAAAGTCATTTTCCTCACCCCTACTCAAGTGTCTGAGGGCAGGGTAGGCAGAGGAGGTCCTAGACGACATTCATTCAGGAATCTGCGGGCATCACATAGGAGGAAGGTCCCTGGCCCACAAAGCCCTGAGAGCAGGGTACTACTGGCCAACCCTGCTAGCGGACGCAAAAGATCTGACTCGAAAATGCAGAAAGTGCCAACTCTTTGCCCCATCAATCCATGCTCCAGCCCAGGAGCTCAGGCCAATCCTGTCCCCCATTCCTTTCGCTCAATGGGAAATGGACATACTGGGCCCCTTTACTGCAGCCACGGGAGGTCGGAAGTTCTTAATAGTGGGGATTGACTACTTTACAAAATGGATTGAAGCTGAAGCAGTCCCTAACATCACTGAGCCTGCAGTCAGGAAAGTCATCTGGAAGAATATCATAACCAGATTTGGCCTACCAAAGATGCTAGTTTTCGATCATGGAAGGCAGTTTGACAACGACCCCCTGAGAATCTGGCTGGAAGGACACGGAATAGCAGTCGCCTATTCCATCGTCTGCCACCCACAAACTAATGGGCAGGCTGAGGTCGCCAACAAGCAAATCTTGAATGGGCTAAAGAAAATTGTGGACGATCTCAAGGGTAGATGGGCGGACGAATTACCAAGCATCCTGTGGTCAATCAGAACCACACGCAAAGAGTCTGCAGGTCAGACTCCATTTGGCCTGGTCTATGGAAGCAGAGGTCTTGCTACCCATAGAAGCCCGAATACCAACCCTGAGGTCCCAACAATATAACCGGGCGGATAACGAAGCATCAATGGATGAAGCCCTGGACTTAGTCCACGAAGTCAGGGAGGAGGCCAGCATTAACATAGCCGCCTATCAGCAAAAAATGAGAAGGGTGTACAACAGAAGGGTAAATGAGAGAAGCTTCCAAGTGGGAGACCTGGTCTTAAGGAAAACGCAGGCGGTGGGAAAATCACGAGAGCATGGAAAGCTGAGCGCCAACTGGGAGGGCCCATACGAGGTAACCCAGATTAAGGGGCCAGGCACCTACAGGATCGCCAACCTTGAAGGCCAAGAGTTAGCTGCCCACTGGAATGCAAACACTTTGAAGAAATACTACGTCTAAAACTAGGAAGCCAAGTAGCTCTTTTTTACTTATCAAAGAAAACTGGCGGAGGACGGTCAAAATAGAAATGTCGACGACTCCGACCACAAATGATTGTAGCAATTCCCGAAGAAATGAAAAGTTTGCAGTCAATACTCGTTGTCTGTTCAAAATTAGCAGTTTTTCACACACAAACGAGCAGGGAGCAATAGGGGGAGGCCCCCTGTTGCTGAAACCAAGGAAAATAGACCCCCCAACAAAATTTTAAAAGTTCCCCTGCCTACCTCCGGGCAGACAGGGGGCAGGCCTCCTGGACTTCAACCAGAAGCCAGGGCCAGGCCGGGCCCCATGCGCCGAACAAACAAGGACTGGGGGCAATCCCCCCAACCTTGTATAAAAATCGCCAAAAACCCCCTCCCTGCCTCTGGGCAGGCAGGGGGCAGGCCCCTTGGACTTCGAACAGAAGCCAGGGTCAGGCCACATCTTAGAAAAGCAAAAGCAGAATAGAAATAAAAGAAAGACATTCATAACAGATAAGTGTTTTTACAAGAGAGCATTAAAAGATCCAAGAACAAGGGGACTAAAATATTACAAGACAGCCGGCCACGTCAGAGCTCGGCGCAAAATTAAAAAATTATCATAAGGATAAAAGCACAGCAGGATCAGGTGTTGGGAGCATCCTGACTGGGACCAGCAGCCTCCTCAGGCGGCCTGTTGGCCCGGGCTTCATTCTTGACAGAGTAAAGGCTTCTGAAGGCATCCTCGTTGAAATCAGGGAACATCTCCCTGATTACCTCCATGACAAGTTCCAGCGAAGAATTGGCCCCATCCTGAAAGCTTGTATCCACCGCGATTTCAGTTTCCTCCAAAATGACATCTTTCTCCTTTTGCCATTCTTCGCCTTTGATCTTCAGATCATCCCGGGCCTGCTTAAGTTCTGAGTCAGCCTTGGACAGACGCTCCTCCAAGTCGACCGCCCTTCTTTTTGCATGCTCCATTTCAGCCAAAGACTTTTTTACCTGCTCCATCGCCAGCTTGCTCTCTTTCAAATCCGCCTCCAGCTTTGATACTTCCCTCACAGCCTTCTCCCCCTGAAGCTTCCATTGAGTCGCCTGACCCTTCGCTTCCTCCAGCTCACCTTCTTGCTTTGCCAGCTTATCCTTCAAGTTGCTGATCAGGGCGACATCCCTCTCAACCATGGCCAGACGATCAGAAGGGGGAACCCTAGAGGTGACAACCAGCTCCTCATCACTCAGGCGACTGAAATCCGCCAGCTCAGCTGAGGCTTGCAGCACCCTGGAGGTGCGCTGGATGTACTGGATCACTTGGTTGGAGGTAGAAGTTACAGACTTGGTGAGGCGATCTGCCAAGACGGCACCAGAGTCTGAAAGCAGGGCAGACACATCCACACTATCGCCCGCAGTGTAGTGGAACTCCGTATTCTCCTATGAGAAGAGGATGCCTGGAATGTCACGGGCAGGGCGCTTGGGCTCAGGGGTCTCAACATCGGCCTCCAGATCAACCACATGTGTAGCCCCAGAAGGTTTTCTATCTCTCTTTCTCTTGCATTCCAGGGGAATGCTCTCCCCAGTTCCTTCAGAATTAGCAGGGCGTGATCCCTGGGGAGTGTGAGTCCCTGCAGGGGAATCACCCTGCTTGCCGGCAGAGGAAGGGGTGGCCTCTGAGGTAACCTCCGCCTCTGCACCCTGGACATCAGAGGGAGGAGCCGTCGGCTTTGCAGGCGGCAGTCTTGGAGGGAGGGGTAGTCTTCGACTGGCTGAAAGACTCTTCACGAACTTCATTAGATTCTTCTCACCCTTCTTATAGTTTGAAGGAAGGAAGGGACGCTTTGAAACAATCAGGAAATCCTCGTTCAAGCCAAGTCTCCTTATCTCCTTCCTTGACCAAAGGCGAGAGTTGGAATCTGCAGGGCAAAAGAATAATCAGTTAAGAAAAAACATAGAAAAATAGAGCTTCAGAGCAACAAGGCCGGTGAAAATCCCTGAACTACCTTCTTCAAGGCCAGGAATCAGGTCCACTCGGCCCAAATAGTTATCTGTGGCTATGAGCTCTGCATGAGGGAGCCAGAAGCCAGGACCACAAACGCCGGACTTGTCAATAACAGCCACAAATTTCTTGATCAGTTTCTCGTCCAGCCTGTTCAGTTTTACCTTCAGGGCTTTCCCCCCAATGCCTGGATGGTACTCCTCACGAGTTTCCAGGCGAGTATGGACGTGATTCCTAAAGTGCCTAGGAATCTTCCACCTGGAAGCGCTGTGTACATATAAAAAATTGTTCTTCCAGTCTTTCAGACTGTTTAAAGTCGGCCAAACTAAAGTGTATCCCTTCTGTCTTTGAAGGGACCAGTACTCAGGGGAGCCATCCCCCATGATGAAGACACCATCTGTAGCCCCACCATATAACGCAGGGCGTCAATGGAGGGCCCCTCCCCATGAAAGATGTAGGTCCATGTATAAGATATTAACGACCTGATCGCCGTAGCAGTTAACTGGGCTATGGCCACATTCATCCTCCTGAAGGCCTCCTCCAGGAAGGGGTGCAGGAGGAATCGCAGGCCGAACTCTAGGCTTTTATGATAGACGGCTATGCAGCCGTCAGGGGGACAACATACTGTATCTTTTTCCCCTGGGACTACAATCGTGTACCCCTCCCCGAAGTTGTAAAAACCCTCAATAGCCCAGCAGCGTTAAGTGCTAAAATTAAATCTCGTTTTTTAGCTTCTGGGTAAGTTCTCAAAGGGATCTGGTACTTGGCCTTATCTAAGTAATATGTCCTCCTCTTCTCTCTGGGGACAAGGGGATCGGCAATCCTGGAGGGGTTTACCTCCATTGCCTCGTCATCGGAATCGACGACATCAAAGGGAGCAGGGTCAGGAGAGTTGGCATCCTCTCCCTCCTCAAAATGATCCTCCCCAGTAGACCTAACCCCGGAGGAGGAGGCCAGGTCAGCCCTACCCTCCGTCCTCTCAAACGACGGATCGACGAACGTGAGAATACGAGCACGAGACATTGATTTAGGAAGGGAAAATATATATGAGGAAATTAAAAGACGAGGATATAGGGTAATATTCTAACCTAGAACGATGATCGCCGCTTGAAAATCCGAAGGGAAAAGCTCCTCAGTCTTAAGAAAAGCTCTCAACAATGGAAGAGTATGGAGAAGAATGAAGAGGGTTTTGAGTTTGAAAAAAGTGTGAAAGAGGGAAATAGGGGGAGGAGAGAGACTTATATAGGCCCAGATAACTGAAGGGTCGCCCCTCTAACAGTGCCTCCCCAAGAACTGCCCCACGTGTCACATTTTGACAATCAACCGCCCACCTCTTCCCAAGAAGAGCCTCGAAAAGGCAAAGGGTGTCAGAGGATTGATCATCCTGTAACGTCATCCCCGCATTCGTTCAAAAAAAAAAAGCGCCTGATCTTTCATTCATTGAAAAACCGCCTGATCTTTCATTCATTGAAAAAGGCCCAAAGATGGGCAAGTTACATTCAAGACAATAAAATAGAGTACAAAAAGAGCCTGACTTTCTGGCTCAATTAACCAGCCTGCGAATCATGAGCAGGCCTAATCATCATCAGGGCCTGAGTAATTCCCTGGGCTGTAGTCATCCAGGGCTGACCCCTACTCCCAATCATCAGAGTCCTTGAAGGGGTCAGTAGGGAAGTCATCTTCGCCACCGCCGGAGGAGTGGCCTTGACCTTCACTGTCCCCGGAATCGCGGCTACTGATGTCCCAGTCCCTGCCGTAAGGAACCGTCCTGACATCATCGCAGGAACCACAACCCACCTTCTTCACAGGAGAAGAAGGACCCGACTCAGGAGAAGAGTTAAACTCAGGGCAGTTAGGACCAAACTGCTCTGGGTGTAGCCAGGGGAAGCACGTATAGCACCCCCGATCAAAACAGCCAGAGCAGCGCTTAATCATGGGTCCAAGTGGGGATGAGGATTGGATAGGACGCTTGCCTACCCTAGCAGCTCTCCTTCTAGCAGCTCTCCTCCTGGCATTCTGAGAAGAACGAAGTGGAAGTCGCCTGCTGCGACGCAGGGCCAGAAAAGCCGCCCTTGGATATCTCAACCTCCAGAATCCCTTGAAACGAAAAGTACCCACACGGACTCCGTAACGAAGAACTGTTTTCTTAATCCAAGACATTGTTCTTTGAAATGAGGCTAGAATAAAAATTGAGGATGGAACGTGAAAATGGTGGAGACCAGAATTTATACAAAGGCAAGACCCACCATTTATGGCACTCCAACCACCTCAGTAAGAAGAAGAGCCAATCACCGAAAGGACACGCTGCCCAAAAATCCTCTTTGCAAGAGAGGTAATCATGAGCCAAGAACATTCCAACTCTTTGCATGCCCAATGCAGTTGAGTTTCTTTCCTCGGGAACACGCAACGCATTAAATGCTAAGGAGTCAGCCTCCCATCCTAGAGATCGCCTGCCAGAGGGAGCCCTGCTTCCCCTTAGCCGGCGAGGGCCAATTGATGGGGGTCGGTAGCCTGCAATGGGTCCCCTGCCATTTGGGTCCCAGGATGGTCCGACCTAGGAATGAAGAGGAGCCTGCCCGGCAGGCCATTAAGCGAGGAGTCATCACTCCAAGGCATCCACCTGCCCGGCAGGGCAACACCGCCCGCCGAGTAGGGCAACCAAGACCCCCTGCCTTCTGGTCCTCAGGGTGTCCACATACCCAGCAGGGGCAGGGGAGACCAGGGGCCCTCCCGTCATTTTGCCTAAGGTAAAGGGGAATGAGTGGATGAGGTGAAGCCACTTGTCACCCTCTCGTCCACCCATTCTCCCACACTCTCTCTCCTTCTCCTTCCCCTCTCTTGTGGGAAGGTATAAATACTCTTCCATTTCCCACAAAGAAGAGGTCGGAATTTCTCTCTCTAGACTCTCACTCTATAACCGCCACCTAGTTCCTCACGAGCTAGGTTCCTAAAGGCAATTCACGGACTGACTTAGGCATCGGAGAGGGTTCCCCCGGACACCTCCGGGGCCCTGTGCGTTCATTGTGCAGGGGCAAACCATCTTCGCCGGGAAGGTCCGATCGTCGGAGTGAGGAGAAGGAGAGCTCAAGAGACATCAATAGCACTTGTTAGGATCCGAATTCAAAATCGGGTCTAATTGTTTCCATACCGGAACAGATTTGAAATGGTAAAAATCTGCACAACATAAGACTTGTCGTGTTTGATTTATCAAACCAACTTTTTGAAACAGAACAATCACGTCAGATATCAACTGCCAATACTTTACTAAAATATAATAAGGTTAAACATTACTATATATGTACACATTGATTTCCATAACCCGAAAGTGACCTGGCCGGCCCAAATCTGACCCGATTGACCTAAGGGTATATATGAACCATATATTGATAGTCTAAAAAGAAAAGATCCAACTCAGCTCAAAACCTATAATTACTCTATTATAATTAAAGAGGGAGGAGTATTTACTTATTACTCACTAATCAATATTATCTACGGAGTATTATTATTATTATAAATATAATAAGTAATAAATAAAATGACAAATAATATTCACGTATTTATGTAAAATAAGAGATCCAGTTTGACATAGATAATTCAAAAACATATTGTACGTAGCATGTATATAGCGATATGAGCAATTAAATTTCACAATAGTATAAATAGACGTGTCTATTTCTTACATGATAAATGTATAAATAATCGATCTGATATGGGTTAGGGTCTAGGTTGCACGAACACTCCTCCAAATCATTGTGTCGCGACAATACGTGTCATACCCCTGAAAAATTGTGTCCGGTTTTTTTAATTTATTTAGAGACGTGTCGGCTGTATTTGGAGACTCATCGGACACACTTAGCGTTGTTTATGAATTTTTGAACTTTAATAAAAAAAAATATTATACTCCGTAGGTTTATAGTGGCTACTTGATAATATAACATTACTCAACTTAAGACAATTAATTAATTATTATATTATAGTAGTATAACTGTTTGAGTTTTTTTAAGATTTGATTTTAACTTTGAGTTTATAAAACTTTAATTTTTGTTATGTTATTTTACATAATTGCGATAGTTTAAGTAACCAAACCTATATTTTAGGTAAAAAAATTTCAAATTCTCTTTGTTTAAATATGCTTATTGATTTTTTTTTTCTACCTTGTCCATATCCTACAAATTTTCAAGCGCCGCGTCCCGTGTCCGTGTCACCTATGTTAGGGTGATAAGTTACCACCCCTAAATTCGATTAGTTTTATTAAAAAATATTGTTCATATGATTAACCAAGTACACGTAAGATTGTGCTACACTTTGAGAAAATTTCTAAAAGTTGTCAAATATAAATCTCTTAGGTAGGGCATCTCATTTTCTTAAAAAAAATACAACTCTTGAATCATGCTATTAGTAATAAATTATTGTCAAATATAGTGATGCACGGGCCGCTTGCTAGTGACGTTGATAAAAAATTATCGTAATTAATTACATTTAAAGTCTTTTTTTAAGAAGACACTTGTATCTTATACGGAATATAATAAGTACATACATTGATGATGTACGTTTTGTTATTTCAAAAAATATTTTTGGTTGATATAATGATATCTAAGATGAATGATTTCTCTTATTTATGAGATACAATTTCATCACCTTATCATAATTTATCGATGTAGGTACTTGAACTCTTTTTATGTCTCATAAGATTTCTGGTTGACGGATGATTACTTGTACTTATATAATACAGTAGAATTTAATCATCTTATTATAATTTCTCGAAGTGAGATAATTTTACTTCAATTTATAGCCTTAAGAGTTGTTATAAGACTCAAAAGATTTTTCGTTAAAATCCAAAACGAATTATTTTTCTTATTTATGATATACTATAAAATTTCATTAGATCATCGTAATTTTTCGACGTGTGATAATCCTACACAATGACTACTTTTATTTATATAATAGAATTTCAAGTTACGTAACTAGAATACTCCGTAGCTAGAATTACGTTTTCCTTTAACTATTTAAATCCTTCCTTTATATATTAAAACAAACACCGCTACCAATGACGTGGCACAGTTAAGAATTCATCATTCCAAAATACTCACCTGTGTTGAGTTCAAGCTTATTTTGGCAACTTATTCATTTGAATAAAAAAGGGCCTTCACAAATCCGGGCCTCAATCAGTCTATGCACAATCCTGCACATAATTAGCAAATAGCAAATCAATTAATTTCGGCAACAATATATTTTACCCTAATACACATATTACCTAATCAATCACCTGAAAACCTAATACAATCTTATAATCTTTTATTTATTAAAGTAGCCACCACGCACAATGACGTGGCGCTGCTCTTTGATGAGTATTTTGAAATACTCAATCCTCATGCATCCAACCTTTGTATGACAACTCTTCTGTGGGAAACTAAATCATGCGGGTTCACAACTCGGGTCAAGCAAGCCGAGCTTAACAATCTTTCTTTCACACGCAATTAACCTGCCCACAATTACATCCTCATTAATCCTTAATCCTTGATCAAACAACTTACCCTAATTTGTGAAACCCTAATCTCAAATATCATATAATTCACTAATAGAATTAAAACCTATTAGAGAATTAAAAACCTTAATTAACTATAGAATTAAAAGACTGCACTGTCTATCAAACCCTAATCTCAAATGTTTGCTGCGATTAACCCATCAATTGCTACTCTAATTCAAGGCGTCAGACTATCGAATATGGATGTTAGGGTCATATACAGATGACAGAGGCCTGACTTCAATGACAAGTCAAAGATCGATGGTGTCGAGTTGCTACTAATTGATTCAAAGGTGATGTTATTTAACACAATGTACATATACGAACAATACAATTCAGTTTATATAAATAAGCATTTATATGAACAGTACAATTCCATAAGCAGAGTGAATTTAATTTATATACGGTTACATAATCATGATGGAATTATGTGTATATGGAATACAATTATTTACTCTACGCCTTCTCGAAAATATATGCTTAGATATTGGAATTTTCAACTCTATTTATATGGTACACAGCAGTATTAGCATTTATATGTATATAATCATATATGAATATAAAAATTCTGAATGACAGCTGAATTACATGAACAATACTATTTAATAAAAATATTGATTGCAATTTATATACTATTTTAATTTCTGTCTCAGTCATCACGAGTATATAAGTATATATGTATATATGCTATACCGTTGATATATATAAGCACTTGTATTAACAATACAATTTCATAATCATAATGATTGTAATTTATATACGATTGTAATTTCATATAGTATTTATATGCGATTGTTAATGTAATTTACTATAAGCATTTATATGTACATAAGCATATATGAATATAAAAATTCTGAACAATTTCCTATCACATCTTACCGTATATGTTCATCATTTTTAGCGTTCTACTATCGTCACGAGTATATATATATGTATATATGTATATAAGTGTAGACACCCACATTTTGACCGCCAGGTGCCTATAATAGTTCCCGCCAAACACCCGATGATGATTGGACGTAAATGTGCTTTGATGGACTCGGATATGGGCTCGTAATCATGGACATTTGGTTTAGATTTATTACGGAGTACAAATCTTACAAAACCAACCTCAAATCCAGGCCCAGTGGGTCGTTTCGAGTCAAATAAGACTAATTTGGGTCGAAACCGTCACCAGGGGTAAAACCGTCTTTTAGCGATCGGGTCAAACTCGGTCAAAGATATTTCCCGAGACTCACGGACCAGCCGTGACACCTCACGTGTCCGGTTTGGACTCCAATACTACCAAAAAAATCAGCTTTGAGAACATTAAACAATTCCGTTGAAGGTAGAATTCGATCTCAAGTAGGAGTTCTATCCGGAAACCGAATCAGATACCGACCGAGCTCCAAATACTCGGCCAAGACATCCAAAGCAGCCGAAATACTCCCCTTGGCAGCCGAGATATTTGGCTTCCCCACCAAGAAACGAGACTTTGGTTTCCTCTCGAACTCTCGTATTTCCTATCCAAACCGGTATTTCTTGTCACACAAGCAAGACTACCTCGATTCCTATAAATAGGACCTCCCGTCCAACACAAAAGACACGATTGAACAGCCATGATACACAGTTTTTACACAGAAAATATACACATATCATACATCCTCGATATTTGGTAGAAATAATTCAAAGCAAATCCCGACGTATTCCCGACGAAGCCTCGAAACCCCGAGAAACCGTTCAACCATACGTCCCATCACACATCCAACCACACCTTAACTCATCCCGCATCATCTCGACGCTCCCAAGTTTAAACCACTTTCCGACGAGCCTTATCCCGAGAAAACGAAGCATGTAGGTTGAGGGTGTAAATCAAACCCGATTCTTCTCCTTCTTCTCTTTCTTTTCTCACGTTTTTTTTGGGTCGTGTCAGTCGTATTTTTAATATGGGTCGTTCGTCGCATATTTATTATTTCTAATATCGATACTACAAAAAAAAAACTATTTTTTATAACGTTCTTAAAATACGATATCGATTCTCTAATCGAATATCGTATCTAACAAGAACTAAATTAATTAATTCTCGTTGATGCTAAATAAAATCGTTACATCCTTTTTTTAAACAAATTTCGACAGTTTTATACGCGGAGAGAGTTAACATCTTTTTCGTTCAAAATTCTTTTTTTACTTTTCGTTCAAAAAAAACTTTTTTCAAAACCTTTTCTAAAATCATTCTGACTATTCGATATCGATTTCATAATCGAATATCGAATACGACGAATATCGAAAATATGAATCGGGTATAAATTAATCCATATTTGTACGCGATTTATAAAATTTAACGATTTTCGACAAATAAAAAAAACCCGAACAGACCGCCACGCGAGTCGCGCGCCTGTCAGGCGACTCGCGCGGTGGCCTGGTTAGTCGGGTCTCTTTTTTTCGTTTCCTCGCTTTTCTATTTTTTATTCTTTTTGAGTCTTACATAAAAAGCGACTTTCGCGACATATTTCGATAAATACTTTTTCTTTGGCCTCGGTCAACGCGTGCTAATCCATCACGTGACATAAATCTTTTCAAAAATCATGCATATTATTTATTTACATCTTTATTCAATTTATTCATCGTTACTAACTCGTTTGCTCCTTGTTTGTAGCGATTTATTTTCATATTTTGTTTTATTAGACTAAAACGAATTCACATGCTAAAATAACTTTGACGTTATTAGTTTAACATGCATTAAACGACTTAGCAACCCATTTATTTTTTCTCTCACATGTCTAGGGAAAATAATCTTTGCATATCATTCAATCGTCGAACTAACGCGTGTACATAAAAAACGAACGATATCTTAGTAAAGGCCGCTAAGTGCGGGCGGGGTTGGATGTTCTCAATGAACTTCCCAACACGTACCCTCACCCCTTACTCAGAACCGTGGTTTCCGGATGTCCGAATCCATTGGCAACGAGAGTCATTCAATATACAATATCCGATAATGTCGGTATCGGTATCAAATGCTAAGGGACGAACCCGATAAACTCTGACATCAGAAATGGGCCATATTTTGTATATGGCCCACTACGACATAGAGTGGGTTCGAACGGGCCCGAACTTTCACAAAGTTCGGTGGCGACTCCTATTTCGATTTAAATTTCAATTCGAACCATCTCATATGGAGATTCATTCGCCTCCCCAAACCCGCGCGTGGCCGTGTCGGGGTGGACCTATGTCATGTCCAATTTGGCGACTCCGCTGGGGATCAACTGATGTGTCACTTACCATCGGCATCCTCAGGGTGAGACTCGAAAAGAAATCGTTCGATTAGTAATGTACACATTTTAGTTCAATGGTTCATGCATAACCCAATTCTTTCCCGGGCCGGTTACTTGTGACCGACGTCCCACTATACCACGGTGCATTCTCACTTGGGTGCACTAAAGACTTCGATGGCAGAACTCGCATGAGTTTTACGGCAGATTCTAAGACCAACTCAGCTTAGGAGGTCCGTCCTGATTTGCGAGAATGCGATCGTTGTTGGTATAGACCCTATTCGACCGACCGAGACTTAGACTAAGAGCATACATGGTGTCGATATACTGTTTCCGTGACTACATGCTACTTGATCTTCTTTGGTCTTTTTCAAAAACCGTCATTTTCAAAAAACTTACATCTTTTCAAACCCATCTACTTTTTTTCAAAACCCGGAAAGCTACCGAATTTAGGACTTATGATTTTGACTCAAAATAGCCTATTTTTAGCCGGTATGCTGTCCAAACCTTTTCAAAAAGCCCGAAATCTCGGCCCGATACCCTTTTTTCCGGTTTTCAATGAAATCGGACCATCCTACCCGACTTTGTTCGGTTTTCAAATCCAAATTCCCTTTTCAAAACTTTCTTCTTCTTAGGACTTCCCGTATTTAGCAGTGTCGGGTCTTGTCATAAGTTGTTAAAATCTATAGCGTCGAAACTCCGTCGATCTTACATCACGATTTTCTACCCCATCCCAAGTCCGCCTTATTTGTCAAGGCACGGTCCACCTACGTAGGACAAACTCCTACAAAGGGAAGCCCATTTACACAATCGAGTCCAAAGTCTGGGGATTTTACACACGGATCTTTCTTCGAACGGGACTAGGTCCACTTTGCCAAAACCCAGGGAGAGTCCACCATCCACGAGTCACCCGTCTAGGAGTCGGTCTTCAGTCCCACTCGGGGGCTACCCTTTAGCGGGGCGATCAACCGCGTTTGCTCTAAGGATCAAATCTTACACGTGTTGGCTCACGTACCCCACTTTCGAGTCACTTAGATGTCGCACCATTTGAGTCCTATCAAAGTCTTTAGTCTCACTCGGGAGCTGTCCTCCACCCGAGCAGTCAACCACGGTCACCTTAAGGGGTACCCTACGTTCATCCTGCATCGGCGTCCTTATGATGCCTTCTTCGTGTCGTACCTATGCTACGAATACTCGAGTCACCTAGGGTTAGGTCACCACGGTTGGTCCGAGCACGTGATACGGTCAAACACGGTCGCCCCCATTTTTGGATTCACCCTTATGCAGCTCGAGTCCAATTCGCAGTCGTTACCTCGTCTAGATCAACGTTCGAGTATCCCGGTCCAAGAGTCTTTGTCGACCCGTCACCCCGGGCCGTGTCTAGTTTGACTCCCTCTCTTGCACTTGCGCAAAGCCGAGTTTAGGCGAGTCGTGGCACCCGTCTTTCTCTCCAATCAAAGACCTTACCAAAAAAAACAACCAACCGAGCGTCCGAGTCCGGATTTAATTCGAGTCTAAGTCTGAGTTCGAGTCTAGGATATATACCCTACATCCTCATTTCCAAACCAAAGTCAGAGTCAAAGTCAGTTGTATTCTGTCCTCTTTTTTCAAAATTCAATAAAATCAGCTTTTCTATTTCTCATACATACTTTCCTTATGTGTTTCCGAGAACATGATGAACACCATCATACACTGTGAGCACACGCACGTGACTATTATAGGCACATCTATAATGACTGCATGAAACCGAGCCCGTGTTTTCCTTTTACCTATTCCATGTCTGGTATAGAAAGCCACATAACTACCCGTAACAGAAGCATATCGAATCCTATGACAAATCTGGGTAGTCTTCTAGTTTGGGTTCAAGACGGGAGGCAAACTCACTTCCCACAATAAACACCCATCCAATAAGACTAGCCAGTCCCTACCTTAGGTGTTAGTCTGACCGACAAAAAAAAGCTGGACAAAAAAATCAAAAGTTCAAGAGGAAAAAAAGCAAAAGGCCAAAACAAAAAAGCTGGCCATGATCAAAAAAGAATTATCAACATCTCTCGACCAGACACGGTCAACTCAAATGAAGAATCCCATGACCGGGGCTAAGAGGTCAACCCAAAGAATTCAAAAACCCATGACCGTGAAACGGTCAATTCAAAAATTATCAATACCCATACCATCCAATAGGGGAGAGACAGTCAAGCTGGTCAGCTAACACCACATCTAGCCTTCCCACATTACAACCCTCAAGACCTTCTCGATACCTAGGCTAGAGACAGCCCAGAATTTTGAGGATTCAAGCTCCATAGGATACACCCTAACCTTTAGGGCCAGACATGGAAACCAAATCCCGCATTATCAACCTGCCCGATCGAAGTCCGAGTCATTTTTACTCGACTTCCCCCTTTCCTACCACATTACAATACCTTACCCTCGAAGCCTTAGCTCCACAAAATCGAGCTCCAGATTTCGAATCATCAAAGCCACTTATGACCTAGCTCCACATTTCCAAAAACATCTAAACCAGTTACCAGCCCCAAACACGGGAACTCAACTTGCAGTCGGCATAGAACATGCCCAAATAAGTTCACACCACCTTTGGGGGCTACCCCGGAGAACGCTCACAGTCACAGGATCAACATCCTAACTATTCTAGCCCTTTGATCAAGACATCACTGGGAATGCACCTAGCCTACACCATCGCTGTGGCTAGTTACACACAAAGCCCTAGTAAACTAGGCACCATTATATATCTTTCAATCCACTGAACTACGGCTTGGTTTGATTTCACTACACGTGAATACGTAGGCAGCCTTTCAACAAGGGCACAACCACCCACATTGACACACATTCAAAAAGCGTCATCATTCCGGTCACGACACCATCATGTTTTCAACAGCTAGCTTTGTCGTCCTGGGGGCTTCTCTTAGGCAGAAAACCTCCATCTACTCGCAAAATCCAGATAAATTCAAAAAATCTAGCCTCCTTTCTATAGTGTGTCCTAGTACTCGGCTTAGTCAAAGACGAGAATCTGTCAGGACTCGGAGCAATACCCACTTTGGAAATGTCCCAAAAATTCAAAAGGAGCACTAGACTACAGCATTGTTACTGCTAAAACAGTCTCATTACAGACTACTGCAATTCCCATATAGCAGATCGTTCCCATTTCGATGTTCGACTGTGTTGCCACTCGCCTAGGCTACGGAATAGCGCAACTTAAGTGTCTTGTCATCTTAGGTGGCCTACCCTCTACCGAGTCACGGTCTAACCCTTAGAGAGTCAAAGTCATGTCTGTCAACTCGTCCTCTCGCGTTCAGAGTCGAGTCTGTCGGTATATCTCTCTCTTCAAATTCTCATTTTAAAATTTGCAAAACTTAGCCATTTGGGAAAATCCCTTTCCTAGTCACCACGGGAATAAGAATTTTTATCACACTTCATCTAGGCATACAGGCCTAACCAGAGACTTTAGGAGTCCGTGTCAGAATCGGATTAGGAATCAAGTCATCCCAAGCATTCTACTTTCCAAAAAAAATTCATTTTCTTTCCAAAAAATCAATCAAAAATCATTTCTTCCCCAGCATGAGTCAGTGTTTCGCCTAAATGTTACATGCAATTTGTTATGTATCAACAGACAGGTACACCTAAGACTCCCGAGAAATTCTAAGAAAAGTTCCTCAGTGGAAAGCTCAGGCGACATTTTCTACTGAAGAATCAGGATGTATCTGTAAACAGATATACACATAGCTTCCAAGGCAACCTCCCGCGCAATTCTAAGACAGGATGTACCTGTAAACAGGTATACCCATAGCTTCCAAGGCAAGCTCCCGCGACATTATCAACATCAACCCATGTATGATTTCTATTATATGGCTGGCGAGCCCTTCACGTAGGTCTAATGGACTATAAACGACCCGATCGGAAGTCTGCCATGTTTTAATCCTTGATTTACCTGGTAGCTACTCTGACTTTTGCCTTGTCCAAGCCTCAGTCAGAGAGGGGGCTCTGTAGACACCCACATTTTGACCGCCAGGTGTCTATAATAGTTCCCGCCAAACACCCGATGATGATTGGACGTAAACGTGCTTTGATGGACTCGGATATGGGCTCGTAATCATGGACATTTGGTTTAGACTTATTACGGAGTACAAATCTTACAAAACCAACCTCAAATCCAGGCCCAGTGGGTCGTTTCGAGTCAAATAAGACTAATTTGGGTCGAAACCGTCACCAGGGGTAAAACCGTCTTTTAGCGACCGGGTCAAACCCGGTCAAAGATATTTCCCGAGACTCACGGACCAGCCGTGACACCTCACGTGTCCGGTTTGGACTCCAATACTACCAAAAAAATCAGCTTTGAGAACATTAAACAATTTCGTTGAAGGTAGAATTCGATCTCAAGTAGTAGTTCTATCCGGAAACCGAATCAGATACCGACAGAGCTCCAAATACTCGGCCAAGACATCCAAAGCAGCCGAAATACTCCCCTTGACAGCCGAGATATTTGGCTTCCCCACCAAGAAACGAGACTTTGGTTTCCTCTCGAACTCTCGTATTTCCAATCCAAACCGGTATTTCTTGTCACACAAGCAAGACTACCTCGATTCCTATAAATAGGACCTCCCTTCCAACACAAAAGACACGATTGAACAGCCATGATACACAGTTTTTACACAGAAAATATACACATATCATACATCCTCGATATTTGGTAGAAATAATTCAAAGCAAATCCCGACGTATTCCCGACAAAGCCTCGAAACCCCGAGAAACCGTTCACCCATACGTCCCATCACACATCCAACCACACACCTTAACTCATCCCGCATCATCTCGACGCTCCCAAGTTTAAACCACTTTCCGACGAGCCTTATCCCGAGAAAACGAAGCATGTAGGTTGAGGGTGTAAATCAAACCCGATTCTTCTCCTTCTTCTCTTTCTTTTCTCACGTTTTTTTTTGGGTCGTGTCAGTCGTATTTTTAATATGGGTCGTTCGTCGCATATTTATTATTTCTAATATCGATACTACAAAAAAAAAAAACTATTTTTTATAACGTTCTTAAAATACGATATCGATTCTCTAATCGAATATCGTATCTAACAAGAACTAAATTAATTAATTCTCGTTGATGCTAAATAAAATCGTTACATCCTTTTTTTAAAACAAAATTCGACGATTTTATACGCGGAGAGAATTAACATCTTTTTCGTTCAAAATTCTTTTTTTACTTTTCGTTCAAAAAACACTTTTTTCAAAACCTTTTCTAAAATCATTCTGACTATTCGATATCGATTTCATAATCGAATATCGAATACGACGAATATCAAAAATATGAATCGGGTATAAATTAATCCATATTTGTACGCGATTTATAAAATTTAACGATTTTCGACAAATAAAAAAAACCGAACAGACCGCCACGCGAGTCGCGCGCCTGTCAGGCGACTCGCGCGGTGGCCTGGTTAGCCGGGTCTCTTTTTTTTCGTTTCCTCGCTTTTCTATTTTTTATTCTTTTCGAGTCTTACATAAAAAGCGACTTTCGCGACATATTTCGATAAATACTTTTTCTTTGGCCTCGGTCAACGCGTGCTAATCCATCACGTGACATAAATCTTTTCAAAAATCATGCATATTATTTATTTACATCTTTATTCAATTTATTCATCGTTACTAACTCGTTTGCTCCTTGTTTGTAGCGATTTATTTTCATATTTTGTTTTATTAGACTAAAACGAATTCACATGCTAAAATAACTTTGACGTTATTAGTTTAACATGCATTAAACGACTTAGCAACCCATTTATTTTTTCTCTCACATGTCTAGGGAAAATAATCTTTGCATATCATTCAATCGTCGAACTAACGCGTGTACATAAAAAACGAACGATATCTTAGTAAAGGCCGCTAAGTGCGGGCGGGGTTGGGTGTTATCAATGAGCTTCCCAACACGTACCCTCACCCCTTACTCAGAACCATGGTTTCCGGATGTCCGAATCCATTGGCAACGAGAGTCATTAAATATACGATATCCGATAATGTCGGTATCGGTATCAAATGCTAAGGGACGAACCCGATAAACTCTGACATCATAAATGGGCCATATTTTGTATATGGCCCACTACGACATAGAGTGGGTTCGAACGGGCCCGAACTCCCACAAAGTTCGGTGGCGAATCCTATTTCGATTTAAATTTCAATTCGAACCATCTCATATGGAGATTCATTCGCCTCCCCAAACCCCCGCATGGCCGTGTCGGTGTGGACCTATGTCATGTCCACAATAAGCATACATTGTGATGTTCATGAGAATATATTTCAAAAGATGAGAGATGAATAGATAACTAGATGTAATAAAAAAGAATGAAGCTAATCATCAGCTGCTGAAAAAAATCGATCTAAGGGTAAGGTGAAGGCGATCTTCTATTACACCATCAACAATCCTCACCCACCACTTGAGGTCAAATTTATCACCCAAATAGTAATAATAAAAAAAAATATGGTTTAGAGAATTAGAGGAAATCCACAATAACGATTTTGACGCGGGGAGAGGGAACATATTCAAATAATCGGCAAAAAGGGGATCAGTGTTTTATCAAGATCAAAAGTATGATTTATTTAGGCATATGATTTATTCAAACATATGAAATCAATACTGCATACTTCTTCCTTAGATCTATTCCTTCGTTGTTGATTGTAGAAATCATGGGTGACGATATATTTTTATGGTTTTTGTCTTGGAAATGGATTGAAAGAATGTATTGTCTCAGTGAAGTTGAATAGATCTGATAGTTTTTGTTGTCCTAAAATCTTAAACGATTAATTTGTTAATATGTTGCATATTATTTGGATAACGAAGTAATATATGTTACGGAGTATATAACTTTATGTCAAATGTTTGGTAACCTTAGACGGAATAATTTATATTTCGTTAATAAAATTTATTCATTAAAACAAATGATTAGTCCTTACGCTTAATAGTATGTTAGTACTACGTAGTGAAATAGTCTTCCTACGTGTATTAATATTTTATGTAGGTAACAATTTATTTTTAATCTAATTACCACAAAATAAACGTAACAGCCCGTGAATTTTCACGGGCCATCAAACTAGTCATAATCTAATACAAAAACCTGAACTATTAAAAACTCTAACACAATGTCAAAGCAAGTCTTTGACATTGCCTACACGACATAAACGTCAATACAACAATACATTCATCATATCAGTTCAACAATTCATCTAAAATGTCTGCAGCCATTAATCCTACCATAGCAACACTTTGTCAAGGCTTCAGGCTAACAAATTTGGATGTGAGGGTCATATATAGATGACAGAGGCCTGAATTCAATGACAAATCAAAGATTGATGCCGTTGAGTTGTTGTTAATTGATTCAAAGGTATTTTCTGTATCTAAAACTATTACTGTATATTGTTTATATACAGTATTCTGTATAAGCATTCTGTTTGTTTGTATATTTCTGTAGAAGCATTTTGTTTGTTTGTGTATTTTTGTATAAATTTTTTTTATTTTAAACAAATTTCTGTATATTTTTATATACTGCTGTAGACACCCACATTTTGACCGCTAGGTGTCTATAGTAGTTCCCGCCAAACACCCGATGATGATTGGACGTAAACGTGCTTTGATAGACTCGGATATGGGCTTGTAATCATGGACATTTGGTTTAGACTTATTACGGAGTACAAATTTTACAAAACCAACCTCAGATTCAGGCCCAGTGGGTCGTTTCAAGTCAAATAAGACTAATTTGGGTCGATTCCGACACCAGGGGTAAAACCGTCTTTTAGCGACCGAGTCAAAACCCGGTTAAGGACATTTTTCCGAAACCCACGAGCCAACCGTGACACTACACGTCCGGTTTGGACTCAAATACTACAAAATATCAGCTTCAATAAACATTAAACAACTTCGTTAAAGGTATAATTCGACCTCAAGTAGGAATTCTATCCAGAAACCGAATCAGACACCGACCGAGCTCCAAATACTCGGCCAAGACATTCGGAACAGCCGAAATACTCCCCATTCCAGCCGAGATACTTGGCTTCTTCACCAAGAAACGAGACTTTGATTTCCTCTCGAACTCTCGTATTTCCTATCCAAACCGGTATTTCTTGTCACACAAGCAAGACTACCTCGATTCCTATAAATAGGACCTCTCGTCCAACACAAAACAACAACAACAAAAACAGTAGAAAAACACACGATTGACACGGTTTTTACAGCCATAATACACACATCTATCATCCATCACCCTCGACATCTAGAGAAAAAAACCATTCAAAGCAAATCCCGACATATTCCCGAAGAAGCCTCGAAATACCGATGAAACCACCCCCACCGTCCGACCAAACCCGACGCCTCACACACATAAAAAAAACGTACCAAACCGACACCTTAACTCATCCCGTATCATCTCGACGCTCCCAAGTTTAAACCACTTTCCGACGAGCCTTATTCCGAGAAAACGAAGCATGAGGGTGTAAATCAAACCCGATTCTTCTCTTTCTTCTCTTCCTTTCTCACGATTTTTTATGGGTCGTGTCGTCGTCGGTCGTATTTTTAATATGGGTCGTTCGTCGCATATTTTTTATTTCTAATATCGATACTACAAAAACTATTTTTATAACGTTCTTAAAATACGATATCGATTCTCTAATCGAATATCGTATCTAACAAGAACAAAATTAATTAATTCTCGTTGATGCTAATAAAATCGTTACATCTTTTTTTTAAACAAAATTCGATGATTTTATGCGCGGAGAGAATTAACACCTTTTTCGTTCAAAATTCTTTTTTTACTTTTCGTCCAAAACAAACTTTTTTTCAAAACCTTTTCTAAAATCATTCCGACTATTCGATATCGATTTCATAATCGAATATCGAATACGACGAATATCGAAAATATGAATCGGGTATAAATTAATCCATATTTGTACGCGATTTATAAAAATTAACGATTTTCGACAAAATAAAAAAAACCCGAACAGACCGCCACGCGAGTCGCGCGCCTGTCAGGCGACTCGCGCGGTGACCTGGTTAGCCGGGTCTCTTTTTTTTCGTTTCCTCGCTTTTCTATTTTTTATTCTTTTCGAGTCTTACATAAAAAGCGACTTTCGCGACATATTTCGATAAATACTTTTTCTTTGGCCTCGGTCAACGCGTGCTAATCCATCACGTGTCATAAGTCTTTTCCAAAATCATGCATATTATTTATTTACATCTTTATTCAAATTATTCAATCGTTACTAACTCGTTTTCTCGTGTTTGTAGCAATTTATTTATTTCTTCGTTTTATTAGACTAAAACGAATTCACATGCTAAAATAACTTTGACGTTATTAGTTTAATATGCATTAAACGACTTAGCAACCCATTTATTTATTTTTCTCACATGTCTTAGGAAAATAATCTTTGCATATCATTCAACCGTCGAACTAACGCGTGTACGTAAAAACGAACGATATCTTAGTAAAGGCCGCTAAGTGCGGGCGGGGTTGGGTGTTCTCAATGAACTTCCCAACACGTACCCTCACCCCTTACTCAGAACCATGGTTTCCGGATGTCCGAATCCATTGGCAACGAGAGTCATTCAATACACGGTATCCGATAATGTCGGTATCGGTATCGCAATGCAAAGGGACGAACCCGATAAGCTCTGACATCGGAAATGGGCCATGTTTTAAATATGGCCCACTACGACATAGAGTGGGTTCGAACGGGCCCGAACTTTCACAAAGTTCGGTGGCGACTCCTATTTCGATTTAAATTTCAATTCGAACCATCTCATATGGAGATTCATTCGCCTCCTCAAACCCGCGCGTGGCCGTGTCGGGGTGGACCTATGTCATGTCCAATTTGGCGACTCCGCTGGGGATCAACTGATGTGTCACTTACCATCGGCATCCTCAGGGTGAGACTCGAAAAGAAATCGTTCGATTAGTAATGTACACGTTTTAGTTCAATGGTTCATGCATAACCCAATTCTTTCCCGGGCCGGTTACTTGTGACCGACGTCTCACTATACCACGGTGCATTCCCACTTGGGTGCACTAAAGACTTCGATGGCGGAACTCGCATGGGTTTTACGGCAGATTCTAAGACCAACTCGGCTTAGGAGGTCCGTCCTGATTTGCGAGAATGCGATCGTTGTTGGTATAGACCCTATTCGACCGACCGAGACTTAGACTAAGAGCATACATGGCGTCGTTATACTGTTTCCATGACTACATGCTACTTGATCTTCTTTGGTCTTTTTCAAAAACCATCATTTTCAAAAATTTGCATCTTTTCAAACCCATCTATTTTTTTTTCAAAACCCGGAAAGCTACCGAATTTAGGACTTATGATTTTGACTCAAAATAGCCTATTTTTTTAACCGGTATGCTGTCCAAACCTTTTCAAAAAGCCCGAAATCTCGGCCCGATACCCTTTTTCTCGATTTTTCAAAAAAATCGGGCTTTCCTACCCGACTCTGTTCGGTTTTCAAAACTCAAATTCCCTTTTCAAAACCCTCTTCTTCTTAGGACTTCCCATATTTAGCAGTGTCGGGTCTTGTCATAGGTTGTAAGAGTCTATAGCGTCGAAACTCCGTCGATCCTACATCACGAGTTTCTACCCCATCCCAAGTCTGCCTTATTTTCCAAGGCACGACCCACCTTCGTAGGACAAACTCCTGCAAAGGGAAGCCCGTTTACACACTCGAGTCCAAAGTCTGGGGAATTCTCACGTAGACCTTCCTTCGAACGGGACTAGGCCCACTTTGCCGAATCCTAAGGAAGGCCCACCGTCCACGGGTCATCCGTCTAGGAGTCAGTTTCCGGTCTTTTTCTCGTTTAGTCTTTTCCTTGCTCGGGATGTACTCTTTAATTCTAAGATCTGGGTCAGTTACTGATTACGCGGTGCCCTTACAGACAAACCACCCCACACTCGAGCCATGACGCAACAAGCCATCGATGATTTGAAGGCCTCATTGACCAAGCTGGAAAACATGATCACGTCAATGAGAGGGGACCAGATCGCCATCCTCACCCGGGTAAGCGCCGTAGAGCAGGGAACTCCTAGCGGCAGTATCGATACTACTGGGCCTTTAGCTGAATTGGCCAGCGCAGTCCACAAACTGCAGGAACAGGTCCATCTGTCAACCCAAAACTCCATCCATACGGAGAATGCCCGGACCTACACCCCACTGACCGATGAACTACCCGCCAATCTCAATCTGACGGGTCTGCCAATGTTCGAGGGTACTGAAGACCCGGTCCACCATATCCGGGCTTTCAAGGAGTTCATGGCCCTTAAGGGGGTTAAGTCCAACATGTTCAAGCACCTGTTCGCTTCTTCTCTCGAGAAGCACCCAAGAGCCTGGTACTACCGGCTCGATTCCAAGAAATACAAAACTTGGGATGACGTGGCAACGAAATTCGCTCGGAACTACGCCGACAACACGGAAATCCAGACCACTATGCGCACCCTGGAAGTAATGGCCCAGGAACCTAAGGAAGGATTCACGAAATATCTCCAACGCTGGAGGGCTGAAAGCGTCAAACTGGTCGATAAGCCCAGTGAAAAAGTGCTGGTTGAAGCCTTCGTCAAGAACCTCCTTCCAGCTTACCGGGTCCATCTCCGGTACGCCATCATACCTAGCTTCGCGGTCCTAACTGAAATGGGAACGAGAATCGAAGATGATTTAAGGTTGGAAAGCCTCACTAAGGCCTCCACCAAGGGATACCAAGGGGCCAACTCATCAACGAGCAAGCCCACAACTACTGCTGCCACTCGTAGCATTTTTGACGAGGTAAACGCACTTGATACCTCGTCCCAGAAGAATACCACCCCCCGGGTATTCACCGACATAGGCACCACCTATGAGAATGCCCTGCAGAGGCTTTCATCAAAAGGCCTGATCACCCCGATAGGCCCAACACCTGATCTCCCGGTCGAACGACGCTCCAAGGCCTACAAGCTCCAGGCCTACTGTCATTACCATCGTGGTAAGGGACACGATACCGAGAAATGTTGGAAGCTAAAGCACCTTATCCAAGATCTCATCGAGAACGGGAAGATCCCTTTGCCCGGGGGTAAACCCAACAACAAGGATAACTCGTTAGCCACTCACGCCATCTTCTCCGGGGAAATAATGGATTGCTCACACCTCATTTCTCCATTTGTCCCGCAAATAAACGGGATCTGGTGCGACGACGAAGACGACGTCTATCTCACCAAAGGGGAAGTTGTCCCTATCACGCCTGAGGAGATTCAAAAGGTTAAGTCCAAAGTCTTAGCCACTAGTCAAGCCCTCATCATTGCCGAGCCACTTAGGGCCGAGCCCGCCCCAGAAGAGCCAACTACTGAAAAGGCTCTTGTGAAGCAGCTGAACAGGACTCGAGTTGACCTCTCTATATCGCAACTCCTAGTCAGCTCCCAGGAACATCGAGAGGCACTTACTAAGGCCCTCGATCAAGTCAAAATCGACTCTATGACTACTCCAGCTGAAATGGTAGCCACAGTTCTGCCCCACCTAAAGGGGAGATCCATAGAAGAAGGCCCACTGATTACCTTCTCTAACGCTGATCTACCACCATTTGGGCCAGCCCACAACATGGCCCTCTACATCATGGTCATCTGTCGTGGAAAGTACCTACCCATGACCCTGATTGACGACGGGTCCGCAGTCAATGTCCTTCCCTTGAGGACTGCCAAAGCCCTCGGCATTACCGAGGTCGACTACATTCCCACAGCTCAAACCATTCAGGCTTTTGACGGAAGCCCGAAGTCAGTAGCTGGAGCCACGAAACTCACTATCATAACAGGCCCGATAGAAAAGGAGCTGGAATTTCAAGTGATCGACGTGACTTCCTCCTTCAACCTTCTTTTGGGAAGACCTTGGATCCACGCGACCAGGGCTGTATCCTCCACCTTGCATCGGAAAATCAAGCTACCTTTGCATGACACCATCATCACTCTAGAAGCCACACCTATGACTATGGCTAACTGCAACACCTCGGGCCGCACCGATCTCTGGGGATTCGATTTCGTAGGAGCCATCGAAGAAGATCATCTCTTCCGTCCTTACTTCACAGTCCGCCTTGACCGAATGCTGCAGAATCTTGGCTTTCTACCAGGGGTTACATCAAGGCCCGATCTCCCAGCAGGAAAAATCCTCGAAGTTCTGGACAATGGGAGGACTCAAACAGGCCTGGGCTACACCCTAACCCCAGAAAACATGGGTCAAACCAGGACCGACAAGATTATCTTTGTCACTCCAGTGTTCGAGACCGTCCAAACTGGCCTATATTGGCCCACAACCATGCGCCCTGGGACCCACTCGGCCCAGGTCTGCAACTACATACCAGATAACATTTTCGCCCTCAGCCGGTCCGAAAACGTTAGGAATGCCGAGCCTGCACTAGGGCTACTTTTCGGAGAGGAACTCGCGACCCCAACGCCGAAGGAAGAGCTGGTCAGTCTCATTCTCCGCAGCCGCACCTTTGATCCATCTAAGCTGATCTCAGAGGTCAGATCCGGGACCGGAAGCAGAGCCTGGAGGAAGACTGTCAAGTGGACTGACAGTCAAGGAAGGACTTACAAGCTGATCACAGGGGAAGAGGAAATGCCAGAATCTGAGTCTGAGTCTGAGTCTGAGTCTGAGTCCGAGTCCGAGTCAGAGTCTAAGATTGAGTCTAGTGAGTCCGGTGCTAGGGTCAGTCCTATAACTCCCCCTCTCCCTTTAACTATTCCTGGTGCCTCGGGGTCTGTCCCGGGCACCCTGCCTATCCCGCCACTGACTAGTGATCAGATGGCAGCTCTTTTCGAGCTATTTTCTCAATTCATGATCAATAATAACAACCGTTCTGCTTACGACTTGTCTCATTTTCAAAACTTTCTCAATTTCAAAAATATTATGTGCAATGACATTGAGAAACCCGACGAACAGGTGTCCTTACCTCCACATCTGATCGAGCAACTAGAGCAAAGGGAATCCCGCAATCCAGTAATCGAGGAAACCGAATCCATCAACGTGGGAACAACCTTAGAACCTCAGATGCTTAAGATAGGATTATCCTTAGATCCCAAGGAGAAACAACAATTCATAGTTCTCCTTCAAGAATTCAAAGACGTCTTCGCATGGTCCTATAAGGACATGCCGGGGATCGATCGCGAAATAGCCGAGCACCATATACCGATCAAGGAAGGGTTCAAGCCGGTTAAACAAAAACTCCGACGCATGAGGCCCGAATGGTCCCTCAAAGTCAAGGAGGAAGTCGATAAACAATTCAAGGCTGGGTTCATACGAGTCTTCGAGTATCCAGATTGGGTTGCAAACATTGTACCAGTCCCTAAAAAGGATGGTAAGGTTCGTGTCTGCGTAGACTTTCGGGATCTTAACAAAGCAAGCCCGAAAGACGATTTCTCGTTACCACACATCGATATACTGGTGGATAACACAGCTGACCATGCCCTCCTATCATTTATGGACGGGTATGCGGGGTATAACCAGATAAAAATGGCAGAAGAAGATATGGATAAGACCACCTTCATTACACCTTGGGTACTTATTGCTATACTGTTATGCCATTTGGTCTCATTAATGCCGGGGCCACCTATCAACGAACCGCCACAACTTTATTACATGACATGATGCATAAAGAAGTGAAAGTTTACGTCGACGACATGATCGTCAAATCCAAAGACAGGGATGGTCACATCACCGCCCTGAGGAAGTTTTTCACCTGATTACGCAAATACAACATGAGGCTAAACCCTCAGAAATGCAGTTTCGGGGTAACATCCGGCAAATTACTGGGTCATATCGTTAGCGAACGAGGTATCAAAGTCGATCTAGCCAAAATCAAGGCCATCACCGAGATGCAGCCTCCTAAAACCGAAAAGGAGATAAGAGGCTTTCTCGGAAAAGTCCAATACATTAGCAGGTTCATTTCAAAGCTAACCATGGTGTGTGAACCGATCTTCAAAAAGCTGAAAATAGGAGAACGGTTACTATGGGACGACAAATGTCAAGCAGCCTTTGATAGAATCAAAGAAATTCTGGCCTCACCACCGGTCCTGATGCCACCTCAGCATGGTTTGCCTTTGTCACTATACCTAACCATGACGGAGACAGCCATGGGGGCTATGCTAGCCCAGACGGTCAACTCCGAAGAACGGGCTATATACTACATCAGCAAGAAGTTTTTGGAGTACGAGTGTAAATACACCATGCTCGAGAAAACATGCTTAGCTTTGGTCTGGGCCACTAAGAAGCTCCGACATTACATGCTCAGTTACGAGGTACAAGTACTATCCAGAATGGATCTAATCAAATACCTCTTCGAGAAGCCCATCCTCAACGGCAGGATATCGAGATGGACCCTAATGTTGGCAGAGTTCGATCTAAAGTTTGTACCATTGAAAGCCATCAAAGGCCGAATAGTAGCCGAATTTCTCGCTGACAGTCCCATAACCGAAGAAGGACACGCCGACACTTGGTCCTTCCCAGATGAAGACATTTTCCACACTGACACCGAAGCATGGGACTTATACTTTGACGGGGCATCCAATTTCCGAGGATTTGGAGTCGGAATTCTCTTAATCTCGCCAAGAGGGGAACATACTCCCGTGTCTATCAAATTAGACTTTGACGTCACCAATAATGCTGCTGAGTATGAAGCATGTATCCACGGGCTACAAGCCGCCGCCGACTTAGGGGTCACAAACCTCCAAGTGCACGGTGATTCATCTCTGGTCATTAATCAAGCGCTCCAAAAATGGAAGACTCGAAATGCTAATCTCGTGGCCTACCAGGCACGAGTAAGGGATCTTGAGAAACAATTCCACAAGGTAGAATAAATATACCTACCTCGGGAAGAAAATCAATTCGCAGATGCACTCTCAAAACTGGCATCTTTGCTAAATATTCCCGATCATATGACCAGTATGCCAATCTGGGTCGAAAGACGATCCGACCAGCATATATTCACGACATCGAAGAAATCGAGATACCTGATCCCGAGCCATGATATCAAGCTGTGTTGACATACCTAGCAACCGGGGAATATCCACCCGGAGCTGACAACCGAGCCAAAAAGGCCCTTCGAAGACTGGCAACCCAGTTCATCCGCACCGACGATGGGCAACTCTACAAAAAGACAGCACAGGGGGCTCTCCTTCGATGCGTCGATAAAACCAACGCCGAAAAAGTTATGGCTGAAGTACATGATGGCGAATGCGGCCCACACATGAATGCCCAGATGTTAGTCCGGAAAATCATGAGGCTCGGATACTACTGGAATAGCATGGAAACCGACTGTCAGCTATATGTTAGACATTGCCATAATTGTCAAATTTTCGCCAATGTACAACATATGCCACCATCCCTGCTATACACCATGACATCACCCTGCCATTTTCAACTTGGGGAATCGATATAATCGGAAAGATAAACCCCTCGGGAACCGGAGGACACTGCTTCATTTTGGTAGCAATCGACTATTTCACCAAATTGGTCGAAGCTGAATCCTATCGTATACTCAACGCCAGCCATGTTGCCAAATTCATTCAAAATAAGATAATATGCCGGTATGGGATCTCTCACGAATTCATCAGTGACCACGGGACCCATTTTCAAGCCGAAACAGCAGCCTTGCTGACCAAATACAAAATTCAAAGGCATACATCTTCACCCTATTGACCCCAAACCAATGGAGCGGTAGAAGCGGCTAATAAGACAATTGTCACCATACTCAAGAAGATGGCTGATAATTACCGAGACTGGCCAGACAAAATACCATTTGCACTTTGGGTATATCGAACCTCGATTCGTACTGCGACCGGGGCAACACCGTATTACCTTACATACGGCATGGAAGCAGTCCAACCCGTTGAGTTAGAAGTGCCATCACTCAGAATCCTACTCGAAAGTCAAGTACCCGAAGGTGATTGGGTTCGAGCGCGATATGACTCGCTAGTCCTTTTAGACGAACGACGATCTCGTGCCCTCAATAATATACAAATCTATCAGAAGAGAATCCAGCGGGCTTTCAACAAAAGGGTAAGGCCCAGGAACATCAAAGAAGGAGATTTGGTTCTCAAGTCTGTTCGAGCTTTATTACCAGTAGACCCAAGGGGAAAATTCAAACCTAACTGGCCTGGGCCATATCTGGTAAAGAAGATTCTATCAGGTGGAGCAGTAATACTAACGGATCTGGACGGGAATGAGTTTGTCAACCCAACTAACCTGGATCAGCTGAAGCGCTACTACCCTTAACCCACCTCTCTCAATGTCATTTGCAAAAGTTTATTAAAAACATCTTTTTTCAAACTTTTTAAGACAAGTCAAGGGCTAGAATTATTTATTCTACTGTTACAAACATCTTGAACCAATAGTCTTGATGTATTTCGAAATTGCAAATTAAGTCTGAACTACGTCTGGTTTGATTCCATTTATTGTGGATACGTAGGCAGCCCCTCAAAAGGGCACAACCACTGCAATCAAGAAAAGAAAAACAGGAACGGTTTTTAATAAGTTTCTTTTATTAATTTCAAAAAAAAAAATTCCGACAAATTTGGAAAAGTTACAAAAATAAAAAAAAAACCAGCACACAATAAATAATACTAATACTTAAATAATAAAAAAACCAAGGCATTTTTCCCTTTCCTTTGTCCTTAGTTTCCTTTTCCACCCACCGGCGTCGACGTGGAGGTGAACGCTCCCTGATCACCAAGGGAATCTCCTTTACCCGGGCTCGTTTCTTCAAACTCGACTCCCCGGTCACTTCACACGGACCTAGCCTATCTCGGACCGCTAGTTTCGGTCCGAGTCTTCTCTCCAAGTCACTAGCACCGGTCTCATTAGCTCGAGTCTTAGTTTTTGACTTAGAACCCGACCCCGGCTCAGCAAAGGTAGTTGGAGTCTCCTCTTTATCAAAGAACCGCCTGTTATCTTTGGCAGATTCTCGACGGGCCAAGTCAAGAGCCTCTTCAGTCTTCAAAGTTTTACGGGTCTCCTGGGATTCTTCAGAGGTCCATTTTTGATATGATTCAGAAACCCAAGTGGTTTGACAAGGGCGAGGTATAGTCCACATGACACGGGTAAACCAGCGCTGTAGCCACGTGTCACACATAGCGTCCGTCAATTGGAGCGAAACGCTAATGATTGCTTCAGTCTCGGGGATCTGCTGAAACGAACCGAACTGTCTCAGAATGCGATCCGGATAAATATGGACGGTCCAGTCCAAGGACAAGATCACCAAGCAACGAGCCTTGTCCTTCTAGCTAACCCCGTCAACCTCGAAAGGAACCACCAGATGACGTTCCTTCTAATCAAAGGCCCACCATGGAATGTCAGCTCTTCATCCCAATACTTTCGATTTATATGATGACTTGACCTTATTCGTCGGGACCTTGAGCCAATCTGACAGCTACGATATCTGGATATATTCACTGGGGGCTCTATGATTGACAGACGCTCGGATAACCAGATCTGCAAAATTTTCGAAAAGTAAAAAACTTTCGAAAAAACAAAAAATTCAAAAATTCAAAAAAAAAGAATTCAAAAAAAGAAATTCGAAAATCAAAATTTTCGAAAATTTCGGAAAAACCAAAAATTTTAGAAAAATTGGAAAATTCGAAATCTCGGGAAAGAATTCGAAAAATCGGGCAATTTTTCGAAAAAAAAACGGTTAAATACCTGCAAAAGACGGATGCCTCCTGTCAATTGTCGATCCGGGTCAAGTCTTCTAGCATCAAGGCCCATAATAATCTCCCCAGTTATCAGCCAAGCCGGGCTGTGACCTGTCTCCATTTGGTCAACTATGCTAATTAGTCTGATCTCACCCAAACACGAGTCAGCATCCATCCGACCTTCAAAGGCATATCGATGCAGCATACAAAAGGCGAAAGCCCTACGCCTATGGGTAGAAGTAATTATTGCGCCAACTGGGTTCATGAATTTGTCAGCCAAGTCAAATAGGGAAACTGAATCTCCCTTTACCATACGGGCTGTCTCAGCATGCGACAAGCCTAGAAAATCCCTTAGCCTCCTCCTTGGGTCAGGATAAAATGGGGGAATGGCAGGACGAGCATTAGGGCACCAACCGCCTATAGCTGCAATTTCTTCAGGAAGGGGACATATTTCTCCTCGAGAAAATGTAAAAACATGATGGGTCGTATCCCAAAAGGATAAACAAGCATCAAGAAAGTGCGAATCTACCCTAAGCCGCTGAAGTGGGAATAAAGCCACAATTCCCATTTGAGTTAGCTGAACTTTATCTTCGTCTCGAAAGTCCTGAGCCCATGCCTGAAGCATCGCAGTCAAATGATCAATACCCATTGCAAGAATAGTTTCTTTTATTTATCCTAAAAAGTCTAAAGGATTTTAAGATAAAAGAAGAGATTTGGGTTGGAATATGAAAAGTAAAAGCCAGAACCCTCTATTTATAATAGAGAATATCCCTTTCCCTAGTCATCACAGGAATAGGACTTTTATATCACTTTCCCTACTTCATTTAGGCATACAGGCCTAACCAGGGAATTCCAGGAATCCGTGTCAGAATCCGATTAGGAATCAAAGTCATCCCAAGCATCCTTATTCCCCAAACTTTTCAAAAAAAATCAGCATTTTTCTTTTCAAAAATTTTCAAAAAAAATCATCATTTCTTCTCCAGCATGAGTCGGTGTTTCACCTAAATGTTACATACAAATTATGTCAGCATACAGGTACACCCAAGACTCCCGAGAAATTCTAAGAAAAGTTCCCCAGTGGAAAGTTCAGGCGACATTTTCTACTGAAGAATCATGATATATCTGTAAACAGATGTGCCCATAGCTTCCAAGGCAAGCTCCCGCGCAATTCTAAGACAGGATGTACATGTAAACAGGTATACCCATAGCTTCCAAGACAGCTCCCGCGACATTATCAACATCAACCCAGGTATGATTTCTATCCTATGGCTGGCGAGCCCTTCACGCAGGTCTAATGAACTCTAAACGACCCGATCGGAAGTCTGCCAGGTTTTAATCCCTGATTGACCTGGTAGCTACTCTGACTTTTGCCTTGTCCAAGCCTCAGTCAGAGTGGGGGCTCTGTAGACACCCACATTTTGACCGCCAGATGTCTATAGTAGTTCCCGCCAAACACCCGATGATGATTGGACGTAAACGTGCTTTGATAGACTCGGATATGGGCTTGTAATCATGGACATTTGGTTTAGACTTATTACGAAGTACAAATTTTACAAAACCAACCTCAGATCCAGGCCCAGTGGGTCGTTTCGAGTCAAATAAGACTAATTTGGGTCGATTCCGACACCAGAGGTAAAACCGTCTTTTAGCGACCGAGTCAAAACCCGGTCAAGGACATTTTTCCGAAACCCACGAGCCAACCGTGACACTACACGTCCGGTTTGGACTCAAATACTACAAAATATCAGCTTCAATAAACATTAAACAATTTCGTTAAAGGTAGAATTCGACCTCAAGTTGGAATTCTATCCAGAAACCGAATCAGACACCGACCGAGCTCCAAATACTCGGCCAAGACATTCGGAACAGCCGAAATACTCCCCATTCCAGCCGAAATACTTGGCTTCTTCACCAAGAAACGAGACTTTGATTTCCTCTCGAACTCTCGTATTTCCTATCCAAACCGATAGTTCTTGTCACACAAGCAAGACTACCTCGATTCCTATAAATAGGACCTCTCGTCCAACACAAAACAACAACAACAAAAACAGTAGAAAAACACACGATTGACACGGTTTTTACAGCCATAATACACACATCTATCATCCATCACCCTCGACATCTAGAAAAAAAACCATTCAAAGCAAATCACGACATATTCCCGAAGAAGCCTCGAAATACCGACGAAACCACCCCCACCGTCCGGACAAACCCGACGTCTCACACACATAAAAAAACGTACCAAACCGACACCTTAACTCATCCCGCATCATCTCGACGCTCCCAAGTTTAAACCACTTTCCGACGAGCCTTATTCCAAGAAAACGAAGCATGAGGGTGTAAATCAAACCCGATTCTTCTCTTTCTTCTCTTCCTTTCTCACGTTTTTTATGGGTCGTGTCGTCGTCGGTCGTATTTTTAATAAGGGTCGTTCGTCGCATATTTTTTATTTCTAATATCGATACTACAAAAACTATTTTTATAACGTTCTTAAAATACGATATCGATTCTCTAATCGAATATCGTATCTAACAAGAACAAAATTAATTAATTCTCGTTGATGCTAATAAAATCATTACATCTTTTTTTTAAACAAAATTCGATGATTTTATGCGCGGAGAGAATTAACACCTTTTTCGTTCAAAATTCTTTTTTTACTTTTCGTCCAAAACAAACTTTTTTTCAAAACCTTTTCTAAAATCATTCCGACTATTCGATATCGATTTCATAATCGAATATCGAATACGACGAATATCGAAAATATGAATCGGGTATAAATTAATCCATATTTGTACGCGATTTATAAAAATTAACGATTTTCGACAAAATTAAAAAAAAACGAACAGACCGCCACGCGAGTCGCGCGCCTGTCAGGCGACTCGCGCGGTGGCCTGGTTAGCCGGGTCTCTTTTTTTCGTTTCCTCGCTTTTCTATTTTTTATTCTTTTCGAGTCTTACATAAAAAGCGACTTTCGCGACATATTTCGATAAATACTTTTTTCTTTGGCCTCGGTCAACGCGTGCTAATCCATCACATGTCATAAGTCTTTTCCAAAATCATGCATATTATTTATTTACATCTTTATTCAAATTATTCAATCGTTACTAACTCGTTTTCTCGTGTTTGTAGCAATTTATTTATTTCTTCGTTTTATTAGACTAAAACGAATTCACATGCTAAAATAACTTTGACGTTATTAGTTTAATATGCATTAAACGACTTAGCAACCCATTTATTTATTTTTCTCACATGTCTTAGGAAAATAATCTTTGCATATCATTCAACCGTCGAACTAACGCGTGTACGTAAAAACGAACGATATCTTAGTAAAGGCCGCTAAGTGTGGGCGGGGTTGGGTGTTCTCAATGAACTTCCCAACACGTACCCTCACCCCTTACTCAGAACCATGGTTTCCGGATGTCCGAATCCATTGGCAACGAGAGTCATTCAATACACGGTATCCGATAATGTCGGTATCGGTATCGCAATGCAAAGGGACGAACCCGATAAGCTCTGACATCGGAAATGGACCATGTTTTAAATATGGCCCACTACGACATAGAGTGGGTTCGAATGGTTCCGAATAACCACAAAATTCGGTGGCGACTCCTACTTCGATTTAAAATTCAATTCGATCCATCTCATATGGAGATTCATTCGCCTCCCCAAACTCGTGCGTGGCCGCGTCGGGGTGGACCTATGTCATGTCCACAACTGCACAAATTAGTATAAGTACGAATAACACTGCAATCCCCACATAAGATTGCAGAATTTGTATAAGTACAAATATTAATGCAGAATTTGTATATTCTGTATACTGTCTTATTCAACAAATTTATCTACTGCGCAATATACTGTATATTTCTGTATACTGTTTATATCAAATTTTCAGCATTCTGTTTTTGATTGTATATTGTTTACGTTATTAATACTTTATATTTCTATATCAGCATTTCGTTTATTGTACTGCACAAATTTCTGTATATTTCTGTATATTTCTGTATACTGCATAAATTTCTGCACAAAGTAGTAATGTTGTGATTGTGTTCTGATTAATAAAATTTATGTAAATTGTTTATATCCAAATTTCAATATTTAGTTTTTGATTAGTATATTGTTTATGTACTTAAAATTTTTAGAAATTAATGTAATAATAAATTATCAAAATTCAAAATTGTACAGAAAAACAATTGTTTATATCCATTTTTTTTTTAAATGATTACTTTTTAAAAAGATATTTATGAATTATTTTTAAAACAAAAGTTTCTGTTATTAGTATATTATTTATTTCCAAAAAATAGTAAAAAAAAAGGTAGTAATATTGTGATTGTTTGTGATTAATAAAATTTATGAAAAATTATGTATGGGAGGATTAATAAAAAAGATATCCCTAATTTGCGGTAATAACTTACCAAATTATCTTTTAGTCTAACAATTGATTTATATTTGTTCGTTTTTGGTTGTTACGGTTTATTTAATGATATAAACTCGATTCAAACGCTTGTTATCGTTACGGGTTATTTAACAATATGTAGTGTCTCACCAATGTATTCAATATATCTCACGTAATGCGTTAGATTTACGAAGCAAGAATGTTTTATTATACTAACTACTAACTCCAGTATAAAATTAACTCTAAAAATTTAAGCTTATAGATTAAGAAGCTCTACGTATATACTCCCTAGATGTTCCGTGAACCCACACTTCATTTTCTCTATCTTCATTTTCCTCCACATATTAGGTAGGTATATAGGCAATCGCTACACATACAATTTTACTAACCAAATTTAGTAATTAGTCAATTAGTGGGCTAAGTGGTCTAATATAATTACAAACATTGATGACGTTATATATTTTCTCGATGTGGGTTGTTATCTTAAGTGTTTCTTCTTGGTCTGTGATCTCTTAGTTTCTCCCATGTGAGAACTTTACAGTGATCGTCGAGTCTGAATTAGATTCTAGACCACTGTCATCCTACTTGTGGTCTTTCATTTTACAACTAGTCTCTTGTGAGACATAACAAAATACACTAATAACCAACATTTAACAAAATTAAAATTAAAATTAAAATTAAAATAAAATATAATCACCCTTATGTGAGAGGTCTCACAATAACGCTAATGTGAGACCGTCTCATATAAGTTTTTGTGTTCATTTTATCCTTTGTCAGACCACCAAACACTGTCATTTTTTTCATTCCTCCATTTCTCTGCCTAAACTCGCAACAATAAAATTATAAAAACAATATTTTTTTACTACACTTAATTAGTTTTCATCACAATAAATTTTCAAATAGTTTTTAACCATTTTTATATTGATTCTTTTTTCTATCACGATCAATGATAATTTAATGGTTCTAGAGCGAAAATGATGGGAAAATTAGTTACGAAGTATTTTTTTATCACACAAAACACATATATTTTATATTATCCTCAAAAATGTGTGTGTATATATATAACTCCTCTTCGGAATAAATATATATGGACCGGATGTGAGTGTTTGCTTACAAAGTGTTATAAGTTACAACGGAAGAGAAAGACAAACAAATAAGAACGTAAAATTGAGAGACAGACAGATTTATGAGAGTTTATATAATATCCTCAACCTAAACAGAAACCCTAGAGAGATTGAAACTCTATACAATAGGAAATCATAGGTCAGATATTGATTAGGATTTTTTTTAATTAAACAGATTCAGATCAGAAATCAATTCGAGGTCCAAAGGGACAATTGCTAGACAGTTACTAACACAACATTTCCTAACACAGAGAATATATGCACAATACCAGAACCTATTCTAATCAAGTAAGAAACAAAGATTTCGACCCTAAGATTTCAACGATTTTGCAATTTTAAAAAATTTACTTAGAATATGTACACAATAGGGAAATTAATAGATGTGTGTACAATATTATCGAAGTTATGACTTATGACGATTATATTAATAGGATGGTTTTTAATAATATGGTTATGGTGAAATCACTATTATTGATCATACAATTGTGACAACGGACTTACGATAATAAGATATTGCTTTTGTCGATCCATCGTCACGGTAACTCATAATCAACATATCAGATTGGATATATGGAAAAGTTAACATAAAACCAATTAATATTAGAGGAAAAAAAGTATGGAAATATCAAATTGGATGTCCATAAAAGTTACTAACTTACTACAATACTTTGAAAGAGTAAGACTCTAGAAATATTAAGGTAAACACGTAAAAATTGTAAAAACAATGTATAGATATAGAATAATTTTGTTGGGTTTTATATAAGAAAGATTGGTAGTGCTGCCCAAAGATTCTTAAATTCCTATCAATTATGAATCAATTCTAATCGCATTGATATTACACGTTTTTTTAATGAAACTTGTTATTATTGCCTTCCTACGTGGGCATGTCATATCTAAGAACCCGTCTCATATTGTTTGCTTATTTGAAAAAGTTTGGGATTAATCACATCGCTCGAAAAAAGTCTCTTTTATATATTTTATTCTTCGTAGTACGTATTTTACTCGACAAAGGACAAATTTTCCAATTTTGTCCTCATTGTCCCATCCCTCAAATTTATTCTTTTTTTTCTCTCCTCCCTATTTTACTCAACGCAATAAATTATTTTTTACTTTTAGGCAATACGTTTTCTTCTAACTTTGACACAGTACATTTATTTTAATTTTGATGCAGTATATTTTTTTTAAAACTTTAGTAAAGCACTACGTTGGGTAAAATTTTGAAGAAAAAAAAAACAGTCATACTGAACAATAACAACAAGCAGTACAAATGAAGAAGAAAAAGTAGCACTATAAAAAAACAAAACAATGAAAAAGTAATCGTATAAAACAACGAAATTGACTAAATATAATAACAATACGAGAACAATTTGAAGTAAAAAAAAACTTACAAAACAAAAAAACACAGGCACTACGAAACAAACAAACAAAAAATAAAATAAATAACAAGCAGTAAGAAACAACGAAAAAAATAAGCAAGTAACAATGCAAGGGAGAAAAGCGAAATTGTTATGAAATCATATTAGGTGAATGTCCATTGGACTTTTGACCCATATGTGAACTCTCTTATCATTGCTGATGTACTATATATATCCCTCTCAATGACATGAATAAGATAACTCTCTCACATATTTTCTCGCTCTATTTTCTCTCTACTTTTCCTTTCTCTCTCGTTTTATAACACGTTATCAGCACGAGACTCTAATTACTGAGCAGAGAACAATTGAGGACTCTAATTACTGAGCAGAGAACAATTGAGCGGAGTTCATTTTTTTTCTCAATCCTTGTATCTTTTAAACAAGGAGTTCATTATTTTCTTTTTCAATCTTTGCATCTCTTAAGCAAGGAATTCGTTAATTTTTCTCTCAATCCTTGCATCTCTCAAGCAAGGAGTTCCGTTATTTTTTTTCAATGCTTGCATCTATCAAAGCAAGAAGTTCGTTATTTTTTTCTTGATTCTTGCATCTTTATAGCAAAGAAATCGTATTTTATTTCTCAGTCCCATATTGAGAAGTTAATTCATGTCTTTTGAAGATACACACATGATCTATTATTACCTTATGACTATAAGAAGATCATAGTATATATATGGGGTATTTTGAATGCATCTCCATATTTGTATCTCTATGACAAAGAATTATATATATTAAAGTACTCGTTTTAACGATTGAGATATATACCTTAAAGCATAATAGCTAAGTTCCTATGATACTAATATTTTGTTTATCTCTTTGTCAATATATTTTTGAACGGAAACTTTGACAACTTTATATTATTTCAACAATATGATTTAGATGGTAAATTGGATGATTATCGAAATACATATTTTCTAACGTCATAGATTTTGATATCATAAATATTTAATTTCTATAATAGTATATTCTCTAACTTGTTATAGCAAGTAGTTATGGTAGTAATATTTTGTAATTATGTTAACAATCTTTCTATTTTGCTTCATACTCCGTATTATATTGTATGAAATAGAAATGATCATCCTTAGGGACTTAGGTATTCCAAATACGTAATGACATGATATACTTACTATTAGCAATTTAGAATGTTAAAAAATTTCATAATCATGTTCATTTTTTTTAAGTTATATTTGTCACGCATAACTTGCATTTCATTGTAAGTTGTTTAGCGAAGATTTAATGTGAGATTGTCTTCTATCATTTTAATGCGAGACAATCTCCTATCAAATTTTTTTGTCATTACAATGTGAGTAAGTCTCCTATCACATTAATGTAAGACGATATTTTATCGGTATAATGGGAAATAATTTCTGTAAATTTACGATCTTCGATCGGTATAAGTTCAGTCAAGTCTCCCATGAGTTTAATGTGAGATAATTTATTTATGGGGTAATCTTACTCATAATTATTTTCCAATTCGTTACTCGATGTGGAAGTCTAAAATATCTCACTTCATAACTCTTAAATATTCATCATTTGAGTAATTACTCAAACGGAATATATTGTTATATTTCCCAAAAGAATATTAATATGTGACAGATCTTGCAAATTTACATGAGACACTAGAAGTGTTCCATTTTGCGAGATGAATATAAAGTTTGTGTCATATTGAGTAAGTTTAGCATTCAATAGTTTGGCATGCAATTGCTAATTATACATATTGAGATCAGCTAGCTTCGCATATGCATTATTGCAATTAATTGCGAACAAATATCAACATTTGACATGAACTGATTAAGCATATGTGATCAACAAGTGCTTAAAAGTATGGGTTTAAGAATTGTGAATTAAAATTGACTATGAATGATGATATTTGGAGATACAATTGCACATTACTCGAGGTTGAATAAACATATTTTAAGTTCAATTCTACGAATTGATCGATATTGTTTTAAGTGGCTTGGAGACCACATATCAAATACGAGTAATTTGTGTTATTAGAATTCACAATTTGATCGTTATCATGTGAATAAATTGATCTCTTAAATTTGGCATTTAGAATCAGCCATTAAAAGTCAATTATTTTATGAATCACGTACTCCCCAAAATATATCATAATCTTGCAAAAATACCCATCAATGAAATCTTATTTGCATATGATATGGTAAACGCATTGTAAGGTGGTTAAGTAAATGATTGCAATCTATCTTGAATTTTTTTTTACCACCTTAGGGGGAGAAAGTGAATGACAAGTTGGTAAAACAAAAGAAGTTTTATCATATCAAATTACTCGTTATTTATCGTGTACAGTAATATATAAGTAGAATGACGATTCTACGAAATTACATCGATATGAAATGGCTACACATTTGTGCGCAATATCAAGTGGCCTATTGAATAAGGATTTTATAAATCCGTACGACCGTCGACATATTTATTGGTATCAATGAGCTCATAATCCTGAAATTCATCAAATTTATTGATGATATTGAAAAGTATACAATACAGTTTGCATATCGAGTCATCATGCTGATATATATAAACTAAGTATATCATTTCATATTAGTTTTCTTATCACATCATTGCATCATTTCATATTCATATAGTAAATTTAGTCGCATATTATATTCGTGCAAATTATTGATAATCTGACTATACTTTGAAATGTTGAAGTGATATTTGATGAAGACGCAACAATCAAAGACTATCTTCATATTATCCGTATAACTATTTGAAGATCAATGACAAATTTCTAATTATCGAATACATCTATGGAGTTTATCGAGTATGATGATTATTATTTCAAAGATCGAGATTCATCGTCACATCATGGATAATATTGTTATTTTTCGAGTGATGTAACTATCAGGGGGAGTATGCACGTGCTGTACTCTTTTTCCTTATCTATGGTTTTGTCCCACTGGGTTTTCCATGGAAAGGTTTTGATGAGGCAGCATCATATGCGTGTTTGAGGAATAATGTGCTCTATTTTACACTAGTTTTTTTTTCTCACGAGTTTTTTTTTTCGAGTGAGGTTTTTATAAGATATATTATTCTGTAATGTACATTCAAGGGGGAGTGTTATGAAATCATATTAGGTGAATGTTCATTTGGCTTTTGACCCATATGTAAACTCCCTTATCATTGCTGATGTACTATATATATCCCTCTCAATGACATGAATAAGATAACTTTTTCACATATTTTCTCGCTCTATTTTCTCTCTACTTTTCCTTTCTCTCTCGTTTTATAACAGAAATTACTTTTTTTCCAACGAGCATTTACTCAATCCTAACGATATTTTACCGTTTTACCCCTCTCATTTCACCACGTCAAAAATCAAGTTTTAGTTTTCTCTCTAAATAAATTTCAAACATCCATGAAATCACCACGAATACCGAGATCGTTCGGGCTCGGTAATTGGAGTCGGTGGCTGAGATCGGGTCGGCGGGATCGATCGGGTCAGAGCCGATGGTGGGTGGTGATGGTAGGCGGGTGGGTTGCGTGGTGGTGGTTGGCCAGGTGGGGGTCGGGTCAGGTGGGTGAGGGTGGTCGGCGGTGGAGATCGGGTCAGGTGGTGAGGGTGGTCGACGGTGAGGGTCTGGTGGGTGAGGTGGTGTCGTGGTGGGGTGAGTGGTGGGGGTGGGGCTGGGGCTGTGGGGTCAGGGAGGGGGAGGGGGGCGTTGTTGCTGGGGATTTTTTTAATTTTTTTTAAATTAATTTTTTTTATTTAAATTTCTCATTTTTTTATTTGTTAATTGATGTTTTTCCTTCTTTTTTCATTTTTCTTTGTTGTTAGATAAACTTTTTTGTTTTATATATACTCCATATTATTTTAGTTGAAACTTTTAAATTCAATTAATTTTAAACAATTAATCAAACAATAATAATACAATTAAAAATAATAATTTTGTAAATAAATGAACGATTTTACATTTCGGTAATTGAATTAGATGTCATAATTGAAATCAGGAGCGATTGATTTTCAAATTGATGAAGCAAAATGAAATAAGTATAATTAATTTCAATGTCAAAGTAAAGTTTATTTAAGGATATAATGGGAAAAATTTAGGAAAATTCGTTACTATGCAAGTTCCTTGAGGTCCTCGATATGTTCTAGTTACATTACTTTGAGGTCCTCACGAGAAAATTTTATTAACTGAAAACTAATCGATCTATGTGAGATGGCTAAGAAGTAGGGCTGTGCAACCGGGTCGACCCGGTCCGACCCGGACCGGACCCGGTTGGACCCGGATCCGGAATCGTCAATTTTTTTGACCCTGGACCCGGACCGGAAACCAAAATATTGACCCTGGTCCGGCCCGGAAAAATACCGGGTCCGACCCGGACCGGACCGGTTGACCCGGTTGGCCCGGAATTTTCAAATTTTTTTGGAATTCCGGTCCAAAATTCCGGACCGGTTGGACCGGTTGGCCCGGTTTGGACCGGTTAGACCGGAATTTTTAAAAAATAAGCATAATTCCGGGTTTTCCGGTCCAAACCGGTCCGGACCGGAAAAAACCGGGTCAGGACCGGACCGGACCGGAACCCGGAATCGCCCAAAATGGTGGCCCGGAGACCGGACCGAAATTTTTTATTCCGGATCCGGTCCAGTAGATTCCGGTCCGGTCCGGTCCATTTTTCCGGTCCGACCCGGATTTTGCACACCCCTACTAAGAAGCACGCCGTAATACTATGCAAGTTCCTTGAAGTAGTGGGATTAGATGTCTTATTATAAACATCGTCGACATTATATATTTTCTCGACGTGGTTTGCTGTATCAACTGTTCCTTCTTGGTCCGTGATCTCTCAAATTTTCCTATATAAGAACTTTACAATTATCGCCGAGTCTGAATTAGATCTTAGATCCACTGTCATCCATACTCGTGGCCTTCCATTTTATCATTTCTCAGCCCACCAAACATCACCATTTTTTTCATTCCCAATTTCTTTTGCCTAAACTCACAACTATAAAAACACAAATTTTTATTACACTTGATTATAGGGGACATAATTGATAATTATTTAGTGTCAAAGACAACCATTAAATGAACTTTGTTATTTCCTTCTACAATTTTTTTTGTTTAACATTTTTTGTAAAAACCAATTTAACATTTTATTGATTTAATTGAAAACATCAAAAGTTGTATGCACGTATAAAATGAGATTAATAACTCCCATTTGAAAATTTGTTGTGGCCAAGTATTTCTTAATTTTGGACGATATGATTTAAAATGGGACAATTCTATGCAATTGTCGAACAACTTATATTGGTTTTATAAAAGAGTTGGCGTACTTGATTTAAATGCACCGTCTAACTCAATCACAAATTTATTATGGAGATTTAATTTCAAGAAATTAAAAATGCCCTTAATTTTTCACAAATTTCATATTACGCATAAACTTGACAAACGGGTCAAGTCGGTCGGGTTCGGTTTCGGGTAGAAGAATCAGGTAAAGTTCGGGTCACACCGAGTCATTTCGGGTTCATGTTATTTTGGATTTGTTATTTTTAACTTTTTAGGAAGATTGACTCATTTTCTACTATAAAAGTTTGGGTCATTGGGTTAGGTCGGGTTGATCATTCGGGTCCTAATATAATAATAGATATAGACAAGGGAATATAATTTAATTACCTTAATACTGCGTAAGTGTGTAACACGAGATGTCACGAGAAAATTTTAAAAAGTACTATGTATTAGTTACATACTTTCAGGGTCTCACGATAAATAATATCACGAGGAGTATATGATATTGTCACTCGTGTGGAGATGAGGTTTTCAGAATTAGAACACGTGATCATTGCTCACGCAAACTCTGATACCAGATTCGATAAATCAACTCAACAAAATGTTGAAGGGGATGGTTTAGTTCGGTTTAGTTCAATCGTATTGATCGATTTGGTTCATTCATTTCAGTGAATTTAGTTCATTTGACTTCAATTCACTTCAGTCAATACACTTAAACTTGTTTCAATAGGAAAGAGCAAGACGATAAGTCGTTGGATTAAGATGTGTTTATTTTAAAGTCGAATTAAGAGTGAAAAGGGTATTAAAAAAATACTCCTACGTAGTAGTGATTTAGTTGGGCTCAAACCCTTTTCCATGCAAGTTGATTCCAAATTTTCAATGTCCAATGATCAAAAGACCTGCATATCTCACTCTCTGCCCTCCGCATAATTTCAACACTTTTGGAGATAGTGAGAGACTATAGCACAAACAATACAAAAGCACTTATGTCCCACATCGAGCACAAAACAGGAAAAAGAGAGAGATTATGTATAAATAGGAAAGGATGAATATCATGCAAATTACTTACCTGGACGGGGTCAATGGGTGATCACGAAGTCTCATGGCCTGGACTGGTGACCTCCATTGCACGCTGGAGGGGTGCCTGTCTAACGTCTCCCCATGTGGGAGCTCGTACGTCATAATTTGTTACTGCGGGGGCCTGCGTTCGCGCGGCCTCTGTCCAATTTCAGTTCAGATTTTCTGTCCTCGATCAAATTTCTCAGAAAATACCGCCAATTCAATGAAAGGCTTTCATGGTATCAAATTCTCCTAGCTTTGTTCCATGAGCAAGTACTCCAATTCACTTTCATGGTAACATCTAGAGCTGACGGACCCGAGCTGATTGAAGTACAAAAATTTGCAGTTAAAACAGACCCGACTCGATAGTGACCTTACACCCGTGACCCAGTCATCGATGATCCAAACCCAACCTGATCATGACAACATTTATTAGAATAATGTGATTAAGCAACTAAACCCATAATGACCTGATCCGACCGACCGAACCCCACTTGACTTGAACGGGTATGCTTACCTGATATTTATTATTTTCTGACTTGACCCGACCTGGCCCAGTCCGATTGCACCCCTAGTACTAACATCTCATTGGGATTTATTTGCTGTTGAAGTTCTTAGAATAAGGGACAATATGCTTAATACAGTACGGACTACGGAGTATATATGTATCAAAAGTGCGATGATAACTTAAATGATGGGACGGTTGAGGATTTTGGTGTCTATTTGCAGCAGAATGATCTTGTGGTGGACGAGATCGGGGAATGCAAGAAGCTTCATTTTTTTTTTCATTCTCCGTTTCCTTTGCCTAAACTCACATCGATAAAAAAAACTTTAAAACACTAATTTTGACTAAACCTGATTATAGGTGGGGAGGTGGTTATTTAGTGGCAAAGACAACCATTAGATGGACTTTGTTGTTTCCTTCTAACCTTCTACAGTAGCATTAGTATTGGATTTAAATACACCGTTTAAGTTAATCACAAATGTATTATGTAGATTTAAGTTAAGGAAATTAAGAGGGGGAACAAGAGTGTTAATCTTAGATCTAATAAACCACCCAGTAACTAATCATTAAATATCACACGCCAACTTTACTAATTGGCGGGTTAGTGTACTACGATGACTAATTATAAACATCATTATCTATATATATTTTTTCGATGTGGTTTGTTATCTTAAGTATTCCTTCTTGGCTGAAAAGACGACCCATTAAATGGACTTTGTTGTTTCCTTCTATCAATTTTTTTTTTAAATGTCAGTTTAACATTTTATTTTATTTTGAAACACAATATAACATTTCATTGATTTAATTGAAAACATGCAAAATTTGAATACGCGTATAAAATGAGATCAATAACCTAAATTTCAAATTTTATTGTAGCCGAGTATTTTTTAATTTTGGACGATATGATTTAAAATGGTCAATTCCACACAATTGTCGAACAACTTACATTGATTTTGTAAAATAGTTGGTGTGCTTGATTTAAATACACCGTTTAACTCAATCACAAATTTATTATGTAGATTTAAGTTAAGGAAATTAAGAATGCCCGTAAATTTTCACGAATTTCATATTACAAATAGACTTGACAAACGGGTCAAGTGAGTCGGGACCGGGTTAGGTCGGAAAAATTAGGTCCACATCGGGTCAGACTGGGTCTTTTCGGGTTCAGGCTATTTCGGATTTGTTATTTTAAACTTTTTAGGGAGATTGACTCGTTTTCTACAATAAAAGTTTGGGTCATTCGGGTCAGGCCGGGTTGATCAAAGCATGGATATAGAGAAGAAAATACAATTTAATTTATTTAACCGCAGTACCGCATAAGTGTGTGACACGAGGGAATTACTAAAAATCTTTAAAAGTACTCCGTATGTAGTAGTTACATACTTTCAAAAACTAGTCCATCTAGGAAAGATGGCCAGAGGCGCCTCAATACTAGCTCAGTTGCACGGGGTATCTTCCGTCTCTCCATACTATATCCTTGATACCAGTTCTTTCCGGCTCCATCCTCGCTAATATGGGCTGCCCTTTTCCAAGAAGTGAATTTTTCATGGTTTATAACATTGCTAACCTACTATAGTAGTTGGTCAATACTAGCTCAGTTGCACGGGGTATCTTCCGTCTCTCCATACTATATCCTTGATACCAGTTCTTTCCGGCTCCATCCTCGCTAATATGGGCTGCCCTTTTCCAAGAAGTGAATTTTTCATGGTTTATAACATTGCTAACCTACTATAGTAGTTGGTCAATAAGTTTGTTAAGATGTCTAATTATATACATCGTTTGACATTATATATTTTCTAGATGTGGTTTATTGTCCTAAGCGTTCCTTATTGGTATGCAATCTCTTAGTTTCACCCGTGTGAGAGCTTAGGTTGCACCGATACGGACACGGGACACGGCGATAAGATTTTTTCAAGACACGGTAAAAAAAGACAATATGTATATCAAAATAAAGGGAATTTTAAGCTCTTATAACGACCATTCAAATTCTGGTCACTTATAAGACCACAAAGAAATAAGTAATGAACTAATGATTGAAAAAGGTGCAATGAACCCTATAAATCAAAAAGGAAATTGATCTCAAACCATAAAAAATAGAACTCAAATCAAATAATCATACAAGGAGCAAAAACAATATAACATCTAATTGAACCCAAAACAAACCATAACCCTCAATTCATCACTGTCGATTGTCGCAGAGGAGGACAGGTCAGGGTCAGCGTCGACGTTGGGTGAGAAGCGTTGTTGAAACTTGAAGGGGAATAAGGGGATGGTTGGTGGCGGGTGCGTTTGAAAAGATGAGAGTTTTGTTTGTTTTTTCTGTCATGAACCATGTCCTAAATGTGTCGGTCCTCAATACGTGTCCATTTTTTTAAAAAAACTCAGACACGATTTTTGGTGTGTCCGACACGTATCCAGGCGTGTCGGTGTCCGACACGGGTACGCCATAAATCAGGTGTGACTGTGCAACCTAGGTGAGAGCTTTTCAATGGTCGCGGAGTTTGAATCAGATCCTACTTAATTGTGGCCTTTCATTTTGTCAGTTGTCGGCCCACCAAATAACCGTCATTTTTTTTTCATTCCCTATTTACTTTGCCTAAACTCACAACGACAAAAACACAATTTTTGACTAAACTTGATTATAGGGGACGTAGTTATTTAGGTGAAAATACAACCATTAAATGAACTTTGTTATTTCCTCCTACGGAGTATTTTTTTTATGCCGTGTATCCTTATTTTTACGGGTGTTACTCCATAGAAAGCCAAAAAAAAGGATATTTCCCACGGTACCCTCAAACTTTGACAAATTACACATGGTATCCCTCGTTTTAAGTTTGTTGCTATGGTAAACTTGTGTTTTGCATTTAGTGCCCATGGTACCCCTGATCAATTTTCTGTCATAACGACGTTAAAAGTTAGTTTATTTTAAAGTGATTAATTTTAATTTTTTTTGGTGAAATTAGTTAGAAAATTAATGAAATTCAAATTAAAATAATTGAAAATTGAGGAAATACCCATGGTACCCCTGTGTTTTCAATATTTTAACCTTGATACCATTGTATTTTTTCAATTATTTGTCCATGATACCCTTGTGGTTTCCATTATTTGTCCACGATACCCTGAATGAATTGTAACCACAAGGGTACCATGAGCAAAAAAATTTAAATATAAGGTATCATGGCTAAAACATTGAAAATACAGGGGTACCATGGACATTACCTCAATTTTCAATTATTTTAATTAGAAGTTCGTTAATTGTTCTAAGTAATTTTTCCTCTAAAACAAATAAATCACTTTAACTAAAATAACCTGAGGGTACTATATGTAATTTGTCAAAGTTCGAGGATACTCTGCGAAATATCGGAAAAAAAAGAAGCAAAGACAACATTTTAGGGTTTAAGTGAGGCTACGCTACCAACAATCCATAACCAAACACAAACCCCTCTTGTCGTCTTCAAGCTTCTCATCAATTCTGACGACTCCAAACCCAGAAAAGAAATATGGGGGATTTCAAACAACTATCTGCAGAGTCAATTCCCCAATTCCAGCAAGGCATTTCATTAACCCTATCGCTATGGGACGCTCTTGATGCTGGACTTGCAAATGGATTCGGCAACCCAGCCCAAGTTCACAATTTCGCATCCAATATCTTCAATTTCTTCCACCAACCTAATCGCAAAGGTTTTCTTTCTTTCTTTCCATTTTCTCCATTTTTATCGCCTGTTTAACGAGTGTCAGAATTTGGGCCAAATCCAAATTTCTTCGTTTTCCCCAACATTGGATTTGGCTCAATTGCAGATTTTTGTTTCCTATAAATTTTGTGTTTTGTTTGCGTGTGTTGGCTTGATGTCTTTTACTAATACGGATAAGGTTATAGTGGAACATTGGTTTCACACTAATTTTGATGAGGATTAAGCGATTTAGAACTTATAACAACAGAACCCGGAAACGATTTTGGTAGAATCGTAGAATTAAGTGTTTTATGTACTGGATTTGGTTGAAGGAAACAAAATGTTCTGTATTAGGACTGATGGAGATTAAGCATCAGTGATTACAAGTAAAAGTTATGTGATTGATGTCACTGTAATATACTCCCTCCATTTTTATTCATTTGTTTGCCTTTATATTCACCGTGAGTAGCATTTTAATCAAAGGCAAATAAATGAACGAGACGGAGGGAGTAGAAGTGTAGCTTAATTTTGCGTGCAACAAGCTTAAATTGCTAGCTAGCTTAGAAGGTGGTTGGATTGATTTATATGACGCCGTCGATAATATGAGACACATGATGGACGGAATATCAGCTTGGCAAAGACTGACCTTCATAGTGTTGAATTGGTGATGGTGTAATTACTCACTTGTAGATTGCTCTATGTTATTGAGTTCTGTGGTTTTGTCTTCTCTCATCAGAATATTAATCATGTTTGTATTATACTTGGGTTTGTATTAAGTTGTGCATGACCTCAGCTATTGTTTAGTTGGCGCCTGTTATAAAAACAAAATAGATCGTTTAAATTCTTTGATATGTACAGTTCGTCTACCCCTCCTGCCTTTTGCAGTGTTTTGTGTTTTGGGTGAAAAAAATACTTCAATTATAATTCATTTTGTGATATGCACTTTGACATTTGCTAATATGATCATTCCCTTTTCATTCCTATAATCAGTTTCTACTAAATTTTGTGACTTAGAAATTTTGTCTGTCTGTCGTCGTCGCCCATGAGCTAATTTTGCGTTGTTTCGTCTAAGCCCAAATTTAATCTCGGTCTTTTCTTTTTATGCAACGCCTGAATCTTTGGCTCTAGAATGTGGAGCAATGCAAAATGATTCACCAAAGTGTATCCGTGTATATTGTGAAATAGCTGTCCAGCAATTATCAGCGCATTTTTCTTTGAGAGTCCTGAAAATCCCCTGTCTTTTCAACCTAAAGTAAGACCACATGTCTACACATACACTCCGACGTCCCCTGCAACGGCCGTCTGCTGAAGAGTTTGAGGCACTATCTTAATGTTTTAGTTGCCTTATATGATCATTGCACAACTTTTTAGCTGAATTGAGCTGCTTCTTAATAATGAAGTGCTCCTGATTAATTATTTATTTCGTTAATCTCCTGATATTAGTTTTGTTTTTTCCCCAGAACCCATATACATCGATGATTTGGAGGAGTTGCTGTTTAATGGTTTGATTTCTTTTGGTATTGGAGCTGAAGATGGCAGCATTGAGGAGGTTGCTTTTTTAGTACTGATTTGAGTAATTGAGTCTATATAATCTTTATAGTTGCAAACCTTGCAAGTCTTTCAACGTTGATTTTTTTTTCAGATATTCTGAACTTTTGGTTTGCTAAAGTGCTCAAGATTAGCACCAAGATATTGTCTGTCATTAACCTGATTTAGGATTTCAACTTGGTCACAGGTGGCAGAGGATTTGATGACTATGCATCAAGAGTGCTTGGAAGGCCAGTACCAGTCAATTCAAAAGTTGAGAGAGCTGATAGCAGTGCCTCGTAACCCAAGACAGGTAACCGTCTTGTTAACTTGTTAATAAAAAAAATTCAGCCTCCATGATCTGTTTTGCATGATTTACACTTAGATATGCTATAGTTGCACGTCATTTACTCAAATACCCCTATTGGGCTTTCCGGTTAATTTTACCGCTCAAAGCTCAGCCCACTTCGGTCCAGCCCCTTTAAGTTCGATTTGTCTCCTTCAATTCAACCCACTTCACTTCGTAAGCCCATTTCAGCCACACAGAACACGGCCTTAGTAAGAACTCCGTATCATTTGTTTTTTTCGATATTTGGGTATCATAAAGATGCTTATAAATCACCTTATATGAGTATTTGTGTTCTTGGTGTAGATCGAAATGTTTCGATCTTCATATGATGTTTCATAGGATGTTATTGGAAAAACTGAAAAAGGGTAAAATGCAAAACGATTTTGTGCTTTTGCAGGTTGTAAGTGATAGTGACGAGGACGAGGACGAGGAGAACACTGAGAATAGTGAAGTGTCCAACATGATGGTTGACTCTACACCAGTAAAGAAAAATAGTAGCAGTTCCCGACAGATGGTAGATGAAGATGGTTGGGTTACAGTTTCCTCCTCCAGAAAGAATAGGGGCCGGAATCAGTAGCGCTACGAACCATAGCGAACCACATTGCTAACTGAAATCATTATATATTTCCTGATAATTGTACCCTTTCTGTTTACTGAGGCAGTGCTGCACTTCCCCTGTCAAACATGCTTATCTAGCTCTTGGGGATGGTTTTGCTTGCAGTCTTTGTTTTGTGAAGCAACTTGAATTTCATCATGCATTTAGGTTGTTGACCGTCCTTTTTACGCAAATCTCTGAGATGGTGCATCATTTGTAACTCTCTTTGAGCTGTGGCTACCAGCCCCCTCGGCTCATTGATTACATTTGGCTGCAAATGGTAGACGCTAGTATAATGTAAACGATGGCGATTTTGTGAAATAACTTCATGGTTTTGATAGTGTTGGACATGTGATACCTCCAAACTGAGGTGCTAGTAAGGTTGTCAGAATCGAGATTTCTACTTTTGGATTGAAGGGGGGTTTTGAGAATCGATTGTAGGAATGCAAGATCCTACAAATAGCTTATATAAACGAGTTTTAACATCATTTTCTTGTAGAAGTGTACTCGTATCATATACTCCCTCTGTTTTTTTATAAGTCATTCTTATTTTTCGAGACAACACTTTCTCTCTTCAATATCTGTCCCAACATAAAAATTATATTACTATAAAATGTATACTCATTTGAAAATTCTTTTCGCAATGAATTTTAGGGCTCGTTTGGTTCACCATGGGAAGATGGAGTTATCGGGAACTTAAATTCACGTGAATTTGTATTTCATGGGAATTACAAAAATATTGTTTGGTTGCCATGTGGGAAATGACTTCATGCGAGAAGTTCAACACACCAAGGGGGGCCTTGGTGAGTAACTTCCCCCATTATGGTGGAAGTGGTAATTCCCGGGAAGTGACAATTCCCGGGAAATGGGCAACCAAACAGCATTCCAATTTATGAATTCATGGGAAGTTCTACTTCCCATGATTTAAGAGGGCAACCAAACAACCCCTTATTGTGTAAATTTTAAATTTTTTGATTAATATATTTACATAAAAATTAAAGTCAAACCTCACCTAGAAAAAAAAAACCGTCATATAGAAAAATACGGAAGGAGTGCTACCGAATGTTTATAAATGAATTAAAGCAAAGATTAATTCATAACAATAATCAAAACCACTACTCTACCGTTCCCATCCAATCAAATGGTAATATGAGCTCACTTTTTGTGAGGAGAAAAGTGGGTCCATGTTACCATTGGATTAGATGAAAAATATTACGTAGTTATCTTCACAAAATAATCCGCAACTATTTTTTACCGTCGGCATTAATTACGTGAAATGACGACTTTGTCCTTGATATTTATTCTCGAAATAATACTCCGTATTACTTTAACATTTTATAGATTATCGATTTATTAAAACTCGATAATAAAACCGTCTTTTCCGATTATCATAATAAACCAAAACCGACTTCCTATATAATTAATATATGAAATTACGCAAAATGACGAGTTATCCTTTGCAATTAATTCTCGAAATATTATCACATTTACATTCTATAAAGTATCAGTTTATTAGAATTCGATAATAAAACCATTTTTTCGATTATTGATACGAGTAATACGCAAATTAAATCCTAATTAATCTACGACAATCAAGATTTATTATACAAATCGATGCAAATTAAAAGAAAAAAATCCGGAAATGGGTCGGGTCGAGTGAGTTTTTCAACCCACCCAAGGGTCGTATTATAACATCAACAAGATCAGTTTGTTGATGTTGGTGCAGTGGTTTAGTCATTTGGGTTCGATCCCTTTCAAGGACATTTTTCAAAAGATAAATGTGTAAAACAAGAGGATTCAAACCCGAGTCACTTGTATGAAATGTTGTCAATGTAACCAATTTCACCACATTATACTTCATGTTTCATATCATTGGAAGATTTATATTATACTTAAACTATTTCTCAAAACTTTCAAGTATTATAGAGAAAAATAATACGACCCTTGGGTGGGTCGAAAAACCCACTCGACCCGACCCATTTCCGGATTTTTTTCTTTTAATTTGCATCGATTTGTATAATAAATCTTGATTGTCGTAAATTAATTAGGATTTAATTTGCATATTACTCGTATTTGTTAATTACGTTTATTAAATTGTATTAAGTCGTTAATTAATCTAATTAACTGTTTAAAATTGGAGGCGTAACAATAATCGAAAAAATGGTTTTATTATCGAGTTCTAATAAACCGATACTTTATAAAATGTAAATGTGATAATATTTCGAGAATTAATTGCAAAGGAGAACTCGTCATTTTGCGTAATTCCATATATTAATTATATAGGAAGTCGGTTTTGATTTATTACGATAATCGAAAAAGACGGTTTTATCATCGAGTTTTAATAAATCGATAATCTATAAAATGTTAAAGTAATATTATTTTGAGAATAAATATCAAGGGCAAAGTCGTCATTTTACGTAATTAACGCCGACGGTAAAAAGTAGTCCCCAAATAATCATTAGCTTACTCACGCAGTACGACTCTTACCCGGCGGCTCATTCTCACATGATAAAAAATTGTTAGTCCCTAATCTCGACCATGATTGGATTGTAGAGGTGCAAGATATCTACCTGGGAGCTAATAGATGTGGAGACTGACTCGCAAACCGAGGTGCAAGCCAACATGAACAATTAATCGTTTTTGAAACGCCGGACATCGCGATTCACTTATTTCAGCTGCTTGAGATGGACATGGGTGTCTCATGGCATCGTATTGACAGGCCTAGCCACTTTCAAAGCACAAAAAACTTCTCAAAATAATCTAAACTATCTTTAATCTCAAAATAATTTGACTTTTGGGTATGTATCATCTTAAAATATACTGTATTGAAGAAAGTTGAATTGAAATGAGTTGAAAAAAAGTTTAAAAGAATGAAACGTTATTGAATTCAAATGAGTCGAAAAGAAGTTGAAAAGAATGGGCCTTAGTATTGTACTCCCTCATTCAAATCCACTTGTCTCATTTCACTTTTTGACACTATTCACACTTGAGGGGAATCTTCGATATTCTCGACAATCTATAGGTGATAATATAGTTGTGGACATGACATAGGTCCACCCCGACGCGGCCACGCGCGGGTTTGGGGAGGCGAATGAATTTCCATATGAGATGGATCGAATAGAATTTTAAATCGAAGTAGGAGTCGCCACCGAATTTTGTGGTTATTCGGAACCATTCGAACCCACTCTATGTCGTAGTGGGCCATATTTAAAACATGGCCCATTTCCGATGTCAGAGCTTATCGGGTTCGTCCCTTTGCAGTTCGATACCGATGCCGACTTGAGCGGTTTATCGTATATTGAATGACTCTCGTTGTCAATGGTTTCGGACATCCGGAAACCACGGTTCTGAGTAAGGGGTGAGAGTACGTGTTGGGAAGTTCATTGAGAACACCCAACCCCGCCCGCACTTAGCGGTCTTGATAAGTGTGGTTTGTAGTGCCTATTTTATAGCGTTTTGGTCCCATTTTCCTTGTAGAATCGCTCCTTGGGAGCGGTTTAGGGGCTTCTTATGCTTCCTTTAGTTCGTTTCAGGTTCCCGAGACCAATTTGGAAGAGTTGGAGCGATTCCGACTCGATACATACACATTTTGGAGCCAACGAGATAAAGGAACGATGACTCGACGCTTTGGAATCGACCCCGAGACCTTGGGACCCAATCCCGAGCCTCCGAGACCCGATCCCGAGTCCCGAGAATCGATGAGAAGTCCATAAGAGACAAGGAGGAACCAAAAGGGTCATATTGGAGGCCTACAAGACCCATCCCCGACGGGTATGCACCTCATCCCGTCGGGGATGAAGTGCACTTCGGAGGAGGCTACTGCAGTGTCGTCCCGGTCGGTTTCACCTCATCCCGGTCGGGACCATCGTGCCGTCCCGGTCGGGTTCGCCTCATCCCGGTCGGGACCATCGTGCCATCCCGGTCGGGTTCGTGCCATCCCGGTCGGGACCATTGGTTCGTCCCGATCGGGACCATTCCTTCCCGGTCGGGAAGGACTCAGCTCCTAGTCCGCTCCTTTCCTTCACTTCTCTCACTTGTGGAACACTATATATACCCCTCTTGTAATCATTTTGATGGACACAAAACCCTAGAGAGAAATAGTGCCTCTTAGATAAACCTTAGTTCAAAACTCTCCTTAATTACTCTCTACTTAACATTAATCTAGTGTTAATCTTAGTTTCTACTTTGGATTTTTGAAGACTTGTAATTGATATTTCAATCTTGACAACATTGAATATCTCTTTGGGTTGAAGTTTATTCAAAGTTTGAATCTTTCCATTCCTTTGTTGTGTTGGTATAATCCTTCTTGCCTTTTTCTCTTTTAATACTAGTTCTACATTAAAGTTTCCATCTTTATTTAGTGAATTGTGTTTTCTTTGTGTTTCATACAACATGAATATGTTAGCTTGCATGTTAGTTTCTTTTATGTATGTTAATGTTAGTTTAGTTATGAGTGAGTAAATCCTTGTGGGGTTAGTAGGGAGATTAAGTGTAGGTTGTGGGTAATTAGACTTGATTGTGGGTAAAGGTGAGACCTTTGTTGTTAATCTCTTGTCAAGAACACCATGTGTTTGTGGATTTGGTTATTTGAGTTGTAGTGGCCATACTTCTCATACTAGTTCCCATCTTTTCATTGTGTTATTGACTTTTGGTTGAGTTCTTGTGTATTGAGTGACACTTGCATGAGAATCCGGGTTTGTCTTCGACGCGAGAGCGCGGACCGACCTTAATAACTAAGCGTAGCCTACACCCTCAATTTCCCGATTACCCTACTATACTTATGAACCCAAACTAACCCTACTCCTTTCGTATTTGATAACCACCTCTTAGTTAGTCTCTAATTCACTAGTTTGCTAGTTTATTTGTCTATTAGATGTTTCATTTTATCATCGCTTTAATTAGTCATTGTTAGCCTAGTCCTTACTCCTCTTCCATAATACTTTTCCATTTGTCGTCCCAGTGTGTTTGTTTGGTATCTTAATTTCGTTTTAGGTCGACCGAGTCTAAACCCTACCTCACCGTCTCTGTGAACACGATCCCGACTTACCCTAGCTACCCACTAGGTTAGTTGGTTATTTATTGTTGGTTAGGACTCACGACAAATCCTACCATCAATTTGGCGCCGTTGCCGGGGACGGTGCTTGTTTAGACTTTGTTTGCTTATTTTCTAGATTGAGTTACCATCTTGTGTTTTCGTCAATATAAATTGAGTTCCATCTTGTGTTTCATCCATCTCTCCTTGCTTCTTCGTTGTGTAGAGTTTATTTCTTTCTTGTCTAGTGCCCACAAAGCACTAGACTTCTCACGTTTGTTTCCTAGTCCACAGTTTATGCCTAGAGGCGGAAACCATCCTCTTCTCTTCAACTCAGATCCGGAAAGGTTTTTCCGAAACCTTCGAAAAAGGACAGTTGTTAGAACGAGAGGTTCCCAACCGGGCACGAGCGAAGATTCCGAGCAAAGCGTGGAGATTGATCTAAATTCCCCACCGGGAGGAGCTACCGACGAAGGATTTTCAAACTTCTTCGGCACCCACAATTCTAGCGCATCCCATTCTACATCACCGGCATACTCTCCATCCACTTCACCACCTACATCTCCAACCTCTTCTATTCCAAGTTCCACACCCACATCACCAATCCGACACATCATGCCTAAGTTCTCTTCACACTCGACATTTACGGAGGATGTCTTGCCCGGTCCCGCCACTATGCCGGGTACTTATACCGGGAACTTTATAGCCAAGACGGCATTCATCCAATTGGTTGAGCGAAACCAATTTAGCGGGTTACCTACCGAGGATCCACACCAACATATGGAGGCTTTTTCCGATTATTGTGATGCCATTTCGCAAGCGGGAATCACACAAGACCAAATTCGGTGGGTCCTTTTTCCCTTCTCCTTGATTGGTAAAGCAAAGCAATGGTATAAGGAACTCAACAAGGCGGCTCTAGGAATCAATACTTGGAAGAAGCTAGCATTAGCCTTCTATCAAAAGTTTTATCCACCGGAAAAGACCAACCAACTAAGGGCTTCAATCACGGGGTTTCAACAACGTGACGATGAGGGGCTCTATGAGTCGTGGGAAAGATTTAAGGCTTTAATTCGCTCTTGTCCTCATCATGGATTGTCGGAGTGGTTTCTCGTCCAACAATTTTGGAATGGCTTGTTTGAAGATTCGAGGGGCATACTTAATATGGGTTCGAATGGCCGTTTCACCGAAGTGGATGATGACCAAACTTGGTCAAGGATAGAGGAGATGGCGGTGCATAACTCCCAATATTCTAGAACTAGGAAGGTAAATAGAGGGGGAAGGCATGACATTGATGCTATTACTCAACTTAGTGCCGATTTGGGTGCTCAATTGAAGACTCATATGGATGCTATCGACAAAAAGCTTCAAGGGCAAGCCGACTTATTTCAAGGCACAAGTTCTTCCACCCAACCAACCATGCAACAAGTCAATGCCATGGATTCTTCATTTAATCCATCAAATCATGGTATGTGCGAAAATTGTGGAATCTTCGGGCATGAGTCTTATGAGTGTTTGAGCAATGTGGAACAAGTCAATGCTTTTCAAGCATATAAGCAAGGGACACCATTCTCCAATTACTACAATGCCAACACTCACAAGCACCCTTTTCTATCTTACAAGACTCAAAATGTCCAAAACCCTCAAGTCTTCCAAGGTGCTCAACAAGGCCAACAACAAGGCCAACAACAAGGCCGACAAACATATGTTGCTCCCCCTTTTAGGGGCAACCAAGGAAATCAAGGCTACCAAAGCAATCAAGGTTACCAAGGAAACCAAGGCTACCAAGGCAATCAAAGGCCTTTCAACAACTTTCAACAACCAAACGCCTATCAAAACCAAGGTGGCTATAACAATCAACAAAGCTTCAACAATCAAGGTAATTTTAATTATCAAGCTCACCAAGGTGGTTTCCATGGAAACCCTAACTCCCAAGGCTTTCAAAGCAACAACCAAGGGTACCAAAATCAGGGAAATTTTCAAGGTTACCAAAATCAAGGGAATTTTCAAGGTCAAAATCAAGGTAACTTTCAAGCTCAAGGAAACTTCCAAAACCAACAACAAGATGCCAAGCCTAGGAGTAAATCTCCTACTTATGATTATGGTTTTCCTCTAACTATTGCGAATGTTCCCCATACTCAACAAGCTCCAACACCCGATTTTGATATGCAAAAGACAATGTTGGATATGCAAAGAAGCAATCAAGAGGTACAACGCAATCAAATGGAAATGCAAAGAAATCAACAAGAATTCTATGCTCAAATCCAAAGGGATAACAAGGCTAGAGACACTCACGTGAAGATGTTGGAAACTCAATTGTCTCAAGTGGCCTCGGGTAATTCTTCAAGGCAAAAAGGGCAATTGCCTCCTCAAGGCACGACACCGAACCAAGCTACCGCTAATGCTATCACCTTGAGGAGTGGTTCTAGCTATGAGCCACCTATGATGCCTAAGGAAGATGATTATGGAGGAAAACAAAGGGAGGAGCCTAGACTTGAAGAGGTTGATCAACCTCTAGAAGATTCTTGTGATGAAGAAGTCCCTAACCCGGATTTAGGGGAAGAAGTGATTGTTGAAGACATTGACGAGGGGGGTAATGTTCTTTCTTCGCAAAGAACCTCGTCTACTTTCATCCCACATGACAAAACCAAATCTAAAGGAACTTCTCCCTCAAAGTCAAAAGAAACCCATGGTGAGAAATCGAAGTCCAAAGAAGTGAGGGAAGCTACTAAGGTTCAACTACCTTTTCCCTCAAGACAAGCCAAGTCCAAAACGGACAAGCAATTTGACAAGTTTCTTGAACTCGTGAAGAACCTAGAAGTGACTATTCCTTTTACCGAATTGATTACTCAAGTGCCTACCTATGCTCGGTTTATGAAGGAGATCCTATCTAGGAAGAGATCGTTGGGAGAGCCCGAAACTATTGCTTTTACGGGGGGATTGAGCGACATGTACCTACAACCATCCCCACCTAAGCTTAAGGATCCGGGAAGCTTCTCCATCCCGTGTAAGATTGGGAATGTACACATCGAGAGAGCCCTTTGTGATTTGGGAGCGAGTGTGAGTGTTATACCTTACTCCATTTGTGAGAAGGTAGGCATGAATGAGCTTAAATGCACAACCATCACACTTCAAATGGCGGATCGATCAATCAAGCGCCCCCTTGGCATACTAGAGGATGTGCCGGTTCGTATAGGCAAGTTCTTTGTTCCGGTTGATTTCATAGTGCTTGACATGGCCGAGGACGCCAACATTCCAATCATCCTTGGACGCCCGTTTCTCCATACGGCGGGTGCCCTTATAGATGTAAAGAATGGAAGATTGACTTTGGAGATTGGAGATGAGAAGATCTCTTTTGACCTCCATAGCACAATGAAGACTCCAAATACCAATGACTCTTGTTGTGTAATCGATGTACTTGATGAAGTCGTTGAGGATGCCACCGAGACATTATTGGTGAAAGATCCTCTTGAAGCTCTCCTAACCATGGGACTTGAAAGAGCTAAAGGTGGACTATGGGACGAAGACTTAGATGTACTTGAAGAAGCTCTAGATGGGGAGAACCGGGAAGAAGATCAAGCTACACTTTGTGGGATCTACTCGGTTGAGGTACAATCTCTAGATCTTAAACCCCTTCCCCCTACTTTATCTTACGCCTATCTAGACGATAAAAAGTCTTGTCCGGTCATAGTTAATTCCGAACTCGAGTCTAACCAATTGGATGCGTTGCTTAAGGTTTTGCGAAAATATAAGAGCACCATTGGCTATAGTCTTGATGACATACAAGGGATTAGTCCCGATTTTTGCATGCATAGGATACATTTAGAAGACGATTTTAAGCCTAGTGTCCAAGGACAAAGAAGGCTTAATCCTAACATGCAAGAGGTCGTAAAGAAGGAGATCATGAAACTCCTTGATGCCGGGATCATATATCCCATATCAAACTCAAATTGGGTTAGTCCTATTCAAGTGGTTCCCAAGAAGAGTGGAATCACGGTCATAAAGAATGAAAGAGATGAACTAGTGCCCACTAGGTGTGTCACCGGTCATCGAATGTGCATTGACTATAGGAAACTCAATAATGCCACCAAGAAAGATCACTTCCCTATCCCATTCATTGACCAAATGTTAGAGAGGTTGGCTTCCCACACTCACTTTTGCTTCCTTGACGGTTTTTCGGGATTTTTCCAAATCCCGATTCACCCGGATGACCAACCTAAGACCACATTCACTTGTCCTTATGGAACCTTTGCATATAGACGCATGCCTTTTGGCTTGTGTAATGCCCCGGCCACCTTCCAAAGGTGTATGATGGGCATCTTTTCGGACTATATCGAGTCTATTGTTGAAGTTTTCATGGATGATTTTAGTGTTTATGGTAAAGACTTTGAGTCATGTTTGGTAAATTTGTCTAAAGTGTTAGCTAAATGTGAAGAAGTGAACTTGGTGTTGAATTGGGAAAAATGCCATTTCATGGTAAATGAGGGCATTGTGTTAGGTCACTTGATCAAAGATCGGGGCATTCAAGTAGACGGGGCAAAAGTTCAAGTCATCGAGCATTTGCCCCCGCCTACGAATGTCAAGGGAGTTCGAAGTTTCTTAGGCCATGCGGGATTCTACCGCCGATTTATAAAAGACTTTTCAAAATTGGCCAAGCCTCTCACCGAACTCCTCTTGAAGGATGCCCCATTTATATGGACTAATGCGTGCAATGAGGCTTTTGCTAGGTTAAAGGAGGCCTTGATCACCGCTCCCGTTATCAAATCACCGGATTGGTCCAAGCCGTTCGAGGTGATGTGCGATGCTAGTGACTATGCGGTAGGGGCCGTGTTAGGTCAAAGGGACGGGAAAGCCTTACATGCCATATATTACGCTAGCAAAACCCTAGACAACACCGAAGCTCGGTATGCTACGACCGAGAAAGAGCTATTGGCTATTGTGTACGCCCTCACCAAGTTTAGATCATATCTTCTCGGCTCTACGGTGATAGTCTTCACCGATCATTCCGCTTTGAAATATCTACTAGCCAAGAAAGACTCGAAGCCACGATTACTCCGTTGGATTCTTCTTCTCCAAGAATTCGACTTAGAGATTCGTGATAAGAAGGGCGCCGAGAACGTAGTAGCGGATCACCTATCACGCCTTCGAGTTGAAGACCTCGAGAAATCTCACATCGATGATTCATTCCCGGACGATGCTATAATGATTGTTTGCACCACATCGTCGGACCAACCTCCTTGGTTCGCCGACTATGCAAACTATATTGTGGGAGGTGTTCTTCCCCCGGATTTGAATTACCAACAAAAGAAGAGGTTCTTCTACGAGGTCAAGCAATACTTTTGGGATGACCCGCAACTATTCAAAGCATGTGCCGATGGCTTATATAGGAAGTGTGTCCCTCAATGGGAACAAAAGGGTATTATGGAAGCTTGTCATTCGTCCCCATACGGCGGACATCACGGTGCCTCAAGGACGGTCGCAAAAATACTACAATCCGGGTTCTATTGGCCAACGATGTTTCAAAATGCAAAGGAATTTGTTTCCCAATGTGACGCGTGCCAAAGGACCGGGAACATATCGTGGAGGCATGAGATGCCGCAAAGAGGGATTTTGGAGCTTGAATTATTTGACGTATGGGGGATAGATTACCAAGGCCCATTTCCATCGTCAAAGGGAAATCGCTACATCCTAGTAGCTGTGGACTATGTTTCGAAGTGGGTGGAAGCCGTTGCCACACCCACTAATGACGCTAGGGTTGTAATGAATCTCCTAAAGAAGGTGATATTCCCCCGGTTCGGAGTTCCTCGTGCCATTATAAGCGATGGAGGAACCCACTTCCATGAAAAACGTCTTGATGCTATCTTGTTGAAATATGGCGTACATCATAGGACCGGCTTGGCTTATCACCCTCAATCAAGCGGCCAAGTAGAAATCTCGAACCGGGAAATCAAAGCTATCCTTGAGAAAGTCGTCACAAGGAACCGGAAGGATTGGAGCATGAAGCTCGACGACACGCTATGGGCATACCGGACGGCGTTTAAGACACCTATTGGCACATCGCCATATAGGCTTGTCTACGGGAAAGCGTGCCACCTTCCGGTCGAAATGGAGTTCAAAGCTTTTTGGGCTATAAAAGAACTCAACCTCGATCCTACTTTAGTCGGTGAGAAGCGATTGCTTCAATTACATGAATTAGAAGAATTCCGACTACAAGCCTATGAAAGTGCGCGGATCTACAAGGAACGCACTAAATTATGGCATGACAAGAGGATAAACAAGAGGTCGTTTCAAGTGGGTGACAAGGTGCTACTATTCAATTCAAGGCTTAAGCTATTCCCCGGGAAGCTCCGCTCACGTTGGTACGGACCGTTCACCATCACGGAAGTCGGACGGTATGGAGACTTCGAGTTGAGCAATGAAAAGGGTGAACCGTTCCGGGCAAACGGTCAAAGGATCAAACTCTACAACGAGAGTGCAACCAAGGAGTCGGTGGAGGTACTTCACCTCCAACCAATCCCCTCATAACCAATCCAACAAACTCGGTTTGGCGGTGTTCCTCAAGAACCGCCATGTTGTAAATATCTTTTCCCTTCTTTTTATTTCTTGTGAATTTTTTTCGTGTTTCTTGTTTTTCCTTGGATTTGGTGTGCGTAAAAATTGTTTTTTTTTGGTAATCTTCTTATGAGTGTGGTGAGGGAGAGAGTTTTCATGAGTTTGTGGAATTGTGTAGGGAGATTTATGATTGTTGAGTTAGTGTGTTGAGTATTTGGAGGCGACTACTTGAAGCGATAAATCAAGCTTCCCAGCCCGGTTTTCTATTTCTCCTACTCGTTGGGATTTTTTTTGGAAGACGGGGGCTAGGTGGTCGTTTTTGAGCTAAGAACAAGCTTTTGGGAATGGGATTCCGGATCCCGAGGGGTTATGTATGAAGGCAATATGCTAAGGTCGTATTCTTGGAGCATCCCGTTCGGGACAGGTTCATCCCGGTCGGGACGTAGGGGTCAACCCGGTCGGGATCAACCCATCCCGGTCGGGATTAAGTGACAATTTAGAGCCCCCTCTGTCAAGTCATCCCGGTCGGGATGAGTCCATCCCGGTCGGGACGGGGGAGCCATCCCGGTCGGGATCATGCCTTCCCGGTCGGGACGAAGGTGTCATTTATAGCCCCTACTGTCAAGTCATCCCGGTCGGGATGAGTCCATCCCGGTCGGGACGGAGAAGCCATCCCGGTCGGGATCATGCCGTCCCGGTCGGGACGAAGTGGTCTTTTGGAGCATCTACTGTCAAGCCATCCCGGTCGGGACGACTTCATCCCGGTCGGGACGGAGGAGGCAACCCGGACGGGATCTACTCTTCCCGGTCGGGACGCCGAGAGCCATAGCCATTTGATTCCAAGGCCCAACCCGCCCCATCCCACCCTCCTTATAACTCCCATACTCAACCCAAACTCACATACTACATATTACTCAACTTCATCTTCAACCTCTCTCCAAACTCAAAACCCCATTATTTAACCTAACCCCAAATCACCATAAACCCTCACTTCATCAACAAAAATTCCTCAAATCACTCTCAAAACACTTCAAAATCGGTCTCCATCACATTAATAACTATCCTAGACCCATTTTTTACCATTAAAACCCCCAAAAACAAAAAAAATCAAGTTTTTCATACCACTTTTTCCCCAAATCCGAAATTTGGGGTTTTCTTTCCTAACTTGACTGAGCTTCTTTGGGTGGGTTTTGGAGGCTTATTACATCAATACTAAGCTTCTTGTTGGTATTTTTGTGGGTTATAGAAACTATTTTTGGGTGAAAATCGATTTGGTTGTTTAGCATCAAACTTCTTCAACAATGGCTCCAAAGAAGAGAGGGCAATCGGTAGTTAGCAGAAAACGAAAGAGTGCGTCGAGTTCTAGGACCGAGGTCGAGGTCGAGGCCGGAGAGCAAGAAATTGCATGTCACCCGGATTTTCCCAACCTTGTTTTTGAGTCGGAACTGCAAAAGGAGAAATTCTCCAATCTCCTTGGTAAGAACCTTGAACCAACTCAATTTTTGTGTAAATCAATTCTTAGGAAGCTTGGGTTGCTTGAGCAAAGTAGGCAATTTTTTGTTGGGGTGGGGATGGAAACGCTCTTTGACATGCATGAGCTCACTTATAGGCAACTCACATTAGAGTTCCTTAGTAGCTTTCGTCTCGATTTGCATGGCTTACCACATAGGGTATATTTTAGGATCAACAACACATCCTATATGCGCACCCTCCCCCGATTCGGTGAGATTTTTGGCCTCCCCTCCACCACTAATAGTAGCATTCCTGACGAATTTAATGTGGCGGATGTCTGGCGTAGTATCACGGGTCTTACACTCGTAGACTTTAGGCACTTGTCAAGTCGTCTAGTCCATCACCCGGTCCTTCGTCTATGGCACCGATTAGTGGCGGGTACCTTATTTGGGAGGTGCGAAACGGGTACCTTCACCCAGCAAGAATTGACCATTATTGGGGCATACTTGAATATAAAGCGTCAACGTCGATTCACCCCCGACATTGCTCTTGCTATAGCTAAGCATTTCGAAAAGATTAGTAAAGGGGGGAAACATATGAGAGAAATTGTCATTGGGGGACTTGTTACTCATATAGCTAAGAGGGTTAGTGCGGAATTTCGGGAGGAGGACTTGATCCCCGTACCGGGGGACACAAGAATAGATGAGGACCGTTTGGCTCGATACCATAGGTGGATTGCGTACGACAAGGTGCATAAAAAGTACCAATGGAACACGGCGGGTCGGGCACATTTCTTCCTACCATGTAACACACTCCCGATCCTTGCGCCTTTGGAGCGATCCACCACCCCGGTCCAAGAGCCTAACTTCTTAATCCCCTTTGTTGGAAGTGACCCCGGTGCCTCCTCCTCACATACCCAACCCCAACGACAACAACAACAACCCCAACAACAACAACAACAACCCCAACAACAACAACAACAACAACCCCACTACCAACAACAACAACAAGCTACACTACCCCATCACTACTATCCCACCCCCCCGTCATTCATTAACGTCCCTCCGTATGCACCTTACACTCCCTTTGTCTACCCTTCGCCTCCGGCCGACCTTTCTATGGCCGCTATGCTTAATGCCCTACATCTTGGGCAATATGAGCATAGGAGGGATGACTACTATGCCCAATACCCCGGGTACCACCTCCTAGCTCAACAAGGGTATATAAACCCGCAAGGGAACCTCCCATCGTGGTATAGACCGGAATACTTCCAAGGCCACGGTAATAACGATGAGGAGTTCGAGGAGGAGGACGCTTGGGATGTGAATAGGGGGGAGGGTGATTTTGGAGCCGGTGAAGAAGAAGAAGAAGATAGTGATGATGATGATGATGACGGTAATGGAAGTGAAGAGGAGGATGACGACGAGCCCGATGATTATTGACTATTGAACGATGGAGATATGTAGGTTGCTAACCACTTGGTAAGGCGACTAACGTTCTTTTCCGTTTTTTGTTGCTCGTCCATTATGCATCCCCTCATTTATGTGATTTGGTGGCCCTCGGGGCCCTTTTGAGAAATTGCTCCCGGTGACTCTTGACGACTTGATTACGTCAAGAGTTACTTCAAAATCCAAACGATAATTTGTTAGTTAACTTAATTTTTATTTCTTTTTATTTATTTTTTTCTTTATTTTATTTTTCTTTTTAGGATAATTGGTAGGATTTAGTGGAAATCGGGCGGAATCCGGGCTAGGTGACGTGATTACACCTAGTCCTCCCCTCCCATTTCAAATTTTTTGTTTCCTTTTACCTTTCCCCCTTCCATATCTTCTCTTGACTCGGGTCTAGGTGACGTGATTACACCTAGGCTCGAAACCCTCTGTATTTTCTTCATCTTTAGCCTTTTTCACCGTATTTTTATTTCTTTTCTTTTGTGTCTTCCACACACTGTCGATCGAGCATGAGGACATTGCTCGATTTAAGTGTGGGGGAGTGATAGTTAGTGATAGTTCTTTTTTATTTTTAGTGATTTCTTTCTAACCAATCCCCAAAAAAAAAAAAAAAAAAAAAAAAAAAAAAAAATTGAAAAATAAAAAAATCCCAAAAACATTTTCTCTTGTGTTTTATTCTGTTTGTGTTGTGTATATTTGTTGTTTGTGTGCGTTTTGCCTCCCCTTTTCCTTGTAGGTTGCTCGACGACCATCAATTTCGGAAAGCTCTACAAAAGCTCGGTAATATCATTCCTTTCCCTTTTTCCTATTTCCGTCACGGAGTTTGGAGATTGTGTCTGTGTTGATTGTGGCTCGGGTGGAGCTTTGTGAAGTTTGAGTTACATAAGCAACTTGTTTGGATTGTAAGGGGTGGTGTTTGTTAATTGTTGTGTATGCTTACTCTTACTTTTCTTCTCTTCTTTTTGTGTTTTCTTTCTCTCTTGTCTTCGTCTTGTATAGTTTGTGTTAGGTGTAGGTAGAGTGTTTCTTTTTCGAAAACCCGGTTATGTGATTTGTGTGCAAGTGCCTCTTATTCTCTAGTTAGCGTCACTTTTTGGATTTGTGGACTTTATTCTAGTAGAATGACCTTTAAACAATAATTATATTGACCTTTTGCCTTCAGTCCATCTTTTCTACTAAGTGTTTACACCGAGATTTGCACTTAACCACCTTGGCCACCCCCGGAGTGTTAGGCCTTGGTGTCCGGGTTTCATTTCCTTAGGTGACCTTATTCAAGTAACCGCTCTCTAGTCCAAATTTTTCACCTTTTTTGTGGGTTAGGAAGGGGTGCACACCTAACTTACCTACTTCCCTACCATTCCTCCAGTTCCGTTTAATAAGCTTTGCATATTGTAATTGGCAAGTTGCATTTAGATTTTGTCTTGGGCAAGCCAATTGAGAAAGAATGAGGCTAAAAAAAAAAAAAAAAAAAAAAAAAAAAAAAAAAAACGAAGGAAAATGCCCAAAAATTTGCCCCCAATTGATTGACTTAAGGGGAGGAGAAGAAGATCAAGAATGAAAGAAAGTGTGTTAGCCCAAAGTCAAAGAATAAACCTCAAAAACATTCCAAAAAAACGAAACAAAAACAATAAACCTTTTCCCTTGTCGATGTGTCACCGTGAAGGGCCTACCAACGGACCGAGTCCCGAGGAAGGAAGATAGCGGTGACTATTCGATTATCCTTCTTTTCACCTAACCTTTTGCCGATGCATCGCCGTGAAGGGCCTACCAACGGACCGAGTCCCGAGGAAGGAAGATAGCGGCGACTATTCGGTTGTCTCCCTCTTTGCTTAGCATTTTTCCCTTTTTTTTTTGTTTGGACTAGTTGGTTACTTTGAATTTGGGACGACCCTCTAGGCTTTGCTTGGGGAATGAAATCGCACTTACCTACAGTGTCGACTCACTCCGGGGTTCATCCTTTTTCCACTCCATTTATCGTCTTGGCGTAAATTCTCCTTAGTAGATTAGAAGGACTTCGACAAGCTGTCAATTTAATTGTTGCTTAGCCGTCATACTATTAGAATTTGTGTCCCTTCCTTCTTGTGTAGCTAACTTGAGAATGTTTCACTTGCCCTGAATTCATAACCGGAGTCTTCCCACCGTTTCGATGAGGAACTCGGTGTTTTTCTTAGCGTGGATACGTCTCTTTTTGTTTGTTCATGTGCTTGTTTGTTTCGTGTGCGAGGCGTATCCACCATTTTTGTCACAAGACCTCACTTGTCTTGCGAGGAGTGTTTTGCCTCATAAACACTTCGGCGTGAGTTGAAAGGGCGTAGGGTGCGCTAATACCCACTCGGATAATAGTTTTTTTTTTAGTTAGTTAGTTAGTTAGTTCGTGCTTACTCGAGGGCGAGTAAGGGTTAAGTGTGGGGGAGTTGATAAGTGTGGTTTGTAGTGCCTATTTTATAGCGTTTTGGTCCCATTTTCCTTGTAGAATCGCTCCTTGGGAGCGGTTTAGGGGCTTCTTATGCTTCCTTTAGTTCGTTTCAGGTTCCCGAGACCAATTTGGAAGAGTTGGAGCGATTCCGACTCGATACATACACATTTTGGAGCCAACGAGATAAAGGAACGATGACTCGACGCTTTGGAATCGACCCCGAGACCTTGGGACCCAATCCCGAGCCTCCGAGACCCGATCCCGAGTCCCGAGAATCGATGAGAAGTCCATAAGAGACAAGGAGGAACCAAAAGGGTCATATTGGAGGCCTACAAGACCCATCCCCGACGGGTATGCACCTCATCCCGTCGGGGATGAAGTGCACTTCGGAGGAGGCTACTGCAGTGTCGTCCCGGTCGGTTTCACCTCATCCCGGTCGGGACCATCGTGCCGTCCCGGTCGGGTTCGCCTCATCCCGGTCGGGACCATCGTGCCATCCCGGTCGGGTTCGTGCCATCCCGGTCGGGACCATTGGTTCGTCCCGATCGGGACCATTCCTTCCCGGTCGGGAAGGACTCAGCTCCTAGTCCGCTCCTTTCCTTCACTTCTCTCACTTGTGGAACACTATATATACCCCTCTTGTAATCATTTTGATGGACACAAAACCCTAGAGAGAAATAGTGCCTCTTAGATAAACCTTAGTTCAAAACTCTCCTTAATTACTCTCTACTTAACATTAATCTAGTGTTAATCTTAGTTTCTACTTTGGATTTTTGAAGACTTGTAATTGATATTTCAATCTTGACAACATTGAATATCTCTTTGGGTTGAAGTTTATTCAAAGTTTGAATCTTTCCATTCCTTTGTTGTGTTGGTATAATCCTTCTTGCCTTTTTCTCTTTTAATACTAGTTCTACATTAAAGTTTCCATCTTTATTTAGTGAATTGTGTTTTCTTTGTGTTTCATACAACATGAATATGTTAGCTTGCATGTTAGTTTCTTTTATGTATGTTAATGTTAGTTTAGTTATGAGTGAGTAAATCCTTGTGGGGTTAGTAGGGAGATTAAGTGTAGGTTGTGGGTAATTAGACTTGATTGTGGGTAAAGGTGAGACCTTTGTTGTTAATCTCTTGTCAAGAACACCATGTGTTTGTGGATTTGGTTATTTGAGTTGTAGTGGCCATACTTCTCATACTAGTTCCCATCTTTTCATTGTGTTATTGACTTTTGGTTGAGTTCTTGTGTATTGAGTGACACTTGCATGAGAATCCGGGTTTGTCTTCGACGCGAGAGCGCGGACCGACCTTAATAACTAAGCGTAGCCTACACCCTCAATTTCCCGATTACCCTACTATACTTATGAACCCAAACTAACCCTACTCCTTTCGTATTTGATAACCACCTCTTAGTTAGTCTCTAATTCACTAGTTTGCTAGTTTATTTGTCTATTAGATGTTTCATTTTATCATCGCTTTAATTAGTCATTGTTAGCCTAGTCCTTACTCCTCTTCCATAATACTTTTCCATTTGTCGTCCCAGTGTGTTTGTTTGGTATCTTAATTTCGTTTTAGGTCGACCGAGTCTAAACCCTACCTCACCGTCTCCGTGAACACGATCCCGACTTACCCTAGCTACCCACTAGGTTAGTTGGTTATTTATTGTTGGTTAGGACTCACGACAAATCCTACCATCAGGTCTTTACTAAGATATCGTTCGGTTTTGTGTATACGCGTTAGTTCGACGATTGAATGATATGCAGAGATTATTTTCCTAAGACATGTGAGGAAAATAAATAAATGGGTTGCTATGCATGTTAAACTAATAACGTCAAAGTTATTTTAGCATGTGAATTTGTTTTAGTCTAATAAAACGAAGAAATAAATAAATTGCTACAAACACGAGAAAACGAGTTAGTAACGATTGAATAATAATATAGCAAATAAATATACAAGATCGAGAAAATAAATATTAATCGAAATCTGAAAAATATTGCTAAATGCTGTTTTGTATAAAAAACGAAGTTCGAAAAAAAAAAAAAAACGAGAAAAGGACGCGTCGCGGCAGCCGGCCGCGCGGCTCGCCCGGGACGTCGGCGGGTCGCGTGGCGGCCTGTTTTCGAGAGCGGTTTTTTGGAAATTTTCGATTAAATCGCGTACGAATATTGCATAATTCGTACTCAACTTAATATTCTCGATATTCGTTATATTCGATAGTTGACTACGAAATCAATATCAAATATTTGGAATAGTTTTAGAAAAGACATAAATTTTAGAAATCGTATCGTAGAATAAATAATAATAAACGAACGAAAAGCTAAAAAAATCCGATCCGGGTCGCCGGCCCGTTTTTATTATTTTTTTGTCGAAAATCGTTAAATTTTATAAATCGCGTACAAATATGGATTAATTCGTACCCGACTCATGTTTTCTATATTCGTCGTATTCGATATTCGATTATGAAATCGATATATAATTGTCGGAAGGATTTTAGAAAAGGTTTTTTTAAAAGTTTGTTTTGAACGAAAAGTTTAAAAAAAGGATTTTGAACGAAAAAAATGTAACGATATCGTCGAAATCTTAATATAATTCTTTTCGATACAATATTCGATTATATAGAATCGATATCATATTTTTAAGAATGTTCGATGAAAATAGTTTTTAATAATATTGATATTAGAAAATAAAAAAAGACCGACGAAAGACCCATAATAATAAAAAAAACGAGGAGAAGAGAAGAGAAGAAGGAGAAGCGGGTTCGATTTACACCCTCAACCTACATGCTTTGTTTTCTCGGGATAAGGCTCGTCGGAAAATGGCTTAGACTTAGGAGCGTCGAGATGATGAGGATGAGTTTAGGGTGTCGGTTTGGATGGGTGGTTTGGACGTCGGGTTTGGCCGGACGGTAGGACAGTTTCTCTGGACTTCGAGGCTTCGGAAAGGTGTCGGGATTTGCTAGATATCGAGGATGTATGAAAACTGTGTTATGAGGCTGTTTTCTTGGTGTTAATTGTGTGTAAAAACCGTTGTGTTTTATGTTGGATGGGAGGTCCTATTTATAGGAATCGAGGTAGTCTTGCTTGTGTGACAAGAAATACCGGTTTGGATAGGAAATACGAGAGTTCGAGAGGAAATCAAAGTCTCGTTTCTTGGTGAAGAAGCCAAGTATTTCGGCTGGTGGGGGAGTGTTTCGGCTGAGTTGGGACGCCTAAACCGAGTATTTGTGCTCGGTTTGTGTCTGTTCCGGTTTCTGGATAGAATTTCTACTTGAGGTCGAATTCTACCTTTAACAGAATTGTTTAATGTTTATTGAAGCTGATATTTTGTAGGAGTTTGAGTATGAATCAGCCGTGTGAAGTGTCACGGATGACTCACGTGTCTCGGGAAAATCTTTGACCGGGTTTTGACTCGGTCGCTAAAAGACGGTTTTACCCCTGGTGTCGGATTCGACCCAAATTAGTGTTATTTGACTCGAAACGACCCACTGGGCCTGGATTTGAGGTTGGTTTTGTAAGATTTGTACTCCTTAATAAGTCTAAACCAAATGTCCATGATTACAAGCCCATATCCGAGTTTATCAAAGCACGTTTACGTCCAATCATCATCGGGTGTTTGGCGGGAACTACTATAGACACCTGGCGGTCAAAATGTGGGTGTCTACAGAGCCCCCACTCTGACTGAGGCTTGGACAAGGCAAAAGTCAGAGTAGCTACCAGGTCAATCAAGGATTAAAACTTGGCAGACTTCCGATCGGGTCGTTTAGAGTCTATTAGACTTGCGTGAAGGGCTCGCCAGCCATAGGATAGAAATCATACCTGGGTTGATGCTGATAATGTCGCGGGAGCTGTCTTGGAAGTTATGGGTATACCTGTTTACAGGTACATCTTGTCTTAGAATTGCGCAGGAGCTTGCCTTGGAAACTATGGGTATATCTGTTTACAGATATATCCTGATTCTTCAGTAGAAAATGTCGCCTGAGCTTTCCACTGGGGAACTTTTCTTAGAATTTCTCGGGAGTCCTGGGTGTACCTGTATGCTGACACAATTTGTATGTAACATTTAGGTGAAACACCGACTCATGCTGGGGAAGAAATGACGATTTTTTTTCCAAAATTTTGGAAAGAAAAAACGCTGATTTTTTTTGAAAAGTTTGGAAATAAGGATGCTTGGGATGACTTGATTCCTAATCCGATTCTGACACGGACTCCTAAAGTCTCTGGTTAGGCCTGTATGCCTAGATGAAGTGTGATAAAAATTCCTATTCCCGTGGTGACTAGGAAAGGGATTTTCTCAAATGGCTAAGTTTTGCAAATTTTAAAATGAGAATTTAAAGAAAGAGATATACCGACAGACTCGACTCTGGACGTGAGAGGACGAGTTGACAGACACGACTTTGACTCTCTAAGGGTTAGACCGTGACTCGGTAGGGGATGGGCCACCTAATATGACAAGACTCTTAAGTTGCGCTATTCCGTAGCCTAGGCGAGTGGCAACACGGTCGAATCCTAGGAATGGGACTGTTTCCGTACGACAGGGCTTTGTGGTAGCAATGCCGTAGACTGGTGTTCTTTTGGATATTCTTTTGATTTAGGGTACATTTCCAAAGTGGGTATTGCTCCGAGTCCTGACAGATTCTCGTCTTTGATTGAGCCGAGTACTAGGACACACTATAGAAAGGTGGCTAGATTTTGAAACTATTTGGATTATGTGAATGGATGGAGAACTTCTGCCTAGGAGAAGCCCCCAGAGTGACAAAGCTAGCTGTTGAGAACATGATGGTGTCGTGACCGGAATGATGGCGCTTTTTGAATGTGTGTCAATGTGGGTGGTTGTGCCCTTGTTGAAAGGCTGCCTACGTATTCACGTGTAGTGAAATCAATCCAAGCCGTAGTTCAGTGGATTGAAAGATATATAATGGTGCCTAGTTTACTAGGGCTTTGTGTGTAACTAGCCACAGCGATAGTGTAGGCTAGGTGCATTCCCAGTGATGTCTTGATCAAAGGGCTAGAATAGTTAGGATGTTGAGCCTGTGACTGTGAGCGTTCTCCGGGGTAGCCCCCAGAGGTGGTGTGAACTTATTTGGGCATGTTCTATGCCGACTGCAAGTTGAGTTCCCGTGTTTGGGGCTGATAACTGGTTTGAATGAGAAGAATTGGGATGGGATTTTAACGAGTTCTGCTCTCGGGGATTTTAACGAGTTCTGTTCTCGGGGATTTGATGAGTTTTGCTCTCGGGGATTTTAACGAGTTTTGCTCTCGGGGATTTGACAAATTTTGCTCTCGGGGGGATTTGACGAGTTTTGCTCTCGGGGATTTGACGAGTTTTGCTCTCGGAGGGATTTGACGAGTTTTGCTCTCGGAGGGATTTGACAAGTTTTGCTCTCGGGGGGATTTGACGAGTTTTGCTCTCGGGTCTTTGTATGGTGATTGTGAATTTTGTTATGTAAAGGGGAAGTCGAGTAGAATGGCTCGAACTTTGATCGGGATAAGTTTTGATAATGCGGGATCTGATTTCCATGTCTGGTCCTAAAGGTTAGGGTGTATCCTATGGAGCTTGAATCCTCAAAATTCTGGGTTGTCTCTAGCCTAGGTCTCGAGAAGGTCTTGAGGGTTGTAATGTGGGAAGGCTAGATGTGGTGTTAGCTGACCAGCTTGACTGTCTCTCCCCTATTGGATGGTATGGGTATTGATAATTTTTGAATTGACCGTTTCACGGTCATGGGTTTTTGAATTCTTTGGGTTGACCTCTTAGCCCCGGTCATGGGATTCTTCATTTGAGTTGACCGTGTCTGGTCGAGAGATGTTGATAATTCTTTTTTGATCATGGCCAGCTTTTTTGTTTTGGCCTTTTGCTTTTTTCTCTTGGACTTTTGATTTTTTTGTCCAGCTTTTTTTTGTCGGTCAGACTAACACCTAAGGTAGGGATTGACTAATCTTATTGGATGGGTGTTTATTGTGAGAAGTGGGCTTGCCTCCCGTCTTGAACCCAAACTAGAAGACTACCCAGATTTGTCATAGGATTCGATATGCTCCTGCTACGGGTAGTTATGTGGCTTTCTATACCAGACATGGAATAGGTAAAAGGAAAACACGGGCTCGGTTTCCTGCAGTCATTATAGATGTGCCTATAATAGTCACGTGCGTGTGCTCACAGTGTATGATGGTGTTCATCATGTTCTCGGAAACACATAAGGAAAGTATGTATGAGAAATAGAAAAGCTGATTTTATTGAATTTTGAAAAAAGAGGACAGAATACAACTGACTTTGACTCTGACTTTGATTTGGAAATGAGGATGTAGGGTATCCTAGACTCGAACTCAGACTTAGACTCGAATCAAATCCGGACTCGGACGCTCGGTTGATTGTTTTTTTTGGTAAGGTCTTTGATTGGAGAGAAAGACGGGTGCCACGACTCACCTAAACTCGGCTTTGCGCAAGTGCAAGAGAGGGAGTCAAACTAGACACGGCCAGGGGTGACGGGTCGACAAAGATTCTTGGACCAGGATACTCGAACGTTGATCTAGACGAGGTAACGACTGCGAATTGGACTCGAGCTGCATAAGGGTGAATCCGAAAATGGGGGCGACCGTGTTTGACCGTATCACGTGCTCGGACCAACCGTGGTGACCTAACCCTAGGTGACTCGAGTATTCGTAGCATAGGTACGACACGAAGAAGGCATCATAAGGACGCCGGTGCAGGATGAACGTAGGGTACCCCTTAAGGTGACCGTGGTTGACTCCTCGGGTGGAGGACAGCCCCCGAGTGAGACTAAAGACTTTGATAGGACTCAAATGGTGCGACATCTAAGTGACTCGAAAGTGGGGTACGTGAGCCAACACGTGTAAGACCTGATCCTTAGAGCAAACGTGGTTGATCGCCCCGCTAAAGGGTAGCCCCCGAGTGGGACTGAAGACCGACTCCTGGACGGGTGACTCGTGGATGGTGGACTCTCCCTGGGTTTTGGCAAAGTGGGCCTAGTCCCGTTCGAAGAAAGATCCGTGTGAGAATTCCCTAGACTTCAGACTCGAAGGTGTAAATGGGCCCGCCTTTGTAGGAGTACGTCCTACGTAGGTGGGCCGTGCCTTGACAAATAAGGCGAACTTGGGATGGGGTAGAAACTCATGATGTAAGATCGACGGAGTTTCGACGCTATAGATTCTAACAACTTATGACAAGACCCGACACTGCTAAATACGGGAAGTTCTAAGAAGAAGAAAGTTTTGAAAAGGGAATTTGGATTTGAAAACCGAGCAAGGTCGGATTGGAAGGCCCGATTTTTTTTTGAAAAATCAAAAAAAAAAAAAAAAGGTTACCGGGCCGAGATTTTGAATTTTTTTGGAAAGTTTGGACAGCATACCGGCTAAAAATAGGCTATTTTGAGTCAAAATCATAAGTCCTAAATTTGGTAGCTTTCCGGGTTTTGAAAAATAGATGGGTTTGAAAAGATGCGGGTTTTTGAAAATGACGGTTTTTGAAAAAGACCAAAGAAGATCAAGTAGCATGTAGTCATGGAAACCGTATAACGACGCCATGTATGCTCTTAGTCTAAGTCTCGGTCAGTCGAATAGGGTCTATACAAACAACGATCGCATTCTCGCAAATCAGGACGGACCTCCTAAGCCGAGTTGGTCTTAGAATCTGCCATAAAACCCATGCGAGTTCCGCCATCGAAGTCTTTAGTGCACCCAAGTAGGAATGCACCGCGGTATAGTGGGACGTCAGTCACAAATAACCGGCCCGTGAAAGAACGGGGTTATGCATGAACCATTGAACTAAAACGTGTACATTACTAATCGAACGATTTCTTTTCGAGTCTCACCCTGAGGATGCCGATGGTAAGTGACACATCAGTTAATCCCCAGCGGAGTCGCCAAATTGTGGACATGACATAGGTCCACCCCGACGCGGCCACGCGGGGGTTTGGGGAGGCGAATGAATTTCCATATGAGATGGATCGAATAGAATTTTAAATCGAAGTAGGAGTCGCCACCGAATTTTGTGGTTATTCGGAACCATTCGAACCCACTCTATGTTGTAGTGGGCCATATTTAAAACATGGCCCATTTCCGATGTCAGAGCTTATCGGGTTCGTCCCTTTGCAGTTCGATACCGATGCCGACTTGAGCGGTTTATCGTATATTGAATGACTCTCGTTGCCAATGGTTTCGGATATCCGGAAACCACGGTTCTGAGTAAGGGGTGAGGGTACGTGTTGGGAAGTTCATTGAGAACACCCAACCCCGCCCGCACTTAGCGGTCTTTACTAAGATATTGTTCGGTTTTGTGTATACGCGTTAGTTCGACGATTGAATGATATGCAGAGATTATTTTCCTAAGACATGTGAGGAAAATAAATAAATGGGTTGCTATGCATGTTAAACTAATAACGTCAAAGTTATTTTAGCATGTGAATTTGTTTTAGTCTAATAAAACGAAGAAATAAATAAATTGCTACAAACACGAGAAAACGAGTTAGTAACGATTGAATAATAATATAGCAAATAAATATACGAGATCGAGAAAATAAATATTAATCGAAATCTGAAAAATATTGCTAAATGCTGTTTTGTATAAAAAACGAAGTTCGAAAAACAAAAAAAAACGAGAAAAGGACGCGTCGCGGCAGCCGGCCGCGCGGCTCGCCCGGGACGTCGGCGGGTCGCGTGGCGGCCTGTTTTCGAGAGCGGTTTTTTGGAAATTTTCGATTAAATCGCGTACGAATATTGCATAATTCGTACTCGACTTAATATTCTCGATATTCGTTATATTCGATAGTTGACTACGAAATCAATATCAAATATTTGGAATAGTTTTAGAAAAGACATAAATTTTAGAAATCGTATCGTAGAATAAATAATAATAAACGAACGAAAAGCTAAAAAAATCCGATCCGGGTCGCCGGCCCGTTTTTATTATTTTTTTGTCGAAAATCGTTAAATTTTATAAATCGCGTACAAATATGGATTAATTCGTACCCGACTCATGTTTTCTATATTCGTCGTATTCGATATTCGATTATGAAATCGATATATAATTGTCGGAAGGATTTTAGAAAAGGTTTTTTTAAAAGTTTGTTTTGAACGAAAAGTTTAAAAAAAGGATTTTGAACGAAAAAAATGTAACGATATCGTCGAAATCTTAATATAATTCTTTTCGATACAATATTCGATTATATAGAATCGATATCATATTTTTAAGAATGTTCGATGAAAATAGTTTTTAATAATATTGATATTAGAAAATAAAAAAAGACCGACGAAAGACCCATAATAATAAAAAAAACGAGGAGAAGAGAAGAGAAGAAGGAGAAGCGGGTTCGATTTACACCCTCAACCTACATGCTTTGTTTTCTCGGGATAAGGCTCGTCGGAAAGTGGCTTAGACTTAGGAGCGTCGAGATGATGAGGATGAGTTTAGGGTGTCGGTTTGGATGGGTGGTTTGGACGTCGGGTTTGGCCGGACGGTAGGACAGTTTCTCGGGATTTCGAGACTTCGGAAAGGTGTCGGGATTTGTTAGATATCGAGGATGTATGAAAACTGTGTTATGAGGCTGTTTTCTTGGTGTTAACTGTGTGTAAAAACCGTTGTGTTTTATGTTGGATGGGAGGTCCTATTTATAGGAATCGAGGTAGTCTTGCTTGTGTGACAAGAAATACCGGTTTGGATAGGAAATACGAGAGTTCGAGAGGAAATCAAAGTCTCGTTTCTTGGTGAAGAAGCCAAGTATTTCGGCTGGTGGGGGAGTGTTTCGGCTGAGTTGGGACGCCTAAACCGAGTATTTGAGCTCGGTTTGTGTCTGTTCCGGTTTCTGGATAGAATTCCTACTTGAGGTCGAATTCTACCTTTAACAGAATTGTTTAATGTTTATTGAAGCTGATATTTTGTAGGAGTTTGAGTATGAATCAGCCGTGTGAAGTGTCACGGCTGACTCACGTGTCTCGGGAAAATCCTTGACCGGGTTTTGACTCGGTCGCTAAAAGACGGTTTTACCCCTGGTGTCGGATTCGACCCAAATTAGTGTTATTTGACTCGAAACGACCCACTGGGCCTGGATTTGAGGTTGGTTTTGTAAGATTTGTACCCCTTAATAAGTCTAAACCAAATGTCCATGATTACAAGCCCATATCCGAGTCTATCAAAGCACGTTTACGTCCAATCATCATCGGGTGTTTGGCGGGAACTACTATAGACACCTGGCGGTCAAAATGTGGGCGTCTACAGTAGTCATGTGGGATTTTGTTTTATTCGTCTTTATGAGCACATTAAGAATATCAAATTTTTATAATTTTTGCTAACGTAAAATGAAAGATATCGCTAGTGTAAAACACATCTCGACAAATGTGGAAAAGGAAATGAGACAAGTGGATTTGAATGGAGGGAGTAACTTTGTAGGGATGGGGTGGGAGGCGTTCCCATGGTTGTTGCCTTCATTGATAAGCAAACCATCTCATAAAGGGAAGTGTTAGTTGTTGGAGACTTGGGAGTTATTCAGCGTAGTCTAGTTCTTCAGGGATGATATCATCATCAAGTGTCACACTACACAGCGACACTATATATATTTCTAAGGAGAGAGAAAAACACGGACGACTCAACATTTCCCCCCTTCCTTCCTTCTTTCTCAACAACCAGTAACCCAAAATGAAACACATTTTCAAGAAACTCCACAAAAATCACGACCCTAATCGCTCTCAACTCAACGAAACCCTAATTCCATCCTCCTCCACCTCTACCTCTACTTCCGCCTCCATGTCGATTGCGCAATCGCAGTCTCAATCTCAGTCGCAGTCATGTCCTCCCGATCAATCCACTTCTCCGGATGTTGCGCCGGCGCCGGCGACGACGACGACGGGGGAGGTGACACCTGTGACAACGGCGGCCGAAGGAGGAGGAGTTGTGGCGGCGGCGGCGGCCAGGAGTCATGGAGGAGGAGGAGGAGGGGACTTCATATCGTCGGAGGAGGAGTACCAGTTGCAGCTAGCGATGGCGATAAGCGTGTCCAATTCCGAGTTTCGCAGTTCGTCCGAGGATGATCAGATACGTGCTGCCAAGTTGTTGAGCTTAGCGAGAATTGATTCCGTTGGGAGGGGGAATGCTGCTCACCTTTCTGGACAGTCTTTGTCCAAGCGCTACTGGGTCTGCTTCTTTCTTTCCTCCTCTTCCTCTTTCTACTTGCTGGTTCTATGCACTACACACTCCTAGTTGTAGAATCTCATCTGTAGTTAGGGTGAACTACCAATGATTATTTATTACGAGTAATTTAATTGTTGCCCCTTTGGTTTTGCCACTGACTATATCACACTCTAGGACTGAATTTGGTTGATGTGACACTGTCTAGTTATGTTGGCTGGTTGAATTACATGAACTGGGATTGGCCTGGCTGTAGCGGTTAAGTAGCGCAAAAATAGATGCTACTTAACGTTCTCGTATTCTACAATCTGGTTATAGTGATTGTTGCATCATTGAATGATTCAATGAAGATACAGCTGTAGGTTGCTGACCTCCCCAGACTCTTTGCTAGTGTGCGGCCAACATTATCTCCACTATAGGCACTTCCTTGGAGAATGATGAATCTCCTTTATTCGGGGAGGCTTGAGAGGAAATGGATCATTCATCGCGGAAGATATTGGTTAAAAGCACCACCTTTTCTTGTGCTTCAAAAATGAAATTCGGCCAAGGGTGAATGTGGATTGGTTACACAGATTAGGTAACATCATTGGGGGTATTGAGGAGCGTCTATATCTCAAGACTCCCAATAATTCTTAGTACATGGGGGATAACTCAGATATGTGAGAAGTGAGAATTGGATAACGAGTAGGAGACAATTGAAAGGAGGATTTGGACGACTAAGATCTTGACACTCCATTTGTTTTAGGTTCTGAAATTCCAATGAGTAAATTATATACAATCAGTTGCTCTATGTAGGTTTTTGTGATTTTGAGTGTTATCACTATTTTTTTGAGCTTTAATGTAAAGTTTTCGAGCAAAATCACATAAATGTTTTGCTCAAAAACTTTCAACTCAACTCAGAAACTTCTATAAGCTCAGAAAGTATGCATACAAGTTCAAGTACTTTGGGGTGGTTGTACATTCAACTGTTGGTATAATACTATTTTCCCTGAAATTCTTTGCATTATAATTTGTCTTCCATATATCATATGGGCCACAACCAACTACAACAAATGCCATCCAATAAATAACTCATGTGTAGACATTTTTTTTCTTTAGAAGTCAAGGAAAAAATAAGGAAAAATAAATAAATAAAGATAGTAAGGCTATGTTTGGTGCGACGTTTCAACTTGCTTATTTGACCAAAGTAGCCTATTTAACAAAAATTATCAGCTAGCTTATCTTTATGCATGTGTTAGATAAGTAACTTATTTGTGAAATAAACTAGTTTCTTCTTTTTACCCTTTCAGCTATTAGAACAATATACAAACCATGTTTGTATGTATGTGATTTTATCAAATATCAGCAGCCCATCCTCCTACTTTTCAGCTAGCTTTTGAGTTGGCGTAAAAGCTTTCAAACGGATTTCAAAAGCTATCTGTGTAAGTAAACTTTAGTCTTGCTAAGAAAAGCCTAAATGTATGTAAACTCTGAGAGTTGTTTGCACAGCAAAAAAATAGTACTTCATAACATTCACTAGGAAGTTGATGTGATAGTCTTTTGAGACAGGAAAAGTTTTGCGGATAGTTTTACCCGTACACTCACTAGACTTGAAGCTTACAATTCAAAACCAAAAAGCCATCTTGAAATGAGCTTAATTTAACAAGCACTAACATCTGAATGGGAGATGGTGTTTCATGGCCAGGGATAACAACGATGTGGATTATGTGGAATACGTTTAGAGCGGATATTAGCTATCTGGAAGGGAGACAATGTTTCATGGTCTGGGATAACGGTTTTGCTAAACATGCGGAATACATTTAGAGCGGATATTGTATTTCTATCCACTTAAATGTTCATAATCCATATCCCTGGATTATTTAAAATATTCTCATATTTTCAACCTTACCCACTGGATGGAATGGTTTCAAATGTTCAATGAATATCCTTGGACCTAAAAGGAGTTGTTTGGAATAAGAGTAATTATTAAAGGAGTAGTGATACTAATGGAGCTTGAAATGAGAACAAAATGGAGGAGTTTGGTGGTTAATGGTGGCACTTTAAAGTGTAAAGAGAATGCATGAAAGGAACTATCACCTCTATATCGGAGTAATTTAGGATTTAGGTGGAGATGTCGGTAATTATTCCCCTCCTAAAGGAGTCATATTACTGTCTTTTTTCTCATCCCCACCTTCAACTACCACTACTCCTCAATTTTCTAGTTCATTTTAACTCCATTACTCCCCTAATAATTACTCCCATTCCAAGCAATCCCTAAACTTAGGTCACCAAAGTGAAATTAGTGAAACAGTAGGGCACCAAAGTAGAATTGGACCCTATATTACTATGACTCTTCTAATTACCTCGTGTACTCATGTCCTTGATACTTGGACATGGGTACAACACTTGGACCATGGTTTAAATTTTGGCTGATACACGACGTATTACCCAAGATTTATCATTATCGGAGGCCCCCAAACGAGCCCGAGATGTATGTGGTAAATTTAAAGTAGGTTATTATCGGCCACGATGACCGATTTATAATGTGTATTGGCCAACTCAGCCCGATTCGACCCGCGATAAAGCCGAGAGGAGCGAGTTATAGCTTGTTCTCGCTTAAAAATTGTCATCATTGGTCAAATTAGTTATTCTATTTTGATTTAATCTTAACTTTTATAATCGAATAGACAATATATGATAAAATATATAGAAAAGGCGGTAAAATAAATAGCCCTGAGACAACCACGATATGGAGCGCGATGGCCGAGGCGAGGATGTTCCCGCGACATTGATAATGTGACTGATACCGAGATTTAAAACCATGTCTTGAACTCTTCATTTAAAGCCAAAATATGCAAAATTTTCATAAAAGTAGTCGGACATGCACAGGTGCCACATACTTCTAAACGAGCTCGAGCAACATAGGTTAAGGCAACATTCCACTCTCTTATGTGAATATGTTTACGTAGTGTTTAAGAAAAGTGGTTAATGACTAGTGTTTAACTCTAGGATTAAGCTATTGTAGTTTTTCACGTTGGTTACTTTGCTTCATATCCTCATCAGAGTTTGAATGTTACTTTGCCAGGATTATAGTGTCCTTGACTACCAGGAGAGAGTGATAGATGGTTTTTACGATGTATTCAGCCTTTCTACCGATCCTGCAGTCCAGGGAAAGATGCCATCTCTTGCTGATCTTGAAACTAATGCAGGTGACTCTGGATTTGAGGCTGTGATAGTCAATAGGACAATCGATCCCATACTTGTGGAGCTAGAGCAAGTTGCCCAATGTATCTTACTTGACTGTTCTGCTTCCGAGATTGGCGTTTTGGTTCAAAGGCTGGCTGAACTCGTAACTGAACACATGGGTGGACCAGTTAGAGATGCAAATGTTGTATTAGCAAGGTGGATGACAATCAGCACAGAACTGAAAAGCTCTCTGCATACAAGTGTTTTTCCCATTGGCTCTCTGAAAATTGGTGTATCTCGCCACCGAGCTTTACTTTTTAAGGTTAGCTTCTGCTTATTATCTACTTCTTTTGTGTGTGTGTGATTACTATTTACTTGTGTGTGTGCGCGTGTGTGTGTCTACTATTTGGAGGAGTTCATATCAATGAAAACTGGAAATTTTCCCTTTTAATAGATTCGTATGGAAGCAAAAGTTCCGCTACGTGATGCTAAACATAGGCGCGATATCATTTACTAGTGATCTTAGAATGAAGGAAAACGAAGAGTGACGTCTATTGCTCTATCATGATCTGAGCCAATCTCTGCTATTTCCTATTTACATCATTGCTTAACATGACTTTCTTTATGGTGGAATCACGCAAGTGAAAATAAGGAAAAACAAAACCAGACAATCAACTTCTTTCCAGGATGCGGTGATTATTGGTGATTACTCGAGAAACGTTTTGGCTCCATTGCGTTCCAAGAAGCATAAATATTCTTCATTCTGTAGTTTTGATTTCAAAGTTATTTGGGTAGACTTTAAGAAGTTAATGAGTATATATGTTGTGTCCTTGATTTTCATTTTTGTTCTATTGCCCATCACCTAGATCCATTCAGAGTTATTTGTATTCAGTGACATGTTTATGCAATTTTAGGTTTTAGCTGACAATGTTGGGATCGCATGTAGACTTGTGAAAGGAAGTCACTACACTGGCATTGAAGATGACGCTGTCAATATAATTAAGATGGGCGATGAAAGGTGTATATTTATCTCAAATTTGCTATAGTTAACCTTTTCTTCTTCATCCTTTTTTTAAGTTTAAATTTCAAATTTTTATAGAGTTACACCCATGGTTCATTTCTTTCTCAAACACGCCTTTTAGGACTGAAATGACTGTCTATATTAGATTGCAGTGCTGTGTCGCTTAAATCCTGAACTTTTCCGATCTCAATGCTTCAGGCTTTCTTGAATCATACTCCGTACTTCGTAGTTTATGAACGGAAATTGTACTGTGAGTGTGAAAGTCATGAAGGATGCATATTCTGCTTTGGACCTTATTTTTTTCCTCTTTTTTGTATGTAACTGTTTATTGATCTTTGATGATTTAAAAGACATACTAGTGTTGTTACTACATAAAAACAATTGTTACAGCAGGCCATAAAACCATCAATGAATATACACACACCTTTAAGAAAGGGTTTCTTGGGCAAGTCTCTGGATGTGTAGTTTGTTTATTAGCGTATGTCGGACCAAAACTTCTAGCTGAACCTATTAATTTTGTAGTTATGTGAGATATTATGATCTTCCACTGATTCACCAAGTACTCTCACTTTTTACTTCTTGTAGCGAAGAGTCAGTTTCCTTCAATATGCCAAATAAGTAACCGCTTCTTGTGGGATTGTCAGCTTAAGAGATCCATACCGTTCTGGTTTTTGGGTATTGTATTACTGTAGGAGATCAGTACCTATATTCAACATCACCAACTGTTGATCTGTATGATGATATGATTGGTTTCTTTACTCACTTTGTTTTACGGGAAATTCTTTATTATTGCATACTCAAATTTTTCCCTTTCACATATGTTCCGCTTCTAACTGGCTGATTGATTTTATCACTATTTTTGTTTTTGTTTTTATTACTTGGAGTTCTCTGCGGCTAACTATCTAGTATTGGTTTCATGGCACACAGAGAGTTTCTGGTTGATCTTATGGCAGCCCCAGGGACATTGATACCTGCAGATGTTTTGAATGCCAGTGATGCTTCTATTCCATCATACCACCAGAAGTTAAACAAGACCCCTTCAATGAACCCATCAATTGATCTTGAGTTTCCTTATCGTAAACCAAAGACATCAATTGGTAATCATCCAGTATCTAATTGGGCCCCTCCTGTTAACAATGGTTCTCGTGTTGATCAGAATTCTATTGTTGAAAAGATCGAATCACTACCTTCATCTTCAAGTGTCAGTAATGATGTGGGTGCTGGGCCTTCAAGAGTATCAGCGAAGTCAAATTCACACAGCCAGATGGATTTGCCCTCTACATCAGCAGTAGGGGCTTCTCTTTTCAAAGCTCATCGTGGTTCCCTTGCAGTTGGTGATGGTTCCAGGTTGGATCTTAATGTAGTACCCTATGGCCAAAGTAACTCAGATGATCCAAAAAACCTTTTCGCAGACCTTAACCCATTCCATGTACGGGTCTCTGGACAAAACTTACAGCAAAACAAACCCAAACTTAAGACCGAGGAGCATCAGAGACTGGTAACTGATGCTGTTCCAGGAAGACCTCTAATGAAGTGGAAGAACCATCAGGCGGTTAATAATGATTTCCTCCCAAAAAAAGACCAAGATTTTGCTCAAGGACTATTCCCTAGAAATAACAACCTGAACAAGGATAATTCAATTTCATTGGAAGCTTCATCCAATCCTGCAGCCTCCCAAAACATTTTACGAGGTGGCTCCCAGTTAGTCGGAAATATGTCTCACAGTGAAGTAAATGAGGATGTTGGCAATTCTGCTGGTGTTAGGACTACTGTAGCCTCCTCTAATAACCTTAATTATGATAAAGGAGACTCCCCAGTGAAGGAAGCAACTTCTCCGAGTGGCATGCTTGATCCGCAAAAACAATTCCAAAAAAACGGCTTGCTTGGGGGTAAAAAATGCACACGTGAGGGATTTGTAGGAACAGGCTTCATATTAAATGGTGCAGGAACTACCAGGCCAGTTGATTCTGGTAGAAGTGCAGTTGACCCAGAACTTGATGATGTGGGGGAGTGTGAAATTTTGTGGGAAGATCTTGATATTGGCGAAAGAATTGGCCTAGGTATAGACCTTAATTTATCCTTTTCAAGTTAAGAACGTATTCGAATAGTTTGAATCAGGCAAGTATGGACAATGATTTTGTTTGGATTCACAGCGACAAGAAAGCCGTAGTCCCAAAATGATTAGGGGTTGGCTAACATGAAGCATTTTTTGGATATTGCTTAGCCCAAAAATCAAACTACATCTACCACATGAATCCTTTATCTCCACAATCCCTTTCAACACCATGTTTTATCAAATTTCCAAATAAATCCTTTCATTTCGATCACCCTAAATCATGTTTGTTTTGTTCTTCCCCTTCCCCTGGCACTTGTATCCCTTCCGACACATTTCAAGTCTCCTCACCGGAGCCTCCCTTGCCAGCCTCCTCACATGACCAAACCACCTTTAACGGTTTCTCGCATCTTCTCCTGAATAAATGCAACTTTTACCTTCTCCTGAACCACTTCGTCCCTTAACCTATCTTTTCTTGTATCACGACATATCCACCGGAGCATACACATTTCCGCTACACTCATTTTTTTGTAGTTTTCAATGTTTTTTCTCTACATCTAATTTGATGGGTGGTCAACAGTAAGCCTTTGGGACTGCCGGCCATTATTTTCTCGGTGTAACCTGGTTAATTCTCGTCTGGCATCCTTCTTCTCACAGAAATTTTGTAGTGGATGAATGCTCAATCGCAAAGCTTGTATTACGTCTACCTTTGTTATCTTCATCTCTGTTCTAGGGAAAAAGTGTTATTCAATCATTAATTCATTTTTTTAACAGGTTCATATGGCGAGGTCTATCATGCAGACTGGAATGGCACCGTAAGTTTCATAATGTCACACTTTAGTTTATGGTTTATTCTACATATCTTTTGATAGTTTATGGACTCGCATATTTTCTATTTGCTTTCTTTTTTCAAATGTGTCTCATTCATCATGATAATGATGTATGCACGTTATGATTCACATACTTCTCAGGTCTCTTACAATTGTGCCCGTGTTTGTCTTAATTTTGTTTATTTAGGCTACCATTAATCTCTGTACGGTTTTTTACTTGGCTATAGAAGACTCCATCTGCAGCCTGTTGCAGTTTTGTAGTATGGTCTGACTATGTTACTATAGATTAAGATGCTTGAATGCTATGTTAACTGAGACTTCATTTCTCTTTTCTTTAGTGAGTTGTACGTTTTATTGCCATGAGTTTCTCTGTTGTCCGTCTCTTTTGATACCCCACAAGGCCTTCCTATCAGTTTTAAATTAATTGATGAACTCAGTGATCCTTGAAATTGAAGGATCTAGTCTCTCCTCTCTGTTTGATGCAGGAGGTTGCTGTTAAGAAGTTCTTAGACCAGGATTTCTCTGGTGCTGCTTTAGAAGAGTTCAAAAGAGAGGTAAGTGTAAAGCGGATTCTTGAAAGAACAGTATGTCATCTGGCTGTTTGTTTCAATCTTCCAGTTTTTTCTCCTAATAGTGTCATTCTCTCATTGAAAGGGCAGAAGAGAACGGAAAATAAATAATACTTTCGACGTTAGAAATATTGGTATAGTGCATCCCATGATAGGACTCGGTTCAACTTCGATTCAATTGCAGTTGAGAGCAACACTTGACTCTTCTTGTTTCTGTAGATTGGATTACTCAAGTAGCTAGAGAGCATGATTGTCAAATTCTGCTTTTGAACACGACATCCATTTTTTGTCTTTTTCTACATGGATGTTATTGTTCACTCCTTCGATGTCTTGTTTGTTAACAACCTTTTCTTATATATTTGAAGAGAAAGTAGTACATACTAATGTTTGGATCTTAAGTGGTAAAGAAATAACCGAAAGTATCATGCATGAAACAATATCGGCACAAGGATGTATATTTATCTGTAAGAAAGAGATTGAACAAGTGTACGACTGTTTCAAATAATCATACCTGTAATTACCTTCACATATCTTGAAGCTGATTTTCTTTCCCTGTCTACTGCTATACAGGTCCGTATAATGCGCAGATTGCGCAATCCAAATATTGTATTGTTTATGGGTGCTGTTACCCGACCTCCTCATCTATCTATTGTGACTGAATTTCTTCCGAGGTATGTGCTTTATTTGTGGCGGACATTATTCTTTTCTGCGATATGAGTATTTATTATAAGCGGCGTTTATTTTGTGGTGTACTACGATAAAAGTACCCTAATGCCCCAGACTCCCTGCTATGCCTGGGTAAGGAGATCGGATGTACCACGTATATGAGTATATGAAAATATATGGATGTCCAACCTGCTAAAAAAAGTTGTGCCATAACATGTTCCAAAGGATCATTTAGTTGCTGCGTACAAACATATACAGAGTACCATTTAACTGGGACCAATACTTTCTCACATAATTGAAATTGTCAGTTGTTTCTGTATTTGTGGCATCCTAAATTCCTTGTAGATCAGTTTGTACACTTTCTGTCTCTGCGAAAGTTGGAATAAATGCCCCCAGATTTACATCTTACATTTTGAGTGAAAACAATAAGTGCTAAAAGCATTGTGCTATGCCACTTGGCGACACCGTGGATCACTTGCAGTTTTCAAGTTGGCTGTATTTGACTTCTCTTACTATGTTTTGCAGAGGAAGCTTGTACCGTATCCTTCACCGTCCCAACTTTCAGATTGATGAAAAGCGCCGAATAAAAATGGCATTGGATGTGGTATGGTTTTGTCTTTTCCCTGTTTTTTTTTTTTAAAACATAAATTGAACAGCAACCTTTCATCACCTTTCTTAATCTGCAGGCAAGGGGCATGAACTGCTTGCATACAAGCACACCGACAATTGTGCACCGTGATTTAAAGTCGCCCAACTTGCTTGTGGACAAGAATTGGAATGTGAAGGTACTTCTGAAGTTTCACTTGAATAACTATATTTCACACACCAATTTCCTTTTCCGTTGATTGATGCCCACACGGAAAAAACATCAAATGAAGCTTGTGGTGCATGAAGGCCGAATGATCTCGTGACCCCTGAAGAACATACAACATTTTTTTTAATTATGCCCTCTACGAATTTTATGTTCAGACTGCCATGAACGGATTTATCTGTGCTTTTTAGAATACTCCTGATTTCTCCTTGCTTCTGTTTCGAATAGATTTGCATGTCTTACTTGGTATTGCATGTTTGAATAGTATTATAGTAATCATCTCTTTGCTGAACTCAGAGATTGTATGCAGGTTGGTGATTTTGGGCTGTCGAGGTTAAAGCATAACACATTTTTGTCATCTAAATCAACTGCTGGCACGGTGAAAATTTGAGGACTTTATCTGGTCTTTTCCATGAAATTTGTTTCTTCTTTTATCTCTGACATATATGCTCTTTTTGTATTAGCCTGAGTGGATGGCTCCGGAAGTATTGCGCAATGAACCATCAAACGAGAAGTGAGTGCTAAATCTGCTTTTCTATTATACAGTATTTGTTTTGTTCATAGACTGATGCTGCCGACGTTAGACTACAGATCGTTTTGTGCTGCTCCAATATCTGGCTTGAAACTAATTGTTAGCCCTTATTCAGATTCCCTAATTTCACAGTGTGACGGTTAGAAGAGCATGATTCGTAAATTCGCAGAGCCAGTATTTTAACCATGTTTATTTTGTCTTTTCATTTTGTCTCTTTTATATTCTTCTATTTATTTTTCTTACAAAAGGTTTGTACTAGAAAGTTAAGAGTATTTATTTAAGATACTATCCTTGTGGTGAGAAGTGAGAACTGATAGTCAACAGGGTATATGATTTATACCAGCACCTGGAGAAGTGTACAGCAGCCCCTCATTAGTATTACGTACGGAGTATAATAATTCTTTTACCTTCATTTAGTCATATTCATCCTGTGATTGAAACTGTCCCCTGCCCCTGATATAGCAGCTCCTTATCAGAAACAGCTAATTTGTTTTTGCATGCTAAATAACCTGGATATCAACTACAATTTTACTCATATAATTATAAACCATGATTGTTGCTGTGCAAGCCTGATTGAATGACGGCAATGTATGCTGAGCTATGTCCTGTACTGCATGTAATTGACTTCATAACAGAAGGTTATTGTTGGGTGCACAGATGTGACGTTTATAGTTTTGGAGTGATCTTATGGGAGTTGGCAACCACGAGTCTCCCTTGGAGTGGGATGAATCCAATGCAAGTTGTGGGTGCAGTCGGTTTCCAGAATCGGCGGCTCGACATCCCCAAGGAGCTGGATCCTCTTGTTGCTCGGATCATTTTGGAATGCTGGCAGACGTAAGCTCTATTTCTTTTCAACACCTGTTTTCGTTCTTTCCCACTTGTTGAGTGGTATTTCGTTTTGTGCAAATACTCGTTAAAAAAACTCATAATTGTACATTTTAGATATTTATTGACTCATTTAGTATCCAAATGGACAGCGATCCCAACCTTCGACCTTCATTTGCACAGCTTTGTGTAGCTCTCAAGTCTTTACAACATCTCGCAATTCCGTCACAAGTTGGTCAGCAAAGCTCACCAATGCCACCGGGGATTTCCATAAACTCCACCCCTTGATTGCAATCTGTGACTAGAGAGGATCTCATTCTGTTTTATATTCCAGGTAGTACACAAATTTACCAGACAACAGAAGTACTCGTAAATCATATGCAGGAAGAGTATATACCGTGTGTAAATGATGAATCACAGAAAAGCAGTGTGTTCCCGGAGGTTGGGTTTTTATCATACGCAGTGATTAATTTTTGATGACTGCAGTGACAGTCCGAAGGGGCGCCAACTGCAGATATTTGTACAGAAATGTGTGCAGTTTTTTTGTCCTCCCCCCTGGATTGAAGTGTGTATGTCAACACCCTTTTCTATCATGAAAATTGAGGTGTAATTGTAACAAGTTTTTTAATATAATTTGTTTGTACCAGACAAATATACCGTGTATATAATCCGTAACATCGTGAGCATGAGTTTAGTGAGCCACCTCTTTCCAAGTTATGAAATGTACGAACTGAGGTGCCACCCTTTTGTTTTTATGTTCAATTGAGTACCGTAAATCAGACAATTGAAAATTGCTGGTTTGTGCTGCTAATCAACCTGATATGAAAGTACATGCAATAAAAATATTATTTTCACAATTCTTTTTATGACCAGTACCGTTGCTCTCCACGACGAAACTACAATCAAAATCACGGCTATCAAACTGAACAATTTACAAATTTCTAAGGTTTTTCAATCAAATGTGTTTGTTCAATCTACAATGAATCGTACCATAAAAGTATGGGTTATTCTACTCACCAGAACCCCTATTTTATGGTCAGTTACTCACCACTTCCAGAAACCTAAACCAGAGCCGCTGCTTTATAAATTATATTCCGTACTCATCAGGCCATTACATAATTATGATTAGCTGAACCTTGTGACAAATAACAATGATCCTTGAAGTCAGATTCCGTGCTCAAGACGTTGATGCCATGGTTCAGTATTCCTTCATCTTTGCAATTGAAACACTCTTGGCTACCAATTCTCCTACAACAATTCCTGCCAGCAAGCAAACACCTAAGCCTTCACACGCCGAAACTCAAACCAGATTTCATAGTGATTAAAGAGTAGACTATCATGTGAGTGTTTCTCCACATACTCAAGCCCTAAGCCTGCCAGCCTCTTTGTACACTCATCTCCTCCTAACCGTGAACAAAACTTGATGTTGTGAGACACAAATATCCGCCCGTCAAATGGTTTCAGTTTGCCTGCTAATCGCTCCAATCCAACCCACACAAGTTTATCGGGCATGTGTAGGAAAACTGCACTTGCATAGATCAGATCATAAACAACACCCGGCCCAAACCTTGTAAAATCCATGTCTTCACCTTTCACGATGATAGGCCTTTTGTTTAGTAGACCTTGGGATGGGAGCTCGTACCTGAGCGCTGCCATCAGAGACAGCTCATCTCTCTCTAGACAATTAAAGTGCTCGGGTTCCAAGTATCGAATAAAATGCAATCCAACTCGAAGAGTCCCACATCCTATTTCAAGAACCCGAGAATCAGGGGTGAGGTGGCTGGATTCTGCCAAGAATTCAAACACATCTCTGCCGCCAGCCCATGGCTCACCATAGTTGCTATGGTGCTCTTCAACGAGAAGCTCACCAGGACAGGGCAACGCGGTATGGTTATTGGCTTCATCCCCCTCGTAATGGGATATGCCCTTGTACCTAAAACAGTCGGGGCCAAATGTTTAATATACTCACTCAACCAGTACTTTTTCGAAGGGCTTTTTCACTCTATATATTGAAGTTGACTTGACAATTGACATAACTATTTTTAGGCGGTTTCATTTTGCAAGAGGCCACTTGCCTACACAAACACCATTGTATTATGCATCGTTAACGCAAATGAAGGTTACTAATCTATACCCCACTCTACATGAGACTACTAATTGACCGTTTTTCCAACTACAGAGTAGCTTACCATAGCTGTTGGGGGAAAAACAGGCGCAAAGACTAAGCCAAACACAAAGAAATACTAGTGTGCTATGTTACTCTGATCCTTCATTTGGGTGCCATCATGCGTGTCCGACAAGACACAACATTTTGACACCTCATGTAAGACCAAAAAGATCTGAAAATTTCACCCACACTGTCATATCAGGCACTCCCACACGTGGCGGACACGACACCTTATGGAAGAGTCAAGATACGGAAAAACAACTTAAATGTCAACACAATACTAAAAGGTGTAACTGCAAAAGTCTCATCTAAAAATATCCCAACCATTACAATCAGGTAGCAACCTCTCCAAATCAAGCATTAAAAATCAGCATTAATTGAAAGGCAAAGAGTCAATGGCTACAAGCTACAGTATTAACCAATTTATACACACTCAGATTGCCTCTATCGTAAAATAAGCTGCAGTTGGGAAAACGCCACACAAGATTTGATATGGCAGCCGACATTTTTCTGAGTCGTCACAAACTCAAAAGACTCAAACAGCTAACCTACAGGTCCTACACCGATATCCTCTGTAGCAACCAAAATAAATTTGTTTCAACATTAATATTCTCGTACATCACTAACTATCGTAAATGGATGATCAAACACTTGCAAGCTCTAGCAACAATATGCATATAGAATTTTTTTTATCAACTACTCCATTTCTTAGATATAAGTTACTCGTACGTAGTTACACTTTAAATCAAATAAATTTAAATAAGTTGACCCAATTTTCGCAAACCGGGAAAGTAGTGATTAAGCCCCTTTACTTTGCTCAATTGAGAAATCAAACCCCTTAACTCTTGATTGTAGCAATTAGACCCCTTAACTTTTTCAATATGTGAAATTAGACCCTAAGTATACTATCTAACCATGCAATTGAACCAACTAATCCGAACGCTAGAACAACTAAGAATAATTGCATTTTCAACAATCTTATCATTATCATTTATCAAGCACTCGTTAACAAACCAATGTCTACCTTACTGAATCAGTCTGAGCCCGAAAGCGCGCTACTTCAGTTAAATCACTCAAATCTCAACAATTTCAGCATATTCTGTCAAGAAACCAACAGAAAAATACTGGCAGAATATCAACCGCACTGCAAATTTGCAAGCAACATGATTAATAGTAATCTTTACAAGCTAAAACAACTAAAGTTACCTACATTCTCACCAGTTTCATGCAATGTAGTCTCACAAAAACCACTTAATCATACAATTAAATTCAACAACTTCAAAATTAACAAACCTACTTATAAAACAACTAGATACTCTCCTTTGTGACGGAGGTATCCGTCATTTTGTTATAACAGGTCAAATACTCATCATTTAAGTACAAAAAACAATCCACATGCTTTCGTAGTATTTTGTCTTTTCTAGGTAAGCGGGTCATATTTTACCCGCTATAGAAACAAGAATTTGTGTAAAACCAACAAAACAACCAAGTTGAACAAAATCACCAAAATCCTACTCGTATGATTTAATTCACAGTTACGAAAAGATCAAATCTTTCAACAAAATCACATCAACCCAGATATATAATAACAGTAAATAAAATCATACTGTAAGAGATCCTGGAGTTGTTGAGCACGTGTACGAGGATTGATTCCCTTACGTAAGACATTATCTTGCATATGCAACCCATTAACCCGGATCTGGTCCTTTACCCACTCAATATCATCCGACGTAGGAGGGGATATCCCGACGCTCTGGAACTTTCTAGAAGATTCTGGAAACGAAGGAGGGCATGAACAAGTGGTTGAGAGAGAAGTGAGGAGGAAGAAGAGGAAAACTGCGAGGGAAGAGAGGAATAGGACTAGAACTGGTATGGTAATTACGATCCCCTTTGATGTTGTTGAGTGTAATGCCATTGATTTCTATTTCTACTTCCAGGGGGTTTTGTTGTAATTTGATGGTGGTTTTTGGATGAATTGATTATGGGCAGTCAGTACTCAATAGAGTATTTCAGTGTCCGACATTGCTATGAGCCCTTCTGCGGAGCGTATCGCCAACTCTCATAGCATCCCCATCCAAGAATGGTTTTTCCGTTCTTGGGTGGGACCAACTTCTTCCATCTCATTATATTCATCCAATTTCTTTACCCTAAAAAAATTACTCTATCCAAGAATAATTTTTCTATTCTCCAGTTGGACCGAACACTTTTCACCTCATTTATTATACACCCAACTCAACCATTTTATACCTTCTCTATTTTATTTTATTATGCCAATAGTGGTGGTGTAGACACCCGTATTTTGCCTGCTAGTGTCTATGGCAGTTCCCGACAAACACCCGATGATGATCGGACGCAAACGTGACTTGGTATACTCGGATACGGACTTAGAATCAATAGTATCCGATGTGGGCATTTAGCGGAGTGCAAATCTCTCAAAACTGACCTCAAATCCAGGCCCAGTGGGTCGTTACGAGCAAAATGAGACTAATTTGGGCCAAAACCGACACCAAAAATAAATCCCGTCTTTAGCGACCGGGTCAAAACCCGGTCAAAGACGAACCCGTCACAAAAACCAGCCAAATGCACCTTCTAGAAGCTGGCGCCCAAATTAAATTCAAAAAAGATAACCAAATCAACCAAGTCAACCCCTTCCTAATTTACCTCGATTTACCTGATCCACTCGATCGAGTGGACTGACCCACTCGGTCGAGTGGAGCGTCAAAAACCGGATCAGGCCCATTTTCTATGGCACTCGATCGAGTGCACTAGGGCCACTCGATCGAGTGACCCTAGGTCGTGGGGTAAAGTCTATAAATACCCCTTCAAACCCTTTGCATTTTCAGATTTTACTAATGCAAAATTACCCTAAACTTTTACTCTAATTCACCTATACTACAAGCCTTAGTAACCCTAAGCACTACACACAAAAACCGAGTCCCTTGTCCCTCGAAAAACCGACAATTCATCCACACACACACATACACCATAACTTGAATACATCCTCGATACTCCGACGTCCCGTCACTATTCGCGAGTCCATTTCCGAGGTCCTTACTAAGCATGTATGTTGAGGGTGTCCTAAACCCCATTTCAATCTTTGTTACTTCGTTTCTATTTACTTTTTTTATATTGCTTATACACTAATTATGCTAGTATCCTAACATTAACTCTAACATAATTCTAGCATTTTACTTTTTTTTATATACTAACTTTTACATTCGCGTTACTAACATTACTATACCGCGTATATATATAAACTAGTATCAAAAATCCGGTTCTAAATCCATTTGACTACGATGTATGCCTAAAGTCCGTCTAATTCCTTTACGAGCAACGACGGAGGTGGAGCCCTTCCGAGGAGCCCCGCCCCAATGTACTCAAGGGCGTGACGTGATCGCAATCGGTCGTAGTTGAACGTATTTAATTCCATTTCTATAATCGGTACGGAACTCATTGACACGAAAACCGACATCACATAACCCGAAAGGGTTAGTTTCGATGTCGTGACGTAGAGGGATGCATTCCGTTGCTAATTCAAAGTTTCTACGTAAGTGTTTTCATAAAATCCCGACAACGGTATTATAATCGTACGTGTACACGATTATAGTACCGGAGGTCAAGTTAAATTCAAATCGTGCGATATTTGTATTTAATGTGACTGACCGTCGATTTTTGAACCCAAAAACGAAACGAGTTGACACTCGTACAGGGGCTACTCGACCGAGTACGTAGGCTACTCGATCGAGTAGCGTCCATAAAACTGGGCAGACCCCTTTTCGAGGACACACTCGACCGAGTCAGACCATGACTCGACCGAGTGGGTCCTGTAACCCAGAAAACCGAGAGCTTAAATGCAACATTTAAGCCTCGTCTTTTTTACGACTTTTAGTCAACATGTGTAAAGCCAATCACGTGAATCCATTTTCCAAAACTCACGCTCATCATGACACCTTAACGACTTTGATCGATTTTTCGACGTGATGAGTCGGGACAAGGCATCGAGGCATAGGATCGGGCTAGCATCACGCTTAGGTCCTATGTCTCCGTCCTCCGTTTAATACGCAACGCAATGTGTATTTAATCGGGGTTCGTCCACTCACACGGTTCACGGTCCAGTTTGTATACGGGTCCGTTCCTAACTTTTATTATTATTTATTATTCCATCTCTATATCGCTTACGTAATTTTTGTATTGGCCGGGTTGTATTTCCGCCCGTGTAACTTGTATATTATTTACTTTCGAGTTTTATTTATTTATTCGCTTATCGTTTTATAAATGAACCTCGCATGCTAAACCACTTCGACCAAAATTAAGATGCATTAAATGACGTAGTTCATATACTATTCACATGCTTAGCCCGAAAACGCTGTTTGCATATCATTTAGTCATTTTACTAGCGCGCGCACACGAACACGAGCGATGTCTTAGTAGAGGCCGCCATGTGCGGGCGGGGTTGGGTGTCCTTAGTGGGCTTCCCAACACGTACCCTCACCCCTTACTCAGAACCTTTGGTTTCCGGATGTCCGAAACCCTTGGCGCACGAGAGTCATTCTATATACGAAAGCCGGTTTAGACGGTATCGATATTGCAATGCAAAGGGACGAGCCCAATGAACTCTGAAATCGAAGTGGGCTTACTTTGTGTATAGCCCATGACGACATAGAGTGGGCTCGTATGGTTCCGAATAACCACAAAATTCGGTGGCGACTCCATTTTGACTTAAATTTCGAACCCGAGAGCAATCTCACCACGAGATTCATTCGCCTACCCAAACCCGCGCGTGGCCGCATCGGGGTGGACCTACGTCATGTCCACAATTTGGCGACTCCGCTGGGGATACCTGATGTACCACATGTCATCGGGGTTCCTAGGGTGAGACTCGAAGAGAAATCGTTCGTATATTAGTGCGCGCATTAGTTTAATGATTCATGCATAACCCAAATTTTGCCCGGGCCGGTTACTTGTGACCGATGTCCCACTATACCACGGTGCATTCCTACATGGGTGCACTAAAGACTTCGATGGCGGAACTCACCGGGGTTTTACGGCAGGTCCTAGTTCCAAATCGGCTAGGGAGTCCGTCCCGTTTCGTGAGAATGCTATCGTTGTTGGTATAGACCCTACTTTGACCGACCGAGACTTAGTGTAAAGCATACATAAGTGTCGTTATAATGCTTGTTTGACTACGTGCTACTTGGTTTCCGTGTCACTTTTCAAAAAACCGTCATTTCAAAAAATGCATCTTTCCAAAACACCCAAATTTTGAAAAACCCGAAATGCTGTCCGTTTCGGGACCCGTCTTTTCAAAATATCCAATCTTCAAAACTCGGAATGCCGCTGAAATTTAGGATCAATGATTTAACTCAAAATATCCTTTTTCTCTAGTCGGCATGCTGCCCATTTTAATTCTTGGATTTCCAACACCATTCCGATTTTCTGAATTTTCAAAATTCTAATCTTGGTTTTCGAAATCCTGTGCCCAATTTCCAAACTCTCGGAAGTTCACTCATTTTATATTCAAAATTCAAACATCCAACTTTCCTAGTAAACCTTCCTTATTATAGGACCCGTCTAGCCGTGTGTCGGGTCTTTGCATAGTATGTCGAAGGTCTATAGCGTCGAAACTCCGCTGATCCTATATCACGAGTTTGCCCCCTTTCCCGAGTCCGCCTTATCCGTCAAGGCACGACCGACCCGCGTAGGGCATACCCCTACAAAGGAAAGTCCGTCCATACACTCGAGTCAAAAGTCTGGGGAAAAGTCTCACGTGGACCTTCCTTCGAACGGGATTAGGCCCACAAAGCCAAAATCCTAAGGAAGTTATACCACCCATCGAGTCATCCGTCTAGATGTCTTTCTCGAGTCTTTGGTCTTTCTTTCTAGTGTCGCTCGAGATGTACTTTTCCTTCCTTTTTTCCAAGATCTGGGTTCAGTTTCTGATTACGCGGTGTTCTTACAGACAGGCCGCCAACAACTAGACACGCTCGAAGGATGGCTACTTTGAACAGCCTACAAACCTCTTTGGACGCCATGGTCGCGAAGCAGACCGATATCGAAGCCCAACTGACTGAAATGAGGGCTGGCCAAGTGGCCATTGTTGCTCGCCTAGCTACGGTAGAGCAAAGGACTCCTAATGTCGAGGCTAATGAGCCTCTAGCTGAACTAGTCAGCGCGGTGCGCCGACTAGAGGAACAAGTCCATTTGGCTGGGAGTAACAACATTCATCGGGAGAATAGTCGAGAGTACAACCCGCTGAGTGACAAGCTGCCCGCAAACCTGAATCTCACAGGCTTGCCCATGTTTGAGGGGACTGAAGACCCGTTACTACATGTGCGGGCCTTCAAGGAATTCATGGCCATCAAGGGAGTGGATTCATCCATGTTCAAGAATCTCTTTGCTGCATCTCTTGAGAAGCACCCACGGGCCTGGTACTATAGGCTAGACCCGAAAAAATACCCTACATGGGATGATGTGGCTACCGAGTTCGCTCGGAACTATGCTGACAACACCGAGATCCAAACCACAATGCGATCTCTGGAGGTTATGGCCCAAGAGCCGAAGGAAGGTTTTACTAAATACCTTCAACGCTGGAGGGCCGAGAGCGTGAAATTGGTCGATAAGCCCAATGAGAAGACTTTGGTGGAGGCTTTTGTCAAGAACCTCCTCCCCTCCTACCGGGTTCACCTCCGGTACGCTGTCATACCCAATTTCACCACCCTTACTGAAATGGGTATGAGGATCGAAGACGATCTGAGACTGGAAGGCCTCACTAAGGCCGCTAGCAAAGGATACCAAGGGGCCTCTTCCTCCACCACTAAGCCCCAAGCTGCAACTCGCAGCATTTTTGACGCGGTTAATCTACTAGATGCCCCGTCCAAGAAGAACACCCCACCTCGGGTCTTCAATGATATAGGTACCACCTATACCTATGCCTTACAAAGGCTATCCTCCAAAGGCCTAATCCAACCGATAGGCCCAACTCCTGAAGTTCCGGTCGAGCGGCGCTCCAAGAACTACAATGCTCAGGCCTATTGCCAATACCACCGAGGCAATGGGCATGATACCGAAAAGTGCTGGAAGCTGAAGCACCTAATCCAGGACTTGATCGAAAGCGGTAAAATCCCGCTACCCAGAGATAAACCAAGCAACAAGGAGAACCCTTTCAGCTCCCATGCCATCTTTGCCGGGGAGGTGATTGATTGCTCTCACCTTATCTCTCCATTCATCCCGCAAGTGAACGGGATCTGGTTTGACGACGAGGATGATGTCTACCTCGCTAAAGGGGAAACCGTTCCCATCACCCCTGAACAGATTAGAGAGGCCAAAACTCGAGTCCTAGCCAGCAACAACCTTGGTCGTCCCCATTTAGCCACAAGCACTAGGGACACCCCCATCCCGACAACCATCACCGATCCACTCGGGATGGAAGTCGCCCCTGAAGAGCCGACCGCTGAAACGGCTATTGTGAAGCAACTGAAGAAGACCCGAGTTGACCTCACTATATGGCAACTTTTGGTTAGCTCACAAGAACATCGAGAGGCACTCACTAAGGCTCTCGATCAAGTTAAGATCGACTCTTTGGCTACCCCTCACTAGTAGAAAACCCCCCTACAGTGACGGTTGAAATACCCCTACGGTGGCGGTTTTAGAGCGACATGATTGGTGGGGTCACTATAGGTAAGTGGCGGTTGTACAACCGCCACCATAACTTATCTATGATGGCGGTCCTTAAGTGAAAATCGTCACTATAGGTCATCTATGATGTCGTTTCTCAACTTAAAACTGCCACTATAGGTCATCTATGGTGTCTTTTCTTAACTTAAAACCGTCACTGTAGGTCATGTATAGTGTCGTATCTCAACTAAAAACCGTCACTGTAGGTCATATATGGTGTCGTTTCTCAACTTAAAATCGTCACTGTAGGGCATTTATGGTGTCATTTCTCAACTTAAAACCGCCACTGTAGGTATCTATGGTGTCATATCTCAACTAAAAACTGCAACTGTAGGTCATCTATAGTGTCGTTTGTCGACAAAAAAACCAACACTATAGGTCTTATGGTATCGTTTCTCACCTAGCAACCGCCACTATAAGTAACATATGGTGTCATTTTTAATATAAGAACCGTTGCCGTAGATAGGGCTGTGTACCGGGCCTGACCCGGACCGGACCCGAAACCGGAATTTTAAAAAAATACGGACTGGACCCGGACCGGAATCTCAAAATTTCGGACCAGGATCAGACCGGAAAAATTCCGATCCAAGACCGGACCAGCTGACTCGAAATTTTCAATTTTTTTTTTTTTGAAATTCCGGTCCAAAATTCCGGACCGGTTGGACCGGTTAGACCGAAATTTTTAAGAAATAAGCATAATTCCGGTCTTTCCAGTCCAAACCGGTCCGGACCAGAAAAAACCGGGTCAGGACCGGACCGGACCGGAACCCGGAATCGCCCAAAATGATGGACCCGAACCCGACCGGAATTTTTTATTCCGGGTCCGGTCCGGTCCGACCCGGATTTTGCACACCCCTAGCCGTAGAGTAATCTATGGTGTCAGCTACGACACAACAATCGCCACCATAGAGTAAGTTTTCACGTCCCTTTAATAAATACCGTCATTATAAAAAAAATATCAGCTAGGTAAATTTCAGTAAAACCTCTCCATAAATTATATGTTAACCCAGATATAAAAGATGACAACACAATGTCTGCAATAGATTTCAATCAACAATAATGTCGTAGAAACATCTTCATCTCATCAACACACCAATTGTGCTAATGTTTACCAACAAATGCATTCAAAAGTATATCCTTATACAAACACCACAAAAAGGGAGCAATAAAAATAATCTAATATATACAGAATACTACATATTCTCTAAACATTTTTTCGCCCACGCCTCTTTAATTTCATCTATGTCGTCAAGTGTCATTGTTGGATCTGACGTAATCTACATTTAACATATATAACATAATATTAAGAAAATTTTCATTGAAAACTAAATAAAAGATCCTTATGAACCTATAATTTAAAATAGGAAATACCTTCTCAAATTTTTCTTCCTTAACTTTAGACAAGAAAAAACAATTATTACACATTTTAAATTTATCATGTGTTATTATAAAATAACAAAATTAAAAAAATTCTAAGAGTTTGTATGTTTAAAATGAAAAAAAATAGTGTACTTACCTTGTTGGTCTTTATTATAACTAAAGATTTAGGCCATTGAGCAAAGCTTCCTTGCGCATAAAAAACTGGCAAGTAGCCACAATGGAGTGCATCAGTATCGTCACGACGATTTCTGGTGACGATAAAAGCTCACCAGCATGACATAACACAATAGTAACGTATCATAACCACACCTGATGCACTCTAGAAAAACAGATGACAATGCAATGGGTAACATCCAATCCCTTCAAATAATACAAGAACAGTGTGATGACTGATAGTGCATGATTTCGTAACAATTACAGTAGTATACTCCCTCCGTTCCGTTCATTTGTTTGTCTTTGATTAAAATACTCCTCACAATGAATATAAAAGGCAAACAAATGAACGGGACGGAAGGAGTGCTTATCTAACATATGGAAACACCATAATATCACTACCTCGCCATGCACATATATCCTTACAATTACCATAATGATTAATGATTACATCAGAAATGGGTAAGCCTAATAACAAATTTATTAATGTAATCTTCACTAAAGGCAACAAAACATGTCATAATTATAATATAAAGTGAGAGATACAAGAGTCACTGAAGCGGAAATTAACAGCATGTTGTAATCAAGAAAAAACTACTTCACCTGAGCTAGATACACTGATCTCTCTGCAAAGCATCACGACAGTTCCCCAAAGCTGCATCATACTCCTTCATGTCTAGATAAGCTTTCCACATGTCTTGACCTTCATTGACAAAAACCTGACATATATAAGTCAGCTGGCCAATATTTAGGGAATATTTGAACCTGCAAGCCAGTATCCAAGAACCAATGACAATATGCTATGGCCAGGCCATATGCGGATTTGAGAGGGGTCACTGGAGGTCGCGAGTCACGTGTCTCAATTCCTGATTCTGTCACTGCACATGGGCTATAATTACATACCTAGAAGTTGGAGTTTTGATCATAACCGTAAAAAAAGCCTGCAGAAGCATCACTGCAAAGACCTAAGATGCCTTTTGAAACTGAATCTGCCGTCTGATCAAAGATAAGCTCCTCTATAATCCGTTCACTAATTTAGTTCACAACCTGCGAGGTACAAGCGTTGAAAGGAAATAGATAAATACGTAAGCCCCAATAATCTACTCTGTAATATGTTGATTCACCAAACTAACAAGGACCTAGTCCTTTTTTGGAGTCCATAAATTTGAAGAAACTAACGCCTAATGATTCAGTAAGAACTAAACGAGAATGCTTATGAAAAAACATTAGTCTTCAAAAGTAAATGGAATCAAATAAAGCAACAACGAACAGAGACTCACAACATAATCAATGGTACTGTATCCAACAAAAACATAGAAAACATTCTTTGTTTGGATAGCTGCCCCGTCTAAACGTGGCACGGGACATGTTGGCATCTTTTCCCATTGTAGAACTCTCTCTTGAGTATCGGTTTTTATAGGACCTTTCACCTTCCCCGCAATGATCAAATCAGCTACACTTAGAAAACTCAACTTTTACCCTCGATTGAAACTAATCTATTACCAGTATGTTCACGAATTGACAAACACTTCTCATAAACAACGATGTTGAAAAAACTTCAAGAAATAAGCTACATTTCCGAATCATAATTGAACTAAACACAAACGAACTGATCCTTTATTTAACTGACTTAAAAACTTCCTCAGATATTATGGCAACCATCGTTTCCTCTGCTGTCCGATCAGCAATTGTCACAGGACCTGTCAAAATTAGTAGCTCGTAAATATCGAGAAAATAATACACCCCTTCATGGTGAATTGGATTATGGTTAATAGTGAGACTAAACAAATGAAAAAGCTGGAAATTGAAGAGAATGACTGAGAAAACTGACTGAGGTCATCTTTAGATAAGATTTCAACATTGCTACGGAAAAACTTGCGAATGACAATGTCGGCTGCATCAGCAAGCTGGTTAGCCACGTCGGTGAAGCGAGAAAGTTCATCGGCTCCGAGTTGCGCATGTATCGACATGATCGAGCTCGAAGGTTTCACCGCCGCCATGTGAGGAGAAAGAAGGTTAGTTGGGATGAAGAGATTGACGTTGGAGAAGAAAGGAGGAGCGCGACAATTGAAAGTGGTTAGGTTAGGGGTGGAGAGAGGCGACGACGGTGAGGGTAGGTGGAGGTGGTGTAGTGTCTTCCTTAGATGGGGTTTCTTTGAATTAGGATTAGGTTTCTTCGCGTCTTTTGTCAGTTGGGGTTTCTAATTGGGGTCTCTAATTTTTGCCGGGGTTTTCATTTTTCATTTGGCGGGGTTTTATTTGGTTGGGTTTTTTGTGAAATGAGAATTTGGTTAGTTGTTTAAGTCTCAATTACTGATTATCAAATCTTATTCAATAAAAGTCTCTCTTTTATGAGAGTTGTTTTTTGTCCTTTATTTCAAGGTTTCTTTCCTTTATTTCGAGGTTTCAGGCATTTACATTAGTATAGGGCTTAGATTTCAAGAAATACGTGCAACATCATGAGAGCAATGGAATCTCTACGTACGGCGATACAATTGAGGTCAGATCTCGGTCTACTATTTGTCAAAATAGAGAAAGTTCATCATTTTGGAGACTATTTCATCATATCTATAGATTCCTTCGCGAAAGACTGTGTCAATAACCAACGATATATAGAAGGCTATGCAGAAACGCTTTATTCTAATAGTGATCTTTGTCTCAATGATGTTCTTTATTTATTTTTTACAAATTTGTATTCAATTCAATTTGACTGGGGATTTAATTATTCAAAGGGGAAGTTACTAAAATACTCCGTAAAAAACTATTTTTATGTGAGACGTCTCACAATAATCGTATTGTGAGACCGTCTCACATGAGACTAACTATCTTTCGAACCTCGGTTTAAATTACTTACTCTTTGGAACCTTATGGTGTAGAAGAAGGTTCGATTGGTGATGTCTGTGGGATCGGTTCAACAACAACAGGTGCAAAAACATTTTATTAGGATCCAAATATTTTATCCAGTACCTTTGGCACCTCTTTTTAGAGAACAACTAGTTTCATTGGTATATAATTTTTTTTATGTCATCTATTGCACCCCTTGTTTTTACAACTAGTTTTTTTATTGATAGGTTCCAATGACATTAATTCTACCAGTGGTTCCAATGGTGGCAGTTTTATTAACAAACCGACATTACAGACTTATAATGACGGTCATTTTTAAAACCGCTACAAAATCCCAACTTTCGGTTATAAAAATAAAACCATCAAAAAAATTTGCATTCTATAATGTCACTTTTTACGTCGGTTGTTAGTATAACCGCCACAAAACCCTATAGTGTCAGCTCTAAAATGAAATCGCCACCAAAAAAAGCACTTTATTGTGTCACTTTTTACGTCGCCTGTAAATAGAACCGCCACAAAAACCTTACAGTGTCGGTTCTAAAATAAATCCGCCACCAAAAATAACACTCTGCTGTGTCATTTTTTACGTCGGTTGTAAATAGAACTGTCACAAAAACCTTATAGTGGCAGTTCTAAAATAAAACCGCCACCAAAGGTAACACTCTATTGTTTCTTTTTTTCAAAAAACCGCCACCATAGACCCCCTCCACTTTTAATTTATAATTAATATGTCATTTATGTTAGAACCGCCACGATAGGATCGACATGATAGGGGTTTTTTCTACTAGTGCCTGCTGAAATGGTAGCTACAGTCCTACCTCACCTAAAGGGTAAGGCTAAGGAAGGAGGCCCAATGATCACTTTCTCTGAAGCCGACTTGCCACCATTCGGGGCCTCCCATAATCTGGCCCTTTACATCACGGTGATTTTTCGAGGGAAATACCTCCCGATGACCCTAGTCGATGACGGGTCAGCTGTGAACGTCCTTCCCTTAAGGACCGCCAAAGCCCTCGGCATTACCGAGGCTGACTATATCCCGACGGCTCAGACCATCCAAGCTTTTGATGGGAGTCCAAAGTCGGTAGCTGGGGCCATAAAACTGACCATCATAACGGGCCCGATAGAAAAGGAGCTTGAATTCCAGGTGATCGATGTCACCTCATCATTCAACTTGCTCCTAGGAAGGCCGTGGATTCACGCGGTGAAAGCCGTGTCCTCCACCCTCCACCGTAAGATCAAGATGCCTTTGCTTAACGATGTTATTACTTTGGAAGCAACCCCAATGACCGTGGCTAGCTGTAACGCCACGGGCCGCACGGACCTCTGGGGGTTCGACTTTGTGGGGATGATCGAGGAAGAGTACCTTTTTAGGCCTTACTTCACCACGAGCATTGACACGATGCTCCAGAACCTAGGGTACCTTCCGGGGGCTACCTCTCGACCCGACCTTCCAGCTGGGAAGATCATCGAGGTCCTCAAGGACGAAGACTCTCACTTCGGCCTTGGCTATGCCATCACTCCGGGCAACGTTGTCCGAGCAGGAATCGAAAAGGCCTGCAACATCATGAAGGGTATCCACTTGAGCCCTTACAGCCCACGATTGTCTGACTACTTTGTCACACCCGTGTTTGGGGCTGTCCAGGTTGGACTATACCAACCCAATGCCACGCACCTCGGGACCCACTTGGCCCAGGACTGCAACTACATCCAGGATGACGTGTTCACCCTCATCCAGTCTGATGAAGCTGATAATGCTGAGCCCGCGCTGGGGCTGCTCTTCGGGAAGGACACCATAGCCCCGGCTCCAAAAGAAGACATGGTCAACCTGATTCTCCGCAGCAACAGGTTTGACCCGACCAAGCTGATCTCGGATGTTGGCTCCGAGACGGGAAACAGGGCCTGGAGGAAGACTGTCAAGTGGACTGACAGTCAAGGAAAGATCTACAAGCTGGTCACCGGAGAGGGAGACATGCCTGAGTCTGAGTCCGAGTCTGAGTCGGAGTCTGAGTCAGAGTCTGAGGTCGAGCCTAGGAAAGTCGGTGCTAGAATCACTCCTGTAACCCCTATCCCTTCTATCATTCCTGCTGCTAGCACTTCGGGGTCTGTCCCGAGTGCTTTACCAATCCCGCCACTGACCAATGATCAGATGGCTGCTTTCTTTGAGTTGTTTTCCAAGTTTTCAATCAATAATAACTACCGTTCTGCTTACGACTTGTCTCTTTTAAATTCTGCTTTCAAAAATGTTTTATGCTATGACATTGAGAAATCCGACGAACAGGTACCCTTACCTCCACATCTGATCGAGCAACTAGAGCAAAGGGAATCCCGGAATCTGGTAATTGAAGAGACCGAGTCCATAAACGTGGGAACAACCTTAGAGCCTCAGATACTTAAGATAGGGTTATCTTTAGATCCCGAGGAGAAGCAACAGTTCATAAACCTCCTCCAAGAATTCAAAGATGTCTTCGCATGGTCCTACAAGGACATGCCGGGGATAGACCGGGAAATAACCGAGCACCGCATACCTATCAAAGACGGGTGCAAACCGGTCAAGCAGAAGCTTCGTCGAATGAGGCCCGAGTGGTCTCTCAAAGTAAAGGAAGAAGTCGACAAACAGTTCAAAGCCGGCTTCATACAAGTGTCCGAGTATCCGGACTGGGTTGCAAACATCGTGCCGGTTCCTAAAAAGGACGGTAAGGTGCGGGTGTGCATAGATTTTCGGGATCTTAACAAGGCAAGCCCGAAGGATGATTTTCCGTTACCACACATCGACATACTGGTGGATAACACGGCCGATCATGCCCTTCTATCATTCATGGACGGGTATGCCGGATATAATCAAATCAAGATGGCGGAAGAAGACATGAGTAAGACTACCTTCACTACACCTTGGGGTACTTACTGCTATACCGTCATGCCGTTTGGTCTTATTAATGCCGGGGCCACATACCAAAGGACCGCTACCACTTTACTACACGACATGATGCATAAAGAGGTAGAGGTTTATGTGGACGACATGATCGTCAAATCCAAAGAACGGGACGGTCACATCACCGCCTTAAGAAAATTCTTCAGCCGATTGCGCAAATACAACATGAGACTAAACCCTCAAAAATGCAGTTTCGGGGTAACGTCAGGCAAATTACTGGGTCATATCGTTAGCCAACGAGGTATCGAGGTCGACCCAGCTAAAATCAAAGCCATTACCGAGATGCAAGCTCCTAAAACCGAAAAAGAAATAAGGGGATTTCTCGGGAAAGTCCAGTATATTAGTCGATTCATTTCCAAACTAACCATGGTGTGTGAACCGATTTTCAAGAAATTGAAAATAGGGGAACGGATACTATGGGACGACAAGTGCCAAGCTGCTTTCGACAAGATCAAGGAAATTCTGTCTGCTCCGCCGGTTTTGATGCCATCTCAACCCGGTTTGCCTCTGTCGTTATACCTAACAACGACCGAGACAGCCATGGGGGCTATGCTGGCTAAGACGGCCGACTCCGAAGAACGAGCCATTTATTACATCAGCAAGAAGTTTTTAGAGTATGAGTGCAAATATACTATGCTCGAAAAGACGTGTTTGGCTCTAGTCTGGGCCACTAAGAAGCTCCGGCACTATATGCTCAGCTACGAGGTCCATGTTCTATCCAAGATGGATCCGATCAAATACCTCTTCGAAAAACCCATCCTCAATGGCCGAATTTCTAGATGGACTCTAATGTTGGCAGAGTTCGACCTAAAATTTGTGCCAGTAAAGGCCATTAAGGGACGGGCGGTAGCTGAATTCCTCGCTGACAGCCCGGTAACCGAAGAAGGACACACCGACACCTGGTCCTTCCCAAACGAAGATATTTTCCATACCGATGCCAAAACATGGGATTTATACTTCGATGGAGCGTCTAATTTTCGAGGGTTCGGAGTCGGGATCCTTCTAATTTCACCAAGAGGGGAGCATACTCCCGTCTCCATCAAACTGGACTTTGATGTTACCAATAATGCAGCAGAGTACGAAGCATGCATTTATGGGCTACAAGCCGCCGCCAACCTGGGGATCACAAATCTCCGAGTACATGGCGACTCATCCTTGGTCATTAACCAAGCACTCCAAAAATGGAAGACTCAATGCTAACCTCGTGGCCTACCAGGCACGAGTAAGAGATCTCGAGAAACAATTCCAAAAGGTGGAGTATATGTACCTGCCTCGGGAAGAAAACCAGTTTGCAGATGCACTCTCAAAATTGGCATCTCTACTGAATATTCCCGACCACGTGACCAGTATGCCAATTTGCGTCGAAAGACGGTCCGAGCCGGCATACGTTCATGACATTGAAGACATCGAGATCACTGATCCCGAACCTTGGTACCAGGCTGTGTTAACATACCTGACCAACGGAGAATATCCTCCCGGGACTGAGGGTCGAGCCAAAAAGGCCTTGCGAAGGCTAGCCAGCCAGTTCATCCGTACTGATGACGGACAACTGTACAAAAAGACGACACAGGGGGCTCTTCTCCTTTGTGTCGACAAATATAAGGCCGAGAAAGTAATGGCTGAAGTACATGATGGTGAAAACGGCCCACATATGAATGCTCACATGTTGGTCCGAAAAATCATGAGGCTCGGGTATTACTGGAACACCATGGAGGCTGACTGCCAGTTATATGTCAAACATTGCCATAACTGTCAAATCTTCGGCAATGTGCAACATATGCCGTCATCTCTGCTCTATACCATGACGTCGCCTTGGCCGTTCTCGACATGGGGTATCGACATAATCGGGAAGGTAAATCCCTCCGGTACCGGCGGACACTGTTTCATTTTAGTAGCTATCGACTACTTCACCAAGTGGGTCGAAGCTGAATCATATCGCATCCTCAATGCTAAACATGTCGCCAAATTTATCCAAAACAAGATAATATGTCGGTATGGAATCCCACATGAATTAATCAGTGATCATGGGACTCATTTCCAAGCTGAGACCGCAGCCCTACTGGCTAAATACAAAATTCAAAGGCACACGTCCTCGCCCTACCGTCCCCAAACGAACGGAGCAGTAGAGGCGGCTAATAAAACGATTGTCACCATACTCAAAAAGATGGCTGATAATTATCGGGACTGGCCCGACAAAATACCTTTTGCCTTATGGGGGTACCGGACATCAATTCGCACCGCAACCGGAGCAACGCCGTACTACCTAACTTATGGGATGGAGGCAGTCCAACCAGTTGAATTAGAGGTACCGTCCCTCAGAATTCTATTAGAAAGTCAAGTACCCAAAGCTGACTGGGTTCGAGCACGGTACTAGACGAACGACGATCCCGCGCTCTCAACAACATCCAAATCTACCAGAAACGGATCCAGCGGGCCTTCAACAAGCGGGTAAGGCCCAGAAACATTAAAGAAGGGGATCTAGTCCTTAAGTCTGTGCGAGCTTTACTACCAGTTGATCCAAGGGGAAAATTCAAACCCAACTGGGCTGGGCCATATCTGGTGAAGAAAATCCTATCAGGGGGAGCAGTGATGCTGACGGACCTAGACGGGAATGAGTTTGTCAACCCAACCAACCTGGACCAGCTGAAGCGTTACTACCCTTAGCCATTTCTCAATGTCATTAGCAATTTTTTATCAAATTCGTTTATTATTACAAAAGAAAAAGCAAGTCAATAAGCTAGAATTATTTATTCTACTGTCACAAAACATCTTGAACCACTAGTCTTGGTGTAATTCAAGATTGCAAATTTCCTAAGCCTGAACTACGTTTGGTTTGATTCTGCTAATCGCGGATACGTAGGCAGCCTCTCAAAAGGGCACAAACAATGCAATCGAGAAAAGACAGGAACAGTTTAATAATAAACTTTCTTTTATTAATTATCACAAAAAAAAAAACTCCAATAAACTTGGGAAAATTACAAAGTGCAGGAATTCAAAAATTACCAAAAAAAACACACGACAAAAATAGTAATAATATTTAAATAATAAAAAAAACTAAGGACTCGGTATTTAGGGCATCTTGCCCTTCCCCTTGTCCTTGGCCTCCTTGGCCGTCCACTGACGACGACGCGGAGGAGAGCGTTCCCGAATCACCACAGGAACCTCTTTAGCCCGGACTCGTTTCTTGGAACTCGAGTCCTCATCCACCTCGATAGGCCCAAGTCGGGCCCTCACGGGCTCTGGGAGCCGGTCACGCGGACCTAATCGGTCCCGGGCCGCCAACCTTGGCCCAAGTCGCCGTTCCAAATCAGTCTGGGGGCTTTGCCGCCCCCGTGCGCCACTAGCACTGGCATCTTTAGCTCGAGTCTTAGTATGTGACTTAAGACCCGATTCTAATCGGACTAAGGTAGCAGGGGTCTCTCCCTCATCGAAGAATCCCCTATTATCCTTTGCCGTCTCCCGACGGACCAATTCGAAGGCCTCATCGACCTTCAGAGCTTTGCGAACTTCCTCAGATTCCTCAGAAGTCCATTTCTCGTAAGCCCGGGAAACCCAAGCGGATTGGCAAGGGTTGGGAATAGTCCATGTAGGACGAGTGAACCATCTCTGCAACCAGGTGTCGCACATAGCGTCTGTCAATTGGAGCGAGACGCTAATAATGGCATCAGTCTCAGGAATGCGCTGAGACGAACCGAACTGCCTCAGGATGCGGTCCGGGTAAATATGAACTGTCCAGTCAAGGGACATGATCACCAGGTAGCGGGCTTGATCCCTCTTGGCCAGCCCCGTTAATTTAGAAAGGAACCACCAAGCGACCGTCCACCTGATTAAAGGGCCACCATGGAACACCAACTCCTCATCCCAGTAAGCTCGATTTATATGGTGACTCGAGCTTATCCGGCGCCCTCTTGAACTGATTTGGCTGCTGCGGTAGTTGGGAACGCTCGGAGGAGGCTCTATGATTGATAAGCGTTCCGACAGCCAAACCTGCAAAAAGTATATACAAAATTCATAAGCAACAGAATAGTCCGCTACAGCCCACTCGATCGAGTACACCATCTGACTCGATCGAGTAAGGCTCTCTGAAGACAAATAGAATCTCGCCAGGTGTGACACCCGATCAAGTAAAGCATCCCACTCGATCGAGTTAGCCCTCCATATATGGGCAGAAGCGCTTTGCAGACATCACTCGATCGAGTGACAGGTCCACTCGATCGAGTGACTTACGGACCTCAGGAAATCACGCGAAACAAAAAAAAAGAGGGCAAAAATTGAAAATCGTGAGACATGTATCTGCAGAATAAGGGTGCTCCCCGTCAGTTGTCGGGTTGGGTCAAGTCGCCTAGCATCCAGACCCATGATGATTTCCCCAGTGGCTAGCCAAGCAGGGCTATGACCAGTCTCCATCTGGTCAACCACTCCAATCAGCCTAATTTGACCCACGCATGAGTCAGCATCCATCAGCCCCTCGAAAACATAGCGGTGCAGCATGCAGAATGCGAAAGCCCTACGCCTATGAGAAGGCGTAGCCCTTACATCTTGACTGTTCATAAACTTGTCAGCCAAGTCGAAGAGGGAAACGGTGTCTCCCCGCACCATTCGATCTGTCTCAGCATGAGACAGACCTAGGAAATCCCTCAGCCTTCTCCTCGGGTCCGGATAGAACGGAGGAATGGCAGGACGAGCCACAGGGCTCCACCCCCCGATAGCTGCGATCTCCTCGGGAAGAGGGCATATTTCTCCCCGCGGGAACGCGAAGACGTGATGGGTGGTATCCCAAAACGACAGACAAGCGTCCAAAAAATGCAAATCAGGTACTAGGCGCCGAAGAGGAAACATGCTGACAATCCCCATTTGGGTCAGTTGAATTTTGTCCTCGTCTCGAAAGTGCTGGGACCAGGCAAAAAGCATTGAAGTGAGATGCTCGATACCCATGGCAGGAATTTGAATTCTCTTGAGAGACTGAGAGATTTTTTTTTGAAGAGAAGAAGGGTTTTTGATTTGGGATGCAGTAAACTGAAGCAGGGAGACCTATATTTATAATAGGGAAGCCTGACTGTAACCCTAACTAACCCTGCCTCCTCAGCAAACCTGGGCCCCAGCATGCGCAGGCCTGACTTCAACCCAGAATAGGAATCTAGTTGTCCCGAGCTTTCCTAAAAATTTTCTAAAAATCCTGTGATAAAAAAAATCTCTTTCAAAATTTTCGGCTTTTCAAAATTCAGTACATTTTCCCCAGCACGAGTCGGTGTTTTGCCTATGTGTTACATGCAATTTATCATGTGTCAGCATACAGGTACACCCCAAGACTTCAGAAGCAAGTCTCCGCGCAACTACTTCACTCCCCAGCGTGAGCCAATATTTATCCCAGAATGCTACAATCAGAGCCATGATGTATCAGCATACGGGTGCACCTATACCTTCAAAAGCAAGTTTCACTCCCCACGGAACTATCATCAACAGGACAGGTATGACCCTCTGCTTATGGCTGGCGAGCCCTTCACGCTAGTCTACTGGACTATAAACGACCCGACCGGAAGGCTGCCAGGCCGTAATCTGCGATTGGCCTGGTAGCTACTATGACTTTCGCCTTGTCCAAGCCTCAGTCAGAGTGGGGGCTCTGTAGACACCCGTATTTTGCCTTCTAGTGTCTATGGCAGTTCCCGACAAACACCCGATGATGATCGGACGCAAACGTGACTTGGTATACTCGGATACGGACTCGGAATCAATAGTATCCGATGTGGGCATTTAGCGGAGTGCAAATCTCTCAAAACTGACCTCAAATCCAGGCCCAGTGGGTCGTTACGAGCAAAATGAGACTAATTTGGGCCAAAACCGACACCAAAAATAAATCCCATCTTTTAGCGACCGGGTCAAAACCCGGTCAAAGACGAACCCGTCACAAAAACCAGCCAAATGCACCTTCTAGAAGCTGGCGCCCAAATTAAATTCAAAAAAGATAACCAAATCAACCAAGTCAACCCCTTCCTAATTTACCTCGATTTACCTGATCCACTCGATCGAGTGGACTGACCCACTCGGTCGAGTGGAGCGTCAAAAACCGGATCAGGCCCATTTTCTATGGCACTCGATCGAGTGCACTAGGGCCACTCGATCGAGTGACCCTAGGTCGTGGGGTAAAGTCTATAAATACCCCTTCAAACCCTTTGCATTTTCAGATTTTACTAATGCAAAATTACCCTAAACTTTTACTCTAATTCACCTACACTACAAGCCTTAGTAACCCTAAGCACTACACACAAAAACCGAGTCCCTTGTCCCTCGAAAAACCGACAATTCATCCACACACACACACATACACCATAACTTGCATACATCCTCGATACTCCGACGTCCCGTCACTATTCGCGAGTCCATTTCCGAGGTCCTTACTAAGCATGTATGTTGAGGGTGTCCTAAACCCCATTTCAATCTTTGTTACTTCGTTTCTATTTACTTTTTTTATATTGCTTATACACTAATTATGCTAGTATCCTAACATTAACTCTAACATAATTCTAGCATTTTACTTTTTTTTATATACTAACTTTTACATTCGCGTTACTAACATTACTATACCGCGTATATATATAAACTAGTATCAAAAATCCGGTTCTAAATCCGTTTGACTACGATGTATGCCTAAAGTCCGTCTAATTCCTTTACGAGCAACGATGGAGGTGGAGCCCTTCCGAGGAGCCCCGCCCCAATGTACTCAAGGGCGTGACGTGATCGCAATCGGTCGTAGTTGAACGTATTTAATTCCATTTCTATAATCGGTATAGAACCCATTGACACGAAAACCGACATCACATAACCCGAAAGGGTTAGTTTCGATGTCGTGACGTAGAGGGATGCATTCCGTTGCTAATTCAAAGTTTCTACGTAAGTGTTTTCATAAAATCCCGACAACGGTATTATAATCGTACGTGTACACGATTATAGTACCGGAGGTCAAGTTAAATTCAAATCGTGCGATATTTGTATTTAATTTGACTGACCGTCGATTTTTGAACCCAAAAACGAAACGAGTTGACACTCGTACAGGGGCTACTCGACCGAGTACGTAGGCTACTCGATCGAGTAGCGTCCATAAAACTGGGCAGACCCCTTTTTGAGGACACACTCGACCGAGTCAGACCATGACTCGACCGAGTGGGTCCTGTAACCCAGAAAACCGAGAGCTTAAATGCAACATTTAAGCCTCGTCTTTTTTATGACTTTTAGTCAACACGTGTAGAGCCAATCACGTGAATCCATTTTCCAAAACTCACGCTCATCATGACACCTTAACGACTTTGATCGATTTTTCGACGTGATGAGTCGGGACAAGGCATCGAGGCATAGGATCGGGCTAGCATCACGCTTAGGTCCTATGTCTCCGTCCTCCGTTTAATACGCAACGCAATGTGTATTTAATCGGGGTTTGTCCACTCACACGGTTCACGGTCCAGTTTGTATACGGGTCCGTTCCTAACTTTTTATTATTATTTATTATTCCATCTCTATATCGCTTACGTAATTTTTGTATTGGCCGGGTTGTATTTCCGTCCGTGTAACTTGTATATTATTTACCTTCGAGTTTTATTTATTTATTCGCTTATCGTTTTATAAATGAACCTCGCATGCTAAACCACTTCGACCAAAATTAAGATGCATTAAATGACGTAGTTCATATACTATTCACATGCTTAGCCCGAAAACGCTGTTTGCATATCATTTAGTCATTTTACTAGCGCGCGCACACGAACACGAGCGATGTCTTAGTAGAGGCCGCCATGTGCGGGCGGGGTTGGGTGTCCTTAGTGGGCTTCCCAACACGTACCCTCACCCCTTACTCAGAACCTTTGGTTTCCGTATGTCCGAAACCCTTGGCGCACGAGAGTCATTCTATACACGAAAGCCGGTTTAGACGGTATCGATATTGCAATGCAAAGGGACGAGCCCAATGAACTCTGAAATCGAAGTGGGCTTACTTTGTGTATAGCCCATGATGACATAGAGTGGGCTCGTATGGTTCCGAATAACCACAAAATTCGGTGGCGACTCCATTTTGACTTAAATTTCAAACCCGAGAGCAATCTCACCACGAGATTCATTCGCCTACCCAAACCCGCGCGTGGCCGCGTCAGGGTGGACCTACGTCATGTCCACAGGTGGCCTGGTGGGGCCTCAATTTTTCATTCTTCATCTCATTCTTGGGATAGAATCATTCCTTCTTCCATTTCTCTCTTTTTCCATTCTTCATGGATGGAGCACACAATTTTTATTCATTCTCCCCCATTTTTGAAGAATGAATGGGGGATGGAGATGGTCTCAGGTGCACAAAAATTATAAGTGGTCGAAACAGAGGTACTCTAGTACTTGGGTAGAGGGACTATACAATATTTTAAGGGTATCTACCTTGGTAAGACTCGATCTTACTAATAATGTTAATCTTAAGATTATTGGTAGTTTTGAGAAAGTTAAAATTATTAGTAGTCTTGAGAAGATTATTGGTAGTCTTAGAGGTGAGTCGTGTCTCAAGACTCATGTGGAGTCTATCAATATTGTATCAAAGTCTTAGGTTGAGTCTTGAATTTTAAATACTCAACTTAAGACTTTTGTGGGGTTGTGACTTGTGACAAACATTTCTCGACATACGACTCGATAAATTACTCTCATTTATACAATTTTTTATTTTCAACAATAAGTTGGTCAACAATATTCAATTTGACGGAAGCGATAATTCACGATCAATACCTGAATTTCAAATTGGTATACTTCCAAATTATTATGCTAATCGGGATAGGTTCTTCGAGAATCATACACGACTTCGCAACCGATCAAAACATCATCAACTCCAACACGACTTGGTGGAACATATTTGGACTTGTTTCGGAAGAGACGCTAGTTAGATGATATTTTCATTTTTAAATTAGTAATCTAATACGTAGTATTTTAAATTTTAATGATAGATTCTTTATTAATTTGTCAGGTATGTTAGTATTATATATTATATGTCAACCTAAATTAATTATTAAAATATCGTAAATTAATATAAGTAAAGCATAATTAAAATATCGTAAATTATCCGGATCAATAATTTGAGCGAAACCCAAAAGATCGTCTACCCGTCTTTTTGTATATCACACGAACATCAACAAAAAAATAAAACAAGTTAATTTGTTTGTAATAAAACTAAATAATAAAGTAATAATAATTTGTACCAAACAAATAAATTGTAGTATTATTTAATCACAAATTAAACTAAATTAATTAACTTTTTAACCAAAAAAGGTAAGGTGGGTCTGAGCAGAGAGTCTGACTGATAATGTGTAAAATCTGAGGTGAGTCTGAGATGAGTGTGAGAAATAAATAAATATTAAAAGTGAGTAGAAAACTGAGGTGACAGAGTCTTACTTTGACAAGTCTTACCATTGGAGACACTCTTTCTATCTATATATTGAAAATTGAATCCATTTATAGAGATAGAAATGGGTCGTGTCGTGACAGTGTTAAGAAAGGGCGGCCCTGTTACGGCTCACGACCCATAGCATATCATGATGTGCTTGGACGTGCCTAACCAAATCCTCAAATTCAAGCTTATTTCTTTACCATTTTGGTCATGCCAAGACCGAGTCGTGCCTAGGCATGGTCTTTTTCCTCAAACTGCGACCCAAGGTCCATAAGGTGTCTTGTCGTGGTGAGTCATGTCAAAGTGGGCTTGCGCCTTAATGGGTTGTGAGTCGTGCTGGACCGTACCAACCCACATGCCTTAAGGATTGGATGTATGGAGAATATAATAATATCAGAACTACTCCTTACCGTCGACGCTTTACTCTTACCGTCGACGTTAATTACGTAAAATGATGACTTTGTCCCTACAATTTATTCTCAAAATAATATTACTTTTCCATTTGATAGATTATCGGTTTATTAAAACTCGATAGTAAAACCGTCTTTTTCGATTATCGTAATAAACTAAAACCGACTTCCTATAAAGGTAATATATGGATACATAAAATGATGACTTTTCCCTTGCAATAAATTCTCAAAATAATATCACATTTATATTTTATAGAGTTTTGATTAATTAAAACTCGATAATCTTATTTACTTTATTTACGTAATTGAATAATTATCTAGTTTACGATTCTTCGGTTATTTTTAGTTAATCTTTATTTTTAGTTAATCGTATGAAATTTTTGACCCACCAATGGGTGAGTCGAAAATTCCTTACAACAGACCCATCCGTGGGTTGTAAGAAATTTCCAACTTACCCATAGATGAGTCAAAAATTCCTTACAACCGAACCCCCGAATCAGTTTTTTTTTTCCATCGATTTATTGAGTTAATTCTCATTATTGTTTATTAAATTAACTAGATTAAAGCCCGTGCGTTGCACTATACCATTATAATAAATAAGATGATCACATAATATTAGTATTCAAACTTAATTTCAATTAAGTTTATAGTCTTAAGAGCTCATTTTAAAACTCAAAAGAACACGTGATTGCTCTTATTTATAATATAAAATTTCATCATCGATTGGTCTTATTGTAGGATAATTACTCAAGGTTAATAGTCTTAAGATTTGCTTTTAAGATCCAAAAAAATGCACGATTACTCTTATTTATAATATAGGATCATCACATTATTTTAATTTTTTTTGATGTGGGATAATTTCAGGTTTGTAGTCTTTTTAAAAGTTTTTTAAGACTCAAAAGATTGTTGGTTGATATTTAAAACCGAAAGATTATTCATTTATGATATAGAATTCCATCACCTCATCATAATTTTTCGATGTGGTATAATTTAGTTTTAAGAGCTATTTTTAAGACTTAAAAGAGTTTGGTTTTATATCTAAGTCAAAGGACAGACGATTAATCTTTATTTATATAATCGAATTTGATTATCTTATTATATATTCTGGATGGATGATTACTCTTGTTTATATATATATAAAATTCACCTTATTATAATTATAGTCTAATTAAGAACTTTTATTTATAGACGAATAATTACTCTTATTTATAATATATAGAATTCCATGTAACACCCTGGCCCAAACTAGGACCGGAAATGTTAGTCGCGATAGCTCACCAGGCTCTGTACTGGTCACACAGACCAACACGAGTCCTTTCAAGCCCATTTTGACCTCACTCATGCGCATTCGGAGACCTTCCCAGAAGGTCACTCATCTTAATTTTTCGATGCAGAATAATTATACTTTAACTATATAGTCTTAGTCTTAGGAACTTTTTTTTAAGTCTAGATTGTTGGTTAATATCTAATAACGAAAGATTACGTAGAATTCTATCACCTTATTATAATTTTTTTTAAGACTAAAAAGTTTTTTTGTTAATATCTGAGGACGAATGACTAATCTTATTTATAATATAAAATTTCATCACTTCATCATAGTTTGGAGAAATAGTTACTTTTATTTATCTAATAGAATTCCATCGTTTTATTATACTCTCTCCGGTCACTATTTTTTTCCATTACCTTTGTGGACATGACATAGGTCCACCCCGACGTGGCCACGCGCAGGTTTGGATAGACGAATGAATCTCGTGGTAAGATTGTTCTCTGGTCGAAATTTAAATCGAAATAAGAGTCGCCAACGAACTTTGTGGGAGTTCGGACCCGTTCGAACCCACTCTATACTTGGGCGTTTCGTGCACAAAGCACGGCCCGCTTTAGTACTAGAGCTTATAGGGGTTTGTCCCTTTGTATATGGATATCAACATTGGGTTACCGAATATCGTCTATCGAATGACTCTCGTTTGCCAACGGTTTCGGACGTCTGGAAACCAATGGTTCTGAGTAAGGGGTGAGAGTACATGTTGGGAAGCCCATGAAGGACACCTAACCCCGCCCGCTCTTAGCGGCCTCTACTAAGATATCGTTTGATTTTCGTGTATGCGCGTTAGTAAGACGGTTAAATGTTATGCAAACAACTTTTTTGGCTACGCATGTTAAATACATGTTTAAACTACGTCATTTTAATCCATCTTAGATTATTGTCGAAGTTGAATTTAGCGTGCGATGTTCATTTAGAAAACGGTAAATGACAAACATCGAAAATAAAGCTTGTAAATAAATTACAAATTACACGGGCGGAAATACAACTTGGAATTCACAATACAAGAAGACAATATATAATAATCGGATTAGACACGGTAAACATCGACTATATACGGACCCGTAGATAAGAAATGTAAACGTAACCGTGTAAATCGAATAAATGGACGAAATTCGATCAAATACACATTGCATTGTGTATTGATCGGAGGAGGAAGGCTTTAATACGCGTTCGCGTATATGGGACCGGAGTGTAATGCTAGCTCGATCCCGGTCCTTCGAGTCTTGTCCCGACTTATCATAACGGAATATTGATGTCTAGACTAGTCGCACATCAAATACGACTAAGGAGTCGTCGATGTAGGACTAGTCGTATAAGACATCGCTCAAAGTCGTAGGAGTAATGAAATTGAGTAGAGTGTAATGTATGGGTTTGAAAAGGAAAACACGTGATTGAATTAACACGTGCCGACTTAAAGTCGTAAATATGACTTGAAGAGGCTTATATCACATTTAGGTTCATGTTGGGGACCTACAGGGGTCACTCGATCGAGTCATTGAGGGGACTCGATCGAGTGCCCTTTGTGAAGCCTCCCTGCCCATTTTTGAGGGGGTCACTCGATCGAGTGGCCCTTAGGCACTCGATCGAGTACCCTCTTGTAGACACCCAGATTTTGCCAGCTAGTGTCTATAGCAGTTCCCGACAAAACACCCGATGATGATCAAACGTAAACGTGACTTAATGCGCTCGAATACAAACTCAGAATCAATAGTATCCGACGTGGACATTTAGCGGAGTATAAATCTCTCAAAACCGACCCCAAATCCAGGCCCAGTGGGTCGTTTCTAGTAAAATGAGACTAATTTGGGCCAAAACCGACACCAAAAAATAAAATCGTCTTTTAGCGACCGGGACAAAACCCGGTCAAAGACGAATCCGATGCAAAAATTAGCCACATTCGCTTCTAGAAACTTGCGCCCAATCAACCTATTCAAAATTCAAAAAAGTCAACTAGCTTTCTAAAATGACTTTCTCGCCTAACCCACTCGATCGAGTGGCTTGATCTCACTCGATCGAGTGCCCCGGGATTTTGAATGTGTATGTGTGTGTAGATGAATGCTTGATGTGTTGTGAAAATGTAGGCTTTTTTAAGGTGGTGAATGAATGATTTAAAGATGGTAAAGTTTTAGTGATGATTAGGGTTGTGTGTAAGTGTTGTGTAAAAGTTGGAAATGTGAAGAGCATGGGGGAGTATTTATTGAGAATGTCCCCGACCTAGGGTCACTCGATCGAGTAGACCTACTGCACTCGATCGAGTGGCCCAATAAAGGTGTCTGATCGAATACACATTAAAAAAGATGGCTGAGAATTACCGGGATTGGCCCGACAAAATACCTTTCGCTCTCTGGGGGTACCGAACTTCAATTCGCACCGCAACCGGAGCAACCACGTATTACTTGACATACGGAATGAAAACGGTCCAACCGGTTGAGCTAGAAGTATCATCCCTAAGGATTTTACTTGAGAGTCAAGTACCGGAAGCAGATTGGGTCCAAGCCCGATACGATTCGCTAGTCCTTTTGGACGAACGGCGGTCCCGGGCCCTCAACAACATACAAATATATCAAAAGAGGATCCAGCGGGCTTTCAACAAAAGAGTTAGGCCCAGAAACATTAAAGAAGGGGATCTGGTCCTAAAATCGGTTCGTGCCCTACTACCGGTTGACCCAAGAGGAAAATTCAAACCCAATTGGGCTGGGCCATATTTAGTCAAGAAGGTCCTACCAGGAGGGGCAGTGATACTGACAGACCTGGACGGGAACGAGTTCGTCAACCCGACCAACTTGGACCAGTTGAAGTGCTACTACACTTAAACCCTATCTCAATGTCATTTGCAATAAAAAATTATAAAAATTTGTCTTTTTATAAATTTTCAAAATTATAGACAAGTCAATGAGTTAGAATTAATTATTCTACTGTCGCACATCTCGAACAAATAGTCTTGATGTATTTCGAAAATTGCAAAAAACTCCATGTTTGAACTACGTTTGGTTTGATTCCGCTAATTACGGATACGTAGGCAACCCCTCAAAAGGGTACAATTGCTGCAATAAATGAAAAGACGGGAACGGTATTCACTAATACGTCTTTTATTAAAAAACCGATAAACTCGAGAAATCCAAAATTACAAAAAAAAAACGCCAAAAACGGCACACCCAAGAAAAAAATCACACCACAAAATAGTAATAATATTTAAATAATAAAACAAAGGAGACTAATATTCGTGCATCTTGCCCTTCCCTTTATCCTTCGGGTCGCGTGGAGCCCGAGGTCGCCGGGGCGGGGGCGAGCGTTCCCGAATCACGAGGGGAACCTCCTTAGCTCGAACCCATTTCTTTGACAGCGGGTCTTCTGCTATTGTCTTTGGTCCAAGTCGAGCCCGCACGTGCTCAGGTAGTCTATCTCGTGGGCCAAGTCGGTCCTGCACTGCTAGTCTTGGACCCAGTCTCCTTTCCAAGTCAGTCTGGGAGCTCACTTTCCCCCGTGCACCTCTAGCACTAGACCCCTCATTTTGAGTCTTAGTCTTCTTTCTCTGGCCTGACATTAGACGGACCAGAGTAGCTGGAGTGTCACCTTCGTCAAAGAAGCCCCTGTTGTCTTTAACTTGCTCCCTTCGCAGCAGATCAAAAGCTTCATCGACCTTCAGAGCAGTTCGGGCTTTGGCATCGCCTGCTTTAGTCTACTTCACATAAGAGTCTGAAACCCAGATGGAGTGACGAGATGTGGGAACAGACCAAGTATGACGGGTGTACCATCTTTGCATCCAGGTATCGCACATCACATCTGTCAGTTGGGTAGGGTCACTCACAACTGCTTCAATCTCCGGGATTCTCTGGGTCCAACCATACTGCCTTAGTATGTGGTCAGGATAAAGATGGATCGTCTCCCTGAAAGACAATATCACCTGATAGCGAGCTCTGTCCCTCGGGTCCAAACCTGTCCAAACATAGATGGGCCACCACGGCACTACCCATCGAATCAACGGACCACCATGGAATGATAGCACCTCGTCCCAATACTTCTGGGTAATCTGGCGAGAAAAATCAATGGCCCGTCTCCTCATCATCACCTGATAGTTGCTCGCGTCAAGGGGAGGATCTATCACTGATAACCTCTCATATAGCCAAATCTAAAAAAAAAAAATCAGGAATCGAAAAAAAAAAAAAAAATCCGACATACTTGCAGTAAACGGGTACTTCCGGTCAAGCGGACTGATGAATCCCTCTTACGATTGTCTAGACCTTGGATAATTTCACCCTTGATCAGCCAAGCCGGGCTGTACTCCGTCTCCATCAAATCAACCACGGTCAAGAGACGGGCGTACCCATGCAAGACAATAGATCCTTGTGACCCTCAAAGGCATAAACATGGAGCATGCAAATGGAAAAAGCCCTACGGCTGTGAGCCGGTCTGACCCGGACATCAAGAGGATTCATAAATTTCTCAGCCAAGTCGATCAGAGAAATATTATCGCCCTCCATCATACGGGATACTTCGTTGTGGGAGAGTCCCAAAAATTCCCGAAGCTTCCTCCTCGGGTCATAAACTGAATAAGATATGGCAGGTCGGAGTATCGGGTTCCATCCCCCCACAGTAGCAATCTCCTCGGGTAAAGGACAAACTTCTCCCCGGGGAAATGCAAAGACATGATATATGTCGTCCCAGTAAGACAAGCAGGCATCAAGGAAATAACGATCGATCTGCATCTGACGGAATGGGTACAGCTGAGTAATACCCGTCTGATTGAGAGCCACCCTATCTGCGTCCCTAAAGCGTCGGGACCATTCTTGCAACATCACGGTCAATCAATCGATTCCCATGGCTAAAATTCTTGAAAGGAATAATGAGACTTTCTTTTTGAGGAGGGATGAATTATGAGAAGGTTGTGAGGAAAATTAAAGACAAGGGAGGGCTATATATAGCATCAACCTTACAATCCTCTTTCCATATCACTTTTCCATGAAAAGTTTCCTAATTCTAACAGGAAATCAACATACAGGCTTCATCTCGAGATTCCGTAATCTTAGCCCGGGAATTAGGCATCCCGAACTTTCCTAAATTTCTTAGGAGTCAAAATTTTCAAAAATTCAAAAAAATTCAAAATTTCAAGATTTCAAAAATTCAAAAGTCTTTTTCCCCAGCGCGAGTCATTTTTCTACCTACGTGTTACATGCAAAATTCTATGTGACTTATACAGGTACGACTCAAGCAGGAACATGCAACCCACTGTATCTCCCCAGCGGAAAGCCCTAGGTGGCATTTTCCCTGGAATAGCACGAGATGGGCCTACATAAAGGCGCACCCAGGACTTATGCGACAACTGCAATTTCCCACGGAGTTATCGTCATCAGCTCAGGTATGACTTCTATCCTATGGCTGGCGAGCCCTTCACGCGAGTCTAATGGACTATAAATGACCCAATCGGAAGTCTGCCAGGTTTCAATCCTCGATTGGCCTGGTAGCTACTCTGACTTTCGCCTTGTCCAATCCTCAGTCAGAGTGGGGGCTCTGTAGACACCCGCATTTTGACTGCCAGGTGTCTATGGTAGTTTCCAAAAAACACCCGATGATGATCGGGCGCTAACGTGTTTCTACGCACTCGGATGTGGGCTCAAAACCATTAGTTGCTGGCTTGAGCACTCACGGAGTACAAATTTCACAAAACTGACCTCAAATTCAGACCCAGTGGGTCATTTCCAATCAAATAAGACTAATTTGGGTCAAAACCGACACTAGAAATAAAATCGACTTTTAGCGATCGGGTCAAAACCCGGTCAAAGCCGTTTCCGAATAGCTCACCCGCGGTCCACCTTCAGACGGGCCATCAGATCGAGTCCTTCAAGGCACAAAACCCTAGACACCAAAGTGCATAGCTTGGCCTATATATACACCCTCATGCACATGCATTCAACATCTTTTTCGAACCCAACTTTTTTGAACACTAATCAAACCCTAATCTCACACTTGCAAACCTTAACCCTAGTACCTAGGAATTCAAACCCTAACCACCACAACTTAACCTACATCTCGATACTCCCGTGCTAGCCACAACTACGAGTCCCGTCCGAGAACAAGAACATGTAGGTTGAGGGTGCAAAACCCGTTCTCCTTTCTTCTTCCTCTCTCTCTCTCGTCATCTCCTCTCTTTCTCGTTATATATTTATTTATTTATTTTATTATTGCATCTCTAATATCGATAGTATTATTAGTATAAAACACTAAAATACTTGTGAATTTGTGTCGAGTGTGAGTGATGGTGGGATAAGGAAAACCGAATATACAAGAGTATTGCACTCAGCGTTGCCGGTCGCTTATCCCATCACCCCAATCACTTGATTATTGAAACAAGTCAACTTAAACAATAATTTTTATTTCGTTCGCATTATCGTTCATTTGCATATTCATCAATTCTAAAACCTTTTTTCAAAACAAGTACTTTTTTTTAATAAGGGTCGAAACCCGTTGATGCGGATCCGACATCAAACAATTCGTGAGAATTAATTATGATGCCGGGATGCGGAGGGAATCAAGTCGAGTTTTTATTTCAAGTATCGATCTATTAGATTCGATACCAATTCCATAATTGGATGTCGAATCTAATGATTTAGTCAAATAAATTAATTAACACGATTTTCGTTGATGCTAATATAGATGTCCTTTAATTCAATTGAATTAATTACGACATTAATAAACGCGGAGAAAATTTATATCGTGCTAGTTAATTTAAAATGACTTATATTATTTTCTTCAAATTACCACTCTAACATTGCATATCGATTCCATAATCGAATATGGAATATAATGAGTGACACGAAACCGGGACCGAAAATCAGTCCGCCACGCGAGTCGCACAGACCATGTGCGAGTCGCGTGGTGGCGTGAGTCGCGCCCTCCTCGCGCGGATCGCATGGATCTCTGAAAAATCGTGACATAAGTTAATTACTCCGTCTTAATTTAGTTCAACAACTTTTCAAACATCTTTTTTTAGACGCGCTCAAAATATTCGATATCGGTTCCATAATCGAACATTGAGTATAACGAGTATCACAAATTTAAGTCGAGTATAAATTACGTCATATTTATACGCGATTTAACAAAAGCGTCGATTTTCTAAAAACATCTTGAGAACAGTCCGCCATGCGAGTCGCATGGCCACGCGAGTCGCATGGCCACGCGAGTCGCGTACCCTTCGCGCGGGTCGCGTGACACCCTGAAAACCGCAACATAAAAATTTATTTTTTGCCCTTTTCTCTAACGAAATAGCGGGTCTTTCGACATATTTTAAATCCCGATAAATATTTTTGACTTAGGTCAACATGTGCCTAATCTATCACGTGAAATACCACTTTTTCAAAAACCATGCATCATCCTATTTACATTATTCTATATTATTCGCAAACTGTTATTATCGTTATACCGTTACTAACCGTTTGTCACTTTTCTTGTTGATTTAATTGTTTATTTTATCATACTAAAATGAACCTTCACATGCTAAATTTAACTTCGACGTTAGAATTAGTTGCATTAAATCGACATAGAAACCCTTTCAATTTCTCGCATGTTTAGGGAAGATAATCTTTGCATATCATTTTCCCGTTCAACTAACGCGCGTATTAGAAAGCCATTCGATATCCTAGTAGAGGCCGCTAATGTGCGGGCGGGGTTGGGTGTCCTTTGTGGGCTTCCCAACACGTACCCTCACCCCTTACTCAGAACCTCGGTTTCCGGATGCCCGAAACCGTTGGCGCCCGAGAGTCATTCAATACACGACAACCGGTAGTGACGGTATCGGTATCAAATGCTAAGGGACGAACCCAATAAACTCTGACATCGGAAATGGGTCGTATTTTGTACACGGCCCACTACGACATAGAGTGGGTTCGAACGGGCCCGAACTCCCACAAAGTTCGGTGGCGACTCCACTTCGATTTAAATTTCGATTCGATCCATTCTCATATGGAGATTCATTCGCCTCCCCAAACCCGCGCGTGGCCGCGTCGGGGTGGACCTATGTCATGTCCACAAGGAGTAGTGTAGAGGATTTCTAGTAGTAGTAGTTGTAGTAAGCTCCTTAGTAAAAATCTCCATAAAAACTTAGTAGATATTATTAGTATTAGATTAATTCCACTCAACAATTCTCAATCAAGCTTCCATCTTTAATAGAAGATTTGTGTTTTTATGTTGAAGATTGAAGAATTTTGCAAGGATTGGTGACAAGTTCTTGTATTATTTCTTCCAAGATTCAACTTTTATGTTGATCTTCATCTTCCTCCTTTAGTTTTCTCCATAATTGGTAGTTTCTTTCCTCTCCCTTTCTCTATTAGTTAGTTTTGTTTTTAGTTCCTTGTTAATCCATTGTTTGTCTTGTCATTCTTTATGTTAGTGTAGTTTTCCATTGTTTGTTTGTTTTTCTCTCTCCTTTGTTAGTCTCTCCTTAATTTGTGTGGCAGTTTATTTTCCTCCTTAGTGTTATTTGTTAGTATAGTTATTATGCATGCTTTAGTTAGTATCTCCTTCATTAGTGTTTTGTTGTTATCCATTATGACTAGTGAGTAGATTTCTTGTTGGGGAATTTAGGGATGAGGATTTGGATTATTTGAATTGAGGGATGTTGGTGGGTTGTTTACTTGTTGATTTATCAAGTTTGAGGCTTTTGTGTCTTTGTTGACCTAGACTGCAGTTAGATTGACCATGACTCGCTCTTATCAATATGGGGAAACTCGGGGTAGGAGTTACCTTAACTTGAGACTTACCCCTTTTCGCCGCGAAAGCGGGTTTTTAGGTGAGTTGGGTGAAGAAACCGAAAGGTGGAATTCTCCCTTGTCAACGTTGTGACTAAAACTCGATTCCGAGATTCTTAGACCCCAATTTCCGAATCCCGACTCTCCCCAACACCTTTCCCGTTATTGTTTCTAGCTTTAGTTGTGCAGCTTGCTAGCATTAGTTCAACTCCTATCGTCCCAAAACCCCCATCTCAATCCCAATCGCAACTAAATCTTAGACTTGACCAATATCGCTTAATCGCCTCCTTGTGGTTCGACCTCGACTTGCCGCTACTACATAGTAGTGAGTTGGGACTAAAAATATTGTTTGCATGCTTGTCAGCAACAGCGCGCATCATCGACCGACAGTTGTTTTAGTCGGCTGGCTATTTGGGTGACAGCAGAAGATCAAATTAAGTCAATATTAGTCGACCGACTATTAAATTAGTCGGCTGACTATTTTCTGAGCCGCGGACAGATTTCGTGTTCAGCAAGCAGTTTCCTAATCAGTTTTAACTCTTTATAAGTTGTATAAATAGGGCTTTTCAGCCACTTTTAATTTTACTTCTTCATACTTTTCTACTTTTTACTTCTAGACTCCTCCTTAAAACTCCTCTTTAAATCTCTTCCCCTTCTCTTAGAATTACTTCTAGTTTAATTTCTTCCTTTAAAACTCGGTTATTGTAAGATTGGAACATTCTAATCGCTTTCATTCTTCTTGGTAATTTAATCTAGTCCTTCATCCTTCTTCTTCGTTCTTGATTGTTCTTCTTATGCTTGTCGTAATTTTATTATTCATTATGTTTAATCTCGTAAAATCGTTTATTAATATTGTTGTTCTTGATTTAATCATGAGTAACTAATTTCCTTCGCTAGGATTTAGGGGATCTTCGAATTGAATGTGATTGCTAAATAATTTATAGATCGGTCAATGATATTGTGTCTGAGTTGTTAATTGTAGCATTTAATTGAGATTAATTGATTAAGTCGACGTAATTGATTAATTGAATTGGTAGACTTGAACCTAAGATCGGAAGCTTGGTAAAAGTTAGACCTGCTACAACATATTAGTTTGCCCTAATAAGATCGGAAGCCTTTCGACGCATGATAGGGTGAATAGCGAACCGGAAGGACCTTTTCATTACCCCTTAGACCAATATCTGCGATAGACCTGTGACTTAGACCGTGACCATATGAGATTCGTAGTGAACCGACAATCCTAATTTTCTCTCCATATAAATTCGTCTTAATTCATCCTATTAATTTTAATTATTTCTTCTCTTTTTATTTTCTTTCCTTCACTACTTTAGTTTAGTTAACCCAATTACAAACCCCCCGATTTGGTTACTTAGATAGACTTTAATTGCAAGTAGAATTTATTTGTCTCCTTGTGGATACGATCCTGACTTCCCTAGCTATATTTTTTGTTAGACCTAAGTTGGTTATCTTAGATAGGTGTACGATTAGCTTATCATAAGCATTGGAATAACAACGACATTAGAGTAATTAAAGATTAAAAATTGATTGATTCCATCAACAATTAGTAAAATGTTGAAGTACCTATTGTCGAACATGGAAATAACTGCTTATAACATTGAAATAACGTCATTAAAGTAAATGAAGATGAATAATTGATTGATACAATAAATAATTTGAATGATTGTTGGAATAATCACCAAAACATGTTGGAGTAACTGCTTAATTCTGTACGTGTAATTACATATGGGATACGACAATTAAAATACGGCAAGTTCGACCATTTTGAAAATGCGTCTTTCTGATCTTCCGACATAGTAGATGTTTTGATATCTCTGAACTTGTGTTCTTGCATTGTTTCTTCTTCAGCGGCTGTCGTAAAACAGTATTAGTCAGTGGGAAAAAATTGACACCGGAATTGAGGGACTGAAGCAAGAATGTACGTACTGTCAAAATCAACCCATGCACTCGTATCTGAGGAAGGGCTCGTGTCACTTTCAGTTAAATCATCGACACATAGCATTCTGTACAGCTCAGTCGCATAATCGACTTTTGAGGGCTGCACTGCAGTAGCAGTAACAGTTGCAGTTGTAGCAGCATCAACCTTAGCGTTAGCATTAACAGAAGTTACTGTCTAATCTTGTGAAGCAGATTGTTCTGTGAATTCTGTCTGCTGTAACTCCTGTTTCAGCTCGTTTCTATGCATCTATTTTTTATTGAGCATGCTATTTTTTCGACCTGTTGCTTAATCGTATGATGCTATTGAAACAGGAGTTACAGCAGACAGAATTCACAGAACAATCTGCTTCACAAGATTAGACAGTAACTTCTGTTAATGCTAACGCTAAGGTTGATGCTGCTACAACTGCAACTGTTACTGCTACTGCAGTGCAGCCCTCAAAAGTCGATTATGCGACTGAGCTGTACAGAATGCTATGTGTCGATGATTTAACTGAAAGTGACACGAGCCCTTCCTCAGATACGAGTGCATGGGTTGATTTTGACAGTACGTACATTCTTGCTTCAGTCCCTCAATTCCGGTGTCAATTTTTTCCCACTGACTAATACTGTTTTACGACAGCCGCTGAAGAAGAAACAATGCAAGAACACAAGTTCAGAGATATCAAAACATCTACTATGTCGGAAGATCAGAAAGACGCATTTTCAAAATGGTCGAACTTGCCGTATTTTAATTGTCGTATCCCATATGTAATTACACGTACAGAATTAAGCAGTTACTCCAACATGTTTTGGTGATTATTCCAACAATCATTCAAATTATTTATTGTATCAATCAATTATTCATCTTCATTTACTTTAATGACGTTATTTCAATGTTATAAGCAGTTATTTCCATGTTCGACAATAGGTACTTCAACATTTTACTAATTGTTGATGGAATCAATCAATTTTTAATCTTTAATTACTCTAATGTCGTTGTTATTCCAATGCTTATGATAAGCTAATCGTACACCTATCTAAGATAACCAACTTAGGTCTAACAAAAAATATAGCTAGGGAAGTCAGGATCGTATCCACAAGGAGACAAATAAATTCTACTTGCAATTAAAGTCTATCTAAGTAACCAAATCGGGGGGTTTGTAATTGGGTTAACTAAACTAAAGTAGTGAAGGAAAGAAAATAAAAAGAGAAGAAATAATTAAAATTAATAGGATGAATTAAGACGAATTTATATGGAGAGAAAATTAGGATTGTCGGTTCACTACGAATCTCATATGGTCACGGTCTAAGTCACAGGTCTATCGCAGATATTGGTCTAAGGGGTAATGAAAAGGTCCTTCCGGTTCGCTATTCACCCTATCATGCGTCGAAAGGCTTCCGATCTTATTAGGGCAAACTAATATGTTGTAGCAGGTCTAACTTTTACCAAGCTTCCGATCTTAGGTTCAAGTCTACCAATTCAATTAATCAATTACGTCGACTTAATCAATTAATCTCAATTAAATGCTACAATTAACAACTCAGACACAATATCATTGACCGATCTATAAATTATTTAGCAATCACATTCAATTCGAAGATCCCCTAAATCCTAGCGAAGGAAATTAGTTACTCATGATTAAATCAAGAACAACAATATTAATAAACGATTTTACGAGATTAAACATAATGAATAATAAAATTACGACAAGCATAAGAAGAACAATCAAGAACGAAGAAGAAGGATGAAGGACTAGATTAAATTACCAAGAAGAATGAAAGCGATTAGAATGTTCCAATCTTACAATAACCGAGTTTTAAAGGAAGAAATTAAACTAGAAGTAATTCTAAGAGAAGGGGAAGAGATCTAAAGAGGAGTTTTAAGGAGGAGTCTAGAAGTAAAAAGTAGAAAAGTATGAAGAAGTAAAATTAAAAGTGGCTGAAAAGCCCTATTTATACAACTTATAAAGAGTTAAAACTGATTAGGAAACTGCTTGCTGAACACGAAATCTGTCCGCGGCTCAGAAAATAGTCAGCCGACTAATTTAATAGTCGGTCGACTAATATTGACTTAATTTGATCTTCTGCTGTCACCCAAATAGCCAGCCGACTAAAACAACTGTCGGTCGATGATGCGCGCTGTTGCTGACAAGCATGCAAACAATATTTTTAGTCCCAACTCACTACTATGTAGTAGCGGCAAGTCGAGGTCGAACCACAAGGAGGCGATTAAGCGATATTGGTCAAGTCTAAGATTTAGTTGCGATTGGGATTGAGATGGGGGTTTTGGGACGATAGGAGTTGAACTAATGCTAGCAAGCTGCACAACTAAAGCTAGAAACAATAACGGGAAAGGTGTTGGGGAGAGTCGGGATTCGGAAATTGGGGTCTAAGAATCTCGGAATCGAGTTTTAGTCACAACGTTGACAAGGGAGAATTCCACCTTTCGGTTTCTTCACCCAACTCACCTAAAAACCCGCTTTCGCGGCGAAAAGGGGTAAGTCTCAAGTTAAGGTAACTCCTACCCCGAGTTTCCCCATATTGATAAGAGCGAGTCATGGTCAATCTAACTGCAGTCTAGGTCAACAAAGACACAAAAGCCTAGTAAACAACCCACCAACATCCCTCAATTCAAATAATCCAAATCCTCATCCCTAAATTCCCCAACAAGAAATCTACTCACTAGTCATAATGGATAACAACAAAACACTAATGAAGGAGATACTAACTAAAGCATGCATAATAACTATACTAACAAATAACACTAAGGAGGAAAATAAACTGCCACACAAATTAAGGAGAGACTAACAAAGGAGAGAGAAAAACAAACAAACAATGGAAAACTACACTAACATAAAGAATGACAAGACAAACAATGGATTAACAAGGAACTAAAAACAAAACTAACTAATAGAGAAAGGGAGAGGAAAGAAACTACCAATTATGGAGAAAACTAAAGGAGGAAGATGAAGATCAACATAAAAGTTGAATCTTGGAAGAAATAATACAAGAACTTGTCACCAATCCTTGCAAAATTCTTCAATCTTCAACATAAAAACACAAATCTTCTATTAAAGATGGAAGCTTGATTGAGAATTGTTGAGTGGAATTAATCTAATACTAATAATATCTACTAAGTTTTTATGGAGATTTTTACTAAGGAGCTTACTACAACTACTACTACTAGAAATCCTCTACACTACTCCTTGTGGACATGACATAGGTCCACCCCGACGCGGCCACGCGCGGGTTTGGGGAGGCGAATGAATCTCCATATGAGAATGGATCGAATCGAAATTTAAATCGAAGTGGAGTCGCCACCGAACTTTGTGGGAGTTCGGGCCCGTTCGAACCCACTCTATGTCGTAGTGGGCCGTGTACAAAATACGACCCATTTCCGATGTCAGAGTTTATTGGGTTCGTCCCTTAGCATTTGATACCGATACCGTCACTACCGGTTGTCGTGTATTGAATGACTCTCGGGCGCCAACGGTTTCGGGCATCCGGAAACCGAGGTTCTGAGTAAGGGGTGAGGGTACGTGTTGGGAAGCCCACAAAGGACACCCAACCCCGCCCGCACATTAGCGGCCTCTACTAGGATATCGAATGGCTTTCTAATACGCGCGTTAGTTGAACGGGAAAATGATATGCAAAGATTATCTTCCCTAAACATGCGAGAAATTGAAAGGGTTTCTATGTCGATTTAATGCAACTAATTCTAACGTCGAAGTTAAATTTAGCATGTGAAGGTTCATTTTAGTATGATAAAATAAACAATTAAATCAACAAGAAAAGTGACAAACGGTTAGTAACGGTATAACGATAATAACAGTTTGCGAATAATATAGAATAATGTAAATAGGATGATGCATGGTTTTTGAAAAAGTGGTATTTCACGTGATAGATTAGGCACATGTTGACCTAAGTCAAAAATATTTATCGGGATTTAAAATATGTCGAAAGACCCGCTATTTCGTTAGAGAAAAGGGCAAAAAATAAATTTTTATGTTGCGGTTTTCAGGGTGTCACGCGACCCGCGCGAAGGGTACGCGACTCGCGTGGCCATGCGACTCGCATGACGGACTGTTCTCAAGATGTTTTTAGAAAATCGACGCTTTTGTTAAATCGCGTATAAATATGACGTAATTTATACTCGACTTAAATTTGTGATACTCGTTATACTCAATGTTCGATTATGGAACCGATATCGAATATTTTGAGCGCGTCTAAAAAAAGATGTTTGAAAAGTTGTTGAACTAAATTAAGACGGAGTAATTAACTTATGTCACGATTTTTCAGAGATCCATGCGATCCGCGCGAGGAGGGCGCGACTTACGCCACCACGCGACTCGCACATGGTCTGTGCGACTCGCGTGGCGGACTGATTTTCGGTCCCGGTTTCGTGTCACTCATTATATTCCATATTCGATTATGGAATCGATATGCAATGTTAGAGTGGTAATTTGAAGAAAATAATATAAGTCATTTTAAATTAACTAGCACGATATAAATTTTCTCCGCGTTTATTAATGTCGTAATTAATTCAATTGAATTAAAGGACATCTATATTAGCATCAACGAAAATCGTGTTAATTAATTTATTTGACTAAATCATTAGATTCGACATCCAATTATGGAATTGGTATCGAATCTAATAGATCGATACTTGAAATAAAAACTCGACTTGATTCCCTCCGCATCCCGGCATCATAATTAATTCTCACGAATTGTTTGATGTCGGATCCGCATCAACGGGTTTCGACCCTTATTAAAAAAAAGTACTTGTTTTGAAAAAAGGTTTTAGAATTGATGAATATGCAAATGAACGATAATGCGAACGAAATAAAAATTATTGTTTAAGTTGACTTGTTTCAATAATCAAGTGATTGGGGTGATGGGATAAGCGACCGGCAACGCTGAGTGCAATACTCTTGTATATTCGGTTTTCCTTATCCCACCATCACTCACACTCGACACAAATTCACAAGTATTTTAGTGTTTTATACTAATAATACTATCGATATTAGAGATGCAATAATAAAATAAATAAATAAATATATAACGAGAAAGAGAGGAGATGACGAGAGAGAGAGAGGAAGAAGAAAGGAGAACAGGTTTTGCACCCTCAACCTACATGTTCTTGTTCTCGGACGGGACTCGTAGTTGTGGCTAGCACGGGAGTATCGAGATGTAGGTTAAGTTGTGGTGGTTAGGGTTTGAATTCCTAGGTACTAGGGTTAAGGTTTGCAAGTGTGAGATTAGGGTTTGATTAGTGTTCAAAAAAGTTGGGTTCGAAAAAGATGTTGAATGCATGTGCATGAGGGTGTATATATAGGCCAAGCTATGCACTTTGGTGTCTAGGGTTTTGTGCCTTGAAGGACTCGATCTGATGGCCCGTCTGAAGGTGGACCGCGGGTGAGCTATTCGGAAACGGCTTTGACCGGGTTTTGACCCGGTCGCTAAAAGTCGATTTTATTTCTAGTGTCGGTTTTGACCCAAATTAGTCTTATTTGATTGAAATGACCCACTGGGTCTGAATTTGAGGTCAGTTTTGTGAAATTTGTACTCCGTGAGTGCTCAAGCCAGCAACTAATGGTTTTGAGCCCACATCCGAGTGCGTAGAAACACGTTAGCGCCCGATCATCATCGAGTGTTTTTTGGAAACTACCATAGACACCTGGCAGTCAAAATGCGGGTGTCTACAGAGCCCCCACTCTGACTGAGGATTGGACAAGGCGAAAGTCAGAGTAGCTACCAGGCCAATCGAGGATTGAAACCTGGCAGACTTCCGATTGGGTCATTTATAGTCCATTAGACTCGCGTGAAGTGCTCGCCAGCCATAGGATAGAAGTCATACCTGAGCTGATGACGATAACTCCGTGGGAAATTGCAGTTGTCGCATAAGTCCTGGGTGCGCCTTTATGTAGGCCCATCTCGTGCTATTCCAGGGAAAATGCCACCTAGGGCTTTCCGCTGGGGAGATACAGTGGGTTGCATGTTCCTGCTTGAGTCGTACCTGTATAAGTCACATAGAATTTTGCATGTAACACGTAGGTAGAAAAATGACTCGCGCTGGGGAAAAAGACTTTTGAATTTTTGAAATCTTGAAATTTTGAATTTTTTTGAATTTTTGAAATTTTTGAAAATTTTGACTCCTAAGAAATTTAGGAAAGTTCGGGATGCCTAATTCCCGGGCTAAGATTACGGAATCTCGAGATGAAGCCTGTATGTTGATTTCCTGTTAGAATTAGGAAACTTTTCATGGAAAAGTGATATGGAAAGAGGATTGTAAGGTTGATGCTATATATAGCCCTCCCTTGTCTTTAATTTTCCTCACAACCTTCTCATAATTCATCCCTCCTCAAAAAGAAAGTCTCATTATTCCTTTCAAGAATTTTAGCCATGGGAATCGATTGATTGACCGTGATGTTGCAAGAATGGTCCCGACGCTTTAGGGACGCAGATAGGGTGGCTCTCAATCAGACGGGTATTACTCAGCTGTACCCATTCCGTCAGATGCAGATCGATCGTTATTTCCTTGATGCCTGCTTGTCTTACTGGGACGACATATATCATGTCTTTGCATTTCCCCGGGGAGAAGTTTGTCCTTTACCCGAGGAGATTGCTACTGTGGGGGGATGGAACCCGATACTCCGACCTGCCATATCTTATTCAGTTTATGACCCGAGGAGGAAGCTTCGGGAATTTTTGGGACTCTCCCACAACGAAGTATCCCGTATGATGGAGGGCGATAATATTTCTCTGATCGACTTGGCTGAGAAATTTATGAATCCTCTTGATGTCCGGGTCAGACCGGCTCACAGCCGTAGGGCTTTTTCCATTTGCATGCTCCATGTTTATGCCTTTGAGGGTCACAAGGATCTATTGTCTTGCATGGGTACGCCCGTCTCTTGACCGTGGTTGATTTGATGGAGACGGAGTACAGCCCGGCTTGGCTGATCAAGGGTGAAATTATCCAAGGTCTAGACAATCGTAAGAGGGATTCATCAGTCCGCTTGACCGGAAGTACCCGTTTACTGCAAGTATGTCGGATTTTTTTTTTTTCGATTCCTGATTTTTTTTTATAGATTTGGCTATATGAGAGGTTATCAGTGATAGATCCTCCCCTTGACGCGAGCAACTATCAGGTGATGATGAGGAGACGGGCCATTGATTTTTCTCGCCAGATTACCCAGAAGTATTGGGACGAGGTGCTATCATTCCATGGTGGTCCGTTGATTCGATGGGTAGTGCCGTGGTGGCCCATCTATGTTTGGACAGGTTTGGACCCGAGGGACAGAGCTCGCTATCAGGTGATATTGTCTTTCAGGGAGACGATCCATCTTTATCCTGACCACATACTAAGGCAGTATGGTTGGACCCAGAGAATCCCGGAGATTGAAGCAGTTGTGAGTGACCCTACCCAACTGACAGATGTGATGTGCGATACCTGGATGCAAAGATGGTACACCCGTCATACTTGGTCTGTTCCCACATCTCGTCACTCCATCTGGGTTTCAGACTCTTATGTGAAGTAGACTAAAGCAGGCGATGCCAAAGCCCGAACTGCTCTGAAGGTCGATGAAGCTTTTGATCTGCTGCGAAGGGAGCAAGTTAAAGACAACAGGGGCTTCTTCGACGAAGGTGACACTCCAGCTACTCTGGTCCGTCTAATGTCAGGCCAGAGAAAGAAGACTAAGACTCAAAATGAGGGGTCTAGTGCTAGAGGTGCACGGGGGAAAGTGAGCTCCCAGACTGACTTGGAAAGGAGACTGGGTCCAAGACTAGCAGTGCAGGACCGACTTGGCCCACGAGATAGAGGCGATGGGTTTTTGTTGTGGTGGTTAATTTGGGTCGAAAATGGTGAATAATGGATTAATCATGTTGAGGAGATAGATGATTGATGGAGATGGTCGATAATGGCAGATGAAATTGATGATGAATTTTGGGGCAGTGACCTGCCAAGCAGGCAGTAGGTTATTGAATCTAATATGAGAAGATGAAGGTGATAGTGTGTATTATTATGAGTTAAACTAAATTCGGGAGTACTATAAGAAGGTGACAAGTAGTTCGGATTATTCTTATTAAATAATCCTAAAATATTAGTAATATTTATATACGAGTATTATAATTGGATTTATGATTAAAAAAATAATACTTAGAATGATTTAAATCAAAAATATAATCAAATATTCAATTTGATACAACTTTTTTTAATCATCATTTAATAAAAAAATCATTTCAAATTTGTTTTTTATAAATATAAACACAACAACAACAACAACAACAACAACAATAATAATAATAATTTTAGCTAAGGGGGTGGGAGCCCAGATTGTATCTCGGCTATCCATCAATTTTTTGTAATCTGCATTTTTATTCATCAATAAAATTCTCCATAATAATAAAAAAACAAAAATTAATAATAATAATAATAATAATAATTAATATTAGAAATATTGTTTGGCATAATTAAAAAGGAGTTAAAAAAATTTTGACGTTCGAAATTATTTCTGACCCTAACCCAACCTTTTTTTAACCCAGCCCGTATTCTGACCCGACCCGTAACTTGACCCGTCCGATTTGAAAGGTCAACTAACTAGTGAATACGATTAATTTACCTAAAACATAAATATATTAATACATTTAGAATATTATCTTAATTGAATAACTTTGAATAAATAAAAAATTGCATACATACCTTTTTATTTTTTGTGAAAAAAATACAACTTTTTAGGTTTTTATTTCTCTTATGTTTTAATTAGGGTGACGTCGAATTTCAACGTTTTAATTAGGGTGACGCCGAATTTCAACGTTTTAATTAGGGTGACGCCGAATTTCAACGCCACCCGATGATACCCTATCATTACCCTTTTCGTTATACTCCTATATCTAACTATTGTTCGTAATGAAGACCTAGGTTGAAATCAAAAATAAAGATGAGGTGGTGATGGTGCTACGATAGCCAAAGAAATGGAGGTGGGGTTATTACGTGTTACCCACCATTTAGGATCTATTCAGGTTAACGCAGCCGGATTAGTGGGATAATGCTATGTCTAATGGCTAAATAAAGATTTTTTATTTTTTTTGTGAACGATTTTTTAACGTATGATCACTAGACACACATTAACCTGTTAATTAAAGTAAATATTACAAGGATATTATCATGTGAAATTGACATATTAATCCATATTTATCCTTGTGATATTTACTTTAATTAACATGTTAATGTATACCTAGTGGATACACATTAGAAAAACCGATTTAAAAATAACACTTTTCTTGCAGTTTAATTTTTGATTGGCTGGGGTGTGAACGTATACAAATACTATTATTAGGTAGATGTCACCAATAGAATCCTCTTTTATGAATGAGCGAGGCTTTCATTGTAGTAACTTTTTAACTTAATTCCGTTGAATTTACCCTCATGGGTAGGAAGTTAGTGTAATTCTTACGTTAATTATTCAAAAGATATTCTTCAATTCATGATCTTGCCGACAATCAAGAAAGTGATAGGTATCCGATTTCAGGTCTTACAAACTTTTTTTTTTTGTATAAAGAACCATATATTATATTAGATCAATCTCCAAAAGTATCAAAATAGCATCCAGGATTAGATCATACTGAGTGATTCTATTAGATTAATCATACAACCTCATACTGAGTAATTCTAACAAGTATATATACTCTCGATGGCCTCATTATCATCTGTGGTGGGTGTTACTTGATGACAAATAGACCTTAATGAATGTGTATAATCAAATACTTCCTCCGACTTCCTATTTTTGTCTCACTTCCCTTTTTAAGATGCGTTTGACATTTGTCTCACTTTTTTTTTAGGCCATCGAGGTGTGGTTCAAGATTACTCTCTCATTTCATTCTCTTTCTTCTTCTTTTTAGAGTCACTCATTTCTCAATTCTTAATTTTCATCCCAAAAGCAAATGGGATAATAATAGAAACTCGGAGGGAATGAATAATTCATTAAAAAAAAGTTTCATTAAAAAAAAAATGGGACACCCTAAAATGAAATACAGAGTAGTCAAACAAATGATCGTATACCGAATATATCTTAGTCTAGTGGTTAAGGCTAGGTGGTCTGAGATAATAGGTCTCAGGTTCGAATCCCCCTCCCCTATATTGTAATGCAACTAAGTGCGCTCGCTCTTCGTTGAACCAAAAAAAAATGATCGGATCGAAGAAAGTAACATTCTAACTATTGTACCACTTCCAATTCAATTGTGAGATATTTTCCTATCTTCAATGATAGACATATTTTACGAAAATACTTATCCTTTTCCGGTCTCAAATAATGACAATGTTTCGCACCAAGTGTCTAATTATATTTCGGGTGCCACACAACTTTATGTGGATTCACATGAAGTGCCCCATGTTGTGAGGGGGAGTAACGAAGTAACTAGGTATGAGTCTGAAGGGAATACAGACAAAGAGAATGGGACTACTGTGATTGAGGGTGAGATGTCAGCCGACAACATGGGAATCGGCCATGGATCAAAGAGTCGAGGCAGAAAATAATGCCAGCAATCCCTTAGCCGATGGAGGGGAAGTTGGCCAACATGGATCAACGACCCTTGCGTTACGAATCAGAAAATTGAGACAGGTGGGATTGAGAAGAATAATGCTAGAATGGGATGAGGTGCGCGGAGCAAATTCAAACCATCTTGAAAAAAAAAAGGATTACTATTACAAGACGACACAAATAATTACCCCACAAGAAAATGTTCACCAAGTCCAAGCTCAATCCTCACAGTCAGGATTACTATGTTGCTACCCATTGTTTATCACCTTCTCACATGATTTTCATGGCTAAAAGTGACAAAAATCATTAGCCGAATAATTATGGTGAGGCCGCGAGAAATGAAAGATGGCGAGAAGCTAAGAAATAGAAGATCGATGCATTGGAAAAGAATGAAACATGAAAGCTAGTGAGCCTACCTAAAGGTAAGAAACTCATTGGATGCAAATGGATATACAAAATCCAGTACCTAGCAGATGGGACAGTGGAACGCTACAAGGCGAGACTAGTAGAGCAAGGATTTACTCAGGTGGAAAGGAGTGAATTTTCACGAGACCTATGCACTAGTGGCAAAAATGACAAGCGTAAGATGCTTGTTAGCTGGGGCGGTAATGAAAGGGTAGTTCATTGAGCAATTGAATGTAAACAACGTTTTCTTACATGGAGATCTAGAAGAAGAGGTGTACATGAAAATTTCACAAGGTTTCTATAAAGGAAGAGACAATAATGTATGTAAACTGCTCAAGTCCATCTATGGTTTAAAGCAAGTTTTCGAAAATTGTTTGCAAAATTGAAAGTTTAGATGAAGAATTATGGGTTCGTTCAGTCCTTAGCAGATTACTCGGTGTTTACGTTCAATCGAAATGACATATTCATTGGAGTGTTAGTTTATGTCGGCGGTATGATCATGGTTAATAATAATAATAATAATAATAATAATAATAATAATAAAGCTTGTTGGGAATTCAAGGACTTCTTAAACAGAAGTTTAAGAATATAAAATATTTGGGAAAAATCAAATCTTTCCTAGGAATAGAAATAGCACACAATGCGAGTGGACTGTTTCTAAACCAACGAAGTATGCTATGGGCATTATTGAGGAAACTGGAATAAAAGGAGCAAGGACGGCTTACACCTATGCAACAAGTATAGTATATCTTGTAATAACGAGGTCGGACCTAGTCTATGCAGTACACATATTGTCTCAGTTTATGAACGAGCCGAGAAAAGAGCATTGAGAAGCACCTTTGAGAGCGGTACGATATCTTAAACGAAATACGAGCAAAGGAATAACTTTTAAGAGAAATGGATATTTGCAAACGAAGGTCGGACCTAGTCTATGCTACGGGGATATTGTGATTCAGATTATTTGAGGTGTCTGGTGACTCGCGGGACATTGAGTGGGTATTTTGTCTCGATAGGACAATTACTCATTCACCCATATCATGGAGAGAAAAGAAACAGGTAACCGTATCAAAATCATCCATTGAAGCTGAATATAGAGTTATGGGATTTGCAACTAGCGAGTTGATATGGTTGAAGTCCTTTCTTGGATCATTGGGAACATTTTACAAGGAGTTGATGCGGTTATACTGTGATAATCAGGCATCAATACATATAGCAAGAAATCTGGTATTTCATGATAAAACAAAACACACAGAAATTGATCATCACTTTGTACGTCAACATTTGTTTGAGAAGACGAATCGACTTGTTTTATGTTTGAAGTAAAGAACAAATAGCAGATTTGTTTACCAAGGCATTATGAGGAGAATTGTTTGACCATCTGCAGTTCAAGTTGGAACTCGATTTACCAAGTGCGCGAACTTGAGGGGAGTCAAAGAATATCAAAATAATATTCTTGATACTATATTATACTTAGGAAATATTGTGTTTAGGGTATTATTGTGTTTAGGAAATTATATTGTGTTTAGGATAGAAGATATGAGAGATTTTGTTTAGCACTATATACATATGACATATATTAGACATTCATTCAAATTAATAAGAAAATCCGAGAGATTAATTCTACTCACATTCAATTACTTCCTTGAACCTAATATTTCATAAACACAATATAATTCTCTAAACATAATATTTCCTAAATATAATATCAAGAATATTCTTGTGATATTCTTTCAACAACAACAAAGGTCAACTAATAAATTGAGTAAAAGGAATCCAAAACAACTTGGGTAAATATCGTACTCCGTATCAGATAAACTTGTTAGAATATTTTATATTCGTATGATCTTGTGTCTTTCGGGTTTTAATTGTGAATGATAAATTCACGTTAAATCGAGACTTTGATATAAAAGATGATACCGCGATGGATCGGTATCGATTAATTAATTAAAAATCCTGGAATCACTATTCCCTCCAGTCTTACACTCTTACCCAATATTAGGTAAACAATGCTTTTCGCAAAGAGGTGTTCTTTTGTGAAAGAATACGTATACATTGACATGTATATATACGGAGTATTATTATGAGCTACTCTTTACCGTCGGCGTTTCACTTCTTACCGTCGGCGTTAATTACATAAAATGACGACTTTGCCTTCAGTAAGTTTTATTTTTTGTTTCTAATATTTTCGATTTACAAAATCGATTTTTAAAAAACCGAATCCACAAAATCGTCTTTTTTAAAAACCGTGTTTTAACTAACAATTATTACGCCGTTGTATTTGTTCGCTTCATATTTTAAAAATCGTGTTTATTATTTTCTATTGAAACTCGACTTAAATCTCATAAATTTGTTCAAGATAAAAATAAATTACAAACAAATTAGTAAATCGTTTAAATATCACAAACATTACAAAAAAAATTAATAAACACTGAATTATTTTATTACGTGATGTACTCGAAAAAAATATATAAACAAGGAATTATATAATTACAAAATCAACGAAACATAGAAATTAGATAAACGAAGATTTAATTAATTCGATTTAATCATATATATAGAAAGAGAGAGAGAGAGATTACGGTTGAGATTTAATCCTCAAAAGAAAACAAAATCCTCACAAAGTTCATCCCTTACCTCTTTTACTCTCTCCTCTCTTTCTTTGATATTCATGTAACCCAATTTCCTCTACAAATTTTGCTCTCAAAATTGAAATGCAGAATTTTTCCGGAAAAATGCTCAATTGTAAGTTCCTATTGCTAATCGTAATATTAGATTGTAGATTACTTCATTTAATTCGTTATAATTTTCCAGAAATTTATTCAATTCATTCAATTTTTTGATTAAATTTCAATTTTTGCATAAAATTCGTTCCTATTGCTCAATTTTCCAAAAAATTGCTCAATTGTAAGTTCTTGTTGCTTAATCGTAGGATTAGATTGTAGATTACTTTATTGAATTCGACCAAGACTAGCATCATCAACTGATTGAGGAGCGAAAGTTGGTTCTTTTATTGAGCATGCTATTTTTTCGACCTGTGGGAGTTTTTTTATCTCTAAACGTTGATTAGCGAGGAATTCAATGATGCTACTGCTGCTCTCGGAAGTAAACGAGAGAGAAGAAGAAGGTAGTACCAAGACTAGGAATTCAAACTCTATCAACATATATTCAAGTACTCCAACATATATATTCAAGTACTCCAACACATATAGTCAAGTACTCTTGAATTCTGACTTATTTTAACATTTCAATTCAATTACTTCAACATATATATTAATGTATTCCAACTTATATATTCGGTACTCTAAAATTCTGAAATTCAAGTAGCTATTTTAACATTTCAGTTCAGTTACTCCAACATATATATTCAAGTATTCCGAGGCATATATTCAAGTATTCTAATGAACACATGTATTTTGCATAAATTGAACGAATTTCTGGAAAATTAAAACGAATTCAATAAAGTAATCTACAATCTAATCCTACGATTAAGCAACAAGAACTTACAATTGAGCAATTTTTTGGAAAATTGAGCAATAGGAACGAATTTTATGCAAAAATTGAAATTTAATCAAAAAATTGAATGAATTGAATAAATTTCTGGAAAATTATAACGAATTAAATGAAGTAATCTACAATCTAATATTACGATTAGCAATAGGAACTTACAATTGAGCATTTTTCCGGAAAAATTATGCATTTCAATTTTGAGAGCAAAATTTGTAGAGGAAATTGGGTTACATGAATATCAAAGAAAGAGAGGAGAGAGTAAAAGAGGTAAGGGATGAACTTTGTGAGGATTTTGTTTTCTTTTGAGGATTAAATCTCAACCGTAATCTCTCTCTCTCTCTCTTTCTATATATATGATTAAATCGAATTAATTAAATCTTCGTTTATCTAATTTCTATGTTTCGTTGATTTTGTAATTATATAATTCCTTGTTTATATATTTTTTTCGAGTACATCACGTAATAAAATAATTCAGTGTTTATTAATTTTTTTTGTAATGTTTGTGATATTTAAACGATTTACTAATTTGTTTGTAATTTATTTTTATCTTGAACAAATTTATGAGATTTAAGTCGAGTTTCAATAGAAAATAATAAACACGATTTTTAAAATATGAAGCGAACAAATACAACGGCGTAATAATTGTTAGTTAAAACACGGTTTTTAAAAAAGACGATTTTGTGGATTCGGTTTTTTAAAAATCGATTTTGTAAATCGAAAATATTAGAAACAAAAAATAAAACTTACTGAAGGCAAAGTCGTCATTTTATGTAATTAACGCCGACGGTAAGAAGTGAAACGCCGACGGTAAAGAGTAGCTCATAATAATACTCCGTATATATACATGTCAATGTATACGTATTCTTTCACAAAAGAACACCTCTTTGCGAAAAGCATTGTTTACCTAATATTGGGTAAGAGTGTAAGACTGGAGGGAATAGTGATTCCAGGATTTTTAATTAATTAATCGATACCGATCCATCGCGGTATCATCTTTTATATCAAAGTCTCGATTTAACGTGAATTTATCATTCACAATTAAAACCCGAAAGACACAAGATCATACGAATATAAAATATTCTAACAAGTTTATCTGATACGGAGTACGATATTTACCCAAGTTGTTTTGGATTCCTTTTACTCAATTTATTAGTTGACCTTTGTTGTTGTTGAAAGAATATCACAAGAATATTCTTGATATTATATTTAGGAAATATTATGTTTAGAGAATTATATTGTGTTTATGAAATATTAGGTTCAAGGAAGTAATTGAATGTGAGTAGAATTAATCTCTCGGATTTTCTTATTAATTTGAATGAATGTCTAATATATGTCATATGTATATAGTGCTAAACAAAATCTCTCATATCTTCTATCCTAAACACAATATAATTTCCTAAACACAATAATACCCTAAACACAATATTTCCTAAGTATAATATAGTATCAAGAATATTATTTTGATATTCTTTGACTCCCCTCAAGTTCGCGCACTTGGTAAATCGAGTTCCAACTTGAACTGCAGATGGTCAAACAATTCTCCTCATAATGCCTTGGTAAACAAATCTGCTATTTGTTCTTTACTTCAAACATAAAACAAGTCGATTCGTCTTCTCAAACAAATGTTGACGTACAAAGTGATGATCAATTTCTGTGTGTTTTGTTTTATCATGAAATACCAGATTTCTTGCTATATGTATTGATGCCTGATTATCACAGTATAACCGCATCAACTCCTTGTAAAATGTTCCCAATGATCCAAGAAAGGACTTCAACCATATCAACTCGCTAGTTGCAAATCCCATAACTCTATATTCAGCTTCAATGGATGATTTTGATACGGTTACCTGTTTCTTTTCTCTCCATGATATGGGTGAATGAGTAATTGTCCTATCGAGACAAAATACCCACTCAATGTCCCGCGAGTCACCAGACACCTCAAATAATCTGAATCACAATATCCCCGTAGCATAGACTAGGTCCGACCTTCGTTTGCAAATATCCATTTCTCTTAAAAGTTATTCCTTTGCTCGTATTTCGTTTAAGATATCGTACCGCTCTCAAAGGTGCTTCTCAATGCTCTTTTCTCGGCTCGTTCATAAACTGAGACAATATGTGTACTGCATAGACTAGGTCCGACCTCGTTATTACAAGATATGCTATACTTGTTGCATAGGTGTAAGCCGTCCTTGCTCCTTTTATTCCAGTTTCCTCAATAATGCCCATAGCATACTTCGTTGGTTTAGAAACAGTCCACTCGCATTGTGTGCTATTTCTATTCCTAGGAAAGATTTGATTTTTCCCAAATATTTTATATTCTTAAACTTCTGTTTAAGAAGTCCTTGAATTCCCAACAAGCTTTATTATTATTATTATTATTATTATTATTATTAACCATGATCATACCGCCGACATAAACTAACACTCCAATGAATATGTCATTTCGATTGAACGTAAACACCGAGTAATCTGCTAAGGACTGAACGAACCCATAATTCTTCATCTAAACTTTCAATTTTGCAAACAATTTTCGAAAACTTGCTTTAAACCATAGATGGACTTGAGCAGTTTACATACATTATTGTCTCTTCCTTTATAGAAACCTTGTGAAATTTTCATGTACACCTCTTCTTCTAGATCTCCATGTAAGAAAACGTTGTTTACATTCAATTGCTCAATGAACTACCCTTTCATTACCGCCCCAGCTAACAAGCATCTTACGCTTGTCATTTTTGCCACTAGTGCATAGGTCTCGTGAAAATTCACTCCTTTCCACCTGAGTAAATCCTTGCTCTACTAGTCTCGCCTTGTAGCGTTCCACTGTCCCATCTGCTAGGTACTGGATTTTGTATATCCATTTGCATCCAATGAGTTTCTTACCTTTAGGTAGGCTCACTAGCTTTCATGTTTCATTCTTTTCCAATGCATCGATCTTCTATTTCTTAGCTTCTCGCCATCTTTCATTTCTCACGGCCTCACCATAATTATTCGGCTAATGATTTTTGTCACTTTTAGCCATGAAAATCATGTGAGAAGGTGATAAACAATGGGTAGCAACATAGTAATCCTGACTGTGAGGATTGACCTTGGACTTGGTGAACATTTTCTTGTGGGGTAATTATTTGTGTCGTCTTGTAATAGTAATTGTGGACATGACATAGGTCCACCCCGACGCGGCCACGCGCGGGTTTGGGTAGGCGAATGAATCTCCATATGAAACGGATCGAATTGAAATTTAGGTCTATGTGGAGTCGCCACCGAATTTTGTGGTTATTCGGAACCATTCGAGCCCACTCTATGTCGTAGTGGTCCGTATACAAAATACGGCCCATTTCCGATGTCAGAGTTTATTGGGCTCGTCCCTTTGCATTTGATACCAATACCGACATTATCGGATATTGTGTATTGAATGACTCTCGTGCGCCAACGGTTTCGGGCATCCGGAAACCGAGGTTCTGAGTAAGGGGTGAGGGTACGTGTTGGGAAGCCCACAAAGGACACCCAACCCCGCCCGCACATTAGCGGCCTCTACTAAGAATTCGAATGACTTACAATACGCGCGCTAGTAAAACGGGAAAAAGATATGCAAACAGTATTTTCCCTAAACATGCGAATTGAATTGAAACGGGTTTCTAAGTCAATTTAACGCAACTAAAATTAGCGTCAAAGTTGTATTTTAGCATGCGGGTTCATTTAGTACAATAAACGAACAAGAATTAAATTGACAAGCGAAACAAACAAACGGTTAGTAACGGTAAATCGATATTAACGGTTTGTGCAAATAATGAATTGAATCGAAAAGATGCAAATGTGAGGATGCATGATTTGAAAAGATAGTATACACGTGATTAATTATGCACGTGTTGACCTAAGTCGTAAAATACTATCGAGTTTGAAAAATAGGGTAATGTACGACTCGTGTTTGAGTCGTTATGAGGGCACTCGATCGAGTGGTCGATAGACTCGATCGAATAGGCCCTGAAAAGAGGTTTCTGTTTCGTGTTATGGGCCGTACTCGGCCGAGTACGTGGCCACTCGACCGAGTCACTGTGAGACTCGACCGAGTGAGTACTTGAAAAGTATTCTGTCCAGATCTGGTGACCCTACTCGACCGAGTTATTGACCAACTCGACCGAGTAGGTCTCCACTCGATCGAGTCACTGGAAGACTCGACCGAGTAGAGGTCCTGCAGACCATTCTGTCTCGATTTTGTGATGTCACTCGATCGAGTGACGTAGGCACTCGACCGAGTGGCACCTGTACGTAACCAGAAAACGCTTGCAATTGATTTGAATCGTTTAAAGTAGCCGAGACAATAATAAATGTTCCTCCGTGTTTGTAGTGTTATAATTGGACAACATCTACGTTAACATCAACGGAAAATTGAAACGGCTAAATTATTTGATTTGATTTATTAGACTCGACGTCCAATTACGGAATTGTCATCGGGTCTAACATATCGATACTTTGCTTAAAATACAGAAAAGGACTTGATTCCCTCGACTTTTCCGACATCGAAATAAATCCCTAAGGATTGTGATGTCGGATCCGTGTCAATGGGTTTCGACCCATATTGAAATACGATGTTTATTTTTTGAGAAATCGATGCGAATAATAACGATGATACAAACGATATGAAAATTATTGTTGAAATTGACCTATCTCAACGATCAAGTAACCGGGATATCGGAACGAGCGACCGTCAACGCTGTGTGCAGTACACTTGTATATTCGTGTTTCCTCATTCCGATATCACTTATACTCGACACAAATTGATAGGTATTTTAATGTTTTGATACTAGTATTATTGATATTAACGATGCGATAATAACGATAAAAAAAAAATAAAAAGAAAATAAAACGACCCGTATGAAATAGACACGACGCGAGAAAAAGGAAGAGAAGGGAAGAAACGGGGTTTTGACACCCTCAACCTACATGTTCTTGTCTCGGTGCGGACTCGTAACCGTGGCTATAACACAAGAGTCTTCGAGGTTTATGGAGGTCGAGTTATGGTGGCTCGGGTTGTTGATTCCTAAACTAGGTCTAGGGTTTGCTAGGATGTTGCTTAGGGTTTGCTTAGGGTTTGTAGAGGATGTAGTATGTGTGTATGAGGTTGCTCTAGGGTTTCGATAATTGTGTCAAAGTTGTTGAAGAGGGGTGCATGGGGGTTCCTTTTATAGGAAAAGCTAGGGCTTCGGATTAGGGTTACTCGACCGAGTAGGTGGCTGACTCGGTCGAGTAGGCTTGTGCGTCAGCCGTCGGGCCTAAATAAGGGCCCACTCGATCGAGTGGATGAGGCACTCGATCGAGTGGCCCAGTTGGGTCGCGCGGGTCACTTGCTTGGACCTTGACCGTGGGTATTTGAAGGGTTTGAGTTGGACTTTTGATGATTGATGGGTTATTTTTGTGTGTCTCGGGAATGACTTTGACCGGGATTGACCCAATCGTGACAAGTCGGTTTTAATTCCGGTGTCGGTTTTAGCCCAAATTAGTCTTGTTTGACTCGAAATGGTCCGCTGGGCCTGGATTTGAGGTTGATTTTGTGAGATTTGTACTCCGTAAGTGCGTTAGCCAACGATTAATGGATTTGAGCCCGTATCCGAGCGCATAGAAGCATGTTAGCGTCTGATCATCATCGGGTGTTTTTTGGGAAACTGCCATAGACACCTGGCAGTCAAAATGCGGGTGTCTACAGAGCCCCCACTCTGACTGAGGCTTGGACAAGGCGAAAGTCAGAGTATCCACCAGGCCAATCGAGGATTGAAACCTGGCGGACTTCCGGCCGGGTCGTTTACAGTCCATTAGACTTGCGTGAAGGGCTCGCCAGCCACAAGACAGAAATCATACCTGCGCTTGATGGCAGTACCTCCGTGGGGAATTTGGACTTGTCGCGTAAGTCCTGGGTGCGCCTGTGTGTAGGCCCATCCCGTTAGATACCACCGTTGGCTTCCGCTGGGGAGGTATAGTGGGTTGCACGTCCCTGTTTGAGTCGTACCTGTATAAGTCACATAAAATGCATGCAACACGTAGGTAGTAAAATGACTCGCGCTGGGGGAAAATGATTTTTTTGAAATTTTGAAATTTGAAATCTTGAGATTTTTGAATTTTGGAAACTTTGAGATTTTTGACTCCTAACAAGGATTAGGAAAGTAATTTGCAGTTTAAATAGACCGAAATTTGACCTTGTCGAAAAGGATCTTTTTTCAAATGGCTAAATTTTGCAAATCTCAAAATGGAGTTTGAAGAGAGGGACCTACCGACAGACTTGACTCTGGACAGGACGAGTTGACTGACACGACTGGACTCTCGAGGGGTTGGACCGTGACTCGGTAGGGGTGTGGGCCGCCTAACAAGACTCTTAAGTTGCGCTATCCCATAGCCTAGGCGAGTGGCAACACGGTCGCACATCGAAACGGGATAGATATGCTATGGGGGGGATTGCAGTAGCCTGTAATGAGACTGTTTTAGTCTGGTGCCCCTCTGGATTTCTGATTTTTGGGTACATTTCCAAAGTGGGTATTGCCTCGAGTCCTGACAGATTCTTGTCTTCGACTGAGCCGAGTACTAGGACACACTATAGAAAGGAAGCTAGATTTTGGAAGTATTTGGATTATGTGAGTGGAAGGAGAACTTCTGTCTAATAGAAGCCCCCAGGACGACAAAGCTAGCTACTGAGAACATGACAGTGTCGTGACCGGAGTGATGGCGCTTTTTGAATGTGTGTCAATGTGAGTGGTTGTGCCTCTGTTGAAAGGCTGCCTACGTATTCACGTGTGGTGAAATCAAACCATGCCGTAGTTCAGTGGACTGGAAGATGTATTATAGTGCCTAGTCTAATAGGACTTTGTGTGTTATTAGCCATAGCGATGGTGTAGGCTAGGTGTACTCCCAATGATGTCTTGATCAAAGGGCTAGAATGGTTAGGATGTTAATCCTGTGACTGTGAGCGTTCTCCGGGGTAGCCCCCAGAGGTTGTGTGAACTATTTGGGCATGTTCTATGCCGACTGCAAGTTGAGTTCCCGTGTTTGGGGTTGGTAACTGGTTTGGATGGAATTTTAACGAGTTTTGTTCTCGGGATTTTTAACGAGTTCTGCTCTCGGGGAATTTGATGTTTTTGGAAATGTGGTGCTAGGAAGTAAATGGCTTTGATGACTCGAAATCTGGAGCTCGGTTCTGTGGAGCTAAGGCTTCGAGGGCTGGTTTGATAATGTGGGATCTGGTTTTGATGACTCGAAATCTGGAGCTCGGTTCTGTGGAGCTAAGGCTTCGAGGGCTGGTTTGATAATGCGGGATCTGGTTTCCATGTCTGGCCCTAATTGTTAGGGGTATCCTATGGAGCTTGAATCCTCAAAATTCCGGGCTGTCTCTGGCCTGGGTCTCGGGAAGGTCTTGAGGGTTGTAATGTGGGAAGGCTGAGTGTGGTGTTAGCTGACCAGCTTGATTGTTACTCTCCTATTGGATGGCATGGATAATTTTGAATTTGACCGTACCACGGTCAAAGTATTTTCACTTGAGTTGACCGTTGACCACGGTCATGGGTATTTGATTTTTGATCGACCTCTTAGCCGCGGTCATGGGTTTTGATGGTTTTGACCGTACTCTGGTCGTGGGGCTTTCACTTGAATGGACCGTTGACCACGGTCATGGGTATTCTGAATTTTTTTTGATGATGGCTTGCTTTTTTTTTTTTTGGCCTTTTGTTTTTTTTTTTTTCATGGACTTTCGATTTTTTTTTTGTCCAGTTTTCTTTTTTTTTTGATGGCCTTCTTTTTGCTTTGGCCCTTTCTTTTTTTCTTTCTTTTTTTTTTTGCCGGTCAGACTAACACCAAAGGTAGGGATCGGTTGATCTTATCGGATGGGTGTTTATTGTGGGAAATGAGCTTACCTCCCGTCTTAGACCCAAACTAGAAGACTACCCAGATTTGTCATAGGATTCGATATGCTCCTGCTAAGGGTAGTTATGTGGCTTTTCTATACCAGACATGGAATAGGTAAAAGGAAAACACGGGCTCGGTTTCCTGCAGTCATTATAGATGTGCCTATAATAGTCACGTGCATGTGCTCACAGTGTATGATGGTGTTCATCATGTTCTCGGAAACACATAAGGAAAGTGTATATGAGAAAGAATATTGAAAGCTGATTTTATTTGAATTTGAAAAGAGGACAGAATGCAAAATACTCTGACTCTGATTTGGAAATGAGGATGTAGGGTATCCTAGACTCGGACTCAAACTTAGACTCGAATCAAATCCGGACTCGGATTCTCGGTTGGTTGTTTTTTTTGGTAAGGTCTTTGATTGGAGAGAACGACGGGTGCCGCGACTCGCCTAAACTCGGCTTTGCGCAAGAGAGAGAGTCAAACTAGACACGGCCCGGGGCGACGGGTCGACAAAGACTCTTGGACCGGGATACCTGAATGTTGACCTAGACGAGGTAACGACCGCAAACTAGACTCGAGCTGCAGAAGGGTGAGTCCGAAAATGGGGCGACCATGTTTGACTCGGGTTAGACCCTCCTAGGACAAATGTGTAGGGTACGATTCTCGGAGTGACTGTGATTAATCACTCCGTCGGAGAATAGCCCCCAATGTGAAACTAAAGACCTAGACACGACTCAGATGGCGTGACACCTAAGTGACTCGAAAGTGGAGTACGTGAGACACGTGTAAGACATGACCCTTAGAGCAACCGTGATCGATCGCCCTGCTAAAGGGTAGCCCGGAGTGGGATCGATAATTTTGTTAAGACTCAAGTGTCGGACGAGTGACCCTTAGACGTAAGGACCGTGAACCTTTTGTTATAAGGCTATGCCTTGTAAAAGGTTGACTCGGAAAAAACACTTGGATTGGTGACTTGTGCAAGATGGGCCTTCCCTAGGATTCGGCTATGTGGGCCTAGTCCTGTCCGAAGGAAGGTTGACTCGATTGTGTAAACGGGCCCTCCTTTGTAGGAGTTTGTCCTACGTAGGTGGGCCTTGCCTTAGTCTAATAAGGCGGACCGGGATAGGGAAGAAACTCGTGATGTAAGATCGGCGAAGTTTCGACGCTAAAGACCTTGACAACTTAAGACACGACCCGACACTGCTAAATACGGGAAGTTCTAGAAGAGGGAAGGTTTTGAAAATTGATGATTTTTTAAAAAGGACCGAGTGGACTCGGTGAATGGCCCAAATTTCCGAAAAAGAGGACGAAAAGTCATTGGGTCATGAGTTTTGAAAGTTCGAGTTTTGATTTGGGCAGCATACCGGCTAGAAAATAGGCTATTTTGAGTAAAATCATAAGTCCTAAATTCGGTATGTGTCCCGGGTTTTGAAAATTGAATATCTTGAAAAGGAGGATGTAATTTTTGAAAAGTTGATATTTTTGAAAACGACTCGGAAACCAAGTAGCACGTAGTCACACAAGCATTATAACGACGCCATGTATGCTCTACACTAAGTCTCGGTCGGTCTGAAAGGGTCTATACCAGTGTACATAGTCTAGACGTTGATCGGGACGGACTCTCTAAGTCGAATTGAGCTTAGAACATGCCGCGAAACCCACTCGAATCGACTATGGACACCTTTTGACATATCCATGTTGGAATACATCAATGGTATAGTGGGACGTCGGTCACCAGTACCGGCCCGGGAAAATATGGGTTATGCATGAACCGTAGAACTAACACGCGTATAGTATTCGTCAAACGATTTCTATTCGAGTCTCACCCTAAGGATGCCGATGGTAAGTCACGCATCAGTTAATCCCCAGCGGAGTCGCCAAATTGTGGACATGACATAGGTCCACCCCGACGCGGCCACGCGCGGGTTTGGGTAGGCGAATGAATCTCCATATGAAACGGATCGAATTGAAATTTAGGTCTATGTGGAGTCGCCACCGAATTTTGTGGTTATTCGGAACCATTCGAGCCCACTCTATGTCGTAGTGGTCCGTATACAAAATACGGCCCATTTCCGATGTCAGAGTTTATTGGGCTCGTCCCTTTGCATTTGATACCAATACCGACATTATCGGATATTGTGTATTGAATGACTCTCGTGCGCCAACGGTTTCGGGCATCCGGAAACCGAGGTTCTGAGTAAGGGGTGAGGGTACGTGTTGGGAAGCCCACAAAGGACACCCAACCCCGCCCGCACATTAGCGGCCTCTACTAAGAATTCGAATGACTTACAATACGCGCGCTAGTAAAACGGGAAAAAGATATGCAAACAGTATTTTCCCTAAACATGCGAATTGAATTGAAACGGGTTTCTAAGTCAATTTAACGCAACTAAAATTAGCGTCAAAGTTGTATTTTAGCATGCGGGTTCATTTAGTACAATAAACGAACAAGAATTAAATTGACAAGCGAAACAAACAAACGGTTAGTAACGGTAAATCGATATTAACGGTTTGTGCAAATAATGAATTGAATCGAAAAGATGCAAATGTGAGGATGCATGATTTGAAAAGATAGTATACACGTGATTAATTATGCACGTGTTGACCTAAGTCGTAAAATACTATCGAGTTTGAAAAATAGGGTAATGTACGACTCGTGTTTGAGTCGTTATGAGGGCACTCGATCGAGTGGTCGATAGACTCGATCGAATAGGCCCTGAAAAGAGGTTTCTGTTTCGTGTTATGGGCCGTACTCGGCCGAGTACGTGGCCACTCGACCGAGTCACTGTGAGACTCGACCGAGTGAGTACTTGAAAAGTATTCTGTCCAGATCTGGTGACCCTACTCGACCGAGTTATTGACCAACTCGACCGAGTAGGTCTCCACTCGATCGAGTCACTGGAAGACTCGACCGAGTAGAGGTCCTGCAGACCATTCTGTCTCGATTTTGTGATGTCACTCGATCGAGTGACGTAGGCACTCGACCGAGTGGCACCTGTACGTAACCAGAAAACGCTTGCAATTGATTTGAATCGTTTAAAGTAGCCGAGACAATAATAAATGTTCCTCCGTGTTTGTAGTGTTATAATTGGACAACATCTACGTTAACATCAACGGAAAATTGAAACGGCTAAATTATTTGATTTGATTTATTAGACTCGACGTCCAATTACGGAATTGTCATCGGGTCTAACATATCGATACTTTGCTTAAAATACAGAAAAGGACTTGATTCCCTCGACTTTTCCGACATCGAAATAAATCCCTAAGGATTGTGATGTCGGATCCGTGTCAATGGGTTTCGACCCATATTGAAATACGATGTTTATTTTTTGAGAAATCGATGCGAATAATAACGATGATACAAACGATATGAAAATTATTGTTGAAATTGACCTATCTCAACGATCAAGTAACCGGGATATCGGAACGAGCGACCGTCAACGCTGTGTGCAGTACACTTGTATATTCGTGTTTCCTCATTCCGATATCACTTATACTCGACACAAATTGATAGGTATTTTAATGTTTTGATACTAGTATTATTGATATTAACGATGCGATAATAACGATAAAAAAAAATAAAAAAGAAAATAAAACGACCCGTATGAAATAGACACGACGCGAGAAAAAGGAAGAGAAGGGAAGAAACGGGGTTTTGACACCCTCAACCTACATGTTCTTGTCTCGGTGCGGACTCGTAACCGTGGCTATAACACAAGAGTCTTCGAGGTTTATGGAGGTCGAGTTATGGTGGCTCGGGTTGTTGATTCCTAAACTAGGTCTAGGGTTTGCTAGGATGTTGCTTAGGGTTTGCTTAGGGTTTGTAGAGGATGTAGTATGTGTGTATGAGGTTGCTCTAGGGTTTCGATAATTGTGTCAAAGTTGTTGAAGAGGGGTGCATGGGGGTTCCTTTTATAGGAAAAGCTAGGGCTTCGGATTAGGGTTACTCGACCGAGTAGGTGGCTGACTCGGTCGAGTAGGCTTGTGCGTCAGCCGTCGGGCCTAAATAAGGGCCCACTCGATCGAGTGGATGAGGCACTCGATCGAGTGGCCCAGTTGGGTCGCGCGGGTCACTTGCTTGGACCTTGACCGTGGGTATTTGAAGGGTTTGAGTTGGACTTTTGATGATTGATGGGTTGTTTTTGTGTGTCTCGGGAATGACTTTGACCGGGATTGACCCAATCGTGACAAGTCGGTTTTAATTCCGGTGTCGGTTTTAGCCCAAATTAGTCTTGTTTGACTCGAAATGGTCCGCTGGGCCTGGATTTGAGGTTGATTTTGTGAGATTTGTACTCCGTAAGTGCGTTAGCCAACGATTAATGGATTTGAGCCCGTATCCGAGCGCATAGAAGCATGTTAGCGTCCGATCATCATCGGGTGTTTTTTGGGAAACTGCCATAGACACCTGGCAGTCAAAATGCGGGTGTCTACAGTAATCCTTTTTTTTTTTCAAGATGGTTTGAATTTGCTCCGCGCACCTCATCCCATTCTAGCATTATTCTTCTCAATCCCACCTGTCTCAATTTTCTGATTCGTAACGCAAGGGTCGTTGATCCATGTTGGCCAACTTCCCCTCCATCGGCTAAGGGATTGCTGGCATTATTTTCTGCCTCGACTCTTTGATCCATGGCCGATTCCCATGTTGTCGGCTGACATCTCACCCTCAATCACAGTAGTCCCATTCTCTTTGTCTGTATTCCCTTCAGACTCATACCTAGTTACTTCGTTACTCCCCCTCGCCCCTCACAACATGGGGCACTTCATGTGAATCCACATAAAGTTGTGTGGCACCCGAAACATAATTAGACACTTGGTGCGAAACATTGTCATTATTTGAGACCGGAAAAGGATAAGTATTTTCGTAAAATATGTCTATCATTGAAGATAGGAAAATATCTCACAATTGAATTGGAAGTGGTACAATAGTTAGAATGTTACTTTCTTCGATCCGATCATTTTTTTTTGGTTCAACGAAGAGCGAGCGCACTTAGTTGCATTACAATATAGGGGAGGGGGATTCGAACCTGAGACCTATTATCTCAGACCACCTAGCCTTAACCACTAGACTAAGATATATTCGGTATACGATCATTTGTTTGACTACTCTGTATTTCATTTTAGGGTGTCCCATTTTTTTTTTAATGAAACTTTTTTTTAATGAATTATTCATTCCCTCCGAGTTTCTATTATTATCCCATTTGCTTTTGGGATGAAAATTAAGAATTGAGAAATGAGTGACTCTAAAAAGAAGAAGAAAGAGAATGAAATGAGAGAGTAATCTTGAACCACACCTCGATGGCCTAAAAAAAAAGTGAGACAAATGTCAAACGCATCTTAAAAAGGGAAGTGAGACAAAAATAGGAAGTCGGAGGAAGTATTTGATTATACACATTCATTAAGGTCTATTTGTCATCAAGTAACACCCACCACAGATGATAATGAGGCCATCGAGAGTATATATACTTGTTAGAATTACTCAGTATGAGGTTGTATGATTAATCTAATAGAATCACTCAGTATGATCTAATCCTGGATGCTATTTTGATACTTTTGGAGATTGATCTAATATAATATATGGTTCTTTATACAAAAAAAAAAAGTTTGTAAGACCTGAAATCGGATACCTATCACTTTCTTGATTGTCGGCAAGATCATGAATTGAAGAATATCTTTTGAATAATTAACGTAAGAATTACACTAACTTCCTACCCATGAGGGTAAATTCAACGGAATTAAGTTAAAAAGTTACTACAATGAAAGCCTCGCTCATTCATAAAAGAGGATTCTATTGGTGACATCTACCTAATAATAGTATTTGTATACGTTCACACCCCAGCCAATCAAAAATTAAACTGCAAGAAAAGTGTTATTTTTAAATCGGTTTTTCTAATGTGTATCCACTAGGTATACATTAACATGTTAATTAAAGTAAATATCACAAGGATAAATATGGATTAATATGTCAATTTCACATGATAATATCCTTGTAATATTTACTTTAATTAACAGGTTAATGTGTGTCTAGTGATCATACGTTAAAAAATCGTTCACAAAAAAAATAAAAAATCTTTATTTAGCCATTAGACATAGCATTATCCCACTAATCCGGCTGCGTTAACCTGAATAGATCCTAAATGGTGGGTAACACGTAATAACCCCACCTCCATTTCTTTGGCTATCGTAGCACCATCACCACCTCATCTTTATTTTTGATTTCAACCTAGGTCTTCATTACGAACAATAGTTAGATATAGGAGTATAACGAAAAGGGTAATGATAGGGTATCATCGGGTGGCGTTGAAATTCGGCGTCACCCTAATTAAAACGTTGAAATTCGGCGTCACCCTAATTAAAACGTTGAAATTCGACGTCACCCTAATTAAAACATAAGAGAAATAAAAACCTAAAAAGTTGTATTTTTTTCACAAAAAATAAAAAGGTATGTATGCAATTTTTTATTTATTCAAAGTTATTCAATTAAGATAATATTCTAAATGTATTAATATATTTATGTTTTAGGTAAATTAATCGTATTCACTAGTTAGTTGACCTTTCAAATCGGACGGGTCAAGTTACGGGTCGGGTCAGAATACGGGCTGGGTTAAAAAAAGGTTGGGTTAGGGTCAGAAATAATTTCGAACGTCAAAATTTTTTTAACTCCTTTTTAATTATGCCAAACAATATTTCTAATATTAATTATTATTATTATTATTATTAATTTTTGTTTTTTTATTATTATGGAGAATTTTATTGATGAATAAAAATGCAGATTACAAAAAATTGATGGATAGCCGAGATACAATCTGGGCTCCCACCCCCTTAGCTAAAATTATTATTATTATTGTTGTTGTTGTTGTTGTTGTTGTGTTTATATTTATAAAAAAACAAATTTGAAATGATTTTTTTATTAAATGATGATTAAAAAAAGTTGTATCAAATTGAATATTTGATTATATTTTTGATTTAAATCATTCTAAGTATTATTTTTTTAATCATAAATCCAATTATAATACTCGTATATAAATATTACTAATATTTTAGGATTATTTAATAAGAATAATCCGAACTACTTGTCACCTTCTTATAGTACTCCCGAATTTAGTTTAACTCATAATAATACACACTATCACCTTCATCTTCTCATATTAGATTCAATAACCTACTGCCTGCTTGGCAGGTCACTGCCCCAAAATTCATCATCAATTTCATCTGCCATAATCGACCATCTCCATCAATCATCTATCTCCTCAACATGATTAATCCATTATTCACCATTTTCGACCCAAATTAACCACCACAACAAAAACCCATCGCCTTATAGCGCCACCCTCGACTCGATTCTTGACCCACCTACAATTCAACCACCTAAGAGCAAGTGCAATAGAAGAACTTTATATAAAGTTCTTCTATTGCCATGTCATATCTCACACATTCCAATATTTAAGAACTTTGGAGTGCAATAGAATAACTTTATTTGAGTTTTTAAAATGGAATAGAAGAACACATTCCAATATGCAACAACTCTTTTTTATGGAAAATTGTTTAATTTAAATAGATTTTGTTTACTCCAAAGTAGCTTTAATTATTCACAACTACCAATATGTGACAAACTCAGTTCTTATAATAGAACCCAGTTCTTAGATTTAAGAACAAACCATTTACTGCAATAGAAGAACTTGGCTAGGTGAGTTCTTATTGACAATTTCGAGAAAAAATACCACTATTGCAATTGCTCTAATACCCCTCATAACTACTCAGGGGGCGTTTGGTTGGTGAGGGGGAAAGGGAATGGAATCAACAAAGGGTATGGAAAGGAAAGGAAAAAGTTACCCTTTGATGTTACTTGTTGTTTGTTTACAAAAGGTAAGGGAATCAGAAACAACTACAGGTCGGATATGGCTACGAGTTGAGTCAAAATTTGGTCGAGTTATATGGGTCATGATTCGGGTTGTGGTTAAAAAATAATTTCCGACGCATTTCTTTTTACCAATTAAAAAGTTGGATTTTTTTTTCCTATTGAGTATGCTGCTATTATATTAATTACACCGTATTTAAAATTTACTAATTGTAAAAAAAAATATATAATATTTTATAATTATTTTATTGCTAAATGATAACAAAAGTAATATAAATTTTATTTTTTAATTATTTTTATAATTTATCATGTTATTGTTAATAACTTTTTATTAATCATTATTTTAAATAGAATAAATTAACGGGTCAAGTCTTAAATGAGTCATCTCAAGATCGGGTCAAATGGGCAATGGGTCAAAAAATATGGGTCTTGACCCTAAAATAAATGGGTCAAGTGGGTCGAGTCAAAATTTAACGGGTTTGGTGGTGATGATGGTGAGGGTAGGTAATGGGTAATCAAAATCCAAACCCTAGGGGGATGAGGGTAATGGAGATAGAAGGGTTAGGGGGTAATGGGGAGGAATGAAAGAGGGAAAGGGAATGGAAAAACTGATGAAACAAACAAGAACAAAGGGAATGGTAAAGATTTTTACATCGATTTTTACATAACCGATGTCAATGTTGTCTTATTTACATCGATTTGCACTATAAGCGATGCATATGTTAGTTCAATTACATCACATTTTGTTTTGAACCGATGACATTATTGTAAAATTTACATCATTTTTTAACCACAATCGATGTCAATGATTGTTAATGTACGTCGCTTTTTGTTTAACTGATGGGAATACCCAAGAATTAACATCGCGTCTTGATTTATTATTTTGCACGCAATTTAATGTTACGTAAAACGTTATAGCACTTGCTTTGTAATTTTTTTCCACCCTAAACAAATCCTGTCAAAATCAGTCCGTCACAACACGAACTATCGAACAGAACTTTCCAATAATTCATCCACAACCATCTTTAAAAATATCTCAAATACAATTGCATTCAGCCAACAAGTTCAACATAGTATCTTATAAAACATTAAAATGTATCATGCTATCAAGTTGACATTAGAATCAATCGCTCAACACATTAAATATTTTTTAAACAGTAAAGTGACCAAAGCTCTCGAACTTCGTTCATTTGATCAGTTGTTAGATCTGAACCTGAAACACACTACATAAACATGAACTATAATTATTGTAATTCTTCAAAAATATTCAAGACATGCCAGAAACTAAAAGGAATTCAATAGAATAGATCAATGAGATACATTTTCTAGATCGTCCTGTGATGTTGAGTAGTGAACTGTGATGTCATACATCCACTTCATAACAAAATAGCCACACTCATAACTATTTGGTTGTTGAGGGCAATGAATTTATTTAAAACTAAGTGTCAGATAAATAATCTGAACTTCTATAAATTAAATATACACCTCCTAAGAAAAATAGTTACTATACGTACCTTGATCACTTTAAATTGAAGTTCATTTTTTTGCGCATGTCATGCCTTCCAGCCCTAAAAGTATACACTCTCCAAGCTCTGAAATTTTATACAAGAAATACTAATTATATCACCCATATTTTATTCATAATTTTAATTTAAAATTTGTAGTCTAATAATCTTACTGTAAGAGGCAACTTTTTATCACCAACTTCTTCTTTGTCGAGCCAAGTCCAAAATATACACAACATTATCTCCAAGACAAAATACAGCCAACATCCAATGCGAGCTATATTAAAAACATATGCTTATGAGTCATTTCGTCATCAAATTGAGAACAATACATAAATACATACATGAGTATAAAATTTACCCCTCGAAAAAGGTCCCATCACATATCTCTTATTTTCTTGTTTTTTAAGGCTGTTGTGACGTATTTCTCCATCTCAAGCGACTTGTGCATATATGAGCAAAGTTGTTCGAGGCACAAAAAACCTACTATTTCTTTTGTCACTTCAAGGTGAGTCCCATACTCATATAGAAAATTACATTGTTAGAGCATAAAACATGCATTTATTAGTGTGTGTGTGTGCGGTTTTCTAAAATTTGTCCACTGGACACGTTTATGACATAATTAAGAAATGATTCTCAAGTGTGTGTGTGTGTATATATATATATATATATATATATATATATATATAGAATATTTAAGAATTGTAAATAAAAATTAATATTTCAATTTCTCTTGATAAGAGACTTCAGAATCATTCCTAAATTATGTCATTAAGTGGCACATCTTAGAAAAACTGATATACAAAATAAAATGAGACAATTGAAATATTATAGAAGATGCACGATACCTTCCCCAAAGTTGAAGTATGGATATATTTAACCATTCATATCTGAACATCTCCCTTATATCTTCGAGCATGAGGATCATCTTACACGTACTTTTATATTTATAAACCGACTCACTGATCTCTAAGTTAAACAAATAATACCCTCCCGAATAAGCAAACCAAATCACAGTTTCCAGTCTTTTACAGCTAACATAACCTCATAAAACGTGTAATATATACAGAGACTAATACAATAAACCTAACTTATTGAGCCTACACTGTACAAGGCCCAAACACATATAATGACTAATACGTTACACTAATTCTAACTCCCCTTCTCAAGTTGGAGCGTGGGGATTGATAACGCCCAATTTGGACACTAAATGATGCAAAGATCCTGCACCCAAAGCTTTAGTCAACAAATCAGCAACTTGATCAGAAGTATGTATGTAAGAAGGCTCAATAAGACGACTACCAACTGCATCACGAACGAAATGACAATCTATTTCAATGTGCTTCGTACGTTCGTGGAAAACGGGATTACGAGCGAGATGCAATGCTGCTTCATTGTTACAATGAAGGAGATCGGTCGTTTAATAGGGACCCCCAAAAAATTCAAAATACCACGTAACCACTTGATCTCACAAGTCGCCGCAGCCATCACTCTATACTCGGACTCACCTGACGAAAAGGATACCATGGGCTGTTTCTTAGTTTTCCAAGAAACAAGACAACCACCCAAAAGGACACAATAGGTCGTTAACGATCTACGAGTTAGAGGACAACTTGCATAATCAACATCACAGAAGGCTCTTATTTCGATCGGAGAGGTGTAACGAAAAAACAAACCTTGACCAGGAGTACTTTTGATATACCGACTCCCACAGGTTGTAGGGGTGCGATAATCTCCCAACAAATCACAGTGAACAAGATCAAAAATTTGTTTAGCTTTATTAGTACTGATAACAAACTTTTCTCATGCTAGTTTAGCACGTAAACAAACGTCCCAAAGATCAACTTCATGATTATTACTAGTTCTGTTAACAAAAGGTAAAAAATTGACTATCCTTCGTGAAGGGTAACCCAGTCTTTTGTGCCAAATTTCTACATCGTCCTTGTCCCGAAGAGCAATGCAAGCTTTGTGTTCTGGAGCCTCTTGCAGAAGATATAGCCGTCCCTGTTGCTCACCCTTACCAATTGTCGTCTTCGATACACGGTCCTGTATTAAACAATCAGAATCAATGGATTGGATATTACAGTGAAGATTCACACTCAGCTGATAAACTGACGCAAGGTTACAATCAAATTCTGGGACAAATAAAACACGGGTAAGAATTAAACGACCTCCTAAATTCACATTTCCTTCCTTTGTGGCCCTTGTTTGCTTTCCGTTAGGAAGTCTCACCATAGATGGAGTGATGTCATGTACATCGAACAATAATTCGTAACAGCCTGTCATATGATGGGAAGCACCCGAATCTAATAACCAAAGATTATAATCATCTGTCTTACCATTCATACGCGCATTGGAAGCAAACATTTTGGCAGAATTAACATAAGCATCCCATTGTTCCTTCGGCACACTAATGAATTGATCCTTGTTATCCGATGACTCTACATCGATTTGCACAACACTAGCGCTTGGCCTGTCCGCATTTGTCCGTGCTTGTCTTGCACCTCTCCCTCTCGACTTTGTCCTTTCACCGTACCCCTTTGGGTACCCAACTAAATCCCAGCACTTCACCCTCGTGTGTCCGGGTTTCTTACAATGCTCACACTTTGGTCGTACTTCTATATCCCTGTCTTGATTGTCTCTTTGTCTCGGTGCACCATTATTTCCATAGTAGGGCAAGCGTGCAACGAACCCGACAGGTTCGGCCCGACGTCCCGCTCCCCTTGCTTCTGAAATTTGGTCAACAGTGATACCCTGAACGCCTTCTTCTTGTATTAGCGTGGAATATGCTCGGTTAAGAGATGACAATGGTTCTTGTAACAAAAGATTTGAACTTATAGTAGAATAAACTGGATCAAGACCCAAAAGAAAATCATGGAGTTTACCTTCGTCCCGCTTCTTATCGAGTTGCTTATTAATGTCACATTTGTAACCACTACACTTACATGATGGGTTTTGATCATAGTTCTCAAGTTTATCCCAAAATTTCTTCAATCGACCATAGTAATCGGAAATTGACTCGTTTTTCAATTGTTTGCAACCGGCGATTTCTCCTCTGATACGATGGAGTTTAGGACCGTTTCCTTGACTGAAACGTTGCTCTATGTCATCTCACAACTTCTTGGCTTCATCGACGTAGGTGATAGTCGAACCCAACTTTTCATCAATAGTGTTGAATATCCAATTATCGATCACGGCATTCACTATGTACCAATTTTCAATTTCATTGGAATCTTCGGCGGGTTTCTTTATCGTACCGTTGATAAAACCCGTCTTCTTCCTGGCACGCAATGCTCCCCTGACTTTGACGGACCACTAATCGTAATTCCCTCCCTTCAACTTTATCTGGGCAATCACGTCACCCGGTTTATCACTAAAAGAGATGAAATATGGACTCAGTGTTACTTTGCCATCTTTGTCGCCTGCCATGATAGTGGGATAAACTAAGCCCTAGGGTAAAGCTCTGATACCAAGTTGAAACGTATGTTATTGATTTCGATAAAATTGAGCTGTGTTTTACAACCTCACAAAACGTGTAATATATACGGAGATTAATACAATAAACCTAACTTATCGAGCCCACACTGCACAAGGCCTAAACACATATAAAGACTAATACGTTACACTAATTCTAACAAAAATTGTCAATCTTACTTTTTCTACTTCTCTTACAAATTCAATTTACAAAAAAACCATTAATGGGGTTCTGGTGTGGGGGAGGTTGTGTGCAGTGACTCGGTGAGGGTGATGATGTACAATAGGTAAAGGTGGTGGCTTCGAAGACGGTAGCACACGACAAGACTTGAGGAGGCGGCGAACAAAGGGGCGGTGTGCGTGGACGGAGGAGCAGATGTGGTGGTTGAATCTGGGCTGACTAGTACTGGTGGTCGAGGGGAAATCGGACGGAGATGATGAGTGCGACTTGACGTGGTAGTGTTTTACCCATGGTAATGGATGAAGCAATAAGGTAGTCGAGGTGTTTGATATGGTGGTCAGATGGAGAAGGTGGTTGAAGTCTGGATGTGACGGAGGTAGAGGAGTAATGGTGATGGTGTAATTTGGCTTGGTGAGGGTGATAGGTCCTCATGTTAAATTTTACCTACACTAGCAGGTTATAAATCACTCGGGTTTGTTATAAGAAGAGTAGATAGATAGTATGAGTTATTTTGAGATTATATAATGTTTGGAGTATTATAAGAAGATGAGGTATATTTAGGATTATTCCTATTAATTATCCCTATATTTTATTAAGTTTAATAAATTCTCGTTGTCCCAACGGGTCGGGTCGGATTTTGATCTTAAACTAACGGGTTATTTCGGGTTCGAGTCAAACGAGATGCATGTTGAAAAATGGGTTCGTGGCTCTAAAAATGGGTGGGTCGAGTTTTGACTCGGGAAGCTCGTTTATTTGGACTCATTTTTACCATTTTATATGTGTAATTTTAATCGTCCTCTGCAATTATAAGTTCATTCTAATTATTCTAAATTATAAGTTACTTTGATATTTTATCATCTTTTATATATAAAAGAGGAAACCACTTAATCCTACGTGGCAGTCCCTCTACACACATTTGCTACCCTCCGAGAACTCTCAGCAACTCAGCCAAACAAGAGTACCAAACTTCTGATAATTGCTAAATAGTTCCTACAAATTTCCTACTTTGTAACATACTCCTCAACCCCACCAACAATCCCCAATTCCCGGGAAGAGTAATTACCCTTATTTACTCCTCCCAACACACACCTCGGCAATCCATTTCTTGAAAAATGGTTGAGGGACTCTTCGATCCCCCTCAAATCAGCATCAAGATTGTCAATTCTCAGCACTTACTCATAATTTCCCCGCACCATATTATTATAAAATGGATTCTGATGTTTCTTTCATATTTCGTTCTGCTCAGATCATTTCAATCATCAATTTCCTCTTCGGTTTCTTAAGATTCAGACAATCATGTCTTCGGAGAAATTCGTCACCATTTCTGAATTGAAGGAAGGCCAGATGCTCGAAAACATGAACGTGAGGGTCATTCATCGCTGGACACGTTCCGGTTTCAAGGACAAGAACAAGACTGACTCAATCGAGGTGTTGTTGATTGATGATACGGTATTATTCATTATTTGGCTCTTATGATGTTTCTCATAGTTATATCAGAAGTTATTGGTTTTATCATAGCAGAATTTATCGATAGCTTGCTTTTTCCATAAGTACAATTTATCTTCGTCAACAATATGTGCTTATGCGTTAAAACCATAAGCACAATTTATCTTCGTCATAGTTCTTTTTCCAAAAACAGTCGTCACAGAATGTTAAACCATAAGCACAATTTCTGTGGATTTAATTTCGATTTTGGAATGTTCATAGCAGACTTAACTTTTGATTTTAGGATGTTTTTATTTCATTATCGTTTCGTATTTGTGTATTAGTAAATGGTGCATTCTGCTCTTCCTAATAATTGCATATTAATAGCAGACTTGAGTTTTGATTTTGTATATTTATACTCCCTCTTATTCAGAGTATTCCTCCCCAATTTTTTTTTTTTTGGGGGGGGGGGGGGGAACCAAGGAGGGGAGTAAAATAATAATAAGGGTGGAGATAAAGTAAGAGAGATGAATAGAAAGTGGGGTATGAAGTGTAAAAGGTGGGGTATAAAGTGAAAAAGTGTTGGGTTTAGGTGTGGAGGAAAAGAATAAAGAATTGAAAGAATAATAAAGAATGATTATAATTATTTCCAAAAAAGAAAAGTGAGAAGAAAACCAAACTAAACTCAAAAAAGAAAGTGGGAGGAGTACTCTGAATAGGAGGGAGTATATTATTCCGATTCTCATTTCTTGGTATTTCTGTAACGTTTAATTTAACGGTCACTTAATAAGTGGTCATTTTGCAGAGGTAAATCATTTTTGATTAGGTTGCTCATTTTCAATCAAGGTTTAATTTGATTAAAGTTTCAATTTAGGTAAATTTTTGAGCTTTTCCCCATTTTTAATTTTCGTTGATTAAATAATTGGTATGAGTATTTTTTGTCAATTACAATATGCATTTTCAGCTGATAAGAAAAAAAATTAGAATGAGGGAATGAACGAGTGAAAGCATATGAATGAAGCCATTATAGAGATCTTGATCCAAATTGTTGATTGATTCGGAGGTAGATCATTGAAACTCTGTATGTCAATTTCTCTATTAATGAATTTTTATATCAACATCGTCTTATAGTTAAGATTTTCAGTGGTAAGAATCAGTTTAACCAAAAAAGAATCACAAAAAAAGGAAGAGATTTTGATTTCTTTTCTATAGGACATCAATTTTGAAATTTCTATTTCACAAAAAAACAATCACGGAAATAGTAATAAATTATAATAATTATAAATTAAAATCACAAAATAAATTATAATAATTATAATCACGAAATAAATTTATAATAATTATAAATTAAAATCAACTTTCCAATTATAATAATTATAAATTATTTATTCTTTTTTTAATTGACTCATTTCTTAGTGTTTCTGTAACGTTATTTTATTTAATCTTGGAATAAGCTCAAACCTTTTTAAGGTCTAAATTGGTAACGATTAAAAATAAATTGGTATTCCGTATAAAATTGTCTCAACTCAGTTGTTACCGATTTATACTACTCTCTCCAACTCTTTGGAAAATCTCACGTATACAAATTAGTGATTTATATTACTCCTTTAAATTACTGATTTTTTAAGGGAATTATAATAATGTTCACATATATTTAGAAAACGAGACAATTCAAATGGTTGGAGAGAGTATTAATTATTAGTCACATATTACGCTGGAGAGAGACAAGTCATTTAATTAAATGATCACTCTATTACTAATAATTAATACTCTATTAAATGACACATTAAATAATCTTTCAAACTTCAGTATGAGTGGGAGAGAGACAAGTCTTTTAATACGTGAATTAATAATTTGTGTCAATAAAATGTTAATGAAGAATTGAATATTAATGTTGTGCTTTTCATCATATAAAAAATATGAAGCATTTTCTTTTTTTGGTAGATATTAATAGTATAAATAATTTGAATTTGTTGCAAAAATAAGGAAAAAAATAGAGGATGATAGTTAAAAATTGAAATTATTATTATTACTAAAATGAGATTATATCATATTATTAGTTTTTTAGTTTAAAATTTTTTTAAAAAAGGGATAAATAATTGTAATTTGTTGGATGGTGCAGGAATTTAATTTTGTAAGAGAAAATTGAAGAAAGTTGATGAGTAATTCACGGAAGTGGAAAGAACTAGAGAGTGCTCAATGTGAATTTCCCATCGTCTAAGATACATAGTCTTTTTTTTCAAAGTATTGGTAATGTATAATACACCGTAGTATTTTTTTATATAATGTTTTGCTTTTGTATTCCGTATATCAATTTGTATCAATTTAGTTGACTATCATAAAGTCATTACATTGATATATGTAAACTCAAATTCTCATATCGGACAGTCTCATATGTAAATATGAGACTATTATTTTTCTTTCAAATTTTTTTTTGGGGTACCACCGACTAAAATGTATCGTTTAAATTAAATAAATTTATCTGATCTGCTTTATGATATCACTAAATAATACGGAGTACGGAGTAATAATTACCTAATTAATTATTGAAAGAAATCATTTCATAGTGGAGGTAATTAGGGGGGAGGGGGTGATTTCCTAGCGTCACATTTTCTAATATCTTAAAATTATAAATAGTATCTTAAATTTTAGTATGAGACGCTCTCGGTTATAAGTACGGAGTAATATTATTATTTTCTCCATTATTATTTTATCTTCCTATTGAGATTTGACACAAGAAATTTTGTGGTGAATATAAAATTATAAATTTAAGCAATATTGAGGGTAGAATGGTAAGTGTGTGTAAATAGAAAAGAATAAATGTGTACAGTTTTGTAAATAGTAAGGGTAGTATGGTAAAAATTAAGAACCAAAATAGAAAGAAATGAAATGGAAAGATAAAAAAAAGTGGACCAAAAAGAAAAATGGGAAGATTAAAAAAAATGGAGGAAGTAGAAAATCATCCCGCAAGACCAAAAAGATTGAAGAAAATTTAGAAAGAATTTTTTTGGAAGAGATATGAAAATTAGTTAATGTTAGTTTTGGATTAAAGGGAAAAAGTAGTCAATGTAAGTTTGAGTAAGAGAGAGGGAGACATTAATAAGAGAAATTAATTAAGAGAGAAATTACGGGAATTAAAGAAAAATAGCGTGATTAATTAGGGGAGTAAATATTACGGGGTACTATATTAGTTGGAAATAAGGAATGATTTTGGAAGGTCGGTAATTATTGTTGATTAGGGTCCAATTTACAATTAGACCTTTCGATTACCAAAAACAGTCAGCCACCATTTACGGAGTAATTGAAGAGACCCTTTTGCCAATTTTGTTTCAACTAAGATATCTAGGTGTAGAAAATATAAAAACACCTCACTTGGAAATATTACTTCGTACTACATGGAAATAACTCACTCATATGAAACAATATGACTTTGCATAATTATTTCTTTTACAAGAGTGAGTCTATGTCCGTTCCAGCTGAAAGAAATCATCTTGCTTATTTCGTTTAGTGTGCGTTAATTTCTATAGACTTATCTTCTTGACGATCTTATTCTTACCTAATTATTGAAATATCATGATTTTTTAACTTCATTTTTTTAATATGAAGTATAATAAATTCACTTCATCAATAAGTACCTTAGTCGAAACAAAATTATTGATCGATTCATTATTTGTTTGGTTGATTTACATTTATTCTCACGAATGAATTATAGACAATTCATGAATAAGTTGTCATTTAGAGGTATCTAATCATAAAATAGGTACGAATAAGAAATAAAGTGGTATTGACAAATGGTCTCTCAATAAGTTATGGAGAGACCGTCTCTCCCAAGACTTTATGTCTCTACAAACGGTAATATCATTAGATAGCACTCTATTTTGTCATACACCATATTCATTAATAAAAGACGATATTCAACAACATTTCCACGTTCGGGGAACAAAGTATCAAATCTTTTCAAATTATACAACTATGTTTAGGCAGACGCATCTCATATCGACAATATCAACAATTATTTTCAATTAATCTTTTACTAATCATTTAGCAGAATAACCGTTGCGATCCGCCATGTCCTGTTTGTTCTTAAACTTAAACAAACACGGACTAAAAGACGTCCAAATTCATATGTACCCTATTTTTTTGGATAACAAGGGAACCCACAAACGTTATCTTTGATGAATGTACCCTATTATTACAATACTATTCGGTGTTTACTCTTGGTACGATTAATTATGTGTTGTTTAAATACCCACTAATTTTTTTTTCATTATTAGTCTACACATATGCTCCCATATCCCTTTTTCGTATACTTCTCAAAAAAAATTAATTTAGCTTATACCGTCTTAGCACAATATTTGATTATACAACCGCGTGATTTTATCATGGGATTTATACCAGTAATACTATAATTATTATTCGTATGTTGTACGCCGTATAACTTTATACATACACACACATATATTTTCTTTAAACATTTATTTTATATATGTTTATAAGAAATAAAACAGTGACATAATAACTAATAGAACTTTGGTCTAAGCTCGAGCTGAGTTCAATCTTTTTCCAAGTCGAGTTTGAATTTCAAGTTTTTAAAATTTCAACGAGTCCCAAGTCAACCTCAAGATCGAGCTCAAATTAGGACCCAATCCATGGCCAACTGGAGCTTGAGCTCAGATTGACCCGTTACACCCCTACATAGGAAAATAAGAGAATGTGTAAAAAAAAATATAACTTTGGGTCAATTTGTGTTGTGTACTTATGTTTTCGTTTCGAGTAATTGATTTTTATCGCCAAACTAATTATAGGTAACTCCGGCAGGACCTATATCAAAAATAATATACGAAGTAATATAATTCTAATAATCTAATCCGAGAATTACTATTTAATGTTGTATGCTATAAAATAGTCTTACAAGTTAAATTATGCTTTTAAAATATAATTGTACAATACTATGTATATTTCGAATTGGTTTTTGTATCAACAACATAACATTTTATGATGATAATTAAGTTGACGTATATAAATAATTGATACTCCGTATTATAAAGGATAAGATTGTTGTAATAAATTTAGGAAAATAAATAAAAGAATTAACTTTCACTATTAAAATTATTTGGGTTCGTCAATAACAATAAACGGTATGATAAAAAAGTTGGTTTAGACTATTAAGAGAGACAAGGTTTGATTATTTGGGTAAACAATTTATATATTCTTTACACATAAACATAAGAGTGATCATAACAAGAATAATAATATTTTTAAGGCGAAAAAAAGCGAGAGATAATAAAACATTAAAACAAAATGAAAATCGGTAAAATGGTTTTAGTGGGATTCGAACCCTAGCTCAAACAAAACAAATCCTTAATAACCACTATACTAAGTCCATACTATTGCTCATAATTTTAATAAAACTGTATATTATATACTTGTATATACTTTTTCCAACTTAGTCATAACAAATGTCTACATTCAAGCTTGATTTTTTTTGGAATTATACTCCTTTAATGAAGGATCCTAACAAAACTCCTAGTCTTTGATTTTATTTTTAAAAAATATTATACATAATCATTGTTAGGCGAGTAGTGAATAAATAAATAAGATGGAAAGGAGAAATAATCTTGATGGGGGTCAGTAGCCTGCTACGGGTCACCCGCCAACTGGGGCCCAAGATGGCCCGACCCAGGAATGAAGAAGAGCATGCCCTGCAGGCCACCAAACAAGGAATCACAAACTTTCCAAGGAACTCACCTGCTCGGCAGGGCAATGCCGCCAGCCGAGCAGAGCAATCAAGCCCCCCTGCCTTCTGATTTCAAGGGTGCTCCCACCCCCAGCAGAGGCAGGTGAATTAGGGGCCCCTCCGTCATTGTGCCTAAGGTAAAGGAGAATGAGCGGATGAGGTGAAGCCACATGTCACTTTCCCATACACTCATTCTTTCTCTCTCCTCTTATCTTTTCCTCTCTCTTATGAGAAGGTATAAATACTCTACCATTTCCCACATGAAAGGGGTTGGATTTTCTCTCTCTAGACTCTCACTCTAAAACCGCCACCTAGTTCCTCACGAGCTAGGTTCTTAAAGGCTATTCACGGACTGACTTAGGCATCGGAGAGGGTTCCCTCGGACACCTCTGAGGCCCTGTGCGTTCATTGTGCAGGGGTAGGCCGTCTTCGCCGGGAAAGTCCGATCACCGGAGTGAGAAGAAGGGGAGATCAAAGGAAGTCAAACGTAGACCATTCAAGCATCATAGCATTTGTTAAGACCCGGATCCAAAGTCGGGTTTAATTGTTTCCATACCGGAACAATTTGGCGCCGTCTGTGGGGAGCTACGGTTGTGCTCACGAGTTTCCCACCAAAATCAATCACGATCAATCGAAACAAAATGCCTGAGATCATAGAGGCCAGTTCTGGGCGGGTCCGACGGTACCACAGGTGATCCCCCTATATGGCATGCCTACCCCTGGGAGGACACCTGCTGCAACAATCCCATGAGTAGGACGGACAAGCCTTCGTGGAGCCCCTGATGGAGGAACCGCAGTTACCATCGGGCATGGTGGCCATCAGAGGCCTAATTTAAACCTCACCCCTGCCCAGGTTGTTCAAACTGCGGCTTTCTTTTCAGCAATGCTAAATCAGGAGTTCACCCCTGAAGACCTGGTTGGCAGGATTGCGACCACCCCCAGGCAGCTTCACTTTGAAAGTGGAGGAAGGGCCGAGGGCAGGAAGCGAACCGCTGGCAGGAACATTCAGAGGAAAGCAGTAAGGATTGCTCAAGGGTATCGGCAAGCCCAGAGACGCATTGTCAGCAACCCAGAGCAGCCTGTTCAGCAACATGCGTTTTCTATACACACCACCGAATCCACAGCTGTCAGGGAGAAGAGGGGTCTGTCCCAAGACCTCCAGGATCGTATGAGGCACAGGGAGCCAGCATCTAAGCGTCTGTGAGAGAAGTAGGGCGGAGTCTTCTCTAGGTTGACGCCGGCGGCGGAACTACAGCCAACTCCACAGCTATCTCAAAACCTGCAGTCCAGGCTCAACCAGGGTCGGCCACTTGAGTCAAGACATCATCAGGATGACAACCTTGACCGGCCCCAAAAGAAACGATCCAGGCGTGCCTCCCCTGACAGGGAGGACGAAGCTATGAGCAGGCGGCCACCGAGGCACCGCTCCCCCAGTGCAGGGAAACCGACCCCTGGAAAATGGGATGACCACGATTACCACTCTGAGGAAGCAGGTCACGAGTGGTGGGCAGGCCCACAAAAACTCCTCTCCACCCTGACGTACAAGAGTATCCCATCCCAAAGATCAGAAAGCCCTCCGTCAAGTTTGATGGGACCTCAGATCCAGAGGATCACTTAGCAGCATATGAAAGTCACATGGGCATGTATGATGTGGACGATGCAGTCTGGTGCAAAGTCTTCCCAACTACCCTTGTGGGACTAGCGCAGGGATGGTTCAGAGACCTCAGACAGGGTTCGATTAGCTTCTTCATAGAGTTGGCCTAAGCTTTCTTGGACCAATATGCAGGGAACAAGAGGCGTCGGCTCACTCGTTTTGACCTAATGACCCTCAGGCAGAAGTAGGGCGAGAGCGTCAGGGAATATTTGAAGAGGTTTGATCTGTCCTACCAGTAGGTCAAGGAAATTGATGACTCAACTGCAGCGTACGCGCTAACCATCTCGTTACTTCCAGGGGAGATGAAAAACCAGATGATCAGAGCTCAGCCTGAGACCCTAGCTAAAGCTCGGAAAATTGCGGAAGGTTTTATGCTGCAAGAAGAGTTCCACAGCCTGCCGGATACCCCCGCAGGACCTACAAGGCCGCGGGGGGGACCGCAGGGTGGACGCGGCAGAGCTGATGCAGGAAAGCAGAGAGCTGAGGAGGGAGATACCTCCAGAAAGAAGCGCGTGGCCTACCAGCCCAGATTTGACAGCTATACAACTCTCAATAAATCCAGGGCAGAAATCTTTGAGCTGGAGAAGGAAATAGGTAAATGGAACCACCCAAATAAGCCACACAGCCCGAAGGGGGACCCGAAGAAATTTTGTACGTTCCATGACTGTGTAGGGCATACCACCGAAGAATGCTGCCACCTGAAAGATGAGATTGAAAAACTCATTAGGAATGGCTGGCTAAGTAACTATGCAGCAAGAAATAAGACCCAGAAAGACACGGTAGAGAAGCCTGAGGGCTCGGTGCAAAACCGTATGATAATCCACGTAGTGTCAGGGACGCAGAGGGTCAGACGAGCCAGAGAGGCCAGAAAAGACAAATTCGTGAATTGCGAAATCAAATCTGCTACGCTGAGAGAGCAGGAAGTCCCAAGGGAATCGCCCTGAGCATCACCCCTGATGATGCAGGGCGAGTAATATACCCCCATAGTGACCCTTTGGTGCTGTCCCTTGAAATCAGCAATCACATCGTGAGAAGATTCATGGTGGATACTGGCGCCTATACAAACCTCTTGTACAAGGACGCCTTTGAGAAGATGAACCTGGAAAAGAGACACCTCAGGCCTGCCCCTGGTTCACTGTATGGGTTCAGTGGAGCAAGCGTGCTTCCCATGGGGATCATAGATCTGCCAGTGACATTTGGGGAGGGAACCTCTGCCAGGAATGTCAGGGCGTTATTCGTTGTGGTAGACGCGAGATCCGCATACAACGCCCTGATAGGCAGAGCCACCCTAGATGAAATTGAAGCCGCCATATCAATCATGGCCCTAACTATAGCCTATGTAACAGACTTTGGTATGGAGGGTAAAGTGCACGGAGACCAAGAATCGGCTAGACAATGCTATTCTGTGGCCGTGAAGACCCACGAAACTGAAAGAAAAGGAAAGAGTAAGGCTAACAGTTCCCCCAGTAGGGAGGGTGAGATTCCGGCTGGCCAGCAGGCAGCTGACCACCTTGAACCCGGGGGGGAAAGCATGCTGGTGGACCTAGAGCCAGGGAGACAAGTCCTCATAGGGGCTGACCTAGAGGAGTCCCACCAAGCAGAGCTGATCAAGGTTCTAAGGAGTAACAGGGATATATTTGCCTACTCGGCAGATGAAATGCCGGGGGTCGACCCAGCTTATATCGTTCACAGGCTGAATGTAAGCCCGGAGGCCCGCCCTGTGAAGCAGAAGAAGAGAAATATGTCTGCAGAGAAGGACCTGGCCATCAAAGAAGAAATAGAAAAACTTCTGAAGGCAAATTTCATAGAAATCTGCGACTACCCTGAATGGTTAGCAAATGTAGTGATGGTAAAGAAGTTCTCAGGTGCATGGAGGATGTGTGTAGACTTCACAAACCTCAACAAAGCCTGTGCAAAGGACTGCTACCCCCTTCCAAGGATAGACCAGCTGGTAGACGCCACTAGTGGGTACTCCATGCTGAGTTTTCTGGATGCTTTTTCAGGGTATCATCAGGTGTATCTTTGGCAGCCTGACAGGGTGAAGTGCGCCTTCATCACCAGCTGTGGCACTTACATGTATAAAATTATGCCATTTGGGCTCAAAAACACAGGCGCCACCTACCAACGACTAGTCGACAAAATCTTCAAAAATCAGAAGGGTAGGAACCTGAAGGCCTACGTCGATGACGCCATCGTGAAAAGTAAGGGGGACGAGGAACATCTGATGGATTTGCAGGAGACTTTCTCCTCGCTGCGAGCCTACAAGATGAAGCTCAATCCCAAGAAATGTACATTCGGAGTTCGTTCTGGGAAGTTCCTCGGCTTTTTGGTCAGCGCCAGGGGGATAGACGCCAACCCTGAAAAGGTTCAGGCAGTCTTGGACCTTCCAGAACCAAAAACCATAAGAGACATCCAACGCCTGACTGGCAGGATGGCCGCCCTGGCACGCTTCATCGCCAGGTCAGCAGACAAATCAACCCCATTCTTCAAAGTGCTAAAAGAAAACAAACAATTCAGATGGGAGGATGAGCAGAGAGAGGCTTTCAAGCAGCTCAAAGAGCATTTAAAGAAACTCCCCACTCTGGCAAGACCAGTAGCAGGGGAGAAGCTTTTCCTCTACATCGCTGTAACAAATTCAACCATAAGCGCAGTTATCCTAAGAGAAGAAGCAGGCTCTCAACAGCCTATATACTTCGTAAGTCACGCCCTGGGGGCAGCGGAGAAAAATTACCCAGTGGTGGAAAAGGCAGCCTACGCAATCGTCATCGCAGCCCGAAAACTCAGGCCATACTTCGACGCGCACCCTTTCGTAGTGCTGACCGACCAGCCATTGGAGAAGGTGCTGGAAAAATTCGAGAAGTCTGGGAGGCTGCTGAAATGGGCCATTGAATTGAGCGGACTGGGAATATCCTACCAACCCAGGGCAGCCATCAAAGCGCAAGCCTTAGTGGATTTTCTGGCCGAGTGCTCTCATTCAGAGGAAGACGATCCCCCTGCCGACGAATGGGTGGTATACACAGACGGATCCTCCACAACCAACGGCGCAGGGGCGGGGGTCGTACTGACCAGCGCTGAAGGAACGGACTTCGAGCACGCTCTCAGGTTCACCTTCCCTGCATCCAACAATGAAGCCGAATATGAGGCCGTTCTTGCGGGCATAAAGTTGGCTAAAGCCGCAGGGGCAGAGCGGGTTTTTTAGCAACAGACTCCCAGCTCATCGCCAGCCAGTTTAACGGAGAGTATGAAGCTAGAGATCAGGCAATGGCTGCGTATCTGGATAAAGTCGGGTCTCAAGTCTTATGAGGTCAGGCAGGTCCCCCGGTCTCAGAATAACCGGGCGGATGCCCTGTCAAAGTTGGCCAGTTCCAGCCTGCAAGACATACGAAGGTCGCTCTGGGTTGACGTGGTTCAAGAAAAGTCTACCACCCCATGCCAGCCGGTCAACGTCATTGATGAAGCAGGTCTTGAGGATTGGATGACCCCAATCATCCAATTTAAAAAGCATGGAATTCTGCCATCCGACCATGCTCAAAAAAGAAAGACGCTAGCAAGGGCCGCATGGTTTATACTGATAGGAGAAGACCTGTACAAAAAGTCATTTTCCTCACCCCTGCTCAAGTGTCTGGGGGCAAGGCAGGATGAAGAGGTCCTAGATGACATTCATTCAGGAATCTGCGGTCATCATATAGAAGGGAAGTCCCTGGCCCACAAGGCCTTGAGAGCAGGATATTACTGGCCAACCCTGCTAGCAGACGCAAAAGATTTAACTCAAAAATGCAGGAAGTGCCAACTTTTCGCCCCGTGAATTCATGCCCCGGCCCAGGAACTCAGGCCAATCCTATCTCCTATCCCTTTTGCTCAATGGGGAATGGACATATTGGGCCCCTTCACTGCAGCTACAGGAGGCTGGAAGTTTCTGATAGTAGGGATTGACTACTTCACAAAATGGATTGAAGCTGAAGCAATCCCTAACATCACTGAGCCTGCAGTCAGGAAGGTAATCTGGAGGAATATCATAACCATATTTGGCCTGCCAAAAATGTTGGTGTTTGATCACGGCAGACAATTCGACAACGACCCTTTGAGAATTTGGCTGGAAGGCCATGGCATAGCAGTCGCCTACTCTGCTGTTTGTCATCCCCAAACCAACGGGTAGGCTGAAGCCGCCAACAAACAAAGCCTGAATGGATTAAAGAAAATGGTGGACGACCTCAAGGGCAGATGGGCTAACGAGTTGCCAAGCATCCTATGGTCAATCAGGACCTCCCGCAAAGAGTCTACAGGGCAGACTCCTTTTGGCCTGGTCTATGGGGCAGAGGCCCTGCTACCCATTGAAGCACGAATACCTACCCTGAGATTCCAACAATATAACCGGGCAGATAACGAAGCATCGATGGCTGAAGCCCTGGACCTAGTCCACGAAGTCGGGGAGGAAGCCAGTATTAACATAGCCGCCTACCAGCAACGAATGAGGAGGGCGTACAAAACAGAAGGGTAAACGAGAGAAGCTTCCAAGTAGAAGATCTGGTCTTAATAAGAAAAACGCAGGCAGTGGGAAAATCACTGGAACATGGAAAACTGAGCGCCAACTGGGAAGGCCCATACGAGGTAACCCAGATTAAGGGGCCAGGCACCTACAAAATCGCCAATCTTGAGGGACAAGAACTGGCAGCCCACTGGAATGCAGACACATTGAAGAAGTACTACGTCTAAGTCATTAGGAAGCCAAGTAATTTTCCTTTCAAGAAAAAACTGGCGGAGAACAGTCAAAATGAAATGTCGACGGCTCCGACCACAAATTACTGTAAAAAGTTGTTGAAGAAACGAAAAGTCCGAAAGTTTATACTCGTTGTCTGCTTAAAATTTGCATTCTTTCACACACAAACGAGCAGTGGGCAATAGGGGGAGGCCCCCCTGTTGCTAACACCAAGAGAAACAGACCCCCCCAACAAAATTTTTAAAAGTCCCCCTGCCTACCTCTGGGCAGACAGGGGGCAGGCCCCCTGAGCTTCAACCAGAAGCCAGGGCCAGGCTGGGCCCCACGCGCCAAAAAGAACAAGGACTGGGGGCAACCCCCCAACCTTGCATAAAAAACGCAAAGCCCCCCTACCCGCCTCTGGGCAGGCAGGAGGCAGGCCCTCTGGAATTCGAACAGAAGCCAGGGTCAGGCCAGGCCTCGCATGCCAAAAAGAACAAGGACTGGGGGCAAACCCCCAACCTTGTATAAAAAATGCAAAACCACCCTGCCTACCTCTGGGCAGGCAGGGGGCAGGCCCCCTGGACTTCGAACAGAAGCCAGGGTCAGGCCAGACCTCACACGCCAAAAGAGCAAGGACAGGGGGACAACCCCTCAACCTTGTATAAAAAACGCAAAAACCACCCTGCCTACCTCTAGGCAGGCAGGGGGTAGGCCCCCTGGACTTCGAATAGAAGCCAGGGTCAGGCCATATCTCAGAAAGAAAAGCTAACAAAAGTAAAGAAAATATATTCATAACAGAAGAAGTGTTTAGCAAAGAGAATGCTAGGAATCCAGAAGCGAAGAAATTAAAATATTACATCAAGATAAAGGCAGCCGGCCACATCAGAGCTCGGCGCGCAAAAAAGGTTAAAATGTCATCAAGAAAGCAAAGGCGCAGCAGGATAAGGGCAGAAGCCCTCAGAGGACGACTGCCCTGCATGTTAAACGGTGGGAGCATCTTGGCTAGGGCCAGCATCCTCATCAGGCGGCCTGTTTGCCCGAGCTTCGTTCTTGGCAATGTAAAGGCTTCGGAAGGCATCCTCGTTAAAATCAGGGAACATTTCCCTAATTACTTCCATAACAAGCTCCAAAGAAGAAGAGGTCCCAGCCTGAAAGCTCGATTCCACCGCAACTTCAGCCTCCTGTAAAATGGCATCCTTCTCTTTTTGCCATTCCTAGCCCTTTGTCTTCAGATCATCCTGGGCCTGCTTGAGGTCTGAGTCAGCCTTGGACAGACGCTCCTCCAAGTCAACCACCCTCCTCTTGGTATGCTCCAGCTTAGCCAAGGATTTTTTACCCTGCTCCACCGCCAGCCTTCTCTCCTTCAGCTCCACCTCCAGTTTGGATGCTTCTCTCATAGCTTTTTCCCCCTGAATCTTCCACTGAGTCGCCTGACCCTTTGCCTCCTCCAGCTCGCCCTCCTGTCTCACCAGCTAATCCTTCAAATTTGTGATAAGGGTGACATCCCTTTCAACCATAGCCAAACGGTCAGGGGGAGGAACCCCAGGGGTTACCACCAGCTCTTCATCGCTCAGACGGCTGAGAGCCGCCAGCTCAGCAGAGGCCTGAAGCACCCTAGAAGTGCGCTGAATGTATTGGATCACCTGATTGGAAGTGGATGTTACAGATTTGGTGAGGCGATCTGCCAAAACAGCACCAGAATCTGAGAGCAGGGCAGAGACGTCCAGGCTATCGCCTGCAGTGTAATGAAACTCCGTATTCTCCTCTGAGAAGAGGGTGCCTGGAGCGTCACGAGCAGGGCGCTTAGGCTCGGGGGTGTCGACGTCGGCCTCCAGATCAACCACATGTGTAGTCCCTGAAGGCTCTCTGTCCCTCTTCCTCCTGCACTCCAGGGGAACACTCTCCCCAGTTTCTTCAGAATTAACAGGATGTGATCCCTAGGGAGTATGAATCCTTGCAGGGGAATCACCCTGCTTGTTGGCTGGGGAGGAGGTGGTTTTCGAGGTAACCTCCGCCTCTGCGCCCCGGGCATCAGAAAGAGGAGTCGTCGGCTTTGCTGGCGGTAGCCTCGGAGGGAGAGGAAGCCTGGTTCGGCTGGCGGAAATACTCTTCACGTACTTCATCAAATTCTTCTCACCCTTCTTGTAACTGGAAGGAAGGGAGAGACGCTTGGAAATGATGGTGAAATCTTCGTCTAAACCGAGCCTCCTTACCTCCTTCCTCGACCAAAGACAGGTGGCGAAATCTGCAAGGCATAAGGAAAACAGTTAGAAAAATGTAGGCAAGAGTTGAAAGAGACAATGCCAGTAAAATCCCTGAACTACCTCCTTCAAGACTGGGATTCAGGCCCACTCGGACCAGATATTCGTCAGTAGCTATAAGCTCCGCATGAGGAAGCCAGAAGCCAGGGCCACATACGCCAGACTTATCTAGAATGGCAACGAATTTCTTGACCAGCTCCTCGTCCCGCCTGTTCAGTTTCACCTCCAGGGCTTTCCCCCCAACACCTGGATGGTACTCCTCACGGGTCTCCAGGCGAGTGTGGACATGATTCCTGAAGTGTCTAGGAATCCGCCACCCTGAAGCACTATGCACATACAAGAAATTGTTTTTCCAGTCTTTCAGACTATTCAGAGCCGGCCAGACAGGGGTGTATCCTTTCTGCCTTTGGAGAGACCAGTATCCAGGGGAACCCTCTCCCCCAGAAGAGGATACCATCTGCAGACCAACCATGTATCGCAGGGCATTGATGGAGGGCCCCTCACCATGAAATAGGCAGGTCCACGTATAGGCAATCAATGACCTAACCGCCGCAGCGGTCAACTGGGCTATGGCCACATTCATCCTCCTAAAGGCCTTCTCCAAGAAGGGGTGCAGCGGGAAACGCAGGCCAAACTCTAGGCACTTGTGGTAGACGGCTATACAACCGTCAGGGGGATAGCATAAAGTACTCTTCTCCCCTGGAACAACAATGGTGTACCCCTCCCCAAAGTTGTAAAATTTCTCAATCGCCCCAGCAACGTTTTTTTACCAAAATTAAATCCCAATTTTTGGCCTCTGGGTAGGTTTTCAAGGGGACCTGATACTTAGACTTCTCTAAGTAATATATTCTCCCCTCCTCCCTGGGGATAAGGGGGTCGGCAATTCTAGTAGAGTCTATCTCCATCGCCTCGTCGTCGGAATCGAAGACGTCAAAGGGAGCAGGCTCAGGCGAGTTGGCATCTTCACCCCCCTCCGTATAATCTTCAAACGTCCTAACACCGGTTCCCCCAGAGGAGAAGGCAAGGTCAGCCCTACCCCCCTCCCTATCCTCCGCCTTCTCAGGCGATGGGTCGATGAATGTAAGGATGCGAGCACGATGACTAGACATAATGATTTAAGAAGAAAAAACGAGGAAATAAAAAGACGAGGATTTAGGGCAAGATTCTAACCTAAAACGGTGATCGCTGCTTGAAAATCCGAGAAACAAAGCTCCTCAGTCTAAAGAAAGTTCTCAGCAGCGTAAAAGTATGAAGAGGGGTTTGAGATTTGAAAAGGCGTGAAAAAAGGAAATGGGGGGAGTAGAAGGGCTTATATAGACCAGGGCAAGTGAAGAGTCGCCCCTCCAAGAAAGCTTCCCCAGAAACTGCCCCACGTGTCACACTTTCGAAACCAACCGCCAACCTCTTCCCAAGAAGAGCCTCGAAAAGGTAAAGGGTGTCAGAGGATTAATCATCCTGTGACGTCATCCCTTCATTCATTCATTCAAAAAAAAAATGCAGCGCCCATAAAGAAATTACATGATCTTTCATTAATTGAAAAAAGCCCAAAAATGGGCAAGTTACATTCAACGCATAAAAAATAAAAGTACAAAAGGAGCCTGATTTTCTGGCTCAGTTAACTAGCCTGCGAATCCGGAGCAGGCCTAATCATCATCAAGGTCTGGGGAATAGTCCCCAGGGCTGTCGTCATCCAGGGCGGACCCCCAGTCCCAGTCATCAGAATCCTTGAAGGGATCAGTAGGGAAATCATCTTTGCCCTCGCCGGAGGAATAACCCTGGCCCTCGCTATCCTCAGAATCATGGCTGCTTGTGTCCCAGTCATGGCCAAAGGGGACGGCCCTGGCCTCATCAGGGAAATCGCGCGGCCTAATTCCGGGGAGGAGGACAGCTCAGGGCAGCTAGGGTCAAACTGCTCTGCATGCAGCCAGGAGAAGCACCTGTGGCACCCCCTGTCATAACACCCCCAGCCTGGGTGCAGTGCCCAGGGCGAGGACCAGCAGGAGGAGACCTCCGAGGGCACCTACCAGCCCTGGAAAGGGCCTTCCTCTTAGCCACCCGTTGAGAACGGGAGCGCTTTCTTTTACTACTACGGAGAATCTGGTGAGCCCTCTTAGCATATTTCAGTCGACGGAGCCCTCTGAAGCGACGAATTTCTACATAAACCCCACAGCGGAAGATTCTTTTTCTGATCCAAGACATTGGCTCTTTTTTGGAGAAGAATAGTAGAGAAGTTGAAAGTGAAGGGTGAAATGACAGAGAACAACAGAATTTATACAAAAACTTTTGGAACAAAAGCAAGCCATTAATGAATCTTCAACCACCTCTGTAAGGGGAAGAGCCAATCACCACATTGGCGTGCAGTCCAAGAATCCTCTTTACAAGAGAGGTAATCATGAGCAAAGACATTCCAACTCTTTGCATGCCCAGTACGGTTGAGTTTCTTCCCTCGGGAACACGCTACGCATTAAATGCTGAGTCGCTCAAAAGAGTCAACCTCCCATCCCAACCAAGAGATCGCCTGCCAAAGGGAGCCCTGCCTCCCCTTAGCCGGCGAGGGCCAATTGATGGGGGTCGGTAGCCTGCTACGGGTCACCCGCCAACTGGGGCCCAAGATGGCCCGACCCAGGAATGAAGAAGAGCCTGCCCTGCAGGCCACCAAACAAGGAATCACAAACTTTAATTTCCAAGGAACTCACCTGCTCGACAGGGCAATGCCGTCAGCCGAGCAGGGCAGTCAAGCCCCCCTGCCTTCTGAATTCCAGGGTGCTCCCACCCACAGCAAAGGCAGGTGAATCAGGGGCCCCTCCGTCATTGTGACTAAGGTAAAGGAGAATGAGCGGATGAGGTGAAGCCACATGTCACTTTCCCATCCACTCATTATTTCTCTCTCCTCTTCTCTTTTCCTCTCTCTTGTGGGAAGATATAAATACTCTCCCATTTCCCACATGAAAGGGGTTGGATTTTCTCTCTCTCGACTCTCACTCTAAAACCGCCACCTAGTTCCTCAGAGCTAGGTTCTTAAAGGCTATTCACGGACTGACTTAGGCATCGAAGAGGGTTCCCTCGGACACCTCCGAGGCCCTGTGCGTTCATTGTGCAGGGGTAGGCCGTCTTCGTCGGGAAAGTCCGATCACCGGAGTGAGGAGAAGGGGAGATCAAAGAAAGTCAAACGTAGACCATTCAAGCATCACAGCATTTGTTAAGACCCGGATCCAAAGTCGGGTTTAATTGTTTCTATACTGGAACAAATCTTATCTGAGAGAAAAGGTTGTGATGTTGCTTGAGGTCACTGTCCTAAAGTCGATTATGCCACGTCTACTACACATGGACTCCTTGACATTCGACCCCTAGGATTGCACAACCGCTACGTTCTTTGTGTAGGCAAGACCGTAGATGTGTTACTACCAAAATCGTCGCCAAAATTCCACTCAAACTATAAATTATTAGTAATATTTTTTAGAGAATAATTTTGTGATAGAAAGAGAAGTAGATGAATGTTTTTGAATGAATGAAATGGTGGCATTGTGAGGTCTATTTATAGAACCAAGTACTTGGCCTCCAAGGACTTCTCCTTGGCCACCAAACAAAATACATCACCATGGTGTCATGGTGTTACATAAGAAAAGGATGCCACGTAGAAGATGTAAGTACTTTGCCTCCAAGTACCCAAGTATCATACATCACCGTTACATATGATGTATGTCATCACAAAAATTAGACAACAAATAGCTTCTTTTGAAGCATAATTCCAACAATCCCCCACATGTTTCAAAAGAAGACTCAAAAGTAAGAGAGTAATTTGGCAACAGAGATTTAGCGTTGAGATACTAGTGTCTTGTGGACTTTAACCAGCACCTAGTGACATACAGCGATCTTGAACCGCCATCCCAGGTGGAACTAATCCTTAAACCTTTGAATGAAGTTGGCTCTAAGACTGTTGCGCACTTACTTAATCTCGAATTAATTTAGAAACTCGCGACATCCATGAAACTCATCCCATGGAATTTTCGGTATTAATATCTTTTACTTGGACTGGCCAAGTGCCTACACAGTACATCCTGGTATTTCATAATGCCTCTAGAGATCCAAGTCTGAAGATCTCTTGGGAGTAGGGGAAGAAACCCTCACATTCACATAGGTGAGTTTATCAAGTTTGTCTCTCACAGACCATCCACACAAGGGACTATAAACTCATTAAGAGTAAAAACTCATCTTTTTTTCACATGGATGAGCCCATCAAGTCTGCCTCTCACATACCATCCATACAAAGGACAATGAACTCGTTAAGAGCGAAAGCTCATCCTAAAAATAATGTCAGTAAAGACATAAATACTACATATCAAATATATTATTAGGAATGGGCGTAGTATTACTCAACAAGAGTTCCTTGTGACCTCGTCTAACCTGTTGAACTTAAGCTAGTTAAGACGGGTATCCATCACAAGTTACTCTATTACAAGCTTTAAACCCATTCCCAGTGCTGACTTCAGCACTATCTTTCCGCAGAGGCCTTTAGTGAGAGGATTTGCAATGTTCCTCTCAGATTTTACATACTCAAGTGATATCACATTATCTCTGATCAGATTTCTCACAATTCTATGCCTTAAGCGAATATGTCTCTTTTTACCATTATACACTTGATTGTTAGCTACCCCGATTGCAGCTTGAGAATCACAGTGCATGGAAATCGAAGGAGTCAGCTTTCCCCACAAAGGAATATCTGCTAGAAGGCCCCATAGCCATTCAGCTTCTTCTCCTGCCAAGGCTAAAGCAATGAACTCAGATTCCATTGTCGATTTCACAAGGCAGGTTTGTTTAGCCGACTTTCACGATACAGCAGCACTAGCCAGAGTAAACACATAGCCACTAGTAGAGTGTATCTCGTCATTCCCAGATACCCAGTTGGCATCACAACATCCTTCCAACACACAGTGTTCTTTGATAATGTAATCCCCAATCTATGGTGCCCTTTAAGTATCTCGATAATCTTATCAAGGCATCCCAATGATCTCTCCCAGGGTTATGTGTATATCTTCTAAGTCCACTAACAGTATAAGCTATGTCGGGTCTAGTGCAGTTCATAAAAAAAATGACACTTCCGATCACTTTCGCGTACTCCTCTTAAGACACGTTGTCACCAATATTATAGGTTAGATGAATACTGGAATCATAGGGAGTGTGCAACGGCTTGCTATCAAATTGATTGAATTTCTTCAGAATTTTCTCAACGTAGTGAGATTGAGTTAAGCACAACCCGGATTCAGTCCTCGTGATCTTTAAACCAAGAATTACATCGGCTTCACCCTATCTTTCATATCAAAGCATAAACTCAAGAATTTCTTCGTCTCATTTACAACCCTCATGTTTGTACCGAAGATAAGCATGTCATCCACATAAAGACATATTATCAGATAACCATTTTCATCATCTTTGACATACACACAATCAGAGTCATTTACCACGAAGCCATTTGATGTAATGGTTTTTTTTAACTTGTCATACCATTGCTTTGGGGTTTGTTTCAAGCCATATAATGATTTGGTCAATTTTCACACCTTATGTTCTTGACCGAAGATTACACATCCCTCAGGTTGTTTCATGCAAATTTCCTCGTGCAAATCGTCATTCAAAAAGGCAGTCTTAACATCCATATGATGTATGACAAGGTCGTGAACGGATGCAAGTGCTAGCAAGGCTCTAATTGTGGTTACCTTAGTCACGGGTGAATATGTATCGAAGAAATCCAACCCCTTTGTTTGTCGGTTTCCACAAACCACTAATCTCGCCTTGTACTTAACAATTGACCCATCTGTTTTGAGTTTTCATTTGAAAACTCACTTATTACTCAAAGCTTTGCAACCCCTGGGAAGCTCGGTCAATACCCAGGTGTGGTTATTCACTATTGAATCAATTTCACTATTTATGGCCTCAAGCCAAAAGATAGAGTCCACAGATTACATAGCCTCTTTGTATGTTCTCGGGACACTCACCTCATGTTCACTCAAACACTTATTCTCAATAATCAACATGACAAAATCTGAACCTAAACTCTTTTGGATTCTGGCACGTTTACCTCTCCTAGGCTCTACTACTTCCTCTGTGGTAGCAGAAGGTTAAGTTGAACCAATAGGTGTAACTGGTACACTTGTTCTCGTACCAATTTTCATGGGAAAAATGTGCTAGAAGAATTCAAAATCTCTTGACTCTCTAATGGGTCCAAAACCCGATGAATCCTTGAGAATCATACGATATGCAGCACTATTGGCAGCATTACCAATGAAGATTGCGTCTACGATTTTAGGCCCAATTTTGTTCCTTTGAAATTCCGGAAGACCAATCTTACCTAAACACTCCCACATTTTCAGATAATTAAGGTTAGGTAGATAACCTTTCCATAACTCATAGGGTGTTTTACCAGTTTTCTTGTGCGGAACTCGGTTGAGAATATGACACGCATACAATATTGCTTCACCCCACATGTTGACAGACATACCAGAACTAATTAACTTTGCATTCATCATATTTTTTAGTTACCGGTTTTTCTTCTCAGCTATCCCATTTTGTTGTGGAGCATAAGGTGCTGTGTATTCGTGGAAAATTCCACTAGAGACTCACAAAATCTCTTTAGTGGATTCCCATCATCATATTCTCCACCTCTATCAGATCTAACTCTCTTAATTTTTAGATTTAATTGATTTTCTACCTCAGATTCGTAAATCATGAATTTTTCCTCATTCTCATCTTTTGTGCTCAATAAATAGACCTTGGTGTATCTTGAGAAATCATCAACAAACGTAATGTAGTAGTGTTTCCCACCTCTACTCATTGAGTTTCTAAAATCTGCTAGGTCAAAGTGAACTAGTTCTAGGAGACTACTAGATCATTCTACACATTTATTAAACGATGCCTTTGCGTGTTTAGTCTCTACACATATTTCACATTTATCAAAACATGTGCTACTAAATTGAGGTATGAGATTCAGCTGTTTGAGTCGTTTAATCGAGTCGACATTCACTGTCCTAATCTAGAATGTCATAGAGAAAGACTCAGCAATATAAACGGAAGCGGGAACATTCTTATTAATTGTCTCAACATTGGGGACAAATAAACCACCATTACAGAATCTCTTTCAAACGAAACTACCATTCCTAGTGAGTGCAAGTTTGTCAGATTCAAAAGTTAATTTAATCCCAGCCTTGTTCATAAGTGAGCCAAAAATTAAATTCCTTCTAATTTCAAGCACAAGCAGCACATTGTTGAGTTCAAGGGTTTTTCCCGAGGTTAATTTGAGTACCGCTTTGCCCTTTCCATGAACTCTAACTAAGCTAGAGTTGCCCATGAACACGCACTCATTCCCGGGAACTTCAGAATATTCCCTGAGCATGTTCTTGTCGAAGCAGATGTGCCTTGTAGCACCCGTATCCAATACCTATTCAGATAGGTTGCTAACTAAATTGACTTCATATATTACAGCAGCTATGATTTCTTCTTAATCAGACTCAGCTAGGTGTGCTTGTGGCCTATTTTGTCGGTGTTTGTTGTTAAATCCTTCCGGACAAAATTTTAACACATGACCTATTTTCCCATATGTGAAGCAATTTCCCTTAAATTCCCTTTTATTATTTCCACTCTCCTTAAACTGTTCAGTTTGTTTAGGCCTATAATATTTGTTAGCACCTTTGTGAAAATTTTTCTGCCCCTTATAATTATTTTTCCTAGATTCGACCAAGTTAGCAGTAGAGGAAGAGTGTTCAACTCGTTTTTCCTTGGTCTGAATTATATTCTGCTCCCCGACTTTTATATGAAACACAAGTTCGAGGAGGAAAAAATCTTTTTGTTTGTGTTTCATATTGTGGAGAAAATTTTGTCAAGACGGAGGAAGTTTGTCAAGCAGATAGTTGGCTTGAAATATTTCACAGATTTTCATTCCCTCAAAAGCGATTTCGGAACATAGATTTTCATATTCATGAACCTGGTCTAAGATGGGTTTATCATCAGACATTTTGAAAGCTAGTATAACCATTGGCTACATGCATATTTCTTAGACCTGTAATCATCGCTCCCATATTTCAATTTCAGAGCATTCCAAATTTCCTTAGTCGACTTAAACTTGCTATGTATCATAAATAAGGCGGGAGTCATAAAATGGAGAAGCATTCCTTGACAAGTTGTATTATTCCTCTCAAAATCTCTCTTAATATTTTTAGGAGTTTGAACATTAGCTAGAATATAGTTTAACTCCTATTTGACCCAGAAAAAAGTCCATTTTGTCAGACCATATTTTATAAAAATTTTTCCGTCAAACGGATCAAAATTTGACATATCAGGAATTATGGGATTAGTCAACACGGTAAATGTTAACAGAATAGCATCATATGCTTCACTACTAGCCATAATAAAAATAAAAGAGCAATAATCGACTTTAGATTGTTAGGCGAGTAGTGAATAAATAAATAAGACGGAAAAGATGAATAATCTTATCTGAGAGGAAAGGTTGTGATGTGACTTGATATCATTGTTCTAAAGTCGATTATGCCTCATCTACTACACACGGACTCCTGGACATTCGACCCCCCATGATTGCACAACCGCTACGATTTTTGTGTAGGCAAGACCGTAGATGAGTTACTACCAAAATTTCACTCAAACTATAAATTATTAGTAATACTTTTGAGAGAATATTTTTGTGATAGAAAGAGAAGTAGATGGATGTTTTTGAATGAATGGAATGGTGGGATTGTGAGGTCTATTTATAGAACCAAGTACTAGGCTTCCAAACACTTCTCCTTGGCCACCAAACAAAATACATCACCATGTAGTCATGGTGTGACATAAGAAAAGGATGTCACGGAGATGATACATCACCATTACACATGATGTATGTTATCAAAAAAATTAGACAAGAAATAGCTTCTTTTGAACCATAATTCCAACATTCATAACTTATTTTATAAGTGAAGTTCCAAATATACCCTTTGATACTAATTCATTTTGAATTCAAAATCTAAATGAAACAAATGAAATTATCTAAGTAAATTACTATAAGGATGATGATGGTGGCGCCGAATTTCGGCGCCACCTTAATTAAATAATAAGAAAATTAAAAGTATGATAAATGATATTTCATTTTTGCACCAAAATCTTAAGGGTAAGTACGTAATTTTAAATCTATTCACTATACTTATTCAATTAAGATTTAATTCTAGATAAATTAACATTTGTCTCTTATGATTTTATCCAAATTAATCTTCGATACTACGTACTTATTATCTTTCATCATCATTAATGTTTTCATCAACACAAACACATTCTGTAGCTTGTAAACTTTGAATGAAAGATAAAAATCGGATACGATTCATGATCGAGCAAATATGAAAACAAAAATTCATTATAAAATTTCGGTATGTAGTGTACTGATTTTCATAGTTTGATATTAGATCTATCAAACGGGTCGGATCGGAATACGGGTTAAGACATACGGATCCAGGTTGAGTTAGGGTCAGAATATGGGTCTGAAATAATTTCGAATGACTAATTTTTTTACCGCCTTTTAAGTAAAAAAATATTTTCAATATTTATTTTATTACTTTCTCCAACTTTTAATGATCTTTCCACTATATATTCATTTGAGTGAGAATAAATTAATGAAGTGAGAAGATCTTAGAAAGTTAGAGGAAGTGGTATTATTATTGTTATACTCTTTAATTATAATGTTTATAACTTAAAAAACATTAAAATTGTTATAGATATATTGTAGAACAATATTGTAAGTAGTAATAGGAAATAAGATTATATTGATGTGTGTATTACAATAAATGAGTTGATCGATATTTATAGATATCAAACATAACGGACACATCTCTTCGCGAAGAGACGTGTATTGCTTGGAAGGATAATAACATCCATATTATAACACTCCCCATTGGATGTCTATTATCCAAAGTGACATTTTACGATGCGAATGAAACGCTGCCTCATTAAAACCTCACCAGGAAAAACCCAGTGAGAAAAAACCATGGTTAAGAAAAAAGAGTACAACTCGCATTACTCCCCCTCATGATTACATAACTTAATACGTTGAAATGATAAATAATTTGGCGAAAACACGTGATCATCGATGTCGATTCCATTGTAGTTGACAATAAACTTGATATTATCTTCGATTAACAAAACTTCATGATATACTTGTAATCATCATGTGTCTTCATGGGATACTTGGTTACAAATCTCTCACTAGAAAAACTCTCCCTCCTCTCTCTACAAAATAACCACAAAACCAAAACCTTAATTGACCACCATCACAGTCGCCACCAACCTTTTTTGTTCCTATCTTTCAATCTTTGCCGGAGATGGAGCCTTTATTAGCTCCATCTCTGGTCACTCGAGCAGTTTCCACCTTTTATTTACCATTCTTGCACCGCTTTCCCACTGTTTCCATGTATTGGGTCCGCTCTCCGCCCCTCGTTCTTTGTGTTCTGTGTGTCTTGGTCTGAGTTTCGTCCTGCCTGATCCCCTCGATCGACATCCGTTGCGTTCCGTCGTGTTTTGCCCCCTTTCTCCCGATCATCGTCCTTCGTCTTTTCTACCGTCGACCGTTGTTGTTAGTGTTGGTTTGTGGTTTGTTCTTTTGTTTTTCTCCTTTTTTGGTGATGGTATGATGTTTGGATGTAAGCTACGCATCATGTGTTTTAATACCATCTACCTTTTTCTTCTTCTATTTTTTTTAAAAAAAACCCAACGTACTAAATCAATCTAATTCAAAATCAAAAGTCATATCAATTCAATTTTATCTTGCAAGGTTGTTGTTGGTCCTTGCATGTGGTCTTTTCTTCAACTTCTAGAGGTGTTCCCCCATCCCCTCGCCCCCATCTCCCATCCTCTCACCCTCATCTCTAGTAAGTTGTTTATTTTTTTTCCGTTCGTCTTCTCTTCTTTAGTCCCAATGTTCTCTTGCATGGATGACTAGGTGATCCCCCCTCCCCTCGCCCCCCTTCTCCACTGTAGCCCTATGTAAGACTGTCTGGGATTAATTTTTTTGTGGGTCGTTTTGGTTTAGGGTGATGAGGGGGTCGGATTTCGTTTGGGTCCATTGTTGGTGGGTTGTGTCCGACGGTCATTCTTGTCGTTCTTTTTGGGTGGTTTGGGTCGAGCTTTTCTGACTCTCGCCTTTTTGTCTTTTCCTTGTCGTGGGTGGTGATTGGCTCTCAATGCATGTGATCAGTGCCTTTAATTCCTGGTGTGGTTGGTTTTTTCATTGTTGTAGATTGATCGGTGTTTGGTTGACATGGAGTTAAGTTGGAATTTGGTGTTGTGTGGTCTGGGTCTGGTGGTGGGTTTCCATCTATTTCAATGACGTCCTTTAGATTAATGACGTTCCTTTCGTTTTTTATAATAATGAAGACAATAGCTCAGGTTTGCGTTGGTTTCACTTTGGAGTTCTACTACTCTTCAGTGTCTAAGGCTACGATTATGGGTGAGGGGTGGTTCTCTTTTCCTCTCGTTGGTTGGCTTCTCCCTTTGGATCAATGGTCTTTTGTTCGGTTAGTTCGATATCCAAGATGCAGAAATTTTATCTCCATCTCGGACAGGTCTTTTGGCCTGATTTTCCCCGTTTCTTTTTTACGTCCTTGTGGCGTAAGTGCAGCTTGTTATTGTTACTTATCCGCCCAGAGGAGTATGCAGTCTTTTGGGATGATCAACAAAGAAGATGTCAAGTGTGCTGAAGCTCGTGCCCTTTTTACTGCTTATTACCAACACGTTGATCTTGGGCGTTATGACCTTTTTTTAGTCTGTTATCAGAATATTTTACCTTTATGGTTTATTATGTTTACTTTTGATTCCTAAACAATAGAGAGCAGACCTTGATGGTTAATGCTCTAAACTTGTAGTAGGATGGATTTGTACCATTGGCAAAAAAAAAAATCATGTGTCTTCAAAACTCATAATATTAATGAGTCACCTACCACTCATTTCAAGTATTATATACTGTTTTGTGGTATCTTTGTGACATAACTTGTTCACGATAATTATAATGTCAACAACATAAAAGACACACATCTAACTCGTTAAAAACTTTGCTAGGTAAAACCCAGTGGGACAAAACCCTAGTCGAAGGGAAAAAGAGTGTAGAAGTTATCTATCCATTTTGATCTCTTCAGGAGAATCAATCTGATCATCAAATAAGTTGTCATGATTTTCAATCTTTACGGTACTTCTAGACCACAAATTATTTCATATACTTTGCAAGATATTCATTCTTTTATTACCTCTCACGTGCTCATACTTCTGGTCAAGATGATATACAATTAGACTTTTGGTTCAAACGATATTGGATTACTCAAATAAACACTTCAGGAGCGGCCCGGCTCGATCTCTGGCTCGAGTTTGGGTAGAGCACCTGCGGTGCAGGCCTCCTTGTATTCTATATTGATCTTGGCTGGGCTCCTCAGCCTATAAATAGGAGGCCTTTCTTCTCTTCCCTGGGTACTGTTGTAAGTCGTTCCATAGTTCTGAACCTCGAGTGGTCAGGATTCTGAACTGCAGTGTTAACCTTGGGGAACTACAGGCACTGTAGGCGATAAGCACCCGAGTCGCGCCGATATAGTTTTCAAGTCAGTGGCTAATATACCACGGCACTGCTTCCGTTTCTTTTTCATTTCTGTCCCGAAATAATCGCTGTCCGAAACATGCTGCCTCGGTATTACTTGTCCCGTATTGCCTCGGTTTCTGTGCTGCCTTCCGTAATTCTATTCGAATTCTGCCCGGCTGCCTCTCGGTTTTTGTTACAGTTTATGACCCGTGTTGCCTATCGGATTGTTGTTCGCTGTCCCAGGTTGCCTATTTTGGTTTGCTGCCTCTCGATTTTTACTGTTACGCATACAACAATTTGAAAACTATATAAAATTTTGTGTCGCAAATCGTAAAAACGAGATAATATGGCTGTTGTTTCGACCAAATTTGCTACCGACTTATCAAAATTGGAACCTCTAGATGGTCTGAATTATAAGAGGTGGTCTCAAAAACTTTTAATGTTTTTCGAGCAATTGGAAATCGATTATGTTCTGTTCGAAGACGCACCTGAATTAATTGGTGCGTCTGCCGCGGTCGAGGCCACACCTCCTCCCGTTGCCACGGTTAAGTCCACGGTTAAGAAATATGATAAAGATAATAAGGCAGTTAGATATCATCTTCTTAAAACATGACTAACACCCTTTTGGATTTGTTCACGGTCCATAAATCTGCTAAAACTATTTGGGAGTCTTTAGAGAAAAAGTATGGGGCCGATGATGGAGGCAAAAAGAACTATGTGGTAGGTCAGTGGCTTGAGTTCCATATGGTAGATGACAAACCCATTATGAAACAAGTTCATGTTTATGAAAACTTGTGTGCTTATGTTACCAATGAAGGTATGAAACTTGATGAGGTCTTTTTGGCTAATGTGTTGTTAGAGAAATTTCCTGCGTCGTGGAGTGATTATAGGAACCACCTAAAACACAAGAAAAAAGATCTATCACTTCAAGAGCTCATAAGTCACATGAGGACTGAGGAAGCTAATCACCTCAAAGATAGGTCTGTCTCATGGCAATAATAAGGGTAAGAATAAAGTGGATCAGGGTCAGGGCAAGGGTCAAAAAGGGAAAGGTCAAGGTGCCAAGGGAAAGAATCAAGGAAACTCCACCAAACCAATTCCCAAGATCCATAAGCCGAATCCAAACCTGGTGTGCTATGTGTATGGACAGACGGGTCACAAAGCATACCAGTGTCCTCAAAAGAAAGGTGGTTAAGCCGCTCATGCCAATCTTGCTAAATCAGATGATGATATTATTGCTGCCGTGGTAGTTGAGGCCAATCTTGTAGCAAACGTGAGTTACTGGATTCTGGACACAAGAGCGTCAAGACATCTCTGTGCCAACAAGGAGCTGTTCGCTGAATTTGAAGACGTGGCTGACGGTGAAAAGGTCTACATGGGTAACTCTTCCTCTGCGATGATCACAGGAAAAGGCAAGGTCTTTCTTAAACTAACCTCTGGGAAAACTTTTGCCCTTCATAATGTTTTGTATGTCACTACTCTGCGTAGAAACCTAGTGCCTGGTGCCTTGTTAAATAAAGTTGGTGTGAAACTTGTTTTTGAGGCTGGCAAGGTTGTAATGTCTCGCAACGAGGATTTTGTGGGCAAGGGTTATCTCAGTGGGGGCTTATTTATTCTGAAAATTGACTCTTCTGCTATTAATAATAATTCTTCTGCTTCTGCTTATATCGCTGAGTCTATTGATGTTTGGCATGCTAGATTAGGTCACGTGAATTATGAATCGGTTAAAAAATTGAAAGCAATGTCGCTTATTTCTTCTTTAACCACCGAAGTCTTCACTAAATGTCCTAGTTGTGTAGAAGCTAAGTTTACTAAGAAGCCTAGTAAACCAGTTAAAACTAGATATACGAGTCTTCTCGAGTTAATTCACACCGACCTAGCTAACTTCAAGAGTACTATGAGTAGAGGAGGTAAATTTTATTATGTCACTTTTATTGACGATTACTCAATGTACACTAAAGTGTATTTGCTTAAGAATAAAAGTGAAGCTGAAGAGATGTTTATTAAATACAAAGCTGAGGTAGAAAATCAACGTGACAAAAAGATTAAAAGAGTCAGGTCTGATAGAGGTGGTGAATAAAACTCTAATTATTTAGTAGATTTTTGTGAGAAAAATGGATTAAGTCATGAGTCTAGCCCACCTTAACAACCTCAGTCCAATAGAGTAGCTGAACGTAAGAACAGAACTTTAAAGGAAATGATGAATGCAATGCTTTTAAGTTCTGGCCTTTCTGACGATATGTGGGGGAAGTAGTACTTTCAGCTTGTCACATTCTTAACAGGGTAGCTCATAAGAAATTAGACAAGACACCCTATGAATTTTGGAAGGGTTATGCCCCTAACTTAAGCTTTCTTAAAGTGTGGGGGTGTTTGGTTAAAGTTGGTTTACCGAGTTTTAAGAGGCCTACCATAGGACCTAAAACGTATGATTGCATTTTCATTGGTTATGCTCAAAACAGTGTTGCTTATGGATTCATGTCATTGAATTAACGTTCTATTTCTGAGGCAAGAGACGACGAGTTTTTTGAGCATGTTTTTCCTTTAAAGAAAGCTGTTGACTCATCTCCTGATTTGTCTTATATGCTTGTTAATCCCGTTGATAGTTCTATGCATGCTAGTAGTAGTAATGTTGATGATCATGCTAGTGAACCTAGAAGGAGTAGGAGGCCTAGAATTAAAAATAATTTCAGAGATGATTTTATCACAATGTTCTTAACTGAAAATGCTTGTGGTGATAGTGCTTGTTTTGAATTCATTTCTGCTTATTTAATAGAACATGACCCAAAAACGTATGATGAAGTTATAAGATTCATAGATGTTATTTTTTGGGAAGAAGCTATTAAAAATGAGTTAGATTCTATTGCATTTAATCAGACATGGGAATTGACAGATTTACCTAAGGGTAGTAAACCCATTAGTAGTAAATGGATTTTCAAAAGGAAACTGAGACCTGACGGTACAATAGAAAGATTCAAAGCTAGACTTGTAGTGAGGGGGTTTACACAAAAGAAAGATATTGATTATTTCGACACTTACTCACCTGTGACTAAGATTTCCACCATTAGAACTCTTATTGCTCTGGTTGCTATTCATGATCTTGTTGTTCATCAGATGGATGTTAAAATTGCTTTCTTGAATGGTGACCTAAAAGAAGAGATCTATATGTCACAACCCGAGGGGTTTGTGGTAAAGGGTCAAGAGAGTAAGGTGTTTAAATTGAGAAAATCACTATATGGTCTAAAACAAGCACCTAAACAGTGGTATGAGAAATTTCACAACACTTTGATTGAAGATGGCTACATAACTAACAATTCTGATTCATGTGTGTACTCCAAGATGTTTGGATCAGACTGTGCGATTATTTACCTATATGTTGATGACATGTTAATTCTTGGTAGTAATTTATTTGTTGTAAATAAAACCAAACAATTTCTGTCATCACTTTTTGAGATGAAAGACTTAGGGGAAGCTGGTGTTATTCTCGGAGTCAAATTGATCAAAAACTCATCTGGAATATCCTTAAGTCAATCTCATTATGTTGAGAAAGTGTTGAAGAAATGATAAGTGTGGTTTGTAATGCTTATTCCTTGTGTTTGGTGGTCCCGATTTCTCTTGTGGAATCCCTCTTTGGAGCAGTTTTCGAGGCTACTTACGCTTCTTCTAGTTTGTTTTAGGTTCCTAAGACCATTATTGGAGAGATGGAACGATTCCGACTCGTTTCAGACACATTTGGAGCCACCGAAGAGAAGCGACGATCACCCGGTAGCTTAGACTCGATCCCGAGCCCTTGGGACCCATTCCCAATCACCGAGAATCGATGAGAAGCCTAAGGAGAGCAAGTGAGGACCTATGAGACTTTATTTGAAGCCTATAAGACCCATCCCGGTCGGGAACACATCCATCACGACCGGGATGAAGAAGCAAGCAAAACCGAGCCACTGGAGGTCCATCCCGGCCGAGACCAGGTCCATCCCGACTGGGACCACCTCATCCCGACCGGGATCACCTCCTTCCCGACCGGGATGGGCCTAGTTCAGAGCTGTTTTGCTTTTCCGCCTCCCTTATTCATTGTAACCCTATATATACCCCCCCCCCCCCTCTTGTATTGTTTAAGGGATGATGCTTTATTTTAGATTACCCACTAAACCCTAGACTACTTTAGGTTGGATTAGCTTAGATTAGTGTAGATTAATCTTTAATTAGTCCTTAATCTTAGTTTAACTCTTGTATTATGGGAATTCTTGAAGATCTCCACCAAGATTGACAACCTTGGTTGATGTATTTGGGTTTTTCTCTATATATGCAAGGTTTCTTCTTTTCATCTTCTCTTGTTTGGTATAATCTCTCTTTTCCCTTCTCTTAATCTTGTTTTATCATTAAAGTTTTATTCTTTGTTCATTGTTCATTGTATTGTCCATTGTTCATCCTTGTTCTTCATCATGTATGTGATTGTTCTTGTGTTTGTTTATAATGTTTGTGTTAGCTTTAGTTTAGATATGTGTGAGTAGACTCTTGCTAGGATTATTAGAGGAATTTGGTGGCTTAATGGGTGATTAAGGGTTTGTGTGGATTGATGGTGGAAGTTTGGGTTGCTTCCTAGTTGTATGCATAGAACATGTTTGTTGAAATGCTTGAATGATTTGTAGTTGCAAATGCTTGTTTTCTTGCCTTCTTCTTGCGGTCTTGTATGTTGCTAGGATGGGTTCTTCACTACTACAAATCCCCTTGAATCTCGACGCTTTTTTCTTTGATTTCCGACGCTTTAAAGCGTCGAGAATTATGCTCTTGACGCTTTAGAAAAGCGTCAGATTTTGAGCCGTCAGGAATTTCTGACGCTTTTAAGCGTCGATATTCTCGACACTTTTTTGTGTCAACAATTTAAGACTACACTTTATGGTGTCAAGATTTCTGACGCTTGTATGTGTCAAAAATTCAAAGCTTGACACTAATGTGTGTAAGGAAAAAAATGGTGGTAACTAACATTGACAGAAAAAAGCGTCAAGATTTACTTATTAAGAAAATAGTTTATAAAAAAAATTTGGACATACTAACAAAAGGATAATAAACCTTCAATTCAACACTTTTACACTAAATTAAATACAATACCGAATGAATATTCAACCAAAAAGCATGTATCTCACAAGGATAAGCAAATATTAAATAATACTCCGTACTCCATAAAAAATATTGTGTACAATGATCGATCATATATATTATCATGATTCAATAATAATGTCTCATACAAAATGAAATGCAAAAAAAATTAAATCAAACAGTTTGCTCCTATTTTAATAATAGATACTCTCAATCAAAATTGAGTAAATTAATAAATCTAATCTGGTACCAATCGAAAACAAAAATATATGAAAATCGTCTAAATACGAGTATATGTGTAAATTAAATAACAAAATTCTCGCTCATGCAACAATCGTCGTAATTAGTAGTAGTCTGAAAGCATTTTTTGCAATTATTCCGATTGACAATCATCTTTCGCAGAACCTGCTGAAACCTACAAAAACAGACAATTAATAATGTACAACGCCCCAAAAGCACATATAATACTTTTATGCATGTGATCATATAATAACCATGAATATATATATATATATATATATATATATATATATATATATATATATATATATATATATATATATATATATATGACCTGGCCTAGAACTTACAGCATGAAATTATAATGATATTCTGTATAATGTAGGGTGATGTATTATATACTCCGTACATTAGAAGGTGTAATTAAGATTATGGACAAAAGTATACATAAGTATACACCTGGCCGGCCAAGAGCTTCTTAGCTCGATAAATCAAAGTATACAAAATTATATACTAGTATAATGTAGGGTGTAAGATTCCTTCTTCAATTGTTGTATGTAAAACATTTTTTTTGTAAGGATTAGATACTCAATTGGTGCCTATCAAGAACATACACCATCTAAGATTTGCCCCAACTATCCAGACATCATTTTCAATACTTGATCGTAAGAATCCTACTACTATAATTCTAACTTATAAAACACACAATATAATATTTTCACGGAACAAGATAAAAACGGAAACAGCCAGCAAATTAAGTCATTATACGAAACAAATGAACCATAAGTCAATGACGACCGTAACGATACCTGTAGAGAGAGTATTACTGTCCAAAGATTCTAGTGATTGGTGAAAGAATTTACAGAGATACCGCGTTCCCTCATTCACTTCAGAGGACAACTATTCTGACGATTAATGTTGCAGAATCTACAGCCTAAGCTACTACATTCAAGGAAAATAAGAGGTCCGACAGGTCTCCCACCTGCAACCAATAGTATAGTTAAAAATTTGAACAAAATAGAAATTGGCTATGTGGAAGTAAAGGCTTAATATAAAGCGAATGTATATGAAACTAAGACGAACAATTATAAGACTAACCATGTTGAATTATAGGCTTATTATAAAAGAGAGTGCATATTGTAAATAGACAAAATTACAGTAAATAACGGAGCATTGTACAGTAAAATACCCAACATCGACAACTACCATAACGACGTAGGCTTTGGTTGTTTGTAGAATTAGTTCAAACAGAGAGCAAAATCACAGCACAAAATCCAAGTAAAGAAGATAATAACTTCTTTTTTTGTTTACCTATTATCTACTTTTACATGCAGCAAAGAATTCTCTTTTTGTACTATATCAGAACAAAAGACAAAAGAGAAGAGTTGATTGGGTGGATTACTCTAGTGAACCCAAGGTTTTTGAGATAAGAGACGAGTTGGCCTCAAGTAATAAGCAACTCATTTGTACTAAAAGGAGCACCTCAAATTCAAGAAGATGAAGACAACTTAGATATGTAAAAAGGTGAAGTCATTGGAAAAATTCCGACACCTAATTTGATTACCATAACGATCGTCCATGGATCAGGAGCATGGACCATAATAAATGAACAAAGGAGAAAACAAAATATATACGGCTTAATCAAATAAAAACAAAATTAATTTATAATTGACTTGGATGGTATAATACTAACAGTATACAAGATTGACGATTATACCTCGTAGATTTGGATGGTTTAATCAAATAATATTGAAATTAATTTAAAATTGATTTGGAGGTATAAATACTAACAGTATACAAGATTAACAGTATACCTCATAGATTTGTTATACGAGTATATCTTTAAAACTACCTCGATGATATATTTTTCCTTAAACTGTTGACTTTTCGAACCATCCTGAAAACCTCCTTCATTATCAAAACAACAAACCCATTATAAAACAAATAAAAATATTGTCATAAAATTATTAAGGGTTAATTATTACCAAATTTAATCAATCTTAGTGCCTAATCATAGAACAACAGAAACAGAGAAACAAATTAGAGGACAATTTACTCATTCTAAATACAAAATCACAAATAACAAAATCGCCATTGCATATCTCCCACACATCTCCATTAATTAATTAATCATCATCATCATCATAAGAGTAATTAGAATTCAAGCAACGAAAATCATGAAATGCATATACAACCCCATAATTTAAAGGAAGAAGAGATAATGATTTCAAAAAAAAGATGGGAAATTAGAATGTTCCCAGATAAAAGCATGACCATCTATCAAGAAAAATATCAGATAAATGAAAATTTTGGTGGTTATACGAATGAAAAGTTAGAAAAATGGAGAAGCAGATTAGTTGGAAAAAGAAAAGGCCAAAAAAATGGAATCGTTAAAATGACTAACTTTATGAAGGAAGTATGTGGTGGATTGGGCGAGAAAATTGACTGATACACGAACAATAACATAACTATTACAAGCTTTACGGAACATAAAGCTACAGAACCTGAGATAGTTAGCAAGATGAATTTAGATTGATTCTTGTCTAACTCGGTCAATTGAACGAAGAAATTAATCAAAATCAAAATGAACAAGATATGAAGGTGGAGGGTGATGATGACTGTAATTACCTTAGATTATCAACAAATAACATGAACAACATTTTCACAGCAGTATGATTGAGGCTAGGAAAGAATCAAGAAGATGATAATCGGCCATGGAGGGAGAAGATGAAACAGTTAATTAATTAGGGTTAGAATAGGGAGTGAAAATGGGGTATGGGATACGGAGTATTGGGTTATACGGAGCACTTTACTAAATATGGGAGCGGTTTTGTAATTAATTAATAAAATAATAAAATATGAGGTAAAAAGGGTGGACGCTTATTGAAAGTGTAGAGCCTAAAGCGTCTAGATTATAAGGGTTTTGTTGTAGTGCTTGCGCGAGAGCGAGGGACCTCTAGGTTGATTTAAGTAGCGAGAGCCCAGACTATGCCTAGATAGCTTGACTACCCCTTCATTCTTGCTTCCCCTTGATCATTTCACCACCCTTGAACCCGACCTAATCCTAGTCCTTTTTCTATTAGTTTTCTTCATCATTTTTATCATTGTTTCCTTTAGTCTTAGCTTATTCTTAGTCTTAGTCTTATCCTCCTTTCATCGTTTTAGCATAGCTTAGCTCGTTGACCTAGTCCTGTATTTGGGCGAAACTTAGTCGAAACCCTCTTTACCGTCCCCGTGGACTCGACCCGACTTGTCATATCTACCCAGTTAGGATTGGTTGGTTATTATTTGATCGGTGGGATCCACGGCAAAATCCTCCCGTCAAGAAATTTGATAGTTTTGATGTTACACCCGCTAGAACTCCTTATGATGCTAGTATACCTCTGCGTAAAAACTTGGGTGAGAGTATATCCCAAGAAGAGTATGCTAAAATTATAGGAAGTGTGATGTTTCTCATGAACTGTACTCGACCTGACATTGCTTATGCTGTTAGTAGGCTAAGCCGGTATACACATAATCCTGATGGTGAACATTGGAATGCTCTTCGACGTTTACTAAGATACTTGAAAGGGACTGATAATTCATGTTTGCATTTTGGTAAATATCCTGCTGTGTTGGAAGGATTTACTGATGCGAACTAGATTGCAGGTAATGATGAAACAAATTCCACAAGTGGTTATGTGTTCACCTTAGAAGGAGGAGCTATAACGTAGAAGTCTGCGAAACAGACTTGTATAGCAACCTCCACCATGGAGTCCGAGTTCATTGCTCTTGAGCTAGCAAGTCAAGAAGCAGATTGGTTGAGAAACTTACTAGCTGACATACCGGCCAGTGGGGGGGGACAGGTTGCACCAGTCTCCTTACACTGTGATTGTCAAGAAGCCACCGGAATTGCTTAGAATGATGCCTACAATGGTAAGAAAAGACATATCCGGATCAGGCATGCTGTGGTGAAACAATTTTTGAAAAATGGAGTGATTGCAATAGACTATGTGAAGTCTGAACGCAATCTTGTAGATCCTTTCACAAAGGGATTACCGAGAAGAGTAGTTCTTGACTCGTCGAGGGGAATGGGGCTGAGATCCTTAAGTCGAGATTAGAGTATGAATCTTGATGGGCTCAAAGCTTACATTCCTATGGCGATACATGACCCATAGCCAGTTTTGGTGGTGCTTTGAGACACACTTGATGGATTGTGTGAGTAAATAAAGGTTGGACTTATGTTCTTAATGGTTTACATGAGATGTGCTGTTGAGAAGCACTAAGCTACCAACGTGTGTGTGATGGGTTTGCCACCATCTAGTGGAGACTGTGAATTTCACTAGAGCATTCACTAGAACCAAGGTAAACGCATGGTTTTGAAAGCATTGCAGTTTGAAATTGCGGAACGACAAACTTTTGAAGGTATGATATGTGTTTTGGGGTCTCAATCGAAGCTCAATTAGGAATTTAAATTGAAAGATATTCACTAGTTGTAAGTAAGTTGTTGCCTCACCTCACTAAAACGTCAATTCAAGTCGTAAGATATTGAACGTCTAAGTATCCAACCCTTCCTTACCTAGGAATTCTTGTTTCTTTCCGTTCTCATTCCTTTTGCCATCTGTGGGGGATTGTTGGTAAATGGCAAGAGGAGTAGTTGTTTCTACTTCTTTTTTTTCATCCCTCATAGGAAGATTAGTATGCTTAGGAGGTCCTTATAAGGCTTCTCTTCATATAGGCTTTCAAGTTGTGTGAGTAATGGGCCTTTTATGGTAAGGAGTGGTGTTGGGCTGTTTTGGACAACACGCACGCGCGTGTACGACCCAACCTGGCTTGGGTTTGGGTAGAGCACCTGTGGTGCAGGCCTCCTTGTATTTTGTGTGTCTATATTCCTTGGACTGTCCAGGTTCATTTCAGGTGTGAATTGGACTCACTGGCTGTTATGGTGTCTTTATGAGCCATAATATTTCGTATTGAAGGCCATTTATTGGGCTGATTTTTTTTATCTTGGCTGGGCTCCTCAGCCTATAAATAGGAGGCCTTTCTCTTCTTCTCAGCATACATACAAAATACACATACATACAAACTCTTCCTCTCCTCTCTTATTCTCTCTTCCTGGGTACTGTCGTAAGTCGTTTCATAGTTCTGAACCTCGAGTGGTCGGGATTCTGAACTGCAGTGTTAACCTTGGGGAACTACCGACACTGTAGGCGAGAAGCACCCGAGTCGCGCCGAAATAGTTTTCAAGTCAGTGGCTAACATACCACAACACTGCTTCCATTTTTTTTGGTTTCTGTCCCAAAATAATCGCTGTCCGAAACCTGCTGCCTCGGTATTACTTGTCTCGTGTTGCCTCGGTTTTTGTGCTGCTCCGTAATTCTGTTCGAATTCTGCCTGGCTGCCTCTCGGTTTTTGTTACAGTTTCTGACCCGTGTTGCCTGTCGGACTGTTGTTCCCTGTCCCACGTTGCCTATTTGGGTTTGCTGTCTCTTGATTTTTACTGTTACGCGTACAACAATAATGAAGAAGTTATACTTAATTATACAATAATCAATCCATTCATTACTCTCAATTTCATGATCATTCAAACACAAGCTCCTTTACGGAGTCATAGATCATGACAACATTTACGAGTATAATTCTATATATTTATCCTACAATAAAATATTTAATAACAATAATAATGCACATGCATGTAATATAATATAAACAATGTTTTATGATACATGTCCTAAGCTAATAATGATGATAAATGATGCAAATATGAAAAGATGAAATTCTATTTACTAGCACATGAGGCAAAATGCAAATTAATTTTATCCTTTACCAATATTCATAATTCGATTGACTTCGGGTCAATACGTGGACTTCATGTCCATGAGCTCATTTTAATCATAAATTATATGTCGACAATCTAGATTGACTTTTATATAAGATCACCACTACTGTCCATTTTATATCGCGCGCAAATTGTATTCGGTTCCAAAAAGTAAATATATCGATATAATTTCTTATATTATCAATATTGATTGATGATATCTGAATCCAAATATTTCGTGGTACCAATATTTTTATATAGGTCATCTATTTTCTTTCCAATATCTACGTTACTTCTGGGACATTCATTTTTCATCAAACCTGTGTACCAACTACACATGTTTGCCATTTTCTTGCTTACCATATATGAACCGAATATTATTTTCATAATATATGTGATTAATTTATGATTTTGGCAAGCTTCTCAATTTTTTTACATAATAATATATCTTTGTATGATAAGGTGCTAATATATCATCGTCATCATATCCAAGTGATGTAAATCATCATTCATATGAAATATTTCTTAACACTCGGATTGATATATTCATATTTTAACAAGTCATTGAACTTCGAGTTCAATTGGGAATCAATTACTACCAGCTTATCCTTATCAATCTCCCTCTAAGATGCGTGGTAAAAAAAATATCATTAACTGATAGATTTAAAGGACAATAGTATCCACTTTAGCTAGAAATTATTTCATATTTCATTTTTTTGGAAGAGTATTTCATATTTCATAAACTTTAATCAATTGTTTCTTTTCAATCAAATAATATATTGAGGAGCTAGATATAACGCAGTTGGTTTTCCACGTTGTTGTAACGGAGGCGTCCCGTTACCTATGGTTTGTTAATTATGTGAGAAGAACAAAACAAATAGCAAACAATAATAAACTGACACACAGATTTACGTGGTTCACCAGCAAAATCACTGGCTACGTCCACACCGACAAGGAGACCAAATTCACTATTGTGGAGATAATAGTACAACAGTAGACCGTAATACACGTGCTTAATAGCCCATAGCTAAAGCCAAAAGTACTACCAGTTCTACCAACCAGATAGTAATCTCAAACTGGAAAGAGACTACCCAGACTGAGTCGACCTGCGACGAACTCACCGACGAGACGAAGGACAAACGATCTTGCGGCCAACCAAGATCCGAACAAACTCCAACGGTCTCTAACGAAGACGAGATCAATAGAACCACCAAATAATAGGGACTCGGAACAAACAAAGTTTTTCCCTCAAGAAAACCCTCACAAATCAGCCCTCTATATTGTGCTCTCAAATCATCTCTCTGTCCTAATTAACCTAGAAAGTAGTCAGGTCTTTATATAGTATTATTCCACCTAAACTAGTTACCTAAACTAATTAGGAAACACGGTTCAATCTTTCCTAAAACCAAACAATCTTATGTTACCAAAACAAGAAGATCAACTTTAGGAAAGATATCAGCAACAAATCAATTCAAGGTCCAAAAGTACAATTGCTAGGCACTTATTTCCTAACAATCTTCACCTTGACTAGAATTGTCCAACCCGAACCAATCTTCAAAGTGCAGCTTCGAACAGTCGATTCTCAAGTCACTACTTGTCCCAATAATCTCTACCTTGACCTGAACGATCACATCTTTCAACCGTCTTCAGTAAATAGTAATTTTCCTCCTTTCCGATTGTCTTTTTCACCCAAGACACGGGTCTTGCCTTTTTCACCCAAGGCACGGGTCTTGCCTTTTTCACCCAAGACACGGGTTCTGCCTTTTTCACCCAAGGCACGGGTCCTGCCTTTTTTCACCCAAGGCACAGGTCCTGCCTTTTTAACCCAAGGCACGGGTTTCTCCTTTCCCTAGGAGTCCGCCTCATTGAGAAGCGGAAACAACCGTCGATAGCTTGTCTTCAGAATTACGTAGTTCGACCCGTACAGATGAAAACTCCACCTTACCGCCAATACTACCATCTTCACCCAAGCCTATCAACCCAAAACTATTACTCCCCGTGAATTTATCAACCTTTAAAATTGTTGCTCCAGACATCTTCTCACAAAAAAAATTCAACAAACCCAAATAACGCCTAACTCAGCGGAAGCAAAACCTGGAGCTCAGAAGCGGAAGCGGAACAACCTGAAGCTCTGATACCAGTTTGTTGTAACGGAAGAGAAAGACAAACAAATAAGAACGTAAAATCGAGAGACAGACAGATTTACGTGGTTCACTAACAACCTGTTAGCTACGTCCACGGGCAGAAGGAGGGGATAGTTTTATTAATTTGAGGAGAGGTTACAGATTTCAGACTGATATCATAATTTCTAGGGTAGAGGTATGAGAGTTTATATAATACTGTCAACCTGAACAGAAACCCTAAGCAGATTAGGAAACCCTATACAATAGGAAATCCTAGGTCAGATACTCAGATATTGATTAGGAAACTCTAATCAATCAGATATTAATTAGGAAACCTTCCTAATTAAACAGATTCAAGTCGGAAACCAATTCGAGATCCGAAAAGACAATTGCTAGGCACTTATTTCCTAACAATCTCCACCTTGCCTCGAATTGTCTCTCAATCAGATCAGATAGATGCACTCCAACGAATGCCAGATCAGAATACCAGATGCACTACAAAGAATGCCAGATCAGATGTACCAGAAATCTCCTCAACAGATGTACCAGATGCACTCCAACGAATGCCAGATGTACCAGAAATAAAACTATCCCCTCCTTCTGCCTGTGGACGTAGCTAACAGGTTGTTAGTGAACCACGTAAATCTGTCTGTCTCTCGATTTTACGTTCTTATTTGTTTGTCTTTCTCTTCCGTTACAACAAACTGATATCAGAGCTTTGGGTTCATTCGATCTGTGAGAAAGATGTCTGGGATGAGCGTTAAAATTGAGAGTTTTGATGGGAGGAATAGTTTTAGTCTGTGGCAGATCAAGATGCGGGCTTTGTTAAAGCAACAGAGACGGTGGGCGCCATTCGTGAAGAAAGACGACACAGTCACCGCTGAGATGGCCGTTCAAGAGGAGAGTTCAGTCTGTCTGACGATATCATCACTGAAATCGGAGGAAGATAGAAGTAGTAGTGGTAGTACTGATAAACAGGTGGAGCAGCAAGTAACTCTTGATGAGAGTGAAGCAAAGTCTAAAGATCAACCACTACAGTCTGAATCTGAATCTGAATCTGAACCATCGGGTTCTTCATTACTAGTTCAGAAGGAGCAGAGTTTGGCCCGTGAGCGGTCAATCAAGTTTCCGAACAAGTATGTTAATGAAGATGGGTGGGTTTGTATGATCTGGTTCCGAATAGTAAGTTCCAACGTGGTTTGGACTTGCTAAATTCTGGAAATATCTGATTGCCCTTTGTTGGGCAATATCTGTGGCCGGAGGGGGAGATGAGTTTTATTTCTGGTACATCTGGCATTCGTTGGAGTGCATCTGGTACATCTGTTGAGGAGATTTCGGGTACATCTGATCTGTCATTCTTTGTAGTGCATCTGGTATTCTGATCTGGCATTCGTTGGAGTGCATCTGTCTGATCTGATTGAGAGACAATTCGAGGCAAGGTGGAGATTGTTAGGAAATAAGTGCCTAGCAATTGTCTTTTCGGATCTCGAATTGGTTCCCGACCTGAATATGTTTAATTAGGAAGGTTTCCTAATTAATATCTGATTGATTAGAGTTTCCTAATCAATATCTGAGCATCTGACCTAGGATTTTCTATTGTATAGGGTTTCCTAATCTGTTTAGGGTTTCTGTTCAGGTTGAGAGTATTATATAAACTCTCATACCTCTACCCTAGAAATTATGATATCACTCTGAAATCTGTAACCTCTTCTGAAATTAATAAAACTATCCCCTCTTTCTGCCCGTGGACGTAGCTAACAGGTTGTTAGTGAACCACGTAAATCTGTCTGTCTCTCGATTTTACGTTCTTATTTGTTTGTCTTTCTCTTCCGTTACAACACACGTGTTGGCTTAAAATTGTCCATTCAGTAGATTACATTGTTCACATAATACTTAAATTGTGAACTTTGATTACACGAACTACTCGTAAAATTATGTAATGATTGAAAATCATGAAATACGATCGTGCTGATAACGTGTTATAAATATATTGTAGAACAATATGGTAAGTAGTAATAGGAAATGAGATTATATTAATGTGTGTATTACAATACATGATGAGTTGATCAATATTTATGGATATCGAAACATAACGGACACGTGTCTTCGCGGAGAGACGTATAGCTTGGAAGGATAATAACATCCATATTATAACTGATTGGGGTCGGCAGCCTGACACCAGCGGTCTGCTAAGCAGGCTCCCAGAGGATTGTCAATTAAGCCCAGAAACCGACCCGGCAAACAGTCAAAAATGAAGAACATATAAGTAGGAAGAACTACTAAGGAAAATAGCCGACCGCCGGGCCAGCAGGGTGACGCGGCCTGCTGGAGCCTAGCTCTCACAGCTCAAAACCCGTCTACCCCCTGGGGAGATCCCCGCAGGCAGAGCAAGGACCCCCAGGGGCCCTCTCGTCATTTCGCCTAAGGTAATTGAGAGTGGGTGGATGAGAAGGCGCCACTTGTCACCTCCTTATCCACCCATTCTCCTTCTACTTCCCTCTCTTGTGGGAAGGTATAAATACTCTTCCATTTCCCACAAGAAGGAGGTTGGATTTTCTCTCTCTAGAACTCTTACTCTAAAATTGCCGCCCAGTTCCTCACGAGCTGGGCTTCTTAAGGCATTCACGGACTAACTTAGGCATCGGAGAGGGTTTCCTCGGACAACTTCCGAGGCCCTGTGCGTTCTCTATGCAGGGAGCCTGCCCAATCCGTCGGGAGGGTCTGACTGAAGGAGTAGGAGAAAGGAGAGTGTCAAGATTGATCAGTGAACATTTAGAGCAACACCGAACGATTCGAACCCAAATTCCACGTCGGGTAATTGATTCCAATAACCGGAACAATTTGGCGCCGTCTGTGGGGAAGATCTGGTTGTATCCACGAATTACCCACAAAAATCAACCATTCCCAATCACAAAAACTAAACCAATCAAAGTAATCATGCCGGAAATCGTTGACACCAGTGTAGGGGTAGGCCCGACGGTCCTACCGGTGACCCCCCTATACGGCATGCCGCAGCCAGAGAGGGCTCCTCCCACCACGACCCTGGGGATGGGAGGAACCAGTCTCCTGAGCATGCCAAATGCAGCTGTAGCACCATAGTTGGGGGCACACCCAGGGCACACTCTGAACCTGACCTCATCTCAGATGGTACAGACAGCTGCCTTCTTCTCTGCAATGCTAAACCAGGAGTTCACTCCTGAGGACCTGGTAGGCAGGGTCGCAACGACCCCCAGGCAGCCACCCTCAATGAACAGGGATGGAGCTGGGGGCACGAAGCGAACCGCCGCCAGAAACGCCCAGTGGAAAGCAAGAAGAACAGCTCAAGTATACGCACAGGTGCAAAAGCGTATCACAACAGGCAGCCCAGAGCCACCTGCCCAACAACAGGCGTTCTCCATTCACACAACGGAGTCCGCATCTGGAGGGCAAAGAGGTCTATCCCAGGGATTGCTGGAGCGGATGAGGCACAAGAAGCCAGCGTCTAAACGCCTGGGGGAAAAGCAGGGCGGAGTCTTCTCCAGGTTAACGCCAGCAGCCAAGGGACAACCAGCCCCAGAGTTGTCTCAAAGCCTGCAGTCTAGGCTTAACCGGGGGCAGCCGCTTGAGTCCAGATACCACCAGGATGACAACCTCTGCCAGTCCCGGAGAAAACGATCCAGGCAAATCTCCCCTGATACGGAGGATGAAGCAGCAAGCAGGCGGCCACCAAGGCACCGCTCCCCCAGTACGAGGAAACCGATCCCTAGACAAGGGGATACTCACGGTAACCAGTCTGGGGAAAGCAGGTCACGAATGGTGGGCAGGCCCACAAAAAACTCCTCTTCATCCCGATGTACAAGAATACCCCATCCCGAAAATCAAAATGCCCACCATCAAGTTTGACGGAACCACAGACCTAGAGGATCATCTGGCGGCATTTGAGAGTCACATGGGCATGTATGACGTGGATGACGCAATCTGGTGTAAAATCTTGCCAACCACCCTGGTAGGACTTGCACAAGGATGGTTCAGGGACCTTCGCCAGGGATCGATCAGCTTCTTTATAGAGTTAGCCGAGGCCTTCCTTGAACAATATGCAGGGAACAAAAGGAGACGCCTCACTCGTTTCGATCTCATGACCCTGAAACAGAAGAAGGGTGAAAGCGTCAGGGAGTACCTGAAGAGGTTTGACTTGTCCTATCAGCAAGTCAGAGAGATCGATGATTCCACCGCTGCTTACGCCCTAACAATCTCCCTGCTCCCAGGGGAAATGAAGAATCAGATGATCAGGGCCCAGCCAGAAACTTTGGCCAAAGCCCAAAAAATCGCTGAAGGGTTTATTCTGCAGAAAGAGTTTCACAGCCTGCCGGACACCCCTGCAGGCCAGACAAAGCCGCAAGGGGGACCGCAGGGTGGACACGGCAGAAACGAACCAAGCAAACAGAGAGAAGAGGGAGACACCCCCCAAGAAAGAACGCACAACATACCAGCCAAGATTTGACAGCTACACGGCCCTCAATAGGCCGAGAGCAGAAATCTTCGAGTTGGAAAAAGAAACAGCAAAATGGACTCGTCCAAACAAGCCGCGCAACCCAAAGGGGGATCCCAAAAAATTCTGCACGTTCCACGATTGCATAGGCCATACCACGGAGGAATGCCGACACTTAAAAGATGAAATAGAGAAACTTATAAGAAACGGCTGGCTGAGTAACTATGCAGCAAGGAACAAACCCCAAAAGGAGGCAGCGGACAAACCTGAAGGCTCAGCCCAAAATCGCATGATCATCCATGTAGTGTCAGGAGATGCAGAGGGGCGGACCAGCAGACGAGGCCAGAAAAGGCAGATCCGCGAATTACGGAACCAAATTTGCTACGCCGAGAGGGCAGGAAGTCCAAGAGGCACTACCCTAAGCATCACCCCTGAGGATGCAGGGAGAGTCGTGTACCCGCATAGTGACCCTCTGGTCTTAACTCTTGAAATTAGCAATCACATTGTCAAGAGATGCATGGTGGACACTGGCGCCTATACAAACCTCTTGTACAAAGACGCTTTTGAGAAAATGAATCTAGAAAAAAGACATCTGAAGCCGGCCCCTGGATATTTGTATGGGTTCAGTGGGGCAGATGTGCTACCCATGGGAGTTATCGACCTACCGGTAACATTCGGGGAGGGGGCCTCGGCCAGAAATATCAGGGCATCATTTTTTGTGGTGGATGCCAAGTCTGCGTACAACGCCCTGATAGGGCGAGCCACCCTAGATGAAATAGAGGCTGTTGTGTCAATCAGGGCCCTCACCATAGCCTATGTGACAGACTTTGGCATGGAGGGGAAGGTCCACGGGGATCAGGAGTCGGCCAGACACTGTTACTCCGTGGCCCTGCAAGCCCATGAGACAGAAAGGAAAGGAAAGCGAAAAGCCGAGAGCTCTCCCAGCTGGGAGGGCGAAATCCCGGCTGCCCAGCAAGAATCAGCCCACTTAGAGCCTGAAGGGGAAAGCATGCTGGTGGACTTAGAACCAGGAAGGCAGGTCCTCATAGGGGCCGACCTGGAGGAGTCCTACCAAAGGGAGTTAATTGCAGTCCTGAGAGAAAATAGGGACGCATTTGCTTACTCTGCAGATGAGATGCCAGGGGTCGACCCGACTTTTATTGTTCACAAGCTGAACATTAATCCGGAGGCTCGCCCTGTGAAGCAAAAGAAAAGAAAAATGTTCGTAGAAAAAGACGCGGCGATAAAAGAAGAAATAGACAAACTCCTAAAGGCAGATTTCATCGAATTCTGTGACTACCCTGAATGGTTGGCAAACGTTGTGATGGTAAAAAAGTCGTCAGGTGCATGGAGAATGTGCGTAGACTTTACAAATCTTAACAAAGCCTGCCCAAAGGACTGCTACCCTCTACCCAGGATAGATCAACTGGTGGATGCCACTAGTGGATACACCACGCTAAGTTTTCTGGATGCATTCTCAGGGTACCATCAAGTGTACCTCTGGCAACCAGACAGGATGAGGTGCGCCTTCATAACCAGCCATAGCACTTACATGTATAAGATGATGCCATTTGGGCTGAAGAATGCAGGCGCCACCTATCAGCGGTTGGTGGACAAAGTCTTTGAAAATCAAAAAGGGAGAAATCTGGAAGCCTATGTCGATGATGCGATTGTCAAGAGCAAGGGGGACAAGGAGCATCTAACAGACCTTCAGGAAACATTCTCCTCCCTGCGGTCATACAAGATGAAGCTGAATCCGAAGAAGTGCACATTCGGGGTCCGATCCGGAAAATTCCTGGGATTCTTAGTCAGCTCCAGGGGGATAGATGCCCATCCCGAAAAAATTCAGGCGGTCCTAGATCTCCCGGAGCCTAAAACCATAAGGGACATTCAGCGGCTTACAGGCAGAATGGCCGCCCTGGCCCGCTTTATCGCCAGATCGGCAGACAAATCCACCTCATTCTTCAAAGTATTGAAGGGCAATAAGCAATTCAAATGGGAAGATGAACAAAAGAAAGCCTTCGAACAATTGAAGGAACACCTAAAGAAACTCCCTACCTTGGCAAGACCAGTGGCCGGAGAAAAACTGTACCTATACATTGCTGTCACCAACACGACAGTAAGTGCAGTCATCCTAAGGGAGGAAGCAAACTCACAGCAACCCATCTACTTTGTGAGTCACGCCCTGGGGGCAGCCGAAAGAAACTATCCTTTAATAGAAAAGGCCGCCTATGCAGTCATCATCGCAGCCACAAAACTCAGACCCTACTTTGACACACATTCCGTTGTGGTCCTCACCGACCAGCCGCTGGAAAAAGTGTTGGAAAAGTTTGAGAGATCAGGAAGGCTGCTGAAATGGGCGATCGAGTTAAGCGGGCTGGGGATATCATACCAGCCAAGGACAGCCATCAAAGCACAAGCCTTGGCTGATTTCCTGGCTGAATGTTCCCATTCAGGGGAAGAGGAGCCCCACGCCGAAGAATGGATCGTACACACTGACGGATCCCCAACAGCCAATGGTGCAGGAGCAGGCGTTGTACTGACCAACCCAGAGGGAGTGGATTTTGAGCATGCGCTCAGATTCACCTTCCCTGCATCAAACAACGAGGCAGAGTACGAGGCTGTACTCGCAGGGATAAATCTGGCTAAGGCCGCAGGGGCAGAGCGAGTTATACTAGCAACTGACTCCCAGCTCATTGCTAATCAAATTAACGGAGAATATGAGGCCAGGGACCAGACCATGGCCACCTACCTTGAAAAAGTAAAACAAGAGTTATCAAGCCTGAAGTCCTATGAAATCCAGCAAATACCCCGATCACAGAATAATCGGGCCGACGCTCTATCAAAGCTGGCCAGCTCTAGCTTGCAAGACATAAGGAGGTCAGTTTGGGTTGATGTTATGCATGAGAAGTCCACCACTCCCTGTCAGGCAGTCAACACCATTGAGGAGAGACAGGAAAACTGGATGACCTCCCTCATTCAGTTCAAAAGATACGGCATCCTACCACCTGATCCGGTACAGAAGAGGAAAATTAAGGCCAAAGCAGCCTGGTTCATAATCATTGACGAAGAGCTCTACAAGAAATCTTTCACTTACCCCCTGCTCAGATGCCTAGGGGCAGACCATGCTGCCGAAGTCCTAGAAGACATCCACTCAGGAATCTGTGGACATCACATCGAAGGAATGTCATTGGCCCACAAGGCCCTCAGGGCAGGCTACTACTGGCCTACCATGCTAGCAGATGCTAGAAGCCTAACCCAAAAGTGCAGAAAATGCCAACTCTTCGCTCCATCAATCCATGTCCCAGCCCAAGAACTCAGGCCGATTCTATCTCCCATTCCTTTCGCCCAATGGGGAATGGACATACTGGGTCCATTTACCACGGCTACAGGGGGCCGAAAATTTCTGATCATAGGGATAGACTACTTCACAAAGTGGGTTGAAGCTGAAGCAGTCCCAAACATCACCGAGCCGGCGGTCAGGAAGGTCATTTGGAGGAACATTATAACAAGATTTGGCCTCCCAAAAACATTAGTATTTGATCATGGGAGGCAATTTGATAATGACCCCCTAAGAACCTGGCTAGAGGGGCATGGGATAGTCGTCGCCTATTCCGCCGTCTGCCACCCTCAGACCAATGGACAGGCTGAAGCCGCAAACAAACAGATCTTGAATGGACTCAGAAAAATGGTAGATGACCTCAAAGGAAGATGGGCAGATGAGCTGCCGGGTATCCTCTGGTCAATAAGGACCACCCGAAAAGAGTCAACAGGTCAGACACCATTTGGTCTGGTATATGGGGCAGAGGCTTTGCTACCCATCGAAGTGCGAATTCCTACCCTGCGATCTCAGCAATACAACCAGGCTGACAATCACGAAGCAATGGCCGAAGCTCTTGACCTGGTCCAGGAAGTCAGGGAGGAAGCCTGCACCAACATAGCAGCCTACCAGCAAAGGATGAGGAAGGCATACAACAAAAGGGTGCATGAGAGAAGATTCCGGGTAGGAGACCTGGTATTAAGGAAAACACAGGCTGTTGGAAAGTCTAGGGAACATGGCAAACTGAGCGCCAACTGGGAAGGCCCATATCAAGTAACCCAGATCTTGGGAACAGGAACATACAAAATCGCCAACCTAACTGGCCAAGAGCTGAACGCACACTGGAATTCCGACACCCTAAAAAAGTACTATGTGTAACTAAGTCTTAAAAGAATCACGTCTATAGGAAAAGGTACTGGCGGAGAACGATCAAAAAAGAAATGTCGACGGCTCCGACCAATCTTATATTTTTTCTATAAAAGAAATCATACTCGTTGTTTGTACAAGCTTGCGCTCACACACACAAACGAGCAGGGGGCAATAGGGGGAGGCCCCCCTGTTGCCAGAACCAAGAAAAATGGACCCCCCAACAAAAATTTAAACAAGGAAAGGAGAGCGAGCCTCCCGCGCCAAACTAACAAGGACTGGGGGCAATTCCCCCAACCTTGTATAAAAAATGCAAAAGCCCACCCTGCCTACCCCTGGGCAGGCAGGGGGCAGGCCCCCTGGACTCCGAGCAGGGGCCAAGGACAGGCCAGGCTACGCACAACTAACAAGGACTGGGGGCAATTCCCCCAACCTTGTATAAAAAACGCAAAAAGCCCTCCCTGCCTACCCCTAGGCAGGCAGGGGGCAGGCCCCCTGGACTCCAAGCAGGGGCCAGGGACAGGTCAGGCTACGCACAACTAACAAGGACTGGGGGCAATTCCCCCAACCTTGTATAAAAAACGCAAAAGCCCACCCTGCCTACCTCTGGGCAGGCAGGGGGCAGGCCCTCTAGACTCCGAGCAGGGGCCAGGGACAGGCCAAGCTACGCACAACTGACAAGGACTGGGGGCAATTCCCCCAACCTTGTATAAAAAACGCAAAAAGCCTTCCCTGCCTACCCCTGGGCAGGCAGGGGGCAGGCCCCCTGGACCCCGATGAGGGGCCAGGGACCGACCAGGCTACGCACAACTAACAAGGACTGGGGGCAATTCCCCCAACCTTGTATAAAAAACGCAAAAGCCCTCCCTGCTTACCTCTGGGCAGACAGGGGGCAGGCCCCCTGGACTCCAAGCAGAGGCCAGGACAGGCCAGGCTTCAAACAACTGACAAGGACTGGGGGCAGCTCCCCCAACCTTGTATAAAAAAAAACAACAAACCAGGAAAAGTATTCCATAAAAGACCCATGAAGGGTGGAAAAGTTTTTACAAAATAACTAAAGCAAAGATCCAAAAGAGCAGATATTACAGACAGCTGACCATGACAAAGGCTCAGCACAGAAAGTAAGATTATTACAAGAAAAAGCATCATGGAGCTTCCTGGCTGGGGCCGGCAGCTGCCTCAGGTGGCCTGGCCACCCGAGCTTCATTCTTAGCAGAGTAGAGACCCCGGAAGGCTTCTTCATCAAAAGCGGGGAACATTTCCCCAATCACCTCCATCACCAACTCCAGGGAAGAGTTGGCACCACTCACGAAGCTGGCATCCACCGCAGCCTCGGTCTCCTCTGCGAGGATCCCTTTCTCCTTCTTCCACTCTCTTTTGGCCTGTTCAAAGGCCGAGTCAGCTCTGGACAATTGCTCCTCCAAGTCAGCTACTTTTCCTTTCAGATGCCCCATCTCAGCCAGAGAGAGGGTAGCCCGCTCCATTGACAGACGGCTCTCCTTCAGATCAGCCTCCAGTTTGGCTACTTCCTTCACAGCTCTCTCTCCCTGAAGTTTCCACTGACCAGCCTGGTTCTTTGCCTCCTCCAGCTCACCCTCATGAATACTGGGAGTAGGGGTCGCCGGCTTCGATGGTGGCAGTCGAGGGGGAAGAGGCAGTCTTCGACCAGCAGCGAAATCCTTCACAAGCTTCATTAAGCCTTTGCTCCCTTTCCTGAAATTCGCAGGGAGGGAAGGGCGCTTCGAGAGAACGACAAGTTCCTCGCTCAAGCCTAATCTCCTAACGTGCTTCTTTGTCCAGCACCAAGAGGTGGAAGCTGCAGAAAAGGAGGGGCAGTTAGCTAAAAAACAAAGAGAAATAAAGTCTCTGAAAAATCGCGACAGTAAAAACCCCCTAGAACTACCTTCGAGGCCGGGAATCAGGCCCAAGGGGAGCAAATACTCGTCTGTCGCTATAAGCTCCGCGTGAGGAAGCCAGAAAGCAGGGCCAAAAGCGCCGTGTTTATCCGCGTCAATTTCAAACTTTTTGATCAAAATCTCCCCCTTCGGACTTAGCTTAACCTCCAGGGCCTTCCCCCCGACGCCTGGGTGGTACTCCTCGCGAGTTTCCATACGGGTGTGAACATGGTTCCTAAAATGCCTAGGAATCCTCCACCCTGACGCGCTATGTACATACAAAAAATTATTTTTCCAGTCCTTCAGGCTGCTCAAAGCCGGCCAGACCAGGGCGTATTTCTTTTGCCTCTGCAGAGACCAATAACCAGGGGAGTCGTCCCCCCTGAGGAGGATACCATTTGGAGACCAACCATGAAACGAAGGGCATCAATGTAGGGCCCCTCGCCATGAAAAAGACAGGTCCAAGTGTATGCTATCAAGGACCTAATAGCTTAAGCGGTCAGCTGAGCAATAGCAACATTCATCCTCTTGAGGGTCTCTTCCAGGAAGGGATGAAGAGGGAATCGCAGGCCGAATTCTAAAGCCTTGTGGTAGACAGCCACACAACCCTCCGGGGGACAGCATACCGTGTCCCTTTCCCCTGGGACTACGACTGTATACCCTTCCCCAAAATTATAGAACTGTTCGATTGCCCCGGCGGCATTGCTTTCCAGAATCAAGTCTGTGTTCTTGGCCTCAGGGTAGGTCTTCAAGGGAACCAAGTACTTCTTCTTGTCCAAGTAATAAGTCTTCCCCCTCTCCCTACGGATGAGGGGGCCGGCAATCCTGGAAGGATCCACCTCCAGGGCCTCATCATCAGAATCAACTACATCAAAGGGAGCAGGTTCGGGTGATTCAGCACCCTCCCCCCTATGGTCATCCTCTCCCCTGGGGCCAACCCCAGAAGAGGAGGCTAGGTCACGCCTATCACCGTCGCCATCCCCAGTCCTCTCAAGCAAAGAATTAAAAGAAAGGGGGCGTACTCGCGACATACTGGCTATGAAGGGAAATACCAAAGAAAGGGAAAGAAGGGGAAAGATTTAAAGAAAAGCTTCTAACCTAGAACGCCGATAGTCGCCGGAAAAAGTGACAGAAGATACTTCTTGTTCCTTACGAAATTTTCAGCAACGAAGGCGGTTTGGGAGTATGAGGGGAGTTATGAATTTCAAAAAGAGTAAAAAGAAAGAATGGAGGAGCAGAAGGGCTTATATAGAGCCCAGGAAGCCTGAAAGGCTACCTCTCTGACAAGACGCCCCCAATAACCTCCCACGTGTCGCGCGCTGAACATAAACGGTTCACTCCTTCCCAATAAGGGCCTCGAAAAGGCAAAAAAGTGTCAGAGGAATAGTCGACTGGCAACGTCATCCTCGCAAAAAAAAAAAAAGAATAGCCAAGTCGCTCCGATTTTTTCATTAGCCTTAACGGAAAATGGGCAGGTTACATATCATGCCAGGCAAATAAAAAATATACATAAGAAAATACATAAGAGCCTAAATTTCCGGCTCAACGCACCTATGCCCGGCTAAGCAGGCCTAATCATCTTCTAAATCTGGAGAATGGTCTCCAGGGCTGCTTTGACCCCCAAAGTCTGACCCCCAATCCCAGTCTGGGGAGTCCTTGAAAGGGTCATCAGGGAGTCCATCCTCATCCCTGTCGCTCAAACAGCCAAGACCCTCACTGTCATCGGAGTCCCGGCTGCTGTCATCCCAATCCCTGCCATAGGGAACAGCTTGGGATTCATCACAAGTACGACAACCTGTTCTCTTCACAGGAGAAGAGGGGCCTGACCCCTGGGAGGAATCCGCATCAGAGCAGTCGGGGTCAAATTGTTCAGGGTGCAGCCACGGGAAACATTCGTGGCACCCCCGATCAAAGCACCCACCTCCCTGAGGGCAGTGCCTAAATCTGGAAGCAGCAGGAGGCGAAGATCTCTTGGGGCGCTTGCCCGCCCTGATGGAAGCTTTCCGACCACTCCGACGAGGGTATGGCCGTGAACGACGGCTGCGGCAGATGGCCTGGTAAGCCGCCCGAGCATACCGGAGTCTCCAAAATCCTCTAAAAAGAAAGGTGACAGTACGAACCCCATGGCGGGTAATGGACTTTTTGATCCAAACCATAATTCAACAGAGAGAAGTGGAAGGATTGAGGCTGAGTTAAAAGAAAAATGGCAAGGAAAGCGGGAATTTATACAAGTGAAACGCAGCATTAAATGGTGTCCCAACCGCCCTGGAAGGGGAAACCACCAATCACGAGGCCTTCACGTTTCCCAAAAATCCACCGAGCAAAGAAGGGTAATCATTGCAAGAAACCCCTTAACCCTTTGCATACCTGACACAAACTGAGCTTCATTCCTCGGGAAAGTATCAAACATTAGATGCTGCAGCAAAAGTGGAAATAAGTCAACCTCCCTCCAAGTAAAAGTCGCCAGCCGGAGGGAAGCCTTGCTCCCCCCCAGCTTGCGAGGGCCAATTGATTGGGGTCGGCAGCATGACACCAGCGGCCTGCTAAGCAGGCTCCCAGAGGATTGTCAATTAAGCTCAGAAACCGACCCGGCAAACAGTCAAAATGAAGAACATATAAGTAGGAAGAACTACTAAGGAAAATAGCCGACCGCCGGGCCAGCAGGGTGACGCAGCCTACTGGAGCCTAACTCTCACAGCTCAAAACCCGTCTACCCCCTGGGGAGATCCCCGCAGGCAGAGCAAGGACCCCCAGGGGCCCTCTCGTCATTTCGCCTAAGGTAATTGAGAGTGGGTGGATGAGAAGGCGCCACTTGTCACCTCCTTATCCACCCATTCTCCTTCTACTTCCCTCTCTTGTGGGAAGGTATAAATACTCTTCCATTTCCCACAAGAAGGAGGTTGGATTTTCTCTCTCTAGAACTCTTACTCTAAAATTGCCGCCCAGTTCCTCACGAGCTGGGCTTCTTAAGGCATTCACGGACTAACTTAGGCATCGGAGAGGGTTTCCTCGGACAACCTCCGAGGCCCTGTGCGTTCTCTGTGCAGGGAGCCTGCCCAATCCGCCGGGAGGGTCCGACTGAAGGAGTAGGAGGAAGGAGAGTGTCAAGATTGATCAGTGAACATTTAGAGGAACACCGAACGATTCGAACCCAAATTCCACGTCGGGTTAATTGATTCCAATAACCGGAACAATAACAAAAATCAAATTTTTAAATTATTTTATTACAGTATTAAATAAAAAAAATTGTATTAAAGTGATTATTTGTTTATATTTGTAATTTAAAATATTAAAAGTATTAACCCTTTTTTAATTATATATCCAAATATAATATATAAATATAAATACTTTATTATTTAATAAATTCTCGTTGTTCCAACGGGTCGAAACGGGAAAGTCGGGTTTCGATCCAAAATTAACGGGTTATTTTGGGTTCGGATCGTGGGTCGAAAGAAACGGGCTTATGAGTTATGACCCTAAAATTGGTCGGGTTTTCGGGTCGCGTCGAGTTTTGACAGGTCAACTTGATATACATGGTCCTTGCCGGTAATCATATTTTTTTTTGGCGACACTTAATTTGTTTAGTTTCGATTACTTATTTACATTAAATTTGCTCATTTACATGTACCGGTTATGATACAGCAAAATTAATGCTTAACTATGTTAAGTACGGAGTATAAGATTGATGTTCCACTTTATAACATAATCGTGATTTTCATTAGTTACTACTCCCTCCATTTCATTGTTCATTGATATCTTTTACCTTAAAATTAAATTTACACATTTCTTAAGAAAAGAAATAAAATATGTCAAAGTAGAGAAAGGTAAAGTAAGTAGGCCACTAGGTAAGAGAGGAGTGTGATAACCAAAAAAAATGGAAAAAAATCAAAGAAATTGTTGAAAAAGGAGATGGGAAAGATATCAATATAACTTTGTGATAACGCGATCTCGAAGATTAGTGATGCCGAGGGTCATGTTCATGATACGAAGGAGGGGATCGAGAATGCATTTCTTCGATATTACCTAACGCTTCTAGGTAAATCGAGAAGCGTTGAGCCGATTAATGGTGACCTTGTTCGGTTGGGACGTACGTGTTCAGAGGAGCATAAGAGATGGCTTAGTGCGCCTGTTTCCGCGGAAGAGATCAAAGTCGCTTTGTTCAGCATTCCTCGGGACAAAGCACCGGGACCGGATGGGTTTTCTGGTCAATTCTGTATTGATTCTTGGGACATTATTGGCAACGATGTGGTGAAAGCTGTCAAAGATTTTCTCATCTCAGGTAAACTTCTAAAACAGCTGAACTGTGCTAATATCACCTTGATTCCTAAAGTGAATAGACCCCAGTCCGTGAAGGAGTTTAGGCCAATTGCGTGTTGTAATGTCTTGTACAAATGCATAGCTAAAATCATTTGCTCCCGTCTGGCTAGAGTACTTCCTCATATAATTTCGCCTACTCAAGGGGGTTTTATTGAAGGAAGAAGCATTGTGGAGAATATACTGATTTGTCAAGACTTGGTTCATATGTATCAAAGGAGGCGTATTTCTCCTCGGTGCCTGTTTAAAGTTGATATTCATAAGGCCTATGATAGTGTTGAATGGAGCTTTTTGGATCATATGTTGAGAGCCCTTGATTTTTCGGACCATTTCCGTGGACTAGTAATGGAATGTGTTATGACGGTCTCTTATTCTCTTTGTGCAAACGGTGATAACTTTGGTTTTTTCCGGGGCAAAAGGGGGTTGAGGCAGGGTGATCCCATGTCTCCGTTGCTTTTCACTGTATGCATGGAATATTTTTCTCGACTTTTGATTCATGGCAAGATGGATAGGAATTTTAAATATCATTCTAAATGTGGCCCGATGAAGCTCACTCACTTGCTTTTTGCCGATGATTTACTCCTTTTTTGCAAGGGAGAATCGGAATCAATGGAATTCTTGTGGAGAACCTTTGCCACATTCAGCAGAGCCTCGGGCTTATGTATAAGTGTGAGTAAGTCGCATGCCTATTTTGCAGGAGTTGGCGAAGATAGAAAGGCGGCTATACTGCAATTTTCAGGCTGTGTGGAAGGTACGTTGCCTTTTCGGTATCTTGGATTGTCAATTCAATGTACTCATTTAGGTAAGATTGACTGTGAAAAACTGCTTGCTCGAATTATTTCGAGGATATCTAGTATTGGAGCCCGTAAGCTGTCTTATGCGGGAAGGCTGACGTTAGTGCAGACTGTTTTATCTCAGCTGCATAATTATTGGGCAATGGTTTTATTATCCCAAAATATGTTTTGGCCCAAATTAATTCACTTTGTCGTAATTTCCTTTGGGATGACGGTGTGGAAGGAACTAATAGAGCCTTAGTGAGTTGGGAGAAAATTTGTTATCCTAAGGAGGAAGGTGGTTCGGGACTTAGAGATATATCAGTGTGAAATGAGGCAGCTGTTGCGAAATTAGCCTCCTGGATTTTTGATCAGCCTGATCGGTTGTGGGTTCGATGGGTAAGTAGCATTTATCTGAAGGGGAAGACCTGGGATGAGTATCAACCCAATACTGATGCCACATGGGCTTGGAGGAAAATTTGTCATGTGAAGGAGAAAATTAAACACATGTATGTGAATGGAATGTGGCATGACACGAGAAAATTCTATTCGATTGCGACGGCTTACGAGGATATGTGTGTGCGTAAGCCACGAGTTCCTTGGTCGCGCTTGGTTTGGAGTGCTTGGAGTGTCCCTAAGCATAGCTTTATTGCTTGACTTGTGTTTAGGAGAGCTCTAAACACTAGGAAGAAATTATTAAGGATTGAGGTTGCTAATTCTGATAGGTGCTACTTGTGTGAAGCACAGGAGGAGACATTGGAGCATCTATTTTTTGGATGTTCTTGGAGTTCTCGGGTTCTGAGTTTGTTAAGTGACTGGGTAAAGAAGAAAATGTCGGGTAATGGGGGCTTGAGTTGGGCGTGCAGTGTTAGGGGAACGAAGCTTCAATGCAATGTTCTTCGTGCACTGATTAATGCTACGATTTACCATGTATGGAGACAGCGCAACTTGAGCAGAATTGAAGGAATGGTTCTACAGCCACAATATGTGGCCAAATTGATTAAGATGGACGTCAGATATCGAATCATGTGTAAAATTAAATACCCTTTACGAGCGAAAGACGCTAGATGGCTACATAATTTGATGTAGTCATATTCTTTTGTAATTGTTTACACGGCTTTTGTATATATACTTACCCTTTACCAAAAAAAAAACTTTGTACTCCGTACAAAATTCGAACGACATTGAGGGCATTAATATATCATAGGATTAGGTGCTCGAATAGTTGCGAATAAATATATAGTTCATCTTCTAGTAAAAAAAAAAAATCTTACAAAAGTGTTAAAGAAGATATTTCTGATAACTAATTTTATATGTTCTAGAATCTAGATCATGAGTATATTTAAATAATTAGATTTTTCAATTTGATGTTCCTAAACTATCTTTTATTTCTAATTTATTTTAAATTTATATTTTAAAGGAGGAAAATTAAAATAACTAACTAAAGAAATTACCATAATACTCCGGGTGATGCACAAAATGAACGCCACCGGGTGACGCCATCTCATTTTCTTTACATAGGTAATCTAAAAACTAACACTAATTTTCACTAAAATATGCCTACAAATTTCAATAATCTTCAATCTTCATATTTCTTCATTGTTTTTGCGCTGAAATCGCATTAATTTGAAATTTCAAAAACTAGTCTCTCCCCAAAATAAAAAAATTCAGAAACAAGTACTTCGTAGCTAGCTTCATTATTAATAAGCACTATTCAATTTCATATATTCTTTCAACTTTTTTTTCCTTTGGAAGGAACCTTTAGTCCTAACTTCGTAGAAGAAAGATAATGACTTACACGTAAATTCGAACGATATACATATATAAACATCTAACACCCAATAATTACCTATATATTCTCATGAAAAGAATGACACAATAATAATACTCAATAATTAAGCCTATACAGTTGACGGCGTCAGTCTTGATCAAAGCACTAGTTGAACCCACTGAGCCACACTTGGGACACCTTGGTTCACAACAAACATCATATAATAACTGGGTGGTGCAACCATTGAATTAGGTGGTGCCACACAACTAATTTTATAACAACCAACTCCACTAGGCACAGCTGGTGTCATACTCAACTTCACTAGCCTTTGTCCTTGTGAAAATGAGTGTGTTGCAAATGGTGCACTTCCCATATTTACCTCATTTGGCCCCACAATTGGCAATTCTACATTTATTTCCACCTCAAATGCCTCCCCATACCTTAATGTCCTGGGCCAACTTAACATCACCGGTCGAAGGTTCGCCCGGTCTGCACTCAAGTACTCTGGTGAGAACGCCTCCAGTCGTAACTCTGTCGGATACTCTGAGCTGAACGTGTAGAAATAATGCGGGTTACTCCCCGCGAGTAAAACCCGTCCGTCAGGCAATAAATTAGCGGTAGAGTGGTACATTCGGGGGACCGTGCCGGGGTTCAAGACCATGAACCTCAACCCGAGGGGCTGATCAGGCCGATAAAGAACCGGGTTGAGGCACGGGTTGGAGGCAAGCTCGAACCCTTGGGAACCGCTTTGGGCTCCATTTATAATCAAGACCTCACCCGTGGGCAACATGACCATATCACCCATGATCCTACCAAACGGCATATCCTCCATTTCCCAAACCGGGTTGTCCGAGGTTGCTACGATGCGGCCGCAGCTACCGTGCGCCGGCACAGTAGATTCCATCATAATGTAGGCCCCAAACTGGGCCCCACCACATATCACTATCACCGCGGTTGAAAAATCACCTTCTAAAGCAAGCATAACCGACGATCCGGCTGACGGGTAATTCCTTGGACCCCCATCCAACGGTGGGTAATTCTTCACTACTGAATTACCCTCATGATCATATAAAACAGCCTTATTATTAGCGAAGACAAATAATTTACCGTTGGGTAAAAGATGAAGATAGGGGTAAAGATTATCACCCTGCCTATCCTCCACGTCAGCAAGGAAGGGAAATGTGACCTCACCTTGTTTCCTAGCCGGGTAAAACTCTACCGAATTAGCAACTTTACCCCCAACAATAATAACCGACCCGTCCGGTAAAATTTGGTTGGTTGAATACCACCTTCCCTTAGCCAAAACGACATCGTTTAACTCCTCCCAGTCACAATCCTCGGTGGTTTCGCAGGGGACGAACTTGCGTATTTTATTCCAGCCGTCCATGTCACCGCCGGTTTGTAAGAGGGCCCCATCGGGGAGAAACTGGCCAGAGGAGCACCAGGTGTCAGTTAGAATATTCAAGGGACGTAGGGTGTTTGTGGTGGGGTCGAAGAGTGCGGAGTGTGCATAACAGTCGCGCTTCAAGACGTTGTCGTTCTGGTCGGTCCTGCAGTGGTGCTTGGGTAGTAGTAGGCGTGAGGGGCCGATGTCGGTCCGGTCGAGGAGGACAATGGTGCTGAAGCGGGTGACAGCGGTGTGCATGGAGGCGATGCCTGCGTCCGGCATGAGGAGCTCCCATGTGCCCGGGAGGTCAGCCTCGACGACACATGAGAGCGAGAGCGTGAAGACGACAAGGTATCGGCCGAGATTAATGATTGTGGTTAATTGAGACATGATATGGTTGAATTGAATGGATGGAAGTGATAAATCGGTAGTGGAGATAGAATTATATAGCTAGTCGGAAGGGAAGTTGAAGGATGATGATGATAAATGATGATTTGATTAGGCAAAGTAAGGCATGAGAGTGTAGGGACAAAAGAGAGACTTTTTAAACGTGGGAGATGCTATACTACACGTACATGGGTTGTTAACTTAAATCATCACTCCTTACTACAACAAAAATACTCTATGTAGGATTTCATCTGTATCCATTACTACGTACTTACTCCCTAGTCCCTATGTAGCACAAGTTTCATCTCTGGATTTTATTTGTTACACAGATCTCACAGCTTTTGAGTATATGTTCGTCTTTACTCGCATCCTTCTGTAAATTTAATGATTATAGTTCCATACTAATTTAAATTTTTTCATCGACACATCAACTTACGTTATTAGTTATGGAATTCTTAATTCTTCTCGATAATAAAAGTTCCTTATTTCTACGTGGTTCCCTCTTTTTCTCTCTTTTTTCTACTCCCTCTGTTCCAATGAATTGTTTGCCTTTACTTTGGGTCAAATTACACACAAAAAACATTCCTAAAATAGAAAGGCAAACAATTCATTGAGACGCTCCAATATGGAATAGGCAAACAATTCATTGGGACGGAGGGAGTACATGAAATCGATTTCTTACTATTTTAGAATTAAACTGATTTCATATAAAGAGTTCCTTAAAGATCATGAAACTTCTTAGGGTATGTCTTACACTATTACTATTGCAATCACTATATTCTATGTCTAATGATTGATCTTAGGATAACTTTACCTAGTAATCTAGTACTCTTTGTACACCTAAGCTAATCAATTACTCCTCCGATTTTTATTTATCTTCTCATTTGACTTTGGTGAAAAATAAGAGTGTAGAAATGTGTGGCTCAAAAGATAATTAAGAAGAATGAAAGAGAAATGTAAGAGTAATTCTAGACCACATGTTGATGACTCAAAATAGAAATAGGAAAGAAATGATGTTTCAGCCCAACAAGAAAACAGAAAAGATAAATAAAAATCGGAGGGAGTAGGTTATTTTGACAATAAATTAGTCTTTAGCAATGTCATAAATGTAAAGACGTCAATTATTATGATCTATCTATTCATGTTAGGGAGTCTATTCCATTCACAATTTTCATTGTTTGTACAAATGATACGAGTACAATACAAAGATTATTATATGAGTATTATGTTGCGTTTAGGTACTCATAATAATTGACGTCTTTACATTTATGACATTGCTAAAGACTAATTTGGAAATCGGACGGGTGGAGCCGTGTTAAGGTCACCAAGTACGGAAAAAAATAAAGAGAAAATATATTCTAACAAGATTATGTGGAAAAAACAAACAAAGAATAAGTGATGAAATTGAAATGACTATCCATATACTAAGAATTTGAGATAGACAAATTTGAACTAGGTTGAATTTTGTTTAAATTTCAAATCCAAATTTCAAGGTTCCCAAATGTTTAAAATGTATCTGGAGGGAGGGAGGGAGAATTTAAAATGTAAAATGCATAGCCGGGGAGAATTTATACTTCCTTTAGTCTTCTATGATCATCTCATTTGATTAATTTATAGTATCATCTAAAATGAATAGTATCTAGTAGGAAGATCTTAAATAGTTGGACGAAGTATTTGAATACTACTATCCACTTGCCCTTAATTAACTAGGAGTATACAACTACTTTCGTTCCACTAAGATTATCACGTTTCATTAAGGGAGTATAAAATAAAGGATAATAGTGTAATGAATGAGTACGGGAAGTAGTGATGCAAATACATGTTTGATGGTAGAATAAACATCTTTAAACATTTTGTAACAATTATTTTAATAAAAATGATTCCATATGATCAGTTTATTAATTGATACAAACCGACAAGTAATAATATATTTAGAGGTCCATTTCCACCCGGAATCTGGATAGAACAAACTCATTTTCATTGGTTCAAAAATGTAAGGTCGACAAAAAAAGGTATAGAAAAAATGGCACTTGTAATACATAACATACTAATATATTATACTCTGTAGCATAACAAAGGTTAATAAATTTAACACAAATTTTTCTTCATATCCGTCATATTAATGTCATAGGTCAAATAATATTCATTTAGAAGAAAAAAGACAAAAGCAAATCACATGTGTGATACTAATGTTTTGTCTTTATTTGTCTAAATGATCATTATTTAATCCGTTATAACTGTGCGACGGATAGTTCGTCACAAACAAGACTAATCCTAAATTTAATTGACGAATTTCAAACATATAGTAGTGTGTTGTAAGTTGTAACCTGTTAATCGCTTGCTTAACTTGTCCCACGCTACCATGGTGGTACGGTCAGCTTTAATTTGTAGTTTTGCATACTTTTTGGCCTAGTCAATTTCCGGTATCAACGTCTCTTGTGGTTGTGGGTGACTCCCTAATTGGTTGATGTTATGTGTTTGATGACATAGCTTTTTTTTTTGTAAAAAAAAAATTAACTTCCCTCAATTAATTTGTTTGCTAATATGATCGATGTCATACTTACAACGAATTTGTAATAAATTTGTTAGCTTGGGTTGATTTTTTTTTTTTTTTGAAACTCCCAATAGGGAAATTAATTAAGCAATTCAGCCAAAGCAATACAATTTGCAGCTTTCAAGAGCCTAGTACCCCAACCAACCGAAGCATCCCCATCCGGAATAGCATGTGCGAGTTCATGTGTTACCCCATTACAAGAACGATTCGTATATGTCCAACAAATAGAATGAAAATGTTCACTAAGGCTACTAATCTCATCTAAAATCAAATAAAGCTCACTTCGATCTTGTTTCTTCGAGTTGATAGCATCAATTACAACTCGGGCATCTCTCTCCACTATAATGTCGACTTGACCTTGTTTCCGAGCTTCCTTCATCCCTTTCAATATGGCAGCTGCTTCTGCTATTTGCGGGTCCCAGACTTCCTGTCGACGGATCGTAAACGCCCATGGAACCTCCCCCCTTCCATTACCACACACGCCCCCCAGGCCGACTCCCCATCCTTCCTTCGACTCCGCATCCACATTTATCTTGGCCTTACCATCCCCTGGTGCTTTCCACCCCCCGTCGCCTCAATCACCACCTTCACGTGAGTGCAGTCCAACTATGTCTCCGTCACTTCCACTTCAGCTAACTCGATAATAATGTCTTGTATTCTTCGCACAATGTCCTCCCGACGCACCTGCTCATCTTTAAATATAGCTTTATTCCTCGCTTCCCAGATAGCCCAACAAGTCGTCATAAAAATCCCGTACTTTTCCTCCCCGATTTAGTTCCACCTCATCTCAATCCAATCCCGAATACCTAATATACCATCATTGTCCCCCACCACAATCCCGATTTCATCCCACACCCACGTAGCCAGACCACAACCGCAAAATAAATGATGACTCGACTCAAAATTAGAATGATAAAAAAGACACATAGCATCCTCCAACCCGACTCGGTTCAAAATGTTTACCTTAGTTGCAATCGCGTCGCTGCACAGCTGCCAGAAAAAGAGCTTAATCCGTGGCCTAACCGGGACCTTCCATAATTTGTTCCAAATCCACTTCTCCCGTTCCCAATTCGAGCATTCCTCCCCTTGTGTCTCCATTTCTTCAAGGAGGCGATAAGCAGTTCGGGTCGAGTAAATTCCGTTCTTCTCAGGCCCCCAGAACCACGTATCATGCCCTCCTTCGTCACATAGTCTAATTTTAGTAATGGCCTCTGCCTCGAAAGGTAGAAAAAGAGAAGCAAGCTTGGTCAGGTTTCATCTTCGTCCGTTATCATGGATAATCAGCTCCGAGACCTTCATATTACCCAGCCCCACCTTGCATGGAGATATTACACGCCCTTCCCGGTTCCCTATCAACCACGCGTCCTTCCAAACATAGGTTTCGTCTCCCCCTCTAATTCGTCTACGTAGACCCTTGGTAAGCACATCCCTAGCCTCGATGAACCCACGCCAAGTATAACTTGGATTCGATCCCAAAACCGCGTTAAAAAAGGACGACCCCATAAAGTACCTGCTTCTCATCATCCTTGCCCAAAGTGACTCCGGGTCCGTAATGAGTCTCCAAGCTTGTTTTCCGAGGAGTGCTAGATTACTTTTTTTGAAGTCCCGAAACCTGATTCCCCCATAATTCTTCGCCCTACAACGTCTCTGCCAGGATATCCAAGTAAGTCGGCGTTTTGAGTCAAGGTGACCCCACCAAAATTTCGATATCAACGAACTAAGTTCGGCACAAAACTGTTGTGGGATTTTAAACACACTCATAACATAGGTCGGCAGTGAATTGGCCACGGCCTTTATAAAAACCTCCCGACCCGCCCTAGACAAAATTTTCCCACGCCATGAATTTAGCCTTTTGTGTAGTTTATTTCGTATGTGTGGACATGACGTAGGTCCACCCCGACGCGGCCACGCGCGGGTTTGGGTAGGCGAATGAATCTCGTGGTGAGATTGCTCTCGGGTTCGAAATTTAAGTCAAAATGGAGTCGCCACCGAATTTTGTGGTTATTCGGAACCATACGAGCCCACTCTATGTCGTCATGGGCTATACACAAAGTAAGCCCACTTCGATTTCAGAGTTTATTGGGCTCGTCCCTTTGCATTGCAATACCGATACCGTATAAACCGGCTTTCGTATATAGAATGACTCTCGTGCGCCAAGGGTTTCGGACATCCGGAAACCAAAGGTTCTGAGTAAGGGGTGAGGGTACGTGTTGGGAAGCCCACTAAGGACACCCAACCCCGCCCGCACATGGCGGCCTCTACTAAGACATCGTTCGTGTTCGTGTGTGCGCGCTAGTAAAACGATTAAATGATATGCAAACAGCGTTTTCGGGCTAAGCATGTTAATAGTATATGAACTACGTCATTAAATGCATCTTATTTTTGGTCGAAGTGATTTAGCATGCGAGGTTCGTTTATAAAGCGTAAAAGCAAGTAAATAAACAAAGCTCGAAAGTAAATGAAAAAGGTAACGTACAAGTTACACGGGCGGAAATACAACCCGGAATTCACAATACAACATTACGTATAAGTAATAAAAAAACGCTGCAATAATGGGGACGGACCCATATGTAGGCTAGACCGCGAAGTGTGTAGATGGACTAACCCCGATTAAATACACATCATATCGTGTACTAAACGCAGGACGGAAATATGAGACTGTGGCGTATTGCTAGCCCGATCTCATATCCCGTAGTCTTGTCCCGACTTATCATGTCAAAAGGTGGTCAAAGTCGTTCTACGTGTCGTGTTGTGCATGGTTTTGAAAATAGGAGAGTCACGTGATAGTCTTTACACGTGATGACTAATGTCGATAAAAGAGATGAGGCTTGAAAGGTGTCAAGGCTCTCGGTTACGGGGCTACAGGACTCACTCGGTCGAGTCATGGTCTGACTCGGTCGAGTGCGTCCTAAAAGAAGCTTCTGCCCACGGTTTGGGGTGTTACTCGGTCGAGTGGTAGGTGTACTCGGCCGAGTAGCACCTGTACGAGCTATGACTCGTGTTTTTATGTGTTTTAAATCGAGAGTTGGCCAAATTAAATTAAAATATTGACAAATTTAAATTTAATTTGGTTTGCCGATAATATGATCATGTCTCTTATGATTGTAATATCGTTATCGGATTTTGGAAAAGGAGTTGCCACGATAAACGTGGGTTTTGGAAAATGGATTCACGTGATTGGCTTTACACGTGTCGACTAAGAGTCGTAAAAAAAGACGAGGATTAAATGTTGCATTTAAGCTCTCGGTTTTCTGGGTTACAGGACCCACTCGGTCGAGTCATGGTCTGACTCGGTCGAGTGTGTCCTCGAAAAGTAATCTGCCCAGTTTTATGGACACCACTCGATCGAGTGGCCTATGCACTCGGTCGAGTAGTCCCTGTACGAGTGTTAACTCGTTTCATTTTTGGGGTTGAAAACGACGGTCGGTCGAGTTAAATACAAATATCGCTTGATTCGAATTTAACTCAACCTCCGGTACTATAATCGTGTACATATACGATTATAATACCGTTGTCGGGATTTTATAAAATGTTTGTGTTAGAAAATTTGAATTAGTAACGAAATGCTTCCCTCTACGTCGCAACATCGAAACTAACCCTTTCGGGTTATGTGATGTCGGTTTTCGTGTCAATGGGTTCCGCACTAATTAAAATGGGATCGAATGCGTTCAACTATGATTAGTCGCGATCACGTCACGCCTTTGAGCACATTGGGGCGGGGCTCCTCGAAAGGGCTCCACCTCCGTCGTTGCTCGTAAAAGGATTAGACGGACTTTAGGCGACAATCATAGTCAAACGTATCCGAAACCGAAATTTTGATACTAGTTATATACATATACACGGTATGGTTATAATGTTAATAACGAAATGTAAAAGTTAGTAATGCAAAAAGGTAAAATGTTAGAATGTTAGAGTTAGTGTTAAGATTGCAATACTAGTATAAGTATAATATTAACGATACAAAAATGTAAATAAAAGCAATAAAGATCGAGATGGGGTTTAGGACACCCTCAACATACATGCTTAGTAGGGACCTCGGAAATGGGCTCGCAAATAGTGACGGAACTATGGAGTATCGAGGATGTATGTAAGTTATGGTGTGTGTGTGCGTATGTGTGTTGTCGGTTTATCGAGGGACAAGGGACTCGGTCTTTGTATGTGATTGCTCAGGGTTGTAGAATGAAGAGTGTGGCTGAGATGTAGGGTAAATGTAGGGTAAAATGGATGTGTAGAAAGTTGGTAAAAAGTTCTTCCAAAATTTTTTTTTTAATGCATGGGGGATGTCGTGGTATTTATAGGCAATTGCCACGACCTAAGGTGCACTCGATCGAGTGGCCCTAGTGCACTCGATCGAGTGCCTATTTGGGCGGGTCTGATCCAGCGGAAGACGCTCCACTCGACCGAGTGGGCAATCCACTCGATCGAGTGGATCAACGAAGGTTGAGATAAATAAGGCAAGAATATCTTGCTTGTTTTGACTTATTTTTTGAATTTGATTTGTGCGCCTAAATGAACTTGGCTGAGATATTGTGACGGTTTCGTCTTTGACCGGGTTTTGACCCGGTCTCCAAAAGACGGGATTTATTTTTGGTGTCGGTTTTGGCCCAAATTAGTCTTATTTTGCTCGGAACGACCCACTGGGCCTGAATTTGATGTCTGTTTTGTGAGATTATTACTCCGCTAAAAGTCCATGTCAGATATTATTGATTTCGGGCCCAAATCCGAATATACTAAGTCACGTTTGCGTCCGATCATTATCGGGTGTTTGTCGGGAACTGCTATAGACACTAGCAGGCAAAATGCGGGTGTCTACAGTATGATATCTGTTATAGCCTTTTTGGACCTACCCACCACCGTTGGTAAACCCAAATATTTCTCTTGGACATCGACTTCCTCAACTCGTAGGACGTCTGTCACCATATCTCGTCGGTCTCGTGAAACTCTCTGGCTGTACGAGACATTAGTCTTTGAGAGGTTAACCATCTGCCCGGAGGCATTCTCGTACCATCGTAACACATCATTAAGCACGTGAGCTTCCTCAGGTCTAGCTTTTAGGAAAAAAAATGCTATCATCCGCGAAAAAAAGATGGGAAATTATTGGGGCCGTGGATGCAATTTTAATTCCATGTAAAGTATTTTGTTCAATTTTTCTCCTGGTCATATTCGATAAAACCTCCGCAACAAGAATAAAGAGATAGGGTGAGAGCGGGTCACCTTGTCTTAAACCTCTAGTCGGCATAAATTCTCGTGACGGGGTCCCGTTTACAAGGATAGAAAACGACACCGACGACACACAATCCATAACCCGATCAACTCATCTTTTATCGAAACCCATGACTCGTAAAGTCTGCTCGAGGAAATCCCATTCAACCCGGTCGTATGCTTTGGCCATATCCAATTTTAGAACCATGTAGCCTTCCTTTGCCTTCGAAGATTTCATAAAATGAAAAAACTCGAAAGCAAGTAACACATTGTCCGTAATTAATCGCCCTGGAGTAAATGCACTTTGATTCTCGGAGACAATCTCACCTAGGAAAAGCTTGAGCCGGTTTGCTAGGACTTTAGCTATTAGTTTATAAACAACATTGCAGAGGCTTATAGGTCGAAAGTCTCGAATTTTGTCAGGTGCTTTCTTCTTAGGAATTAGGACGATGTTGGTTTTGTTTAGTTCACGCGGAATCGGACTTCCCCTAAGGACACTCAAGACCGTTCGCAGTACTTCAGGTCCAACAACGTGCCAATAACTCTGGAAAAAAAGACTGTTCATTCCGTCCGGGCCCGGAGCCTTTAGCGGGTGCATCTGGTTCATGGCCTCGATAATTTCTTCCTACGAATATTCACATTGCAGATGTGTGTTCATTTTGCTATTCACCCGACTTTCCATCCCTCCAAGAATGTCACCAAAATCCCTCGGGCCTGCAGACGAGAAAAGTTGTTTGAAGTACGAAACAGCCACCTACTCCACATTTTCTTGTCCAATCCTAGTTACTCCATCACCATCAATAAGAGCTCGGATGTGGTTTTTTTTCTTACGTTCCCCTGCCCTCTTATGAAAATAGCTCGTATTTCGATCTCCCTCCTTGAGCCAAAGGGCTCTCGACCTCTGCCTCCAAAAATGTTCTTCTTGTCTACCAAGATCAGCCAATTGCGCAACAAGCTTTCGTCTCCTACCGACCTCGGCCTCTGTTCTCCCACCCCTGTTCAACTGTGCTATTAGTTTATGCTTCTTAGCGATGTCCCTCTCAATCTTGCGTATATTGGTTTTCTTCCATCCCTGAAGTTCACGCCCACAATGATGCAAGGCCTCTCTGAGATTACCCTCTCCTTTTCCGAACCCTACCCTGATTGCTTCTTCGCACCCATCTTGACCAATCCAGATTTGTTCGAACCTAAAAGCACGGAGAGCTCGTTCAAGATTTTCACGCTTATTCAAAATTAATTTGATGGGCGAGTGATCGGACCATTCGCATTCCAAGTGAACAAGCTTAGCAAAAGGAAACAGGTCAATCCATCCTTCCATGCATAGAGCTCTATCCAATCGACATTGTCTATTTGCATCGCCCGCTTGCCCATTATCCCACGTGAATTCATACCCTTCAAAAGCAATATCTCACAGTTCACAATCCTCCGTAGCGTCTCGGAAATTGTCCATTTGCCAATGAGCTCGACAACCCCCCTTCATCTCCGAGGCTAGAAGGATCTCGTTGAAATCTCCAATACAAACCCAAGGCCAATTATTCTGTCTACTTAGAATCCGAAGAAGTTCCCACGACAAATGCCTATCCGAGACTGCAGGCCACCCATAGAAACCGGTAATGCGCCATACACCATGTTCAGTAGTAATCTTGAAGTCCATATAATTAACAGTAGCCGATAAGAACTCGCACTCGATTTCTTTTTTCCACATAAAAGAAAGACCACCCAACCTTCCTACACTATCAACATCTAACCCATTGTACTCTTCAAACTTCAGTCTCACCCTCCCCATCTCACGACCACTTAGTTTCGCCTCACTAAGAAACACCATGGCTGGGGCCTCCCTCCGGATTAGGTGCCGGAGGGCACCAACTGCATCGGGGTGGCCCAAACCCCGGCGGTTGATACTTAGGATATTCATTGGGCTCGGTGGGGTTGAGTCTTCTCAACCTCCGCCTCAGGTATATATGGACGCCCCCGTTATCAGTGATTCTAACCTTCTTTGAGGTACCTTCTGTTTCGACATCTCCCCTGCTCCGTTTCCTATGTGCATCACTTATCAGCTCTCCCCGTCCCACCGCAGCTTCTTTATGCTCTCGAGTTTGACGTTTCCATGTTTTCTCCTCCCTCCTTCAATGCTCACCCCTTGCATCGCTCCCCATATTGTCATGTCCATTGAAGGATCAACAAGACTATCATCATCCATAGCTGCTGGTGTAGACTGGCCCACAGGTCCCCTTTCCCCTACCCAGTTTGACAACCATTGTCCCGTCCTCCCTTCTTCTTTGTCTTGGCCCCTTCCATAGTTCGAGTCCACCATGTGTGTGGTGTCATCGACTGCTTCTACTTCTTTTCCTTTTTGCGTTACCCTCTCTTTCGAGACTTGATGCTTCCTCCCCTTTAGATCAACGGCGATGCGTTGTAGTTTGTCTATCATGTCTGCCACCGCCCTCTCGTTATCATACCTATCCACACTCTCAAACTCCTCCCCTAGCAATTGGGCTACCTTCCCCAAACCCCCAGAAGTATCCTTGGTTGTCTTCCATGGTGAGACCCTCACCCAATCCCCAGATTTGAGATCACCCTCTTCGTAGGGTTCATGTTCACAATCCTTCTCACCATTCCCCAATATCCCACATCCATAGCAGTAGGTTGGGAGTTTTTCGTACTTCACATCAAAGTTTATGATTCGATGTTGTCGCATTATTATAGGGATTGAGGTATGAATGGGGTTCCTGACATCATGCAGAACCCTAATCCGTATAGAGCGATCCATATTCGGGTTTGGCCCTAATTCCATCCCAACATACCCCCCCAGCATATCCCCTATTCGTTTCGCAGTGGATTCGCTTCGACGACCCGAAATGGGGAGGTCGTAGACGCGAACCCAGAATGGAACGTGAAAAAGGGGAACGTCAGATATCTTACCAATGGCGTTTGGTTCGTTGAAACTCCATTTGAATTTATCGAAGTGCCAGGGTTGGTTCTCGAGAACCTTGGCTTTGTCTCTGCTCGATTCGAAACGAAACATGAAAAGTTTCTCCTTTGCGTCGAGTATACTACCCATCACCTTCCCACTCGCGTTCCATAACTTGATCATCGTATCAATGGCTGCCCTACCATTGACAGCCTTTGTTGCCCATATTTTCCCGATCACCATTAACCGCCCCTTCTCCACTTCAGCAATAATTCCATCATCCCAGTCCACTGCTTCAAGGCCTTCAAGGCTTTGTTCCCCCACTTTCCTTTTCCCCTTGTCCGTAGGTTCAGCCATGGCTTCACCCTTCTTTCCAGTACCTGCACAGAAACAACACAAACAACAACACAAGCAAACAAAACCGAAAACTCTCACGACGAAACGTGAAAGAAGCCTCGAGACGGAGGAGGATGCAAAGACCTAGACATTAGACTCAGAGAACCCCTAGAGAAAACCTAGGAAAAAACTTTTAATATTGAAGCCGAGTATTTGAATTGTTAACTTGGGTTTATAGTATTAGATTGACCGGCCGAAATTGCAATTGACAAAGTTTACGTCTAAATAGGAAAGCAAGTGTTAACAATTTTTGCGGTCGAGATTGTATCACAAATTTTGGTCAACATATGGAGTATGCGTTCGCAAAAATTGTGATGAATTGCAACTAAAAATGTCAAGTTTATTTTACAATGCAACAATCTATCGCAAGTGTCCTTTGATTTTTATAGTGGATATATTTTTTTTTAATATCCCAAACTCGGGATTAACTCATTTCATTGAAATCATCATAAATAAGAGAGTCCACATTGGCCGGTCCATAGCCATTCCAAAAGCGCATTCCCACGACAAAAGGCATAGCTTGAGCGAATTCGTGAGCAACACGATTACAATAGCAAGGCACAAAATACCAACAAATAGTATCAAAATTACAACTTAAATCCAAAATATCCTCAAGAATGAGAAATAAATTACTCCGGCCTGTGTTTGCTTGCTGAAGATGGCCAATAACAATCTTGCAATCACTTTCCACAATCACTTGGCGATGACCTCGGCGCAACGCTTCCTTGATCCCTTCAAGAATAGCCTCCGCTTCTGCTTCTCCCGCGTCCGCCCTTCCAATCCTCCTCGAACTCATTGCCCACAGCTTTGCTTCGTCCGATCCTCTAACAACAACCCCAACGTCAATCTCACCTCCTCTTAACCCCACATCACAATTAATTTTAACCATGCCCCTGGCGATGCCCTCCACTTCTTCCTCCCCCCTTCCACCCTCCTCTCGCCATGCCTTCCTCCCCGCCTCTCAACCTCACCCGCCATCTCAACCTCAACCATGATGTCATGGGCTCGGTTAATCACTTCAGTAATAACCCTCTTCCCCTCAGAAACCCTTTTTTTTGCGCCATCTTAACCTTCCCTCGCTCCTCATACTCCATCTCCCTTCACACATCCTCCACCCACTCCCTCACCCGCTCATGCCCGTGTTCCTTCTTAATGTCCACCCTTAACCCATTCCAAACCCCCACATAGTGGATATTGTAGACACCCACACTTGGCTGCTAGGTGTCTATAGCAGTTTCCAAAAAATACCCGATGATGATCGGACGGAAACGTGCTTTAACATACTCGAATATGGGCTCAAAATCGTTAGTATTTGGCTTGGGCTTTTTTTTTGTGTAATGTGACTCTCATTAATAAGAAAAACGAATATTTGCACCATACAAAACTTTATCTACAGCTACTTTGCCTTCTATAACCCTATCTTCTTAAGCCAATTTTTATGCTTGTCTATACAATATTGAAAAGACGGATCCCCCAACCTCACTTGAATGCATGCTCTCACCATCTTAATCATCCCTGCCGGTGCTATAATTCTATTCTCTAATCTAGCCTGATTTCTAGCCAACCAAATGAAGTAAATTATTCCATTAATGGCAGCCATAATTCTTCTTAAATAGTGACTTATTTCTCCATTTAATCGCCCATTGAATCACTTCTCCCTGAATCTTGACCTGTAACCATTCCTCCAAATGATGCACACAACTCCTGCTATAAGCACACTCGAAGAACAAATGTTCATTTGATTCCACTCCCGCAGCACAGCACCAGCAAATCCCAGAGCTAATAATGCCATACTTCTGCAATCTGTCCAAAGTCAATAAATGTTTATGCATTGCTAACCAGCTTATAAATCGATGCTTAGGCATACTGATCCTGTTCCAAGCTAACGAGTACCAGTAAACCTGTTCCCTTAAACCAACAAACTGCTTGTAACCTTGTTGTACAGTGTACCTGCCATTCTTCCATCCGGCATTGAGATACACTGTCTTCAGCTCATTTTTAATCTTGCAAATCTGTCTCCAAGTCCAACTAGAGTTCAGATTAAGTTCATAAAACATCCAATCTTTCCCCTTTAAATATATATGATTCACCCATTTAATCCAAAGATGGTCCTCCTTATTACTGACCCACCATACATATTTCCCAAGAAGAGCCTTATTCCAAGCTACACAATCCAAAATACCCAATCCCCCCTGTTTGTTATCAGAACAGCATTTACTCCAAGCCACCAGCGGTATTTTAGAGAAGCTATCGCTACCAGTCCACAAGTAATTGCGACAAATTGCCTCAACTTTCTTGATGACACCTGTCGGAATCAGGAAGATACGAGCCCAATAGGAATAAAGTTGCGTTAAAATAGATCTAACTAGCACCAATCGTCCCCCATAACTCAGCTTCCTGACTCCCCATCCTCTAATTCTAGCCACCATCTTATCAATGATCTTGTTGCATTCATTATTAGCTAATCTTTTGTAAGAGATAGGAATACCAAGATAATGAAAAGGGAATTGACCTTGACGAAAGCCTGATAACCGGAGAATAACTTTAGTGTCCTGAACATTGATGCCATTCATATACAAATCAAATTTTTCTCTATTGATTTGCAGTCCCGACGCTGCACTAAAAGTTAATAAGCTTCTCATTATCACTTTAACCGACTTAGGATTCCCTTTGCTGAAAATAATCAAATCATCCGCAAAAGCAAGGTGATACAGTTTGAGCCCTCTACACAAAGGATGGAAGTGAAACTCTTCCCTTATTGTTACATAGCTTAGAATCCTGCTCAGACACTCTAAGCATATAGTAAACAATAGAGGGGACATGGGATCCCCTTGCCGGATCCCTCTTTTTCCTTTAAAATACTCAAATTGACTCCCATTAAGTGAGATAGTATATGTAGGCGTACTTACACATACCATAATCCACCTAATCATTTTCCTTGGAAAATTTAGAGCATAAAGCATTCCTTCAATGAACCCCCATTCTATCGTGTCATAGGCCTTCCTGAGATCAATCTTAAGCATGCAACGAGGCGAGCAACTTTTTCTGTTATATAGCCTCACCAAGTCCTGGCAAATGAGTATATTATCCACTATCTCCCTATTCTTAATAAACGCACTCTGATTAGGACTGATTATTCCAGGTAATACCTCAGCCAACCTGTTGCAAATCACCTTTGAGATGCATTTATATAACACATTACAACAAGCTTTCGGCCGAAACTCAGTTACTGATGTAGGCTGTTTAACCTTAGGAATCAATGTAATAGTCGTACTACTAATCTGCTGCAATAGCCTGCCAGAAATGAAAAAGTCCTTAATTGCTACAATAATATCTCTCCCGATGACTGAATCTGCATCTTTAAAGAATTGAGAAGAGTATCCATCAGGTCCAGGCGCTTTCTCCGCCGGAATAGACCATAATGCTTGTCGTATTTCAGTATCACTAACATCTTTGATGAGCTCCTTACCCATCTCATCGGTAATTATCTTTCCCATCCTCACCACATTCCTATTGACATCAGTAACTGGTGAAGAATCACCTAAAAGATGTTCATAGTACCGAGTAAACGCTGCTTCAATGTCCTCATGCCTATCCCAAATATCCCCCTTAGTATCCACGATTCTAAGGACTTTGTTCTGCGCGTATCTCGCCTTAAGGGAACAATGAAAGAAATGTGTATTATCATCTCCTTCATTGGCCCATTGACACTTAGATTTCTGGGCTAGAAAAGACTGCTTAGCTTCTAAAAGTTCAGCGTAACTGGCTGCAGCAGCCTGCTCCCCAGCCTGCAATTGTCTATTCCTCGGATCTGCATGTAGTTGCCTCTGTATATGTTCCAACATCAATTGAGCAGTAGTAGTTGCATTAACTATGTCCCCAAAAAACTCTCTATTCAAATCTTTGAGCGCTTGTTTCAGAATTTTGAGTTTCTTCACAACTTGGAACATTTTTACACCATCAATGTTCACTTCCCAGCATTCCTTAACAGTGTCAAGAAATGCACTGTGCTTTCCCCACATATTATAATATTGAAAACTTGGGGGTTTCCTTTCCTCATCCTTCCAAATCTGGATAACACATGGGCTATGGTCATAAAGACCCTCAGGCAAGAACGTAATGGTTCCAACAGGAGCCTCCATTAACCAATCATCATTCACCATGATTCTATCAATGCAGCTAAATACTCTGTCATCTTCATGCTTGTTATTCCAAGTAAAAAAAGCTTCATTGACAGGTAGATCATTCAGCCCACAAACATCAACACACTGCTGAAAATCCTTGATCTCTGCATCCGTCACATCCGACCCTATCCTCTCATCAAAGTATAACACATTATTAAAGTCACCCATCACCAACCAAGGGCCCTTTCTAGTTTTACTCATACTTGTCAAGGATTCCCACAATGCATCTCTTTCCCTTGCTTTGTTGTATCCATATACCATAGCAACATTAAATTTGAAGCCATTACACAGATACATAACCTCCAAGTGTATTACTTGAGCCTCCTTACCAAACTCCACCACCTGAAACCAATTAGGATTCCAAAGAATCCATATCCTCCCTCTATCACAAACATCATTATTATTAATATAACTCCATTGCCGACCAATACTCTCCTATACCCTATCCACGTTCTTATTCTTAACTCGAATTTCCAAAAGACCACATAACCCTACATTATTCACTGCAAGGAACCTCCTAATATCTCCATGCTTATTCAACTTATTAATACCACTAACATTCCAAAAGCTTATGTTAACCATTGTTATCATGATGTTGGTGGAACCCCTTTCCAATGCTATTTAAGATGTTAAGTTTAAATGAATTAGTCAAAGCCTCCTTAAAAGAAGGAACCCCATGACTGAACTTCTCATTTATGTTATGCCCCTTGTTGATAATCCTTGGAGTGGCAGTATTAATGAAATTATCCTGGACTGACAATGGAGTGATTTCTATGTCAACCCTAGGCTTGATTACCTCATGTATCGGTTGAATCACTTTTGGAATCCACTTGACTTTAGGTGCCTCCTCCTTCTTCTTGTCAGCAATCCTCTTACAGGCTACCGCATCAGGCCCAAGTCCTTGACAATGTGTGCATTTAATCGGCTTCCATTCATAATGGATCATCTGCCGACATAGCAACCCCATTTCATCCAAGAATTCCACATATTCCGGTAAAGTCTGACCCATCTTCACTTCAACCATGTACCTAGGATAACCTAGATAATCTTTAGATTTAGTCATAGCATCACATCTCAATGGTTTCCTAACCAGACTGACAATTTTTGGCAAGGCCGCACCCCAGAATTTTAGATCCAAATTATGAAGTCTAATCCAAATAGGAATCACATCAGTATCAGTTTTCTTGATCTCACAGTTAGGAGTCCATTCCTGCACAATAAGAGGTTTACTGTCAAAGAATTAAGGTCCTAACTGTAAAATCTTCTCCCTATCTTCAGAACTACTGATTCGAACCAAAAACACACCATTAGCCTTAGCTGCAATCTTATCAACATTCATCTCTTTCCAAATCCTCCTCAGAAATCCTGCCATTACATGACTTGGCAGATTGCACCCAAGACATAGCAGAAAACCGAGGTTGCCCAGTAATCAAGCTCAGGTGTCACATCCTCCAACTCTATTTGAAGTTTTGGTGGATTTGGATGGTTGTCCCCAACCTCCTGCCATGAACTTCCATCATCCTTCGAGTGAATTGAGCCTAGCTCGTCATCATCAGATCCAAAATCTTGGTTGAAATCAAACGTTCGAACATGTTGTGACGTCTCTCCTTCTTCCATGTTACTGAACTCATCTCTCACACTCTAATTAATATTATGTAGCGTATTACTAGTTGTTTTTGAATTATTATTAGATGAATTATTATTTTTGTTTTTGTTTTTGTTCTTCCTAGATTTTGCCATTGCTGAAATCTAGGCTTGGGCTTTTTACGAAGTACAAATTTCACAAAACCAACCTCAAATTTAGGCCCAGTGGGTCGTTTCCAATCAAATAAGACTAATTCGAGTCGAAACCGACATCAAGGGTAAAACCATCTTTTGGTGACCGGGTCAAACCCCGGTCAAAGGCATTTCCGAGACATAAAAATCAGTCACGAAAACTTCAAAAGTCCGACTCAAAGTCAAAAACTACAAAAAATCAGCTACAAAGAATATCCTAGCAACTAAACTTCTTCGTTAGAGATAAAACTTTGTCTCTAAGAAGCCTTCCACTCATCCAGACCTACTCGATCGAGTGGACCAGCCCACTCGGTCGAGTAGGCTTACAAAACCCGTGGAAACCGACTTTAGGCCGAGCACTCGATCGAGTGCAACGTATCACTCGATCGAGTTGCTCCTTTTCTATCCAAAACTGAGATCTTTTTCTATCCTTAACCGGGTACCTTTTCTATCCAAAGCCGGGGTATTTTCTTATAAATACCCCACCCCTCTCAACACAACCTCCACGACTACACAACCTTACAACCCAACAACCAGAAAATTCAGCAATCTTAGGCAAACTATACACATATAATCCCAATCCTTCCTCTAGAAATCCTTGAGGAAACCCGAGAGCAAAACTCGCCAAATCCCCTCCCAAATATACACACCATAAATCTCCTATATACATCTCAACGCTCCCGTGCCTAAGCCACTATTATACGAGTCTGTTTTCGAGATAATTGAGCATGTAGGTTGAGGGTGTTAACTAAAATCCCGATTCTCTTCTTCCACTTTTCTCCATCTCGTTTTCTTCTTCTTTTTTGTTTTTTTATTTCGTCAATAGCGTTTTTATCATCATCAACATCGCGCATATATCGATTTTCTAAAACTACCTCAATTCGAATACGTTTAAGGATGAACATCGTATAAGACCCTTAATCCCTTTACGAGTTGTAACAGTGGTGGAGCCCTCTCGAGGAGCTCTGCCCTAAGCACTCAACAAGGGCATGATGGGATCGCAAATATTCCTCCTTAAACATATTCGATTCCTTTTTTCAAGGTTAGAACGAAACCTGTTGATGCAAATCGAACATCACATAATCCGCAAGGATTAATAACGATGTCGTGATGCAGAGGAAATCGACTTTCGCTCTAATCAAACAAATAGAACGTTTATTCTTAAGATGCGATATCGACTCTGTAGTCGAATATTATGTCTAAAAGAATTAGTCAATAAATCGAGCTAGCGCGAACCCGTTGATGCTGAAATAATTGTCACATAGTCCGAAAGGATCAATTACGACATTATAACGCGGAGGGAATTATTTCGTCCTAGTTCAATTTAAAATGACTTATAAACGTCTTTTACAAACTTCACTCTAAATATTAGATATTGATTCTATAATCAAGTATCGAATATGACGAGTATCGAAAATTAAGTCGAGCATAAATTATACTATATTTTCGCACGACCTGGCAAATTATCGATTTACAATTAAAACCAAAATCGAAATCTAAATTCCGAAACGAACCATTGTTCGTACAGGGGGCACTCGATCGAGTGCCATAGGCCACTCGATCGAGTGGCACCCCAAAAAACCGGCAGAGGGGTTTTAAAGCAGGGCACTCGACCGAGTCTCCCCATGACTCGGCCGAGTGGCCTCACTCACGCACCAAACCGTGAGCTCTTCACATGCAATAAGCCTTATCAAATTTTTTTTTATGGCTTCGGTCAACACGTGTCAAGTCCATCACGTGTCCCACTCTTTTCAAAATCATGCGTCATGTCTTCTTATATCATTCTAATCTATTTATAATCCGTTATTATCGTTACTAACTCAATTGTTTCTACTTTTGTGCTTTATTTTCGTCGTTTGTTTTATTATACTAAAACGAACATCGCATGCTAAATACAACTTCGACATAATTCAAAGATGCATTAAACGACGTAGATCAAACATAATTCACATGTTTAGTCAAAATATTCTGTTTGCATAACATTTCAACCGAATTACTAACGCGCGTATTCTAAAATCGAACGATATCTTAGTAGAGGCCGCTAAGTGCGGGCGGGGTTGGGTGTCCTTTGTGGGCTTCCCAACACGTACCCTCACCCCTTACTCAGAACCATGGTTTCCGGATGTCCGAAACCATTGGCGGATGAGAGTCATTCAATACACGATAACCGATAATGTCGGTATCGGTATCACAATGCAAAGGGACAAACCCCATAAACTCTGAGATTGAAATGGGACGTACTCTCTTCACGGCCCACCAAGATATAGAGTGGGTTCGAATGGGCCCGAATTCCCACAAAGTTCGATGACGACTCCTGTTTTGATTTAAATTTCAACCCGAGATCCATCTCACATGAGACTCATTTGCTTCCACAAACCCGCGCGTGGCCGCGTCGGGGTGGACCTATGTCATGTCCACAATTTGGCGACTCCGCTGGGGAAGACTGATGTGTAACTTACCATCGGGATCCTCAGGGTGAGACTCAAGGAGAAATCGTTCAATTAGTACAATACGCGTTTTAGTTTTACGGTTCATGCATAACCTCATTTTTTTCCGGGCCAGTACTGGCGACCGACGTCCCACTATACCGTGATATATTCTAAATTGGATATGTCAAGGTGTTCATAGCTAATTCGTATGGGTTTCGCGGCATGTTCTAAGATCAACTCAACTTAGAAAGTCCGTCCCGATTCTCGAAAAGGCTATGCGCACTGGTATAGACCATATTTAGACCGACCGAGACTTAGTGTAAAGCATACATGATGTCGTTATAATGCTTGCGTGACTATGTGCTACTTGGTTTCCGTGTCCTTTTCAAAAACCGTCATTTCAAAAAAATTCATCTTTTCAAAAAACAAATATCCAATTTCAAAACTCAGAATGCTACCGAATTTAGGACTTATGATTTTACTCAAAACAGCCTATTTCTAGCCGGTATGCTGCCCATTTCAAAATGCAAAAAAATATTTTCGAACCTTCAAAATTGCGACCCGACGGCATTTTGCCAATTTCAAAAAGTCGGGCCATCCACCGATTTTCTGGGATTTTTTCGAACTTCCTTTTCAAAACCTTCCTTATCCTAAGACTTACAGCATTTAGTAGTGTCGGGTCTTTTTATAAGTCGTCGAAGGTCTTTAGCGTCGAAACTCCGTCAATCTTACATCACGGGTTTCCTCTCTATCCCAGTCCGCCTTATTTGTCAAGGCATGGCCCACCTACGTAGGACATACCCCTACAAAGGAAGGCTTGTTTACACATTCGAGTCCAAAGTTTAGGGAACATCTCACGTGGACCTTCCTTCGAACAGGGCTCGACCCACATAGCCGAATCCTAAGGGAGGCCCACCTTTCACAAGTCACCCATCTAGGTGTCTTTTCCGAGTCATTTCCTTTTTAGGTTTTTCCTTGCTCGGGATGTACTGTTTTGATTCCAGGATCTGGTTAATTTCTGATTACGCGGTATTCTTACAGACAGGCCACCGGTAACCAGACACAAGCACAAGATGCAAGAAGCTTTGGACAAGTTGACAGTCTCGTTGGACGCTATAGTCGTCAAGCAAACTCAGATTGAGACCCAATTGACAGCTATCAGGTCTGACCAAATAGCTATTGTTACCCGTTTGAGCGCCGTGGAACAAGGGACTCCTGCTGGGACTGACACTACTGGGCCTCTAGCTGAACTGGTTAGCGCAGTCCGCAAACTGGAGGAACAGGTCCACTTGTCAACAAACAACACTATCCACACAAAAAATGCTTGTGCTATTCGCCCCTGAATGATGAACTGCCCGCCAACCTCAACCTTATGGGCCTACCGATGTTTGATGGGACCGAAGAACCGGTGCTTCACATCCGGGCCTTCAAAGAGTTCATGGCCGTCAAAGGAGTGAAATTAACTATGTTCAAGCACTTGTTTGCCTCTTCCCTCGAGAAGCATCTGAAAGCCTACTCCTACAGGCTAGACCCCAAAAAAGACAAAACTTGGGACGACGTGGCAACAGAGTTTGCTCGAAATTACGCCGATAATACCGAGATCACGACCACGATGCACACTTTGGAGGTCATGGCCCATGAGCCCAAAGAAGGTTTTACTAAATACCTTCAACGCTGGAGGGCCGAAAGTGTGAAACTGGTGGAAAAGCCCAATGAAAAAGTTTTAGTGGAGGCCTTTGTCAAGAACCTCCTCCCTTCCTACCGGGTCCATCTCCGGTATGCTGTCATACCCAATTTCGCCACCTTAACCGAAATGGGTACAAGAATTGAATATTATTTAAGGCTGGAGGGCCTTACTAAGGCCTTTAGCAAGGGGTATCAAGGGGCTACCTCTTCCACCAGCAAGCCCACATCTGCAGCTGCAACCCGCAGCATCTTCGACGCGGTTAATCTACTAGATGCCTCGTCCAAAAAGAATACTCCAGCTCGGGTATTCACTGATATAGGGACCACCTATACATATGCCTTACAAAGGTTATCCTCCAAGGGTCTGATCCAACCGATAGGTCCAACTCCCGAAGTCCCCGTAGAGAAACGTTCCAAGAGCTACAACATCCAGGCCTATTGCCAATATCACCGAGGTAATGGGCACGATACCGAAAAATTCTGGAAATTGAAGCATCTCATCTAAGATTTAATCAAAAGTGGGAAAATACCATTGCCCGGGGACAAACCGAGCAACAAAGAAAACCCTTTCAGCGCCCATGCCATCTTCTCTAGGGAGGTGATCGACTATTCTCACCTCATTTCTCCTTTCATCCCACTAATCAATGGGATCTGGTTCGATGATGAAGAAGATGTGTACCTGGCTAAGGGAGAGGTTGTCCCAATCACTCTTGAAGAGGTCTGAAAGGCTAAATCCAAAGCTTTAGCCAGTAACCACCTCGCTACTGTCGGTCGTCCTTATCAAGCCATTAGCTCTAAGGACACCCTTATCCCGGCAACCATCATTGAACCAGCCAGGACGGAAGATGCCCTCGAAGAACGAAGCACTGACACAGCTCTATTCAAACAACTGAAGAGGGCTCGAGCTGATCTCACCATATGGCAACTTTTGGTTAGCTTGCAAGAACATCGGGAAGCACTTACCAAGGCTCTCGATCAAATTAAGGTCGACTCACTGGTTACTCCTACGGAAATGGTAGCCACCATCATGCCCCATCTCAAGGGCAAATCCAAAGAAAAAGGCCCACTTATTACCTTCTCTGAGTCCGACCTACCACCGTTCGGGGCCACCCATAACTTGGCCCTGTACATCACGGTGATCTGCCGAGGGAAATACCTTCCAATGACCCTAATTGACGACGGGTCTGCTGTGAACGTCCTTCCCTTAAGGACCGCTAAAGCCCTCGGTATTACCGAGGCCGACTACCTCCCAACGGCGCAGACTTTTCAGGCTTTTGATGGAAGCCCGAAATCGGTTACTGGGTGTGGACATGACATAGGTCCACCACGACGCGCGGGTTTGGGGAGGCGAATGAATCTTCATATGAGATGGGTCGAATTGAAATTTAAATCGAAGTGGAGTCGCCACCGAACTTTGTGGGAGTTCGGGCCCATTCGAACCCACTTTATATCTTAGTGGGCCGTGTAGAAAATATGGCCCATTCGTATGTCAGAGTTTATTGGGTTCATCCCTTTGCATTTGATACCGATAACGACATTATCGGATACCGTGTATTGAATGACTCTCGTGTGCCAATGGATTCGGATATCCGGAAACCATGGTTCTGAGTAAGGGGTGTGTGTACGTGTTGGGAAGTTCACAAAGAACACCCAACCCCGCCCGCACATTAGCGGCCTCTACTAAGATATCGTTTGACTCTCGAATACGCGTGTTAGTAGAATGATGAAAAATGATATGCAAACAGTGTTTTGCCTAAACATGCGAATAATTGAATGGGTTGCTAGTCGATTTAATGCATCTAATATTTAACGTCAAAGTTGGATTTAGCATGCGGGTTCGTTTTAGTATAATAAAATGAATAACGAAAATAAATCGACAAAAATAGAAACAAACATGTTAGTAATGGAATAATGATAATAACGGTTTGCGAAAATATAGAATTCTACAAGATAATGTAAACATGATGCATGATTTTGGAAAATCGATAATTTTGCTAAATCGTGTAAAAATATGGTATGATTTATACTCGACTTTAAAATTTCGATGCTCGTCATATTCGATATTTGATTATGGAATCAATATCAAATATTAGGAGCGAGTTTAGAAAAGATGTTATAAGTCGTTTTAAAATTGAACTAAAAAAATTCTTTTGTGTCGCAATTTCCAGGCAATCGCGCGACTTGTATGAACTTCGCGCGACTTGCACAGGCGCGAAACTCGCATGACACCCGCGCGACTCGCATGATATCCGCGCGACTCGCTTGGAGGGCTGTTTTGACTTTTTTTTGATTAATTCCGTTAGATTTGATATTCGACTACGGAGTCGGTATCGCATCCTTGGAATGATGATTTTTATTGAATCGGGCAGAAATATTTTATGATTTATGCTCGATTCGGATTTGGATACTCGTCATATCCGATATTCGATTATTGAATCGATATCGAATATTTAGAGCGAAATCTAGAAAATAAATTTGTAAGTCGTTTTAAATCAACTAAAACGAAATAAATTGTCTCCGCGTTTTATAGTGTCGGAATTAATTCTTGCGAATTATGATCACTATTTTTAGCACCAACGAGAATCGTATTAGTCGGATTTGTTAACTAGATCGTTTAAATTCGACATCCAATTATTGAATTGGTATCGAATCTAGTAGATCGACACTTGAATTAAAAAATGGACTCGACTTGATTCCCTCCACATCCCGACATCGTAATAAATCCTTGCGGATTGTGTGATGTCGGATCCGCATCAACGGGTTTCGACCTTGATTAGAAAAAAGATGCCTTACTTGAAAAAAATAGTTTCGAAATTGATAAAGATGCGATGAACGATGATGATAACGACACGAATAATAATTAAAAAAAACGTGACTAGCGACGCAACGAAATAAAAAACGATTATTGATGTTGACTTGCTTCAGCAATCAAACATTCGGGGTGTCGGCATAAACGACTGTCAACATCGAGTGCGTTACCCTCGTAATATTCGGATTTTCTTATCCCGTCATCCCTCGTGTTCGACACGAATTAGCAAGTAATTTAATGTTTCATATTAGAGATTATTACCGATATTAGAGATGCGACGATAAAAATAAAAAAACGAAAAAAGACGACAATGACGACGACGTCGCGCGGAGGACACGAGGAAAGAAAGGAGAAGAGAAAAGAATGGGATTTTGCACCCTCAACCTACATGTTTCTTGTCTCGGATGGAACTCGTTTCGTTGTGGCTTTAGCACGGGAGTTTCGAGGTTTTATGAAGGTTGAGTTATGGTGGTTTAGGGTTCGTAGATTGCTAGAGTTTACGGTAGTAATTAGGATGTAGAATTGATTAGGGTTCTCTTAGGGTTTTTTTAAGTTGTGTGTAGATGTGTTAGGGTTTTTGTAAAGTGTTGAATTGTGCATGCAAGAGAGTGTTTATATAGCCAATTGCTCCCCCTCCTTGTCTAGGGTTACTCGATCAAGTGCCCTGATGGACTTGATCGAGTGGCCCACCTGAAAGAGGACCGTGGGTTTGCTCTCGGAAACGGCTTTGACCGGGTTTTGACCCGGTCGCTAAAAGACAGTTTTATTTCCAGTGTCGGTTTTGACCCAAATTAGTCTTATTTGATTGGAAATGACCCACTGGGCCTGAATTTGAGGTCAGTTTTGTGAGATTTGTACTCCGTAAAAAGCCCAATCCAGAAACTAATGGTTTCGAGCCCACATCCGAGCGCGTAGAAACACGTTTCCGATCATCATCGGGTGTTTTTTGGAAACTACTATAGACACCTGGCGGTCAAATGTGGGTGTCTACAGAGCCCCCACTCTAACTGAGGCTTGGACAAGACGAAAGTCAGAGTAGCTACCATGCCAATCGAGGATTAAGACCTGACAGACTTCCGATCGGGTCGTTTATAGTCCATTAGACTTGCGTGAAGGGCTCGCCAGCCATAGGATAGAAGTCATACCTGAGCTGATGGTGGTAACTCCGTGGGCAAATTGGACTTGTCCCATAAGTCCTGGGTGTGCCTATATATGGGCCCGTCCCGTTCTATTCCGGGGAAAATGCCGCCTAGGGCTTTCCGCTGGGGAGTTATATGAGTTGCGTGGGCTTGCCTCCGAAGCCTTGAGTCATATCTGTATCAGTAACATAAATTTTGCATGCAACACGTAGGTAAAAAATATGACTCGCGCTGGGGAATAAAAACTTGATGTTCCGTTGGGAAGCCAAGCTGGTACCTGAAATGTTAGATATGTAGACAGAAATAGCAAATATAGCAGGTAGCAAGATAGCATACAGGAAATGCAGTTAGCATCTATAGACTGACTTGCGCTGGGGAAAATGGTTTTTACTTAGTTTTTGAAATCGAAATCCTGAGAGCAACTCACGTGCTAGGTTTTCAAAATGGAAAAGGGTAGAAAAGAAATTTGTAGTTTAAATAGACCGAAATTTGACCTTGTCGAAAAGGGTTTTTTTTCAAATGGCTAAGTTTTGCAAATTTTGAAGTGGGAATTTGAAAAGAGAGGTATACCGACGGACTCGACACTGGACGTGACAGGACGAGTTGACAGACACGAACTGAACTCTCTAAGGGTTGGACCGTGACTCGGTAGGAGGGTGGGCCACCTAAGATGACAAGACTCTTAAGTTGCGCTATTCCGTAGCCTAGGCGAGTGGCAACACAGTCGAACATCGATATGGGATAAATATGCTACGGGAGACTTGCGGTATTCTGTAATGGGGTTGTTGTAGTCTTGTGCTCTTCTGGATTTTTGATTTTAGGGTACATTCCCAAAGTGGGTATTGCTTCGAGTCCCTGGAAGATTCTTGTCTTTGACCGAGTCGAGTACCAGGACACACTATAGAAAGAAGGCTAAATTTTGAAAGTATTTGGATTTTGTGAGTGGGTGGAGAACTTCTGCCTAAGAGAAGCCCCCAGGATGACAAAGCGAACTGTTGAGAACATGACAGTGTCGTGACCGGAATGATGGTGCTTTTAGAATGTGTGTCAATGTGGGTGGTTGTGCCTCTGTTGAAAGCCTGCCTACGTATCCACGTGTAGTGAAATCAAACCATGCCATAGTTCAGTTAATTGAAAGATATATTATGGTGCCTAGTCTAATAGGACTTTGAGTGTAACTAGCCATATTGACGGTGTAGGCTAGGTGCATTCTCAATGATGTCTTGATCAGAGGGCTAGAACGGTTAGGATGTCGATCCTGTGACTGTGAGCGTTCTCCGGGGTAGCCCCCAGAGGTGGTGTGAACTATTTGGGCATGTTCTATGCCGACTGCAAGTTGCGTTCCCGTGTGCGGGGCTGGTAACTGGTTTGGATGAGAAGAATTGGGATGGGATTTGACAAGTTTTGTTCTCGGGTCTTTGACGAGTTTTGCTCTCGGGTCTTTGAAGAGTTTTGATCTCGGGTCTTCGACGAGTTTTGATCTCTGGTCTTTGACGAGTTTTGATCTCGGGTCTTTGTATGGTGATTGTGAATTTTGTTATGTCGTGTTGTGTTGTAGTTGTTGTACAAGGGAGAAGTCGAGTAAAAATGGCTCGAACTCCGATCGGAATAGGTTTGATAAGCGGGATCTTGTTTCCATGTCTGGCCCTAATGGTTAGGGGTATCCTATGGAGCTTGAATCCTCGAAATTCTGGGTTGTCTCTAGCCTAGGTCTCAGGAAGGTCTTGAGGGTTGTAATGTGGGAAGGCTAAATGTGGTGTTAGCTGACCAACTTGATATCTTCCTTTGTCGGATAGTATGGGAACTGATAATTTTTTAATTGATCGTACTTCGGTCACGGGACTTTCACTTGAGTTGACTGCTGACCACAGTCATGGTGATAAGTGTGGTTTGTAGTGCCTATTTCGTAGTGTTTTGGTCCCATTTTCCTTGTAGAATCGCTCCTTGGGAGCGGTTTAGGGGCTTCTCATACTTCCTTTAGTTCGTTTCAGGTTCCCGAGACCGATTTGGAAGAGTTGGAGCGATTCCGACTCGATACATACACATTTTGGAGCCAACGAGATAAAGGAACGATGACTCGATGCTTTGGAATCGACCCCGAGACCTTGGGACCCAATCCCGAGTCCCGAGACCCGATCCCGAGTCCCGAGAATCAATGAGAAGTCCATATGAAGCAAGGAGGAACCTTAAAGATCATATTGGAGGCCTACAAGACTCATCCCCGACGGGTATGACCTCATCCCGTCCGGGATGAAGTGCACAAAAGAGAGGGCTCCTGTTTTGGGTCCATCCCGACCGGGACCAGCTCCTCCCGGCCGGGACCGACACCCTCCCGACCGGGACCACCTCCTCCCGGCCGGGAAGGTCTGCTGCTACCCCGCGCTTCATTCTTCTCTTCTCCCTTCCATTTGTAACCCTATAAATACCCCCCTCTTGTATTAAGGCACCATCTTATGTTATGTTCTTCAAACCCTAGACTACTTTAGGTTAGATTAGTGTAGATTTCGGTAATTAGTAGTTAATCTTAGTTTAATCTTGTATTAAGAGATCTCTTGAAGAATCCATTCAATCTTGACAACATTGGTGGATGAATTTGGGTTTTCTTTATATACAAGTTCTCATCTTTTCATTCCATTGTTAGTTGGTATAATCTTCTTCTCCTTTTTACTCTTAATCCTTTATTGTTTATCAAGTTTGAATCTTTGTTATTGTTAGTTCATAGTTCTTGTTAGTTTCACTCATATATGCTTTGATGTTTGGGTTGATTTCTCTTGTTCTTGTTAGTTGTAGTTTGATTATGTTAGAGTAGTGTTCTTGCTAGGGTTAGTAAGGTGATTAGGGTGTTAATTGGATGATTAAGGGTTTGTTGGAGATGTTGGTGGAAGATTTGAGGTTTCTTCTTGAGTGATGCATATTACATGTTTGATGGAATGCTTGAATGACTAAGTAGGTTGGAATGCTTGTTTTTCTTGCTTTCCTTTGTCGTGTGTGTCGCCGGATGGGTTCCATGAGGAACCTCTAGGTCGTGTGTCCTAGATTACCCTACTACCGCTTTCACTCTAACTCCTCCTTGGCCATTCCGTTACCCCTTTGACCCCGACCTAATCCTAGCCCGTTTTTCCTTGTTGTTCTTCTTAGTCATAGTCTAGCCCTCTCCCCTTCTATCATTCTCTAGTTTAGCTTAGCTCGTTGACCTAGTCAAGTACTTGGGCGAACTTGGTCTATACGCCTCTACCGTCCCCGTGGATTCGACCCGACTTACCCTATCTACCCAAGTTAGGATTAGCCGGTTTTATTTGACGGTTGGGATCCCGCGACAAATCCCTCCCATCAATTTGGCGCCGTTGCCGGGGACGGTGCTAGTTTAGACTTCGTTTTCCTAGTTACTTGACTTTGTCTTTGTGTTTGTGTTTTTCTTTTTTTCTTTTTGGTTACCTTGCTTCTTGTGTGTGTGTGGTTTATTTCTCTCTTGTCTAGTGCCCAAAAAGCACTAGACTTCTCACGTTTGTTCCTAGTCTACAGTTTATGCTTAGAGGTGGTGATTATCTTCTTCTTGCGATTAAGAGCCGCTTTAACGGACGGTTGCTAGGATGAGTGGTTTCCAACCGGGTATGGACTACGATTTTCGAGCAAGCATGGGGTTTGATCTAAACTCCACACACTCGGGAGCCGATATGAGCTACTCCTCTTCTTCCATGAACCAAGGGTATGACATGACGTCCCCCTACCACTATCAAGCTTCTTGGGGTAATCAAGATGGGTATAATCCTCAAGAGTATGGAAATGGCTACCAACAAGCGAATGACTATCAATCCTACGATCAAGGTGGCTATTACTCAAGCTATGATTGTGAACCCACCATGTTCAATCAAGATTCGCCTTATGGAAGCCAATACCCCCAAAACCCACAATATTACCCTCCACCCCAACCACAATATGAACCCCATGACCCACAATACTACGAACCACCCCAACCTTGCTACCAACAATATGATGCCCCACCCCTTGGGCATCATCAAGACACCATGTTTAATCAAGATTATCAAGACTATCATCAAGATTATCATGGAGTTTTACAAGACCTCAAGGACCATCAATCGTCAAACACGGAGTTGTTTCATTCTATGCTTCAAATGCAAAAAGAACAAGATGAACTAATGGCCCAAATTCGAAGGGAAAACGAGGCGAGGGATGCTCGATTAAATGCAATATCGGTTCAAACGGTAATGTATTTATCCCGAACATCGCAATTAGATGAAGGATGCCCACTTGACTAAGAGGAGAAACCTAACCATGAAGCCGTCGATGTAGTTCCCTTTGGAGGAGAGATTTGCTTTGAAGAACCTCAATTGTCTACCCAAAAAGAGATGAATGAGGAGATGACCCTCGGTAAAGACAACATTGGTGAGGAATTGGAGGAGGATGGTGAGTGGGATGGTTTGGTAGAGTTTGTGAAGTTGTTGGGTGAAATTGTTAGCCTCGAGTTGCCCTTGTGCGAGAATGTGGATAAGCATCAAGAGCCTCTTGTATGTGAACCGAGCAAGGACTTGGAAGAGATTGAAACCACCGGTAGAAGTTTCGATCCTCTTCTCCAAGATGATATGGGGCCTAGTGATGAAGATGGGGAACCACAACTTGAGGAAAGTGTGGGGGTGTGCATTGAGGAGATGAGGCCAAAACCGCTTTTTGTGCCTTGTTTCTTGGAGATGAAGCTTGCTAATGATTGGAGGCGATGCCTAGGGAGGAAGAGGCCGGTAAAGCTCATAGGATGGATAGACCCCGGATATGACATGAATGATGATTTTGGGTCTTGGAAATCCTACTTCTTGCCTCCACCTTGGAGGCCGTGGAGGTTAGCTAGGCTCGAGCGCTTCTTGGGCCTCCACTATGATGTCGGTAGCGCGTTCGACTTGCTCCTCCATGCCCTTGAGGGCTACGGTTGAAGGAGAGTCCACCATCCTAGGTTTGACGGAGTTCCTAAAGAACCGTCATGTTGTATATTCCCCCTTTCTCCTCTTTAGAATACTTGTGCTTGTATTTGTGTGTTTTATTTTCTCTTGATTTTGTTTGTTTTGTGATATTCTTGTAATTGATTTGGTATTTTGATGAGCGATGTGAGGGAGTGAATTTGATGTGTATTTTGAGTTTATCGTGATAGGTGAAGTGAAGATGACTCCTAGAAAGGAGTGGTTAGTGATAAAGCTTGGACCGTGAGTAAGGGAGTCGGTTTTTGGGGTCATGGGAGTCGTGAAGACCCTTCCCGACCGGGAAGGGTGTGTCGTCCCGACCGGGATGGGGCCGTCCCGATCGGGATGAGGGTGCCAAAAATCGAGTCCACTGGAGCGTCATCCCGATCGGGAAGGAGGCTTCCCGACTGGGATGGGTACGTCATCCCGACCGGGACCACCCATCCCGACCGGGATGATCCCCTACTCCTTTTTGGTGCCTCTTCTTCGACATTTAAGCCCGCCCAACCATTGTATACCCCCACCCAACCTCCCTACCTTCCTTGCACATATTGTACCACCCACATACTTCATTTTCATATCCTCACTTCATCTTCTACCTACTTTAGACCGGTATACACACCAGTTTCCACCCCTCACACCATTACCAACCCACTACCTTAGCCATGCGGTTTTCTCAAGCTTGAAGAAGGATGACAATGACGACAACAAGCAAGTGCCTATATTGATCATTGAGACGATGGAGAGAGTGAGTTGCTAACCGGTCGGTATGGCAACTATCCTTTCTTTTCCGTTTTTTATTGCTTGTTTTCCCCTTGTTTATCCCCTTCCCCTTTGTCATGGTGGCCTTCGAGGCCTTGGTTTTGGTTGCTCCCGGCTCTCGATGATGTGACTACATCGAGAGTCATTTTCAAAATCCAAATTTTACAAGTTTTTCACTCTTTCTTTTTGAGGATTTAGTCGGATTTAGGCGGAATCCGGGCTAGGTGACGTGATTACACCTAGTCCTCCCCTCCCATTTCCTTTTATTTCCTTCTTTTTATTTCTTCCCCCATCCATATCTTTTTCTTGTCTCGGCCCATGGTGACTTGACTACACCCCGGCCGGACACCTTCTACACTTTTCTCCACTCTTCTTTTTGATTTCTAGCTTTATTTTCGTAGTTTCTTTTGTGCTCCCATGCACTACGGTCGAGCATGAGGACATGGCTCGACTTAAGTGTGGGGGAGTGGTATTCTAGCATAGTTAGCTTTATTTTTGTAGTTTTTCGAAAAAAATCTTTAAAATCCATAAAAATTTGAAAAATTTTCATAAAAATCAAAAAGATTTTCCTTTTTGTGTGTTTTCCTTTTGTGTCTTTATGTCGTGTATTTGTTGTATTGTGTGTGTTTTGCCTCCTCTTTCCTTATAGGTTGCTTAAATCGCCATTACCTCTGGTGAGCTTTCAAGACTTCCGGTAACATCTCTTCATCCCTTATTCCCTCTTTGCTTCTTGTGAGTTTGGAGGAGTTTTGTGATGATGTGTGCTCGGGAGGAGCTTTGTAAAAATTGTGGTGGATTTGGAGACTTGTTTGAAGATAGGGGTGGTGTTTGTGTTTTTATTTGTGTTGTTCTTGTTTTGTTGCTCTTGTTTCTTTTTCTTTTGTTTTTGCCGAGTCTTCGTTTTGTGTTTTGTTGTGTGTATTGTGTGTAAATGGTTTTCGAAAACCCGGTTTAGAGGCTAGTGTGTGAGTGCTTACTTTCCCTTCCTAGTGGTATAAATCGAGTCTTGGACTTTAGTCTAGTAGAATGACCCTAAATCAATGATTTCGTTGGTCCTTTACCTTGAGTCCGCCTAGCTTACTAGGGATTTACTACGGGATTTGCATTTTGACCATTTTGACCACCCACGGTGTGAAAAGGCCTTGGTTGCCGAGTCCCGTCCCTTAGGTGACCATGTTTGGGATTGTTTGATTAGTCCAAGTTCTCCACTTTTTGTGGGTTTGAAGAGAAGGACGCTCCCCGACTCTCCCATTTACCTACCTCCTACACATATCCACCAATAAATTGCAATTTGTTGATTCCTCTCTTTCTTGTCATACAAAGAAATGCCAACAAGCCAAATCTTGCCAAAAAGGGCAAAGAAAAGAAAATGAAAGAAAGAAAAGAATGAAGAAAAAGAAAAGGCACAAAAGCCAAAAAAAAGAAAATAGAAGAGAAGAAAAAGAAATGGCATGGCAAATACAAAGCAAAAATGCAAAAGAAAAGAGAAAATGCCAAAAGAAAATTGTCTCACAAAAATAGAAACCTCACACCTCACAAAATAAGCCTTTTACCAACTATTACCGTGAAGAGCCTACCAAAGGACCGAGTCCCTAGGAAGGATGATAGCGGTAGTGGTCGGTCTTCCCTCATTTTGCATATTTCCACTTTTTACTTGGACTAGTTAGGCGGTTTCGGACATGGGACGACCCTCTTGGCTCATTGCTAAAGGAGGCGGGGTCTCACTTACTTACAGTGTCGACTAACACCGTGGTTCATCCTTTGTCCATCCCGCCGATCGTCCCGTAGTACGTTCTTAGAAGGTTAGGGGGAACCTCGGTAAGTTACCAACGTTTTTGTTGCTTTGTCGTCATACTATTAGGGTTTAGTCCATCTTGGTTTGTATTGCTAGCTTGGGAACGTTGTCGCTTGCCTCGAGTCCTAAACCGGTGCTTCTTTCACTGCTTTTAGAGGGAAGCGGTATTTGTTTTTCTTTTGGGTGCAACCTTTTGTGTGTTTGTTTGTGTGTTTGTTTGTTTATGTGTTTTGTGTCCGGTTGCATCCACAGTTTTGTCGCAAGACCCGACTTGCCTTGCGGAGTGCACTTTTCCTCTAAGTGCACTCGCGTGAGTTGAAAGGGCATAGGGTGCGCTAATACCCATTCGGCTAGTATAGTAGTTAGTACGTGCTTACTCGAGGGCGAGTAAGGGTTAAGTGTGGGGGAGTTGATAAGTGTGGTTTGTAGTGCCTATTTCGTAGTGTTTTGGTCCCATTTTCCTTGTAGAATCGCTCCTTGGGAGCGGTTTAGGGGCTTCTCATACTTCCTTTAGTTCGTTTCAGGTTCCCGAGACCGATTTGGAAGAGTTGGAGCGATTCCGACTCGATACATACACATTTTGGAGCCAACGAGATAAAGGAACGATGACTCGATGCTTTGGAATCGACCCCGAGACCTTGGGACCCAATCCCGAGTCCCGAGACCCGATCCCGAGTCCCGAGAATCAATGAGAAGTCCATATGAAGCAAGGAGGAACCTTAAAGATCATATTGGAGGCCTACAAGACTCATCCCCGACGGGTATGACCTCATCCCGTCCGGGATGAAGTGCACAAAAGAGAGGGCTCCTGTTTTGGGTCCATCCCGACCGGGACCAGCTCCTCCCGGCCGGGACCGACACCCTCCCGACCGGGACCACCTCCTCCCGGCCGGGAAGGTCTGCTGCTACCCCGCGCTTCATTCTTCTCTTCTCCCTTCCATTTGTAACCCTATAAATACCCCCCTCTTGTATTAAGGCACCATCTTATGTTATGTTCTTCAAACCCTAGACTACTTTAGGTTAGATTAGTGTAGATTTCGGTAATTAGTAGTTAATCTTAGTTTAATCTTGTATTAAGAGATCTCTTGAAGAATCCATTCAATCTTGACAACATTGGTGGATGAATTTGGGTTTTCTTTATATACAAGTTCTCATCTTTTCATTCCATTGTTAGTTGGTATAATCTTCTTCTCCTTTTTACTCTTAATCCTTTATTGTTTATCAAGTTTGAATCTTTGTTATTGTTAGTTCATAGTTCTTGTTAGTTTCACTCATATATGCTTTGATGTTTGGGTTGATTTCTCTTGTTCTTGTTAGTTGTAGTTTGATTATGTTAGAGTAGTGTTCTTGCTAGGGTTAGTAAGGTGATTAGGGTGTTAATTGGATGATTAAGGGTTTGTTGGAGATGTTGGTGGAAGATTTGAGGTTTCTTCTTGAGTGATGCATATTACATGTTTGATGGAATGCTTGAATGACTAAGTAGGTTGGAATGCTTGTTTTTCTTGCTTTCCTTTGTCGTGTGTGTCGCCGGATGGGTTCCATGAGGAACCTCTAGGTCGTGTGTCCTAGATTACCCTACTACCGCTTTCACTCTAACTCCTCCTTGGCCATTCCGTTACCCCTTTGACCCCGACCTAATCCTAGCCCGTTTTTCCTTGTTGTTCTTCTTAGTCATAGTCTAGCCCTCTCCCCTTCTATCATTCTCTAGTTTAGCTTAGCTCGTTGACCTAGTCAAGTACTTGGGCGAACTTGGTCTATACGCCTCTACCGTCCCCGTGGATTCGACCCGACTTACCCTATCTACCCAAGTTAGGATTAGCCGGTTTTATTTGACGGTTGGGATCCCGCGACAAATCCCTCCCATCAATTTGGCGCCGTTGCCGGGGACGGTGCTAGTTTAGACTTCGTTTTCCTAGTTACTTGACTTTGTCTTTGTGTTTGTGTTTTTCTTTTTTTCTTTTTGGTTACCTTGCTTCTTGTGTGTGTGTGGTTTATTTCTCTCTTGTCTAGTGCCCAAAAAGCACTAGACTTCTCACGTTTGTTCCTAGTCTACAGTTTATGCTTAGAGGTGGTGATTATCTTCTTCTTGCGATTAAGAGCCGCTTTAACGGACGGTTGCTAGGATGAGTGGTTTCCAACCGGGTATGGACTACGATTTTCGAGCAAGCATGGGGTTTGATCTAAACTCCACACACTCGAGAGCCGATATGAGCTACTCCTCTTCTTCCATGAACCAAGGGTATGACATGACGTCCCCCTACCACTATCAAGCTTCTTGGGGTAATCAAGATGGGTATAATCCTCAAGAGTATGGAAATGGCTACCAACAAGCGAATGACTATCAATCCTACGATCAAGGTGGCTATTACTCAAGCTATGATTGTGAACCCACCATGTTCAATCAAGATTCGCCTTATGGAAGCCAATACCCCCAAAACCCACAATATTACCCTCCACCCCAACCACAATATGAACCCCATGACCCACAATACTACGAACCACCCCAACCTTGCTACCAACAATATGATGCCCCACCCCTTGGGCATCATCAAGACACCATGTTTAATCAAGATTATCAAGATTATCATGGAGTTTTACAAGACCTCAAGGACCATCAATCGTCAAACACGGAGTTGTTTCATTCTATGCTTCAAATGCAAAAAGAACAAGATGAACTAATGGCCCAAATTCGAAGGGAAAATGAGGCGAGGGATGCTCGATTAAATGCAATATCGGTTCAAACCGTAATGTATTTATCCCGAACATCGCAATTAGATGAAGGGTGCCCACTTGACAAAGAGGAGAAACCTAACCATGAAGCCGCCGATGTAGTTCCCTTTGGAGGAGAGATTTGCTTTGAAGAACCTCAATTGTCTACCCAAAAAGAGATGAATGAGGAGATGACCCTCGGTAAAGACAACATTGGTGAGGAATTGGAGGAGGATGGTGAGTGGGATGGTTTGGTAGAGTTTGTGAAGTTGTTGGGTGAAATTGTTAGCCTCGAGTTGCCCTTGTGCGAGAATGTGGATAAGCATCAAGAGCCCCTTGTATGTGAACCGAGCAAGGACTTGGAAGAGATTGAAACCACCGGTAGAAGTTTCGATCCTCTTCTCCAAGATGATATGGGGCCTAGTGATGAAGATGGGGAACCACAACTTGAGGAAAGTGTGGGGGTGTGCATTGAGGAGATGAGGCCAAAACCGCTTTTTGTGCCTTGTTTCTTGGAGATGAAGCTTGCTAATGATTGGAGGCGATGCCTAGGGAGGAAGAGGCCGGTAAAGCTCATAGGATGGATAGACCCCGGATATGACATGAATGATGATTTTGGGTCTTGGAAATCCTACTTCTTGCCTCCACCTTGGAGGCCGTGGAGGTTAGCTAGGCTCGAGCGCTTCTTGGGCCTCCACTATGATGTCGGTAGCGCGTTCGACTTGCTCCTCCATGCCCTTGAGGGCTACGGTTGAAGGAGAGTCCACCATCCTAGGTTTGACGGAGTTCCTAAAGAACCGTCATGTTGTATATTCCCCCTTTCTCCTCTTTAGAATACTTGTGCTTGTATTTGTGTGTTTTATTTTCTCTTGATTTTGTTTGTTTTGTGATATTCTTGTAATTGATTTGGTATTTTGATGAGCGATGTGAGGGAGTGAATTTGATGTGTATTTTGAGTTTATCGTGATAGGTGAAGTGAAGATGACTCCTAGAAAGGAGTGGTTAGTGATAAAGCTTGGACCGTGAGTAAGGGAGTCGGTTTTTGGGGTCATGGGAGTCGTGAAGACCCTTCCCGACCGGGAAGGGTGTGTCGTCCCGACCGGGATGGGGCCGTCCCGATCGGGATGAGGGTGCCAAAAATCGAGTCCACTGGAGCGTCATCCCGATCGGGAAGGAGGCTTCCCGACTGGGATGGGTACGTCATCCCGACCGGGACCACCCATCCCGACCGGGATGATCCCCTACTCCTTTTTGGTGCCTCTTCTTCGACATTTAAGCCCGCCCAACCATTGTATACCCCCACCCAACCTCCCTACCTTCCTTGCACATATTGTACCACCCACATACTTCATTTTCATATCCTCACTTCATCTTCTACCTACTTTAGACCGGTATACACACCAGTTTCCACCCCTCACACCATTACCAACCCACTACCTTAGCCATGCGGTTTTCTCAAGCTTGAAGAAGGATGACAATGACGACAACAAGCAAGTGCCTATATTGATCATTGAGACGATGGAGAGAGTGAGTTGCTAACCGGTCGGTATGGCAACTATCCTTTCTTTTCCGTTTTTTATTGCTTGTTTTCCCCTTGTTTATCCCTTTCCCCTTTGTCATGGTGGCCTTCGAGGCCTTGGTTTTGGTTGCTCCCGCCTCTCGATGATGTGACTACATCGAGAGTCATTTTCAAAATCCAAATTTTACAAGTTTTTCACTCTTTCTTTTTGAGGATTTAGTCGGATTTAGGCGGAATCCGGGCTAGGTGACGTGATTACACCTAGTCCTCCCCTCCCATTTCCTTTTATTTCCTTCTTTTTATTTATTCCCCCATCCATATCTTTTTCTTGTCTCGGCCCATGGTGACTTGACCCCTTTCGATTTCTTCGCCCAACCTACCTAGACCCGCTTTCGCGACGAAAGGGTAAGTCTCAAATTAAGGTAATTTTTACCCCGAGTTTCCCCATATTGATAGAAATGAATCAAGGTCGGCCTAGTCGCGATTCTAGGTCAACGAAGACACAAAAGCCTTAAAATTGATAATCAACAAGTAAACAACTCACCTACATCCCTTGAATCAAATAATCCAAATCCTCCTCCCTAATTCCCCAACAAGAAAATATACTCACTAATCATGGTGATAATCAACAATACACTAACTAAGGAGAATCTAACTAGAGCATGCAAAACAACTACACTAACAATTAACACTAAGGAGAGAGATTAACTAACACACAAACTAAAGAGAAATAAACTAACTAATGGAATAAAGGGAGAGAAGAGAATTTAACAATTATGGAGAAATCTAAGATGGAAGATGAAGATAAATAATAAAGATTGAATCTTGGGAGATATATACAAGAATTTGTCACTAATCCATGCATAGATCTTCAATCTTCAATATAAGCAATATAAATCTTCAAGAAATAATACAAGGGTTTTGTCACATAAACCCTTGCAAAATCCTTGAATCTTCAATAATCTTCAACAAAGATGGAAACTTGCCTACTAATTATAGAGTAATTACACTAATATTGAGTAGATCTACTAATTGTTTTGAGAAATTTTTCTAAGAGAGCTTACTACAAACTACTACTACTACTACTACTACTACTAGAGAGTTCTCTACACTACTCCTACTCCTAAGGGCTAATCCCAAGGCTCACTCAAGGCACAAGGAGGCACAAAACCCTAGGTTAAGTATTTATAGAATTCTTAATTGGTCACACAAGTTTAAGACCCATAATCCAATTTCTCTTCTTTAAGCTAAACCTTCACCCTTTGCATCTTCATGGGGTGAAACTTCACCCTGCGGCTCATCATAATAATCCCACCGGGTGAAATTTCACCCGGTGAGATTTTCTTCTCAAAATGCGATTTCGGCCCGTTCTCTCCGTCGGGTGAAATTTTGCCCGGTCGTGGGTGCCATGAAAATCTTCGGGGAGGTGGAAAATGTCGTCGGGCGAAACTTCGCCCGGTGATGACTCACCGGGTGAAACTTCACCCGGTGGAGTTTCTCCTCTTTTCCGGTCTCTTTCTTCGTCGATCAATTGGATTACTTGAACTTTCGGTTGTGTGCTTTGCTCTTAGACCGTATCTCTCTCATGCTCGTAGAAGCTCATACACGTTTTTGGCCGAAAATCCTATCAAAATAGACAGAAAACTACTAAAAACACGTAAAATGCAAAAGAGACACTAATGCAAGAATTACTCAAAATACGGCGATAATCGCACTCTATTCTCGCAAAACGGAGGAAAAACGGGTCTAAATGGGAGGAAAAACGGTCCAAATTTGGCACACAACAATTCCCCCACACTAAACCGTTGCTCGTCCTCGAGCAAAGACCCAAAAAGAAATTAACTACTACTAACTAAGCTAGACTATGCTAACCCGATACGGGGCAATTAACGGGCCCGCTCCGTCCCTTCAACTCACATCGAGATACCCATGAGGTAGAGTACTTCCATGCAAGGCAAGTTGGGGCTTGCTCAAAATTAGGGTTGCGACTAACACACACACCAACACAAAAAAACAAAGAAGACACACACAAAGAGATAGTCGCAACCAAAAAGAAAATAAATCACCGAATCCCTCATCGAAACGGCGGAGAAAGCACCAATTTGAGCTTAAGACAAGCGAGAACACTACCAAGTTAGTAACACAAGATGACATAGACAAGATCCTAATAGGATGACAATCAAACAATAAAAACATTGAAAATTTACCAAGGTCCGTCTAATTCCACTAGAGATGCCTACAACGGGACGATAAATGGAGTGGATAAGTGAAAACCATGGAGTTAGTAAGCACTATAGGTAAGTGTTATGTCGTCTCCTAAGCTAAGCCTAGAGGATCGTCCCAAACTCGAAAAAGCCAATTAGACCAAAAAGATGGATAAGTGTTTGCAAAATGGTAAAGATTGCCAAATTACCGTTATTTTCCTTCCTCGGGACTCGGTCCTCTAGTAGGCATTTCACGGCAATAAGTCAACCAAGGGATTATTTGGATTTGGGAACGATTTTTGAGATTTTGATTTTCTTTTCGGTTTTCTTTCTTTTCCCGTTATTTTGATCGAGGGCTTTTTTTTTCATAACGCCCTTCTTCTTTATTTTTTACCTTTTTTTTAATAGCTCTTTTTTGGCTAGATAGTTCATTTGAGATCAAGGTAAAACAAATTCTTGCAAACTTATTTGTGGAAATGGGTGAATGGTAGAAAAATAGACTAGTCGGGTGTGCACCCCCTCCGAACCCATAAAAGGATGAAAATTTGGACTAAAGAAGTGGCTTCTCAAGTAAGGTCACCTAAGAGAACGGGGAACGGTAACCAAGGCCTTATCACTCCATGGGTGGTCAAGGTGGTCAAATGCAAATCCCGGTGTGGACTCCTAGTAGAAAAGATGGACTTATGGTAAAAATCCAATGCAAAAATTGGTTCAAGGTCATTCTACTAGAAACATGTTCAAAAATCAAAAAGGGTTACTATCAAGGGAGTAATAAACACTCGGCCTAAACTCAAAATCGGGTTTTCGAAAACTTTACCTAGACACGCTATCCACACAATGAAAAAGAACACACAAAACAACAAAAACACAAGAAAACAAAACAAAATCACAAATATAGTCAAGCACTCCGAACTCCATCAAGTCAACACAATCCACAACCACCAATTCCAAAATGTTCACCAAGTGAACCTCCAAATAGCTTAAATGCCCAAACTCCCATGCATAAGAGAAAGGGTAAAAACAAAGGTAGAAAGTATTACCGCGCGGTCTTCATTTCATTTCCGCTACCTTACGTATCCATGCTAAATGGTTGGCGGTGTACCTACAAGAAGGAGAATGCAAGGCAATACAAGCGACATAAAAACAAAATAAAAGAAAAAAGAAAACTAAAATGAAATTTATTTATTTTTGGGTTTTTGGTTTTTAAAGGAAAAATGAAAAAGAAAAGGAAGAAAAAGGATAGTAGATCCCTCCCCCACACTAAAACCGTGCATTGTCCCCAATGCACAAGTAGAGGAAGAATCGAAAAAGAATAAAAAGAGAAAAGAACGGAAAATCTTTTTGAATTTTTATGATTTTTCAAATGTTTTTGGATTTTTTATTTTTCAAAATGAAGAAAATAAAAAGAAATGAAATGAAAAATGAAGAAAAAGAAGAGAAAATAAAAGAAAAATGAAAAATCGATAAGATGGGAAAGGGCGTAGGTGTAATCACGTCACCTCACCTGGATTCCGCACGAATCGGGAAAATTAAAAGAGAAAAAGAAAATTTTTGGATTTTTCAAATTGGTCATGGTGCGATCAAATCACCTAAGACCGGGAGCAACAATCAGGTCCTTCTTCTCTAAGGCACCTGCAAATAAAACCTCACGTTTGTAATGACCCAAGTAGGATCACATGAGGGGCTGACAACTCACCAAACCGACCAAAATATTATCACAAATTAACCAACAACCATAATTATCAAATGCCAAAAATTGGCGCTGCAAGACTGACAAAGATTACTGAAACTAGAGAACAGATTATTGACAACTGACGACTGATATCCAACACCCCCACACTAACACCGACGACACTCGACCACTCACATCGGACCTGGGGGACGAGGTGGTGGGTAGTAAGACTCTGGCGGAGGCACACCGAAAAATTGGTTAAAAAGGCTCTGTTGCTGCTGCAACATCCTTTGGTTCTCCTCCGCCGTCATCCTCGCTGCTTGGGCATCCCTAGCAGCGTCCCTAGCCATCTCAAAGCTACTCCGGGCAAACTCAAAGTCTTCCCTAGAGTACGTGTAAGAACCATGCGCAGTATTGCGCGCATCCCGGGCTACATTATAGGCGTCCTGGGCCAGGTTCCAAGAGGTGGTCGAGTTCTCCGAAGTCTGACGTGTACGGTCATAAACCTCCCCCAACTGGTTATAAAAGTCCTCAGATCCGAAGAACGAGGAGTGTCGTGGAGGACTCATGTTGACGTCCTCCTGAAAACCTGGGGTAGACTGGGTGAACGTGGAGTGTCTGTGTGGTTCAAAGTCGGGTGTGAAAAACTGGGAGGTCGGGTGTTCCGTCCGATGGGAGGAAGAGGGTCCATGTGATGATGACGGTAAAGTCCTATGACCCTCATCCCGAGAGGTTTCAACCTCCGGTTCCTCCGACACGTCTACGACCTCAATATCATCGTCGCCATATCTAAAGGTCCATCGAGGTATTGAACCATATAAAACTTACCTCGGGTGTTATCCCGAATGTACTCCCCAGACCTCTTCGGCATGCCGAAGTTCTCTTCAATATCTAGCCTAACCCATTCGTGGTTAGGCATTGCAATAGCTCTCATTTCAGTAATCTTATACAAGAACAAACTGTCATAATCCCCTTTCTGGGGCCACACAAGGAAAGGACAATAAACTTCATCTATGAAAAGTCCCGCTCCGCCAACTGGTGCTAAATCGCTAAAATCAATGTCCAAGGCTTTAGCTATCATTGTTACAATACCGCCGCAAGAAATCTTCTTGCAGCTGCACTTCGCAACCTTGGCAAAATGAGTAGCTAAGGCCTCGGACATATCAATAGACGGGCCTCTGTTCAAAACCGCATCCTCCAACAACTGTACAGCTGTGGCACTACAGTTATGGTGCGTGTCATAGCTTTTCAGGAATGAGTTGGCTATGATACGCGCCAAATACCGAAGGATGGGGTTTCGAATAGAGAAAGAACGCATCTTCCCTCCCTTGAAAGTCCTCTGGCGGGCTATTTTAAACCAGAATCGATCTCGCCCGAATTTATCATCCCGAGTCTGTCCCGCCCTAGGCCTTCTAAGGACCGAAGAAGGTAAACCAAGCAGTGCACCAAAATCCCTCAAGTTGAGAACGTACAGAGTTTCTCGCAACTGAAACGAGACAGTGGCATTATCGTCACCACTTAGCTCGAAAGTTGCGAAAAACTCGCACGTCAACTTCTGAAAAGTTTTCTCCTCGGAGGCATAAAACTTGCTAAGACCAAGGCTTTGGCACATTCCTTGCACCTGCGTGTCTATACCCATACGCTCAAGTACATCTCGAGCCGCCCAACGAGTCGGCTCGAGACGACAGACCCAGAATTTTTTACATTTATCAACATGGGCTTTTTTAGCGAAATATAAACCAGATTCAGCATGACGGAAACTACGGCGAATTTTTGGGTAACGTACCTCAAGCGGAACAGGTTGTTCGCGCGGTATTGGTCTTTGTGTCTGAACCCATCGGGACAGATTCGTCCCGAGCCTCGGCCGTCTCCTCCGACCTAGAGGATGATGTTGACCCCGAATTCCTATTAAGCATTGAAGAAATCCGTTTCCTTGCCATTTGCTTTACCCTTCTCATCCTTGATGCTTGAATTTGATAAATAAGGTGTTGACGGTCTCGGTTTGGATTTTGTCGGAACTTGAACGATTTCTAAAACAAACTCCAAGGAAGTGTTAGGAATGTGATGAGGATGAAGAATATATAATTTAATTGGATTTTGGTGGAAGAATGGAGGGATTAGAGGTGGTTTAAGGCGGTAGATTTGGGGTTTGTTTGGGGTTTTTGGGGTTTGGTTGAGGAGAGAGAGAGAGAGGAAAAGTGTGAAATGAAGATGGGTAAGGGGGGTTTGTTGGGTACATGCTGCCGCGGGGTGATTTTTCGCCCAGTGATCACCCACCGGGTGAAATTTCACCCGACGGTGTTCGGGTCAAGATTTGGCATTTCCGCGCTATTTCACCACCGGGCGAAATTTAGCCCGGGACCGGGCGAAATTTCGCCCGGGCGAATTTCCGTCAAATTCCAAGTCGCAAAATATTTTTACCGCAGGGTGAAATTTCACCCGGTGAGATTCCACCGGGTGAAATTTTGCCCGACGGATTTCCCGTCAATTCCATTAGTTTGAGCAAAGTCGTCACCGGGTGAAATTTCACCCGGTAAAATAATCCAGTTCAAAATAGGGCTTTGCTACAAAAAATCTCTTCGACTTGGCCCAAAAACGTCCTTCCCTCATCAATAAGATTAATCCTCTCACTCCATGCATTAGCTACACGGAGAAAAACTCTCGAAATTCGTAGCGCAACCCAAAAATTCCAAAAGAAATCTTCACGGTTCCTGCAGGTACCAAACACGCTCCAAAAGAAAAATCCAAAAGCTATTGTCCAAGGAGAAATAAAAAGAGAAAAGAATATACAAATATTTACAAGGTGGTTATTATGGACACCACCAAACCGAATTGAATAGTTTGAGTTTAATCGGGGTTGCTTGAAAAGCAACCCGGAGGGTCTTGATCATTCACTTCGAATTCCACATTACCGATCTTGAGCTTTTCTCTAAACTCCGGCATATTCATAAGTTGTGCTACCTCGGGAAGCATTGCAAATTCTTCGGGAATATCTTCGTCGGAGGTAGAACCAAGTATGAATAGGGCACCGTCGTCTTCTTCATCATCGTAGTCAAGATCTTCGGTAGAAGGCTCTTCATTTGATGGGAATTCTACCATTTGGTTCCAAAACTCCGTATTAGGAGGATCTTCGGGAAGGAACGCGGGAAGCACAAATTGGACCATTTCATTAGCGACATTGAAAGATAAACGCCCTCGCTTCACATCGATAATCACCCCACCGGTAGCTAGAAAAGGCCGTCCCAAAAGGATAGAATTTCGCTCCTCAATTGGCATGTCTAAAACGATGAAGTCGATGGGAATATATAAATTCCCCACATTAACCATGAGGTTACGGGCCAATCCGTAGGGCTCCTTAGTGGTTCCATCGGCCATTTGCACGTTCACGGGAAAATAATCCAAGTCTTTAATATAAATAGTGCGAGCAATGGCTAAGGGCATCAAACTAATGTCAGCGCCAAGGTCGCACAAAGCCCGGTCTATTAAGACATGGCCGATGGAGCATGGAATGGCAAAGCTACCCGGATCTCCTAGTTTGATGGGAATTGTGACTCTAGGGTTGGGCTTTGAAGATATGGGGGCTTTTTCCTTCTCGACGGGTTTCAAAATAATGTCTCGGATGTAATCGGACGGGGTAGGCATGGATGTGCTTGTGTCAATATTCTCGATAAGATCGGTGAATGTTATCATGCCCAAAGTTTGGTTGTTGGATGGGGTTTGTGGCATGTCATTCAAGGGGGGCACTTCGATCCTAGACACTAGATTTGTGTCCTCTATGGGAATGTGTTCAATAACGTACGCAATGTCTCCTACAAGGTACTTTGATGGATCTCTTTTTGGTCTTTCGGTTACGTCCTTAACCACTTTCTCACCGTTTTCATTGATTGAGGGATGAGATGTAGTTTATGGGTCAAAGGGTTTCACCGATTCCTTTTTGCTCATTACCTTAATGGCATTCACGGATGCATGATTGAAAGAATTGGTTGGCTCTTGAGAAGATTGGGCTTGTGAGGCCGAACGTGCCTCTAAAGCTTCAAGTCTAGCTCGATTTGACGCATTTTCTTTCAATAGAAAATTGATGGTTTGTTGAATGTCATAAAAGGGTTGAGAATTACCTTGAAAGTTCCTTGGAGGACCTTGATTGAATGGAGGATTGTTTCCAAAAGGAGGACCTTGATTGAATAGGGGATGGGTTCCAAAGGGAGGAACATAGTTTGGTCTAGGCGGTCCTTGAGGATAGTAATAGCCTTGATTGAATTGATTTGTGTGAGGAGGTCTCGGTTGATAATAGAAATCATGTGAATTAGGATAAACCCTTTGATTGGGGGCTCTTGGAGAAGGATATGATCCTTGAGTAGGCATGGAATAAAATCCGGTCCCCGAATTAGGATTGTTCGTTTGAGATTTTTCATGGGTTCTTTGGGTGTTGGCTTGATAAGCACTCTCCTTTCTCATTCACAATTCGGAATCGTGGTCATATCTCCCGCAATGATCACATGGAATTTCAATACGATACAATTTAGGTGGTGAAACGGATGATCGTCTAGGTGAAATTACTCTTCTTGGTGCAGATGATCTTTGTGGGATGTTCTAGTATTGGGTGGAGAATTGGCCCTAGCAACATACACTTCAAATTGCCTAACCAACTCCTCAACTCTAGCTTCAAGTTCGGTTCTCCTCTCGGTTGACGATGTCGAATCACCACTTAGCTCCTCATGTTGATCATTTTCGGAGTATTCATCATTCTTAGCTATCCTTTCAATGAGTTTTGTAGATTCAATTTCATTTAACAAAAAGAAATCGCCTTTTGCCGCAGCATTAACATTATCTTTGGCGTTGTCCAATAACGAGTGGAAGAATATATGAAGTAAAAGTCAAATAGGGATGCCGTGGTGCGGACATTTCCTTTGCAACGTTTGAAATTGGTCCCAGGCTTTACCTATGCTCTCATTTTCTTGTTGTTGGAATGTTTGAATTTCTCTTCGGAATTTGTTGGTCTTGGATGGTGGGTAGTATTTTTCGAGGAAGGCGTTGCTCAAATGTTCCCAAGTGCGAAAAGTATTGTTGGGGAAACTCTTAATCCATCTCCTTGCTCCATCACGCAAGGTGCGAGGAAATAGAATCCGACGTAGTTGGCACTCGGTGACACCTTCAAGCTTGACACCAATAAGACTTTCCTTGAAAAGACAAACATGCTCTATCACATCTTCATCCGGCAAACCTCGGAAAGTTTGTTGTTGAATTAAATGGATGATGGAAGGTTTAAGCTCAAAACTCTCCGGGATGGCTCCAATGAAGACGAGTGAAGAAATCTCTTCAATAGATGGTTGAGAATGGGACCCAAGTGTAGCCATACTTGAATCCTTGGAAGTTGTTTGAGGATGGAGTGTTGAGAAATGAAGGAAATTGATGGAAGATCACAATATCAAGTAATTGCTTTGGTCACAATATTTCCAAGCGACTTGCTCCCCGAATGGGGATCAAGCAACCTAAATCAAGAGTACACCTAGCAAAAACTCAACAACAATGAGTCCTCCTAGCACCTAATGGCACTAGGGTAGGAGGAAAGAAAAACAATTATCCAATCACAATAAAACTAAGACTTAATCAATTAACTAATCACCGTCTCCCCGGCAACGGTGTCATTTTGATGCGCGGGCGTCGCGACCCGTACAATCAAACAATATTTTTAACTCCGATTAACCTAACTAGTGTAGTAGTGGTAGGTCGGGATCGATCCACAGGGAGAGGGGTTAAGCCGTATTGGTCAAGTCTAGAGTCTAATCGTGATCGGGGGATTGAGATGGGGGATTTGGGTTGAGAGAGAGGTCGAACTATTGCTAGCAAACTACACTACTAGAGCTAGGGATAATAATAGGGAAAGGTGTTGGGGAGAGTCGGGATTCAGAAATGGGGTCTTTAAAGTCTCGGGATCGAGTTTTTGTTACAACGTTAAAAAGGGAGAAAGCCACCTTTCGATTTCTTCGCCCAACCTACCTAGACCCGCTTTCGCGACGAAAGGGTAAGTCTCAAATTAAGGTAATTTCTACCCGAGTTTCCCCATATTGATAGAAATGAGTCAAGGTCGGCCTAGTCGCGATTCTAGGTCAACGAAGACACAAAAGCCTTAAAATTGATAATCAACAAGTAAACAACCCACCAACATCCCTTGAATCAAATAATCCAAATCCTCCTCCCTAATTCCCCAACAAGAAAATCTACTCACTAATCATGGTGATAATCAACAATACACTAACTAAGGAGAATCTAACTAGAGCATGCATAACAACTAAACTAACAATTAACACTAAAGAGAGAGATTAACTAACACACAAACTAAAGAGAAATAAACTAACTAATGGAATAAAGGAAGAGGAGAGAATTTACCAACTATGGAGAAATCTAAGATGGAAGATGAAGATAAATAATAAAGATTGAATCTTGGGAGATATATACAAGAATTTGTCACTAATCCATGCATAGATCTTCAATCTTCAATATAAGCAATATAAATCTTCAAGAAATAATACAAGGGTTTTGTCACATAAACCCTTGCAAAACCCTTGAATCTTCAATAATCTTCAACAAAGATGGAAACTTGCCTACTAATTATAAGTAATTACACTAATATTGAGTATATCTACTAATTGTTTTGAGAGATTTTTCTAAGAGAGCTTACTACAAACTACTACTACTACTACTAGAGAGTTCTCTACACTACTCCTACTCCTAAGGGCTAATCCCAAGGCTCACTCAAGGCACAAGGAGGCACAAAACCCTAGGTTAAGTATTTATAGAATTCTTAATGGGTCACACAAGTTTAAGGCCCATAATCCAATTCCTCTTCTTTAAGCTAGACCTTCACCCTTTGCATCTTCATGGGGTGAAATTTCACCCTGCGGCTCGTCATAATAATCCCACCGGGTGAAATTTCACCCGGTGAGATTTTCTTCTCAAAATGCGATTTCGGCCCGTTCTCTCCATCGGGCGAAATTTTGCCCGGTGGGCGAAATTTCGCCCGTTCGTGGGTGCCATGAAAATCTTTGGGGAGGTGGAAAATGTCGTCGGGCGAAACTTTGCCCGGTGATGACTCACCGGGTGAAACTTCACCCGGTGGAGTTTCTCCTCTTTTCCGGTCTCTTTCTTCGTCGATCAATTGGATTACTTGAACTTTCGGTTGTGTGCTTCGCTCTTGAACCGTATCTCTCTCATGCTCGTAGAAGCTCATACACGTTTTTGGCCGAAAATCCTATCAAAATAGACAGAAAACTACCAAAAACACGTAAAATGCAAAAGAGAGACACTAATGCGAGAATTACTCAAAATACGGCGATAATCGCACTCTATTCTCGCAAAACGGAGAAAAAACAGGTCTAAATGAGAGGAAAAATGGTCCAAATTTGGTACACAACAGTATGCCGGGTAGAATCATATCAAAATGGCAGAAGAAGATATGAGTAAGACCACCTTCATTACACCCCGGGGTACTTACTGTTACACTGTCATGCCATTTGGCCTCATCAATGTCGAGGCCACCTATCAACGAACTGCCACGACCTTATTACATGACATGATGCATAAGGAAGTGGAAGTTTATGTAGACGACATGATTGTCAAATCCAAAGACCGAGACCAGCATGTTACTGCCCTAAGGAAATTCTTCACCCGATTGCGCAAATACAACATGAGACTAAACCCTCAAAAATGCAGTTTCGGGGTAACATTAGGCAAATTATTGGGTCATATCGTTAGCCAACGCGGTATCAAGGTTGACCCAGCTAAAATCATCAAAGCCATCACCGAGATGCAACCTCCTAAAACCAAAAAAGAAATAAGGGGGTTTCTCGGGAAAGTTCAGTACATTAGCCGGTTCATTTCAAAACTAACCGTGGTATGTGAACCGATCTTCAAAAAACTGAAGATAGGGGAACGAACACTGTGGGATGAAAAATGTCAAGCAGCTTTCGACAAAATCAATGAGATATTATCTGCTCCACCTTTATTAATGCCACCTCAACCAGGTTTGCCTTTGTCGCTATATCTAACAACGACCGAGACAGCCATGGGGGCTATGTTAGCACAAACGGTTGAAGAACGAGCCATTTATTACATCAGCAAGAAATTCCTGGAGTATGAATGTAAGTATACCATGCTCGAGAAGACGTGTCTAGCTTTGGTCTGGGCCCCTAAAAAGCTCCGACATTATATGCTCAGTTACGAGGTACATGTACTATCCAAAATGGATCCTATCAAGTACCTATTCGAGAAGCCCATTCTCAGTGGCAGGATGTCTAGATGGACTTTAATGTTGGCAGAGTTCGACCTCAAATTTGTGCCACTTAAAGCCATCAAGGGCCGAGTAGTAGCCGAGTTCCTCGCCGATAGTCCCGTAACCGAAGAAGGGGATACCGACACTTGGTCCTTCCCAGATGAAGATATATTCCATACCGATAAAGAAACATGGGATTTATATTTTGATGGGGCATCCAATTTTCGAGGGTTCGGGGTCGGCATTCTCCTAATATCACCAACAGGGGAGCACACTACGTTGTCCATTAAACTGGATTTTGACGTGACTAACAACGCAGCCGAATATGAAGCATGCATTCAAGGGTTGCAAGTCGCCGCTGATTTAGGAGTCACAAACCTCCGGGTCCACGGTGACTCATCTCTAGTCATCAACCAAGCTCTCCGAAAATGGAAGACTCGGAATGCCAATCTCGTGGCCTATCAAGCGCGAGTAAGGGTTCTCGAAAAACAATTGCAAAAGGTAGAGTACATTTATTTACCCCGGGAAGAAAACCAATTTGCAGATGCACTTTCCAAATTAGCATCTTTATTGAATATCCCGGAGCACCTGACCAGCATGCCGATTTGCGTCAAAAGACGGTCCGAGCCGGCATATATCCACGTTATCCAAGACATCGAAATAAATGATCCAGAACCTTGGTACCAGGCTGTTCTAACCTATTTGACAATAGGGGAATATCCTTCGGGAACTGAAAACTGGGCCAAGAAAGCCTTATGTTGATTGGCAACCCAGTTCCTCCGTACGGACGACAGACAATTATACAAAAAGACTGCACAGGGGGCTCTCTTCCTATGCGTTGACAAAATACAAGCCGAGAAGGTTATGGCTGAAGTGCACGATGGCAAATGTGGTCCCCATATGAACGCCCAGATGCTGGTCCGGAAGATTATGAGGCTCGGATATTATTGGAATAGCATGGAGACCGACTGCCAGTTATATGTCAAACATTGTCATAACTGTCAGATTTTTGCCAATGTGCAACATATGCCGTCATCCCTATTATACACCATGACATCACCATGGCCATTCTCGACATGAGGAATCGATATAATCGGGAAAGAAAACTCTTCCGGGACGGGAGGTCATTGTTTCATTTTGGTGGCTATCGACTATTTCACCAAATGGGTCGAAGCCGAGTCGTACCGGATTTTGAACGCTAAGCACGTTGCTAAGTTCATTCAAAACAAGATTATATGCCGATACGGGGTCCCGCACGAGTTCATCAATGATCACAGGACGCATTTCCAAGCTGAAACCGCTACTTTGTTAGCAAAATATAAAATCCAAAAACATACATCTTCACCTTACCGTCCCCAAACAAATGGAGCGGTAGAGGCAGCTAATAAAACAATTGTCACCATACTTAAAAAGATGGCTGATAATTACCGGGACTGGCCCGACAAAATACCTTTCGCCCTGTGGGGATACCGAACGTCAATTCGTACCGCGACCGGGGCAACTCCGTATTATTTAACGTACGGAATGGAAGCAATCCAACCAGTTGAGCTGGAAATACCGTCTATCAGGATTCTACTAGAAAGCCAAGTGCCTGAAGCAGATTGGGTCCAAGCTCGATACGATTCGTTAGTTCTTTTGGACGAACGGCGGTCCCGGGCCCTCAACAACATCCAAATATACCAAAAAAGGATACAACGGGCTTTCAATAAAAGAGTTAGGCCCAGAAATATCAAAAAAGGGGACTTGGTCCTCAAATCCGTTCGAGCATTGCTACCGGTTGACCCAAGAGGAAAATTCAAACCCAATTGGGCTAGGCCATATCTAGTAAAGAAGGTTTTATCTGGAGGGGCAGTGATACTGATAGACCTGGACGGAAATTCAGCTTGAGTCCTAGTCCTTCCTCTCTGACCTGACATCTGACGAACCAGAGTAGCCGGAGTCTCACCTTCGTCAAAAAAGCCTCTATTATTAGCTTGCTCTCCTCGAAGCAGGTTAAAAGCCTCATCGACCTTTAAGGCAACTCGGGCTTTGGTAGAATCCGCTTTCGTCCATTTTACATAAGAGTCTGATACCCAAATTGAGTGAAGAGACTCGGGAATAGACCAGGTAGCCTGGGTATACCATCGTTGCATCCAGGTGTCACTCATTACACAGTCAGCTGGGTTGGGTCACTCACAACTGCTTCGTTCTCCGGGATCCTCTGGGACCGACCATACCGCCTAAGTATGTGGTCGAGGTAAAGATGAACTGTCTGCCTAAAGGATAGGATCACTTGATAGCGCGCCCTATCCCTCGGTTCCAAACCCGTCCAAACATGAAAAGGCCACCACGGCACCACCCATCGGATCAATGGACCACTATGGAAAGACAGCTCTTCGTCCCAATACTTCTGGTTGATATGGCGAGTAAAGTCAATGGTCTGTCTTCTTGTCATCACCTGATTAGATCGATATCGACTTGGGTCAAGGGGAAGTTCTATGATCGATAGCCTCCCATAGCCAAAGCTGAAATATATATATATATATATATATATATATATATATATATATATATATATATATATATATATATATATATATATATATATATATATATATATATATATATATATATATATACATATATGAGTTCTCGTGGCTAAATCGACGTCCGCCTAGGGCACTCGATCGAGTGCCTAGGGGTCACTCGATCGAGTGACACCCCTGAAATCAGGCAGCGGGTTTTTAATGAAGGCACTCGATCGAGTGCCGGGGTGACTCGATCGAGTGCCGGGGTGACTCGATCGAGTGCCCCCTGTAGCCGAATATCGTAAAAAAAATTGAAATCAAACATTTTTTAGCGATATACCTGCAATAAACAGGTACTCCCGGTCAGACAAGTCGACGAGTCCCTTTTGCGATTTATCCAAACCCTGGATAATTTCCCCGGTAATCAGCCATGTCGGACTGTGCTCCGTCTCCATCAGGTCGACCACAGTAAAAAGTCAGACATTGCCCATACATGACAGCAAATCCATATGGTCTTCGAAAGCGTAAACATGAAGCATACAAAAAGCAAAAGCATACCAAAAATCAGCTACAAAGAAGATCCTAGCAACTAAACTTCTTAGTTAGAGATAAATCTTTATCTCTAAGAAGCCTTCCACTCTTCCAGACCCACTCGATCGAGTGGACCAGGCTACTCGGTCGAGTAGGCTCACGAAACCCGTGGAAACCGGCATCAGGTCGGGCACTCGATCTAGTGCAACGTATCACTCGATCGAGTGGCTCCTTTTCTATCCAAAACCGAGCTCTTTTTCTATTCAGAATCGGGTACCTTTTCTATCCAAAGCCGAGGTATTTTCTTATAAATACCCCACCCCCCTCAACACAACCTCCACGACTACACAACCTTACAACCCAACAACCAGAAAATTCAGCAATCTTAGGCAAACTATACACATATAATCCCAATCCTTCCTTTAGAAATCCTTTAGGAAACCCGAGAGAAAAACTCGTCAAATCCCCTCCCAAATATACACACCATAACTCTCCTATATACATCTCGACGCTCCCGTGCCTAAGCCACTACTATAAGAGTCTGTTTTCGAGATAATTAAGCATGTAGGTTGAGAGTGTTAACTAAAATCCCGATTCTCTTCTTCCTCTTTTCTCCATCTCATTTTCTTCTTCTTTTTTTGTTTTTTTTTTATTTTATTTCGTCAATAGCGTTTTTATCATCATCAACATCGCGCATATATCGATTTTCTAAAACTACCTCGATTCGAATACGTTTAAGGATGAACATCGTATAACACCCTTCTAATCCCTTTACGAGTTGCAACAGTGGTGGAGCCCTCTCAAGGAGCCCCGCCCTAAGCACTCAAGGGCATGATGGGATCGCGAATATTCCTCCTTAAACATATTTGATTCTTTTTTTCAAGGTTAGAACGAAACTTGTTGATGCAAATCGAACATCACATAATCTGCAAGGATTAGTAACGATGTTGTGACGCAGAGGGAATCGACTTTTGCTCTAATCAAACAAATAGAACGTTTATTCTTAAGATGCGATATCGACTCTGTAGTCGAATATTATGTCTAAAAGAATTATTCAATAAATCGAGCTAGCGCGAACCCGTTGATGCCGAAAGAATTGTCACATAGTCCGAAAGGATCAATTACGACATTATAACGCGGAGGGAATTATTTCGTCCTAGTTCAATTTAAAACGACTTATAAACGTCTTTTACAAAATTCACTCTAAATATTAGATATTGATTCTATAATCAAGTATCGAATATAACGAGTATCGAAAATTAAGTCGAGCATAAATTATACTATATTTTCGCACGACTTGGCAAATTATCGATTTACAATTAAAAGCAAAATCGAAATCTAAATTCCGAAACGAACCATTGTTCGTACAGAGGGCACTCGATCGAGTGCCATAGGCCACTCAATCGAGTGGCACCCCAAAAAACCGGCAGAGGGATTTTAAGCAGGGGACTCGACCGAGTCTCCCCATGACTCAACCGAGTGGCCTCACTCACGCACCAAACCGTGAGCTCTTCACATGCAATAAGCCTTATCAAATATATTTGTTTTATGACTTCGGTCAACACGTGTCCTACTCTTTTCAAAATCATGCGTCATGTCTTCTTATATCATTCTAATCTATTTATAATTCGTTATTATCGTTACTAACTCAATTGTTTCTACTTTTGTGCTTTATTTTCGTCGTTTGTTTTATTATACTAAAACGAACCTCGCATGCTAAATACAACTTCGACATAATTCAAAGATGCATTAAACAACGTAGATCAAACATAATTCACATGTTTAGTCAAAAATACTGTTTGCATAACATTTCAACCGAATTACTACGCGCGTATTCTAAAATCGAACGATATCTTAGTAGAGGCCGCTAAGTGTGGGCGGGGTTGGGTGTCCTTTGTGGGCTTCCCAACACGTACCCTCACCCCCTTACTCAGAACCATGGTTTCCGGATGCTCGAAACCATTGGCGCACGAGAGTCATTCAATACACGATAACCGATAATGTCGGTATCGGTATCGCAATGCAAAGGGACAAACCCCATAAACTCTGAGATCGAAATGGGTCGTACTCTGTGCACGGCCCACCAAGATATAGAGTGGGTTCGAATGGCCCGAATTCCCACAAATTTCGGTGGCGACTCCTATTTCGATTAAAATTTCAACCCGAGATCCATCTCACATGAGACTCATTCGCCTCCCCAAACCCACGCATGGCCGCGTCGGGGTGGACCTATGTCATGTCCACAGATATTAAATAATATCGCAAAAGACTTGTGCTTAAGATCGCCTATCGTGACATGTATAAGTTGTAAGCTTACAAATTAAAATTGAAAATTGAATCTCCATGTATTTGAAACAAACACTATGAATGACAATTACAATCCATTAAAGGATGAACCAAACAAGCATCGATTATCATGGAGTTCTAATTCCGTCTATCCCTTCTATTAGAATCTTCGATTCCAATTGTTTGAACCAAACGACCCTTTATTCTTTTAAAATAATTAGACAATGTTCGGTTTTATTTTTACATGGATCAATTATTACTTACATGTAGTATGTAATTTTTGTTTTTGTTCGTATTTTCATTAATCAACAATCATCTATGCATATTTAGATTATATTTCTTTTTGTATGCATGTCACAAACTTTTAGTATATTTATTGTATTTAGAACATTTTACTACTCTTTCCGTCTCAGTCATTTGTTGTCTTTTGATTAAAATATTTCTCACGAATAATATAAAAGGACTACAAATGACCGAGATGGAGGGAGTATATTTTTCATGAGTTATATGAAATGTAAAAGTTATCCAATTGAATCTATGAAATCAATACGAGTTTACAAATCGATATATGAATGTTATCGATGGTGAAAGATAATAACAGAATTAAGTCAAAACTACTCTTTACCGTCAGCATCAGCATTAATTACATAAAATAACGACTTTGTCCATGCAATTAATTCTGGAAATAATATTACATTTACATTTTATAGAATATCGGTGGGTTGAGTGAAATTTTCGACCAACCCATGGGTGAGTCGAAAATTCTACTCGACCAAACCCTAAATTCAATTTTTTTATAAAAATAAATAAAAATCATCGATTTCCGTGATATTTGGTGAAACAGAGAATCATAAGTCAACCTAAACCGATGAATATATCTCGATCTATGATATGGATCGATTAAATAAGTAAAAGTAGAGAAAAAAAATCAAACAATACTTCCAATTTTAGCACGATCAATCGATTAACACCGCTTGTGGAAGAGTAAAACCAGTTCTTCAAGGTTTATGAAATAAGAAACCTGAGATTTTAGAAAACCGCTTCGTAATACTCAATTTTTAAAACGGTTTTTAAAAATACAGTTCAGTCAAGCCCAGTTTTAATAACATTAAAAAAAATACGAAGCGAAAAATAATAATCATATATACATGGCCTAATAATTGGACAACAAAGACGGTTTTGTGGTTTCGTGTTTATAAATTAGAAAACGTAAATATTACAAACTTCGTAATCGAAAATAAACATAGATTCATAGGCCTGATGCATGTATTCAAAGAATTATGTTGCCCTCAACAAATAAAAAAAACGGAATTACTTTCTCATAATTGTTTGTTACTCAATCATCCTTAAAATTTTCTGATTATTCCTACATTACCCTTCTCATACTTTTTCGTAGTTACTGCTTTATTTCTTTTCTAAACCACTTTTAATCCAAATTCTTTCTTAAACCTAGTTAAATTTGAAAATCGAACGATCGTTATTTGGAAATTTTCTGTGCGGTAATCGATATTTTAATTTTACTTGAAAATTATGATATGATTTAATTGATAATTAGGCTTAATTTTTTTAAAAAAAATTAGGGTTTAGGATGGTAGGAGGGTGGGGATGCCAGAAGTTGCAAGAAAGAGATGGCGGCAACGGCGACCTATTAAACGATTGGAGGAGGGTGGACGTGCGGTGGACAATTACAGGAGGAGGAGGGTTGGTCACGTTGCGACCGCTTGATTGTTTGGGTTTTTTGTGTTGTTTTTTTTTCCTTTTTTTTTGTTTTTTAAATTTCTAATTTAAATTTTATTGTATTATTTTGTAGTAATTAAATTTTGTATTAATTATCGAATTAATTTTGATTTGTACGGTTGTAATTCTCGTATTTCAATTATTATTATTATTATAATTATAATTGTACGATTTAATTTTCTTGTTGTAATTTTTTATTTTTATTTTTATTTTAATTTTAATTTTGGTGGGTTGGAGTTGTTGTCGGGGTAGTGAGGTGGTGGAGGGAGATGAAATTTGGGGTTTTGGGATTTATTTGGATTTAATTCAAAAGCTCTCTAATATAAGTGAGGGAAGGGTAAATGAGAGGGACATTAGTGTAATTTTTAAGTACAAATGAGTAACATGGAAGTATGAAAAAGTATCAACCAAAAAAAATCAAACGGAATAGTAATTCCACGAGCAGAAGTATAAACACACAATTTATAGAAGTACGTACAAGGCAATATCTACCATGATTAATTAGAAAATAACCAATTGTGCAGTAATTAATCAGCAAATTTCATGACACCAAAATGCTCATATAGTCATAGTCTCGTCAACAAATATTAATACATTAATATGGAGGGTAAAAACTTACCGACTTGATTAAGCAATTTGATTGATAGAAATTTGATTATGATAAACTTACCCCCATGACTTCGAACGATAAGAATCCAATAAGAGGAAATAAGAATAAGCCCCTGTTGTTCTTTTCGATCAACTTCGAAATCGATGATGAACATATTTCCGTTAACGATTGTAAATCTTGAAAGATGATCGTGCTGATAACGTGTTCTAAATATATTTGTATGAATAATAAAGTAGAGAAATCTGAGAGATTATATTGATATTAGATTGTCAGTATTACATCGACTTTGTCATCTATATATAGTGACTGATACAAAGAGATGTGTTGCTTCGTGAACGGATGTGTCCTTTGGTGATAATGACATCCATATTATAACAGATATATTTATGTGTTTTGAGAAACAACTTCATGGCATTTTGATTTGCCCCTCGCATCCTGGGATATAATAGCGAAGTGTTGAACTTCCCTTCCTCCAACTGATCCTCACTGTTCCGGATAGCAAGGGGTTGCCGACTAGAAATAAAAACTCAAAAGTGATGACATGGACCACATTTTTGTAATAAGTTTGATTTCAACCTCATTTTTGTAATTAAGTTACGTTTAAGCCTCATTTAAGAAATTTATAACGCATATATCCGTTGTAGGAGAAACTTACTTTAACTAGATAATTATGATAAACCATCATTCTTGGGGAAGTGAGACTATTTTTGCCTTTTTCTATTAAAATGTGTGATACTCCATCCATTCAACTCCACTCTTTTTGAGACTATTTTTTTTTCGATACTATTCATAGTCGAAGAGAATCTTCAATATTCTCGATAAACTATAAGTGAGAATATAGTCACGTAGATTTTGTTTGATTCGTCTTTATGAATACATTAAGAATATCAATTTATTTATTTATTTTATAATTTTTGGTAATGTAAAATGAAAGATATCGATGGTGTAAAACGATATTCGGCAAATGTGCGGAGTTGAATGATGGAAGTACTTAACTTATTATAATATCATGACGGATATTTTCGTCATAAAGAAGAATATCTTTTTTTAATCAAAATGTATGATGGAGTATATATCTTAACCCGTTATAAAATTGTGACTGATATTTTCGTCACAAAAAAAATCTGTAATGAAAGAATATTGGCCAAAAGTAGAATGGCTCGCTAATTTCGTAGGACTTGAAAATGAAACCATAAGATAACACTAAAAATTGAAAATAAACAAAATAAATTTAATGCGATTGTTGTGCACTTTTGATGAAAAATAACCTTTCTATAGAAGTAAATTAAATGAGAAGAAGGTCTAAGCTCAAGTTGTTAGAACCACCCTACTCCGATTGAGAGATTGAGGGTTTGATTCTCACCTGCGATATAGTGCGCTCTTTTCTAAACCAAAAAAAAAAGATTTAAATTAAATTAACTAATTTGATGAAAATATCTATGAAATCCTTTTTTTTTTTTAATTCGATTTTTGGAAATCAAATAGTAACAAATATGGAGTATAATAGGAGTAATATTTTCTATTTCTATCTAATTGGTAGATCAAATCATATCATGATCCATACCATATTTCTATTAATGGACTTTAGAAAAATCGATGTTTCCATTCGCAACGAAACCACTATAGATGAATAGGGAGTATAAAAATGTGAATGTTCACTCATTACTGTACGTCCATGAAAAAACAGGAGATCGAAATGGGTCGACTGTTATTTATTTTTCTGGAGCTTACGATTACGATCTCATCCCTCGTTTCAATATCCAATGGATTGAGCTTAGAAATGATTCCAATCGACTCACCCCAACTCCAACTCCTACAAACCCAACATTATTCCAACCCACAACAAAGGCACGATTACCTTATCAACCTTTCCCTATCCCGTGCACGAGTGCATCAAAATCCAACAAGAAAACGAATTGACGCCTTTAATATCCCACTCTACGAAGTTCACAGCAACTACTTCCTGACAGCCCTCACAATTGGCGCCGGAGCTGTCCGTTCCTATTTGGTTCTTGACACCTCCGACGTCATGACTTGGGTTCAGTGCGAAGGCTGCCAACCCTGTATCGAGTCCAGATATAAAAACTTCGACTACAAGAACTCCACCACTTTTCGAAGGGTAAGTCCAGATGACGCTCTCTGCATTCCGAAGCTTAAGTACGAGGGCTCTTGCGGATTTAATATCACCTATCCGAACGCCACGACAAGCGGGCTCTTAGGGAGAGATGATTTCCGGTTCAAGAACACAAAGTCGCAATTCATGGATGTGTACCAGGGTTTAGCCTTCGGCTGTGCTCTCCATAACCAAGGCTTTGAATTTGGTAAGAACAAGGGTCCTTCAAACGCTATCACGGGTGTGTACGGCCTTGCTCCGGGGAAGAGATCGTTTCTGGCTCAATTAGATAAATATGTTAAAGGCCGGTTTTCTTATTGTATTCCGTCTTGGACGGAACAAGAGTTCACACACTCGACTCTGTATTTTGGGGATGATGCGCAAATAAGTGGGGATGCCACTAGAGACGTTCAAACAATCTCGATGGATAGTTCAGTCGTTGGATATAATTTGTACATGAATGGTATTAGCGTTGATGGACAGAGACTATCGATTGAGCCGTCCATCTTTAAATTGGACCCGGTAAAACTTACAAGAGGTTTTATAATTGACGCGGGTTCACCCTACACGGTCCTAGCAAAAAGTGCTTACGATCCTTTGAAGGATGCGATTACCAAGTATTTTAATGAGACGTACGGTTGGAAGGCGGAGCCGCTTGATGAGAATTTGCAGGTATGTTTCAAGAATCACTACCCGGAAGATGATTTTGGTTTTCCATCGGTCCGTTTTCATTTTGGATACAATGTACAAGGGACGGAAGTGGATATGGTTTTGGACAAGGATAATGTGTTTATGAAATTCACGGGGGTGGGATTTTGTCTCATGATATTTCCTGCAGATGATCCTGGGCCTTGTGTATTAGGAGCATTTCAACAAGCCAATTTTAAGATATTATATGATGTTTCTGGTAATCTTCTCAGGTTTCTACCTCAAAGATGCAATGAAGACGAACTCTAATACAATTGTCTCATCGATAATGGTTGGATAATAAGATCGTTCATTTTAAAATGGAGAAAAAAAAACCCCATATCGATACGATGATATATGTCTTACTTCAAAGAAAAGATTTATGGCCGCTTTTAGTACAAACAATATTTGAATTATTCTCTTTGTACAATTGTACTAGACTACTAGTGTATGTTAATTTTTTACGTAAAAAATAATTTTGCTTTTTTTTGTATCGATATGGGATTATGTTACTTCCACTGGTTTTCTTTTATCTTTTCACTTTTTTAAAATTGAGTGGGATATTATACTCAAATGGGAAGATACCGGAGGATGTAAAAGAAATTATAATTGGGTCGACATCATACCATAGTTAGGTGCGGAGTATAGTACGCGACTAGGAAACACAAAACTATGTCTATGCTGAAGAGAGTCGAGCACTTGAACCCACACACAGATACCTACACGGATATCATAATATAATCTCCTACATTTTTTTCGACTTATATTCAGACATTTTCAGTTCAGTTCAAATACATTCAATTCAATTCAGTCAAGTTCAGTTAAGTTAACTTCAGACACAATAATAATAATAATAATAATAATAATAATAATAATAATAATAATAATAATAATAATAATAATAATAATAATAATAATAATAATAATAATAATAATAATAATAATAATAATAATTGTTACTCCCTCCGAGTTTCTAACATTGCCCTATTTACCTTTTTGGGCTGAGTTCAATCTTTTACCCACTTTCCATTTTAGGCCATAAATGTGTGGTTCACATTCACCCACCAATTTCTCTCTCTAACTTCTCTTTTTTGAACCACTCATTTTCTCTTCTTTATTTTTCACCCCAAAAGTAAATGGGGCAATCATAAGAACTCGGAGGGACTATTTCATAACAATAATAATAATAAGGGTTATTTCATAACAATAATACCAACTATGGGGGTGCTTCTTATATTAATACCAACTATACGTAATCCCGTTTTAATATGAACTATCCCTTCATTAATCTCTCTTTATAACAAGTTACCGGCTACCTGATGAACCGGTTCCCTTTTCCTTTTAATTTCTTTTTGAATTAAAGTCCCCCCTCCCACTATACTCTGTACACTTCCTTCCTTGTTACTACGTACACTTCTCTCGCCATTGTTGAACTCGACATCTCCTCTCGTCATTGCTTTTCTTAAATTTTCTGAAATTAGGTAAATAGATTGGAGCATCTTATTTTGAAATTGTGGTAAATAGATTGGAGCATCTTAGCTGACGTTTGCAAAAAAAATCTGACATTTGAAGGATACGAATTAAAGGAGGATCCAGATGAATAACCACATCTCATTGTGTCAATGAGGGTTTTGAAGGTTGATAATGGAGGATGACTTTTAAATTGATGAATATAAAGGGGGAAGAAGAAGAAGAGGCGCACCCAAAACCTAGCAGGTCACAATTACCGGGTTTTACAGGTAAAAAAGGGGTTGGTTATAAGAGATTAATGAGGGGATAGTTCATATCAAAACGGGATTACGTATAGTTGGTATTAATATAAGAAGCACCCCCATATAGTTGGTATTATTGTTATGAAATAACCCTAATAATAATAATGTCTCTAATAATAATAATAATAATAAATATTATTAAGTAATAATATTAAGATTAATATTTTATTATTTTAATGGTATTATTAATATTTATAATATTAATTAATAATATTAATATATATTAATTAATTAATTAATAATAATGTTATTTATTATTTAATATTAATTATTAATCATTTGAAATATTTTTGTGTAACTTTAAGCTTATGTTGTTAGGATTAGGTTACATAAAAAGTGATTAAAGTTACACGGAATTGGTCTAAAGTTACACTTTTTACTTCACCACAACCCATCTGAAAATTAAATTTATGTAACTTTAACCCATAATTTGGTAACTTCAATCCTTAACTTTGTAACTTTATACTAAAACCCATAAATTTAAAAGTTGTCGTCGGCAACGTGGTGGTGGTCGTGGTGGTCGCCGGAGATGTGGTGGTCGTCGGCGACGTGGTAGTGGTCGCCGGTGACGTGGTGGCCAACATATGGGTGGTGGTGGTAGTGGTAGCGGTAGTGTTAAATGGTGGTGGTTGATGGTGTTGGGTGATGAGGTAGAAGAGAGAATTGAGTTTTTTTTTAAAAAAATAAATAAATATAGAAGCATCTCAATCATTCATCTCAAGTTGATCTAAGAGCTAACAACAATACTTATGGACTTATAGGGTATCCCCAGCCTTATTTGATCTCTTCTCTCTATATATATACGAGTATATATATTATATATATAATTTCGTCCCAATCCGACGTTACTCGAAAGATAGTCAAATGTTTTTTAAACGTGTTCATTTAAAACCATACGTCTCTTATGTTATACCGAGAAATTTCTACAATGTATGAAGTAGTTACTATGTGAAATTGGAAACATTTAATTTTGAGACTAAATCGAACGGAAAAACGTGATAATAACATTCAAATTCGGTCATTTCAATTGATTTTTCAAAAATTGTGAGATATTTTGCTAACCATCAAAATAAGATCCATATAGCATAAAATAAGTGACAAATGTTAAAAAAAAAAAAAACTTTAAAATAGTTCTGTTTTGAGTATATATATCAAAGATTTCGCTCGAATTTGACGTTACTCGAAAGATAGTCGAATGTCTTTTAAATGTGTCCATTTTAAACCCTATGTACTTTCTGTTACACCGAGACATTACTACAATGTATGGAGTAGCACATGTTAATTTGGAGACATTTAATTTCAGGACCAAATCGGCCCGAAAAATGTGGATTAACCTTCGAATTAGTCTGTTTTAGGTAATTTTTCGAAAAATGTAAGATATTTTGCTGGCCATCAAAATAAAACCTGTATAGCATAAAATGACTGTCAGTGGTTAAAAAAACTCTAAAATAGTTCAGTTTCGATTATACATATCGAAAATTACGCCCTAATCTGACGTTACTCGAAATATAGTCGAATTTCTATTACATATGTTTATTTCAAACCATATGTATCTTTTTAAATCAAGACATTTCTAGTAGTTAATGTGTGAATTTGGAGACGTTTAATTTCGGGAACAATCGGCCCAAAAAACCTAAGTAATACAGTAACATTTAAATTCGTCTATTTCAAGCGATTTTTCAAAAAATGTGAGATACTTTTCCGGTAATATAAATAGGATCCGTATAACAAAAAAAATGCATGACGGGTTATAAAAAATATCCAAAATAGTTCAGTTTCGAATATATATATTGAAGATTTCGCCCGAATCAAACGTTACTCGAAAGATAGTCGAATGTCAATTAAATGTGTTTATTTTAAAACATATGTACCTTCTATTACAGCGAGACATTTTTACCGTGTATGGAATAGTTACTGTGCGAATTTGGAGACATTTAGTTTTGGGACCAAATCGGCCCAAAAAACATAGATAATAACCTTCAAATTAGCCCGTTTCAGGTGATTTTTCGTAAAATATGAGATATTTTGCAAGTCATCTAAATAAGACCTATATAGCGTAAAATGACTGTCGGTTGTTAAAAAAACCCTAAAATAGTGTAGTTTTGATTGTATATATCAAAGATTACGCCCTCATCCGACATTACAAGATATATTGTCGAATGTCTATTAAATTTGTTTATTTTAAACCATACGTACCTTCTGTTACCCAGAGACATTTCTACAATGTATAAAGTAGTTACTGTGCGAATTTGAAGAAATTTAGTTTCGAGACCAAATCGACGATAAAAAACCTTCAAATTCGCCAACTTCAAGTGATTTTTCAACAAAATGTGAGATATTTTGATGACAATCTAAATTGGACCAATATAGCATAAAATGAGTGACGGTTGTTAAAAAATGATAAAGTAGTTCAATTTTGAGTATAAATATCGACGATTTCGTCCTAATCTGACGTTACTCGAAAGATAATCGAATGTCTTTTTAATGTATTTATTTTAAACCATATTTACATTCTGTTACACTGAGACATTTCTTCAATGTATGGGGTATTTACTGTGCGAATTAGAAGACAATTAATTTCGGGACCAAATCGGCCCAAAAAACGTGGATGAACCTTCAAATTAGTCTGTTTCAGGTAATTTTTCGAAAAATGTGGAATATTCTGCTGGCCACCTAAATAAGACATGTATAACATAAAATGACTGTCGGTTGTTATAAAAACTAGAAAATAGTTCAGTTTCGATTATATATATCGAAGATTACGCCCTAACAGTCTAATACGATGTTACTCGAAATATAGTCGTCTGTGGACATGACATAGGTCCACCCCGACGCGGCCACGCGCGGGTTTGGGTAGGCGAATGAATCTCCATATGAAACGGATCGAATTGAAATTTAGGTCTATGTGGAGTCGCCACCGAATTTTGTGGTTATTCGGAACCATTCGAGCCCACTCTATGTCGTAGTGGTCCGTATACAAAATACGGCCCATTTCCGATGTTAGAGTTTATTGGGCTCGTCCCTTTGCATTTGATACCAATACCGACATTATCGGCTATTGTGTATTGAATGACTCTCGTGCGCCAACGGTTTCGGGCATCCGGAAACCGAGGTTCTGAGTAAGGGGTGAGGGTACGTGTTGGGAAGCCCACAAAGGACACCCAACCCCGCCCGCACATTAGCGGCCTCTACTAAGAATTCGAATGACTTACAATACGCGCGCTAGTTAAACGGGAAAACGATATGCAAAGAGTATTTTCCCTAAACATGTGAATTGAAATGAAAAGGGTTTCTATGTCTATTTAATGCAATTAATTCTACGTCAAAGTGGAATTTTAGCATGCGGGTTCATTTTAGTAAAATAAAATAAACGACAAAAATCGACAAAAGAAACAATCAAACCGTTAGTAACGATGTAACGAGTAATAAATTGAATAAAGATATAGATGTGATGAATGCATGATTTTGGAAAGAATAGTAGGTCACGTGATGGATTAACACGTGTTGACCGAGGTCAAGGAAAAAAATATATCGAGATCTAAAAAAAATGTTTTGTCTAAAAAAATGATGTTCGAAGAATGATAATAAAAAAAGAGCGAAATTGTTTTCTTCGGAAAATTGATGATTTTATTAAATCGCGTACAAATATTGCGTAATTTGCACTCGACTTAATATTTTCGATATCCGTCGTATTCAATATTCGATTATGAAATCGATATTAAATACTTGGAATAATTTATACTCGATTTTGATTTTGATGCTCGTTATATCCCATATCCGATTATGGAATCGGTATGGAATACTAGAGTGAAAAAATAAAGAAAATAATATAAGTCGTTTTAAATTAACTAGCACGATATAAATTTTCTCCGCGTTTATTAATGTCGTAATTAATCCAATTGAATTAGAGGACATCTATATTAGCATCAACGAAAATCGTGTTAATTAATTTATTTGACTAAATCATTAGATTCGACATCCAATTATGGAATTGGTATCGAATCGAATAGATTGATACTTTAATTAAAAAAAACTCGACTTGATTCCCTCCGCATCCCGACATCATAATTAATTCTTGCGAATTGTTTGATGTCGGATCCGCATCAACGGGTTTCGACCCTTATTAAATATAATGCTTGTTTTTGAAAAATAATGTAAATATACGACTAATGATAATGATGCAAACGAAATAAAAAAAAATTGTTTAAGTTCACTTATCTCAATAATCAAATAATCGGGGTATTGGAACAAGCGACCGTCAACGCTGTGTGCAGTACACTTGTATATTCGTGTTTCCTTATTCCGATACCCCTCTTATTCGACACAAATTGATAAGTATTTTAATGTTTTATATTAGTATTATCGATATTATGATGCAATAAAGGAAAAAAAAAAAAAAAAAAAAAGTAAGAAAAAAGCGAAGAAGACGACGAGAGGAAGAGAAGAAGGAGAGAACGGGGTTTTGACACCCTCAACCTACATGTTCTTGTCTCGGATCGAACTCGTAACCGTGGCTTTAACACAAGAGTCTTCGAGGTTTTATGGAGGTTAAGTTATGGTGGCTCGGGATTGATTCCTAAAACTAGGTTTAGGGTTTTTTTGCTAGTGTAGAATTGCTAGGGTTTGATTAGGGTTTGTAATAGATGTTGTATGTGTGTCTAGGGTTGCTCTAGGGTTTTTTTTCAATGTCTGAAAGTGTGTTGCATGGGGGTGTTTATATAGGCATGGTCATGCACTTTGGTGTCTAGGGTTTTGCCTTGACGGACTTGACCTGATGGCCCGTCTGAAGATGGACTGTTGGTTTTGCTTCTTGAGTTGGACTTTTGATGTTGTGAATGGTTGTTTTGTATGTCTCGGAAACGACCTTGACCAGGGTTGACCCAATCGCAAAAAGTCGGTTTTAATTCCGGTGTCGGTTTTGGCCCAAATTAGTCTTGTTTGGCTCGGAACGGTCCGCTGGGCCTGGATTCGAGGTTGATTTTGTGAGATTTGTACTCTGTAAGTGTGTTAGCCAGCGATTAATGGATTTGAGCCCGTATCCGAGCGCATAGAAGCACGTTAGCGTCCGATCATCATCGGGTGTTTTTTGGAAACTGCCATAGACACCTGGCAGTCAAAATGCGGGTGTCTACATCGTCGAATGTCTATTAAATTTGTTTATTTTAAACCATATGTGCCTTCAGTTACCTTCAGACATTTTTATAATGTATAAGGTAGTTACTATGTAAATTTGGAGACATTTAATTTCAAGACCAAATCGATGTAAAAAAAACGTGGATAATAATCTTCAAATTCGCTAGTTTCTGATGATTTTTCAAAAAAATGTGAGTTATTTTTATGACTATCTAAATTGGACCCGTATAGAATAAAATGAGTGACGGTTGTGAAAAAAAATTATAAAGTAGTCCAATTTTGTGTATAAATATCGAAGATTCTCCCCCAATTCGAAGTTACTCGACAGATAGTTGAATGTCTTTTTAATGTGGTGCAATTGAACTCAGAAAGCAACTCTTTGGTGAATTTTCTCTGAGCGATGATCATTACCTTGTCTGTCTTGGCAAATTCCATGCCAAGAAAATAATGATAATTATGGCATTAAACTGACGGATAGGTAGGTAAAAAAGGTATGAGCTGTGCCAAATCGTAAAACAAAGTGGCGTACAAGTGATAATTCGGTAAAAATTATTGACACGATTTGATTTTTTTATCGTTAGCATGGTTAGGCGTAATTGAATATTTACATTTGTATAATGTTTTTTTAAAAAAATACTAGTATTGTTTTTCACCTAAATTAATAGTACTTCGTAATTAACTTGTAACACTACGTAACTGATTTGATTTTATAATTGTTATTAAACTCGAATTGATCGGAACAAAATCATGACAATTAATATATAAAGAAACTTATTAGTTTTTGTTGGGTATATCAATCTATCCACACCCATCCTTGGGAGATTCATTTATGTCATTGTTCACTAGGTATTGAAATGTCACGGTTCGGTTACGGCTTAACTTTGTAAAATTGACATGAATACGTAAACCTGAGACCCGAGCTTTAACACCTAACTCGAATAGACCCGACATATATAACCCGACTCCACCTACTAACAATTCTACCATGACTAAAGTCGGATCTTTTGTCACGTGACTCACGAGTATAAGGTCACTAAGTCATGTCAGTTTTAATTGCAAAATTTTGTTAGTTCTGTCTGGAGTACTTCACATGCAACAAAGCCAGTAGGCAGAATCTGATACCCCAAAAGCTTTTTCGTTGAACTGGCGGTATTTTCTGAGGAAATTGATTTAGAATGGAAAATCTGAACTGGAAATCGGACAGGGGCCGCGCGAACGCAGGCCCCCACAGTAACAAATTATGACGTACGAGCTCCCACATGGGGAGACGTTAGACAGGCACCCCTCCAGCGTGCAATGGAGGTCACTAGTCCAGGCCATGAGTCTCATTGATCACTCATTGACCCCGTCCAGGTAAGTAATTTGCTTGTTGTCCATCCTTTCCTATTTATACATAGCCTATCTCTTTTTCCAGTTTTGTGCTCGATGTGGGACATAAGTTCTTTGTATTTTTTGTGCTATTGTCTCTCACTTTCTCCAAAAGTGTTGAAATTATGCGCGCAGGGCAGATAGTGAGATAGGCAGGTCTTTTGACCATTTAACTTACTCTATGTTGTACAAGTTGTGTAACCGAGTCAATTTGAGGTTGAGCTTGAGTTCGGAGTCAGATCAAACTCTATCTCAAAAAATAGGACATTGGAAATTTGGAATCAACTTGCACGGAAAAAGGTTCGAGCCCAACTAAATCACTGCTACGTACGAGTATTTTTTTTATATCCTTTACACTCTTAATCCAACTTTAAAATAAACACATCTTAATATAAAAAAATAATCATCCAAAAAAATATACTAACGTATGAGTATAAAATAATAACTATCAAAATAAATAAATACATCACAAATCAAAATACTATAATAAGTTTTGATACTTGAGTACAAAATTGAGATGAGCCCAAACGAATTATGATCCGAGTTTTACTAAAGTTTGAAATCGATTCTAATTTGGTCAAGTCTTACCCAAACCGACTTACAATCAATTTTTATCGATATCAAGCCGAGCTTTGACCTATCTAATTCAAAAGTTTCCACTAGCCGGCTTAGATTATTATATTGACGACCCTAAGCTAGTATGTACTCTGTGGGTGCCAATTTGCTCCATTTTAAATTACTCATTTTCTATTTTATGTAAATTCAATTTAAACTAATCATTCAAAATTAAGACCCGGTTCTTTTGAACTGAAATTGACAGAACTGAAATGAACGGAAAGTGTCTGAACTGAATGAGTCTGAACAGAACTTAACTTAACTTTACGTAAATTAACTGAAAAAATAAATAATAACAACAACAACAACAATAATATATTTGAAGCTTTTTCGAGCGATCTCATTGGTCCGTTTCATCAAAACTCAAATTAGAAAAGTATCTTAAATAATAAAAAAATCAATTAGAGAATCTTTTAATTATTATAATATATACGGAGTATTTAATCTATTATATTAATGTAATGTTTTACGATTCTGAGATAAAAAAACCTTTAAAGATCATTTTTAAAAAACATTATCGTGAAATAAATTATAAAAATGAAATAACGAGATTCGTGGTAAAAAAAATGCTTTTATTGTATTTTCTTAAATGCTTCAGTTACGCGGTACTGCGGTTAAATAAATTAAATTGTATTTTCTTTCCTATATCTATACTTTGATCAACCCAACCGGACCCGAGTAACCAAAACTTTTATTGTAGAAAACGAGTTAATGTCCCTAAAAAAGTTTAAACTAACAAATCCAAAATAGCCTAAAATCGAAATGATCAAGTCTGACCCGAAGTTCACCTGATTTTTCCGATCCAACCCGGACACGGTTCATTTGACTCATTTGTCAAGTCTATTTGTAATATGAAATTCGTGAACATTTACGGGTATTCTTAATATCCTTAAATTAAATCTACATAATAAATTTTTGATTGAGTTAGACGGTGTATTTAAATCAAGTACGCCAACTCTTTTCCAAAACCAACGTTAGTTGTTCGACAATTGTCTAGAACTGACCCACTTTAAATCATAGCGTCGAACATTAAGAAATACATGACAACAATAAAAATTTCAAATTTGAGTTATTGATCTCATGTTATACGCGTATTCAAATTTTGCATGTTTTCAATTAAATCAATAAAATGTTTAATTAAAAAGAAACATAAAAAAATGGTAGAAGGTAACAACAAAGTCCATCTAAATTATACTTAATGGTTATCTTTGCTACTAAATAGCCAACGTCCCCTGTAATCAAGTTTAGTAAAAAAATTGTGTTTTTATCGTTGAGACTTGTGAGTGCAGGCAAAGGAAATGGAGGGCGAAAAAAATGACGGTTGTTTGGTGGGGCTGATAAAGAAGAAAATGAAAGGCCATGAGTCGGGATGACAGTGGGTCATAGATCCGATTCAAGGACCACTTAAGAGAATAAACCACATCAAAAAAATATATAATGGCAAAGATTTTTAGGGTTATTTCATGGAAATAATACCAATTATGTGTGTGCTTCTTAAATTAATACAAACTATACGTAATCTCATTTTAATACGAACTACGCCTTCATTAATCTCGCTTTGTTATGGGTGACTGGCTACCTGTTGAACCTCCATTATTCAACTCTTTCTCTGACTCTTCTTCTTCTGATTCACATTTTGTGTTCATTTTCGGTCATTGAAAAAAATAATTAAATTTTCCGAAAATTCATCTTTCATTTCTTTTTCAATTAGTCTTATAGAAGCTATGGAAAAAAAATGTTTTTATTATTATTTTGACTTTCACGATGACTGCAACGGACCTAATAAAACTCTAGAAAGTTACAACAAGTCACTATGACCTGTAATAGCAAGTCATAATTTCATACATAACAAAGAGAAATTAATGAATGCGTAGTTCATATTAAAACGAGATTACATATAGTTTGTATTAATTTAGGAAGCACGCACATAGTTGGTATTATTCCCATGAAATAACCCAGATTTTTATGATTAGACATCTTAGCAAATTAATTGATCAATTACTCTAGTTGGTAAGCAATATTAAAGGTTAAGCAATTGGCTGGTCTATTAAGCTTGCTAGAGCGAAGTCATCTTCCATAGATTGACTAGTTTTTTCTTAATAAACACACTTATGCGTTTAAATTAAATTGTAGTTTCTTCGTTAGGTTGAATTCTTTATATTTTTGGATGAATAAGGAAAGTTTTGAAGTAGGAAAATCTTAGTGGTTGGGAGGGAGTAGTTTTTTCGTCTCGTTGAATTCTACTTTTTTTTACACTATTCATGAGCTGAAATAATCTCTAATATAAATTCTAATATAAGATTTTCTCGTTACACAGTTAAGCAGTATTGCGGTTAAAATGAATTGTAATCCCTTCGTCCCATTGAGTTTGTTACGTTTGCTTCTTGACTATATTCATGAGGCGAAATAATCTCTAATATAATTTTAATATATAACATAAAACATAGTCCCGTGAGATCTTTTTCGAATTGTCTTAATCCCAAATTAACTAAGAGAATAACAACTTACTAAAAAGTTCTCTCCAAAGTGCATCATCTCTAATATAGAAATAAATAATGATACTTCATATAATAAATAGAACAAATCAATTAAATTTCATAGAAGACAAAAAAAAATCAAAATAATTTGAACAAACTTATAATAAGAAAATCATCAAAGTAAAAAAAAATATAATCACTTCATTTTTATAAATAATATTTTTACTTTTCGAGGGTAATCTCTATTCAATTTTCAAAAAAAACATAGAATTAGTGTAATTTTATTTTTTTTAAAAAAGTGATATTAAACAATTTAAGATTGTATTACTCGTATGAGTAATCAATTATTAATATTAATTTATATGTATGTTTTAAGTAGAAATTTGAGACTTTGAAAGTATGAGAATAACATATACTCCATGTAATAAAAAAAATAAAAAATATATATAATACATGTGTTGCCTTACTAATTTATCTTGATTACTTAACAATTTCTAGTTATTCTCTTAAATCTAAATTACAAAGTTGTGTGATGTAAAAATTAATATGTAAATTTTAGAATATCTATAAAATGAATTTGCACCAGACCAATAAAGAACACTTAGGACCATAAACCACATCTAGAAAATATATAATGTCAAACGAGGTATATAATTAGACATCTTAGCCCTTTTCTTGACCAACTACTATAGTTGGTTAGCAATGTTATAATATAAACCATGAAAAATTCACTTCTTGGAAAAGGGCAGCCCATATTAGCGAGGATGGAGCCGGAAAGAACTGGTATCAAGGATATAGTATGGAGAGACGGAAGATACCCCGTGCAACTGAGCTAGTATTGAGGCGCCTCTGGCCATCTTTCCTAGATGGACTAGTTTTTGAAAGTATATAACTACTACATACGGAGTACTTTTAAAGATTTTTAGTAATTCCCTCGTGTCACACACTTATGCGGTACTGCGGTTAAATAAATTAAATTGTATTTTCTTCTCTATATCTATACTTTGATCAACCCGGCTTTACCCGAACGACCCAAACTTTTATTGTAGAAAATGAGGTAATCTCCCTAAAAAGTTTAAAATAACAAATCCGAAGATGGACTAGTTTTTGAAAGTATGTAACTACTACATACGGAGTACTTTTAAAGATTTTTAGTAATTCCCTCGTGTCACACACTTATGCGGTACTTCGGTTAAATAAATTAAATTGTATTTTCTTCTCTATATCTATACTTTGATCAACCCGGCTTTACCCGAACGACCCAAACTTTTATTGTAGAAAATGAGGTAATCTCCCTAAAAAGTTTAAAATAACAAATCCGAAATAGCTTGAACCCGAAAAGACCCAGTCCGACCCGATGTGGACCTGATTTTTCCGACCCAACCCGGTCCCGACTCACTTGACCCGTTTGTCAAGTCTATTTGTAATATGAAATTCGTGAAAATTTACGGGTATTCTTAATTTTCTTAACTTAAATCTACATAATAAATTTGTGATTGAGTTAAACGGTGTATTTAAATCAAGTACGCCAACTATTTTACAAAACCAATGTAATTAGTTGTTCGACAATTGTGTGGAATTGACCATTTTAAATCATATCGTCCAAAATTAAGAAATACTCGGCTACAATAAAATTTGAAATTGAAGTTATTGATCTCATTTTATACGCGTATTCAAATTTTGCATGTTTTAAATTAAATCAATAAAATGTTATATTGTGTTTCAAAATAAAATAAAATGAAATGTTAAACTGCCATTAAAAAAAAGAAAAATAAATTGATAGAAGGAAACAACAAAGTCCATTTAATGGGTCGTCTTTTCAGCCAAGAAGGAATACTAAAATAACAAACCACATCGAAAAAATATGTAATGGTAACGATGTTTATAATTAGTCATCTCAGTTTATTAACCAACCAACTTTTTAGTGATTGGTTGTCCTACTAGGCCAACTAGAGCTTAGCTATCTTTCATAGATTGACTAGTTTTTTCTCTCTAATATAATATTTTCTCATCACACTTAAGCAGTCCTTCGTTTAAATTAAATTGTAGTTTCTTGGTCTCGTTGAATTCTTTACTTTCTTTTAACACTATTCATGAGGTGAAATAATCTCGCTTGACCTGTTTGTCAAGTCTATTTGTAATATGAAATTTGTCAAAATTTACGGGTATTCTTAATTTTCTTAACTTAAATCTACATAATAAATTTGTGATTGAGTTAAACGGTGTATTTAAATCAAGTACGCCAACTCTTTTCCAAAACTAATGTAAGTTGTTCGACAATTGTCTAGAACTGACTCATTTTAAATCATACCGTCAAACATTAAGAAATACATGGCCACACTAAAATTTCAAATTTGAGTTAATGATCTCATTTTATACGCGTATTTAAATTTTGCATGTTTTCAATTAAATTAATAAAATGTTTTAAAAAATGGTTATTTCACAAGAATAATCCAAACTATTGCTTTCCTTCTTAAAATAATTTGTACTAGGTTTTAACTCAAAATAAACCCGACTTATAATACTATCTTCTTAAACTACCCTCACTGAATTTCAACCTATTATACCAGGTCTGAAAGACCGGCTAGCTCATCCTCTCTCCTCACCATCAACATTCAACTCATCCTCTCAGTTCTCCTCACCATTACCACTTTCCCAAACATCTCCTTAATTAAATCAAACACATTTTCATTCAATCACTAATTCATCAATCCACCGCTAATTCATCGACCCACTATCAACAACTCATTCACCACATGTACTTCTAATTAGCCCATAATAGTCTGAAAATCTGACTGATTTAAGTGGTGGTTCTATTAGGATGTGAAGGTTATTTTAATTATTGTGGTTCGGTGGCAGGAGTACAGAGGAGAACTAGTGACCATGTTAATTAGGTTGATTCACGATAGCGACATGACAAGGGAGTCAGTGTTTGAACCGATAGCTGGATTGGAGGAGTGAGAAGGATTGAAGGCGGATTGTTGATTGTTGAACACGGTGAATTTCAATCGAGGGTGTTGGGCAATTTTCGATGGAGCTCTATCGGTGGATACATGGAAGTGAGTGTGTGACTGACTAACTAACTGGTGATGAGTTCTATTTATGACCATGGTCAAGATGTTGGTTGGTGTCAATGGTGAGATGAAGCTTACTGCTGAGGAATAAAAGATGAAGGGGTTGTTAGGCGAGTAGTGAATAAATAAATAAGACGGAAAAATGAATAATCTTATCTGAGAGGAAAAGTTGTGACCTGACTTGAGGTCACTGTCCTAAAGTCGATTATCCCCCGTCTACTACACACAGACTCTTTGACATTCGACCCCCAGGATTGCACAATCGCTACGATCTTTGTGTAGGCAAGACCGTAGATGAGTTACTACCAAAATCGTTGCCAAAATTCCACTCAAAATATAAATTATATTACTAATATTTTGAGAGAATATTTTGTGATAGAAATAGAAGTAGAAGATGAATTTTTGAATGAATAAAAATGATGGGATTTGATGACTATTTATAGACTAAAGTACTTGGCCTCCAAGCTCTTCTCCTTGGCCACCAAGCATACTACATCACCATGGATGTCATGGTGTGACATAAGAAGAAGAAGTCATGAAGATGATGTAACTACTTGGCCTCCAAGTATCCAAGCAACTTACATCACCATTACACATGGTGTATGTCATCACACATATTAGACAAATATTAGCTTCTTTTGAAGCATAATTCCAACAATCCCCCACATGATTCAAAAGAAGATTCAAAAGTAAGAGAGGAATATGGCAACGGAGATTTAGCGTTAAGATGCTGGTGTCTTGTGGACTTTAACGAGCACCCAGTGGCATACAACGATCTTGAACCGCCATCCCAGGTGGAACAAATCCTCGAACCTTCGAATGAAGTTGGCTCTAAGATTGTTGCGCACTTAATCTCAAATTAAGGTAGAAACTCAAGACATCCATGAACTCATCCCATGGATTTTTCGGTATAAATATCTTTTACTTGGACTAGCCAAGTGCCAACACAATACATCCTGGTATTTCATGAATGCCTCTAGAGATCCAAGCTTGAAGATCTCTTGGGAGTAGGGCAAGAACACCCCACATTCACATAGGTGAGTTTATCAAGTCTGACTCTCACAGACCATCCACACAAGGGACTATAAACTCATTAAGAGTAAAAACTCATCCTTTTTCACATCGGTGAGCTCATCAAGTCTGCCTCTCACAGACCATCCATACAAAAGACTATGAACTCATTAAGAGCAAAAGCTCATCCTAAAAACAATGTCAGTAAAGACACAAATACTACATCTCAAATATATTATTAGGAATGGTCATAGTATTACACAACAATAGTTCCTTGTGACTTCGTTTGACCTTTTGAACTTAAGCTAGTTAAGACAGGTATCCATCACAAGTTACTCTATTACAGACTTTAAACTCATTCCCAGTGCTGACTCCAGCACTATCTTTCTGCCAAGGCCTTTTGTGAGAGGATCCGCAATGTTTCTTTCAGATTTTACATACTCGAGTGATATCACATTATCTCTGATCAGATTTCTCACAATTCTATGCCTTAAGCGAATATGTCTCTTTTTACCATTATACGCTTGATTGTTAGCTACCCTGATTGCAGCTTGAGAATCACAGTGCATGGAAATCGAAGGAGTCGGCTTTCCCCACAAAGAAATAATATCTGCTAGAAGGCCCCGTAGCCATTCAGCTTCTTTTCCTGCCAAGGCTAAAGCAATGACTCAGATTCCATTGTCGATTTCGCAAGATAGGTTTGTTTAGCCGACTTCCACGATACAACAACACTTGCCATAGTAAACACATAGCCACTAGTAGAGTGTATCTCGTCATTCCCAGATACCCAGTGTAGCATCACAATATCCTTCCAACACACACGGTGTTCTTTGATAATGTAATCTCCAATCTATGGTGCCCTTTAAGTATCTCAATAATCTTATCAAGGCATCCCAATGATCTCTGCCAGGGTTATGTGTATATCTGCTAAGTCTACTAACAGTATAAGCTATGTCGAGTCTAGTGCAGTTCAAAAAAAAACATGACACTTCCAATCACTTTCGCGTACTCCTTTTGAGACACGCTGTCACCGCTATTCTTGGTTAGATGAATACTGGAATCATAGGGAGTGTGCAACGACTTGCTATCAAATTGATTGAATTTCTTCAGAATTTTCTCAACGTAATGAGATTGACTCAAGCTCAACCCGAATTCAGTCCTCGTGATCTTTAAACCAAGAATTACATCGGCTTCACCCATATCTTTCATATCAAAGCATGAACTCAAGAATTTCTTCGTCTCATTTACAACCCCCATGTTTGTACCAAAGATTAGCATGTCGTCCACATAAAGACATATTATCACACAACCATTTTCATCTTTTTTGGCATACACATATGAATCAAAATCATTTACCACGAAGCCATTTGATGTAATGATTTTGTCGAACTTGTCATACCATTGCTTTGGGGCTTGTTTCAAGCCATATAATGATCTGTCCAATTTGCACACCTTATGTTCTTGAACGGGGATCACACATCCCTCCGGTTGTTTCATGTAAATTTCCTCGTGCAAATCGCCATTTAAAAATGCAGTCTTAACATCCATCTTATGTATGACAAGGTTGTGAACATATACAAGTGCTACCAAGGCTCTAATTGTGGTTACCTTAGTCACGGGTGAATATGTATCGAAGAAATCCACTTCCTTTGTTTGTCGGTTTCCGCAAACCACTAATCCCGCCTTGTACTTATCAATTGACCCATCTGTTTTGAGTTTTCGTTTGAAAACCCATTTATTACTCAAACCTTTGCAACCCCTGGGAAGCTCGGTCAAAACCCAAGTGTGGTTGTTCATTATTGAATCAATTTCGCTGTTTATGGCCTCCAGCCAAAACGTAGAGTCCACAGATTGCATAGCCTCTTTGCATGTTCTCGGGTCTTCTTCAAGTATGAAGACACTCACCTCATGTTCACTCAAACACTTATTCTCAATCAACATGACAAAATCTGAACCAAAACTCTTTTGGTCCTGTCACATTTGCCTCTCCTACGCTTTACTACTTCCTCTGTAGCAGCAGAAGATTGAGTTGAACCACTAGGTATGGGTGTTCACCGGTCCAAACCTGGCCCGGATCAAATTGACCCACGGACCAAGAAACCCAAAAATCCAAACCCGCGACTGGACCGGATCGGACCGTAAACATACACTAAATTTGATTTTTTTGAAGTGTGGACCGGTCACCAAGTTTTTGACGACCTGTTGACCGGACCGGTATGTGCCTCGGTCTGGTCCGGGTCACTTTTTGAACAGCCCTACCACTAGGTGTAACAGACACACTAGTGCTCGTACTATTTTTCATGGGAAAAATGTGCTCAAAGAATTCAACATCTCCTGACTCTCTAATGGGTCCAAAACCCGATGAATACTTGAGAATCAGACGATATGCAGCATTATAGGCGACGTTACCAATGAAGATTGCATCTACGGTTTTAGGACCAATTTTGTTCCTTTAAAATTCCAGAAGACCAATCTTACCTAAGCACCCCCACACTTTCAGATAATTAAGGTTAGGTGGATAACCTTTCCATAACTCATAGGGTGTTTTATCAGTTTTCTTGTGTGGAGCTCGGTTGAGAATATGACACGCATACAACATTGCTTCACCCCACATGTTGACAGGCATACCGAAACTAATTAACATTGCATTCATCATATTTTTTAGTGACCGATTTTTCCTCTCAGCTATCCCATTTTGTTGTGGAGCTTAAGTGTTGTGTATTCGTGAATAATTCCACTAGACTCGCAAAATATCTTTAGTGGATTCCCATCACATTCTCCACCTCTATCAGATCTAACTCTCTTAATTTTTAGATCTAATTGATTTTCTACCTCAGATTTGTAGATCATGAACTTCTTCTCAGCCTCATCTTTTGTACTCAATAAATAGACCTTGGTGTATCTTGAGAAATCATCTACAAACGTAACGTAGTAGTGCTTCTCACCTCTACTCATTGAATTTCTAAAATCTCCTAGGTCAGAGTGAACTAGTTCTAGGAGATTACTAGATCGCTCTACACATTTATTAAACGACGCCTTTGCGTGTTTAGCCTCTACACATACTTCACATTTATCAAAGTTGTGCTACTGAATTGAGGTATGAGGTTATGCTCTTTGAGTCGTTTAATCGAGTTGACATTCACATGTCCTAATCTAGAATGCCATAGAGAAACAGACTCAACAATATAAACGGAAGCGAGAACATTCTTATTAATTATCTCAACATCGAGGACAAATAAACCACCATTACAGAATCCCTTCCCAACGAAATTACCATTCCTAGTTAGTACACGTTTATCGGATACAAATGTTAATTTAACTCCAGCTTTGTTCATAAGTGACCCAGAAATTAAATTTCTTCTAATTTCGGGTACATGCAGCACATTGTTGAGTTCAAGTGTTTTTCCCAAGGTTAGTTTGAGTACTACTTTGCCCTTTCCATGAACCCTAACAGAGCTAGAGTTGACAATAAATACACATTTATTCCCGAGAACCTCAGAATATTCCTTGAACATGTTCTTGTCGAAGCAGATGTGCCTTGTAGCACTGTGGACATGACGTAGGTCCACCCCGACGCGGCCACGCGTGAGTTTGGGTAGGCGAATGAATCTCGTGGTAAGATTTATCTCGAGTCGAAATTTAAATCGAAGTTAGGAGTCGCCACCGAATTTTATGGGAATTCGGACCCGTTCGAACTCACTCTGCACTTAGGCGTTTCGTGTACAAAACACGTCCCGCTTTTGGTGCTAGAGCTTAGGAGTTCGTCCCTTTGCATTATGATACCGACGCCGAGTTATCGGATATCGTGCATTGAATGACTCTCGTGCGCCAATGATTTCGGACATCCGGAAACCATGGTTCTGAGTAAGGGGTGAGGGTACGTGTTGGGAAGCCCACAAAGGACACCCAACCCCGCCCGCTCTTTAGCGGCCTCTACTAAGATATCGTTCGTGTTCGTGTACGCACGCTAGTAAAATGACTAAATGTTATGCAAACAACGTTTTCGGCTAAACATGCGAATTATATGTGAGCCACGTCATTTTAATGCATCAAAACTTGAGTCAAATCATTTAGCATGTGAGGTTCATTTATAAAATGATAAACATCAAAAACAAATAAAACTCGTAAATAGATACGACATACACGGGCGAAAATACAACCCGGACAAAACAAAAATGACGAGCAAAACAATGAGCAATAATAATGGATACGTAATTAAATTAAATGACTAAGATGAGACGATGCATGGTTTTAGAAAAAAAAGACGCGTGATGGCCTTTACACGCGACGACCAAAGTTGTAAAAAAAAGACGAGGCTCAGATGATGCTTTGAAGCTCTCGGTTTTTGAACAAAGAAGTCCACTCGATCGAGTCATGGCAGAGACTCGATCGAGTGGCCTTCTAAACGGCACTCTGCCTGTTTTTTGGGGTGCTACTCGATCGAGTAGCCTATGGCACTCGATCGAGTGCCCCCTGTACGAGCTACTGCTCGTTTGGAAAAGGTGACAATTGTTTAAAACCGATTGTCAACCGAGTCGAATATAAATATGCCAATATGGCATAATTTATATTCGGCTCAATTTTCGGTACCCGTAACATTTTTATGATTACGAGACCGGCTTCGGGATTTTATAAAAAAAGTGTTTTAGGATCGAAAAATTTGATTAGTGACGAAATGGTCTCCCTCCGCGTCACGACACCGGTGCTAATCCTTACGGATTATGTGGTGTCGATTTTCGCGTCAACGGGTTCCGTACTAATCTCGGAAATGGAATCGGACGCGTTCAACTACGAACAACCACGATCACGTTACGCCCTTGAGTGCTTGGGGCGGCGCTCCTCGAAAGGGTGCCACCTCCGCCGTGACTCGTAAAGGGATTAAACGGACTTGAAGCGGTTTATCGTAGTCAAACGTGTTCGATCCGAAATTTTAATATTATATATATACGCGGTATAATAATGATAAAAAAGAACAAAAATCGAAATACGACAAAGATAAAAAAACTATGATAAAGTATAATATATATATATATATATATATATATATATATATATATATATATATATATATATATATATATATATATATATATATATATATATATAAAAGGGATTAAGGGAGTTTGGTGAAAAGTGAGAAGTTGGAAAGTTGTGTTGTTGGCCCTTGATTTGGTTTTGATGGATGGCTTAGATGGATAGTGTGTTGTATTTTTTTTTTTAAAAAAAAGTTCAATCACTCATAGCCTGACAACAGCAGTAGCAGCGTAGCAGTGGCAGCAACAACTTTGCCTCTCTCACACTATCAATCACACCCACCTCTCTCTCAACCCAATTCAAATTAATTCATTTCTATCACCAATTTTTTTCTACTCATCAAACCACTCACTCTCTACATGCTTCATAATTTCTATATTTTGTCTTCATAAATTTTAACCCCAAAATTTTCAACTTTCATTCATCTTCATCTTCAACATCTCCATCTTCAAGCTTTATTCATCCCACAAAAAAAAACTTCATCTTCAACCTTCATTCATCCAACAAAAAAGAAGAATTTCTTTATCTTCAAGGTTCGTTAATCCGAAAAAAAGAGAACAACCTCAACTTCAAACTTCATCTTAAAGATGAAGTTGTTCTTTTTTTTTGGATAATGAAGATGAATAATTTTATAAATACCAAAAAAAAGAAGGTATGAAAATTAAAAAGAAGCTTGAAGAAGATGAAGATGATCGAAGATGATCGAAGATGAAGATGAAGAAGAAGCTTAAAAAAATGAAGAGAACAACTTCATCTTTAAGATGAAGTTTGAAGATGAAGTTGTTCTTTTTTTGTGGGATGAATGGAGCTTGAAGATGAAGATAAAGATGAAGATGAACAAGTCATTTAGTGCGTAATGTTCTTGCAGAATTGCAAAGTCACACTCATTATGTTGTATAGTCACACTCATTATGTTGTAGAATCACGCAACTGTACACTCATTGAGTCACATATTCAGTTGTATAGTCATACTCATTATGCTGTATAGTCACACTCGCTATGTTGTAGAATCACGCAGCTGTAGAATACCTTGGGATTAAGGTATCATTCGTTGAATCATCTTCATCTTCATGCTTGTTTTATTTTTCATACCTTTTTTTTATTTATAAAATTATTCATCTTCATTATCCAAAACAAAATGAAGGTTGAATATGGATGAATGGACGACTATGACTTTCCTCATTAACGACATTCTAAAAAAATGAAAGTATTAATCACATAAAAAATTAAATAAACATTCATTAAATATTCAACCTCCATTCATGTTGGTTTCTTTTATAGTTGATTTCATGTTTGTAAGACCCATTTAAAAATTCGGAAAATTACTGAAACGTTCTACTCATTAAAAACGTTCTACTCATTGTAAAAATTGACTATAAAAACATTTTAATTAAAAAAAATAACAACTCATTTTGTGCGTAATGTTCTTGCAAAACTGCAAGGTCACACACTTTCAGTTGTATAGTCACACTCTTTATGCTGTATAGTCACGCACAAAATGAGTGTGATTCTACAACATAATGAGTGTGATTTTACAACATAATGAGTGTAATTCTACTGCATGGCAAGTGTGACTATACAAAATGAAAAACCAAAATCTGTCCCGGTTATACAATATTATGAGTGTGACTATACAACTTAGCTAGTGTGACTATACAACAAGGCGAATGTGACTATACAAATACGACCACTTTTGGCTACAAACCAATGGGTGCACAGCTGCATGGTTTTAAAGGTGGAAGGATAAGTGATTTTGCTATAGACCTCACGTGATTAATTATGAAACTAGAAAATAGCATTGGAAATATATTTACATTAGACAAAGTTCATCCTTTACATATAGTAAGTCAAACATAAAAATAGTCTAACCAACCAAACATCCTTTACATATAGCACGTCTATCCTAAAGCAAACATTTTATCTCACATAAACACACAAGAGCTTAACGATGGTCTCCGGTACGTGCGCAACAATACGTTGTCCAATTACGTGGTCGGCCGCTGTATCTTCCACGACCTTCTTCTTCCCACCGCCCCTTTTACCAACATTCTTTTTTCCACCAACCATTTCACTGCGACAAAACACACAATCAATCTAAATCACACAATAAATATGACTATACAACTGAATATGTGACTACAATGACTGTACAGCTGTGTGATTGTACAACATAATGAATGTGACTATACAACTTTAACTGTGTGACTATACAACATAAATGGTGTGATCCCACAACATAATAAATATGTGACTACAATGACTGTACAACTGCATGATTGTACAGCATAATGAGTGTGACTATACAACTTTAACTGTGTGACTATACAACATAAACGGTGTGATCCTACAAGATAATGAATATGTGACTACAATGACTGTACAACTGCATGATTGTACAACATAATGAGCGTGACTATACAACTTTAACTGTGTGACTATACAACATAAACGGTGTGATCCTACAACATAATGAATATGTGACTACAATGACTGTACAACTGCATGATTGTACAGCATAATGAGTGTGACTATACAACTTTAACTGTGTGACTATACAACATAAACGGTGTGATCCTACAACATAATAACTGTGATCCTACAACATAACGAGTATGACTATACAACTTCAACTATGTGACTATACAACATAATCTCTGTGACTATACAAAAAGTCACCCACTTTAACTTGTATAGTCACACACTTTCAGTTGTATAGTCACACTCATTATGTTGCATAGTCACACTCATTATGTTGTAGAATCACGCAACTGTAGAATACCTTGGGATTAGGGTATCATGCGTTTAATCATCTTCATCTTCATGCTTTTTTTATTTTTCATACCTTTTTTTTGGATATATAAAATTATTCATCTTCATTATCCACAAAAAAATGAAGGTTGAATATGGATGAATGGACGACTATGACTTTAAAAAAATGAAAATATCTAAACATTCATTAAAGATTCAACATCCATTCATCCATATTCAACCTTCATTTTTTTTTGGATAATGAAGATGAATAATTTTATAAATACAAAAAAAAGGTATGAAAAATAAAACAAGCATGAAGATGAAGATGATTCAACGAATGATACCTTAATCCCAAGGTATTCTACAGCTGCGTGATTCTACAACATAGCGAGTGTGACTATACAGCATAATGAGTATGACTATACAACTGAATATGTGACTACAATGAGGTGTACAACTGCGTTTTTCTACAACATAATGAGTGTGACTATACAGCATAATGAGTGTGACTTTGCAATTCTGCAAGAACATTACGCACTAAATGATTTGTTCATCTTCATCTTCATCTTCAATCTCCATTCATCCCACAAAAAAAGAACAACTTCATCTTCAAACTTCATCTTCAAAGATGAAGTTGTTCTTTTTTTTGGATAATGAAGATGAATAATTTTATAAATAAAAAAAAGGCATGAAAAATAAAAAGAAGCTTGAAGAAGATGAAGATGATCGAAAATGAAGATGAAGATGTGAAGAAGAAGCTAAAAAAATGAAGATGATCAAAGTTTATGCATAAACATACCTTGGTATAATTATCCGTCATGTTGTGTTAAAAACGGAGTATGATTGGAGTTTGTTGACGGAGTATGGTCGGAGTTATTAATGGAGCTTATTTGATGGGGTTTTGTTAGAGAGATGAATTGAATTAGGGAAATGAATTGAAAAAGAGATGGGAAGGGTAATAGGCGGAAGAGAGAGTAGAGGAGGGAAGTAATGAAGTGATTAGTGATGGTTGATGACTGATGGCTGATAGCTGCAGCATGTCAGTCCCTTTTTTTTTTTTTTTAATAATTGAACCCCATCCATCCACCATCCATCTTAGGATGAATGGAGGGAGGGGGATCAACACTAAGCAACTCTCCAAGAGTTGCTAACTCCCCTGACCCCCCCCCCTCTCTCTCTCTCTCTATATATATATATATATATACCGAGATATAGAGGAAGGGAAAAGAGAGAAAATGGGTTGATGACACCCTCAACCTACATGCTTAAAATGGCCTCGGAAATGGACTCGTAAATAGCGACGGGAGCGCAGGAGTATCGATGATGTAAGTGGAGTTATGGTGTGTGTATGTATGGAGATGGTTTATCGGTTTTTCGAGGGATAAATGACTCGGTTTTTGCTTAGGATTGCTTAGGGTTGTAGTGTAGAGAGGATGTGAGAATTAGGGTTGAAAGTTTATGGTTTTTTGCATGTAAATTTCTGAAAAAATGTGAAGGGTTTGAGGGGGTATTTATAGAGTACACCCCTCGACCGAGGGCATGGGCGATTTTAAAGGGGGTGATGGGGGTGAACCTTCACCCCCATTATTTTAGTGGAAAACTTTTTTAATTTTTTTTAAAAAAAAACAAGAAAAAACGAAGCAGTATAGCTATAGACGACACCAGTCACACCACATACAGAACATTGTAAGTTGAAACCCAGTAAATGCATCTTGAAGTTTTGTTTCCAATTTGGCTTCCTCTTCAACTCATCTTCAAGATCCATATTATTTTCCAATTTCAATTTTTCAATAGATTGGCATTAGGTATCTCATGTTCTTATCAATTTATTAATTTTAAAATCCCTAATTAGTAATTACTCCATTGATTATTGAATTAGTTGAACTTTGGGAGTTTGGGTTGCTTTTGTAGAGACAAGGGAATTGGGAAATAAAAAATTGAAAAACATTGAAAATATGAACTTTTTATTGTTATTGTGTGAGTTGGGAAATTAATTGTGGGGTTTGTATTTGCTTGTTGGTCGAGAATACTTTTGATTTTGATTTTTAAGTTTTTCAATATGGAGTAGTTTTGTAGTCCTTTGTTACTTTTAGACTTTAGTTACGAAGTACTATTGAATTGAATCGAACTGATTTGCAATGGAGTGAAATAATGCTCGGAATTGAATTGAATTGAACTGGAGCACCGAATGGATGAGAATTGAGTTGATTTGAACTGAATTGAAATGAACTGGAGCACTGAGCGGATGAGAACTGAGTTGATTTGAACTGAATTAATTTGAATTGAAATGATACGGAGTAGTTTTCAATGCAAGAGAAGTCGTCATGTTTTATTACCCTTCGGCCTTAGTGTAAATTATACTCCGTATTTAGAATTATAGAATCGAGTTGCTGATATTTTTTTGTGTGTTACTTCCTTGGTATCTATATGTTCGCCCACTTTTGTTTAATATATGTGTGGAGTATTATATTGAAAGTGGACGAACATATAGATACGAAGAAAGTATTTCTTAATGTATGTTATAAGTTTTATGTCACCACCATCGTGAAATTTTTGGATTCGCCACTGACCTAGGGTCACTCGATCGAGTGGCCCTAGTGCACTCGATCGAGTGCCCTGAAGAAGAGGGACTGATCTGTTTTTGCAGCTCCACTCGATCGAGTGAGGTCAGTCCACTCGATCGAGTGGATCAGGCGGGTGAGCCATTTTAGGAAGGGGTTGATTTTTTTTGAATTTTTGAAAAATGTGATTGGGCGCAATCTTCTAGAAGCTCACCCGGCTGATTTTTGGGGTCAGATTCATCTTTGACCGGGTTTTGACCCGGTCTCTAAAAGACGGTTTTATTTTTTGGTGTCGGTTTTGCCCAAATTAGTCTCATTTTATTGGAAACGACCCACTGGGCCTGGATTTGAGATCGGTTTTGAGAGATTTGTACTCCGCTAAATGCCCACGTCAGATATTATTGATTCCGAGTCCGTATTCGAGCGTATTTAAGTCACGTTTACGTCCGATCATTATCGGGTGTCTACAAGCACCCGTATCCAATACCCATTGTAGACACCCGCATTTTGACTGCCAGGTGTCTATGGTAGTTTCCAAAAACACCCGATGATGATCGGACGCAAACATGCTCTAACGTGCTCGGATATGGGCTCGGAATCTGTAATGTCCGGCATGGGCTTTTAACGGGATACAAATCTCACAAAACCAACCTCAAATTCAGGCCCAGTGGGGCGTTCCGAGCAAAATAAGACTAATTTGGGCCAAAATCGACACCAAAAATAAAAACCGTCTTTTGGCGACCGGGTCAAAACCCGGTCAAAGACGAATCCGTCACACAAAGTCAACCAGGTGCATTTCTAGAACTTTGCGCCCAAATACAAAATTCAAAAATATTCAAAAGTATCCAAAGTCAACCATTTCCTAAAATGGCTCATCCTAATTGATCCACTCGGTCAAGTGGATTGACCCACTCAATCGAGTGGAGCCTCAAAATCCGGAACAGACCCGTTTTTAAAGACACTCGGCCGAGTGCACTAGGGCCACTCGATCGAGTGACCCTAGGTCGTGGGGTTTTCCTATAAATACCCCATCAACCCATCACAAAAACAACTTTTGATCAACTCTTTTGTTGTCAACTTTGCACCAACTTTTCAGCCATAATTCAACCTTAAGCACCATTACACTTATACACATTTCGAGAGCAAAACTCGTGAAATCCGTCTCTACAAAACACATAGTCATACACCATCAACTCTTCCTATATATCTCGACATTCCCGCGCCATTGCCGCCATTTAACGAACCGTATCCCGAGAAGCAAGAGCATGTAGGTTGAGGTTGTGACATTCAACACCGACATCTCCTTTCTCTTTTGTTTTCGTTTTTTTATTTATGTTTATGTATATATATCATAATTAGTCGATAGTAACGACATGCTAACATCTAACATTTCTATTCATCGCATCTAACCACTAACTCTTTAATTATTGTCTTTAACGTACTAATACCGTGTACATATATACGCATATAATAATATTAAATTTCGGATCCTAACACGTTTAACTATGACGATCATCCAAAGTCCGTTTAATCCCTTTATGAACAACGACGGAGGTGGCACCCTTTCGAGGAGCGCCGCCCCAATGTGTTCAAGGGCATGATGCGATCGTGATTGATCATAGTTGAACGTGCTCGACTCCATTTTCAAGATTAGCGCGAAATCCGTTGATGCGAAAATCGACATCGCATAATCCGTTACGATTAATATTGATGCCATGACGCGGAGGGTTACAATTTCGTCGCTAATCAAATCTTTTAATCTCATAGTGGCATTTTCTATAAAATTCCGATAACGGTATTATAATCATATAAGACATGATTATAGTACCGGAAAACCAACTTAAATCTAGATCGTCAATATTTTTATTTAACTTGGCCAATTATCGATTTTTAAACATAAAAAACGAAGCAAGGCAGACCTCGTACAGGAGGCACTCGACCGAGTGCCATGAGTCACTCGATCGAGTTGCACCCCAAAAACTGGACAGTAGCTATTTCGAAGGTGCACTCGATCGAGTCCTGACCATGACTCGATCGAGTGGGTCCTGTAGCCCAGAAAACCGAGAGCTTTAATCCATCATTCGAGCCTCGTCTTTTTTTACGACTTTAGTCGTCGCGTGTAAAGTCGATCACGTGATTTTTTTTTTCTTCCAAAATCCATGCATGTCACTTTACCTTAACGACTTAGATCGACGGTCTCGCACTATTAATCGTGTGTCGACGACTCTTTAGCCGTGTCCGACATATGATTATTTTAGACTCCATTTTTCGATATGATAAGTCGGGACAAGGCATCGGGATTCGGGATCGGGCTAGCACCACGCCTAGGTTCTCTATCCCCGTCCTTTGGTTAATATACAAAATAATGTGTATTTAATCAAAGTTCGTCCGTTTACACGACTCACGGTCTAATTTATATTTATTACATACGGGTCCGTTTCTAGTTAACGTTTACCATTTCCTATTCGATTATTCTATTTTATTGCTCGTTGTATTGTGAATTCCGGGTTGTATTCGATTAATAACTTGTAATTCGATTTATATTGCTTTGCCTTATTTATTTGCGTTTTACCGTTTATAAATGAACCTTCGCATGCTAAACCACTTCGACAATAATCAAGATGCATTAAATGACGTAGCAACCCATTCAATATTTATATCTCGTAAAATGTTGTTTGCATATCATTTTACCGGATTACTAGCACGCGTATTAAAAAGTCAAACGATGTCTTAGTAGAGGCCGCTAAGTGCGGGCGGGGTTGAGTGTCCTTTGTGGGCTTCCCAACATGTACCCTCACCCCTTACTCAGAACCTCGGTTTTCGGATGCCCAAAACCGTTGGCGCACGAGAGTCATTCTATACACGATAACCGGTAGTGACGGTATCGGTATCGCAATGCAAAGGGACGAGCCCAATAAACTCTAAAACTGAAATGAGCCGTACTTTGTGTACGGTCCATAGCGATATAGAGTGGGCTCGAACGGGTCCAAACTCCCACAAAGTTCGGTGGCGACTCCATTTCGACTTAAATTTCAATTCGATCCATTCTCATATGGAGATGCATTCGCCTACCCAAACCCGCGCGTGACCGCGTCGGGGTGGACCTACGTCATGTCCACACCCATTCGGACCAGTTGCTAACTAAATTGACTTCAGATACTACAGCAGCTATGATTTCTTCTGAATCAGACTCAGCTAGGTGTGCTTGTGGCCTATTTTGTTGGCATTTGTTGTTAAACCCTTCTGGACATAATTTTGACACATGACCCACTTTCCCACATGTGAAGCAGTTTCCCTTAAATTCCCTTTTATTATTTCCACTTTCCTTGAACTGTTCAGTTTGTTTAGGCCCATAATATTTGTTAGGACCTTTGTTAGAATTTTTCTGCCCCTTTATGATTATTTTTCCTAGATTCAACCAAATTAGCAGTAGAGGAAGAGTGTCCAACTCGTTTTTCCTTGGTCTGAATCCTATTCTGCTCCTCGACTTTTATATGAGCCACAAGTTCGAGGAGGGAAAAATCTTTTTGTTCGTGTTTCATATCGTGGACAAAGTTTTGCCAAGACGGGGGAAGTTTGTCAAGCAGATAGTTGGCTTGAAATATTTCACAGATTTTCATTTCCCTCAGAAGCGATTTCGGAACACAGATTTTCATATTCATGAACCTGGTCTAAGACGGGTTTATCATCAGACATTTTGAAAGCTAACCATCGGCTACAAGCGTATTTCTTAGACCCCTAATCATCGCTCCCATATTTCAATTTCAGAGCCTCCCAAATTTCTTTAACTGACTTAAACTTGCTATATATCATAAATTAGGCGGGAGTCATATAATGAAGGAGCATTCCTCGACAAGTTTTATTATCAGTCTCAAAATCCCTCCTAATATTTTCAGGGGTTTGAATATTAGTCAGAGTATAATCTACCCGTATTTGACCCAGAAAAAAGTCCATTTTGTCGGACCACATTTTATAGTATTTTCCGTCAAATGGGTCAAGTTTTGACATATCGGGAATTATGAGATTAGTCAACATGGTAGATGTTAACGGAATAGCATCTTGTGCTTCACTACTAGCCATAATAAAAATAAAAGAGCAATAATCGACTTTAGATTGTTAGGCGAGTAGTGAATAAATAAATAAAATGGAAAAATGAATAATCTTATCTGAGAGGAAAGTTTGTGACGTGACTTGAGGTCACTGTCCTGAAGTCGATTATGTTCCGTCTACTACACACAGTCTCTTTGACATTCGACCCCCAGGATTGTACAACCGCTACGATCTTTGTGTAGGCAAGACCGTAGATGAGTTACTACCAAAATTGTTGCCAAAATTCCACTCAAAATATAAAGAGTTATTTCATGACAATAATCTCAACTATAAGAGGGCTTCTTAGATTAATCGAACCTATACTTAATCTCATTTTAATATTAACTATGCCTTCATCCATCCCTCATTGATATAGGTGACCGGTTACATAGAAAACCGGTTGAACCTTCTTCGTCAGTTTCGGCTATTGGTTAAATTTTTTTTTTTGAATCATCCCAAAATTCATTTTCCATTTTTTTTCCAATTAGTATTATAGAAGCCATGAAAAAATGCTTTAATTTTCTTGTTGATTTGGCTTTCATGAATGACGACGGAACACTCAAGGATTACCGGTAATAGCAGGTCATAATTTTGTCCATAGCGAAACGAGATTAATGAAGACACAGTTCATATTAAAACGAGATTACGTATAGTTGAGATTAATCTAAGAAGCCCCTTTATAGTTGAGATTATTGTCATGAAATAAACCAAATATAAATTATATTACTAATATTTTGAGAGAATATTTTGTGATAGAAATAGAAGTAGAAGATGAATTTTTGAATGAATAAAAATGATGGAATATGATGACTATTTATAGACTAAAACACTTGGCCTCCAAACTTTTCTCCTTGGCCACCAAGCATACTACATCACCATGGATGTCATGGTGTGACATAAGAAGATGTCATGAAGATGATGTAACTACTTGACCTCCAAGTATCCAAGGAACTTATATCACCATTACACATGGTGTATCCGTGTATGTCATCACACATATTAAACAAATATTAACTTCTTTTAAAGCATAATTCCAAAAGGGGTGACCTCTTGATCAGGTTGCAGGTCACCGGATCTATTTTGAGAATGAGATATGCAAAGTTAGGATTATTACCGGATTAAATATAATCTGGATTATTTTAAGAAGATAGGCAATAGTTTAGACTTATCACATGAAACAATCATTTAAAAAAAACATAAAAAAAAATGGTAGAAGGAAACCACAAAGTCCATCTAAATTATACTCAATGGTTATCTTTGCTACTAAAAGCCACGTCTAGGGGTGTGCAAAATTCGATCCGAACCGGATCGGAATCTACCGGACCAGACCAGAATAAAAAATTTCGGTCCGGTCTCAGGTCCATCATTTTGGGCGATTCCGGTTTCCGGTCCGGACCGGTTTGGACCGGAAAGACCAAAATTATATTTATTTGATAAAATTTCCGGTCTAATCGGGTCTAACCAGTCCGGGATTTTGGATCGGGATTTCAAAAAAATTGAAAATTCCGGTCCAACTGGTCTCGGTCCGGTCTTGGACCGGAATTTTTCAGGTCCGATCTCGGTCCGAAATATTTAGATTCTTGTTCGGGTTCGGTCCGGATTTTTTTGTAGATTCCGGTCTGGTCCAAACCGGGTCCGGTCTTCAAGATATATTTTTAAAATTTTTCTATTAGTTTTCTCAATAAAATATTTCAATCACGACAATTTACAAAAAAAAATGTAAATAAAATTTTCGGAAAACTCACACTTTGATTCCAAGGTATGGATCTCATACCCACCTCTTCCCTTGGATATGGGAAACCCGTACCATGGAGGTTTGAGGTATAGGTATGAGACTCTTATTTTGCCAACCAAACAATAGGTATATGAATTTTGTTCATTCTATACCCATACCTCATGCCCATATTTGACGAACCAAACAACCCCTAAATTCTTTACGAAAAGAGCTTTCAAATGAGTATACATTTCATAATATTTTTCTTATATTTTGCGAGATATTGAAGAGAGAAGAAGATGTCTCGAAAAGTGAGAATGACTTATAAAAAACCCAAAGGGAGTAATTTTTTAAGATTATACAAGTTGTTCGACAATTGTCAAGAATTGACGCAATTTTTAAATCACATCGTCCAACATTAAGAAATACTTGGCCACAATAAAATTTCAAATTGAAGTATCTCATTTTATACACGTATTCAAATTTAAATAACATGTTTAAAAAAAATTGGTAGAAAGAAACAACAAGGTCTATCTAAATTCTAATGATTGTCTTTGCCACTAAAAACCACTTCCCCTATAATCAAGTTTAGTAAAAAATTGTAAAAAAAAAAAGTTTAGTAAAAAATTGTGTTTTTATCGTTGTGACTTGTGAGTTTAGGCAAAGGAAATTGGGAATGAAGAAAATGACGGTTGTTTGGCAGGCTGACAAAGGATAAAATGTAAGGCCACGAGTCGGAATGACAGTGGGTCTAAGATTTGATTCAGATTCAACGATCACTGTAAAGTTCTCACATGAGAGAAACTAATAGATCACAGACCAAGAATGAATACTTAAGACAACAAAGCACATCGAGAAAATATATAATGTCTAATATGTTTATAGTAATTAGACATACTTTTTGGCCCATTCCTTGATCAACGACTAAAATTGGTAAGTAATTTTATATGTCAAGCGATTGGCTGGGCTAATACGCCTCCTATAGCGTAGCCAACTTTCATAGATCGACCAATTTTTCGTTTTTGAACGAGTTCAAACCTACTTTGTTTTCTTCCAAATGTCATGCAATTTTGATGACAAAACATAATAAACTAATCCCAAAATCAAATGTCATTAGCGCATCAAAATTGGAGGCTACTGTCCACATAGAAGACGGGATCCGTTGTAACGAAATAAATTGGATTGAAACTAATGAATTCTGGGAAACGCTTCGTGTTGTCGGATTTTACGTGAAATACCCAAAAAAAATACTCCCCTGTAGTTTTTTTCTTCAGTTAACGTTAAATTCATCATCACAAACTAATTACTTTTTCAAATGAATAATACTCGTAAAAAACTATATTGAATTCACTCCTAACAACATGAAAATTATCGCTATTCATTAGTCGTTGTAGATTAATTACATCCTCAATTTCGTAACGAAAATCAATGTCAATTTCACTTCAATAAACATTGATACATCAATTGTTGTCCAAAAAATTGCTTTCACCAAAAAACCACTCCTATTTAAAAAAAGTACGGATGTGTACATCCAAATAAACCATGGTTTGGACATCGGTGTTACTGTGAAATTCATAACGGACCACAACCAAAAGTCAAACAAAATTGAATTTATAAGACAAGACAATTACACTATAAAATCAATTGACAGTATGTGAAGTAACTCTCTTACTTATAAAGTAGATCATCTGTATCTTTCTATCAATGTGGGACACATGTGACCATATGGGTTTAGGAGTCAATTCCCAACCGTTACATGTTCTAGTCATTGTCTCAATGTAGATTATCCATGTACATCCAAGCCATGGTTTGGACCAGATTATCCATGTCCTAGTCATGCTTTAGACCTGATAATCCACATCTAAGTTTTTTTAACAGTGAAAATAATGTGAAATCAATTACTCATATCTTTTTTCAATTATTATCGTAAGATGTAATTAGTTTGTAACTATCAATTAGCAGTAAATTTTTATTTAAATCGGTGTTATTTTTGTTATTAATTTGAAGACATACTTAGCTTGTAACGATTAATTAGCTGTAATATTTTAGTGAAATCGATATTTCTTGGAGTGATTGAAACTGATAGTGTTTCGTTCTTAATTTCAAAATGTAATTAGATTGTAACGATTAATTCAATATTTTTTTTTTCGGTTTTTACGTTGAAAGAAATAAGATAATGAATGTGCAGTTTGAGTAGTTTCCTCTACATACGACGTAAATACACCAGAAATATATGGCACGACGTTGCATGAAACCGTGCAGTATTCACATCTGGGTTGAGGGTCCTTCTCACATAATGTAAGTACAACATTAGTAAGTCCACCTTAATTAATTATTCAATGTGATTGTTTAATTCCTAACATTAGGCGAATCAATTAAACAAACGTACATCATGATTGTTGTGCTTCCCTTCATTGCGCCAAATGCTGGAGAAACTGGAAAGTGTGATGCTTTTCTAGTTAAAAATGTTACATGGGTATTTAATGATGAACTAAATCTGAAAATTTTACGAAATTTTAGTCTGAATTTTTGTGTGTTGGTGATTAATAAGCTAGCTAAGTAGTCATGACTTCGATTCTTGCGTCTTGGGTTTTTCCGAGTTTCCTTGGGAATGTAGGTTATAAATCCGGGTTTAGAGGTGGGATTAAGTGTGATTTAGGTAGGGTTAGTAGTTTGAATGATGATTCTGTAGTTGGTGGGGAAAAGGGGGATTCTGGGAGCAGCATAGTTATAGGTAAGAAAAGTAGAAAATTAGGAGGAGTGGAATTGGAGGTGTTTTGGGATGACGGTTATCGTCAAGGTGTAAACATGAAGGACTACCTTAATGCTTCTGAGGAGATGATAAAGCCGGATGGTGGACCTCCTCGTTGGTTTTGCCCGCTCGAATGTGGGAATCCATTGCAGGGTTCCCCGGTCATTATGTATTTGCCCGGTAATTATTTCTTTTCGTTAATTAATGTGTGTTTCAGCTGATATGGATATTGATTCATGCATCTAGCTATATATATTTTAATCAAAGGTAAACAATTGAATGGAACGGAGGGAGCACGTAGTATGTAGCCAAGCATATGCTTCTATGAACATGCATCATGTTTCTAAATGTTTGTCGCTCTACTCTGCACACAACCCGCTATAGTTCCTCCTCCTCCTCCTCTAAACAGACCCTGTATTCTTTTGTGAATATCCTCCCACATCTGCCTGCAGTATGTAAATACAGTCAAAAAGGACATGTTGTGATTCTTCCACCATCATCACACAAGCAGCACAGACTACTATCCACAATCCCGATCCTTGCCGGTTTTTATTTTGTTGATAATACTCCCACGATTTCCCTGTTAAATAAACATGATGCATCCACTTGACCCACAGTGGCTTACCAGTTTGCCTAACAAAGTGGCCTCAGCATGCATGTTGTTTATTGTAGGTATGGATGGCGTTGGAATGGGTCTCATTATGCATCACAAGGCCTTAGGGAAGTAAGTTTGGTTCGTCTTCATTGATTACTACCATTAGAAGATACATATATAGGACTCCCTACGTGGTGTTTAGTTGCAGAAAATAACGACACGTACTACTTGGAAGAAATCTAAAAATGTCTCGTCTATGACATGAATTTTGCCATCTACTGCTGTTTGTTTTCCAACTACCCTTGCTCTATATTTTTATACTCACCATAAAATATTTGAATAGTGAAGGAAGCACCTTTTTGTACTTCCTTCGTTTCGTTCATTTGTTTGCCTTTTATATTTATTATGAAAATGATTTTAATCAAAGACAAACAAATGAACGGGACAGAGGAAGTGAGCATGTATTAATGATTTGTAGTCATTCCGTTTTTAAATTAGATTGTTTCCTTTAATGTACTCCGTATGTATGTATTACTTCAAGCAGGCATTTGTGTTGAATTAATCTTTCTTTGGTTGCAGGGTGTTTGAAGTTCGATGCCTTCACACTCCAATTTATGATAGGACGCCATTTAGAGGTACATTCTAAACTTAAATGCAGATATATATATATATATATACACACACACACGGAGTATATAATTGTATCTAATCTCGAGACTTGCTTTGAGTCATAAGTCATCACCAATAATCTTTGTGACTCAGTATGTAGTAATGTCGAACACTACTTGAACTCCGTAATTGTTAGCAATAGATTAGTAAGAATGAATAAAGGACTGAAGGAATGCGTTTATCTCGCAAAAAAACTTGTGGTTTGAGGCCGAACATAAAAAACACACCTTTGTATAAATAACTAGCCAAGGAAGGAGGACATTTATAAATAGAATGTCTTGATCTGATTTTTCCAATGTGGGATAACACACAAGAAACCAAAAAAAAGCTAATTTGACATTGTGGGAATTTCTCCATGTGGTACAAAGAGCAAAAAGAGCTTGTTTTGAAGCGTAAAAGTGAACTACAAATTGGATGATGCGGGACAATAAAAGTGGGGTGACAAACCCAAGGGAAACTTAAAAAAAAGCAAATTTGTTAATGTGAGATAAATCCCAAAGTCATTCCTCAAGCTGGAAGAAAAGGAAAAAGAACTTATTTTGAAGCATAGAAGTGAACTACAGATTGGGTGATGTGGGTCAATATTCCAACAGTAATCGCCCATACTGCCGCCTTGTGGTGTCAGTTGGAGTAGTTGTCTAGGAGAACCTAGCTCAAAGACGGCTAAACGACTACGTACTTGCTTGCCCCTTAATTAGCTTTTGTTGTAATGTATGTATGTATGTGAATGATTAGGAGTGGTGGAATTAGTGGAGAAAGCGGTGAGGAAGGAGCACAGTTCAAATCCAAATAAGCCAATATATTTGTTGGGTGATTCCTTTGGAGGATGTCTAGCACTTGCTGTTGCTGCTCGTTGTCCTACCATCGACTTGATACTCATACTTGTTAACCCAGGTATGTGTGTATGTATACTTCACTTCACACCTAACTCGCCTCGCCTCGCCTCGTCTGTTGTATAATAACTTTTCCTACTCAAATTTTCTTGCATTGGTACTTGGAATTGATAGCAACATCAGTGCACCGGAGCCCACTTAGACCTTTTTTCCCTGTATTTGGAGTACTGCCTGATCAACTGCATAGGACATTTCCTTATCTCCTCAGCTTTACAATCGGTATGTTACTGTATATGTAAGTACCTAGCTAGCTCGTATGTTGATGATAATATAGCTAAGACCAACCACAATGGTAATTGTCCATACAAGTACAGTTTGTTTCAAGATATCTGTTTTTGATCATTCAACTCACGACTACACTTGTGACATCCACATATATATTGTTTGATAATTCGCCAAGCAAGTTCTAATACGTCTTAACGTATTACAACTCTACATTATAGTTTCACGTCCCTTTTTAGCTAGTACGACATCAAGACACTAGATTATAGTCGAGTAATAATTAATAAGACGGGCAACCTAGGTAACACACTACTTAATTATGTTTTGATTGTATTGACGGAAGTTGTTTTTGTATTGGTACATTATTCAGGTAATCCCATGAAGGTTTCAATGGTTAATATTGATAAAAAGTTGTCTGTTACTTCAAAGCTTCAACATCTGACTGAAAATATACTTTCTATGTTGACACGCCTCTCTGTAAGATCAGAATCAATCAATCTAGTAGTGCTGATGAAAGTTCAATTATATTAACTTAATTCATCTTTTACAGGAGACGGATATATATATCATCTTCTTACCCTTCCTTTTAATATATTATTAGGTTGTAGCAGACATCATACCTCAGGACACTTTAGTTTGGAAGTTGAAACTTCTGAAATCAGCTGCTGATTACACAAATCCTCGGTTGCACGCTATCAAAGCCGAAGTACTTGTGCTTGCCAGGTTCATTTGTTTTCTCTGTGTGTCGATTAATACTGCTCCATAATTAGCAATTAATGTAGTGTAAATTGTAACAGTGGGAACGATAACATGCTTCCGAGTGTAGATGAAGCAAAGAGGCTTTCGGGTGTGCTCAAGAATTGTGAATATCGGGTCTTTAAAGATAGTGGTCATACACTTTTAGTGGTATGAATGTTCTCTTCACCCTTCTTTAACATTCGTATTCATGGCTTAAGGATTTGCTTATTTGTTTCCCGGAAAAGTAGTAGCATCAATTCATCAAATTAAAGATCGATGAAGTACGTATGTAGTCCTCATCATAGCAAGCAGTAACATGGAGCTTTCAATTATGCATGCTGTATTGGACTATTATCGTTACTTCGTCTCAGATCAGTCATTGTATGCTTATTATGAAACAGGAAGATGGCATTAAACTACTGACGATCATCAAAGGCACCAACAAATATCGGCGGTCAAGAAGGCGGGATTGTGTTATTGACTACATCCCTCCAAGTCTACAAGAATACAAAGTTGATTTTGATATGATTACCAGGTACGACCGTATGAGTATATTCTAATTCTTCTTATATGAAGGCCAAAAGGGGTAGGGGTACAATATCTGTATCTGTATCTGACTACTCCTGCATACATACAGCCTACTTCAAGATTGTAGCGGTCCTGTGTTCCTGTCTACCTTAGAAGATGGGAAAGTAGTGCGAGGTCTTTCGGGGGTTCCCAATGATGGCCCCGTCTTGTTAGTTGGTTACCACATGTTAATGGGGCTCGAACTCTGCGGCATACATGAAGCATTCTTACGTGAGAAGAAGATCATGCTTCGAGCTTTGGCTCATCCTCAACTACTCTCTCTGAAATACACAGACGAAGTTTCATACATTGATTACGCTAGAGTTTTTGGTGCGGTTCCCGTCACTGCACAGAACTTCTTCAAATTACTTTCCACTAACTCCCACATACTTCTCTATCCTGGTGGCGCACGCGAAGCTCTCCATCTCAAGGTTCGTCCGTATGTTACTACTTTATTTGCTTACTCGCTCCCTCCCCTCCGTCTTCATCTCGTTCATTTATTTGCTTTAATATAAAAAAACCGGCATGCATGCATGCAGAGAGAAGAATATAAGTTATTCTGGTCGAACAACCAAGAATTCGTGCGGATGGCGGCAAAATTTGGGGCCACCATTGTACCATTTGGAGTTGTAGGAGAAGATGATTTGGTAGAGGTAACCTCCGTTCCATCCGTTCAAGTCCAACCTTTTCTTTTGCTTTTTCACGTTTGACAACACGCATTTTGCCTCGTTAATATCTTTCGCAACATATTAGTAAAAATTATAGAATTCAATGTATTAATAATGTACTTTTAAAGACGAATCAAAGAAGATTCCACGTGGATATATTTTCTCTAATAGATTGTCGTGAATATGGAAAGCTCTCTCTCACTGTGAATAGTGTCAAAAAAAAATTAGTTGAATAAAGCAAGGACAAAATATATTATGTGATATATTAATATATTATATAATATAAACCTATTCATAATTTTGTGATTTGACAGATGGTCCTTGACTATAATGATTACATGAAAATTCCAGTGATGAATTATATTTTGGATCAACTTTCTGATCAACTCACAAAAGTAAGGTAAGTAATTCTACTCCGTATATAATAATTATATTTCTCTTATAACAAAACCAGATTTTAATTAATTGTTACGGTTCATTTTCTAATTTTTGGAGATCTTTCGATAGTTTTTCTCCATAAACCTTGAAAAACGCAATTACTCTTGTGAGAGACGGCATATATTGAGATTGAGAGACACACAATGAAAAAGAAAGTGTTAATAAAATGTAGAAGTCGAGTATTATTCAGCATATGCAATGGTATCGCATTATAATCTCCCAAAGATACACTTGTGGTTACAGGAGAGGCGTGGAAGGGAAGGATATGAATGAAAATTTGTACCTTCCAGGAGTTATTCCAAAACTTTTTCCTGGTCGGTTTTACTATCTATTTGGAAAGCCGATTAAGACTCTAGGGAAACCAGAGCTGGTGAAAGATAAAGATAGTGCAAATAAATTGTATGTCCATATACAGTCTGAAGTCAAATTGGGTATCAAATATTTGAGGCGGAAAAGAGAAGAAGATCCTTATAGGAATCTTATAGACAGGATAATCTTTCGTTTGTTATGCAAGGACAAGATGGATGTTCCAACATTTTCTCCATAAGACAATCAACTCGAAGCAAGACACAAGTTGATGTACTACCTACATAATTTTTGTAACTAAATACATCTATGAGCATATATTTATATTATTAGTCGGCTTTAACAAGTTAGTTACGTCTAATCAACAAAATTTTATCATGTATTTTGCATAAATATATAGTCTAAAGTACTCTTCTTCTTTTTGGGTGAAATGTAATTATGTAAATTCTCATTAATTAGTTAATTACTTGAAGTATTACATCACCATACAAGAACACCAACCTAAGTTACAACATCAATTGAAGTACAAATAAATTCAAAATGTTAACTCAATCTTATTCTACTAAGTGCACCATCTTCTTCAAAGTTCAATTTATCTTGCACTTTAGCTACCTTGCTTTAATCGATTCCTTGATCAGCTAAATAGCACATTCAGATCTTGCCACACTTCCTTCGATTTTACGTACTCTTGTTCCTAACATTCCAAATGTGATATAGATAGCAGCGAACACGTCCAATCTAATTCTTGAGTAATTAAAGACCCCTCCCCGTCCTTCTCTTTCCTCTCCCTACTGTTGGAGTAAAGGCTTGAAAGCCTAAAGTTGAGGTAATATACTCTCCCACATCGGTGGTGGGGAGTGCTTTTTACTACTTTTTATACTCGCTCTTTCCTTTAGCTTGTGATAAATTATTTAGTGGTTATTTTGTGAAGAATGATGAACTTGGCCACTTGGGCCTCTATTACGCGCACTGACCCAAGTTGGGCTCGGCGGTTGAATATTTGTTTTGGGCTTTTTACGTTTTGTGAACTGTCCAAGTTCAGTGTGCTTTTTATGTCCTTATCCATTTCTTCTTTGTGCAGTCAAATTTTGACTGTTACACAATCATTCCACCCTTTATTGTTGGGATTGATGATGATTTATAAGGGCATCCACAATGGTGTCCATTGGAGAAGTTTGTATGAATGGACGAACTGAATGCCATTGTTGGCGTGCGTTTGTCTTCCGTTCGTCCATGAAGATTTGTCTGCACAAATCAAGTTCTTGTATGACAATGTAAAGCTTTGGGTCCCACTCATTTATTTTGTAGCATTTCCATTCTATTGTACACCACTTTCAAAGTATTTAAGTTCTTGTTATAACACAATTAAGACAATGCAACGTATTTAAGTATGTTTTGGTGTCTAAATAACTACTACGAGTATGTGGATTCGAACTTGATATGACCCGTTAAGTTTGAGTTAAAACCCGACCAGCTCGGTATGAACTATTTCCGACCCGATATGATCCGTTTTGGTGTCTAAATTTAGTTTAATTTAATTTTTTTAAAAGTGTTTGTATTAATTATTTTTATTAGTTAATTATTAAAGTAATCCAAAATGATTATTAATTAAATATATGATATTGTATGAGTAGAAATTAAATGTTGGGAGTAGATTACGGGTGGGACCCATTTATGAACTTTGATGAACTTGTACCATTGTTGATACAAGTTCATAAATGTTGGGTTTGTAAGTAAATGATGTGGCGGTGATGTGGCGGCAAATGGACCACAATGGAACCCAAACCACTGTGGTTGCTCTAAGGGCATTAAAGTTGGTTTTAGCTCCTCCTGCTGCTGCTCAATATAAATAGAGCATTCTGC